>JAXRJS010000059.1:7853243-10303243 GCA_037127375.1 Dione juno | reverse complement strand
TTGGACTGAGCATTACTTGGGTTGCATTGGTACGTGCCCGAGTCAGAAGGCCTTGCTTGTTGAATTAGAAGGAAGGAGGTGGTGGTCTCTCCTTTCTCCGTCACCACCGATACCCCTCCTCTTGGTGAATCGTAGCTTATTATCTGTTGGATACATTTGTATACATTTTATGGTTATATAATGGTTTTGCTTTTAATAAATAAAAATAAATAAATAAAATTTACATTTTCTTACTAGTTTTGAATATTTTTTTATAGAAAGCAATTGTTGAAATCATAATAATGATATTTTTATTTAAATTATAGGTAATTCCAATAGTTGGGATTATGATAAATTCAAAAAGCTTTAGTCACTCCTTTATATGGCAATATTTAATAAAAATATACAAATATAGTATCCATAATTTAAATAATACATAATTAATATATGAACAAAATAAATTATATTATATTTACCGCATCGTTATGATTCCAGAATATGTAAGCCGGTGGCTCGGGCGAGTACAACACCACGCATGTTAAGTTAATAGTACTGCCCCGATCAATATATAGGTCTGGACCGCCTATTATTTCCGTAGTTGGCTCTAAAAGGTTAGATACACGTTAGTATTTAATTAGGTTTTTTCATATATAATTTTTATTTTATAAGAGTTTTTGGCTTTACAATTTTTCCGCATTATCAGAAATGTTATTTCTTCGAGTGAGACTCAAATTCTTAGTTTGTGCTAATAAATAAAAGTCTCAGTTATTGGTTTAAATAAAAAAAAATTCTTTTTTATATTTATAATATGAAAATTAAATGTATGTATGTAAATATATATAAGTCAGACGCCCACGCTTTACTCAAAGCACTACCGTGCTCCGTCAAATCTCAGAGGAACCTTCTCCGGCTGTACTGTGATTTAATGTCTTTAAAGTAATCTGAATATTATAAAGCTTTAAAAAGTAATTTTTAATAATAAACTAATTGGGAAAATGTTATACTATTGTTATATTTCAACGCTCCAAAGTCCAAACTAGCATAACTGATAAAATAGACATTTTACGCCCGGGTGAATCGGCAAAACACAGTGTGCGGTCACTACATTATTTTCCACAATCTACCAGCTTTTTAAATATATTCTTTAAGCTACAGCGCCATAAATAAATTTATCAAGACAGTTATTTTATTTCGTTACAACATAAAAAAGAAATAAAAATGCAAAACCCTATCGTTAGTCATACAAAATTGACAGTAGTTCCAAAAAGAAACCAATTTACTGTAAACCTGTGATAGCGAAATAAAGGCTTAACAGCCAATTTGATAAATCCACGCTCGTATTGAGCGAACGAACAAAATGTAAACTATGGGTATAAAAATATTAACTATAGTATCTAAGAAGCTCACAGAAATTAATTTCAGTTGCGAAGACGTTTTTTACAATACTCTCGGGTAGTCTCTACGCCTCTAAGGAGTTTTATTACTTGATAATAAACGCCTTGCGATAAACATCGTTAATGTCGGCCAAGTTTTTATATTACAAATATTAATTTACAAAATTGAACACGAACCGTGATTGTTGATGTAAAGACCGCTTTATATCAGCGACTTTATTGATAAAAATAATGAGATACTTGCTTTGTAGCGAACGGAATGTAAGCTTCGAGTACTTTTTATTGCTTATTAACATTTGATAGTAGTTATTTCATTATATATCTTGTTACATACATATATACGTAACGACAGTAAGTACAAACTCATATACTTTTTTCAGAGGGATCCTAGTGTTAATACACTCTGTTTCTTATTTTCAGTCTATTTTTTTTATATTTAAAATATAAAATTCCTTTGAGTGTGGACCTAGCTGATAACCATCGTGTTCACACACTCAAACTTTGTCCCATTGTACAACGATGATCTTATCCTATCCTATCCTATCCGATCACATACCTGTACCTCATCTATTGTCAATATTTACATATATATTTTCATTGTTTCACTACAAAAACTAACTCCTTTTTTACTATTGATTACAGCAATTATTTTAACGGTATACTACAATATTTTGCAAACAATCTGTCATTTAAGATTGTAACGATCAATAAAGTTTATAGAGGACGCTGGGAACTAAAGTAATTCGTCACAAGACTGTACTTGTGATAAAGTGGTAAAATGAAACGCTAAAGGAAGTCTCTGACGATTAATGAAACTTTATCTTTTGTGAAAATATTTCTTCAATTTCATCTCTTATTTTTCGCTACAATAAAGACATTGAGTGCTAAATAATAAAAGTCAATGCTCTACTTAGTTAAGTCAGGCCATGGAAACGAATGTACTCGTAGTTTGAAATATAAAAAAAAATTGTGGGGTCACATTCTTAACCATCTTCATATCTATATTAAGCACGTTCTAACTTACCTTAGACTACGATTTTGTATATTTTATCATTTTTATATGTTTTTTAGCTTTATACACAATAGTTGTGTAGGCAGAGAGACTCTCGTGACACTCATTTCTTCGTTTTCCACATAAATTCAATGATTTCTTATTAAGTGACGGAACTCAACGCCGCTCTTGGTCTTAGAAAAGCGTAAAGTCAAAAATGAAAATATTTAATGTTCTCATTATAAATTTAACATTAATTACCCATACTATAAACCAAATATTTACTAAAATACCGAAAATTACAATAAGACAGAATAAAGAGCAAAATACCATTAATTTTGCAAGTAAATTATAGTGTTGTGCTCGAATATAAGTTGTTTTTCTTTGGTGCGTGCCTTTAACACGTCGTGTGTAATTATAAAACTTGTTCAGACGTTAACATTTTAGTACCGACTTATTCGTGGAGGCTCGTGACTCGTGAGGCTTACTTTCAGTTTACTTTGAAATAAGTTTTTAACAAAATTTCATATTGAATGTAGGTTTATGATACTTCAATTTTGTTCTTAGAAAAGTTTGATATGTCCAAAGTCTCAATTAAGTCGAAATTTCGTTTGCTTTTATCATTCTATTATTTAATAACCTAAGTTAAAGTTTATAATATTACAATAGGTACTTTTCTCATAATACGATTACAATATGTATTTGTAGTGCTTATTTTAATGAACTTTTCATACAAACTTTTTTTCTTTTATTTTTTGTAATGTTCGCGCATACTACTCAATTTTTCAGGCGTATAAATTGTAGGGATGGGTATCTTTAAGCTCTATTTTCCGACAGCTTTTGATATATTCTTTCTTTTAAATTGTGATGTAGAACATTCTCGGTCATTTTCTGGGATCCTACTGTTAAAGAGCTCACACTAAGCCATAGACACTGATACTATAGAGTTACAGGTCCGGTAAGTTTCAGCATATTTATTCTTCTTTTTCCTCGTTCATTCAATGCTGAAGATCGCGACCATATGACAATATCCTCCATTCAGAACGGTTGTAAGTAGAGTGGGCTGTTCGATACAGGCTAACGCCTGCCACACTCTTGATAGCGTCTGACCATCTTGTTAGTGCCCTGTCCTGGGCACGCCTACCCTCAACTCGACCTTAAATTATTTTTCTCTCCAGCTCATGTTTTGGAGGCTCAGTTCTCCTGGCGGTTCGTGTAATCTGAAGTAATCTTCTCCAACACCACATCTTAAATGCGTCGACTTTTGGCCACCCCGGATCTTCTTCAGATTTTTTCGCTAGTGGTTAACGATCCAAGGTACACAAACTCACTGACCTTCTGGTATCCATCAAGTGCATCAGTTTGAGGGATGATTTTAGCTTGATTTCGATCGTGCCAAGACTACAATAAAGGTGGTAGCCTTTATTGTAGTCTTGGCACGATTGATCTTAAGGCAAAGCTTAGCACTTTCTATTTAGATCGTTTTCGAAAGAAGTACCATCTCCAATTCCTTTGATGCAACTTTCGTCGTATCATATGCGTACCTCAGATTCGGAACCTTCTGACAACGCACTGCAAAGCTGCGTGTTTAAGTTGTAGATTGGGCGCATAGCTCGGTTTTGCAAGACAAAAATTTAGTTAATAGCGTCTGCAATATGCCAAAGTATAATCCTATAGGACAAAATCCTATGAGAATAGCTAAAGTAAACTAGGCGAGCCGTTTCTACATCAGAGCAATCTAATTTTCGTTTCTATTCGTCAATCCATCAAAATAAGGTCCCTATTGTAATTTAGAATCAATGGTGATGTCGAGAAATACCGTAGAATCATCGACTTTGGCAATTTTCGTATGGGATGTTTTTCTTTAATGTATAATTTTCCTTAAAATTATACATTTTATTTTTTTTACTATTTAATAATAGTGTAGAAGTGTGGAGTCAAATATATTTTGTTTCCTTTTCATTTTAAAAAATAATAAAGTATCATCAGCAAACAATTTGATCTCATGACTCCTTCTAACTAAATATGATAAGTCATATTAAATTGAGGAAAGGATCAATAAGAGACGCCATGTGGAACTCCTATACCGATTAATGACCTAAGCGATTTCATGCCATTAACACCAACCTTCGTCACGTGAGCTTTTCCAGCGTCAGCAATAGAGCAAACTCTAGTCAAGCCATACTGTTTGTCATGCATGAGATTATGTAAATTCAAATGCAATAATATTTCATCGAAAATATTTTTTTATCAAAAATTTTACATAATGCGAGTAGCATCGATAGTGGTCAAAAATTGTTATGATCTTAGGTACTACCCGATTTAAATATAGGTATGACTTTACTAAATTTCAATGGTCAGGCCACACTATATGTTGATTCAGCGAAGAAATAAAAAAAGTTTGCCACCCGAGCGGGATTTGAAGCCACGATCACGTCACGTGGTATTCCAATCACCTTGCTATAGTCTCACTTATTAATTCATAGTAATATTTAATATTTATACAAAAGGGTGAAATTACTAAATTTGTTAGTGATGTTAAATGTTGTTAATTTATATAAGGAATATTTACCATGGGCATATTTATCGATACGAGCTCGCGATACATTAATATTCTTAATTAAAAACAAACTTCAAACATATTAAGAATATTAAATCTAAAAGCTTCAGCAAGTATGAGGGGACCTTTATTTTTATATCATCAGATTAATCGTAAAAAATTGTTTTTATTTATGAATATCTTACATAAAATTGTCGCATGACGGAAATGACTGTCCAATTAAAATTTACATTTTGCAAAACGGCGCGATTTTAAATTGCTGCCGCAAATAAATCTTTTGCACTAGGTCGTAATTTTCGTTCCACTATCCTATTTTTATATACATATATAAATTATTCTGAACACTATGCTTAAGATAAACTGTGCTTGTTCGCTTGTAATTTATATATGAAAATGAAAAGATTAATTGATGTAGGAGTCATTCTTCAATTTCTATAATTATAAGCGTGATTGTATAAATATTACTATTTCTTCTATAAATATACCATTCAACACATATTAACAGACAATATCGATAGACAATTACAAGTATTTTTCAATAATAAAAGATTCCCGAATAATAAGAATTCCTTCAATATATAATAAAAGAACCTCTTAAAATGAGAATGATTGAGATCCAGTGGAAAATTAAAATAATCAGTTCAATTCAGTTCTTAAGGTGCGTTTGTTAATAATTAGACGCTCCTACATAAATGACTCTTTAATATTTAAATAAAAAAAAAACAAAATAAAGCGATATATATAAACGTTTTAAAAAAGTTTTCACAAAAGGCAAAAACACTTACCAACAACATGTAAATGAATGAAATGGCTCATATGCGGCGTCGTTGATATTTGACACTCGTAGATTCCAGAATCCCTGTGTTGAGGGTATTTTATCTGAAACAGAGTTACCAGTTCAAGCGCATGATTAAATTTCAAGTAAATTTCAAGATACAATTCAATTTAACAGTCTACTGAATAAATATTATTTGGTAAACACTTAATAATGTTTTATGAAGACGTTTCGTATATTAAGGTTAAATTATTTAATTATTTCATATTTTGTCCGATAAGACTAATAATTGACACCATTATGGATTTGGTAAAATTTATTTCTGTAATAACGTCTCGTAGTGAATTACATTATATTAATGCTTCGTATTTAATGTATTTCCACCTCCTAAGAAAAAGTGCTGTGATAAGATCCACCACTTAACATATAATATCTCAGAATTGGACAAGAAGCGGAGAACGTTGTTTTATAATTAGGTTATTTTTTGCTAACCCTACTATACCATAAAGGATACTTCACCCAAAGGACATACATTGGTCTTGGAACCTTTGGGTTTATTTTAGGTTAGTAAAAGTAAATAAAGAGTGGATATAAAATGACAGAGTTTTCTTCGTACAAACACGTATATTGTATATTCTTCTCTCGTAATAAATATGAATCTATAGTTAAAGTCCATTGTGTATGACCAAAATGTTACACAAATTCGAAAATAATTAGCAACATATTAAAGTATTTTAAAAAATTTTCATTAGTACGAAACCTTATTTAAACATTATTTATCAAATAAAATCATTACCAGTTTATGTTTCTAAAAACCACCAATTAATTCTTTTACCTAAGCATATTGTGTATTTCCAACAAAATAGAGTTTTACAGAAATTTATTATAAGCTTGAATATTTGATTTAACAACGACGTTTCGTAACTGCTTTACGAGATAATTAATGCGAGATCTATCTCGATTCTTTACGGTATCTCATTCATTACTTGACTAAATTATGTGACCCCAAGATATGCACGTATATATAATTGTATAGAAACTCATAATTTCACGTTAAAGTGAGAGTTTACTTGGCAACTATATGCAGGATAAAATCTGGACTTGAAAAGAGAAATAAACGCACATCTCTGGTATTTTACAGAGAGATCCAAGTGGCTAATCACTTCGTTTTCCATTTGTTATCAAATCCATATTAAAATAGGTATCAAATAAAATATTTGTATACAAATACATTTTATACTAAACGAAGCGCAACTAACCTCATATTATTTTTTTGGCCTCTCTTTTAAGCATATTTAAATACTCGCTATAAGAGAAACACTATTTCGATTTCAAAAGTTTTATTTTTACCGCATACAAAGGACATTATTTAGATGTTAAGCTTCTCTACTGCGGAAAATATAAAAGTATTTTTAAAATTCCAAATGAAAAGGTAAAGTAGAATAACAACAGAGTTTTCGTTTAAATTTAAGTATTTTTATATATTATAAAATGAAAATTCGTACCTTGTTTTAAATATAATTTTGTAGGACAGTGTATACAATTGAATGGGAATCAAGGTAATAGTAAAAAATATCTGTACATATTATTATTGTTTGATTTTTATGTCAGTTTGATCTCAATTATTTAATATTGAGGCATCACTCGAAAAATAATAATAAATTATGGCAATTTTAATAGATTGGTAATTATTATTTAGATATTGGACTATTTTTCGACAAATTGCAATAATTCTATTTTTGATAATTCATTGATTTCTGCCTAAATACGGGAATAGCTAATATTATAACATTTTTATGTAGCTTAAATACCATTTTAGCTAGTATTGTTGAAGTCTAAGACCTAGTCTAGTAGTCTATTATAGCTCTTTCTGTGAGAAAAGTGTATAAAGCGCATTCTCCACGCAAACATAATACATTACTTGAAAACCATTTATTTTTATATTATTTTTAAATAGCCCTAAAAAAGTTAGATTCCATTACACACGTCAATTATTTTTCAATTTATATTTAAATATGTAAATCTCAAAGTATTTGCTGAATGGAAATAAAATTAGGCTTAAATAAATATGTATGCGGTCATATCGTCGAATTGATTTTAAATTTGAAATTTGATTATTCAAAATCATCTCAATATGACCATTGAATAGTTAACGTTTAATAAATTTGTCATCTAAGTTTTTCCATATCACAATATAAGATTTCCATAACATTTTAAATAATAGCACACTATGAATTGATGACATTTTTTTAGAGGAGTGTCGCATAAAAGGGTCGCCGTCATACGCTTAGTACGCATTAAGTTTACTTTACAAAGAGTAAGCTAATGGGGACTTTATTGTATGCTTTAGACCAACCTATCCCGTATTTTGCGTTTTATTGAAAGTATACATAAAAGCTGTATAGAATTATAAATAAAAATTACATTAGTCTTTGTCAATATTCCCAAATATTTTGTTTGTATATAACATTTTTTGGATCTATTATTAAAAAAGGTATATAATAAAAGATTTTGCACTTCACCATTTGTTAAAGTTTCTATTCACACATTAAGTGGAAAAAAATATTGAGAAACGTATTAAAATTTGAACTTAGCAGGAATCAAACCCGTGCCTCTTGGGAGCTTTCGAAGCGCTCTAGCCAATAAGGCGTAAACTACGAGTTGTTGTAGGCTTGTTACAATTTATTTTTGTGATATCATTTTCTATCAATAGGAAATAATGTGTAATGTAATTATTACATAATTTTATATTTAAAATTGAAATATTATATTTTATTAATTTATATATAATTATTCTGTATATGAGTACTACATTAAATCAACTAAAGTATTAAATAACATGTTTTTCGTGTGGCGCTTCTTTTTAATTATTTTACTATACTTACTTGTAATGTCCAATCCTCCGAATGAGGAAGATGTATAGCACGAAACCTCTGGTCGCTAGTATAGGTGTAACGGCCAACCGTCAGCAAATGAATGTCACGATGCCTCACCCATGACACTTGCATGTTCAGCTGTAACAACAAAAAAAAAAACAAATATATCTATAGAGCAAGGGGACAAAATCAAATGAAATCTAGTGTTAAGACACTCCGTTACCACATTCTGCTCCCTCGTTAATGACAATGCATGTTATAATGCGTAATTTAATACCGCAATTCTTCAATCAAACGCTTTGCATTCCTTACATTTCTATATCAAGACATTACGTGTTAATTAGTCAGTTTATTACCAGAGCGAGAACGAAAAAATTGACTCTCCTCGAGTGGGAATCGAACCCACCACCGTCGCGCCACAGTCAGACGCCATGCCGCTGCGCCACGACGACTTGCGCATTAAATGGCAAGGCCTGGGCCTGTATTAAATTTATATTAATGATAATTATCTTGCCTACACTTGTAATGTGCTATTTCATCATTTAATTTTTATCCTACCTTCTACCTCTCAACAACCACTGCTGTTTATATGCTATTCATCCGTGTATTAATATGATATAGTTTTATATTTTTAAATAAATATAATATTTATATTTAACTTGACACTGTATTTTGCACATAACAGAGTAGGCAGAGGGAACCGTAGGTTGAAGGAACCTAGTGTTAAGACTCTCCTTTCTCCTCCGTTTAAAATAAATATTATTATTTAAAATAAATATGATCATATTATTATTAATTATATTTAATGCTATCATAGTGAATGGACTTTGGACGTTTCCTCGTTCTGGATTCGATAAAAATTATATTTTAGAATATTTTTTTACGCCGCGTTGAGTTTTGCCAATCAACTCTCAATGTTGTGATAATCTGACTATACGTGACACTAGGTTGACTAGAGTGTAGGTCTGACTAGGTTTTATGTGCAGAATATATCAGAAACATTTTCACTACCCCGCTACCCCACTAGCACAGAACGCGGAGTTGAGCTCCGCTATTTTCTATATGTATATTAAGTAATATAATTTAAAATGCACAAAACACATTGCCATGTATGTTTCTGAATAACAATAGCGATGCATTATACAAAAGGATTAAAAATATGGATATACATCATCGTTGACAAAGTAGTTTAAGAATCGTAGAACTCGTAAAATTAAATCTATGTACATTACTGAAACAAATAAGTGTCCATAACAAATATATTCTAAGCTTCATTATACGTTATACTGCAAGCAATATTCTCAAAGAGAATCCTTAGATCGTAAAATTCTAAGATTTACGATGATTTTAACTCGTTTATACCGATTTAACTAGAAACGGGAGGATTAACAATAGGTCATGTGAAACAATGAACACAATTACTTTAATTAAGGGCGTTGATTAAAAAGTTTTAGAATTGGTACTAAAGCGTCTAATTAAAATGTATATTTTGTCAGTTACAAGTTTCTTTAACAGCTCACAGAAAGATTTCAATCAGTTCAAATTTTATGATCAGGCCGATCTGCATTACAAATTGATTAACTATATATACTACATAAATTAGTATTAAATTGATCCTGTAATAAGGATATCATATATATGAATAGACCAATTTATGTCAAAACAGCATTTTTGTTGGTATTTCGAGAAATCTTTTCAGTGCTATCCTACTTTCCCAAAAGACCATGTACCTATGCCATGTTAAATTAATACCAACTAAGTAAAGAAAGAGTTTTATATACAAACATATATATTGATAAGTAATGTATGCAGTAAAAGTTAAAAACGCCTATAAAATAGACAAGGTACGTTAAATATAACTATGACATTCGCTTATATAAATTGTATATATCCAAGATGTGATTTTGTATATTCATAATTAAAATTATATTATTATTTCTTCAGTTCATTGCAACGTTACTTCTACGAAAAGCTTGAAAGCTATTGTTGGCTTGAAAAGCTCGAAAGTTCTGTGCAGATAAGCCGGTGGAAAGCTTGCTATTTTGGCAATGCTTGTATCGTCTCACTGATCTAAATTCGGCCACCACTAGTTTAAACATGCTGAATAAAATATAAGCCATGTGAACTTAGATAATTTTAGATACCTTTTTTATAATAGTTACAGATATCACCAGATTCATTCATGATTTCTAGACTATTATTTGACTTAAAAAGGGCCAAAGTTCTTATTTCATTCGTTAGCAGTTGCAGGGCCCTACCTTTAACTTCTTCGTTTTCAGTAATACATAGTTTTCGTTAAAGTAGTGGTTATAATTAAATATTTGGTTTATAAAAATTAACCGCTTAAAGTTATAGTATCTAGGACAGTATGAAGTATTTCTTTGCTTACTTGAAAATTATATACAATGAAATAATATGTTTATAATAATAACTATATAGTAGTAAGGAAGCATTAAATTCTGATAGTTCACGAAGATACAAAAGCACAAAGCAAAAAGGTACGAGCGACCAGGTGGCCTAGAAGTTGGTTCTTAATTAAATTAGCTGAAAGTAGGTTACGAACTCGAACGTGCATGGTATTGAATAAAAATCCGAACTTATGAATCTCGTTAGTGAAACCTGTTGGAACAGTAAATGGTACTTGATATCGTAGTGCAATTGCACAAACACTGTTAGACGCGCCATTGCATCTGGCGTCTGCATTTCCATTGCCATATTATCTAAGTCGCCGCCCGCCCACAGTTCTCGCTAAGCAGCATTAAGATTTTATAATATTACAAGAAATTAGTTTTTATATATTCTTAATATAATTACTATTATTTATATTTATATTTTCACAGTTACTGAGATAAGCTAGTTTGTTTTTCATTTTTCCATTTATTTTAGGTTGCGGAACCTTCCACTAGCCAGCCTTAAAAATATTTGAAATATTAACATTCACCTAAGAGAAATATGCCATGTTCTTTTTTTACATATAAACCACGATGGCGTCTACAAAATGAAAATAAGTAATGATATGGACAAAATTACATTGCAAAGTATCTTATTTACAAGTGTCTTAATATAAAATAGTAAGAAAACATTATTAAAATAGTAGTTTAAGTAGCGTAATTTATTAGTAAAGTTTATGTAAATGTTTTAGCGACAAAGCGTAATACAATTTTAGAGTTTGGGCACGTCGAGAGACTGAGTGATGAAATAATGGTAAAAAATACATATAACATAAGACTCAGCAGTAAAACCCCGCCAGGGAGACCTTGGTTGATTTTCGAGAACACAATATCAAAAATTTTGAAGGAAGGTCACGTAAAAAACATTAACAACCCCTATATAATTTACGTTATTTATCTATAATATAGTATAATAAAGTGAACACAATTGTGAAAATAATAAAATATGTATAACTGCAAGTGTTACGGGTAATACAAAATGAACTTCACGAGATGGCCATAAACTAAAGCACTATACATTAAACACTATAGAGCGTCATGCAATTTATTTAATTAGTTCTGCAAATATCAAGTGGAATATTAAGATATTATGAAACTACTTTATTAAAGGACATCCATTGTTGAATTATAAAGTGGATATAATGTATTTAGCTTTATCCCGGTTATATCGGAATTTAGTGTGAAGTCACACCATTCTCCGATTTCCTTCCGAATTTGAGACTTCGCGTGTCATAATGTCAAAAATACCCCATGCCGCAATGTCAAAAATACCCCATGCTGCAATTTTTTTTTCAATATTGGTTTTCGAGTTCAAAATCGAATAATTCCTATGTATAATAGACAGATTGTACACGCAGTCAGTAAAATAATTGATTCATGACGAATCGATGACTCTATTGTTCTTCATTGAGGCAGTGATTGTATACGCGATAGATTACGAAGGAATATACAATGTTGCTTCTATTTAATATTCAATGCCCGTAAAAATCATTTATTAGCATCACGATTTTGACCAAAGTATGCAATTTGTGGTTAAACTAAGGTAGGTAAATCAAATGAAAAGTAAGAAATGTTCTCTTATTATACTCGCCTTTGCTGAATCAAACTAGAAATATTCATGCTATAAATATAAATATACCCCTAAAAAAATTTGAATCAATAACTTCCTCTCAACTATAAATAATTTAATAAACTTACCAACACGTACCCTGTATATAGCAGGATAGACAAAAGGAATCCCAATATTAAGATACTCCGTTCCAAAAAAGTAGCCATAATAAAATAAAGTGAGGATAATCATCATTGTGAATGGTTGAAACGCTCGCTGGCCGTCAGCCTTCTCGTTAGCCAGACTTGATATTTATATGGAAGATGCGGCATCACGGCCTAATGAGACTTTTATTTATAAAGTTGCTCTCACAATAGGGACTTTAAAGTTGCATTGTGCTATTGTTACGTTTCATTTTAAACGAGGATTTTGTGGTACACCGCTATGTAAATTGGACGTTGGTTTCGGAATAAGAGGAACTCGTTAGTGTGAGCGTCAGCTTCTCCATTTTTTATGAGTGTATGCGTTATCTATGTGTTTTTAATATCATTTGTAATTTAGGTTTATTTTTCTGTGGATTTATTTTACCAGACTTTTGTCTGTGTGTCTCTTACACATAATGTCATATATAATGAGTTAGGTATTTTTACCTAACTCATTATATATGACATTATGTGTAAGAGACAAACGGATGGTTAATTTTATTAATTAAATGTTAAGATACTAGTTCTATGCACGTGGCTTTGTCCGTGTAGTTTTAGATTTTACCATTGAATGTTTTATCGTGGTTAAAAGTTATCTACAATAACCATCGTTCCAATTTTAAATTATAATTTTCTATCTTCAAAAATGACTACTCTGTACATTCTGGATTCTTCTCTACATGTGTTATTTATTCTAGTCCTAATAAAACTTATGTGTATATTTGTATGGGTTCCTAAATAAATAAAAAATCAAGATGTTACTGTACTGCTTTCACTGTACGTTGATCATTTTGATATGGATCACTTTTCAGATTTATATTTTACGAGTTCAATTATTATTGGCGACTTCGTTTTCGTGAACTATGAAGGGTAAAATCTCTTTTTACCCCGTTCCCGTAGAAATTAAGAGAAGCATTTTTTAGTGTTTCTCCATGATACCCAAGACTTCAGCCTTGAACGCACAGTAGTTTCAGAAGTGCATTATCTGACAGTTACTGAGTAATGAAAGAGTTTTGTATATATCGATATAGAGATCCAAGAAATAATAGTACTAGTACAACTCAATAAACGTACCTGCATATAAATATTTTTAAGCATATTCGCATTATTCCTTACAAAATATAACATTATGAAAGTTCAATAGTTGATTATGTTCATTCCATAACCCTCTATAATAAAACATAGGAAACACTGCATACGTAGCTAGTGAAATATATTTTGTATTTTATACGTTATTTGAAGTTCATGTTACCTCACCTGAATCTCATTTTGATAACAAGCTCGTCTGGATAACCTGAAGCTCTGAGCTTGTCACATCTACATAATTTGCGAGAACATTTAGTGTTTAATGACTCACTTGGTTTAGTCTTTTTACATATAATGATAGTAGTTTTTTAATATTAAAGTATTAAGTATTGCATTATTGTTTTTGGCTTGCTTGCGTGATGTTTATATTAGTTCAAGTTCAAGTTCAATTTAGTAAGAGAAAATTATTTTATTCAGAATATAGGCGATGTTCGTTACCAAGGCATGATTTAGCATTAGACTGTAAACGTGACGGTTCAGTGTTCGATTCTGATTTCGGGCAGTGTATTATTATTTAATAAATCTTCGCTTTATATGACAATTAGTACAAAAATAACAATAAGAAAAAGCGCGATATTGGGTTGCGCCACGGAATAAATGGGGAACGGAGTGACTTAATACTATGTTCCCTCATCCTACCCTGGTATATGCAAAAAAAATTAGAAGGAATTCATATTGATATATGACTTATATAACTGATTTCGTAAAGGATGCATCTGTTTAATATTCAAAACTTTTACTAAGTTTATTGTAACGATATCATTAAGATAATAATTTTATAATAATGTATGTATTATGTGTAATGTAGCTATTTTTTTATTATAGTAATGTATTATGTACTTACGGTTTTATTCCCTAAATTTTTCACTCGACAGTTCAAATAAGCTGTTTTTCCGAGTAAAGCGGTGACATTTTTAGATGCCGCTAAGTCGAAGTAGGGGCCCGTGCGGGGGGTAGGCCGAGGTGCATCGGCTATCGCTACCCCTGACCTTATGACGTTATCGGCCGCAGGCGGCGACGTTACCGAAGTGTTCGACGGGAGTCCTTTGCCAAGTTCTCTTTGTGCTGATGACACTGGAAAAGGAAAAGAGAGCTAGTAATTTTTTACTATATATATTTGTTTTTATAATAATCAAGATTATAGAAATCAAGATTATATTTTATTTTATTGATCTACACTTACAGTTACATAACCAATTATGTAAGTACTATGACTTAGAATTTATTGTATCTAGTGACGAGTGAGTCACTATTCACTTATTTTTAAAGAATTTAATGGTTTTATATAAATATAACTCCTTTAAGAAATATATATTTTTTATTTTACAATAATTCCATAAGATAAAATGTTGATACGAAAATAGCTAAATTATGTAAAACTATAACTATTTAGAAAGCAAAATATTTGTTTATATTTATTAATATTTATTGCTTGAGCTTATTCTTATAATAAATTTAAAAAAAAACCATAGAACTGGCAGTTTAAAGGCATAATTGTGTTCTATAGAAAATTAGCGTTGAAAAATAATGAGCTTAAATAACAATACGTACTTAAAGATACTAGACTTCTGTGAAAATACCAATAATAAATTGAAATAAAAATAGAACTGCTGAGAATAAACCTTTTTTTTTCGTTAATTAATTACTATAGATATAAGCTAAGTGATTAATCAGTTCTGAGTAAGATACATTATTGTGACTTAAAAGATATTTGACTAAGGATCATTTAATACATATTTTATATAAACAACCTATCGAATACGATAATCGTAGTATCATTTGAAAGGGGCTCCCTTTAAATTTGCACTTGGTTCCTAAGTCTCAGACAGTGCTTAGAGGTCTTTGCTCTACAATATGATGGGTTCAATGTGATTCCCATGGAGTGCTAAGTAGTGTCTTCTCTTCTATTAAAATATATATAGATAAACTTAAAAGTTATTTTCATATTGCTTGTACACGAAATCCTTATAGAATAAAAGGATTTTGTACACAAGTTTAAGTTTATATATATTTATATATATATATATATATATATATATATATATATATATAAACTACTACTCTTATTACGTATGCGAGTGGACTCCATTCAACCCAAATAGATTACCTATTGACCATGCGGTGTCATGTTGGCAAGGTAACTAACTGTAAAGTCATTCCTGGCGAAAGCCTCACGGCCCAACATCGTCTTCTTGTCATGGATTATGTCGTTACCCCGCTAAAGAAATTAGCCGAGACGCGTAAGTCTAAGATCAAGTGGTGGTTGCTGAATGGACCGATGCAGACCGACTTTCTGGCAGAGGTTAACAGTCAAAATTTATCAACTAACACCGAAACTGCTCAGGATGCTTGGGATCGAGCTCAGTCAGCAATCATTACGGCTGGTAAGCATGTTCTTGGCGTTTCTAAGGGAGGACGTATTATGGACAGGGAGACATGGTGGTGGAATGACAAGGTACAAGAGGTGATTCATGATAAGAAGACTGCATTTAAGGAGTGGCAGCGTTCCAACTCTCCTGAAGACAGGCTGGAGTACATAGCAGCAAAACGTGCCAGCAAAAGAGCTGTAGCCAGAGCCCGCAGTGAAAGTTTATTACCTCTATATGATAAACTTGAAACTTCCACAGTTCAGGGCAGAAGCTCATCTACAAATTGGCACGTGCTCGGGATAAAGCGACGCAAGATATCACAAAATGTCTTTGCGTCAGAGATTCCCAGGGCAAGCTGCTCTGTAGTCATGCTTCTGTGAAGGAGAGGTGGAGAAGTTACTTCTTGGAGCTGCTGAATACTCAGCACCCGGGTAGTATTCCGTCTGAACCACCTCCTAACCTGGGACTTATTGCTCCAATAACCCTTGATGAAACTCGAAATTGTCTTCGACGCATGAAGAACGGCAAGGCGGTGGGACCTGATGATATCCCGATCGAAGCGTGGAAATCATTGGGCTCTCGTGGTGTGCTCATGCTTACTGATCTTTTTAACCGCATTTTGAACACTGGGACGATGCCACATCAATGGCGGCACAGTTTTATTACCCCTATTTACAAAGGAAGGGGCAGTGTTCAAGATTGCGGTAGTTATAGGGGCATTAAGATTATGAGTCACACCATGAAGCTTTTCGAGCGCGTGATCGCCCTCAGGCTCCGCCGAGAATGTACTGTCTCTGAGTGTCAATATGGATTTCAGCCAGGATCAGGCACTACGGACGCCATTTTTGCCCTCAGAATTTTGATGGAGGCACACAGGGAAAAGAGGAGAGCTCTGCATGTGGCATTCTTAGACCTGCAGAAGGCCTTTGACTGTGTGCCACGTCAGTGTATCTGGTGGGCACTGCGATCCAAAGGGATCCCTGAATCCTATGTTGCTATTATCAGAGACATGTACAACGACTCTGTTTCTACAGTTAGGACCGCTGTTGGCGATACCAAACCCTTCCCAATTACAGTAGGGGTTCACCAAGGCTCAGCTCTTAGTCCACTTTTGTTTAATGTAGTGCTAGATACTGTCACGGCTCACATCCAGGACCAGCCTCCATGGCTGATGATGTATGCCGATGACATAGTACTCATTGACGAGAACCGACTGATGCTGGAGCGTAAATTGAATGCCTGGAAGGGTGCGCTTGAGAACGGTGGTCTTAAACTGAATGTGTCAAAGACCGAGTACATGGCTTGCGGGAACCCAGACTCGAGCACCATCCACATCGGGCCTGAGCCAGCCGTTAAGTCGGAGAAGTTCAGGTACCTTGGATCCATTATGCACGAGTCCGGATGCATCGACTACGATGTCCACGCCCGGGTTAGCGCTGCTTGGGCCAAATGGCGGGAGGTCACTGGTGTGGTCTGCGATCGCAGAATACCGCCCAAATTCAAGGGGCTGATATACAAGAGCATGATCCGACCAGCTCTTCTATACGGCAGCGAATGTTGGCCAGCATTATCTCGGCACACTCAGGAGCTTCACGTAACGGAGATGAAGATGCTGAGGTGGATGTGTGGCGTTACTCGGGCTGACCGCATACGCAACACATTCATTCGAGGTAGTCTTGGGGTCCGTGACGTAGCGGATAAGCTCCAAGAGCGTCGTCTGAGATGGTATGGCCACGTTTTGCGCCGGCCTAAGAACTACGTCGGAAGAAAATGCCTTGATATGTCTGTCCCTGGAGTAAGACCCCCCGGACGCCCAAGGAAGCGATGGCTGGACGTCGTGACGCACGACATGAGAGCCAATGGACTAACCACTGAGGATGCTCAAGACCGTGCAAAGTGGAGTAGACTGAGTAGGAAAGCAGACCCTGGCAATAGGCTGGGATAATGCTAAGTGGAAGAAGAAGATATATATATATATATATATATATATATATATATATATATATATATATATATATATATATATATATATATATATATATATATATATATATATATATATACATATATACATATATATATATATATATATATATATATATATATATATATATATATATATATATATATATATATATATATATATATATATATATATATATATATATATATATATATATATATATATATATATATATATATATATATATATATATTATATATACCTTTACGCCCCGACCAAACAATATTTGCTTTTACGCCATGTACCTACTTTTAGCTCACCCACTTGCGTTGGAAAAATGAGAATGGCGACAAAGTGGTAATTAAATAATTTAGTTGAAGCGAAGCTTTTCTGATAATTGCTATATTGCTAATATAACAAAGAATATTTTGTTCAGAGAAAATAAATAAATAGTTATTATGTTGTGTTAATATTATTTTTATTTAATTGCAAGTTTATAAAAAAATTTTAATACTTTCAGTTGTAAGGTTACGTATAAAAATAATAATAAGCCATAATGTTACTCTTATGCATGTTTAGCTTCACGCTGTATCCTTCATATGGATAGCACCCCGCAGACTGAACCTCGTATCAAAAGAGGCCGTCCTCCATTTTACATTGGAATTCAAAACTTGACATGTTAAGTGGTGAAGCTCAACGCCGAGCGTTTGTCTTGCCAGAGCAGAAATATAAAAAAAAGATTACTCCCCTAAATTTCGTCACATTAACTATTAGATGCCGTTTCATTACGCCACACCTTAATGAAATTATTTATCATTACAAACGGCATGGTGACAAAAGCACTACTAAATATATATATATATATATATATATATATATAATTTATTTATATATATATATATATATATATATATATATATATATATATATATATATATATATATATATATATATATATATATATATATATATATATATATATATATATATATATATATATATATATATATATATATATATATATATATATATATATATATATATATATAGATATATATATATATATATATATATATATATATATATATATATATATATTATATATATATATGCATTATTTATTTATTGGCCAACGCGTTGAGTGTCGGCCATTAGTATTGATTTAATGCTTCATTTAATAATACATGTTGACAAGGGTACTACAGAAAAAAAAACTGAGTGTGGCATATAATTGTGTTTATTACATTAATGAATATATTATGCTATATACCCGTGTAATACCTTACTAAATGACTTACTTGGAATAAGAATTATGTAATATAATATATTTAACAGTGAAAGCTATTCAACATAATTTATCCTTTATTCATTATATGAAAAACTGTTCTCGTGACCTGATCTTTTTAAATTATCCACAATGATGAATTATTGAATTCGAAGGTCACACGTATTCTTCATATTAAATAATAATACGTCGTGCACAATAAAATGTTTTTATTTATTAATAATTAATTTTTACTTAGGTATGTCGGTTTCGTCAAAGTTATTATTAAGTAAAATTTAGATTTTACCATCAAAGTTTAAAATCTAAGAATCAATGGAAATTTCTCACTATATCGTTGAATCTGGTCATTTTTAAATTAAAAACGATGAATTGTAACATGCTACATGCTGATATTTAAATCTGTTACGCAAATTATAATATACTGCTATTTGACAAAAAACATATTATAATGTTTTAGTTTCACGCTATATGCCATATATAGCAGATAGAGGGACTCTAGTCTCCGTTCTCCCAATTTTCGAGATATTGCATGTTGAGTAGCGAGCTAGTCTCTAGTCTAGTTATCACAGTGAATAAATTAAAATATTCCATTTCCCCGAGTAAGAGTAGATGCCACGACGGCCTCAAAAAAAAAACATCGTGCGATAATATCTAAAATGAGAAAAAAACATTACGGAATGAGCAAACAGCACCCGGAAAATGTACGTGAGCAATGCCTGTACACACCCTAAGCCCTCATTTCGCCCCAATTCCTTCATGTGTTAAAATAAAAGGAAATTTGCATAACGATCGTTGCGCAATTGACATGTTTCACGAATCTGAATTCATTTTTGTCATACAAATTGACGCCTTAATTTCAACCTAAAAACTTTATATTTTTTTGAAATGTTTCAACGTCAACTTTCAGTGAAAATACAGTAAATTGAATTGTGTAAAGATTTTATCTTCACGCTGTATCCCACATACAGCATCGTAGGCAGAGAAAACATAGTGTTTAGACACTCCGATTTCCGCTTTCCAAGATAGACGAAATTTAATCATTAATTTCTCTGAGTGAGTAGACTGTCACTACACTACAGTGGTCTCGTCATAATTCAGATGGCCTAATAAATTCTATATTATCGATAATAATAATGTCAAATATATATATGGGAGATAGTTATCAATTTTAAAAAGTTTGAAATTAGCTTTATTAGGATTTGGATCCCATTTAGAGTGAATATCTAATGATATATGGATACAACCTTATTAAAATGATGGCAAAGCACGTAATGAAATACAGAACACCATAATTATTTAAAATGAGTGGACCCTACATTATTTATAACGTACATATACAGAATAAATCATAACATCCTTTTTGTGGATCATATCTTCTAGAAATAATGTGGCTTTCGCCGCAATTTTGCCAACTGTCGCGGCGGCGGGTATTTTGCGGAGATTTACGACTACGACTCTTTCACTAATACTGTTTACTTCGTTAATGGTCAGTTTTATTATTGCGCTTCTTTGCTGTTTATTTCTTTTGCCACCTATAACTCATAATGGCTGACATAAAGATATGTAGTTGCAATTAAAAAGTTTTATATGATGTAAGTATATGTTATATGTCAGGCAGTACTGTGTATTTCATTTTTTTTAATCAGGTCGGGTTAGATAGGTAATGGGAGACCTCGATTGACCTTCGAAAATATAATGTCACGTAAAATGCATGAGGACCACCCCCCCCCCCCCCACGTTAATGACAGTGAATGACACGAACGATGTATGCAGCGTTTGGCGTCCCCTACTCTCTGACTACCCCGCTAGGGATTATTACTCCCGCACCGACCGTTCCGTACCTATGAACTGAGGAAAATATAAGTTATAAAAATTAACTAGCTTAAATTTACGATTATATCCACTCATTTTGTACAAAATGATAGATTAAACAGATATAAGACAAATAGACAGATATAAGTATCTTATGGTTTCTTTCTGTATTAAACTAATAAACTGAGAATTCTCAGGTATTTTACTGTATTTGGTGTAAATTTCACTTCTTGTCAAATTTCATAAGTCTAGGTTAACGAAACATAACCTATAAAAATTTAACTCAAATTTGCAATTGATTGTAATAGTTTATTTCTCATGATATACCTATAAATTTAAAAAATTTGAACCAGGGGAAACCTTGGGATGTACTATAAAGTTCTACCTTATTGCCAAATTTCATAACACTAGGACGACGAAAAGTAACCTGCAGGTTTTGATTACGTTGCGATTGTATATAAAATGTAATATAATTATGCGTAAGCGCTCATATCTTTTGATTGCGTTAACTTAGTAATTTGAATTTTTCTGTGCTTTAAGAGACCACTAATTTGGACATTTCATATTAACTTCAGTTCGGTTCTTCTACGTAATTTGGAACAAATGGTCTTGAACAATGAACTAATGGACAGACGGACAGACAGACGGACAACAAAGTGTTGCTAAATGATTCTATTTTTTCTCTTGACATACGTAGCCCTAGAAATACAATTTTATTGTTTGACAATAATATAATGGTGGTATGAAATTTAAATAATCTAATTTCCACACATTTATGCTATTTAAATATTCTCGAACAGAATAATAAGGTTTACTACCCAGTGAAATTAGGAATTTAAGAAACGGCTATATTATATTATTCATACATTAATTCATTTCAATACATTGAAAATAAAATATTAAAATACTTGAGTATAAAGCAAATATTCATTTAAGAGCTTAATTATATGAAAACTATTAATTTTTTTTTAATTGGCCCAGTTGCTTGTATTTAATTTTTTTAAATATTATTTCCGCTTTAAATATGAAAGTATGGCACAGAGTGCACATACATATTTATTCCTTTGTATATGTAATTTATGAGAATGAAAGCTTTAAAAGCTCTTTTAACCTAAACCTATGTTGTTTTAATACTTACTTTATTTCGAAAGTGGCAAATATAAAATATATTGCGGAATTTTATTATAGATGCGTATACCCAGACCTATAAAAGATTTATTTTCTTTTTGGAGGCGATAACTAGGCGTTACAAGCATATCTAAATATATTTGATGCTATTTTATAGCTTAAATAAGCTTGTAGAAAGTTATCTAGAAATTTATAATTAAAGAAACAAACATATACATGAGATACTGCATGTTATAAATACTACACAAAAGTATAAGAATGTCTCGTTTTAAAATTACATTCTAAAATTATTTTTATGTTACTACTTACTTTGAATTCATGAATTCATATGTTTAGCCTTTTGTGTTGAATATTCATTAAGATTATTTCATTGTTACTTTCTTATATTTTGAGGGTTTTATTATACGCCTAATATTTTTAGTTTATTAAAGTTTATTTAAGTAAAACGAGCTTAATTATATCACAGCTTTTACTTTTAAACAGGTCAGTGTGGTCAGTGTAATATTATCATCTGTAACTTTACTGTGTCTACAGGAGTACATCGTTTCAAGTATTAAATGGTTCTATATCAGTTTCATGATTATAGAGAGAGGTACAATTTGTAAAGTTGACGAACTTACACTTACGTATACGTTCATTTTGTGCTGGTTTATTTTTTGTGATAAATTCTCACTTCTTGATAAAATGTACATAGGTCTACAACTTTGCTCCCGCCGTTTCTCAATCAATTTTAAAAATTATATAATAAAAAAAAATAAATAAAGAATATCTAACTTATATATTAAGCATTGACCATCACTGTCCACTACTTTGCCCAATGAAAAATTCTTCATGTTTTGATAAGATCCAAAAAGCGATCCATTCTCTCACTTTTTCAAAAGAATCGAAGTGCTGGCCCACCAGGCAATGTGTTATCGACCTAAATAGATAGTAATCAGACGGAGAAACATATGGAGAGTACGGCGGGTGAGGTAGAATTTCCCATTTCAGTGTTTCGATATACGTCTTGACTACTTTCGCCACGTAAGCCCGAGCATTATTTTGCTGTAAAATTACTTTTTCGCATCTTTTAGCGGATTGCGGCCGTTTTTCTTTTAATGCCCGGCTCAAACGCATTAATTGCGTTCGATAAAGTGCACCAGCAATTGTTTCAGACGGTTTTTGCAGGTCATAATAAATCACGCTGAGCTGATACCACCAAATACACAGCATGACCTTGGATCTGTGAATATTTTGTCGAGGCGTCGCCGTGAGAGTGCTGGGCTGGGCAATCCCCATGATTTTCATCGTTTAAAGTTGTCATAGTGTACCCATTTTTCGTCTCCTGTAACAATAGGATGAAGAAATCCTTTTCGTTTTTGTCTTTCACGCAACTGTTCACAAGAAAAAAAAGTCGTTCAATATCTTTTGATTTTAACTGGTACGGTACCCAGTATCCTTGTTTTTGGATAATTCCCAGTTTTTTTTAGATTGCTTGCTGAGTTACTCCCAAAGATTCTGCTAGCTGTTCTTGAATTTGACATGAGTCTTCGTTAAGTAAAGCTTCCAGCTCCTCATTTTCAAAAGTTTTCTCTCTCCCACCGCTATGCCATTTTTAAAGCGCTGGAACCACTTGTGACACGTCCTTTTACCAATAGTATCATCACCATAAATACTTGAAATAATAATGAAACAGTAAAATCTCCCACAAATTACGTGAATTTGGATTAAAAATCTACATTCTTAATTATGTGTAACTATATGACGCAAAATAAATTTACTAATACCGATGTAAAGTTATATTTATAGATGTCAACAATGATTTGAAACAACTACGATTTATTTATTTGAACCACTACTGGCTACTAGCGCCTTCTTTTAAACAACGGCGGGAGCAAAGTTGTAGACCTAATATGATTCCAGGTTAACGGAATTTTATTAATATTAAATTAAATTAGTTAATTTCTGAATACGCTATGATTGTTAAAATATGCAGCAAAAATGGAGCATAAACGGCCCTATCTATTGATTGCAATGACTTAGTTTTTTAATTTTTCCTCTTATCTAAAGAGCTTTAGAGCAGAATATTTGATATTAATTAATTAAGCTTTCGTTAAGAAAGCTGTTCTGTTAACAGTTGGGCAGACAGCTATACTGATAAATCGACTTATAATATTTCTTTGAAGAAATATAAAAAGTGAGACAAGTGTGTGTAAAATAATATTTAATACCAGGTGTTTCTTCTTTTACTTACACTAAAACATAACGTTAGTGAAATGTAAGTAAATACACGACTTTAATTTATAATATTCATTAATTAATAATGATTATATGACGTGTCATCATTAATATGACGTGTCAATGATGCTGTGATCGTTATGAAAAAATCTTTTATGTTATTTTTTCTATGCAGTAGAATTGGAGCAAAATTAAGGGTAAGCAGTGTACGCGAGATGCTTGTCGACACTATTCATGCAACCGCCGATATTTATGTATTTTTGTATAGTTTGTATTTTTGATTTTTGAAATACTGTTGTATTTAAGAATTGACTTAACTCATCAATTCCTACTTTTAATTATATTTGTTAAAATTTATACGTTTACTCTCTTTAATTTAAGTATTTATATGTCCATAAATTATTTCAAGCTTTATCCATATAAGGGTAGACCGAGAGAACACGCTGCCAAAAGCTACAGTCCATGTATACCTTTTTTGCTCCGTCCACTATCAAAACAGTTTTCATACATGCTCTTCGGGAGTTCTGTTTCTATGACGTGACCTCTATGTAGTACCGACCTCTATCTTTCTTGCCACTGACTGTTGCGTCATATATATCGCTTAACATTGTTTTATCACTCATTCTTTCAAAGTGCCCAAACCATCTTCTTGTAGTAGCTTCCCCGCTAGTACCTGACATTCTGTGTAACTATGTATTGCAAATTGAGTCAGTATACCTGACTCTACATATCCTACAAAAATATCGTATCTATACAGGATATATTTTCCTTTAATTCTTCATGAGTAATACACATGTTCTGTTATGTTTCCTTGTATTATCATTGCATATAAAGCACTGCTAATCCTGTTACCGGCAACAATATGTATTTCAGCATCTATTTTGAATCTTCTGCCTCGTGCGCCTTGGTGCAACAGTCTTTCGGGTCTCTCTTGCACCTCAACTAATCAAACCTTACTTAAAAAACCTTGCGCATCTATCAATCTATCTGTAAACTTCGAGCAAAGGCGCGATGGTTACGCCTCGTCAACCTCTCGCTTCATCTTGTACCCAACTCTTTCTTATATCCTTTGATTTCCAACGAAACCAAAACGAACCCAAGACTAGCCCATATTTGATCATCTCGATGCCAATACTATTTGCTCCTGATGCCTGGCTGCATTTCGTATAGTCGACTTAACTCAACAAGTCAAAAAAACTCGTCAAGTCAACTTAATAATATGGATACAGTAAAAATCAAAATAATCAAAATCAAAATAGTCTTTATTCATTTAGGCCATCTCAAACACTTTTGAATTGTCTATTTACATTGAAGTGTCAGGAGTGGCTTTCCTAAAGGAAGCTACCATCGGCTCTTTTCTCGGCTTCGCCTGAGAAAAGCAGGCGAGAAACTCAACAGTTGCTATTTTGTAATAAATAATAGTCATAGGCTTCCCGACAGCTACAGTAAGATACCAAGATTTATTTAGACATTATGCTAATTATTACCTTAAAATGAACTACTATGGATTATTCAAAATAATGTATATTAATTATCCCTGTTCAATCGTTTAAGTAGATACTTAGCTTGTAATAAGGAATTCTTTTAATTATGAAAAAGTACAACATGGAATTAAAAGGCCAGAAAATATTAAATACAACAACGAGAAAACCACTCTAGTCCACTTTCATCGAGCTTTTGAATAATGAATACGTAGCAATATATAAAGTCACGTTTCATCTTGTCAAAATAAATTGAGACAACTCTAATTGGAAAACGGAATGTGAATATCGATTCACTTGTACGCTATCCTGTAAAGTAGATGATTGAGACTTTCAAAAGAAGCCAAATATATGGCTAGCCAGTTTGTAAAGCTTTGAAATTAAACTTAATTCTAGTGAGCATTGTGTGCTTAAAAAAGTTATTTTTGGAATTTGTAAATATTAGGCTAGGATCTATTGTACTTGGTATGAAAGAGCTCTTGTTGGCTAGAACAAACTAAGCCGACAGATGTTGTGGCCGAATTTTTCTTTATGTTTATGTTTAAAATTTTCGTGGAAAATTCCTTTAGAATATGTATTAAACTTATGAAAGGAAAATTACTTCACAAAAATAAGAAGTTGTGGATTACACAATTGTTCAACTTAGTATATACGTGTGTGTACCTAGTACATACTTATACGTATGTCATATACAAAGGTACTATGATCTACTTTAATATATAATCATTTTACATTTTCTTTCGCATATATAATGTATGTTTATAGGAAAAGCAGGTGATAGGTATGCGAGAAATGAGTATGAAAAATATACGTGACTTATTAATGTCAGAAAGAAAATTAGAATAGCGGTACGACATTACGTAAAGGTATTGTTTTTGTATTCAAATTTAATTTAAATTCCTTATTTAATTCTAATTAACATCACGCTGTTGGCGGCAGAGGCCGCAGAGGCAGAGGAAACCCAGTGGTAAGACACTCCGTGCTTTCCGCCCAATTTTCGAGATATTGCATGTTAAATGGTGGAACCTAACATTGCGCTTTATCTTGCTTCAAGAGTGAGTAATTCAACATAAATGTATTATTGTTAACTTAGATTCTATTCTGAATACAGTAAGTATTTGTAGAAAAATAAAAAAAAACTTATAGGCCATTTTAAAAATGAAATATTTTAAATAGCAAATTGAAACAAAACAAGCTACTGACTGCCAAAATATTTGACCTCAAAATATTCAATTGACATCTGTTCCATTACGCTGACAGAAAATTTCACTTGTTTCTTCTTAATACAAGCAAGAGTTTATGTTTCATCCCTTTATTGCGACGCAGCCGCTCTGTTCTTTCTGCGTAATGACGAATCGTTATTTTTCGACCGCAAATTTCACCACAAAATAATTTAATATGAGATGACCCCATTTCTTTTTTCAGCGCTCCATAAAGTACCTACATTATATTCTCTTTGTAAAAGCCAACAAAACCTCAGTCATTTCGGTTCTATTTGAATAGTTAAAGTTGAATAAAAAATTGAGCTTTAGTAAACATGGCACGAACTTTTAACCTTTTGACCTTTCAAGCTAATGATGTGATCTTGTATTTTTGTCTTATTAGACTGAATTAGATTTTTTTCTCATATTTATACACAACAAGTGTTTTTTTTTAATGTACATGTGGTTGTGCAGTTGTGATTTAATTTGTATGTTATCTAAAGTATTTGAAACATATTTTTTATGGTAGGCATTAGAAAGTAGTTTCACTCCGCTTTCTGCCTTAGTTCGACGCACTTCTCGTTGAGTGACGGAACTCAACGTCGTTTTTTATCTTACCAGTGTAAATATTCGTTATTATAATTATATTATTGTAATTATTATATAATTACAATTATTATACAATAATTATAATAATATTATACAATAACCCGAAGAGAACAACCTCATGAGGGCCTCACATATGATTATTAATTAAATTCCCATAAATATTCTAAATATTTCCTAAAAAAATCTTAATTTTAAGCTATATTGTTAAAAAAGTTTCACACACATTATTTTATGCAATGTAAAAAAGCTGTAATTCGAAATTTCAAAGTAATAAGGACGCGTGTCAACCTTTCATCATCCAAAGTTAAATTAGTTAACGTAAAAATATTTTCATAATATAACCCTACAGCCTTTCCACCCACGCACGTCCCAAAGTATTTTCCGAGGAAATCGAATCGGATCTTTCGTAATACATTATTTACATTCGTAATGTTCATTATTGTTTTACATATTAATCTATTTTAGGCTTCTCTCTAAAAGCTTCACTTTCATTAAAATAACAAAACTTAACGAGATCAGAAATAGTAGTAATCATAAATATTTCTATCGTTATAAATTACACTTTGTCCTGTATGTAGGGTAAGCACATATAATATCCTAGTGTCAAGACACTCCTTTCAACGCATTCCTCTCGCATTGAGACATTGCTGGTTTTGTGGCGAATGTAGTGACTTCCTTTTGTCTTCTTCAGGTTGTCAGTCCACTTGGTTGCAGGGCGATAAATATTCGTTTTTATCCAAGATGCGGTCGCCATTTGAGGACCTTTCTTCCCCGTCGGTTGTCGGTAATAGAAGTCAATAAAATATAACCTTCTCGTGTGAAAACTCGACATCTGTGTTCATTTTAAGAAGCATGTCTTTTAAATAAGTTTATAATATAATCATTAAAATGAACACAGATGTTATATATATATATATATATATATATATATATATATATATATATATATATATATATATATATATATATATATATATATATATATATATATATATATATATATATATATATATATATATATATATATATATATATATATATATATATATATATATATATATATATATATATATATATATATATATATATATATATATATATATATAGAGCTGATCTACACTCTTATTTATATCAATTATTAATACAAATGCAGTAAAAATATTTTATGGACACGCAGTATACTTAACATAATTAGATTATTATCATTGCAACTCTTTATATTCTTAATAATATATTACTTGAAAACAAATATATACATATTGTTTTACTTAGTTTTGTCACGTACAGACTAAAAACAACACAAAATTGTCAATATTAAATTATTCAACAAAACCTACTAAAGGTCACGCTTATAAATTATTCCACAGCAAAGGCAGAAGTTAAAACTGAGAAACTAAGCAGGTAACGCTGCTAAATAATTCTAAGGACGGATGTTTGATATTTTTATAAAACCTTATAAAGGATATATCAGATTGCGAGAACTCAAGTACAGGACACGTACAGGAAATGTTTATTTTAATATATAAAAAATATAAAAACTTAAACATAGCGAGATTCGAACCCGCTCTATTTTGGACAGCCTCTGAACTCTATAGCCAAGAGTATATGGTACATTCTTATCGAGCTTCGTCAACATTATTATACACTTGGGACGTTTTGGTTTTGAGATTTTCATAAATTTCCACTATCCAAAGGTCTTTCTTAAGAATGGTTATTTGGCAAGATATAAGCTATTGCTATATATGATAATTTTGAAAAAATATAAAAAAGGTATAAAATTGTAATTTCAGGACTAGAATCCGTTTAAACGTCGAAACCTATTGGATAAAGTCAAAGCGCTCCAGCCAATTAGCCCACGTTTTTATATTTTTGTATACTTATAAACCTACATATAATATTACAGCTTATCCTTAAATAGAATGAACGATGGTATTAGTGAAATAAAAAGGCGTGATTTCTCATATTATAGTGTTATAAAACATAATTCTTTAAATTATTTTTATTTTGTGTTACCAAAAAATATATAGATATGTTGTTTAAATAAAAAATATATATGGATTCCAATGAAACTTTTGCAATTTAGAATAAACGTGTGTACACGACTTAGCAAGTGCTACGCGTGTAAAATACTTTAACGTAGCACACCGTATATGTAAACATGTACGGTATGGCTTCCCCTTAATAGCCGTGTGGACACTGCTATGTGTTTTTTTTATGAGCGTTACAAATGTAAGTAATTAAAATGTTATGCTTTTTTTAATTTTATCCATTCTTTTGTTTGGTTAAGTAGTTATTATATATTTTTGTGGAAGAAATGGATCGCGAGCTCTAATCCTGAATCGAGAGTATGTTTAAACGTATATATATATAAATATGTATATAAATATTCGAAAAATAATATCTTTTGTAAATCTTACTAAGTAACAAAATTAAGGTTTTAAAATGACACATCACTCCATTTATATTGTCTATATAAATATTTCATTATTTGGTTTATTGATTATATTATAAACATAGCTCCGGGGCATAGAGTCGTAATTTGGCAAACATTATTAATGCAAATGGTTAATTAGCACAAATTAATTATCATTGGCATAATATTGTATCTGAAATAATTTGAAAACATAATAAATATAGAAATTATATTAATACACTTTACATTGAAAGCTTTTAAAAGCTGTGTTCAATGATTTTAGTTACGTGAATGAAGTAGTTAATTTATGAGATGATTTTTTTTAATTTTAGCATAAATAAAAGAAATTAGATGAAAAAGAAATGCTCCATTCTCATTTTTCCACTAACTTAGCAACTTTGGAACCCAATCACGTATTTTGCTTTGTTGGACCGAAAATATAATAACAAACTATTTATGAAATCCTCCAAATCAAATACGATTTCGCCAAAAACAAATCGATGGAATTTTTACCATATATAGAATTCAAACCTGTATTGATCTAAACATATACCAACTACGCCTTTATAATTACATAGAACTGTTAACTTCATAACTACTTCAAATTTCCATTCCTTTAGTATGTAATCCCGCCTGACTGTTGTATACTTAGCTATACCTTACCCGTTACCGCTTATAAAAATGATATAAATTTTCCCAATTGTAGTGTAATGACCCTTCAATCTATACATGACGAATAAGCTTTACTTAATCCAATTGTTTTATATAATAATGATGGTCCCAATTAGTTATAATTTAATAATATATTCAATTATCATCATTAAGCATTTTCTTGTTTGTATAAAGAAACTTTCTGAATGCCCGTCAACTTTTAACAAAGTTAAGCCAAAGTTAAGTTTTTTACAAAGTTAAGTTGATTAATCAGTATTTGATGAAAATGTCAATGAGGACCTTCGTGGCGCAGAGGCAGAGGCACCGTCTGCCTGTAAACGTGACGGTTTGTAGGTTCGTAATTATTTTCGTCACTCAACACGCAATGCTTCGAAAGCCGGAAAGTTGGGAACGGAGCGTTTTAACTCTAAGTTTCTTCTGCCTACAGTGCCTTCATCCTACCCTGCTATATGCGGGATACAGGCTGAAGATAAAAATAATAAATATATAGTAAATTATTTTATATCAGAATTTTTATATAGGAATATTTTTCTAATATAGGGCTTCGTGAAATTGTATCCTTCTTGCAAAGGCTTCACATACTCACATCTATTAAGCCTCAATAATATTTAAAAGTTTTTATTTATACACTATATCCTCTATAATTACCATACCCGAGAACCTCTTTTAAATAGAAGTTAGAAGTTATTTTATTTGTTATGTATATATATATATATACATATACATATATATATATATATATATATATATATATATATATATATATATATATATATATATATATATATATATATATATATATATATATATATATATATATATATATATATATATAATTTCTTTTATTATTCAGGACTCTAGATTAACGAAAAATGTTCCGCTATATAACTAAAACTTCTGCAATGTGTATTGAAACAAAAAGTTTTCAATTATTCAAAAAGCCCACACAATTTAAAAATAATATCATATATAAAACATTGACTTGGTAATAGAGAAAATATAATTTTGTACGTCGTAAAATATAATAGAATAGTGAACTTATTTCTCATAATAGGGTATGCGAGTTTCTTATTAGCGACACGATCACGAAATAGGTCGCGGAATAGCGGCCCGACGACGTAATTAGTATACTCGTACAGTTCAGCTAGCTTTACATGTTGGCCCAATACACCAACGCAATTGTAGTTTTTGTAGTGAATCGCCTTAGATTCATGGAGAAAAATTTTACGAAATATTATATGCATTTGATATTTTTTTACTGTGTAAATTAATAAATGCATTTTTATACTTAATTTCGTTAGTATTAATGTGTTAAAAAAATTAAATTTATTCGCCATTATAATATATATATATATATATATATATATATATATATATATATATATATATATATATATATATATATATATATATATATATATATATATATATATATATATATATATATATATATATATATATATATATATATATATATAGTCATATTTTCTCTGCTATCCGTCTTTTCCAGTCAACTTTCAAATGATAGAAACGAATTGTGTAATGATTATGTGTCTGGTGAATTTAGAATTGCAATTTAAATATAGTAAAATGTATTTTTTATATGTTATTGTTAACATAATGGTATTTTTCAATTTTTTCTCAAAAGTTTTTGCATGTGATGCTTAACGTGACCAACATAAGTATGGTTATTTTATTTTATTTTGAGTGTTAATGTACAAATGTTACTTTAAAACTGTACTGTAGTTATATGATAAACCAAATAAATAAATAAATAAGATACTCGATTTATTTATATATCAAATATATTTTTTTATATTACTATATTTATACTTAATTACATTTCCTTATTTTACTTAAAAGAATTAGTGATATTTTAAAAAATACGATGAAATTAATAAAATATACATACAGTTCACTACTACTAAAGAAACAGAAACGTAAAACGTTTGTACTAGTTGGAGCCAACAGCACAATAGTCGGCAGAATTAAAATTACGACATTTCTTTATCTTACTTCATTAAATTCCGGTTCTATTTACATAATGCTGCAATGTGATGTATTAATTACTGGATAATTGGACTATAAATCACCTAGATTTGAGTGAGGCATTAGTATTGTATGTCTAATCGTACATTAGTTGGAATATGAATGGAGTAATATGATAAAATGAATATTATATAGCTTCACGCTGTATCCCGCATAAAGCAGGATAGGTTAATGAAACCTATTGCTAAGACGCTCTAACTACTTGTTGAATGGCGGAACTGAACGTCGCCTCTCTTCTTTTTGTCTTGTTCACTTCTCTTCTGTTGTTGCTCTATTCTTGTCTTGTTATCATAAATTTGTGTAATAATACACTTGGTCCGTTTACAATCAGATTATTATTATGTATATATTACAATTTCGTGTCCTGTTTCAATAAATATGTAATTATAAATTAGTGGACGCCATTATAGTATACAAGTTTTTTTGGGTTATTCTACCGACATAGACAATAAGTGGAACCTTTACATGCGAAACTAGAGAGAAATGAATTGTGTAATGATTATGTGTATGGTGAATTTAGAATTGCAATTTAAATATAGTAAAATATATTTTTTAGATATTATTGTTAACACAATGTTATTTTTCAAATTGTTCTCAAAAGTGTTTGCATGTGGTGTTTATCGTGACCAACATATGTATGGTTATTTTATTTTATTTTGAGTGTTAATGTACAAATGTATAAGAAATTTAGGACATGGAAAGTGTAACGGGTTTCTGTATCGTATAGCCCTCTTTACTATATTTTATTGCCCTCTTTACAGTGTGCGATTATCCAATCGCTTGTGATGTCTACTAATTTTGTTTGTTTTTATTTCAGCTTTTCGCTTTATCCTGCCAATAGCAAGGTGAGCAGTGATAAACTAGTGACTTTCTGTATTAAATAATCCTAGTTTAGGCATCAGTCGACATTCCAATTAAATTATCATACTCTTGTAATTTGTAATAAATAAAGAATTCACAACTTCTATCATATTTTTATATGCTGTGATGTTCTCACCTCGCTATCAAGAGTGCAGCAGGCGGTAGCCTGTATCGTGCAGTCTACTCTATCAACAACCGCTCTGAATAGACGACATTATCATGTGGTCGTCACCCTAAGGGAACGAGGAAGAAGAAGAAGAAGATGTTCTTACAAGTCCCTCTCGATTTCCTTGATTTGTTTGTATTTTTTTTATGGCAAACATAAGGCAAATGAGTTGTTGGGTACTCTGATGGTAAGTGGTCCGTCACTCACAACCCCGTGTAACGTTGTATTTTGTTAAATTATTAATAATCATACTATTATATTATATCAAAAACTAATGTTTGAAGAAATTTTTGTTTTTAAAAATATATTATAATCACGCAACTTTAGTTCTCTGTTCAAAGCTGCGATTAACGAAATTGTTTACAACTATACGGCACTGCGCCATTCTGCGATCGCCTTTTAGTTGCTTGGCTACACGCACAATTTAGATTTACTTACACAATTACTAAAAGACACTCGTATATACGTGAAATTTCTTAATAAAACTATATGTATTATTGATCGTATTGTACTGAATTGCGTAGCTTCATTCGTTTAAGCCAGATAGTCCATTTATCGAGGAAGGATTTTAATAGACTAGTAGCCTGTAATAGCCTTTAGTACTAGCCTAACAGCCATTTAGTAGCCTATGACATAAAATTAATCGTTTCTATGTCACTTACTGGTATCAGAGCTATCTCGGGAACTTTGAATGTCCCATTTCATTCGGACGAAGTAAATAAAAAGTAGTTTCTTATTTATTTAAAGCTAACCTGATGTTGATAATTAATTGATAAAATGTATACTTTTAAATGTATTATTTATTTAATGTATTCCAACAATGTTATCATAGTTATTGAAACGTGAATAAATCTCTTAAGTTTTCTTATTAATGATCTATAGAAAAATGTTCGTCCAAATTGCCCAGATCAACGGAAGTGTAATAACCATACCAAGTTTGCGCATAAGAACGATATATATATTACATTATATAAATATTGTTGTTAAACATAACGTATGTTCAAGTCGTATTTTGTTCTGGTACCATAACTAGTATTTTAATTAGAAAATTATTTATAAAGTAAACAGGATAGCAAATGAAAAAATCACCATTTGACCCTCTTCAGTAATCAATATATGTATTGTATTCATGTTAACACAACACGTTCGGCCTAGCGGGATAATCGTTCAATTGCGTGCGCCACTAACCACCTTTTAGTACGACCTCAATCAAATTTATTGAACAACAACGTTACGTTCTCAAACAAAGTCCCATACCAAAACAGAAGTTACACACACACACCATTATGGATTTTGTATTCACATTTGTTTACAGAGCAATTAATATTACAGCATTTGAATTTCCACAGAATCGACAACGATTATTCTGAATATAATTCTATAATTGGAAAAGTTCTTAGAATATTTTGACTACTAAATTATTTCAAATTTAAACACTATAGTCTTTAAGTGATGTTGAATAAACCCTAAGTCTCAAATATTTATAAGTATTTGACTTAAGAAAGAAAGAAGAAAATTGAAATCAATATTAATAAAATGAAATAAAACCCGTTCGATCCTTTCATTTCTTTCACTCGAGACTTCTTTTAATTCTTCGAGTAGCTAAGAAACTGATCCGAGCGCTTACAGGATGGGACGTGCCCCGATTGTATGAGCGTGCCATCCCCCGGGATCAGTAATCCTGGATAGTTCGGGGTAATGGAGGAGAATTTTATCGAAAGAGCTTTGTAGGCGCCTCCTTAAGACCTGCTGCGTTCGGCTGATTATTAAAAGTTTCGTTTGGAAGCTTGTGTAGTATATACTTCAATGGTGTAAGCACATTTTAAAGTAATGATTACTTGCTATTGAAAGCTAACTTGAAATTTCCTTGTTTTAAACTATAATTTAAATTTTATCAAATGTTATTATATTGTTTAATTTTATTTTATTGTTTGTGTGTTTGATTTCCTCTCTTTCTGTAGAGTTCCGCCACTTAACACGCAATGCTTCTAATGGCGGAAAGTGGGGAACGGAGTGTCTTAACACTAAGTTCCTTCAACCTACGGTTCTCTCTCTACACAGAGTTTACACATTTTAAAATAATTAATTATTTCACATATAGTTTTTACCTACGAAGCGATAATACGGAATAAACATGTTTTTAATACAGACAGTAAAAGTTATTTGGTTAGTATTTGAAATTTTATTTCTCAATTAATCAAAAGCCTACAACAAATAAACATAAATTTTAGTACTAAAATGGTAAAATATAATTAAAAGGAATTCACGACCCTCTTAAATTAGGGTCGGACCCGCCGTATCAATGTTTGCTAACAATTCGAACGTTGCTATTGTTAGTTTGTATAGAATATTACAAATCCTTTATTTGTTCATACATTATAGTTTTGTGGGGTTTTCATTCGATGTTATATGTATAGGATTGTGGTTTTATATGAAATATACATTAATAGGGAACATAATCAAGGAAGGAAATATTGAACATTGCATAAATTACTGTCATGGCGCAGCGGCACAGCGTCTGACTATAAACACGAGAGTCCAGAGTTCGATTAGTGCTCGAGGAGCATGGATAGTTCTTAGTTTTTTCACTCTGGTAACAAGAAAAAGCGCTGTGCTTATCTTCGCCAATCAACACACAATATCTCGCTACTTTCCCTCTGCCTACCCTGCTATATGCATGATACAGCATAAAGCGGTATATTTAAAAACAACATGTTTTATATTATTGCAAGGTTTTAAAGTAAGCCTATTAATTTTTATAGCATTATAGCTTTTAATTGACGACATAGGTTTGATGATAATAATTCCGAAGTCACTATGGCGCAGTGTATTGTAAAGTGAAACCGCGATGATCGTGGGTTTGATTCCTATGTAGAGGAACAAATGTTATCCACTGTGGAATGTCTCAAATTCAGTAGGGAAGCATAGAATGGAGTGTTTTAACACTAGGTTCTCTCTGTATACTCGTAAAGCTAAATAAAACATATATATATATATATATATATATATATATTATATATATATATATATATATATATATAATATATATATATCTATATATATATATATATATATCTATATATATCTATATATATATATATATATATATATATGTAGTTAATACTTACCAACCATACGTAAATCCAATCTGTATAAACTTTAAAGTTTCCTTCCACTGGAGTTTGAATTTAATTTGACGATTGCTGCGTGATGTTAAGTCGTCGTTTGACTGAACCGCGTTTTCATTAAACAATAATAAACGTCGAAAATCTATAGCGAGTTCAACTAATTTGTTATGACGTCTGTATAGCGTGATCAATCGCCATTCCAAAGGTACTTTCGTTTGATGACATTCCATCGAGTTATTAAATGAGTACTCTACCTTTTTTAGTGTTCTATACGTCAAAAAGAAAATGTCAAACACTTTGTTGTTCGCCTGTCTGTCTAGCTGTCCGTCTTTCAAAATTGTAAGTGAACGCAATCGAAAGATACGAGCGTTTATTCTTTTATTTATCTATACTTTATATAACTAAACACACAATACAGGAATAGGCGAATAAGCCTTGGTGCAAATTAAATTAAAAAACATAATAATAATAATATAAAAAGAGCGTTTATGTTTGAAAATCTAATCGTGATGAAAACCTATGGTACTTTTCGTTGTTATGGAACTAGGCAAGAAATTAGACCTTATAGAAAAACAAATTAGAATCCATTATTTTCGAAAAAAATATTAAATTTATAGACAAATTGTAAAAAAAGAACATTACAAACTTATATGTGTAGCTCAAGTCATACAAATGAGTGCACACTACTGCAAATTGAAGATTACTAACTGTACAATTTATATTTTCCGTTGGCATACAAAATGTTAAAATTGACACGGAGCCCAAAATGCGCGAGTATGACTCTTACTTGACCGATATTTTCGTTTAGTTAGTAGTAACTGTTCCATGAAACTTAAGTGGTTTTTCTACTTATTACATTAATTATAATATACCTTCTCGCTATACCCTGTATATTTCAGGGTAGGCAGAGGAAATCAAGTTAAGATACTCCCGTTTCTCATTTTCCGTTGTTGAATTGAGTCGTCTTGTTACCAGAGTGAGGAAATAAAAATAGTTCACGTCCTAGATTGGGAATCAAACCCAAGACCATCGCCCTTACAGTCAGACACTACGCCACTGCGCCACGATGGCGTCGTATATAAAATATACAATGTCTAAAGTATTGTTCCTAGCACCTCTTATGAAATAAAACTTTAATTATTTATTTAAATAAAACATTCTAATTTTATTAAGTCTAATTCTAATAAATAATAATTATCAATCAAAACACTAATGCTTGTTTGCTGTCCCTACTTTGACATTGTATTTGTGTATTGAAGTGTTATTTTCACATAACATTTTTTTTCATTTTTCACACAAATAAAACGAAATATTTGATCATGGATAAATAAACTGATTAGCTTATTGATTGAAATCAATACGACATGAGTAGTATTGTGTACTCGTGCACTAAAACTTAAAACTTTTCTAAATCTAAAATGTAGCTTTAACATTATTTATTTTTTTATCTATTCATGCTTTCTATAATAATTTCCGGGCAAAAATTACTACGTAATAATAAATAATAAATAAATTATCAATAGACACATCTATCAGAAATAAAACCCGTTCGATCCTTTCATTTCTTTCACTCGAGACTCTTCTTTTAATTCTTCGAGTAGCTAAGAAACTGATCCGAGCGCTTACAGGATGGGACGTGCCCCGATTGTATGAGCGTGCCATCCCCCGGGATCAGTAATCCTGGATAGTTCGGGGTAATTCATGCTTTCTATAATAATTTCCGGGCAAAAATTACTACTTAATAATAAATAATAAATAAATTATCAATAGACACATCCGTATATATATTTTAAACTCAACTCCCAAAAGGTCCTCAGAACAACGAGGCAAGTACAGAATATCAAACCGATACATAACGATTATAGGTCCGATATCATTAAGTGCAAATGTCAGTGCAAAGTAAAAATGCAGTAATTAACATTTTTCATGATCGTCATACTAACCACCGTTAGAAGAAAAATGCTATCGTTAAATTAAGCTTTCAATGATAATCAAAGATTTAATTGTATTATTATTATTTCCTTAGTTAGCCTTAGTTATTGTGGATTCTATCAAATAAAATGTAATTTCTAATACAAGTTACATCTTGATACAATTAAATAAATGAACGTAAAAGGACAAGACAAATATACTTGTGACTACATGATTAATAAAAAAATAGTTTTTGAATAGATAACCGATATAAGTATCAAAAAAAAAAATTATATATATATATATATATATATATATATATATATATATATATATATATATATATATATATATATATATATATTACTACTTAATAATAAATAATAAATAAATTATCAATAGACACATCAGTATATATATTTTAAACTCAACTCCCAAAAGGTCCTCAGAACAACGAGGCAAGTACAGAATATCAAACCGATACATAACGATTATAGGTCCGATATCATTAAGTGCAAATGTCAGTGCAAAGTAAAAATGCAGTAATTAACATTTTTCATGATCGTCATACTTAACCACCGTTAGAAGAAAAATGCTATCGTTAAATTAAGCTTTCAATGATAATCAAAGATTTAATTGTATTATTATTATTTCCTTAGTTAGCCTTAGTTATTGTGGATTCTATCAAATAAAATGTAATTTCTAATACAAGTTACATCTTGATACAATTAAATAAATGAACGTAAAAGGACAAGACAAATATACTTGTGACTACATGATTAATAAAAAAATAGTTTTTGAATAGATAACCGATATAAGTATCAAAAAAAAAAAATTATATATATATATATATATATATATATATATATATATATATATATATATATATATATATATATATATATTATATATATATATATATATATATATACATACATATATATATATATATATATATATATATATATATATATATATATATATATATATATAATATATATATATATATATATATATATATATATATATATGTATATATATATTCCACAGTCAATAGAAATCAAAATATAAGCTTACTCAAACTATAAACGACAGTCTTTCCCACAATAATCTGATTAAAACAACCTTTTTGTTCAACTACTTATTACGTGTACAATTTGGTACCATACCACTGATAACAAATCTGTTATCTTTTAATGCATCAGTATCGTTATTATCATAACTTCCATATTATCCACTAGCACAAATTACTTTCTACTACAGAGATCGTTAATTCGAGTACTCTGAGCATAAATTAGACTAAAACTGGACTAGAACTGTAAAACTATGGTAATTTAAAGCGGGACGGAACTAGTGGGGCACGATTAACAGAGATTCGTTGTTCGGAGCAGTGAGGTGTTTATTACCTGTTTAATGATACAACCTAAAGCTTTTGTAAACATTTTAGCAGATAAATATTATATCTTACTTTCATACATATATATATATATATATATATATATAATATATATATATATATATATATATATATATATATATATATATATATATATATATATATATATATATATATATATATATATATATATATATATATATATATATATATATATATATATGTATATATATATTCCACAGTCAATAGAAATCAAAATATAAGCTTACTCAAACTATAAACGACAGTCTTTCCCACAATAATCTGATAAAACAACCTTTTTGTTCAACTACTTATTACGTGTACAATTTGGTACCATACCACTGATAACAAATCTGTTATCTTTTAATGCATCAGTATCGTTAATATCATAACTTCCATATTATCCACTAGCACAAATTACTTTCTACTACAGAGATCGTTAATTCGAGTACTCTGAGCATAAATTAGACTAAAACTGGACTAGAACTGTAAAACTATGGTAATTTAAAGCGGGACGGAACTAGTGGGGCACGATTAACAGAGATTCGTTGTTCGGAGCAGTGAGGTGTTTATTACCTGTTTAATGATACAACCTAAAGCTTTTGTAAACATTTTAGCAGATAAATATTATATCTTACTTTCATACATATATATATATATAAATATATATATATATATATATATATATATATATATATATATATATATATATATATATATATATATATATATATATATATATATATACATATATACTTAAGTTGCCCTTTTGGTTATAAAAAGTCATTAATTTCATAAAAAATTTAAATTAAATTAGATTACTTAATGTATTTTAAATGAGACCATCATGGTACAGCTGAAATGTGTGCTATTATATACGCTATGGGTGTGAGTTTGAACCCCAGTTGAAGGAATGATTATATTTCAATTGTTTTGATTTCCTTGCTCTGTTAATGTTAAGTGTGAGAATTCTATTACTCAAAGCAGGCATGTAAATCGAATAGTGTTGAAATTATCGATAACATACAAAGAATTGAACGCAAACCTCATTGAATGCAACAAACATATAAGATTTAGACGTGAACGACGAATACCAAATTTTGTAAGCTTCTGAATATTTTTCTTTGGTTGGGTTTTGTACAATCAAAAAATTTTTTCACCATAATTTAACTTAGAAACGGATTTTTTATTAACAACAGAGAAAATTGTATGATACATTAATTAATTGCTCCCGTATGTATTTATTTATTATAAAATTGCGTGTTGGCGGAACTTCGCGATACAATGTGTTCTACATCCAACATAACATGTAATATTTCCTTTTCAATTCATGTACTTGTAGTAATACTTTCTGCGTCACATTATTAGTTATTTTTTTAAGTTTTTAAGTCGATTTGATACTAAATCCAAATTTTGGTACGTATGTTATTGAATTTTTAGATTAATTAAAGCTATAGCTATAATTAATCTAAATTAGCTCGACTTATAAGTTGATATTGATATTTATGTGATACTGTTCGCATATACTTGTCTATTTTTTTAATATTGTTATAAATAAAGTATTCTATGACGATGTGGAAAGTTCACTTTCACGTATACTTCTATGTTGAATGCTAAAAAAACGAAATGAAAATAAAAGAAAATTTAATATCTCTTAAAAGTAAAACACTTAACGCAACGGAATCAAGAGTATTCTTAGACTTAACTAGATTCCAAATTCCACTGGAATGCCCATCTAGAAACACTTGCAGATAAACTCAGCTCCGCCGCGTTTGCAATTAAAAAAGTTAGACAAATGATATATAGATACTGCCCGACTCGTTTATTTTAGCTATTTTCATAGCATTATGTATTATGGAATACTATTATGGAGCGGCGTAGCAGAAATAAATTCTATATTTACTCTCCAACAAGAGTAGTATATATATATATATATATATATATATATATATATATATATATATATATATATATATATATATATATATATATATATATATATATATATATATATATATATATATATATATATATATATATATATATATATATATATATATATTATATAATGATAAGTTGTCGCCTCGAAAAAGTTATTAAATCATGAGTATAATATTAATAAATCTTTAGTAAAATTCCGCAATTTACATTTGCCGCTTACGAAATTTTTTAATTAAAAAATTTATGCAGTACACTACAAACATTGTATTTAATAAAAATTGTAATAGTTATATTAAAAAGAGCAACTGCTGAGTTTTTTTTTTGAATTGCATTCCGAATCAGTAGTAGAGACATGTACATTCGATGATTTAAAAGTGCTTGTAAAAGTATATTTGAATAAAGAATATTTTTAATAAAGCGAGAAATTGTAACATCTAGTGACATGTTACTATTTTTCGCTTTATTTTGTATAGAGAGTTTTGTTTCCTCGAATGAGCAAAGAATCTATACTCACCACGCTTACAATAAGACATGCATAATATAATTTATAAAATATGCTTATGCTTTATTAATATTATTTTTATAAATAAATTAGTCATTAAATAAATACATATATAAAACTTACCTACCGCTACTATAGAAGTGAATTTAATTTATCTAACAAAATCATAAAATCCACACCAAAACGAAATACAAGGCGTAAATCTAAAAAAATGGTACGAAAATGAATTTTGCTTAAACCTCAGAAAATTCATAGCTCGCTATAGGTTTATTTATAAAGAACTTCGATAACTCGTTACCTCTATAATTAATTTGTGTTAAAAGCTCAAACGATTCATTTAACCGTTCCACAGTGAAAGGTTAAAGGTACTTTTCGAAGAATAACAAGTTAATTAATTTGCTTTGTACAAACGTGTTTACGTAATATATTGGAATACGATTTAGTGTGGTATTTCTATATTTGCTGGAAAACTCTTGAGGTTAGTGCCATTGAAGTAGATTCCGTTGGAATATTAAAATTTTATTTTAGTCTTTATTACAATTTCATAGAAATTATGATATTTTCAATATTTTACTACCTATAGCAATCCCTTCTTTCATATTTTTCAATTTGTCCTCGTGACTTTTTTACGGACGATAAAATAAGACTTTCGTATAATTTTAAGTTATGACATAATTTATTTGATATATTGCTTAAGTTAGACATTTTGGATGTTATATATTAACTTTTTCATATTTAAATTTTTCTTGAAAATCCTGGAATTAGCGATACCTAAAACAGGTATTTTTAAATCATGCACTCGTATGTGTATTTTGCTTTCTAGAATTGGTTGGGTTGATGAAAGAAAGCTGTAGGTTCTGTAGAAAGGTTATTTATGTGAACTGTCCTGGTTTGGTATCATTTTAACATCTAGCTCTAAGGTTACTGAAGTACAACAAAGTTAAAATTATATGATTTTTATATTTTATCAGTTTTATGCTTTTTTCCACATAGAACAGTATATTTCCTAGGTGTATTGCATTATAGGAGAGACTCATTACCGCCACTCAACACGCTATGCCTCGAAATGCGGAAAGCCGGGAATGGAGTATATTACCATTAGGTTTCTTCTACCTACAGTTCCCTCTGCCTATTCTTCTATGTGCGGGGTACAGTGTGAAGCTAAAAAACACCCAATCTAATGCACAATTTCTAAACTGTAAAAAGTATACAACATGATAACTATTTTATGGCAATAAGAAGTTTTCCGTTGTTCAATAACAAGCTACAATTATATTGACCTCAATCCTTATGCCACAGTCGTCTACTATTTCGCAATATCCATAAATAAATTGGAACGAACGAATTCTATTAATTTTCCCCCCCGTACGATTGACATGTTGATAATGACAAGTGTTCTACAGCTTTAGATAGCAGATAAAAGAATGCCTTTATTGTCCGCAAATACAGTTCTTTGATTCCATCTCAAATAAGAATAGGTTGGTCGGAAGAAGATGGTAATTCTTTTGATCTTTAAATTTCAATTGAAATCTTGACATTGCTTTGTGGAACGATGGCTGGCGGCGCTTCCTTCGCGATGAAAATATTTTATACCAACGAAAAAATGCATTTTATATTACGTTTAATATATATGACTTTAGTGTTTTTTTTGTTGAGTGATTTTTGTGTGATTTTTGTATAATTTGTGTTACAATATTATATTTTGTATAATTTGTAGAATTTTAATTTTAAATTACAATATTTGCGTTAATATAAAGTAATAATATAAATTGCGTAAATAGATTCGAACTTCACTCAGAGGAATATTTAAATTATTTTTATTTCTACGCTCTAGCAAGGATAAGTGGGGTGCTGAAAGCCGTCAATCAACACGCAGTCTTCAGACAAAAATACTAAGATAAAGAAGTATCTTGACACAATATTATGATTGTTTGATTCTATTATCTTGCCATATACAGAATAATAGAATCAGTAGAAGCTATTATATTAACATAATGTTCTTATATACACACAAACACGCATAGCATACGATATATATATTTTTATATTTAAGTTTATATAGAAAAGTTGATATAACACACATTAATCTGTCATTAATATATATTTATTATTGTTTTTGCTTTTATATTTTGACTATGTGTTGGCTTTAAGATAAATTTTCTCCACTTTTTGTCAGAATTCACGTTTTATTCACGAGACATTGCGCGTTGAACGTTTCTTTTTAGCCTCGTGGAAAAATTAAAGGAAATTTCGAGTCGAGCTCAAATACGTCATATTTACAGACAGCGTGTTGGCGTGTTTTGTATGAAATAAATTACAAATGTAAGTTTGTAATATTTTTTTACCTATGATTTTTCAATTTTCTTAATTTTTTTGTATATAATATGTATTGCAAGTTCAAATTTTATTGACTGTAGTGACTTAAAAGTTATTTTTTAAATGCTTCAAGGTTCGATGATTTGAGAGATATTTGATGTTAATTTCACCTTCTTCACTGTTCTTGAGAAATATAATCTTGACACACGGACAAACAACAGCAATACGGACGTTTCTTCATTTATGGTACGGAATCCTAATAATGGTTGGATTATTTTATATTGGTACACATATACACTGTTAATAAATTAAAAAAATCTCTCATGTTAACAACATTACATTGAATTTACTTAATTACATTATGAATTTGTACATATGTATAAAATTTATTTATTTAGTATTTAATTTTTACCTACTCAAGTAATAATTAGTAGTAGTAACTTTAAGTAACCACCATTAATGTTGGGTTCCAGCTCACTAATACGCGTAATATCTATTTGACATACTTCTAGGTTTTACGGGCTTCGCCCACGTTGGCTAACAGAAACAAATAGCCAATAGCCTTCCTCAATAAATCTTGGAGAATAGAGACTAGAATATCCAATACAAAAAGAGTTTTTCAATTCGAACCAATAGTAAGTTCAACAAAAGGAAATATATGATAATATTAGTAACTTCAAATATGTATCCATATATATATATTTATATATATATATATATATATATATATATATATAATATATATATATATATATATATATATATATATATATATATATATATATATATATATATATATATATAATATATATATATAATTTGATAAATAACTATAAATATATTTTGCCATGTTATTATTTTGATCATTTTACTCCATACCCAAATATCCATCTTCGCCCTTACTGTATCAATATAGTAAATGTCATGATAAATCACTATAATATGGGTTATACTAACTTTTGCTAGCAAGAGTCATTTGTGGGATAAATGTTATAAATGATAATAAAATCATAAGAACAGACAAAAATACTGTAAAATAACTATATGTGTGGGAAAATTTTTAAAAATATATTCTTATTCAAGATGAAATATTAAATATATATATATACACACACAAATGCTTAAAGAATTCAAATTCACTTTCTTTGTAGACCGTATTTTGAATTGATAATGTTTTAAATAATAAAAGTAAAAAATAATAAAATCACTTACCATATTCCGGAAACGTCATACAGAACGCCACAGCCAGGAGAAAGCCGATCACCTCGCCAAAGTCTTTGCTGGCCATTTTATTTTTTGCGCTTAACCCACGCTGCCTTTTACCGACATTTTTAGTTTTCTATCTCGTGAATCACTTAAGCCATTGATCCATATCCAGCATCCTTTTTATGATCGACTCTTTTGAGGACATTTTCAGATGTCCAATGACTTGCTACAGCTTAATGGATCATATCTGGAATAAAGGAAAACTGAGTTTAAAATACTGTTTGTACATTTTCAATAGGTTTAAAGTATATACGGACTAAACATATTAGATTGAGATATAGCCCTAGTTCTAAGTAAAAATAAATTAAAAATGATTTAATCATTATCAATATACTTTATATATCACTATTAATATACTTTATATTAATAGTAGTGTAATGAATATTGACGAAATAAAAAAAAAAATAATTTTAAGTCAAAAAGGGACCAAGAGTATGTAGTATTATAATATTAAAAGTTATATATAAAAGAAGGGGGTTCCATACCAATTTCATAATGATGATGAAAATACTGCTTATAAAAATGTACAAATTTAAATTTGTGATCGTATCCACTCGTTTAGTATAAAAACTCTAAAAGTTATATAATAAGGGTACAAAGAACGGATGAGAACATATGGCTTTCAGAGTCCAGAGTACTTGGACGGTTTCTAAAATTGGTTGGTTAAATAGGAGAGATTTAAATGTATTAGGTGAAAACCATTTTGTAGTTTAGTATATTATACAGTCTTTCGTCTGTCTATGGTTTCCAATAAATGATGCTATTTGTGCAATGGCGTCATCCAATTTATTTGATTGAAACGAGTCCTATTTTATACCATTATTTAAACATTCTCTCTAACCTCTTTAGTAACAAAAGCAAAACCTTTATTTGTGATATCCAAGACTTCCTTATTTATTTACTATTAATTAAATAAAAGCCAGTAAATATAGCTGTAATATGATTCATACATATTCATTCATTCAAGCAGGTAAAAATAGCATTAGTACTTAACAATTAATTTATATGTACGGGTAAAATTTTATATTAGATCAAGTTTGTATATTTTCATTTATATATCTACATATGAATTTCGCTGTAAATAATAAAATAAATTATATTTTGTATATTATAAATTTTGTGTCGTCCTTGTCCTCTTTCACATATCAAATGACGTTAGCCTATATACCAATTTATATCACCCGTCCCCCAAAATTGCTCCGTCGTTACTGTAACATTTCTGTTACCAAATTGAGCGGATATAAGGCTGTGGATGTGATGGATTATTATTATTTCCTCTATATACTTGGTGCCAGAGTAAATGATCAGTATTAATTTTAGTTAACACTAGTAGAGATGCTCGGTTTTGCCTACAATGTATTTAAATACTTTTCTTAATTTAAATATATTTTGGGTAACAGCCATTTATTTTTTAATATTGAAATTGAAAATCTATATATATATTTTATTGAGATTTGGATTGGGCATCCATTGTGTTTCAAGGAGATTTGCTCCTGAAATTGACGTTAAAAAATTTCTAATTTATGAAATTTCAAAAAAAATATATTCGATAACGTTTTCACTTAGCAGAAATAAAAATTCAATTTGCGCTCACATAAAAAATTTCGACGACAACAAGTATGTACCTGTGATATACTCAAGGCTTTACATAAAAGTGTTTTATGAGAAATAGAGCTTTTAAAAATGCACGAGGTAAAGATTAGCGTGCAGATTTTGCGAACAATATCTGCGTAAATAAATTTTCCTTTACAAATTACGCTGCATATACATAGACGGCGCGGAGAAAATTTAATATTTTCAAAGTGTTCATAAACCGAAATAAGTTGAAATAACGACGTCGGCGCTCCATTTTATTATGTAAACACTCTAAGAAGAGAATGTGAGACTTTGTTAGACAGGCGAGCGGTGTATGTGAAACTTGTTTGTGCTCATCGTTTTGATCCGCTGTTTTGCCTGTTATTTTATCAATTATCCTTATTTTATTGAAATAAAACCTATCTATTATAATAGTATATTAATTTATAGAATATATATAATAAGTATAAAATTAGACTTAATAAATATGATATTTTTATAATTTTGCTCTTGAAAGTAAAATCCGACTAATGTTTTCTATATTTTGATGAAAATTTAACGTAAGCTTTATTTCAACAATTCCACATAACAATTATATATGTGAAAGCCTTAAAGTGATCAGAAAAGCTCAATTAGATCTCAATTACGATATATGCTGCATACTGCAATTACTGCATTATACAAAACTTATGATCACTTAAGAAAAAGAAACAATAACAACAAAACCAATATAATTATAAAAAAAATAAATCGCACAACAATTTATTAAAGTGAAAAGTGGAAGTGACCTGAAAGGGACATGTATTATACAAAAGCGTCCGAGGCAGAAATTGTATTGTGCTCGCTCTCTTTATGTTCGCCGCGAGTGTCACTTCTGTACCGGTACCTACGACTGCGACTGGAACTATTCTTTCTCGACACCCACTTAATACAATTTTCTTGTCCATACCGTATTTCTAATGAAATGTTTTATTCAGACGTATGTGAGAGATAGGTGTGGAGATTGCTTCCTTTTGTCCTAGGCTTTTATCTATTTGTATTGTATATATTTTTAATTAATATACTTGTGTGTAATGTAGATAATATGTGAATGCGCAAACAAATAAATCTACAAATTTCTGTAAATATGATTTATTTCTTAAATATATTTATGTTGACATTTTATTTCGTCCTTCCATATATTGATCTAAAATGGGTAGTTGTTTAATTAACATGTCGATAAATTTAAAACATTATAGTAAAAATGTTGTTAGGCTAGGCAGTGGAAAAAGCTTTAACTGTACATGTATATATTACGTTTGTCGCAGATACTATACCCACCTAAAGTAATGTATATATTAAAATATTATCATTTCCTGGCTGAAAATGGATTAACATAGAGCAATGGAGTGTCATGACATAGAATTTTGTCTTTAATAAGGGAAAATGGTGTAAGGCTCAAATAAAATTAAGTGCCACATTACTACGATAAAGAGCCAACAGTATTACGTAAATCATAATTTCGATAGTATAATGTTATCATAGCATTAAATAAGCTATAATTGATTTTCCAATAAACATAGACATTTCTATTGCAATTTTATTTTTCAATTGGCACAATCTTCAATGACTTCGAAAGTCTGAACAAATATACATATAATATAAACGTGTGTAGTATATTGCTTTACGGAGTTCATTTAACCGTTTTCTCGATTTACGTAATCCAAATGATGTAATCAAAGAAGAAGAAGGCGAAATAAAATGTTGTATTTGTGATTACTCAAAGAGACAGTAATCTATCTTTTTTCACAGCCTTTCAAGTTTTCCAATTTGTCTGAAATGTTAATGCAAAGGAAATAAGATTTTTTACAGTTGAACTGATTACGCTTTCCAGTGAACCCAACAAATGTCTGTTTTGTACCGAATTGAAATTGAAAAATGAAATTGTATTATTATTTTTATTGGTTATTTATTAGTAAAATAGATTTTAGCTTCAAAATTTAATATATACGAGTATAGTGTTTGCTCAACTTAGACAAATTATAGCGAGAAATTTAAAAGTTTCTACTAAAAAGTAGAAAATTATATTTATAGATTTTAAAGCAGCGATAAATTGAAGAAGATTAAACGAAATTATTAATACTTTTATCATTTATTTACTGTTTAAAATCCGTCATTTTTCGAATGACTTGGAAAAAAAGTATTTAAAAAATATATCCTTTAGCTATAATATTCCACATATTATTTTAAGCTTCACATTTTATCAAAGCATAATATGGTAGAAAAATAACCAGAACGAAAAAATTAAAAAAAAGGAATGAATAATAATATATAATATAAACACAAAGTTAACCCTTCCTTTCACATACAGGTTAAGTACCTGTATGTTCCTTTAATCCAATATCAGCATTTTTAATCTCACTGGCTCGACAAGGTTCACGACGACTTGATCCAATTTAGATAGCACACTGCAAGTGTACAAAAGTAACGTCCTGTGCATATGCATTGTGTTCCATGCGAATTTCAGTATATGCTATGTTTTCATAATGAGGTTTTAAATTGAATTTCAAACTGAACATGCTTCTTTTATAAGAAAAATCAAAACGTTTTGAGTTCATAGAAAATTATTTTACTGTAGTATTAATAATTAAGTAGAAAAATTGATTGTGGTTATTATCAATTTAGTAATTTGTATTTTTTTTTAATGAAAATAAGCATTATTTTTTAAATTTTATGATTTATCCCTTCAAAATAATACTTTTAATTAATTACTTTCCCACTTTTTTAGAAAAAGTGAAGTGAAGACTTTTGCCACTTCAAATACAATGTCTCCAAAGATTTTCTCTGCCTAGCTTTCTATATCCGAGAACACGCGTGAAGCTTTATCCCTAGCGGGGTAATTAGAAAGAACAGTTTGCCAAACATTATGGTCCCTGCCTCGTGTTATTTATAGTCTTTGCCCTAATATTAATAAATCGTAAAAAAGGGACGTTGCTGTGAGAAATACTTGTCTTAATCTTGTCCATTATTACTATAATAATGTAGAAACGACTGCCATAATATGCTATGCTATGCAATAAAGATAAAATATTTACAAAATATATTAACGTCAAATCCTTTCAGTAAATTTTACATAGTTTTTGGTTAGGTTGATAAAAACTAAACACAATTTAATTTTAATTTTACAAGTTAAATAAAATTTGAGACTATTCTTAAGACTATTCTTAAGCTGATTCTGGAATCATTCAATTTTTTTTAGTATAGTATGTTCAATAAATCACTGAAAACATCATATCTAACGAGAGAATAAGAAGTACAATTAAATAAATATTTGTTTGTAAAGTGTAAAGAAAATAGTGCAAAGGAAATTTTGACCTTAATAGATAACTATTAGAAGAATAAACATAAAATAATATATTATGTCGATGTTTCTTCGGTTACTTAGCCAATGTATAATTCGATCCAGCACACGTCATCACAGATGTCAGTCCCAGCTTATATGTGGCATTTATCGTCTTTTTCTCCCTTATCTTTCTTAATCGGAAAGAAAAAGAAGGTCAATTTACTCTTAATGAAGATAAATTTATCGAACTATTTAAAATCTTAATCTACATTTTTTTTGTGTCTAGTATAATTGTCGTACGATTAATTATGCAAGTTTTAATTAGAAGTTAGAAGTAGCACTAAAACCGAAAATTGACTGCTGCTCACATATTTTTTTAGAAAAATGGACGTGAAATGTGATTGAATATTTCTAAAAACCCTTTTTTTTACTTTACTTGCACCTTAACTTCAGTTCTAAATACCTCTGATAAATCACAACTATCATACCTACAGGTACAGTGTCTGAATGTAAATATTTAATTTCAAAGACAGACACCATATGAACAAATAATAATTATTACTATATAACTTTTATTAACTATCAACTAATAATATTATTAACTACTAAGTAGAAAAGTAATAGAGTCCGTCTTGTTGCAGCGGTACAGCGTCAGACTATAAACGCGACGGTTGTGGGTTCGAATCCCATCCGGGGAGAATGAACTATATAATTTCCTAGCTCTGGTAGCAAAACATAGCGCATTAATACAGTAGGGTCCCTCTGCATACAGCATATAGCAAGGTCTATATGCTGGAAATAACTTGAAGCTAATTAATTAGTAGAAAATTATAGCAATTAAATATTCATATAAGCTACATTGCGTATCACGGCAAGCGATTCATATCGAAAGGGCAGTGCACTATGCCATATAAATCATATTACCCTAAGCTAACTAAGCTTATTAACAGCACTGGGTGCTACTAACAGGGCATCCTGACTTCCATTTGTCTCAATTACTAAGCTATATGATATGATATAATATAATTTTGTTCTCTTTATGAAAAATTGCTTATAATATTGTTTTTATTTCACTGATTTGGACAAATCGTAATTCACAATTTTTGGAAATTTTATTTATAATAAATTACCAAGAACTTCAGAAAATTTTGGAACGTGTTTGACGACTGTGGGTTTATTTATGATGATGAGTTTTAGTTTTAGTGAAAAAATTACCGTTTTCAAAAAAAAATATTTCCAGATGTTACATTTAGTGCTTTTAATAGACGGATAACTAACTAAGGACTAAGGAGGTAAGTTATTATTTTTTAATAATATTATTGCTTATTATTAATAATGGTACGGTGCAGGTGGCTTTCTACTAAACTGACACAACTGTAAATTTTATGTACTTTGAAAAATCAAAAATGTTTGAGAAACCTAATTGAATAAATAATTTACTGATATTGACTTAAATTTTGAGTCCTTATATAATTTGTACTGTTATCATTTTAATCAGTTTATTTTATTATTTATTAACTGTCTGTTATTTATTAATTATAATATAGTAAAGTGATAAGTCTGTAGAAACATAGTATATATTAAACATTGAACAAAAACACAAATAAAACCGATCTTCTTCATATAAACAACTCATAAAAGCAACTTTCGTACTACACATAAAATATTTTATGGATAAGTTGTTTTAAAAGTTATAGGCCAGAAACAAGTAATAATAGGCCAGCCTAAGTTTATAATTGAGGTATATGGAATGAAAGATTTTGTTTTGTTTCTTAAAGTATAGAATAGAATAACGTAACATGAGGTTTACTGTACATGTATGTATTACAATTTACGTGATGTTAGATTTGCGTGAATAGAAAAAAAGGCATATTTGGTACTTTAATTTTTTTACATATATATATATATATATATATATATATATATATATATATATATATATATATATATATATATATATATATATATATATATATATATAAATATATATATATATATATATATATATATATATATATATATATATATATATATATATATATATATATATATATATATATATATATATATTACTATTCCATTATAGATGACCTTTATTAATATTTAATGGATCCACTTGTGCCATTTTTGTTTAATATTTATATAATAGGTTCTATGAACTAGCATCACCTTCTAAAGCGAAGATTTAAATAGATAGAAGAGTTACAAAACTAATTTGCATTGTAACACCGTTACTTCAGCTGATATAAAAAGTTTACACCCTGAGGCGACCAAGTGAATTTATAGCAGGGAATATTTTTGAATAAATGCAGTTATGAACATAGACCGGGATATAACTAAAATATTATTTTAGCTTCTTTTATTGAAACCGTTTGTTTCACGGATTTTACGGTTATCCCAATAGTCAATACTCATGCAAGCATTTACAGTAAAGATATTGATAGAAGTATTTCACATAATATATGATGTTTATTGTTACTTAAAGTTAAATGAATGGAGATTTAAAAGTCCAAGCTTTTAAAAGCTCCATTCTTTTACTGCAGGGTAAGCAGACAGAATCTAGTGTTACATTTCGTTTTTCACTTTATGCTCGAATTTGAATTCACATCGGTGTTGAGTGACAGCATTGAACGCTGCGAATCTTATTCGTGTCAATATTGTACAAGATATAAAATGTTTAAATATTGTATGAAAATAAGTATTAATTTATATTTTGAAGGCTAAAATTAAATATCAAAAATAACAAAATTAAACACTAACTTAACTTAACTTAAAAAATTAAAATATCTTAGTGTTTAATATTGGTTTAATTATTTAAGTATGTAGATTTAAGCTGATCTGTATAGATTTTATAGTTGGCAATGTATCAAAATACTCGAGCAAAGTGTTAAAGTAACTTTCAAAATTTCTACTTAACCGTTTAGAGCTATTGATTAATTAGAACCAAGGTCGAAGCTTGTTCATTTCTGTTGAATTTTTTTTCCGTACGGACTGACACTTTTATTTCACCCGAATTCAATAAGTTTTCGTTGGGAATTTTAAAATATTTTCCTTTATTTATTTTGATGGATAAACTAAGACCGGACTCACCGTGTGAACCTAAGGTGAGAATAATTTGAAGAAATTGGTAACGAGACCATCGTGGTGCCTTATATCTTAACTGCTAAATATTCTCATTTATTAAACGTATTTAAAGTAAATTTCAAATTTATTATTTAATTTTAAGGAAACCAAAAAATAAATGTTTTACTCGTTTTATCAGAAACATTTAAGTAAAAAAAAAAGCGCAAATTAGGATAGATGGAGAGAACCTATTGTTAAGACACTCCATACCCGCCAAGTTTTTACGTCGTGTGTTGATTGGCGGAACTTAACTCCGCGGTTTGTCTTCTCTCCAAAAAATACGAGGAAATTAAATAACTCATACCACTGAGTAGGAATCGAGACTGAAATAGTCAATGACAGTGTCGCAGTGCCCTTCACAAGGACGGCCTGGAATATACTATAAACATGCCAATATTTTATATAATGACCAAACTAATTTTTATATATAGTGGGATAGCATTGGAATGTACCTGTCATGTATACATTGGTTGCAGGTACGGTTCCTACTCGTAGCAATGAGTTATTTTCAGTTCGACATTGTGAAAAGACGAGCTGCAGTGTTGAGTTCCTCCATTCCAGACAGAAGAATTATGTAAGATTAGGGCGAACAACAGAGAAAGAAATTTTCTTTGCCTACCCTGTTATAAAGCGTAAAGTGAAAAAAAAGTAAGCTGTCCCAACTTGAAGGTACATATATATACCATATATATCTTAAAAAAATGAATCAATCTAATTAACAAAATCATTCAAAATATCTGCTTAATACTAGAGCATAATAGCCTAGGCTCTAATAGTCTATACTTAATAAATGAACATGGATATTGAGGTAAGCCGCATTGCATTAATCAAATTTTGTCGAATTGCTTGTAATATTTGAAATACAATTGGAGTTTTATCAGAGTTTTCAAAAATATTATCTCTCCTTTATATAATAAAGTAGAAAATAAATTTTAAATCTTTCGAAGTAAGCCCTAATCATTGTACATAATATACTCTAAAACATTAAAAATTTTGTGAGAACATTAATTTTTGAGTGTTTCAGAAATGGAAATAACTATCAGTAATTTTATAAATTATACAATAATTATATTAAGAAACAGATATTTTGAATTTAAAGCTTGAAGAATTAAGTACAGTTTTTATTATTTTTATTATATTCTATTTAAATTTTATTACAATGTATCAAGCGTGGCGTTGAGTTCCGCCACTCACCACGCAATATCTCAAAATGTGGTGGTAAGTGGGGAACGGAGAGTTTTAGAAAGGTCTCTATGTTTACCCTGATATAGGAATAGAGAGGGAAGCTATTTATTTATTTGTTTTGATAATGTACATATTATCTTGTTAAAGCTACTTTTTATACCCATTATTTTGATATAATATATAATATTATACTGTTATATAAGAGACTGTTTAGACAAAATTAGAAAGCATGCACATAAAAACTCACGTTGTCGCAATCGTAAAACCGTAATCCTATTTATGTTAAAGAAAAGATGTATTCCTTAACAAAACCTCCCTAATATAGGCTCTAAGGTAATACGTCACGTGTACGTCGAAACGTAAAACCAAATCCAATCTACATTTGGGCGTGAATAAGTATACAATATCAAATAAACTCCTGTAATATAGATATTTGATTCCCTTTGACACTTCAAATTGTATGCTTGTATACTGTAATTTACAAAATAAAAAAAGATAGATAAAATTAAAATTATATTCTGAATACAAACGGTGAGTTGTAATATCTCACGTCACAATTTACAAGGTATTTTAAAATTCTCTAGATTTTCTTCGCTTGTCCTGTTATATGCGTAGTTGAAGCTGTTTGTAAGTTTTACTGAACCGTGTTATTGTGTAAGGCAATTACATCTGTGCATCGTCGTTATAAAGGCATCTACATAAGATATTAGAACAATTTAACATTACAACTACATTAGCTTCTAAATTAATATATATACACCAGTATTATAAACTTGAGTTTGTTTTATTGAACGTGCTTTTAGTTCCTAAGCTGATTATATTTAAAAAGGTTTTTTTTTCGTATTAAAGTTGATGACGGTTATATATTTTGCATTTTCGTTTCGTATACAATTCATAGTAATTTCCATTTTTTTAGTGCCACAAAGTATCTCGCATTTAGTAGGGTAGGCAGGGTAGCTAGTGTCAAGACATTCCGTACTAAATATCCCGGTTGGACCGGGATATTTACCGGGATACTACATTATGCTACAATAATAGAAACGCAATAAATATAAAAGTTACCGATACAAAAATATTTTTTGTAGAGCACTATTCTTATAGACTATCGTATTTTTAGATAAAAATACTTGCATAACCTATTCATGAATACTGTAGGTTAGCTTTTGTTTTTATTCAAACATCGAGCTTGAGCAATGTCCCCTCCCTCCAGCAACCCGACCTTTGGAATACTTCCAAATTGTGCTGCCATATTTTCCAGTGGCCGTGATTTAATATACGTAAAATATTTCCCTTGCTAAGATGACGAGCCAATATTCTAGAGTCCATTTAATCATCATTTGTTATGTTTAAAAGTTTGAAGGTGGGGTCTTTTATGCCTCAGATTACTTTGTAAATATTACATGGTAATATTATTAGTTTTAGACGGTTTGTTTGAAATGGGATAGTTTTGTTTCGGGTATATGGGTACTAGCGATCGATACTAACAATGTTAGTAGAAGAAAATTAATAGTTATATATGTTTTCTTGTTTTATGTATAGTTACAATACCCCCATTAGATGTATGAATAAAAATACATGAAATAAAAGTTTTTTTTTACATGTACTTAAATAACGCTTAGTTAGATGCGCCAACGTGGTGTAAGAATGTAGAAGGTTTATGTCATAGTAAGGGTAATATTCAAAATACGTTTTGTATACATATTTTTTCCCTTCTCCCGTTACTTTTGACATTTTTCATTTTCAAATGAAATAATTCCACCACCCAATACTCATATTATCTTCTATGACATCGATGTACTGTACTACAAATACGTAGAAGCTATGATTATTATATGAAGCACGTAGCACCAGCTGATATTCAAATCTAACATACATCATTTATATTTAAAATTGTAAAAAAAAGGTTTAATAATGTTTATGTTTTATTTTCAAAGATCAAATATATTTAGCTTACAAATTATAACGAATGAACACACTGTTCCGTACATTCATAACAATTACGCGGCATATCTCCTAAAGCAATTCACTAAATCATTTCACTTGACTAATTTCCATTGTTCGATATTCCTTTGCTTCTTTCCGTTTCCTTTTCACGTCATAATCGTCAAACTTAAACTGACTTTGTGTAGATTGTGCACAATTTAAACTTCAAAATGAGAATTTTGATTTCTTAAGTTGAATTTAATATCTTTCTATTATCTGGATAATACAAATATCCTCTATATATTAAATAAATATTTTTATAACTTTTGAATCCATTCTAAGGATAGAAAAATATTGTATGTTGTAAAATACATATAAGAATTTTGACGCAGTATGATGAAAAAAACATGGGTTAGCTTAGTCAGAGCGCTTGCATGGTTTCCATAAAGCGCGGGTTCAAATACCGCTGCATTCAAATTTTTATATGTTTTCTTTAAGTATATTTCTGATTATATTACAGATTTAATTTTCGAATACCATTAATTTTAATTTTTCATTTTATCGTATTTACGTTTAATTGGTTAGGAATTCATCCCATTACTTAGTTCTTAGTTTTTTATTTTAATATTTATAAAAAATAGGTCTTTGGACGTTTATAATATAAACACTGTACAATTTAATTTGATTACAAATAAATCGCTATTGATTCCAGAACAGCACGTAAACACTTTATAGCTATATAGATAGCTAATGGTGTATAAAAATAACATAAGCACATTTCCTCGGCATAATAAAAAAAACCTTTTTTTTGTATATTTTTGACATAAAAGTAATATTTAAGTCCTACGTCAAAATAATAATTGAAACACAGTACTTTGATCTGACTATAAACAGAATATAATATTATGAAAATATGAAATTGAAGGAAATACCTATTCTATATATACGTACCATTTTGTGTTACCAATTTATAATTGAGTGAAAATTACTCGTACAGAATCATTAATTCCACTTCATTTCTCTGCAATTTGAATTAAAGCAATCTCTAACTTAATACTGGCCCACTTAAATTCCGTAGGGTTCTTACGAGAGTCATTTATCAGTTGCAACTACGATGACGAGATTAGACAATAAACTCAAGAATGAGAATTTTTTTCAATTAATTAATTTTCTTACTTTGTAGCTTAAATATCCCTTTTTAATATATTTGAAATTGAATCATCCAAGGTTTGAAAAGTTTAGCTTGTAAAATATAACAATTAATGAGCAGATGGAAAATGGTTAGTTATCAGAGCGTTGAATGGTTTCCATAGCGGTAATACGTGATTCAAATTTTATATGTTTTCTTTAAATTCTGTATATTATCAGATTATTTGAATGTATTTTAATTTTATTGATCGTATTTACGTAATTGGTTAAATTCATCAATTGAAGGAAATACCTATTCTAGTAGACGTACATTTATTGTGTACACGTTTATCATTGACGTGAAAAATTACTCGTAGAACAAGAATCATTAAAATTCCTACTTCATTTTCTCTTGCAATTTGAAAAGTTGAAAAGATCTCTACTTTAATACTGGCCACTTAAATTACGTAGGGTAATTACGAGAGACATTTATAAGCTTAGCACTACGATGAGCAGGATAACGAAAATGCGAGATGAAGAATTTTTTTTCTTAATATTTTCTCCTTTGTGAGCTTTTATCACTTTTTTATCATGATACTGTGACAGCTGAAATACACCAAACGTTTCTTGGTTAAGCTAAGATTTAATGAACAATTAAAATGGAGTCAAGGGGAATATTTTAATTATATGTATATGTATTGTATATGTATATGTATATGTATATGTATATGTATATGTATATGTATATGTATATGTATATGTATATGTATATGTATATGTATATGTATATGTATATGTATATGTATATGTATATGTATATGTATATATATATATATATATATATATTATATATATATATATATATATATATATATATATATATATATATATATATATATATATATATATATATATATTGCTGGGTGCATTATAAAGATATATTATTATTATTATTATTGTTTCTCTTTTGGAAATTCTCGAGTTCAAACGAACCCGGAGGCCTGCGTGGGGCCCGAATAGAGGCCCCCTCTACGCGTTGGACCTGAGTAATCCATTAGAATAGATTGGAGAACATAAAATATTTCATTGTGACGTTCACCCGGGATCCATCTCTGACTAATCACAGGTAATTGCCCAGAGATGGTCGCCGGTTAGTGCGTAACAACTATGGAAAATATGAAAAACTAACATCAGTATGGTTGGCTAAGGGTTTCAAGAGGCTTGCACCGGTTTCACCATCACGAGGAGCTCGTGAGCGGACTTTTCCTCCATTACGCCACTCCCCAACAGTTTGCCACAAGCTGCCCTGCGGGCTTATTATTATTATTATGTCATGGAGTAGAGAGTAGTCACCGTTCCTTGTATCATAGCACAACGTTTTTACAGTCACATTTCAATTCAGATGAATATAAGACATTTTTCACAATAAATAAAAGCTCTAACAAAAAAAATATTACCCTGATTTCATTACGTTTAAGAAGTTATTAGCTATAATCAACTTAATGTCTACAAAGAGTTTGTTATTTGAATCTCTTTCAAGTATACTTACTGTCAAGTGATCTCCGGTATTAATTACTGAGTCAGTTCAGTTCCTTGTTTTAGAGTTAGAATCGTTGAATGACATTCTACTAGGATGGACGCTTAATACATATTTGTCTATGTGATGATGGCCCTAGTTTATTTTAATTAAGTTGGAGATATTATTATTAAGATTTGATTTTTCTCATAATATATTTATTAAGTGTATAGTCATATATTAAAATAAGACAGTTTAAGCGGATTAATCGCGTATATTGATATTATTTTTGGAAACCTGACGTTTCGAACACTTTGCAGTAGTCCGTGGTCACGGGTAGACTGTCTACTGTATGTATGATTGTCTAACATCGGGTGTCCATAAATAATATCAATATACGCGATTAATCCGGATAAACTGTTTTATTTAATATGTGTAAATATCGCAAGAACCAAAGAACTTACTAAGTGTATAATAGTTTCTTTAATAACTTGAAATAAAATCTTTAATTTTAAATTTTTAAATACACAATAATATGTAAACATACACAATTTCAAAGACAAGAATGTCATGATTTTAAACCTACAATTACCCGATAATGTTGGTTTAAAATAACTAGATTTGAGAGTTTAATATTTTTAATTAATAATTAAATTCGGGTCTTTTGATGTATTATATTGGAATTGTAACAGTAAGCCGGTGTCAAATATCAAAGGAATGACAGAATTTACAGAATGTCACCAAAAAGGTTGCTGTTTGAACTGGAGTAAGCATTATCGAATTACATTGAAGCCGTCCATTTTATCATCAAATGAAAATCTCTAAACACAAAGTTTAAATTTTCAAAGCGGGTTCGATACCCGATTCAGGTCGAGTGCATCAAGAAGTACTTAGCTCGAGAACTAGTCAACAACTGAAAAATCCGAGCCATCCCATATTTTCCGTTACACTTGGCAGTGAAGTTGCTATCGTGTTCTGTTGCCACAGTGATATAAAGTGATTTATGTTATCCACATATGCTGGGATTGTTGTTATTCATTATCTAAGTAAACCACTTAATTTATAAATAAGAATTAAAAAATATTCGAGAAGACTATCTACTGTAGAAAAAGTTACAAGTCACATTGTTAGAATGATCCAACTCAAAACTCAAGATATAAAGCTTTCCAATTGCTAGTAATAAATAAAATATTTTTATTCAAGCCGTTGATTCCTTTTCGAAGGATTGAACTATTCCGCTTCTTAGCTCTATTCTATAGAGTTCAGCCAATCAACAGGATACAGGGTGTATCTCGAAATTTGACAGAATTTAGAGAACGGAGTGTCTTAAAATTAGGTTCCCTCGTTCAACACCACTATACTAACTCTTTTAAAAAAATATAATTAGTGTCAGTCAGGATTTATAATATTCTTCAGTCATTCACTTCTTTACAGCTTATAATCCGCGGAAACAAGCAATAAAATTATACGAACAAGCTCAGCAGTAAATCATTATAAAGTAGTATTCCTGTTTAGGGCATGTATCGGTCCCCAAACAGCGACTTAACAAAACTAGTGTAAATTTGGGACTATTAATATAAATAACCTCGATTTAAGGGATCTTTGGGGGATCAAATGGATTCTATTTATCATATTAGGTAAAATATTTATAAATGTACATATACGCAACTATATAAGAGTAAATTGTGCCTAAAGATTTAATTAAATTTCGCTATTTGATTTTTATATCAGTTATACATAAATAAAGTGTGGCTATATTTTATTTTATTTATAGATAATACATAAGTAGCTTTCAAATAAGTATGTATGACCTTACAACATTTAATACACCTAACGTTTGTAACTCATCCATTATATTATTTATTCTATAATATCGCTGTATACAAAATTCGGCGGCATTGTTGTAATGATTTTCAGTGGCTTCGTCTCTAAATATCAAATTCCGTTATTATTTTAGAATGTTAGCTTTACTTCAGCCTAGCTTTGTTAAGGAATATTAATTAACTCGCACAATCACCTATTCATGAAAGATTTTAGAAACTATAATATTAATTGTTTATATTAAATAAATATGAATTACAAAATTATTTTATTATTAATTCATTTTAGTTTTATATATTTAGCCTATTACATAGAGAAGATATTTTTTACGGTTTAAATATTTAATACCACATTTCGAAATCTAGAAATCTGACCCACGACTAAACCACTCAACGTACGACGACTGCTGACTGACTGACTGCTACGACGCTGAATTCAGTTGTATTAATAGTTTTAAATTACGTATATATGAAAAATGCAATGAAATAAGCAACTAATTTGTGAAGAGAAAATTTAAAGAGAGAAAAATATTTTTTGTTTTGTCAAGACACATTTGTCGAATCCAAGTATAGATTTCTTACGCTATACAATATAACTACTTCCGAAACTTAATTGTATGAACATAAGTCCCAAGTTCGGCATATTTTGATACGGCGTAATGATATTTTCCCTTTGGGAAAGCTCGTATCGCGTTCACCTTACAAAGGGTTATGCAATATGAAGTAACTTCCATATCGTATTACTTAAATAGGTTTAGTTCTGATCAAATAATTCTAGTTACCTATTGGGACCAGATGGTACACAGACTTTCATGTAAGATATGCTTTATTACAGAATACCTTTTACTTGCTGAGTCTGAAGCGAATAATTCTGGTGGATAATAGTTTATACGGACGTGACCGTGTATGTAATTTTATATTTAAAATTGTAAGTAAATTATATATTTAGTAATCGATATAAAATCGACTTTTATCCTTTTTCATATCGATAATGTTTATATTAATGTTTAAAATGAGAAAGTAAACTTAATTATATATTTTTTTTCTCTCAGTCAGTCGCTTAGTAACGAAAGTGTTTTGGAGGGATATATATTGTTGAAGTAAGAAGAATTTTGGGTACTTAATTCAAGAGTCTTAAGTAAATCAAATATTTAATTAAAAAGTATATTATTGTAACAAATATTATTCATATAATAATTATTATTAAATATATAAATATATAATTAATATATAATAATTATTATTAATATATGTTATAAGTAAATAATTTTCAATATTAAATATATAAATATAAATGGAAATCATTTATCCTATGATTCGTAAGAAAGTCATGTCAATGTCAATTTAATACCACCTACCCCTAGATAATGAGGATACTTTATCCTCCAAGGGTTTCTATACAATAAAAAATGTAGCTTTAATGTTAGCATGCATAAATAAAGAAAGTTCTAAATTATTTTAAGCAACTCAACACTTTTGTTAAATATCAATTTCGTAAATCCGTTTCGTCCCCTTTTAGTCGATTTGTCAACAAAAATATAGTATTGAAGCTTAAACAATACAAGCACAAGGAACATTTGAAAGTTCTACAACTTTTGCTGTAATATAATATTGTTATTTGACCTCCAAGCATCTTTTAATCTGAATAGTACTATTCTGATAACCACTTATAAGTTCTTCTGAAGCCCTCGCTTTACCTAACATCGCCAACTTATTGTTTTGGGATGGAATAGTTCCCCAAAAGGGTATAGTGCTTATTTAGAAGGCTTTTGTACGTTTACGGTTTGCAAATATTTCCACTGAAGATCTCTATCTCGTTGATGAAAACAATTTGAACTAATAAATTGAACTTGAGAAACAACTCGTAAAAGATCATATTTTGTCTTATATGCATACAAAATGTAATTTTTCATGGTATATTTTATTGAGGTTAGAATATATATATATATATATATATATATATATATATATATATATATATATATATATATATATATATATATATATATATATATATATATATATATATATATATATATATATATATATATATATATATATATATATATATATATATATGTTTTATTTAAGTCTTGTCTTTACTTAAAGTGGTTGACATTTTAAAAACAATAAAAATATGAAAATATACATTCTCAGCCATACTGAAGCTAAAAAGTTAAGTTCATTTATGTCATACATATAATCAATTTTTCACACTTTCTTTTAAAACCACGTACAAATTATTATAGATACTCTCGATACGTTATAGGCGTATAGCGACGGACGTACTGACCTCCTTCTGTCATACAGTCCGCAGAAGACTTCATATATTCTCGTGGCGTAGCTGATAATATTATCCCACATGTCAGGGAATATATATTTTTTTACTTTTTTCACTTAATTATTTTCTTTAACGCATTCGTTTATGAATTATACTATTCTTGATATCACAAATTTAATTAATATCGTTCAAAATTAGAAAAAAATATACATTGTACCTATAAGCATGTTTTTTATATAGTTTTAGAATTTGGCCAGTTATCAAGTGGGGCGGTTTCAGACCTCATTTGATTTATATACGTTCCTAAATATTTTACTGTCTTTAGTGTGTGAATTACATTAAAACACACATACACACTCACACACGCAAACAAAAAACTTTTCTACAAAAAAATATTTATTAAAAATAACAATTTCTCTTATCAATTCTTAGAAATAATGTTTGTATGGAATGGAAGTTTTAGAAAATCTTTCTACTAGTGGTGCTAACAACCAAAATAAGTTGTAATAAGTGTATTAGATTTTTGACCTAACTCGATAAGAATTTATTGTTTATAGTGTTTATACGATATGTAAGGTTCGAATCTCATTTCATGTACATTTTTGTACATCTCTTTATAATTTAGTTTTATATCCCTCAAAAAGTAGAAGCTACAGTTACCTCTCAAGTTTCCCTTTATTTCTTATTGCCAATACCTCAGTTAATGGCAAAATTCATGTCTAAATAAATAAATAAAAACTGAAATTAAAAGTCATGAGAAATTAAAATAACATATGAAAACGTATTTCCTCTTTAGCATATTAGTACGCGTAATTAATATAAAGTATACGTATATTATGAGAAATAAGCAAATGTTGATTTTTCAGCTATCCCTACCTTGCGATACTGTGTCAACTCATCTCATCGCAAATATGTATTCAGCCGTGTAAAGACGGCCTAGTTGAACCTGTAACAGCAAGTTTTTCAACCTAAATTCACTTTTAAGCCTCGAAAATGAAACTTTATATTTTTTGCATTTAATGTATAGATACTTTTTGAATTTCTATATAATAGAAATTTTTTAAATATCATGCCATAGTGAGAAAATCCAGGCTCTATTTTTACTATCCGTCTGAATTTGAGACATAGCTTTTTAATTAGCCAAATTCAACATCACGTTTCGTGTACTTAGAGTGGAGAAATAAAATAGTTTATTTCCTTCCAAATAAAACCGAACCCGCATCCATCGAATTACTGCAGTCATACAGTCAAATATTTTCATAAAGCGCCACGATGACCTTTCATTATTGTATATATCTGGTAATAAACAAAATGATTACTATAGCTGTATATCAGATGTTTAATATAATCGATACTGTAGATCTAAAGAGATCAAAATCATGATCACCCAAAAATTATTCTGCTATATTAATATAAATTATTGTCAGTGTTAAAGCTTCATTATAGAATAAATATATACATATGTGTACATATGTGATTTTTACTAATTGAAATTGAAAATCAAAGTGTATAGATTTATGTTAAATCGGAGAAAATAAATTATGGTATGGTATGGTATATTTATTTACAAAACATTGAAGTCATAGATTGTATTTGGGAAAAAAAATAAGAGCAGAGTGTCTCGACACTAGGTTCTCCGTCCCCGTTTTGCGGGAATAAACGTGCAGTGTAAGCTTATAAAGCATTTGTTGACCTGGAATGATCTTGACAGCGCTACCATGTATGTTTCGCTTTACTTTTGGTGCGCTTAATGCGCTTAACGGGGGATAATCTTTAGCTTCACGCTGTATCCTGCACATTACTATGTGCAGGTTCCTCTACCCTTCCCTACTGGGAAGGGTAGAGGAAACCTAGTGTTAAGACACTCCGTTCCCTGCTTTCCGCCGTTCAACCCATTGCGTGTTGAGTGGCAGAACTCAACGTCGCGCTTTGGCTTGTTACCAGTGAGAAGCAAATGAAAATAATTCATTATCCCCGCGTGGGAATCGAACCCATAAACCGTCGCGTTTACAGGCAGTCGCCACGACGGTTAAAGGATTTTGTTTGTAACTTCTATAAATTACACAACCTCTTTTTCAGACATTTCCTCTTCCATTTATAATTTTTATATTATATTTTTTAATGAAGCTTAAAGCTCGCAATAAAAACATCCCGAGTAAACACCTATCCTGTAACAAAGTTGCTTGTAGCTTTTAATTACATAATATATTTGTCAACCTTATTTCCAAGCGAGGTACCGAATAGGACTCTGTTACATGGAATGGAGCTGAGTGAACGATTCTAATAAGCTCCAATACCTGAAATCTTGTAAATTTATTTTGGATATATTGGTATTAATACAATATTTTAATAGCTATTGTCGCATGGTGTTTATGTATATATATATATATATATATATATATATATATATATATATATATATATATATATATATATATATATATATATATTATATATATATATATATATATATATATATATATATATATATATATATATATATATATATATATATATATATATATATATATATATATATAAATATATATATAAATCAGAAAAGTTAATTAATTATAACATTATTTATTATAAGTTTATGTGCTCAGTAAAAATATATGTTTGTTAAGGTAACATAATAAATTCAAGAGCTTTTCTTTTCATAATTAGTATCAAATAAAAGTTTGAAACATAAAATAACTTTATAGCCAGCTTTGCAACTTTGCTCTTATCTTTAAATCTATTGACATAGATAATAAAGAACTAAAGTATGAAAGTTAGCCTAGCCAAAGTTAGAAACAAAAGATATTGTACCCGACTTAACTCAATCAGAGCTATTAACGATTATGCTTTATATTTTCTCGTTCTTTTGACACTACAAAGTATATGTTTAACAGCTTGATATTTTCATCTCATTCTTTAATTGATAACTATTGTAGCGCAGTTAGAATAGGTTAGAAGTTTGTGAGTTTGTGAGTATATTTTTTGTGAGGTGCTGTACTTAGTAAAGCTAAATTAAAGAAATATCACGTGTCGATCGCACCTTTTCCGTTGTATTTCACGAAAGTCGTGACACAGCTAATATAAACACAGCCAAACAAATTATAAAAACATCAGCCAATCAAAAAGAAACATTGCTATAATTAACCATAGAAGCCGCAATTTAATTTCAATTATAGAGAGAATGTTGGCGTTTAATAGTTTTCTTTATGAACGCGATCTGTGTCAAGGAAACTATGTTAAAAAGCTGCTGTACAAACTGTACTGTTATATTTCACACAATATGTTATGAAAGAAGAAATAAAAACCAGTAAAAATAGATATTTACTATCTGTTCCCCGTGTTTTGTCGACCAGAGCGGAGAATCGAAAGTCATTCATAAATTAAAATCTAAGAAATTATTCATACAAGAGTAGAAATTTAATAAATAATAGATATTTAATATCTCCCCTTATCCATCTATATATATATATGTTTATCATAAACACTAACGCGAGCATTATTAATTATTTGAACAAAAGAAAGCAATACTGGCAGGTTCGCTGGCGCGCAGTGGAAGGTTCTGGATTCGATATCCACACAGGCAAATATTTATAAAATAAATCATTTTGATTTTTGTGCTCTAAAAGACTCAAAATATCTTCCACGCGGCATAATGCGGAGAATGGAGTGACTTGAAACTAGGCTCTCTCAAAAAATCATTCATATACAGTCAGTTGCAGAAGTAAAATAATTTCAATCCTATTTATTAACGATGGGAATTCACCAGGTGCGTTTTCACTTAGCAATATATCTCATAATGCATGAGCTCTCAGCAATTCCATCCAGCGTGAGGAATGCTACGCTCGCCTTAATTATCGTTACGTTTTGTTTTCAGATACCTTATTATATTTACTTAATTTTATACTTGCATTGTATGTCGTGTATTATTACGCTACTTTTATTTGATATCCACACGGAGAAAGAATTGCTTATATTTAACATTATTTTCAGTTTTTTTTGCTAAATTAGTTTATTTATGAATGTGGATTCGATGCTTACTCAGATTACTCGTATTTCACTACTCTGATAAGAAAAATTACTTAATTACCACCATTCAAAATATAATGTCTTGTCCAAAAGAAGAAGAAAACTAAGTGTTATGACACTAGTGTCAAGTGTGTAGAATTTTGTAAGTAGTGAGAATCTAGATTCTCACTACTTACAAAATTCTACTTCACAATAAATTAATTTATATTACACAGTATTAGAGAAAGTAGACGTATCTCAGTTCCTGCTTGAAAATTCATAATATGTATATAAAATAAGCCATATTAATTATTAATGTTGAAAATGTTTTTACATTAGATACATACCTTTAACCAAAATAAATTAAACCTTCTGCTAAAACCAAAACTCTGAGTCATGTGGAAACCAAAGTTTGTTTTTAGACAACTGTTTAATTACACTAAAAGCTTGTCAGGCACTATCTTCTTGCTTGACATTTGGTCACGAATCCCACAGACGTTTAACTTTGCCATCATATCCTTTCCATAGGCTGTAATATTAAAGGTATCATGATTTTACTACCTACCATGATAAAATTGCTTCGTTTGTTCTAAAAATGATATAGACTATCAAATTTTCCTTGAAACAACTTTAGATGTTCTTCCAAGAAGGCAATTTTCTTTAACTAAATTTCATGAGCCATATAGGTACTTTTTATATGTAACACGGTTTCTCCTAACGGTTCGGCCGTTTTAACTCATTTTCTGTTCAACTCGTCGCTTAGTAATGAATTATCGATTAGGGTTAAATGGAGTAGATAAACGAAGCTATTTTTATCTAAATCCTTACGATGAGTATTTTTTAGTATAAAATAATATGAATAAAGCTTATTAGAGCTTTAAATTAAACTTCTAAGTAGGTTTAAGTACAACCATTTATAAATGACTATAAAATATTATAATGTATGGAAAATTTTGATAATATGGGTCAGATCATAAGAGCTGTAAGAACAGCTATTTTGTTCAGTATAAGTTTAAAAATAGTTTTAATATTTAAAATAATTTTATAATATTTTTTAAGAAAATAGTTACAAGAAATGCATAAGCTTCAGCTTTGCATGCACCAAAACCACGGGGGATATGCGCGAAGAAATTAGGTAAGTGAGTCATATCCAACAAACTTCCTACACGACAACAAAGAAGACGGTTGGGAATTGCTACCAAGTTGCTTTTGTAATATTAATTTATGTTAGTACTATAGTCACCTATACATACTTCTACTAGAACTACCCGTTCAGAATACATTGTGACTGGCAAAATGCCAATACATTCATTTATTGTGGACATGATATATTATATAGTGTTTTAGAAAATATTTTATAGAGTTCTCTTTTATTTAGGTAACGTTTTAAGTAATTAAAAGAAAGGTCTTTTTTTATCTGGATGGCATCGATTATAATGCATTTACTTCACAGTTACAGTTTTTCTAGGTACAGTAGGAGAAAATTATATGAAATTTTGCAAATACCAACCTACTCATAAAAAATACGAGAAATAGGTTCAAGTATTAAGAAATAAATATATATAGCATGTTATATATTAATTCTTCTCTATCAAAATAATAGTAGAACGGAACACGTAAAGATTTTATGTAACGATTTTCATGCTTACAAACACTGTGGTCCCTGCATACCTCTTCGCCTCGTCCACTATCAATGACCTCTATATACATGTCTTCAGGGGGTTTCTAATGCTTTTTACGTGGCCTTTCAGTATCTTCGATATTGTTTTTTTTAAAGGTCAACCAAGGTCTCTCTTTTCCTCTCTTATTACCCACTTTTGCTTGATATATCTTTTTTACCATGCTTTCATTGATGAATGAGTGATCATGCTCTCGACATGTCCAAGCCACCTGAGCACGTTATTCTTCATTCTCACTGTGACATCTTCGGATTCACTCAGTTAAAAGTTTCCTCTGAAGAGATCACATCTCCACAGCATTTACCTTCCTTTCATTCATCTTCTGCAATACCCACGTTTCTCTGCCATATAACAGCGTCGACACCAGAATTGTATTGTGTACAGCCAACCCTGCAGTTACACTGACGTCTTGCCATCTCAACAATGCAGCTAAAACACCGTTCATCTCTATTTAACATACTTTCCAGGTGTACTTCATTCGCTTGTTTACACATTAATGAAACATATAGCTGTGTAGTATTATATTATAAGCTAAATGAATTATCATGATATGATACTGACTGATATAATAAACAAATAATGTTGTTAATAAAGTAATTATCATTTATGTATTCATTAAGTTTGCTGAAAGGCATTACGGTGTCTCCTACTAGAATCAGAATATTGCCAGCTCGTTAAATTCATAAATCTATATGATAAATGATACTGCAGTATTCTGTAGATATTGTGTTTTTCAAATGAACTGAAAAATTTTATATTATCAAAAGAATATTTTTACTATTGTGAATAAATTATTATAATTACTCGTACTATTTATAAATATTATGAAAGTAAGAATAAATATTATGAATGTACTTCTGTATATATGTATTTATATAAGTTTGAATTATTTATATTTTTTGTGTTTATACAACTCCAACATCCAACGGTTGTCTGGATGAGATCGCTTTAAGCGATAACGCAGCCTTATTGCACTTCTGTTCTTTTTTTACGTCTTATATAATGTAAATATATACTTCTGTTGTACAATAAAGTATATTTATATTTGTAAATTAAGTGCGATATGTATATGAGTGGCCAGAGGGAACTTAGTGTCACTAATGACACTAATTTCTTCACTTATTTCCAGTGCTGAGAAATAATAACACCCCAAGTGCAGATTTCACATATAACTATCACGATATAATAAATATATATTTATTCCCAAAGAAATACGATTTCTTTTCTTTTAATGGGTCCTCGTCATAATATTAAGCATAGGGCTACGTCACCTAAAGCGCAACTGCCACTTAAATAAATGTGCCATTTTAGAGCGCTGTTATTACGCTTTTAATTTTAGTGAATATTTTATTTTTATATAAAAATCATTTTTTATTCATGATGTTTATGATGTCTAAAGAATAATTATCTTGTACTATTTGACAAATATACATGTTTAATGATTTCGTTAGATTTCATGTCATTTAAATATTTATTGTATAGAAAAATTAGAGCAAACTACACCAGCAAACTAGAAATAACTATAAATACAATAAGTAAAAAAATAATTATAATAGATATAAATATAATTATAATTATATTTACTTAACTTTACCTTACATATAATATATAAAATCGTAACTTATTTCGTAACCAATTCATAGAAACTCGTACACATATTTATAATAAGTCTAATTACTAAACGTGGAAGACGATTAAATATAGAAATAAAATATGATTTGTATAGAAGTAAAAAATGATTGAAAAAAAAGATGAATGTAGTTGAGCCAACCGAAACACACGCAAAAAAGATATATGAAGCAAGAGTGAGTAGTCAGACCGATAGGGGTAGACCTCGGCTGACCTTCTAGAAAACAGTGTCGATAACACTGGAGGAAGGTCACGTAAAAATCATGCAAACCCCCCCGATGTTATGTATGAATAGGTTAGTAGTTATGTAAGAATCGAAGCGTTCAACGCTCCCTCTGACCACATTTAATTCTAAAGAACGTTTCTCATATATGTAACACAGAATATTATTTTATACCTCTTTTTATTATATTATATATATTATAGATATTGATACTTTGTGGAGGAAATCTTGCAGATTTATAAATATATAATAAAGATAATGCGGATATTATCATATATTATTGTAAATAGTGATAAAAATTGTAATTTTAAAACGTATACTCGATGGTATTATTTAAAACATAGTACCTACCTATATCACGGGCTTCATGCCAAAGAGACGGATGGATGCACAGGTACAGTACATAAATTATATATATATATATATATATATATATATATATATATATATATTATATATATATATATATATATATATATATATATAGATATATATATATATATATATATATATATATATATATATATTATATATATATATATATATATATATATATATATATATATATATATATATATATATATATATATATATATATATATATATATATTATATATATATATATATATATATCATATATATATATATATATATATATATATATATATATATATATGTCATTTTATTATAATATGTTACTCGACGTAGTTGCGTGTTCTACAAATACTAGTATTACACTCTTTTTTCACTTTCCGTCTGAATTTAAAATATCTAATTCAAGAGCTCAATGCCGCGCTTTACTATACATGAGTTCATATATAACTTTTCTTTGGAGAGAATTTCATATAAGCTCCGTTCTTCAATTTTCGACGGCGGTGAAAACCGATACCACACCACCCACACCGGTCACATCACATTTACATTACACCTTGTAATTAAGACATTTTTCACTATTTAATTTAGAATGTTTTTTAGCAAGTTATTCTAAATTGTTGGAAAATATTCACAATATAACTTGAATTACTTCTTAAGTATTTGTATAAAATATAATTATATCATAATAACATCTGATTCCTCCATATTTTACTTGAAATGTTCATAAAAATTTGTGAAAATAAAGTAAAAGTCGTAATTAGAAAAAATAGAGTATAATGAAAAGGAATTCGGAAATGCTGACAAAGCGTGGCATTTCTGATCTTCAAAGTCAATTTGCTCTTCAACCGATTTCTTCTTTCATCTATTAAATAACCCTGTCATTAATGACAGGGAAGGAAACCGATGAAGCAACCGAAATAGTAATCTCCTAATTTATTAATTTTGATTGGGATTTTTTTAATTTATACACATCAGTCACTTTTAAAGGGATAGGAAAAAGAAGTTAATTTTCGAGAAGAAAGTCGAGAAGAACTTCTTATTCTCCACTTCGCGATTTGTTATATATATAAATATATATATATATATATATATATATATATATATATATATATATATATATATATATATATATATATATATATATATATATATATATATATATAATATATATATATATATATATATATATATTAGAACTTGTATAATTTCTAGCACAAGCTTAGTTTCTATATTTGTACCAAAAGAAGATATGTAGTAATAGTAAAAAAACCAAGAGAGTTATTTTCTGACCGTCCTCTCCCCTACACTACATAACATTTCATACAGCTTTCATGACATTAATTAAATTTAATAGCAACAGAAATATTATATAAAATATAAACGTACAAAGGTACAAGTTTCCGCATGTATCAGAGATACTAAGAGGGCGATAGAATTAATTTCTTCAACGAAAACTCGACTCCGAAGGCTCCCATTAGCACAATTATCCCTGCATTGAGCTCGCTTCATTACAATATTCCTACGGCTGTTTAACAGCCATTTCTTATAACATTTCTTTGAAAAAGTTGAACTTTTCGAATATGAACAGCGTTGGTATGTTTCGATAATGAGAATAAAGTTTACTGTGTATTTGAATATTTTTTACAAATTATATTTGGTTAAGTTAAATTAACACTGGTTTTGTAATGTGGTTTCGCTTAATTGTATTATATATTTTAGTATATTATGTAATTAAGCTGTATATTCATAAATATTTTGTCACTTTGAGTCTCTCTCATGGCCAGGTGCAGTTTACCCGTGCCCGAGTATGCCAGTACGATCCTGATGATTAAGGGTACAATAAAGTAAAAAAAGACTCCATGTCAATAATTATATACATTATTTTTGACATTTTATTGTAAATAAATAAAAATTATTTTTGCGCCTACTCTGCTATGCGGGAATAAGTGTGAAGTGAAGGGCTTTTTTCCTCTTTTTATAACAACCAAAGTTTTGTTACAACAAATAACAAGAAACTAAAGAAATACCAGATGTTTTAAATAAATTAGAAACGTAACTATTCCATTGAACCATAATGACTCAGCGGGTGAACAACGCCTTCCTACTCGCATAAACAAATTTATTCATCAAGATTTTATCGGTTTGTCGCAGTGTAATATGTTGGCTTATATAAGTAATATACATGATAATCGTAGCTGATATGTACGTTACAACGTCTTGAGCTTAAATTGATTTAATAGGGTTTTTGGAATACCTACTGTTTAAAATTATTAGCTTTAATAGGACTTTAAACAGTTTTTCGAGTGAAATTAACGAATAAGTTCTTTAGAGATTTATATGATCAAAAAAATAAAAAAAAATAAAATATATATATATATATATATATATATATATATATATATATATATATATATATATATATATATATATATATATATATATATATATATATATACATATATATATACATCTCAGAGGGTGTCTAGCCAATTATCTGTCCGATATTTGGTTTCCGGCATACGGGTACGCGACCCGGGACCTCGAGCCACCACTTTCATAACCCGATCCAATCCATGTAAGTGGTGTCCCTCCCCTATATTCCAAGTCTTTCTGCCTCTTATTCCCTTTCCTTTCTTGGTTTCTCCCAGTAATGGGTTTGGAGGTCAGATGGCAATCGCTCCACAAAAAAAAAACCACTTCGCCACTCATATGGACCGATTGGTCTTAGTCGGAAGAAGAAGAAGAAGAAGATATATATATACATATATATATATATATACATATATACATATATATAATATATATATATATATATATATATATATATATATATATATATATATATATATATATATATATATATATATATATATATATATATATATATATATATATATATATATATATATATATATATATATATAATAGTACTTAAATAAAAGCTTAAAGGTATGCTTATTTTACAAAATGAGAAAAAAAAATCTTTAAAGACTGGCCACAATTGTAAAAAAGAAGGACGGCTTAGCGTAAACATTTTAAATTTAAGGATTCTCTAGAGAACTAATCAAATTAACAACTGTCACTTGAACCGTCATATTCCCCAATTCTACAATGACACCGTAATTAGATTTTATATTATATACAATTATATTATAATAATTGCTTCTAACATTTGTTGGTACCATAAATATTTAAACTACCTATTAGAGATTTAGTAAAGTGAAATGAGGTTGGAGGGTAGGCCATTACGTAAATTAGGTACCTCACCACACCCGCCGCCGAAATATGAAGGTAGCCTTTAATCTCTTTGAACTACTTATAATGCTTAATGAAAGCAAAGTTGGAAAAATATGTGTATTTATTCGAAAATGTAATATGAGGAAACAGAAAATTACTTAATCATGGAGGCTTTTAAGTAAAAAATATTAAAATTCACTTTATTTGAAGAAATAATCGAATTGTTGAAAAGTAGCCATTAAATATTCATATACAAGTTGTATTTATAGTTATATTTGGAATTCATTATAAATGTATAAGTGTATAATAAATTTGGGGCCACAGATTGGATACCGCCCCATCACCCTATATGTGACAAAAACAGTGTCATTGACATAATTTAAGTCAATAAAGTCTAAATCGCAATTCAAGCTTGCTATTTTTATAGAATACAAATGAGAATGAGGATATATGAGTAAATGTATTATTGGTGACATATATCAATGTGATAGAAGCCGAAACATTCTTTTTTTGCTTGTAACAGACAAGTTATTTTATTTAATGCGCTTTTCACCATTATGTTTGGTAAGCTTCCATTAACATTTGGTATTTTTTTTTAGTTTCAATCCTTTCCAATAGAACATCGATTAGGTGGAGGAAGAAGTTGAATATTTTGAAAAGCTATAATTAGATTAGATATATAGTAACATTAATATCTTTGGTTATGAGTAAAATAAAATCTAGAAATCAGCAATGTTTTAGTTCTCTCTTAAATTTTCCCCTTTTATTATCCTTAACCATCCAAATACGTCATCATGGAAGATGGCAAAAAATAGCTTTACGTTCACTGTAACCCTATGCTAAACTTTAATGGCACACACAAACTATTAACAACTTAATAAGAACGAAATTCCCCAAATCTATGTATTTTATTATTCCAATCGCCGTTATATTAGAGAATAGAAGATACGACGACAATTTTACGGCTGACATGTACGCTTTGATATAAACAGTACATTTAATGTTCACGTACGTACCGGAATAGTGCGAAATAGCATGCAATAAATAAAGTTTTATTTGATGTGCGCTGGAACACGGGCATTGTGGCTGTGTAATGGCACCCGTGGGTCATGTAAGATGCTGAGCACATTTTATTCGGCATTAAGGTAGCGGCCATACTCTTAATTGAGCTACAATCGATCAATGTTTTGTACGTTAGGAGGAATTATTATTGAGAATATGGGTAAAAATAAATATTCTATTTCAAAAGAATTGTATTGTAAACATTTGTTTGTCTCTGATCTCGTAATACATAGAATAATGTGCAACTCGATATGCAATCTCTCTCTAAAATTGACAAAAAGTAGAGAAGAATTAATTGTCAAGTAATAATGAAGTCAATATGTCTCTCCCTGTACAAAAACACAATAATATACCTACAGGCATTGTAATGCTAAATAGTTAGCTGGTCTAACTTCACTAACTACTACAGCTGAAATCGAATAATATTATAATATAATTCGATTTTAGTCGTAGTACCAGATTTTAGTCGTGGTACAACTAATTTAAGTTTATTCATAACAAACGTATGTACCCAATATAAATTGAGTAATTATATAGGATTTGCTTATATGTACATAATATATTATGTTTCTAAATAGTATGCCAACTATTCACACGGTATCAAAGTTTGACACATATGTCAACTAGCTAACTAAATTGTCGCACTAAGTAATACTAAATAAATTCATATTTCCTGAAATATACGATGATGACGGTTTATATTATGCTAACCAATAAACGAAATTTTGTATTCCCGTTATTTTATATAATGTCCACGCATCGAATTGTTCGTAACGATTTAATTTGTTTAATTTGTTTAATTTGTTTGCCAGGAAGGACGTTTTCAATAAATTACCTTGATAATTGATAATTTCAAAAAGCACACTTTGCTTTCTTTCACATATATATTTTTCTATAGAATAGAAAATTTAGTTATGTTCCTGAGAGATTTAAGAAAAATATATAATATAAGCGAAGATACTATGTATAAATAGCAAGTATAAATAAATAAATACCTTTACAATTAGACGTTGCCCACTTTCCGTTAAATCTTCGAGACATTGCGTATTGCGTATAGAGTGGAGTGGTGGATATATATATATATATATATATATATATATATATATAATATATATATATATATATATATATATATATATATATATATATATATATATATATATATATGTGTGTGTAGTAATTGATATCTATATAGATATCTATTACAACATATAAATATTTATTCATTACTAGATAACAGTTACTAAAGCTTAATATTGTAGGATACAAATATATCCTGTAACACAATATCCTGATGTCCAGTATGGTTCCCGTATATAATATTATCATGTCGATTACTGATGAAGCTTACTTTAATTCTATTCGAAATAACAGATGTAGTTATTAAAAAAACATAAACACGTCGCTCCATTTGTTATGAAATAAGTGACATTAAAATTAGTAATCATACTTCTATAAGAAATCCTTTGGAGAGGTTGCGTGTTAATAGGCGGTACTTAACCACAGTTCATTTTCCCCTGTTCCACAACTATGGCGTTTCCAGTCAGACCATGCGACGTTGTGCCACGAAGGTCTTATAACGATTTTGAATTTTTTAAGACTTATTTTGAAATAAAATAAAAAAGATTAGATATGATGTGGATATACTATCTATTGATTAGCTTTATGAAGCTACAGCCAATGGTAGGAATGGTACCTAATGTTAGGACAATATCCGTGACGTATGTTATGCGCTGACCCGAGAACTATGTCAGAAGAAAGTGCCTTGACATGTCTGTCCCTGGAGTTAGACTACCCGGTCGCCCAAGGAAACGATGGCTAGATGTCGTGACGCAGGACAAAGACCGTGCAAAGTGGAGTAAGCTTAGTTGGAAGGCAGATCCTGGCCAAAGCCAGGACTAATGCCAAGAAGAAGAAGTTAGGACAATCAATTCCAAAGACACAAAAATATTGAATTAATTCCTCTTTCACGATCAGTAGAAACACACACGATTATAACATCTCATTTATAATATTAAGCATTCACTTTTGTATTGTAGTCCCCAATAAATCTTTTGCACAATGGATGCCTTTATCGTTCATCGGGGTTTTGTATGCCTTAGGATTCTAGGCTTAGCCTGCTTTACGGCTCTTCCCAAATGATAAATGTGTTCGCCATTTTACTGGTTAAAGAAATTGATCTGAAGTTGTAAATTACTGATAAGGTACTGTCCTTTTTTGTTTCTTTCTAATACATGTCTTTTATATATTAATTTTTGATATCTGTAATGATATTTGAGGGAAATTTACAATATAACGGATTCAACAACGATCTTACATTAACTACTTCGTAATTTATATAAAGCATATAGATGTATGGTGTATGACATAATGTGGATAAATATGGATAGAGGCCAAAATTTCTATACATACATATCCACACTATGCGACACATTCATATCATGCTTTATAAAAATTACTTACATATTGATTAGATTAAGCAATCTGCTTAGATTTAAATTGCCATTTTTCATATTTGAATGCATATTAGAAATATGAGTGGAATGAAAACCAAAAACCATCGCAGATATGCCCCAACCCCACGATAACGTCAAAAAATTATATTGTTCCAATAAACAAAAATAAAAATTATCATTTGATTTTATTTAGTATATTCACAATATTATATTTTACCTAGGTATGTAACTTCGTCGGTTCTGAGTCGCTACTTAGACACAGACATCTAAACACTTGAACTGTCAAGGACTATGGGGAACTTACTTAAATAACATTTGTATATTTTATATTCACAATGTTTAAGATTTTTTATTTAGTATTATTCTTACTTGTTTTGTACACTTTTTTCTTCATTTTATACATATACTAAAGCTATATTTGGATAATTACAAGGTGTGTAGTTCCATCCTCCACTTCCCGCCGTTCCATGAGGACCCCCTGAGGGCATATATGAAGAGGTTAATGACAGTGGACGAGGTGAAAGACGTATGCAGAGGATGCTAAGTTATTGTAATATCCACTTTTTGTGAATCGAATGGTGAAACTAAATAGGGCACTTTGTCTTTTAAATTTAAATTCTATTCCATTTTATAAGGAAATCCAAATATAGACAATAAGACTTCATAAATATTTCAGAAAATATGTGTAATAATTACGACCATCAATAAAGTCGGAATGGTAGGACGATATATTATTTTCTTATTAAGTAGCTAATCCACGAGTTAATTATTTACGTAGATATATCCCTTGTCAATTACAACCTTCTAATAAAGAAAAGGTTTCTAATAAAGAGAAACTTCAATTATATCTCCCACGCTACCTACATACTTTGTGGTGTGACGTCCACCAACATGACCTAGAACATTCCCTACTCAGAAGTTTTAACTATTTTCATTTATGCACCGCACTGATAAATAAAACGCGGCTTTTAGTCCCATCACTAAACATGCAAGTCCCGAAACCAGAACCGAGAAATGGAATAATTTAAATATATAATCCTCATAAATATATAGTCATCAAGTTTCTTATCATATAACACACATATATATATATATATATATATATATATATATATATATATATATATATATATATATATATATATAATATATATATATATATGTATATATACCCTGCAAAAACACTTCGGTGACAGCAAAAGTACAGGATCAGAAAAGCAGTAAAGAAGCGATGAGTACATACCAGGCAATACTGTTCTCGATTTGAAATCAGCAAAAGATAAGCAGGCATTATGGTTATCCACATCTTGGAGTCACGTGGGTGATACAAAAAATTGGGACGGTCAATTAGCACCACCAAGGTCCAATGTAGACCTCCCCACGTGTTGGGTGGTGCGTGACCCGAGCTAATCGGTGTTGCTAGTTAAATCACCAAGTATCACGACCTCAGCGGAGGGCATAAGTGGCAGCATATCATCGATTGCCGATTGCAAGTGCTCCATGAGTCGATCCGTTTCTGCGTTGCCACAATGGAACCTTTTACAGACATACGTACATTCGGCCACGATCGTTCGAATCAATACGATATCAGATAGTAGACAGGTCCCAATCTTCAAAGTTGGCAAGACGACCAAAATCTACGGAGTACGGTATAACCTAATGAGAAGCGCAGTGGCAACGAATCCACTACTTAACGCCAGTTTTTAATGCTGATGGTTTTAAATATCTGGTCACGTATGCCCAAGAGTTGCCATCGCTGAAACCATGACTCTCCTACCTCAAAATATTATTTGTTATTCAGTAGAAAATATTAAAAACGAGCAAAGACAAAATTAAAACACATTTTTACCTAACCTCATTTTTCTAAAGTGCTCTAAAAGTCTAAGCCGAAACCTAGTTATCGTGTTATCTATTTTCAACGGCTTTCGAGAAACAAAAAATATATAGTTAAGAACTCAACGCCTTGTTGGGAATTGATTTATTGAAGTCTTTCTTAGAATAACTATCGTTATGTAGAGGGAATGCTTGTAAATAATATGAACACTTTTTTACAAGCAATCTTATCGTGATTTGTTTTTCTTTGGATAATATTATTTATTTATTTCGTAGTATATAATATATTTATAGGCGTATTTCTAAATGTATGAACCCTAAATTAAATGTTCTAGATCGAACAACACGTTTGTGGCTACAAATGTCGCAACAGACAAATATATTAGTTAGGCCCTGGTTTGGCTTCACAAGGTGAGATTTTATACTCTTGAAACAGATGGCAATATATTGCATTATAATTTATGTTAAAATAGCAATTTCAATTAGCCCAACACTAAATACTTGAAATTAATAATTACGCTTTTCTGACACTTAACCTGCTTTTTACGCCCGAGGTTGGAAGCATAGTAAAAAACTACGGTTTCGTGCTTGAGACGTATCGTAGTTATGCAATTATTTGTTACTATTATAGTTACGTCCACGAGTGCATTGTAATCTTTTAATTTTATATACCGGATACGTAATGGTTTTTTTTTTATTTACATTTATAAAATCATACTATCTTTGTAGCAGTGTATAGCATAATTTGTCTAATAATATAAAATCAAGTAATATATACACATATATATATATATATATATATATATATATATATATATATATATATATATATATATATATATATATATATATATATATATATATATATATGTATATATATATATATATATATATATATATATATATATATATATATATATATATATATATATATATATATATATACGCTGCTCGCTATAAGCTTACTTTTCCTTTTTTATAAATTGTGTAATTAATTATAAGAAATATTAGTTATTTAATGCTGAAAATTTGTAGCTTTTGATTTTTCTTATCGAGTATCTTTTATAGACGTCACTTAATTATTTCAACTTGTAAATAATTATGAACCACCTTAAACCATTTGCCAAACTAACCGATATAATTTGGATAATTACGTATTTGTATGTGAAAGGTATTTTTCAATTAATGATTTAACTTCGTCATGGCACTGTCTGTTGTGAGTTAGCTCCTTACTCATTTCCCCGCTCATGGTGCAAAGACAAAGCGCGGCTAAGTGTTTCAAAAATAAATTGGATGTGCATATCTTACTAGGTTCATTTTCTATACTAGGTTTATTTTCTTCTAGGTACTGCTTGCAACTTCTTTTGTCAAGATTTCAATAATTTTCATTAGTCAATCAAATCTACTCACCATATTTTACAACTTTTGCTTATAGTTTATTTCCTTATATCTTATATTTCAGCTGGACTATTAAAGTTGGCCATCAGATATTCCTGATAATTGATTTTTATGTGTTAGCTTTTGCTAGCTAGGTAGCTTTTGCTAAATATTTTATTGATTTCAGTTCAGTAAGTCATACTTTAGTATGTCCGGCTTATCTTCAAACCTATCTATCTTTTTTCAGCAGAAAACAAATTTATAATTAACACGTGATCTTGTAATCCAAGTTAAAACTACTTAGGTCTTTGCATATTTTTGTAAAATTCTGTAATATCCTTGGCTATGTAACAAGTATAAGTTGGCAACTCCTAGTTAGCATACACGTTTTCTAGCAACGTAATGTTTTGCTTTATCGCTAAGTACGAGATGAATATGCAAATAGGATTTTAGTGCTTGGTAGTTTCATAACTTAGCTGAAATTTGTATAAAGAAGTACTTTGAACTTAATTATAATATAAATGTCACAAATCACCCATGTTAGCTAAATAAATTAACATAGTTTATCTTAGTACATTTTTTGCAGCTTAGCTTATATCTATTACATATCACATATGTATAGATCTATTTAGATCAGTTCTTGCCATCCAATTGAATTTCAAATTTTAATATGAATTAGTATGTCAATATTAATTACCTTAAATATCTCACATCGTATTTAATATTAATTTATATTTTTTCTCACTTCGCGCTGCATCGCTGGGTACCTAGTGTTAAAATATTTAAACAACAGTAGTACGAAGCTTTCCGCCCCCGTTATTTTAGTTTATTTAGTTTAGTTTATTTCTTCAAGTGGGAATCGAACATATAACCAGCACGTCCCCAGTCAAGCACTGTGCCGCTGCTCCATTACGGCCTTTAATATATTGGAATATTTATTTTTATCCACAATCCAAAAAGTTACATTAAATCCGTACAATATGTAAAAAGAATGTAGTTAAAATCATACGAAATTAAATAAAGAGTGAAAAATATCGAAACGAAACTTTTAAAACAAGCGGTTTTAATATTAAACTATATGAATTTTGTTGTACCGAATGAGGCCAGTTGAATTATGTTTTAGTTGTATATTTTTCTTTTTTTTACACTTAGTGGAGGAGGAACTCAGTGGAGAGTTCTCCGTTCTCCGCATTCTGCCTAAATTCCATATTTTGTAAAATAAAAGGGAAGATAAAATATTGTGAAAATAAAGAAACAGCGGATAACAATCAAAACAAAGCCTTAAAATAAGCTGCTTCAATTAAAATTACATTATTTATACTACTGAATGAGGCCAGTAATAGATTTGTAATTTTCTCGTATAATATAATATTATATTTAAATGTGTAGTATATATAATATATAGATTGTTTCTTCTTATTATTTATCATTTGTTTTGTTGTAAACATATTTTAGTTTATATTTTAAGATTCTAAAATTTTGCTCTGTATTTATATTAAAGTATTTATAATAACCGTGCTATTTACTGATGAAGCACTATGACTGTGGATGCCATCGTAGCACAGTGGGCCAGTCTGTCTGTTACTTGACGGTTGCAGGTTCATCCACTCAGAGTGATGAGTTAATTTGGCCGCTCTACCAAAACAAAGCGCGTCGTTGATTTCCGCCACTTAATACACATTGTCTAGAATTTTCCCGGAAAGGAAAGCCGATAATGTAGTTTCTTATCATTAAGTTCCCTCTGCCTCCCTCTAAATGGGTGATAAAGAAAAATATGACTATAAAAATTATAAGTATATGCTTTAAATATTACAAATACATGTATGCTAGTGTAAATATAGAATATATTATAAGATTTTAAGTTTTCGCAATTTTAACGCATTTTTAAATGAAACTATTTTACATGAACAAATTTAACATTTGACTACTGCAAAGTGTTTAAAACGTCAAATTTAAAAAAAAATAAGATATTAAAATATACGCGATTAATCCGGTAAAAGAGTTTCATTTGAAATGTTCTATATGATCGTCGCTACATATTGAAATCAGCCACGGCGCGTATAATGGTCGTAGTTTTAACCTAGTTCTGAATATACGGTACTTTTTTTTAATATAATGAGATATCCGGCTTATTTTTATATGAAGATAAGTCAAAAGCTTCCACCCCATCCCCATCCTACAATCCCCATTTGGGACTTAGAACTTTTATAGTGAACAAGTTAAAATTACAAATAACAGTGCGGTATAGTTAAATTCCTTAAAAATTGAGCAACATTTATAACAAAAAATTTATATGTATTTAAAAAATAAAATTGTCTTAACAGGCAAATAAGTTCATAGTTACTTATATAGGTATAACTATTTTACTATAAAATATGAAAATTAAACGCTTCTGATGTTTTACTTCCAAAAGTTATTTTACTAACATAGTTATTATCTATACTTATAAAATAACTTGTCCTGACTGACTGACTGATTCATCATCGCCGACCGCACTATATTCACTTTGTTATGAACCACTAAGAAAGGATTTAAAAAAATTCCACCCTTAAGGGGTCAAAAAAGAGGATGATAATATTTATGAAAGTCCATCATTTTGAAAGTAAAATAAACAAAGCATTTGTATTTTGTAATAAAAACATGTTTCAGGAATTTTGGAAATTTTATTTAATAAGGTATGAAATAGTTAGTTTTTAATTATCAAAATGTGTATTTTTAATTAACTTATAAATATTTTATATAATCAACTACTGCGCGAGCATAGCTGCAGGCAACAGCTAGTTATTTTATGTAAATAAGTACATATAATAAATAAATTTAATTTATATGCCAACAGCAATACACGCCAACACTGTTTGTAATACAAGTTACGGATAAAAAGCAAGCCTGTTAGTTTAGTTTATTGATTTTAATACTTACAAATCTAAAAGTAAATATATAAAATCCACAAATATAAAACATGTATATATACATACATAATATACCAAATATGAGGGAATGTCAACCCGCCCGTCAAAATATAGTCACATAAAGATATCAATAGCAATAAAATATGAAATTCTAATAAATTGGAAGCTATTCCCAAATATTCTACAGATTAAGTGAACTCAGTCGTTTCAGTTCAATGAATCTGAATTATTCACGTCCGCACGAAAGCGAGAAAACGGGAGAAATGCGCTAAAACTTATAAGCATATAATATTGTAGGATTTATTTTGACTTCTACAAATAATAGGTGTCTGTATGTGTTAATATAAATACGTGTTTAAAAAGTATTATGTAATAAATTAGTTTTTCGCTGGAAATTTAGTTGTTTTCCAAACACTTAACGAATAAAATATCAAAATTGTTTAAGTTTCATCAATTTACAGAAGATTTAAGTAAGGAACAGCTTTATATTTAGTTAATTTAACAAAGAAGTATTATCCTGTCTACAACGTCCTTATTACTAAGAAAATTTACGTAGTTAAATGTAAATTCCAATTGTACGTTTTGAACTCAAGTTGAATTTTGAATATTGTCAAGTTTTGCCAGTAACTATGAAACGCCCGTGCATAATCGTCCCCTCTCCCCTACCCCTAAGTTGAGAGAATCCAAGTGCACTTGCATGTCATCGTTAAAATATCTCTAGAATAGCGAACATTTTATATTTCACTAAAACCGAAAAAGATTTCAGCTACAGTGTTAAAGTTACGAGTGCCTGGTATTATTTTTTAGTATATTTTAACTAAAAACACGTTTATCTATTAAACCACCTATTTTTGCAATATCCTGTAAATATCATATTTATTACGACATTATAAATTAATTAGTTCTGTTTATTTTTGTGCTCAAGCTTTTTATCTACGTTAAAGAGTAAGCTGGCTGGTAATAACAATGTATTTGAGGTATAATATTATCTCATCCGTTACTGAGTGACTGACTGATATACGACTACACTCAGAAAGTTGAAATTTGATATGGAGGTTCCTTGGGGAGTGTAGGGGGAACGCTAAATGAAGATTTCTGAAAATTCCTACAGGAACTGGGAAAAATGAGATTTTGCATTTTATAGTATATGTAAACGAAATTGCGAATATATATATATATATATATATATATATATATATATATATATATATATATATATATATATATATATATATATATATATATATATATATATATATATATATATATATATATATATATATATCATAAGTAAAATTTGAACCTGCAATCTTAAATAAACCGAGAGTAGAAGGCAAGAACGGATTTACTTTAATACATAGACTATTAAAGTAAAGTATAATACTTAAACAAAGTCATCTATTTGCAAATGATTGATTATACTGAATGTAATTTAACGACGTCGCAATAATTTATCACAATTTGAATAATCTAGGGCAATAATTTGTGTGGCAAGTCAGAACATTTATAATGAACTTGAGGCTAGTTTGAATACCATCACTGTTGCTTTAAGACAGTGTTTCACTCTTAATTTTTATAGCTTTATACTCTATCCCGTATATGCGGGTTGAACCTAAGCTCTAACACACCCCGTTCTACGCTTCCTTAAGAATTGTATATATTAAGTGTTGAGTGGCAGATCTGATTTTTTTGTTATATATTGTTATATTACATTGTATGTAATATAAATTACTTTTATTATTAATAAAATAAAAAAGTTATTAAAGCTATCGCTTCTTTTATTTAAATTAACAAGTATGTAACAAGTTATTTTATTTCAAAAGTTTAAACTGATCAAAATAGAGAAACGTCATTATAAAATTAAAGTTTTGAAACGATAACTTATAAATATTATCATCCGATAAATTAAAAAGCTAAATATTTAATATGAATATTATAATAAGTAAAAAATGAGAGAAATATATTTCTTAAACAATAGAGATATTAAAAACAATATTGCTCCGAATATTTTGTTCTTGTAGCCACCCAGGACACTATTTTTTTTAGTAAATGTTCACAATATTTGGGAAAATCTTTCCCTTAGATCATTCAAACTAAAAACCAGCGCAGGCTAATAGTTTTGATGAAAAATTTAAATATTACTATGAAATTACTATACGACTACGTATATTCTAGTAGATTTTTGTCTATAGGTGTCTCACGGATATTTAGTAGATATGGTGTACACGAAAGAGTATTGCTGTATACTATTGTCATATTCTTATGAGTTTTATCTGAAACAAGCTTGTAGTTTCTTGCTTGCATCATTCGCTTAGGTAAACTGTATGACATATTCAAGATGACTGAGGTTCCTCTGGCCGCAGATAAGTAAAATGTGGTAGCGTTCCTTGATAACTGAAATATATAACACTTTTTTTTCTATTCCAAACAGAGTATTCATCTCTATAATATTACTAAAGATTAAAGTGATTTCAAAGTCTAAGAAAAGAAAAGTTACGATGAATTATATAAATAGTAATAATGAATGACTTTTTAATACAAAAAGTCATTCATTATTACTATTTATATTTTATTACTATTTACATACATAATGATAAATTTATTTTATTGATTTATTTATTTTTTTTAATTTTATCAAATATTTGTATATGTATGTATTTTATCCGGTTAGAAATACATATTTTATTTTAGTTACTGTCTAAAGTGATTAAATTTAGTGTTTTAATGTTGAGATGGCTTTATTGTAACGATGGTATATAAGAACAACGCTTGAAGTTAAAATAAAATTTTATTTTTATTCATTTTCTATAGAAAATATATTAAATAATATATACGTACTAAAAGCCGGAATAATTAAATATATTATAGAGCATCTAATTAGTTTCAGTAGTTTTTAATTAAAATGGCGCATTTACTGATGGAATGCGAAATAGTCATTGATCTTTGATATCCGTGCCTCAAAAAGTCCTAAGCCTATATAAGAAAGTGAGTAAAATAAATTAAATCAGTAGGTATTTTTTTTAATTTGAGTAGTAGGAGAGTAGTTGAGCCTATATGATACATCCGAGCTCGTGTGTGACCGTAACGTTAATTTAAAATGGCCGAACTAGGCAACGTATGCCTATTAGATTTAAAAATTAATTGGCCCAAAATCAATACTCATTACGGGTACTTAATACAAAATTATAACTAACTAATAATTGACTAATTAGCTATGTTATAATTTTATATTATTATATACAGTACTAAATTATTAATTCAAGATATAATTAATATTTTCTTTTACACAATATGTTACATTTAAAATATTAGGTATATTTTTTAAATTTAAATAATATTTTATATTAATATAGACGTAAGTTACACCATCTTATTAGAGTAAGCCTTTACTTAACACTAACAATTGCAACTCAACGTAAGTAAGCTCTTTAATCCGTCGGGAAAAACGACAATGTGACTCTATATTTGCTATTTACATTTATCGCCAAGTAATTTTCGTAACTTACCCAAATTAAATCACACACTCACTAAAACACAGCACGAGTCACTAACATATATTTGTCACTATCAGGTGGTTCCGTTGGGGCACTATCACGTCACTAACACTATGATAGGTCACAATTTTTTTTTGGCAGTAGTAACGACAAGCGTGCACCCGATCGTCGCAGCTTCGACTGGCTGGGGCGACGCTACCGCGCGTGTCCTTCCCCACCCCCTCTCACCTCGCCACGGGCAAATAGAAATAAAGTACTAGCAAGGATAGAACGCGAAAGAAAAGGATCTGGATGCTTCAAATTAAACGTATAGATAGATTTTTAGTTGACATTAGATATATTATTTATATTAGTTAAAGAGAAAATAGTGATTTTTTAATCTTGTTTTCATTTAAAACTAGTGGTCACTGTTTGTAAAAGAATTATAATCTATATGACAAATACTCTATAATTACGTCTTACCGAAGCGGGAAATGAAAATAATTCATACATACGAGTGTTGAATGTACCCACATCATTATGTTAACATTCAAATGCTGCCTCACTGAGGGAAAAGCCTCAAGATAAATTTATTACAAATAATACAAAATACAGGACCGTCGTGGCGGAGAGGCATAGCCTCTGCCTGTAAGCGCGACGCTTTGTGGGTTCGATTCCCATTCAGGGAGAACGAATAGTTTTCATTTTCTTCGCTCTGGTAACAAGGCAAAAAGCGCGACGTTGAGTTCCTCAACACGCAATGCCTCCAAAGTCGGAAAGCGGGGAACGGAGTGCCGAGTTCCTACGGTTCCCTCTGCCTACCCTGTCATGTGCGTAATACAGCGTGAAGCTAATTTAATTTAATTTTTGTTTTAATACAAAATACAATAATAAAATATTATGTTTTAAATATTAGTTTACATACTAATATATTTAATATTGTTATAAAATAAATTTATGACAGGCCAAGCTATACTCTGGCTTATAATAAGTCTACGGCGTAGCATAAGGCGTAGCGGGGAAATAAGCGAATATTGCGCTGTACATTACCTTGCCAGGTACCTTAACGAGATTTGTAAGTTTATAATGTGCCTTTTTTAAATAATATTGAAAGAAAACTGTATTTTCTTAATTCTTAGACGCAAATATTTCTTGAATTTTTCATTAGAAATCTTTTTATCATTATAAATATTAATAATATATCCTTATTTGGGATTGACTCCACATTTACTGTTATATACTCAAGTGTAGCCCTACTTCGCCACTATGACCTTTTTCATTTAAGTTGAGTATATTAAAACAATTTATTATGTATATTTTATTGAAAAAAAAAAACATATTCAAAAGCATATAGGTCAACTTCTAATAAGCAAGATATTGACTCGTAGTTAGTAGTAGGCCGACCTCAAATACTCTTAAAGGCTTAAGCAAAAAAGAGGAAAATGCTCCACGCCAAGGTTGTATGGCTGTATCGCTAAAGATTCTATTCAACGTAGAATGGTTTCTTTCAAATTAGTTTGTAGTTTGAATACTTTATTGTGAAAAATAATCTCTTGACATTGCCCTAAATTTTTATTTTCGAATAGATACCTTAAAAATGTATAAATATTCCTTTATTGAAATTTACCGTCTTAAGTATTAGGTATATTTAAATGTCGAAATGAACCGCAGCGTGAGCAAAAATAATGTAATGTTAAGACACTCCGTTCTACACTTTCCGTCCAATTTTCGAGACAATGCGTGTGAGTGCCGGTACTCAACGCCGCACTTTGTCTACTGGAGTAAGGAAATAAAAATCGTTAAATATATTTACTCCCCCGAGCGGAGACCAAATCCACAACCATGTAACCAAGAACTCCCGCTGAGTTTCTTGCACCGGTTCTTTCCAAGTCCGAGGCATTTATTTTAGTGAACCTGTAGTTTTTACGTTAAAAAATTAAGCTTGTACCTTCTTGTTTTGAATAAAATTGTTTGACTTTGACTTTACTTGTCTTTGTATTTTCACAGCACTTTAAATTATACTAAGTTACAACAGATATAACTTTTAAACGCTTAATATATACTTAATAATAAATTAATTAGTTATTATTATAGAAATGGTCTTAATAAACATTGAAAGTAATTTCTTTATAAAGTTACTAATTTGTTATAGAAAGAAGACCGCCCGTTATATGGCGGATAAGCGTACTTTGTTATTTAAATTAAAATATAAATTGTCGCTAAGTGTATTTATTTTGATAGAGATTTTTTTTTGCTTTCAGAGTTAATTTTCATGTTAAGCAGATTTTAATTGTTATTATATATAAAAAAAAACGATAACAAATGTAACTTAATTTTCTTTCTGTATGAATATTTCTTCTGAAGAAAGCGACTATTAATACGCTTTCTACATTTTCCATCTAATGCTTTTCATACACAACTGTAAAGTATTCATTTTGTTCATTAACAAAGCGTGAAAAGATATTTCAAATTTAAGTATATGTAAATATCCCTCCAAATGTAAATGAACTTACAACTAAAGGAAAATCCATTTCTTTATCACTGCACAATGACGACGTTTATTTATTAATATGTTTACCATGAGTTTATTTAGTTTATCGCACCTACCTCAGGAACTCCTGATTCTAATTGTTTTTTTTTTAATCCATTTCATCGAGAAATTCTTTATTATATCCCGTTATTTCGATAATTCTTCTAAGCTATTTCGATTTGACCACACTGGCGACACCGTTGTAAAAAAATAGTCTATGATTTAATGATCAAATGAAGTAAAAAAATGAAAGTTTGATTTTATTGTAAACTTGATACGATTAGATTATTGCCAAATATTTGTGTGATAAGCTGCAGTATAAAATTATTAAAATTATTGGCTATATACAACTATAGTACTTGAATCTCACGGTTTAGGTAACATTTGCACATGCTTAATGTATTAAGATAATTTTTTTGTATATATAATTAATATATTTCTCATTAACATACAGTGTATGTGGAGTAGAGGAGCTCACCGCCGTGTTTTAGCTTAGCTTAGTTTAGCTAGAAGAGGGAAATGAAAATTATAACTATCCCGAAAGTAGATCGAACCAAGAACCGTTTACGGTCAGACGTTTTCCCATTCCACCGTGATGTTCACAATTACACAAATATCAGTTTTAAAATTCAATTTACACTCAATTTATTTCAATCTTTCTATTATTAAAAACTTGATTACAAATTGTTACAAGAATAGCTTATTTATTCACATATTATTTTTCTAATTTCAGTAATGAATACAAATGTTAACTATTCATTATTAATATAACATTCAATATTTCAAAGCTTCTCTTCTAATAACAAAGAAATGAAAAATATTATTAATAATAATTTGTTTGATTAGCACTTACACATAATATAAAAATACAAAGTCCTGATTCAAAGTCTCCAGTTTTGTAATATTGTTATACATATGTATAACAATATTATAAAACTGGAGAGTTCGGTTGAACGCGCTAAAGTCAGGAACTAATGGTTAAAGTTAAAAAAATATAATTGTATAAAATTCAGTTTAAATAATACTCAAGCTAATTGTGTGTGAGAAAAACAAATGATAATTTATCTAAATTTAAGCTCATCTACTAAAATTATGTTACTAGTGCACAAATTATAATGTATTATAATTTATATAACAGTGAACGTATCCACATATTTAAAGATTTTTTTGAAATACTATTAGGTACATAAAGTATTTAAAAATATATTATCACAAAAAATATCGATATAGTAATTGCGAACCGAAGCTTTTTTATAATTGTATATATTCCGTTATACTACTTATAAAAGTTAACAAACTTAAATATGCGTTCGTATCCATTCATTTTGAATGGTATGAACTACAAACCTATAAACTTTGTTTGTACTATACGTAATTCTAACACTGAGAATTATTCCGTAGGTTTTGATTACGAGGTGATTTTCATACAAAATGCATACTCAAAAATACCTTTTGATTGCGTTGACTTAGAAGTTTCATTTTTTTCAGTGTTTTAGTCAATAATCTCTATTATTGTCAATAATCTTTATTATTGACTTGTATATTTAATATTATTTCAGCTTCATTCCTTCTCGTGATTTCAAGAAAGTGGTTTTGACAGACAAACGAACTACAAAGTGATCCTATAAGAGTATTAATTTAAAAGATAGAAAGAAAATTAAATTTATTTTTTACATTCGTCCTCAATTTTATACATCTTATGAGGTACAAAATTAATAAAACTATGTTTGTTTAATAATTTATACATTTTGAAATATTGTACACTTGTTAAATTACTCGAAGTTATATAAAATAAACTACAGGAAACTTACCAAATATAATTTAATTATATTTATCTTTTATAGCTAAAAGTTCAATGTGTTCCAAGTTTAAGATGCAGCCCTAATGTTCAAAGCTGTCATTTACTTCGAAATAGTGCCAAGGGATCAACTTGCAACTCTTTTACGACGCCAAGTTCCCAACTCCAATTAACAATCTTAGATCGTTATAAACTTTCCAGTTTTTTTATTATTTTTTAGTGATATTACGATATTTGTATTGAAACAACAAAAAGTAAAAAAGTGCCATATCATGTAAGCAAAGGTATTTCAATATCTTTACTAACGTTTTTAACTACTTAGGCAATAAAGCGTTAAAAACCGAGGTTTATCACATAAGTACATTACAGTTTGAAAGTAACATTTGTAAATTAACACTCAAAATAAAACAAAAGAACCAAGCATATGTTTGTTACGATTAACAACACATGCAAAAATTTTAGTGAGAGAAAAAATTAAAAAAAAAAAAGAAACGTCACATTATTATCCTTACAGACTAAAAAGGGAAAAATTTCAAACTATACGTGAACTGTAGTATACAAATATTTATATATACATATATACATATATTTGTATGCTATAGATCCAGAAAGGTATATATCTAAAGTTATAAAAGCGAATATAGAGCCTTAAAAAATAACAAAAAATCTGTAAAAAAACATTACTAATACAAAATTATTCAAAACATCATATAAAGAATATCCATTACAGTCCGTTATATTTACGAGCAGATTATTACTTCAATGAGTGGCGCTATAATTTTATATTCTCCAGGGTGCCTTTGCGGCAATCAATTGCGTGCGTCGACATTATTTAAAAAAAAACAACCGAGGAAACTAGTTATCTCGGCTATTACTGTTATGCTTTTTATTTATCGTAGTATAGTCTTGGGAAATGTTTTTTTCATTGAGTATGATAATGAAGCGTTGTTATATATTTTTTGTAATATTACTTTGAAATATCTGTTGGAGCTATATATAATATATGCAGAATAAAAAGTAAGTAGTTAGAATAAGCTGTGACCTAAATACGTCGAATTTAATGATCGTCAAGTCTATAATGATAACAGTTTAATATTTTTTATGTCAACATACAGGATTAATGGAAGTGAATCAGATGGAGGTGGACGTAATTTATTACTATTCTCACTCCACATTTTTAAAATATTGAATAATTTTTTTACATACTATATTTGTGTATGAAAAAATGATTATTTAGTTGTTCTACCAACATTTTTGTATACTTTCATGTATGTAGCATTTTATCGTATACCATGAACCCGCCTGAATGTTGTACTTTATTTTTTATAGGGCTACAAATTTTAAAAGGTTAAAATCTTACAACAAGCTCTTCGCTCAATTTCTGACGAATTATGGTAAAATCATTCACATTTTTTTTACCTTCTTTCATTTGATAACATCATATTATATATGATGCAATTTTTTTACTAATACATAAAATTATGTAGAGTATACAAATATTGAATTGTAACATGACCTACAAATCAAAAATATACAGTCTTATTTTATATAAGTGTGAAATAATCTATCAAATTATCCAAAAATGGTATTTTTATGAAATGTAAACTAAGCTGAAATATTGTTGTTTATTGGACGCGAGTCTTTATTACCTTGTTGTGTTTGTGACTATGTGTTTTTTGTTACCATAGCTATCTATTCTCTAATTTATTTATTTATAAATTGTCGTTACGCCGTTATATATATATATATATATATATATATATATATATATATATATATATATATATATATATATATATATATATATATATATATATATATATATATATATATATATATATATATATATATATATATATAACGGCGTAACGACAATTTATAAATAAATAAATTATTATTGAATGAATGAATGTGAATTGAATGAATGTTAAGTTATAATTATTTGCTAAAATGATTATTAATATAACTAAATAAGTTAATTATTATTATGATAAATATTTGTTACAAGATTTATAGACAAGCAATTGATTAAAGCCAGATTTTGTAAAAACTCATAGTGGGGGTACTATTATAAATAAGTGTGAATATTGTTACACGTGGCATTCTGACTCTAGCAATTGTAAACAGTAGACGTCTGTATTTTACTAAAAGTTTGTACGAAATATTTGCTAGTTTTTTTGTCATGGAATATTGTGACATTAATAAAGAAAATGACGTCAGCATTGCTGACGTCATTTATATATATATATATATATATATATATATATATATATATATATATATATATATATATATATATATATATATATATATATATATATATATATATATATATAATATATATATATATATATATATATATATATAATTTTTTTTTTATCTACCGTGTTCTAAAATCAACTAAATCGGCTACTATATGGATTAGATAATGATGATGATTTGTATAAAAAAAGATATACATACAATATACTTTTGTATAGAAAAAGATAAGTATATCGTAGATGTTAATTGTTTTGATGGAAGCCATTCGATCTGCAGTCTTAGTTACTTGAAGCACTTAAAGCGTCTCATGTGTTATTATAATACACAACTCTTACGTATTTTTATTTAACCAAGATGTTAAAGTCACATGCAAAAAGTAGTAAGTTAATATAAGTAAAAAATACAATATTCGTTTGACCTAGTCTTAAAAAGATAAATACACGGAACAGGCGGCGTTTCTTTAACGGAATGTAAAGCAAGATTGATGTTTCCACAAAAGGATTTTAAACTTCTCGATCACAACACAGCGGGTCCAAGTTAAGGAAGAATGTTCATTTTATAATAAAATCGGGATTTTTATATGAAAGTATAAATCGTAGTAGTAAGTAACAGAATAATCTATATATAAAATATAAATTATTTACATTTACTTATCTATTATATATATTATTTGATACGCATGTTTTATTAATTATCGGCTCTAATCTACGGGTCACATTATTAATCTTTTGAATATGAATTATTCTACTATATAATGAAAACTCCTTTTTACACTACATTTATTCGAAGGTTTTTTGCAAAATATCTTGCTTTAAATACCATAACTATGAAACTGAAGTACATATATTATGTATACAGTAAATTTTTGCTCTTTACTTAACGAAAAACACAAAAAACCATCGATAGTTAAACAAATCTATTAGACTATACCTTAGACAATATCGAAAAGATGTCTCGTCGGTCGGAAATAGAATTGGAAAGAAAGATGGACGGCCTCGTCGAAACAGACTTAATGGTTGACTGGGATACTGTTTGATTTATAACTAATCGATGTCACTCAACATTACTCGTAAATAGAGACTATTACTTTTACTAAATTAATAGCTCTTGATAGGCTTCTTCTTCACATTACTATCTAATTGAGTGTTAATAATAATTAATCGTTTTGTTTTTTGTGCATTTCACATTTTTCGACGTTTTATTGGATTCAACAAGGAAGTTATATGAAAAAATATTCTCTCTCTTATCTCTGTTGTTTTGTAGTGAAAGATAAAGCTTATGCCAATCCTTTTATATTTTTATAATCATTTTCATAAAAGCTTTTTTGTTTTTTTGAGAACCTTATGTCAAGATAGAGACTTCTAAATTTATGATGTTTCGTGTTGTTTACCAAACCTCAATGTCGAGCTTTTTTTTACATGAACGAAGAAATTAAAATAATTTAAATTGGATTATCTCCCAAGTAGGATTAGAATCTCACAATCATAACGCTTACATTCACACTAATATTACTCTATAGAAATAATCAAAATATTATTAACAGTAAAAAAAATATCAGCATTCAATTTTATTTATATATGCAATAACTTTAATTCAAGCAAGGAAATTTACATACAATATTCCTTGATAGTTTCGCTGTAAAGGATAAGAGGTCGTGTTTCCTTTTCCATATAGCAAATTTATTACATTCATAACATTTCGTACGTCATAACCATCAACACTAGTTTTTGATGTCGCCATCGAACCTCAATGAAACTTGTATAATATTACTGGAATACTCGTATCGAAGACTAAGCGAAAAATTCATGACTGATTTGTTCGTTATTTTATGTTATGTTATATAGGTTAAAGAACTCTGTCAGTGAGAATGAAACAACTTGCATGTATATGTAATATATGGTCATTCTTAGGTTTCCGTATCGCAAAAGGAAAAAAATGGAACCCTTATGGGGAACCCTTAGGGTACTTCTCGTTGACCTAGAGCTATGCAATTTGAAAATAAGTTGGAGCTTATAGTACAATAAGGGAGAAAAGTTCGAAGATTTAAAATTTATTGATATATCCCATAAAAAAGTATTACAAACTTATACTGTAGTTCATTTCATACAAGATAAGTAGATACGACGGCAAACATAAGTTTGTTAACTCTTATTAGTTGCATGTCATTGACCTACTTATGAAAATTGACGTAAAGTACGAACTTACAATATATAAAGGGGAAAATCTCAAATTTTTTAATCTATACTTATACTTTAACACAAAAAGAAACTATTACAAACTTATAGTTATTTCATACAAATTAAGTGGATGCGACCGCAAATTTCAGTTTGTCAATATTTTAAAAGTAGTATTTTCCTCAGCCGAATACCTACAATAATAAAAGAGGTATGGAATCCTTGGTTCGAGAGAACTACTCGAATTTGATCCATATTTATTTTATTTTTTATTTATAATTAGTAGTATTTAAAGCAAAAGCAAAAAAAGATGAAATATCACAAAATAAATTCAACTTAGGACAAGTAGAAAGAATGTTATGGCACCGATTGACAAAAATTAAATTTTCAACGGAAGTTTAGTGAAATTTCCTTTTTAAATATATTCAGAACTCGAACATGCAACTTATATAGTCGCAAGCTGTTAAGTTTCATACCACAATGTGTTGTAAAAATATTTGTCATAAACAATGTGAGCTACTATACACTACTTTACATACTCAAGTAGGATTTACTTTCTTCTTAAATTTTCAGTAAAAAATTAAGATATTATGAAAACGAACAAGCTACATACATCTACTAATAATTGTGAATCTAACTTACATATGTGTTATTGACATATATTTCCAAGTTCTGTTATATAATAAAGAATTATTTAGTTAATAAAATTAAATATTAACATTGCATTTCTTGGATATTGTTGATATGAGCTTTGATATGAGCTGAATTCAATGTTCCACAAAGGCTATAAAGTTCAATATCGCCGCCATTTCATAAAGTTAAATCTTGTCAACAAGTATATTATTTTCAAATAAATAATAAAGTAAACTTTAAGGAAGTAGACTGTAGATAATCAAGCACCTAAAATTACCTCTATGTGATCCGAAACATGTGTGTCATTTCCTCAATATCCAACTACTGCGGCCTATGAACGTTGGATGGGCGGGCTTCATTGAGGAGAGAAAGCGGTTTTGCTCAGTTATGTAGTTTCTTAATTTATTTGTTGCTTTTTTTTAAATATTATAGGTTTATTGTTATTTAGTTTCTTAGTATGGAAATTTTGCTATTTTACGCTTGATATGTAGTTTCATATGTTTTTAATGTTGAGTAGGTAGATAATATTTAAAATACATAGGATTTGCTATCTTAGCAGTAAAAGTCCCAACGAAGTGCAGTAGAAAGTGTCTGATTTAACCACGTAAAATTTACGTGGTTATTTAAGTGGTAGGTTGAATTCCAATCGTGTCTCGAATTATTAATATTTTCTAGCTCTGGAAAACAAAAGCGTGGCAATGAGTTCTACCAATCATTACATAATGTCTCAAATTCAGATAGTTTTTTCTACCTATCCTGCTGTGAGGGAAAAAGAGTAAAGATAAAATAAAAATAATAAAATTACAGCTTTATGCTTATTGTTTTGCACAAAGTACTTAATTTCATTCACTTAATTAAAATTTGATTGCATAATTTCTAAAAACGAAACTACTACTACTAACTGTACATAATAAATCTGAATGAATTAAATTTTTTGTATAAAATTTCATGAGGACATTTAATATTACTTTTACCAGATATTTTTATCAAATATATTTTCTGATATTATAAGGGCCATTTATAAATTTCCGGAGAGTCCTTATTTATTTATTTTTCCGCTAACTCTCCGTTATGTAGTATAGCCCTAAATCCCGTTATACAACTCGCGAAGTACAGTGAAGACGTAATAATACCGCTCGGCTCCACCGCTACATACTAGCGGAAATTAACAGCGTTTAGCTAGCACTGCCTAGCAGCTGCGCGTCGGAACTGCTGAGATAAATCTTATATATCCCTTATAGAATTGTTTCGTTAGTAGGCCAAAGTGGTCAAGCCGATGTGAGTGAATACGTGAAAATTAAACTTATAGGTATATATATATATATATATATATATATATATATATATATATATATATATATATATATATATATATATATATAGGTATATATATATTAATATATAGGCTATTTAGACTTTAGATTTAGTTTTGGGGCTGTCGTGGTGCAGCAGCGACGATGGAGTAGACGAATTCATTTTATTTTCTTCTATCACTCAACATGCAATGTCCCGAAAGGCTAGAAATGGGGGTGGAGTGTTTTAACATCAGGTTCTCTTTCCTATCCTGCTATATATAATAAAAGTGTTTTTATGGATTTATAATTATTATTCTCTTATAGTGTCTTAGAGATTCATCTTCGTATTAGGGATGGTTATAAATTCAACTTTTAAAAAAAGAATTTTTTTCCCTTGAAGAAGAGCTTATAATTTATGTAAACATATTTTTATAAATTATTATTAAATATCAAATCATGTCCTTCTTGTTCATACATTAGTCAACATTTATATACTATCTTTTAACTTTGTCCCCGTGGCTATTGGCAATTACTAAAACTTATATAAAACACATAACGTACTCTAAGTGCCCGAAATAATTAACTTGATGTAGAGTAAGCCTATTCTTCTCAAGGATGCCTTGACAAATACCTATCTGTCCGATATTTGTTCCTGGGCGTACGAGTACCCAACCCCGGTATCCTTGAGCCACCACTTTTATACCTCCAATCCATTCCATGTAAGTGGTGTCTCCCCCATCCCATCCCTCCCAATTCCCTTTTGTCCTTATCCCCACTCTATTTTTATAAGAATTTCAAATAAAGCCTTCCCCAATAAATGGACTATCCCATACAACTTTTTGTATATTTTGAACCAGTATTTCCTAAGATTAACGCTTCCTACCAAACAAAATGTTCAGCCTTATAATATTAGTATTAAAGAAACTATTCATAAATCAAAATTACATGTAGCTAGATTATAATTTGAAGTCCATTTACTCGCGTAAAAATTATATATATGTATATATATATATACATACATATATATATATATATATATATATATATATATATATATATATATATATATATATATATATATATATATATATATATATATATATATATATATATATATATATATATATATATATATATATTATTCCCTGCGGTTTTGCCAGCAAAGTCAAATGCAGATAACTTAGAGTGGAGAATGAATCGAGGCAACTCTGACCGCAAGAACAGTGGGTTACAACGAATCAAACAACATGATGCAATATATACTATATTATACACTTGTATATAGCTTTCCCTTATACTTGCAATAAATTCTATAATACTATTATTACCCTTCGAAGCAGTAGTTCTTGAGAATAAATTGATGTGCATAATATTTGTATAGATTTATTTACAATACTAGCAACCCGCTCGCGGCCTGTCCCGCTTAAGTTAGCTAGATCGTGTTCCTTTTAAAATTTTTAAGCCCACATTACAATGCAAGTCTTCGATTTTTCTATCATACAGTAAAAATCACAATATCCATTTCCTACAATTGAAATTTATAATCCAAATCATACTAACACTATTTATTTGTTACTTAAGAGAACGCCATAATTAAAGTTTTTAATTTGAAATATTTTTTTATTTTTAAATAGACCACCCTGCTTTGGCGTCCTTTATTCTATTCTTGACATAGGTACTACTACTATCTTCTATTTTTAACATCGCCAATTGTTGAAATAATATTAATATTATACTAAAAAAACGTTATTTGAACTTAAATAATTCTCATATTAGAAAGAAAATAAGTAATTTATTCGACAAAATCTATTATATATAATTTTACTTCTCTTGCCAATAATCGACGTCACTTAATCAGTCTTTAATATTTTTTTTAAACTATACAACACATCAATTTCCATTTTTTTAGCCAGTAGCTTTTACGTGATTCGCAAATAAACAAACAAACTTACGGACAAAAAATTCACTGGGTAGTTTGTTAAGCTTATATTTACAATAACATGCATTAATATATTTTAAAAATCTTTTATGACTAAGACAATTTTTTCGATGTATTTAAAATATATCGTCATTAATACAAATAAAAAAATCCTGCCAGCGTGATGCGGAAATTATGTTACGTACCAATAGATGGCATTCTATTAAAAATAACTTAATTACCCACGGATCGCTATTTATGTCACTATATTCATTGTAAATCACATGATTTGTAACTATTACTGTGACATCTAGCTAGACTGGAAAATTTTTCAAATGTTATATTTTAAATAAAAAAACCTTTACTTTTGTCACTGTTACTAAGTGAGATTGGAACTACCTTTACGTAACGACGTAATTTAACCGTCTTTGTTTTTATTCGCCTTAAACAATATATATATATATATATATATATATATATATATATATATATATATATATATATATATATATATATATATATATATATATATATATATATATATATATATATATATATATATATATATATATATATATATATATATATATATATATATATATATATATATATATATATATATTGTTTAAGGCTATCAACTATTAGCATGTAAAGTCTAACTCACTTCTTTTCAGTAATTTAAATTATTCAATTTTATCACTTTTTCATTTATTTTCCGGGAAGTGCATGGAATATCGATATTAAAACTATAATTTATGTGGGTCAGGAATGTAAGTTATTACTATACAATAATTGATTAATTTCTGTAGAGTAGTTTTAGCTTGATTGGAAGATAAATAGGCAGATAGACAGACAGAAAAACAGACAAAAATTCTGCTGAGTGAATTTTCATCTTCTATTATCGATATAATAACCGACACAATAAATATATTTTTTAAATATTTAATGTACGATTGACTTTTTTATCCCTTTATTATATATACATATATATATATATATATATATATATATATATATATATATATATATATATATATATATATATATATATATATATATATGTATATATATATATATATATATATATATATATATATATATATATATATATATATTAAGAAATTCCGATAACTGTATACATTTCAAGAATAATGAAGAATATATATATTTTTTTCATCTTAATAATTCTAGTGAGCAGTGATATGCCACCTCGTTATCCTGTTGCTTACTGAAGTTGATATTGCAATATATAAGATGAAATGATCGTCAATATTTATATCAATATTTAAATTTTATTTATTCTTACCTCTTTACCTTCAAACAATAAGCTAAGAACATTAATTAATTCGAAATTAAATATATAAGCGCTTAGAACGCTTAAAACAACAATTTGAAACCTCATTTTCATATACATTACTTGTTAATTATCAAACTAATCTCCTTTATATACCTGTATTACAGAATCATATAATATATTCTGAGCATTCCCAAAATATGAAAATTAATTACACTACATCTCAAAGCTCCCAGTTGTAAAATTGCCTATAAAGCTGCCCTATAATTTCCCGACGCCGTGTTGCGCTAAAGTTCATTATCGCGAAGCAATTACTAGTTAAGTGTTAACACTCGACCGGGCAGGCAAATACGGCATTTCAACGTTACCTGCTCCAAATTACAGTGTAATTAGAGGTGGATTTTTAAGTTAATATTCTATATATATATATATATATATATATATATATATATATATATATATATATATATATATATATATATATATATATATATATATATATATATATATATATATATATATATATATATATAAATATATAGATTTAATAGATTTAGAGTAATATTAATTATGTCTTTTGGTAATATATTATTTTAAAAAAGTCGGTTAAACGCAAGTCCGACGCGTGCGCCGAGCGCTCCATATTAACATCATGATTATAAATCAAGGGCAAAAATTGCAAACCTAATTTTTGTATGAAATTGACTAGAAATGTAAATTTGTAATAGGTTTTTTTGTGTGTAACGCATAAAATATTAAACTTTCGGTTTTATTTTTTAATTTTCAAATGTATCTCTATATACTCGTAACATAAACTGACTTTTTAAAAGTGACAGACAGAGTCACAAGACAGTGAAATTTGTCAAAAAGTCAGAGCCTGGTAAAAGTAAGGTATTCCAGATCAAATGGAAGTAGCCTTTTATAGAGTGTGATAACGCGGCTAACTTTATACAATATGTAGCAATATAATGGCAATTTCCCCTTGTTACCTCTACGCATGTTTGATAAAAGTGGACGGACAGACAGACAGACAGACGAAAAACAAAAAGAGTCTCTTTGTTGTTTAAGGAGTTGAATAAGGGTTCCATTTTTTGAATAGCAACTGTTTTATATATAAAATATGAAACAAATGTAAAACAAAAGTTTAGCTCTTAACTTAATACTAGTGGGTCGCCCGCAAAACTTTGCGTTTATTCAACAGATTTTTATGTTGTAGTAGGTTCGCACGTTTTTCAGTAGCTTTTTGTATACAGCCGCAGCGCCGCTCTCTAGCCGGCCAGTAACTTATTCCCGCTCCTTGTAATTAATTATTTTTTAAGTCGTAACAATTAAGTAAATAGCTATCAAGAATCCTCTCTATTTTTTTGCACATCTACCTTCAGCTGGAGCTTTTCTTAATGAGACCATCACCGATGTATATGGTTAAAAAATAATAAAAGTTTAAAGCTGATTTTTGTTTTAGGCATAATATCAGATAAATGAACACTTAAAAAATATTTAACGTGAACTCGTGATTTACAAATATATATGACTAGAAAGGTAAAAAAGTCTTTAAAAATATAAATACGCAGCATTCAAGTCTACATCTAAAGGAATTTAATTGAATGCTAAACTTTTTCTTAGTGAACAACTTTAAATGAGTTCCAACAAATGTTGACAACAAAGCTGTATCCGAAGGGGCATTTAATCTAAAAATTCTATTTAAGTTCAAATAGTGTATAGAAAAGTATTCATAACAGGTACTTTTACAGAAACCGTAATCGATACGCCAGGACTAGTTTTAATTTAGAAGGATTTTGGAGTCCTGTTGGTCTTAAGGCTTTAGATTGCATATTACTCTACGACTATATCTACCGCTACCACGAAATATTAGAATTTATAAAAACATCCTGATTTTATTTCTTAGAGACGATGTCAAGGCGGAATATAGAAGTAAATTGAAATTATTTATATTTAGATGTCAATCTCAATTGTCTATGAAATGGGCAAAAAAAATTTTCTATATTTTTTTTATTTATATGTTAATTTTTTTTTATATTAAAGAATTGATATCATAAATATCGGAAAATTAAATAAAACCGGTAGTATTTAATATATTTTAGTCTATGGATATGATAAAAGGACCGCTGCAAGTTACCTTCTATATATAACCTGTCTGTCTGCATCAACCCCAACTGTATCTGTATGTTGGATCAGTTATAAATAAAGAAATCTCCAAATAACCACTTACCAAATGCAAGGTTCGTAAACAAAAGAATGAGATATAAGAGAGAATGACAAATCCAATTAAGCTCCATTAGTATTTTAGTAGGTCGAGAAAAAAACGCAAATATTTCTTATACAGGATGACCGGCATATTCGTATAGTGTTATCATATTTAAAACTAGTTGTTATAATAAAATTTAGTTGCCATAAATTGAAAGAAAACGAGTTTGAAATATATTTTAAAATCCTTGGTCTTAAATATTTTGCTATATTTTTTTATAAATTTCAATTGAAACTTACTGTTTGTTATGATAGATTAATAAACAACAACATTCATGTTACATAAGTAAAAAGCATGAGGACCCCCCGGGAGCATGTATGAATAGGTTAATGACAGTGTACAAGGCGAAGGAGGGACCGCATTTGGCGCTCGATTCCCTCTGACTACCCCGCTAGGGATAAAGCGTGAATATATGTATGTATGTATGTATGTATGTATGTATGTATGTATGTAATAACGGTAAACCGTAAACGGTAAAATTTAAGACTATGCTATATGAAATAAAAAAATTGGACATTGACCTTCTGTATGTCCACTGATATGACTGGTAGCTTGCCAGTCATCCTGTATAACGGAAAATAATCTGTTACTACTCAGCAATGTGCCTGAAACAGTTAAATTGTTTTATTCATCCTAATTAGTGTATTTCTTGAATGACGCTATTTACTCAATGCGTCACAGCTTTGATATGTCTACATCAAAGGCAAACTAATGTAAGCTTAAACTGAATCTTGTTTCGAAACTCCCTTTTGCAGACATTAAATGGACTTTTATTACATATTTTATATGTAATAAAATAAAAAAAATGTCAGACTATCGTGGCGCAGTGCGATACTGTCCGACTGCAAACGCTGTGTAGTGTGGTCGGTTCCCACTTGTAGAAATAAATTATTTTGATTGGGTAAATCAATAAAATTTTTGGTAGATAGGGTCTCAAATTTGGGTGGAAAGCAAACAAATTTAGTTTTTGCACAAGGTCTTGTCTACTATGTTGCTATAAGTGCTTGTTAATTCACGGAGTGTGAAGATAAAACAAACTTAACAGCTATGACATACATTTTAGATATATATTTTGAAGCGCATATTGGTAAATAATGTGAGTCATCAGACAACTTTAACCAGCAATTTAAGCATTTTCTTTGCTGAGATTTATTTAAATATCTTATCTAAATGTGAAACTTTCTAAACTATGTACATATGAATTTATCACTCTGCTCATCTTTTTCAGCACAATTTGTGAATTCAACGTGAATTCATATTTCCTCTGGGCAATTCGAACAAATGTACACAATATTGTAAATTTAAAATAAATTAGAAACAAGAATCATCTTATTCATTTAAGCACATTCCAGTTATGTCAAATATTTTAAGTAAAACTTTTCCAGCCATCTAAAGGCATCGATGGAGTGGATACATCAGATAGACCGAAGAAGTTTTAATTCTTTGCTCCGGGCAATGGAGCGATAAGTCGCTTTAAATTAAAAAGTTGTTGACAATCTCCAAGTATGAGTATTAAAGAAACTTTAAGTTAGACCCTTCTACTCTTTTTGCATAAACGATATCCTTGCTCGCTCTTAGTGCTTGTGTTCTAAGTAAATACCGTTGCTAATGAGATTTATAATGTCGATGAAATATGGTAATTTTAATATTAAATCATATTTATACAATGTTTATTCTTATTATGTAAGTTACTTACGCGACTTCTTCTGTGAAATTTTGAAATTTCGTTTCGAAAAAGCTATAACCATGTGTATATTCTAAATGTGCATGTATATATATATATATATATATATATATATATATATATATATATATATATATATATATATATATATATATATATATATATATACCATTAACAGGAGGATTTATGATAGGATAGGGATGGAGATTGGGATCTAATTGGCATCTCTTGTCGTCAGATTTTTGAATATTATTAAACATATTTTCTTCACAAACATTTCCCAAGTTTGTTCAAGTTAGAGGTTGCAAAATTAATGTAAATTGCGGGTAGATCTCGCTCGATCACATAGTCGAGCTGATGTTCGTCTATCTTGCGGTTCCTTAACGTCGCAACTTTGTTATCGGAGTGACGTATCTGACACCGCGTCTTGGTTTTAATATGTTCAAATTTTATTGTTATCAACTAGGTTTTGTTCGTAAATTGTCTTGATGTCTATATATATATATATATATATATATATATATATATATATATATATATTATATATATATATATATATATATATATATATATATATATATATATATATATATATATATATATGAGTGCTTCATCACGCTGCTTCAAAATTCTTATATGTTTTTTACAACTTATTACGTTGGGTAGTTTACTTACGCTTATTAGGTTTTGTAAATTTGAAATACAAAATTTTTTTATTGGTGGATTTTTAAAACTCAAATTTATATGATAAATAAGAATCTTAATTAATATCAATGATCAAATCTAGCTAATTAAGTATTAGTCTAGTATAATCCTAGCTATAATCTAGCTATATACTAGTACCATCTTTGCACTTTCACGATTTCATACATTTTAAATGAATCTCTTCTGCCAGATTAATCGGTTATAACGAAAACTCTACGTTTCGTACACTGGAGACAAATCATTTATATACACAGTGAATACGGTAAAATATTTAAGTATAAAATTTAATTTAACAACAAATTAAACACTGCCACTGTGCCAGAAAATCGTTACTGAACTACTAAGCCATTATAACAGTCATGATTACAGGTGGAATGTGGAACTTAATATATTTTACACAATATTCATGTTGTATGATTAAACACGGAATAAGTGCACGATACATTATAATAATTAGTTTACCTTACAATGAACGCCATTGCTCGTAATTACTTTACTATCAATTAATTATAATAAATTCACTATGAAGTATATTTATGTAATATTTGATTTTTTAAAACATTTTGTTGTCATGATTTAAATATTTACACATATTTATTACCTTTTATATGACTGACAAATTTATATCGACTTCATAAGGTGAAAGTTTGAACTATATTTTTGTTTGTATTCGTATACGCGAATATTTGTCTAGTAAGCTGAATTGCGTGAGTTTTGAAATTTTTATATACCACATTGAAAATTATTGATATTCTACAAGTTTTTCTAACATACTAATAATATATTGTACATATAACTTAACCTTTCACTTTGGATCATCTATGAAAAATATGGAATGTTTATATTAGAGAAAAGATTATCCTGCAGGAATTCCGGGATAAAAAGAATTCTATCTATTCTATCCTCTATCTTCTAATGAAAGGATCAGAAAAGTTGGTTAAACCGTTCCAAAGAATAGTCCGGACAAACAGACAGACGGACAGACAGACGGACAGACAAACAGACAGACGGACAGACAGACATTTTTAAAATGGCTGTTTGTGTTTTAATGTTGTGTAAATATCTATATATAATTAAAATATACCTTTATTATAAGCTCACAGTTACTCTAATGTTGTCTATATGTAAATAAACCATTACACAACCGATTATATAACCTGTATATAAATTATAATTTTTTTATTATTATTATTACCTATATATACATTACCTTACCTATTCCTTAATAAACTGAGCGATATTCTCTAAAATTGTTACTTTGGCTTTGCTCTTTAAAACATATTAGCATCATAACTTCTACTTTTAAATCTTAACTTGAAAATATCTATATGTAAATCAGAACTTAAAAAAAATCAATTTTATTTCACAGAAATCAATGTGAGCAACCGAAAAACGATTCCAATTAGTATTGACTGTAGTAACGCCTACGCATACTCGAGTATTGCTGTTAACTAAATTTACTTTTAAGTCATTTATGGATGCCATATCCAGTGACACAGTTCGTCTAGTATATACTGGTATAAACATTAATTAAGTAGTAAAAGGGAGGATACTATTTTATATAGTGTTAATGACGATTCGCCCTAGTTTCGTTGTTTTGCTACTTGCTTTTGTCCAGATGTCTTGTATTTTAGCTTCCAACCATTCTTCAATAGATGGAGACAAAAAGTGTGTTTATTTCTTATTCATTGTTAACTTCACGTTGTATCCCGCACCTATAAGGGTAGGTAGAAGGAGCTGTAGGCAAAAGAACTCTGTTCTCCGCCTTCCGCCGGCGCCGCCTTTTTATTGTAGGAAGATCACGTAAAAACCATGAAGACGTGCCGAAGGAAATATATGAAAATGTTAATGACAGTGGACGAGGCATAAGAGGTATGTAGATACTCTCGGCTACCTCAGTAGGGATAAAGGGTGAAGCTTTGTATGTACATATGTTATATGTATATCATTATTAACCGTATATCTTTTTTAATATTACTACCAAAAAAAAATTACTGAAACTAAATTTAATCAACTGTGATAGCAAAATAAAGCAAACTTGCTCGGCTAATATTTTTCAAACGTGCTTTATATATCCAGAGATAAAACAGGAAAATAATGTCGTGAAACTTAAGATGGCGTAGGAAAATATTTACACGGTGCCGAGTCCGGCATCTTGTAATTAGTTGTCTGTTTACATTCGCCTCGGTAACAACCTGCGGGATATACCATACCGTAGATTAGTAGATTATTAATCGGAATTGCTATCAAATGAAGTTGCAAAAAAAATATTTTAAATTATGTAAACGTGAATATACAAAGGAATGTAAGACTGCAGTGGGTTGAGAAAGAGAGAAAAATTTTATTATTCTAAATATTATTGCTCTACCATCAAACACGCAATATTTCTAAACATGATTAAAAAATACGAAAAGGAGGAGTTAACGTTGGGATTCTTGACTACAGATTTAGCTTACTTATCACCTAACAACATAGGTGAAATTAAAAAAAGAGGCACTCAAATAACATTTCAATATTTTTCATGTTAAAATGTCCACGTGACCGGTAGCCTTTCCTCAATATTTACTGCTCCGTGACCGTCGTCATAGTTTACATAGCAGCCTTGATTTAAAGATGCATCATTATAATGTTTCATCTTGAACCCCAAGTTTTAATAGACCACTTGTTTGTATTCATTAATTTAAATGAAGTACGCTGCTTTATATTATTTATAAATAAATTATATTTCTTTATTTTTTTTGCTTCAAGTATATTCCGCATATAAAAGGGTAAGCCGAGGGTAAGCCGGTCCCCCTCTTAATTCCAATTTTTGCAGACATTGTATGTTGAGTGGCGGAACTCAACGCCGTGCTTTGCGCTTTTTACCAGAGGAATCGAACATAAACCTATTTACAACTGCGTATATAATCTGCGTATCATAATGACAAAATTTAGCCTCGGATTATATTGTTTTTAATTTTTCAGGCTGTGAGAACTCAAGATGTTAAGTCGAAAAGCTCAACGCCGTGCTTAGTCTTGCCAGAGCGGGAAATTTAACATAATACAACGCCGCGTTATGTCTCCCTACAAGGACGATTAAAAGAAATTACTTCACTTTAGCGATTGGTGATCGAACACAGAACCGTCGCGTTTACAGTACGCTGTGCCGCTGCTCCACGACAGGCTCAAATTTTTTATAAATATTTTTTTAAACACTGATGTTATAATAAGATTGAAAAAAAAAGCTGGAGCTTTATGAACCAATTTGTATCATTAAAAAGATATGTGACGTGTATTTAATGAAATCTCGCAAATATTTACGAAACAGGTACCTGTTTGCGTCAAATTTAATACATACAAAATATATTTTGACAAATAATTGACAGCGAAAGCCGAAATGTATCGCATTGTGACAATTCGAGGTCGTAAATTGTTCAAACGGCTTCAGGCCCCTGACATGGAGGCTATAAGCAGTATTGAAATGTCATATTCGATATTTAGGAATTAATTAAAATGAAAAAAAATATACGACGAATATTTTGTAGAACCATTCGGTTGTAGATTCAGTCGTCACTCGTAAATTGAAATAGTTAGGTATATAATTGCCATTTAGCGATATTACTACCGCTTTACTACAATTTCTCAAATTCTGGCAAAAATGGAATATTGGTTGGCTCAGCCCTAGATTCCCTTATAGCTCTAGTTCACTAGGATCCAATTGTAATTATGAAAAAATATATATGTTAACTGTTTCCCGGACTTACTCTTCTATAATATGTATAACGTATATATATCTTACAATTATAATTTATATTATTCAATTAAATTATTACGACTGTAGCGCATATGACTTCCTCATATCATGTTATATTGAGAACATACGAAAGAGATCCTATGGTAAAAAAATGGATAGTAAAAGAGAATATAAAAATAAATTGAGCTAAAATATAGCCTTCACATACAACAATATGCTCACATACAATAATAGCTATATCTACAGTACAATTACAAGAATGTTAGTTTATTTACAGTTTAATGTTATTAATGTAATATATATAAATTTGAAATATTGAACTTTAATAGGACGGGAGACTTTATAAAGAAGGACATCATTTGAATGGATTAACTTAGGAGAATTTAAAAGGAAATAGTAAGTGAAACTTTCATTAAGGCTACATTCACATACTAAGTGGTCACTGTCCAGATGCCAGGTGATAGTCAGATGTACAGACGTGCATGCATGCCCAAAGTGCAAGCGGCAAATTGTTGCTTAATCCTCCTCCTCCGTTCAATAAATCTTTGAGTCTAAAACTAAGGACGTCTTGGGATATTACTCGTAAGTAGGATAGATATATGGTCCTTTCTGAGGAGTTTGTATTCCAAATACATTTAACCACATACAATTTTTTTTAATTAATTAATTTATTTAGACATAAATATTCAAATATTAAATTATTCCAGAACAACAATACAACTATACTCCAAGGTAGTGACTTACTACCTAAGATAGTATCTTGAATAAGTTAGAAGTAAACAATTCAGAATGTTGTTGTTTCACATGTTTCACTTCAACTATTGAATAGACAAATAGAAAATAGATATACTTCTTAGATTGCGTAACGTAACTCACTCTAACAAGGCGCCGTGATGGTGTCACAAATAAAATTGTAGATGACACTGTTACGAATATTTCGATACCATACTCATGCCAGCTTTGCGAGCTATATACAAAAATACAAATTAAAAACAATATTGTATATAAGTTTAAAGTGTCTTCTATTTATTCATCATTTTCAAACATCATTCACAGAACAATATAAAATTACAAATTGTACTTTTTGCAGGAGTTTTCAAAAGAATCTCCAAATGCTGAACAAACTGGGAGTGTTGAACAAAAGCAGTTGCGTAATCAGGCCTCATTATTTCCATTCAGAATACTAATATTAAGTGAAAAGTTTCATTCAGGGTTGGTACAATGCATTTCATTCGTTTTGAAATACAATCGTGCAAATTTAGTTCTGTTTAAACTTGGCGAAATGGCATCCCAGTTAATCGTTGTCATTTAGGAGAGCACCTCCGCAATTGGGTTGATGGTGTTTAAGCAAAGTTCTTAGCCGATGCTTTAACTTAAATACTTTGGACTTTGGGTAAAAGTTTCGTGAATTTTTGTTTTCAGAATACAGTAAGTCATTGAAAAATTGCTGCTGCTGCTGCATTGCTGTTTTTGTTATTTAAATTGTTCATAAATTATTGTATGTGTCGAAAAAGGCACATATTCTTAAAATAATTAATTTATTAATTATGCTATTTACAAAACTGTATGAAAATTACATATATCATATATATATATATATATATATATATATATATATATATATATATATATATATATATATATATATATATATATATATCTATATATATATATATATATATATATATATATAGTATATATATATATATATATATATATATATATATATATCTATATATATATATATATATATATATATATATAATATATATATATATAATATATATATATATATATATATATATATATATATATATATCGTAGCTTAAGTAAAAGCTAACAACGTCTAGCCGTTAGCAAAAGTACATTTATTGAAATAAAACATAATTTTACTCATAACTTTTTGAGTATTACGCATTATCAGGTATGTATATAATACAGTAGGCATAGAGAATCAAATGTCAAACATTTCGTTTTCCCCTGTACATCCAAATTAAAGATATCGCGTGTCTCACTAGAGCAGGTAGTACAAATAATTCATTCTCCAGAGCGGGTATGGAACCATTAAGGTGATAAGCGATCCAACTGATCCTAAGATGACCTCAACGATTCTAGAATAAATAATAAATTTGAATATTGAATATTTTTTTCTCTAATAAGAAGAACTTATTACTTACATAAGAACTTAATACTTATAAAATGCCTTTAGTATTGAAATTGGAATGTGAAAATTCATCGTTGTTTTAGCTAGGAAAGCTTCCTAGTTAATCTCTGTCATCTAAGAGAGCACCTCCGCAATTTGACTTGATGATGTTTTAGCAAGGTTCAGCAAATATTTCACTTAAACTGTTAACTTTAATGAGTTTTTAACGGTTATTGATTTTATGCCAATATTCGAAATTTGATTTATGTTACGTACATTTTTTTTTATATTTGCAGCATCTTTATGATACGCAAATAGAGAGAAGAAGTAGTGAATAGTCTCTATTATGATATATTGTCTATGTAGTAGTAGAATTCTTTCCTTGGTTTTAGAAGATCAGAAAAAAATATTAATTAAAACTGTAGAAAAAGTTTGACATTTCTTACTTTACAACAACAGCTTAATTGCAAAACTCTATCGGAACTTACAATTTCTTGTAATTTAAATATGTTAGTAATATTATATTGATATATTGTCTATTACTTTTTTCAATGAAGATAAGAAAATAGCTTTCATAAAGAATCCTCTAGTTCGCAAACAAACTAAACTAAAAGCGCTTGACCAATTTTTCGACTCTTCAAACCTTTTTACTCGTACCGCCGTCTTTGTTTCCCCCGTGACAAAAGACGCACCTCTGAATAATAAATCCAGCGAGTCTGTTATGTAAATGAAAAGGAACAGACGCAAACGAACAAACTTCAGTGCGCAATATTAATTGCACTTAATTGTCACACTAGAATTGTTGATGAAGTTTATAGCAAAATATGTTATTTATACAAATACTACTTACTAGAATTATAAAATAAAATTATTAATTTAATTACGTAAAAAAAAATCCCTTTGGCGAGGAACGTCGTGGCGCAGAGGCACAGCATTTGCCTGTAAACTCAAAGGGAGGTGGGTTAAATTCCCACTCTTGTTGGGAGAATTAATTATTTTCATTTTCTTCACTCTGGCAACAAGGAAAAGTACTCGACGTTGACTTCCGCCTACCAACACGCAGTGCCTCGAAAGACGGAAAGTTTGGAACGGAGTGTCTTGATACTAGGTTCCTCCAGCCTACGGTTACTACTGCCTACAATGCTATGTGCGGAATACAGCGTGAATCTAAATAAAAATATACTACAGAACATTGCTGTTACTTACAGCAAGCTTGTAAGGATAACATACCAATATCCAAGTATACATGTGCATTCATAATAAATGAGAAGGGAGTGTCTAGCACTAGGTTCCCTCCGCCTATCCTTCTGGCAGGAAATAATGGGAGGCTGACATGTACATAATTGTACAATTTTAATATATAAACTATTAGTAAAACTATCTGGTTTCCACATAAACAGCCGTGAAAATTATATATGACTAATATTTAGTAATAGTGGTGATATTTTTTGATCAAATAATATGTTAAATGGGCTCTTTATGTTTCACATATATTTGCATTTCTTGAATTTGGTTAAGTAATGTTTATACATTATACATTAATAATCCGTATAAGATTCATTAAATTTATCAAAATTACCATTTTTAATCATGGATTACTTTTCTTCTTTATTATTTAATACGCATTACAGGGTAGACAGGGAGAAGTTTGTGTCAGAACTCTCCATTCTTCGCTTTCTGCCTGAATTCGACACAGTTGCCTGTTGAGTGGAGGAACTCAACGTCGCTCTTTCTTTATATCCATCAGAGCCAAACACATAAACTTAATTTACTCCTTCGAATGAGTATAGAAATATTGTATGTTTTTTTAAATAACAAGTCTCATGAGTTCTTCGTGTGTAATAACTAAATATGATAATAATTATTATTATTACAGTAATATATACAAACACTCACTTCCAAATCTTGACAGGCTGGCTTAATGAAGTTTTTCTGATTACTCCACTTGTTTCTTTTACTTATGCCTTGGCCTCTCATAAAACTGTATACTAAAATTATAAAATATATTATTTTTGAAAGAAAAATATACCTGCCGTTATTGAATTTCTTGTTTCCTTATTAAATATTACTTGAATCTATTGCTTTCACAAAGTAAATGTGAAACAGTATATTAAATTTTTTATATAAATTATTACCTTTCATATACCAGCCGTAGTAATTGAAGCCGTCTGCTGTTTGATTGTCACTCGGACTGCGAAATTATTGTTATATTTAATTTATTTTCAATTAGTTCTGGTATATTATCTAAAATAATTAGTCGGAACATGGGAACGGAGTGCCTTGTCACTAGGTTTTTTACAGCTTCTCTACTATGAAGCGTGAAGGTGCAATTTACATACTAGTACATTTACTATATAATAAATGAGACTTTACACTTTACTTTTTCATTTACAGTTCTTTATATACACGTCCTATCATTGCAGCATAGGGCAACGAGAGATTGTGTATTGAGTGGCAGAACTAAACGTCGTGCCGCAGAGGTACAGCGTCTGTATGTAAACGTGACGGTTTGTGGGTTCGATTTCCTCCCGGGATGAATGAATAATAATAGGCAAAGCGCGGCATTAAGTTCCGCCACTCAACACGCCTCGAAATGCGGGGAACCGAGTGTCTTAATAGTACGGTTCCTACGGTTTCTTTCGTATCGCCTGCCTTATGCGGGATACAGCGTGAAGCGATAAAAAAGCAATTAGTTCTACGCCTATATAAATATATATTTTATATATAGATTAATGAAATTAATACTAAGAACAACATTACCTATTTAGGCCGAGTAAAAACATAAAGATCGTATAACTTTGTAAGTCAAGTTTTTTATTTCAGTCACGTTTACAAATGAGAAAAATTTCTTTACTTTAAGACTTTTCTGTCCCTAATACATTTTCGTGGTGTATTTTATAAAAGGGGTATAAATGGTTGATTTACCTACTTAAGGACTGATTTTATTGAATATTTACACGAGGGCTGGGTGCGACCTTGCACGTGGCGTCCTTATTTTTCCGAACAAAGAGCGTATCTCAAAATACAGCTTGGTATAGAATTTATGAATTTTCTTCTATTATTTCGTATCTGTGTTTCAGATAACAATAGACTTTAAGCAAAATATTGAATAACGTTCTTTACATCAGTGACATCTGAGCACCAGTTGTATGTACCAATTGTATGTAACCTTAGTCCTTATGATAAAATAATAAGTATTATACGAGTACTATTGTAAGTCGAAGGTCTCCTTGTGACTTTTCTTCCAACCTATCTCTAATTAAGTGGAGGCTAAGTAGATAACTGTTCTTAGAGAGAGACAGGGAGAGATTTGTGTCAAAACACTTCTCCATTTTCCGCTCAACTTCGAGAGGAATTGTTGAGTAACGCAGCTCAATTAATAATCATTCCCCTGAGTGGGAATAAATCCCCGACCATCGAGTTGCCAGTCAGATGTCATTCCACTGCGCCACAATGACGTCTGTGAAGAAAATTAATCCACTTCTTCTACCTAGCATTATCCCAGCCTATTGCCAGGGTCTGCTTTCCTACTGAATCGACCCCACTTTGCGAGATGACAGAAATGATGATGATAAAAATTTATATAATTACATAAAAATAAAAATAACTTACATAAAAATTCCAATATATAAATCAAAGAAGATATACATACTTACATATATACATACATACAAGTAAATAGACATATACTTATACAAATACATATAAATATATACATAGGCTATAAAATATATAAAATATTGGCACATAAAAATATAATATAAATAAAACATAGTTAAATTAAAGACTTTTCAGATACTGTTTAGTTTGTTAATTAGATGTTTTTTCAATATCGACTTAAAAGACGATATTGATTGGCTTTCTTGAATAGCCTTAGGGAGTTTATTCAAAAGGAGTGGAGCCTGTACGGAAAAGGAATTTTGAAGGAATTTGGTATTGCTCTTTGGAATGTCTAGCATTGGCAAAACACAAGACCTCCTCGAGCGTGTAGGAGAGGGAAGGATTTTAAAACGGGAACTTAGATAAGAAGGGAAGTTTTGGTAGTTGACTATTTTAAAGAGAAAAGAAAGGATATGCATATCACGGCGAAAACGAATAGAGAGCCAATTAAGCTGAGCTCGAAAATGGGGGACATGGTCATACTTTGGAAGACCGTAAAAAAAGCGTATAGCGAGATTTTGAAGACGCTCTAATTTGTTAATTTGCTCCTCAGTCACATCCAAATAGCAGACATCATCATTTTTGTTTTATGAGGAAGGAAGTATTGGAGACGCTTAAGAGAACGATAAGAGAAATGCATACGATTACTAAGTTCACCTATGTGGGGTGTCCAAGACAAATTACAGTCAAAAATTAGACCCAAATTTTTCACTTTATCATAATGGAATTCCAGAATACATAATCGCAGGTACTGAATTCCAATTGATTTTACTTGCAAGTCGGCTACTACTGATTATGATTGCTTGTGATTTTTTCGGGTTTACTGACAGCCCGAAATATTCAGCCCAACATTGGATAGCAGCTAGGTCTTTATTTGAAATATTGATGGTTTCGGACAATTCGTTTATGTAGCCATGATGGTATAACTGCAAATCATCCGCATACAGATGGTAAGGAGAAGAAATGACTTTGGAAATATTGTTTTTAAAAATAGAAAACAGAAGAGGAGAAAGAATGCCGCTTTGTGGAACGCCAGCAGTGAGATCTAGCCAAGATGACGTATGATCATTAACTTTCACACACTGTTGACGGCCGAAAAGATACGAGTGAAACCAGTTTATAAGAGTCAAAAAAATGTTTACTGCACGAAGAGAAGCAAGAAGTATGTCGAAATCAACAGAGTTAAACGCATTGCTGAAATCCAGTAGTAACATTGCGGTGAGCTTAGTGTTATCCATGGCACACCGAATATCCTCCGTAATATTTAGCAGTACACTAACTGTGCTGTGGAATGGACGGAAACCGGACTGGAAAGGGCATAGGAGATTGAATGAGGAGATAAAAGAATACAGTTGGTTATAAACATTGGATTCAAGAGCTTTGGATAGAATAGGCAAAATGGAGATAGGGCGATAGTCAGAGTTTTAGGCAACGGAACGACATAAGCATTCTTCCACTGTGAAGAAAAGACATTGCATGACGTTTATAATGTGGGTAAACACTGGTGCACTGATGGAGTGAACATACTTCTTGACTTCATCTTCTGTTACAGAGTTAAATGAAAATGGAACAGAGTCAGGAAGGTCAATGCAAGACAAATAAGTAGGAGTTTGAATTTTTTTTTGGGTATTTATGCTTAAAGTTGGTTTACTAAAAGAGAAATTTAAAACATTGAGATCTAATGAAATCTGAAATCTTTTGTTTTTAAATTTGGCCCGATCGCGCTTAGCCATGCATCTTTTGATAATTGGGGTCAACCAGGGTGCGGGTGCATGCTTCATACGAACTGGTATTACTGGCGCATGAGTGTTGTAGATATTAATCAGCTCAGTAGTAAGATATTCTATCATATCGTCAATATTAGTTAATGACATTATGGGTGACCAGTCGATGTTCTCCAAATCTTCCCTGAAGCGTTCCATATCGATATGCTTAAAATTGCGCTGAAGAAATATTTTGCCTCTAACTTTAGGAGGGCGTAACTTATATGAAAGAAAAATTAGGTCGTGAAAAGAGAAAGGAGCCGTCATTTGGCCGTGAGAGATCAAAGATTAGGGTTAGAGACTGACATAAAATAAAATAGTGTGTGGGAGAAGACATGGGTAAAATGTGTAAATTGAGTGATTCATTGAGTGCTTTTAACTGTTTACTTCTCGTGTCGTATTTTAATAAACATGTATTTAGGTCGCCCATACAAATTATAGGTTCATACTGGTGCGAAAAATGTTCTAGAATATCCTTCAAAGCATCAAAATAATTTACTTTGTCATTGGGGGCGTATAAGACACCGAGAAGAATGTTTTTTATGTTGAAGATCTATTTCCAAGAAAAGATATTTAAGGAATCCAACGGATTGATTAGGGGAGCAAGAGATTACACCTACAGGAATTTTGTTGCGAAGGTATATACCAACACCACCTCCACACCGCTCAGTGCGATCATTCCGGAATAGTTGAAAACCTGGAAGGGAATAGCAAGCCGATGAAAGAGATGGCTTAAGCCAGGTTTCAGATATTAGAATACAATCGACTGAGCCGGAGCCAAAGGATATGAGAAGATCAGTATAATGAGCAGGTACACTCTGCGCGTTGATATGCACCAAGGAAAGAGAACCAAAAGGATTGTTAAATATATTCGATAACTTTTCTGCAAGGGTATCTGTATCTGAAAAGGACGAGTGATTACTATCAACACTGTCATAATTAGTAGACGAGCATGAGAGGAACTCATTATCTATGTTCATATTTTAGTATTAATATTATATTTATAAATAATAGAATAAATATACAAATAATAAATATTTTATATATAAATAAATAATAAAAAAAAAGAATTCAAAACGAATCAAAATGAACTAAACAAAATAATAATAATAATAAAAATGATCCACGTGCACAAGTTGACTTAAGAAATTAATTAGCACATTTAAACAGTACACCACAGGAGAAAACAAAAGTATAAACTTGTAACGAATAACAAAATTGCTTAAAAAGAAACACAATTGTGCATATTAACAAACAGCAATACGTCTACATAATTTATACTCTATGGCATTTAAATTTTAACAAACATACATGATACCTCAAGTATGTCATGAAAAGTAAACAATAAATGAGTCGTAGTAAGTAAACAGTAAATATTTTACTGTTTCTCGTTTAAAAGTTTTAAGTTCTAACCAGAAAAGAAAAAAGTGTTCCGTACAGTCAGCAAGATAACAAAACATATTGAACAATCTAAATATCACGTATAAGCCAACTAAATTAAGGAGATATAAGCAAAACAAAACAGATATCCGACTATATATAACGTAAACGTATAACGTATAATGTAAACCACTGATCGTAGCAACATATAAGTTAGAGGTATACTTTGTATAAAGTAGGCAATCGATAAGTAAGATTTCCTAAAATTCTACCATTAAGAGGTTGAAATAAAGGGGCAAAATTTTGTAAGGGACAACGTGATTCCTTGGTCTTCGACTTCAAAATTTTGTATAAACATTCTTTAAACGAATTGAAGAAGACTTGTTTCGTACTTGTGGTGATTTGCATCGGAGTTGATATCAATATTCTAATACTCTCATACTAGAGCTTTTGATTAAAATTACATCTTCTTCTTCTTCTTCTTCCACTTAGCATTATCCCGGCCTACTGCCAGGGTCTGCTTTCCTACTTAGTCTACTCCACTTTGCACGGTCTTGAGCATCCTCAGTGGTTAGTCCATTGGCTCTCATGTCGTGCGTCACGACGTCCAGCCATCGCTTCCTTGGGCGGATGTCTCCTATTCCTCCGTCAGTCAAAGGCCACACAGTCAAAGGCCTTCTGCAGGTCTAAGAATGCCACATGCAGAGCTCTCCTCTTTTCCCTGTGTGCTTCCATCAAAATTCTGAGGGCAAAAATGGCGTCCGTAGTGCCTAATCCTGGCTGAAATCCATATTGACACTCAGAGACAGTACACTCTCGGCGGAGCCTGAGGGCGATCACGCGCTCGAAGTGCTTCATGGTGTGACTCATAATCTCAATGCCCCTATAACTACTGGTTGGGGGTACTGGTTGAGGGGGCTATCGCCAACTTAATCAGTGCTTTCGCTCCCCAGACTGGTTATAGCAGGGCCGAAAAGGAGTCATTCTGGGAGCAATATGAAGAAGTTCTACTCACTATACCATCTACCGAGGTGATCATAGTTGGGGGAGACCTTAACGGTCACGCGGGTAAGGCTGCGGATACGTATGAGCGTGTCCACGGTGGTTTTGATCACGGTCGCCGCAATATAGAGGGCGAAAATATCTTAAGAACCTGTATTGCATCTGATCTGGCCATCGTGAATACGTTCTTCCAAAAGAGTCCGCAGCATCTTATTACGTATGCGAGTGGACTCCACTCAACTCAAAGAGATTATCTATTGACCAGGCGGTGTCATGTTGGCAAGGTTACTAACTGTAAAGTCATTCCTGGTGAAACCCTCACGGCTGGTAAACATGTTCTTGGCGTTTCTAGGGGAGGACGTATTATGGACAGGGAGACATGGTGGTGGAATGACAAGGTACAAGAGGTGATTCATGATAAGAAGACTGCATTTAAGGAGTGGCGCCGTTCCAACTCTCCTGAAGACAGACTGGAGTACATAGCAGCGAAACGTGCCAGCAAAAGAGCTGTAGCCAGAGCCCGCAGTGAAAGTTTATTACCTCTATATGATAAACTTGAAACTGTGGAGGGGCAGAAGCTCATCTACAAATTGGCACGTGCTCGGGATAAAGCGACGCAAGATATCACAAAATGTCTTTGCGTCAGAGATTCCCAGGGCAAGCTGCTTTGTAGTCATACTTCTGTGAACGAGAGGTGGAGAAGTTACTTCTTGGAGCTGCTGAATACTCAACACTCGGGTAGTATTCCGTCTGAACCACCTCCTAACCTGGGACTTATTGCTCCAATAACCCTTGATGAAACTTGGAATTGTCTTCGACGCATGAAGAACGGCAAGGCGGTGGGACCTGACGATATTCCGATCGAAGCGTGGAAATCGTTGGGCTCTAATATAATTGAAATTAATGTAAAATATATATATATATATATATATATATATATATATATATATATATATATATATATATATATATATATATATATATATATATATATATATATATATATATATATATATATATATTTCAATTCATTCATTATAATTTCAATTCATATTTTAATAGTAAATTTATAGTAACTCCGTGAACTCAAGCGGGTGAAGCCGCGGACAGATCGCTAGTTAAGTATATAATCCAATAGGAGAGAGGTAATTTAATTAATGTTTGTATAATTATCAAAATCCTATTCCATATTATAAAACCACATAATTACCAAGAATTAATTAAAAACTTCCAGCCATTTCTATGTATTTTAGCTCTGAGATTGTAATTAATGGACTGTGTACTTCTGAAACTTGTGACATCAATATATAGTATCTCCTGTAAATAGAATTTCGGGTTTAATCTTTAGCTTGTTAATAATTAATTTAACTTTATAATAAGTGAGAGTATAATTTTCTTTCATTTTTCTTTTTTCTTTAACTAAAATTTATTTCCGCTTTAAAAAGAAAATAATTTTTAATTAAAAATAAAATGAAGTAGTCATTTTAAGTTATTTATTTATTTATTAAATATGTAATTAGAATAAAAATTCAGAATGCAATCATATTTCATAGGGATATATTCTTAGTCCTTGCTAGCTTCTTGTTCCAACAACTTACAAGTATTAGTTATTAGTTAGACAGTTCTGGAACTTTACGTGTATGTACATATACGCCATTGTAGCTCAGTTGAGACGTACCTGAATAAAAATATTTATTATATAAATCAAAATCTTGCTCCAATATTTTTTATATGTATGAAATGCTATATTTAAGTTAAAAGGACTTTCAACAGCGTACAATATGTTGAAATGTGCGAAAAAATTGGATCAGTGTATGTATAGCTTCACGCTTTATCCCTAGCGGGGTAGTCAGAGAGAACGGAGGGCCCTCGTCCACTGTCATTACATACTCTTCTGTCCTCGTGCTTTTTACGTACCGTGACCATCCTCCAGTATCTTCGACACTGTGTGTTAGAAGTCAAACGAAGTCTACCCTCGGTCTGACTACCCACTCTTGCTTCATATATCTGTTTTATCATTCTTTCATGACTCATTCTCTCGACGTGCGACGAAATTGGATCAGATTTACTTAATTTTAATTTAGAAATAGATTTGCTCTTCTGTCAAAAAAAATGGCAATAATATCTACAGTTGGGAATCGGACATGGGCATGGCATTTCACAATATGCCAGTAAAAATCAAATAATTGTATTCATGTCTATATTATATAGTTAGGAATCTCCACCCACCCTCCACTGACGTGGATGATAACTTTATAAAACCAGACAGGTTAGTAGTAGACTGCTCATTATTCTGTTTGATTTTGAACAGTACGGTACGGTACGGGAGGTCACTGTTGTGGTCTGTGATAGCAGAATACCGCCCAAGCTGAAGGGATTAATACAAGAGCATTATCCGACCGGTTCTTTTATACGGCAGTGAATGTTGGCCAGCATTATCTCGGCACACTCAGGAGCTTCACGTCACGGAGATGAAAATGCTGAGGTGGATGTGTGGTGTTATGTGATACTTATTTTTTTAAATAAACCTACTTTTGAATCCTAAATATATTTTAGACCTGAAGAGTTTGCCTGGGTGAACGGCTTGGTTGGCTTATCCTAAGAACTACAGGTAAGAACCACAATCATGTTTTTGTGTTGGATAGTCCATTTATTTAGGAAGGCTATAGACTACTACTGTGTGTACTGTGAAATTTTAATTATTTGTCGCAGTAAGTCGCAGACAAAACAATATTAATATAATAATTTATATCCTTTTGAACTTAAATATATATTTTTATCAGATCTAGGAAAGCAAGACGAAATGATCACTCCTCTGTGTGTAATTACATAAGAAGTATTTATATATTGAAAGAAAAATTATTAATAATTAAAAGAAAATATAATTCAAGTGCGACTTGTAGATCAACAGGAAAAAGAACTTATAACATAATAAACTTACATAAATAAACTACAGATATAAATCTGTAATAGTTTAAATTACCAATTTTCAGAATTTTTCCTTTATTTGTCATGAAAGTTCTCACTTCATACCAAACTGCAAATATGCTGCAAAAACTGAGCATATATCTTTTTATAAACGCATGTATCTTTTAATTAACGCAACGCTACTAATAATTTAATTTTTTTTCTTGTCAAAGATATTGTAGACTTCAAACTTATCAGTATTTAATATTCGTTTCAGCTATATAAGCGATATCTTTAAGCGATCTTGAGAAAAATTATCTTGACAAACGGACAGACAAACTGCAAACACAGACGGAAAACAAAATAATCGTATAAGGGTTTCATTTTATTCTTTTTAGGTACGGAAAATTGAAATGTAATATTCTGTTATTTTTATTATATATGGCAAGGATATGTGCGTAGTATACAAACATATATAAAAATTAAGTCGATAAGCCTTGAATAATGAGCGAAATATATGGGTATATGTTTGGGCCAGGTCTAATCATACAATACCCATACAATCTCAATTTTGGAAAATCTATATAGATAACATAATGATGTCATTCCTGTGACTGTTTTTCATTTTAATAATTTTTTGTCCAACCAAATTGTAATAGTGTTCCCTGCTTATGTGCAACTACTATGTTAATATTACGTAATATATAATTACTTGTAATTTTTTTTACTTCTTACTTTTTTGGTATCCGTCACATAATGGTGCAGGAATCTAATGTCAAACACTCCGTTCTCATAATATATCATATTTTTACTCATCTTCTTGTTCACGGGTTCATTAAAATTAACACCCTCTCCATCCTTTATATTACTTCGAAAATCATAAAATTCAGTATCTCGAAATTGCTGAATGCTCTTAGGCCTAAATAAAATATGACCGAATGCATTAAAATCTAAAACGGCTACAAGGCCACTTTACGAGTTAGGAAACAAGCGCGCTTGTGGAACTCTGCTTTTTGTATTGTAAATGTGAAAGTTGGAACTGTACAGAACAATAAATTAACTAATCTTCAGTTTACAATATTGTTATACGTGATATCAAATTGCACCAAAGGTAGGTAGATTTCGGCTCTACGGTTTATTAGGCATATAGCAGGTTAGGCAGAGGAACCTAGTGTCAGGACGTTCTAATGAGCGTTCGTCCGTGTCTACCAGAGCGTGAAAATGAAAATGATTTATTCTCACGTGTGGGATAAGGGATGTTACATAGATGCTGCCCCACGTCACTACGGTGGATTCAGGTAAGTAGATAGTGGGTTATTTTTAAAATTAGGCGATTTGTATGGTACGTCTTAATTTGAATATCTTTAACTAAATATAATTCAACTAAAATTTATAGTGACTAGTTATTTCAGTAATAATAAGAATATTTCTAAAAGAATATCAATTTTTTTCTCCTAAAATCCATTTGCAGGTAATCGAATTAGATGGACAAATATAAGATATTTTGATACTAACATATATATATATATTTATATATATATATATATATATATATATATATATATATATATATATATATATATATATATATATATATATATATATATATATATATATATATATATATATATATATATATATATATATATATATATATATAAGCAACAACAAGTTCACAATTAACATATGGGTGAAATAAAATAAGAAGTTCATCCGACGCATCTACATTGTCACTATCGTTAACGAGATTGCCTGACCTAAATAAATGCTTTTAAAGTAATTTGAATTTTATACCCCTGTATATGAAAAAGTTTTTTCTGCTAATGGATTTTATGAAAATTTTATAGGCGAATTACTGTTAATATCATATATATTATATATAGCTAAAATTCTTTGATAGGGAAAATAAAGATATTTAGCTATATTTTGAGCTGATTTACTCAATATATAACAGGAAGAGAAGTTAATGTCAAAAATCTCCACTTTTCACCCGACTTCGGGACTATATATTAAGCGCTAGAACCTTACGACTCACTTTTATTCTAGAGCGGGAAAATAAAAATAGTTCCATATGCCGACACTGTCCTCTTAGTAATTGGTTACTAATTCTTATAAAAAACCTATCATGTGTTGTTAAATGTCTGCTGAAACGTTAAAACGTCTTGAACACGACAATGTTCGTGGGTTCAGACTTCAAACCTATATCCATGGCATTTATATATATATATATATATATATATATATATATATATATATATATATATATATATATATATATATATATATATATATATATATATATATATATATATATATATATATATATATATATATATATATATATATATATACGAGTTTTCTTTATATATAATATGTACGAGAGAATCATTAAACAAATTCCGATACTCATATCAAAGTCGAATCCGTAACATGCAGCAAATTAACAAAATAGGTCACTGAAAAATTCCTTTGAAAAAAGCACAGTAATAATATCAAAGGCACAAGGTACCGAGTTCCAGCTACAGCTATACCACGAATCATTAACCTGGCGGGATGCGTGAAGCGTGTTTGCTCATGTGTCACAATACCTACAATACGTGTCGGGTTGCTATTGACAGACGGGGACGTGTAAATGCAAGTGTTTATTCGTCTTTGAATGAAATGCAACTAGCAAATACAAGGCTGGGGAGAGCGTGTTTTCACACGCACCTCCTGAGTTATTGTAGAGAGTGTTTAGTGAATAATTTTTTTTTTGTTTTACTCTATTGTATATATAATTTGGTGCTAGGCAAAATCTAATCAGGCTAATCAGTGATATAAACGCAATTTTGAATTTGCAATATTTTAGCTTTAGGTGTGTTTAAGCTAAAATAATAATTATAATATTATTAAAATATAATTGATTTTTTGAATAGCAAACAATTCATAAATACAACAATTTGTTATATTTAAATATAACAAAATGCTTTCAATTTATCGAAGCAACATAGTATGTTGATATTATAGAATTTATAAAATGTATAGCATTTTGACCTTCACACAATCATAAAGTAAGTGATATAAATTTATTATGTAAACTGGAGGTCAATTTTTTATTACTTAATCCTAAGGTAGGTTGTATATTGATTAAGTTTAAACATGTTGCTTGTAGGTTTCACTTGGAGGTATAAATTATTTTTATTTCCACATTTTAGTACCAATCGCGGAGTTAAGCTCAGCCATTTAATATGCAGTTAGGTCACACACTTAAGTGTAAAGGCGGAGAACAGAGAATTGTGACGCTAGGATTTCTCTACCCACCCGCCTGGGTGGGTGCAAGCGTATATGTGGCCTATATAAAGAAAGAATATATGCGGTAAACAGTGCAAAAAGAAAAAAAAGAAAGTTAAAATTAAAAAAAAATAAAAAGTAATACTCGAGCATACACTATAAACACTATAAACCACATAGTAACCGAAAAGTCGGCCAACGAAAACGTAATTAAGTGAAAATGTACCAACTGAGTTCATTAGATGGGAACTTTCTTCAAATCGTGCTAGTAAAAAACATATGGAACTTGAAAATTAACCCCAAAGTTTCAGCTGCCGCTGTTCCGCTTATTAGCCTCGCAGATAAGAACAACAACCGCCGAACTGCAATTACCTACACAACCAACTTGAAAGCTCGTTTCCTTTTTCGAAAGGTCAAAGTCTTCTTACATTAGTATTTTTACGGTGTAGAAATTTCACTTATGGTGTTATCTTTCAATATTGTATTGATGCTGTACAATATTTAGCATAGTAGTACACGAGATCTTCTCAGTACACAGTTTTTTATTCATACAGAGCGTATTATATTAGATTAATAGGATTAGATGGTTAGATCTCAATCTTAATAAATAGAATTTACATTTAAAAATGTGAAATTTATTTAATGTTTAATAAAACTATATAGTGGTTTATTGTAAATAAAATTTATTAAGAGGTCATTTGCGTTCGTTTGGGATGATCTTAGAAATTGTTACACTGATTTTTATATTATAAAATTAGAAGTATTCTATAAAAGGGTTGTAAATTTTAAAACATTTTTTAAAATTAAAATATATGTGAATAAAGCTGGAAACGCTTCTTCGCGCTAAGTGAAAGCTTTCACGAGTAGTGCTTCAAGAGCTAACAGTTAACAGTTAACATGATGTTATGAAATATTTAACTATACGTATGTAAGCATAAAATGTAAAATAAAAAGTAATACTGGGCCTGGTTAGTAAAATGCACTACTGCATACTGTTTACCTACTATCGTTTTAGTAAAAGGTAAATATTAACATTGACACAAAAAGTCAATAAATTGTATAAAGCAAAATATTTGAATTGTTATATCTAAAATAACGTAACTCCCATTGAACTCTTCTGGGAATATAATGAAATCTCGCTATTTCATGAAAACAATAACATTGTAGAATATATGTGGACCATATATATATATATATATATATATATATATATATATATATATATATATATATATATATATATATATATATATATATATATATATATATATATATATATATATATATATATATATATATATATATATATATATATATATATATATATATATATATATATATATATATATATATATATATATATATGTATATATATATATATATATATATATATATATATATATATATATATATATATATATATATATATATATATATATATATATATATATATATTATAGTACGTCGCCTAACCAGGAAGTATGATGTTGATAATGTTATTATATTTATAAATTATATTTCAATTATCGTGTAAGAAAATATTGTAGTATAGATTACATACATAGTTAAGTAATTATTACAAAAAAGACGCTCAATTTAAAAAAAAAATCACTTTCATAGAAACGTTAAGGGGACCCTCATCAAAAAAGAATATTATCCGAAACAGCGACAATTTGTCGACGAAACAATTAATATGTCGTGCAAAGTGCGATGGGAAAATAACTTGGTTAGCATTAATGAAAATGGTACTTCTTTCTATATGGCAGATATGTTTGTAGGCAAAGTATTTTGCAGGGCAAATAATTTTATACATTTTATTGCTTATGTCTTTTATACATTTTATGTTATATTGGCGAAATGATAATAATTTACTCCCCCTAGCAGAAATCGAAGTTACAACCATGATTACAAGAATTTACAATCGCTGATCCGCTGCACCACGATGAAACGAGTTCAACTTATACACACACCACTATATTTATTAAATAAGAAAATATTTCAATACTTTTATACAACTTAGATATTATTTACATTATTACAATGTTTGAAATAGCTCATAGTATTCCTTTTTAACTCTTACTACGAAATAATACAAATTGAAATCCGTCAAAAGTAGTTTTGTTTAATGGGATATGGAGTGGTTTGGGAATAGTACAAATACGTTTGAGCGAAACCAAGCGGTGACGATATATACGAGTGTGTATGTTACCTTTGAAATATTGTGTATTGTAATTTATTTTATTTTTCATTTACATGCATTTTACAACAGAATAAAAAATGACATATAACAACAATCACTATAGAATATGGAAATAAATAAATATTATATAATATGTCATTTTATATGGAAATTAAATTATTTGGAAATCGAATATATATAGTTCGAATATAAATATAATCGTTATAGCATTTCATGTTTACATTTTTATTTGCCGCTGTTTTCTGTAGACAGAGAGAGTCTAGTGTACTCTCTCTTTCGGCTCTCTTTCGTCTACATTCCGCCTGAATTAAGTAGCTGAACTCAACGGCGCATTATGCCATACTAGAGCCAGAAAGTGTGTATTATATATTAATCTAGTTTCAATTACTTATCCCTAGTGGGGATCAATTCCACAACCGTTGACTTCACATTCAGAGGTTTCCCATATTACAACATAATTTATAATTGATTTGTTTAATTATTATTTAATACTAGTCCATTTAAAATTATTTAATATTATTATTTAATATTAGTCCATTTAAAAAAATAAGAAAAGTTATAATAAAAAAACTTTTACACTTTAAATACTTTAACTTTTTAACTTCACACGAGAATCGACGAGATCGTAGTGTTAAGACACTACAATGTAGTGAAAATAAATCTTTCCACAGAACCTACAGTCGTATTCATCAACGTCGACTACGCCATGACGACCTCACATTGCTTACATATCATATTAAATACCTATCAGTAATAATAACATGGTAACCGTTTACATTACCAAAAATATGATTTCTGCTGGAAAATATTGAAAACAAATATTTTTCTTAATAGAGTATGTTGGATCGGACCCAATATTTTCTGGCTGTAAATTCAAGTTTTCCCAAAATTGCGACCTTATATATTTTGTATCAATTTGCTTACACTTTTAACCAATGTTGAAGCTTTATAATATGATATTCATATGGTATTTGTTTGACATATGGTTGTACTAAATTCTTAAATAGTATATGTAAGTTAAATATTATTTCGTAACGTCAAAATTGACAAATTATCGACATTACAGAGGTAAGAATAAAAATCAATTGTAACATTCTTTTAAGAATTTCGATGTAGCTATATAAGAACGTATGACCTCTCGAACCCTTTGCCTCTTGGATACCGTCCAAGAGGCTGGGGGGAGTTCAAGTGAAATTTATATAAAACCTTAAAATGGCCAGTAAATCTCAATCTCTTTTGCCTTAATGTTTATTCTGCAAAATCCTACAAATACATAAAACACATTCCACACTAGATTTATTATATTACATGACATAAGCAATAAAATGTACAAAATTATTTGCCCTGCAAAATACTTTACCTACAAACATATCTGTCATATAGAAAGAAGTACCATTTTCATTAATGCTAACCAAGTTATTTTCCCATCGCACTTTGCACGACAAATTAATTGTTTCGTCGACAAATTGTCGCTGTTTCGGATAATATTCTTTTTTGATGAGGGTCCCCTTAACGTTTCTATGAAAGTGATTTTTTTTTGAAATTGAGCGTATTTTTTGTAATAATTACTTAACTATGTATGTAATCTATACTACAATATTTTCTTACACGATAATAGAAAATATAATTTATAAATATAATAACATTATCAACATCATACTTCCTGGTTAGGCGACGTACTATAATATATATATATATATATATATATATATATATATATATATATATATATATATATATATATATATATATATATATATATATATATATTATAGTACGTCGCCTAACCAGGAAGTATGATGTTGATAATGTTATTATATTTATTAATTATAATTTCAATTATCGTGTAAGAAAATATTGTAGTATAGATTACATACATAGTTAAGTAATTATTACAAAAAAGACGCTCAATTTAAAAAAAAATCACTTTCATAGAAACGTTAAGGGGACCCTCATCAAAAAAGAATATTATCCGAAACAGCGACAATTTGTCGACGAAACAATTAATTTGTCGTGCAAAGTGCGATGGGAAAATAACTTGGTTAGCATTAATGAAAATGGTACTTCTTTCTATATGGCAGATATGTTTGTAGGCAAAGTATTTTGCAGGGCAAATAATTTTGTACATTTTATTGCTTATGTCATGTAATATAATAAATCTAGTGAGGAATGTGTTTTATGTATTTGTAGGATTTTGCAGAATAAACATTAAGGCAAAAGAGATTGAGATTTACTGGCCATTTTAAGGTTTTATATAAATTTCACTTGAACTCCCCCCAGCCTCAGGCAAAGGGTTCGAGAGGCAAAGGGTTCGAGAGGTCATACGTTCTTATATAGAAATACATCTAAATTCTTAAAAGAATGTTACAATTGATTTTTATTCTTACCTCTGTAATGTCGATAATTTGTCAATTTTGATGTTACGAAATAATATTTAACTTACATATACTATTTAAGAATTTAGTACAACCATATGTCAAACAAATACCATATGAATATCATATTATAAAGCTTCAACATTGGCTAAAAGTGTAAGCAAATTGATACAAAATATATAAGGTCGCAATTTTCGGAAAACTTGAATTTACAGCCAGAAAATATTGGGTCCGATCCAACATACTCTATTAAGAAAAATATTTGTTTTCAATATTTTCCAGCAGAAATCATATTTTTGGTAATGTAAACGGTTACCGTGTTATTATTACTGATAGGTATTTAATATGATATGTAAGCAATGTGAGGTCGTCATGGCGTAGTCGACGTTGATGAATACGACTGTAGGTTCTGTGGAAAGATTTATTTCACTGCATTGTAGTGTCTTAATACTACGATCTCGTCGATTCTCGTGTGAAGTTAAAAAGTTAAAGTATTTAAAGTGTAAAAGTTTTTTTATTATAACTTTTCTTATTTTTTTAAATGGACTAATATTAAATAATAATATTAAATAATTTTAAATGGACTAGTATTAAATAATAATTAAACAAATCAATTATAAATTATGTTGTAATATGGGAAACCTCTGAATGTGAAGTCAACGGTTGTGGAATTGATCCCCACTAGGGATAAGTAATTGAAACTAGATTAATATATAATACACACTTTCTGGCTCTAGTATGGCATAATGCGCCGTTGAGTTCAGCTACTTAATTCAGGCGGAATGTAGACGAAAGAGAGCCGAAAAAGAGAGTATACTAGACTCTCTCTGTCTACAGAAAACAGCGGCAAATAAAAATGTAAACATGAAATGCTATAACGATTATATTTATATTCGAACTATATATATTCGATTTCTAAATAATTTAATTTCCATATAAAATGACATATTATATAATATAATTATAAATACATATTCTATAGTGATTGTTGTTATATGTCATTTTTTATTCTGTTGTAAAATGCATGTAAATGAAAAATAAAATAAATTACAATACACAATATTTCAAAGGTAACATACACACTCGTATATATCGTCACCGCTTGGTTTCGCTCAAACGTATTTGTACTATTCCCAAACCACTCCATATCCCATTAAACAAAACTACTTTTGACGGATTTCAATTTGTATTATTTCGTAGTAAGAGTTAAAAAGGAATACTATGAGCTATTTCAAACATTGTAATAATGTAAATAATATCTAAGTTGTATAAAAGTATTGAAATATTTTCTTATTTAATAAATATAGTGGTGTGTGTATAAGTTGAACTCGTTTCATCGTGGTGCAGCGGATCAGCGATTGTAAATTCTTGTAATCATGGTTGTAACTTCGATTTCTGCTAGGGGGAGTAAATTATTATCATTTCGCCCCTCTAGGGAGACAGAATGCGGCGTTGAATTCTGTAACTCGACGCAATCTCTCGAGCCTAGGTGGCAATTGGAGAACAAAGGGTCTCAAAGTACCTTGTTACATGCAATTTAAGTGTGAAGCTGCAATATATATTATATAGTACGAGTACATATACATTGAATTGTTTCAAGAGATATTGTTGGTTATATTATGGTAAAATTACTTAACATTAAGCCTTTAGCTCCCAAGCAGCGCTTCAGCAATAGGTCCATGAAATTTTAAAGAATTTCATCTCTATCAATCGTCGCGATATGAAGAATATTGATGTACCAAGAATCTGTTTGTGAAACTGATTATTACTTAAAAAAATATATGCTCAACTGTGATTTCTGAATCGATTAATCAACATATACTCACACACACAGACGTTTATTAGCGATAAGCTGGTATTAATTACCGTTAATTAACATCTTCATAATGATCTATGTATATTGTATGTACGTATATCAAAACTGATTCATAAACTGACATATATCACATTTTATAAAAGATTTAACGGGGAACGGAGTGTCTTAACACTAGATTCCTTGAGTTTACGGTTACCTCTGCCTACCAGCAGGGTAGGTGGGATAGTGCGGGATACAGCGTGAACCTAAAAAAAAGAGAAAATAAGTGATTGTCACACTATAAAATGAAGTGAAATTTGAAAATTACAACATTTTCCATACTACATACTCGTATATAATATAAAAAATAAAATGTGAATATAAAATGTTACTCTACAGTAATGCAGCATGGACCCCGGATTCCAGCTGGCCATTTTAAGCAATTTAGTCAATAACCCATGCTGTTAGTATCACCGGAAGTGCAGTTTATGTACCCTCATATACGTGATGTTCTTCTGCGTAAAACCATTTTGATATTAAATTTGTTTTATATTCTAAAAGTTACATTTTTGACATGATGAAAAGCTGTTATTATTTCCATGAAAAAAAAGTTAGTGTAATATATATACCACTGTACATCTTACAATAATTGTAATTTTTTTAGTAATTTTAATTATTATTATTATTATTTTTAGATTAATTCCATTTCTATAATACGTAGTATGGTTGCTACTGATTAGGAAACGTGCGATGTTTCATTTAGTATATAACTTATGACATCGGAATATATGTAAATAAAATTATAATTGTTTGTTATAAATTGTTTTTTCTCTACTAAACGATATGATATATTGTTTAAATATTTTTATATATTGAAAACCAACAATTTAATGGTACATTCCGTATAGTAGTATAGGGAAAGGGAGATAAAGGGAACTTAGTGTGAAGGCACTCCATTTTCAATTCATTAAGTCCATTGAAGTATTTCCTACGAAATCTTCGTAGCCACAACCTTTGTGGCTCCGCCAATGCGCTACGACGATCTCGATTTTATAGTCTACATGTATTAAAAACCGTTGAGGATTAAATGGCATAAAAGCTTTTGTCGTTACAAGTTCAAAGTACGACGAGGGTCAACCGTAACGTAAAAATGTCTCCATTTGACCCTTCGCAGGCCTTCGCCTCAGTTATTTGAATAAGATTAGAACAAATACTTTAACTTAGTATGAGAAACATAATCTAAAGTAAATTCATATAAGTCTTTAGTCTAGACGGATTTTTTACTAAAAATAAATCATAGATATTTATACATAATCTATGTTAACATTATAAAATGAAACTGAAGTAGTCTATAGTAGTCTATAGCCTGTCAGCCAACCTGACCACGACCACTTTGCCATAAGTGTACGACTAAGAAGGACAGTCTATTACAGATATCACACATAGCCTATTTACCGAGGTTGGCTATATTACATAACTTTAATATAGCCCACATTTGCTACCTCAGGCCACCATTCAGGCAACCATTGTTAGTTATGTACATTTGACCACGGGGAGAAGCCGCAGGTAAAACTAGTGTAAAATGAAGTAATTATATTTTTCTCTTCACTATGTTGTTTTAATTATAAATAACAAACTAAAATATATGTTTGTTGTTATGAATTTGCATTTTTTATTTTCATTATATGGAAATTGCATTTGTAGTGAACAATGTAACGTTTCATACATTAAAGAGTGCCACAATTTCTCGATTAGGCTGTAAGTGATTCATGAAGAACTTGTTTGTTTGCTGAATTAACAAAAAAATATATAACATTTGTTATCTTTATTATCGATAAAATAATTTATTATTTAATTGCATCGATAATAGTAATAATTAAATTAATCGATAAGTAAAGTTTTCATACGATCGATAAGCTATATGCACGAACTTTTTAGTAGCACTTGTATGTTCACATGTAGGTACTTTAATAAAACTCCCGAAAACCTGTAGAAATATTACCAATATCTATCGCGAATAGCGCGTGTATCGACGTGCAACGCTTTGGTATTGCTTGCAACGGAGCCGTTCGGAATGACCGCTACTCGTTTTATAAAATCTTTTTAAAACAAAAAAATGTAATTTTTACTACGGGCAGTTGCGTGTCGCGGACGTGTAACGTGTTGTGGTTGCCCACAGAACTGTAGGGATGTATGAATATTAATATGAAAATCCGAAAAAGCTACATTTAGGCTAACTGTGTAAATTAACTTACTTCGGTCTTTATTCTAATACTAGCGCCGCCCGCGGCTTCGTACATTGCATTCGTTTATCATAAATTATAGCAAATGTGCTATTCTTATATATAAACTATATTATTGCAAGGTGTCATCTGAATCAGTTCAGTAGATTTTTCGTGAAACTGGAACACAGCCATCTTCATAAATTTCTTCATTTATAATATTAATAATAATCCTTTTTATTAATAAAGTTTAAAATACATTTTTTTATAACCCAATCTAATTACAATGTATTAGGAGTGCCTCTTGGCATAGGCCTTTTTTTTTTTTTTTTTTTTTTTTTTGTTTTTCGCTGGGAAATACTTTTACGCAGACCATCCCTGAGTAGGACACTTGTGTCCTACAGAGGAATGGTACTGTGGGACTCATCGAACCCGACACTACCCACTAAAACCCAGCATGCCACTACAGCACCTCGGTGGAAGGCTCACCTAACGTGGGCCACTATCGCCTTCGGGGAGCCCCAGTGTATCTTCCAGGGCGCCCGCAGCCTCGATGACTTGCGGGAAGATCTTCATGACCTTCCTGCAGTAGCTCCTCTAGGGTTAGGGAAGTTGGAGATGCGCGTACCGCCTTCTCCTATCTCCCGGTCTACGACGGCGGAGCAGATCTGCATCCACGCTAAGCTCGCGCGCACGCTCCGCGGCCTCCTTCTGTGCGAAAACAGATTCACAGAAGGAGACTGCTACAGACCAGTTCCTCTCACTCTCCAGCATGGCTTCCATCATACTAGACAGTGAGAGATCCCTACCCACTACAGCCATCAAGGCGTGGCGTTGCGGAGCCCAAGCGGGGCATTCAGCCAGAGTGTGATGCGCCGAATCAACGGAGGCATCACACTCGTGGCACGCTGGTGACATCTCCCGACGCGCAATCTGATGCAAATACTTGCCGAAGCAACCATGCCTCGTCAATACCTGCACCAGTCTGAACGTCAGGACGCCAAACCCTCTTGTCAACCAGCGCTCTAGGTGGGGGCGAACCGCCTCCACCGTCGCCAGTCCTGCCACCGGTGAACCCAGGTCCTCCCTCCATCGCCGAATCAGGGCTTCGTCTGCTCTCTTCCTGATCCGCCCGATAACCTCACTCGATGGTTGCTCACCTCGCGACCGCTCACTTGCACGGAATGCGTGAACTCTGGCGATCAATTCCGCCTGCAGCTCCCAAGGCGGATCACCCGCCAGGAGTGTAGCCACCGTCCACGACACTGTCCGGTATCCTCGAATAGCTCTAACCGCTATGACCCGCTGCGCTTTACGCAATTGGGTCTTGTTATGAACGGAGAGAGCATCGGCCCACACAGGAGCGCCGTAAAGTGCCATGGATTTCAACACGCCGACGTACAAACGTCGACATGTAAAATCGGGCCCTCCGATATTTGGCAGTAATCTACCGAGGGCCCCGGCGGCGTTCACAAGCTTAGGTGCAAGCTGAGCGAAGTGCGACTTAAACAACCATCGACTATCCAGGGTTAGTCCCAGATACTTCATCTGGGGCCGTACCTCCACCTCCTGGCCCTGGATGCGCAAAGTAGCCCTACGTGGGGGCCCTTTGCGAGGGCCATGAAAAAGTAGGGCCTCAGTTTTAGGCATAGAGACCTTCAGACCCAGCGCTTCGATGCGGCCAATAACAAGACGCGTGCCGGTTTCAGCCAAGCGTGCCGCCTCCTGTTAAGATGGACCACGGGCCGTGACCAAAGTGTCATCCGCGTAACAGATGATACTCATCCCAGGAGGAAGACGACAGCGCAGGAGCCAATCGTAACCGATGTTCCACAGTAACGGGCCCAAAACCGACCCTTGTGGAACCCCACAACCGACACTTCGTCGACCGATCCGGCCATTTCCCCCAATCCATATGACTACTCTATCTTGGAGGTAGTCATCTAACAGCCGCCGGAGATAGAGAGGCACCCCATGGAACCGCAGTGCCTCTCTTAGCGTCTCAAACGGCAGACTGTTAAAGGCATTGACCACATCTAACGAGACGGCTAGAAGAACATCTGTCTCTGCTGTAGCAGCCAACGACCGGATTTTCAAGGCGTTCAGGGCATCAATGGTTGACCGACCGGCCCTGAACCAGAACTGAGCCTCTAAAAGATCGGGACCTACCCTCTCTAGGTGTTGAATAAGACGGAAGGCGATGATCTTCTCTAAAAGCTTGCCTATCTCATTCAGCAGCACAATTGGCCTATATGCGGAGGGAGAGTCCAGAGGACGCCCCTCCTTGCGCAGCAGGCACAATCCTCCTACCTTCCAAGTCTTCGGAAACTGTCCAGTTAATAAACATTGATCGAATAGTTTCCGAAGTTTGTCACTAAGGTATTCCAGGGCGATGCTTAAAACTCTACCTGGAATACCATCTGGTCCAGGAGCCGTTTTCTTGGCCTTCAATCTCCTGAGCGCTCTTGGCATAGGCCTACTCTAACCTCTTCCATTTCCCTATATTACGCGTAACCCTTCTCCAATTTGGTCCAGCAGCTAGCTTATTTCGTCCTCCCATCTAGTATACTGCCTCCTGCGACTTCGCTTGCCATCCATGGGTGCCCGTTCCGTCACCACTTGACTCCATTTACCTTCAGTGTTTCGCATCATGTTCCCAGTCCATTTCCATTTCTGTTGGTCTATTTTTGTCAATATATCCGTCAATTTCGTTTTGACACAGAGTTCAGTTTATTTATAATATCAGTAGGATTTTAATTTCTATTCAATAGAATAGAATCGTAATAGCGTTTGGTAAACATTTTTTTGTTTGCAAAAGTGGAAAATACCACATTGTCAGTGACTGGCCTTCCAATCGCAGTCGATATTAAAAAAGAATACAAGTCTTTATGTTGTTGAACATTATTTTTAGGTTATATTATATATAAATATGCTTTTTTTATCTTTCATGGGGCATGATAGGCAGAAAAAACCTAGTGCCTAGACACTGCACGTCCAATGCTTAGCTTAATGTTCAAATTCTAGACATCGCGTTGTAACTTGAACTTATAGACTATGACCATATAAGTCCAAAATACATTATTTTAATATAAAACTCCATACAATAATATTTTTAAGAGTAAATCAATGTTTCTTATACTAAACATAAACAAAGCATGATTAATAGTCTGCATTAGCGCTGGCTATTCGCTAGCACTTTATGATATCCTTTGTGAAACGTGACGCAAACTTTCGAACTTTGGAACTTGCGAAATTATATTACGAAGTGTGTGGAACATTAACACTGGGACAATTTTTTATGGCACATCAGTCATAAAATATTATATTTGGTTAGTTTTTCGAGTTTTACCATAATTTTGTGGAGTAGAAAATGATTTTGTTGGATTTGTACCACTAGAATTTGTAGGTAAATCTTGATATAATAAGAAAAAATACAGAAATGATGTACGTGTATGTAAAGTATTTGTATTTGTATTTTTTTTAGTCTCACTAAAACAAAACGAGATTGCTTGAGATTCAGCTTGAGCTGCCACGTTTTGCCGTGTTTTTTTAGATTAGTTAGATTTTTAGATTATTTAATATATTGTCATCTAATCTACATGTGACACCAACTTTCATGATTCAGCTTCATACTGTATCCAGCAAATAAAAGGGTAGGCAGAGAGAACCTAGCCTCAACATATAAACTCCCACTTCCACATTCCATACAAATTCTACAAGTGCCTGACCATGGCATGTTAAGTTTTGAACCTCAACTTCAACTTCACTTCCACATTCCATACAAATTCTACAAGTGCCTGACCATGGCATGTTAAGTTTTGAACCTCAACTTCAAAATAATCAATTCCCTGGAGTGGGTTTTGATACCATGAGTGACTCCCAATGAATGGATTTATCGTCTAATATGTTCTACATAGTTATAACAGCTCGAATAATTGAATTGCGTACATCCGGAAGTTTTCAATTATTTTTCTCTTTCAATCAGAAATAATGAATTTCGAAAACCAATACAGCACTTTATCTAAGGTGTTCGGGCGTTACATCATCACTCTAGTAAGAATTGAATCTATAAAACGTTGGCACATGTTGATATATGTGTATATAAATGTTCTTATATTATTATTCCCTATAATTTAACACAAAATCTTGAAACTAACGAATGTACAAACCAACAGTGCTTAAATATGCAGCTCCAAGGACATTTGAGAGCTTAAAGCTTATGCACGCAGAAGGAGTTAAAGAAAACATGAGCAGAGTGCAACTCGAGATAATTGCTGTAAGCCCGTCCTAATGAGGATTGTAAGCGACGTAATTTAACAACTTGCTGCCTGATTACGGAATTTTGCGACTGGTGTCGCGTTTTTTAACTTACTTGTTGAGAGATTTACTTGGGGAAGGTAATTCAGTTTGCTTAATGGGAGTGGATAAATCATAAAACTTTTTATACGATTAAGGGTTTTTATTTAAATATATATATATTATATTTATTTTGTTTTTTTTTGTATTATGCAGAGAGAAGCTAAAGGTTTGTCATTACGCCCCTTCTTTAATAACTTAATTTTACCTAATCCGATCATAATCTGTCATACGTCATCTATTGACCAATTTATCCATCATTGATTACTGCATTGCTCGATACATGACGTATCATATATGACGGTGTTTCCTATTTATATATTATTGCTAACTAACTGCCCTGGGAAACCTCATACCACCTAACAGTCGATTTTTTTTATACTTATTCTACTATTCGGGACACCGGGTCAGCTAGCAAGATAAAAAAAAAATAAATAATAAAAAAATAAATAAAAAAAAGATAAAAAATAAAGAAAGTTGATAAGTCAACAATTACATTATGTCATAAAATAAACAAACACTAACACTTAATCTTTATGGTATGGTATTAAAGTTCAAATTGACTTTTAAATATTATTACGAGAAAAAAAATGTGTTGTTTTTTGAAATTTTTGTGCATTTATTTATTATTTTTCTCTCCTTTCTCTCCTTACTTCAAATAATATTATAAAAAATAATTAAGGAAATCAGTTCAGCTGCTCTCGATATTTGCGCTTAGCAGCACATTCAGCGGTTCATTTTTATATTGTTGATATAAAAATTATAATACGCAAAACTTTTTAGATCGAAACATATAAATTAAGGAGTAATAAATTTATTTATCCTTTAATTTCCGTTACAGAAGTACAATGCAAAGATAATTAATAATTGCTGGCGTATGTTTAAGCTTATTTATACGAGACATTATTACACGGGACCTTTATCCATCGGGTACAGTCTGCCCGTGACCCATAGATTACGACAAAAACTATATTATATATTGTATATTACAATATGAAAAGATGCAGGAGTTGGAGAGTTTTATTAAACTTTTAATTTAGAATTTCCAAAATACTCGTTTTTCGAAAGATTTACCAAATTAATTAAGAAACAAATTAACTTGGCCTCCACTACCACCGCTATGCTCACAGAACGGAAATGAAACGAGCTACACTAGACATTGATTTTGTTTGCCAGAGAAAATCTAAATTTCAAACTATGAAGTAGCTTTACTAATTCGCTATGTTATAATAACGAAAACGAAACGAAAACGAGCTAAATAATGTTATAATAACGAAATCGTGATGTTATTTAGTTATCAAAACGGTCAGAAACCATTTACGATATCAAATTTGTTCCATCCTTGTGGTCACTCAAAAGGATACTTACGGCATTTTTGGTCCTATCATTATAAATATTACGAAGAAGGCAAGAATATTTGTTTCTATATTATGAGTAAAATGAAAACTTAGTGTATTTTTATGTAACAGATATCAATCACAATTTGATTTAGCACTAGACATGGAAAGTTTTTTTTTGTTTAGCTTTAAACTTTAAACTTATTAAAACCCGCATATGTTCCACGTATTTCACCTTACAAAACTAATATATATATATATATATATATATATATAATATATATATATATATATATATATATATATATATATATATATATATATATATATATATATATATATATATATATATATATATATATATATATATATATATATATATATATATATATATATATATATATAATTTTACATAATTTACTTCCAAAAACGAGCGTGTGTATCAAATTTACATAAGCGCCCATCCTAAGCGTCCGCTAAAGACTTCCTAAACGCCATAAACAAGAGACGCTGTCTTATCTTCTACTATTAATAGTTTGTAAGGCAACTCCTTAACTTAACTTGCACATTAAAACTGTAGCTGCGCTAATGGCTACTGTGAAATTTAAATGCTTTACAAGTGTGTAATTATGGGACTTTTGAAGCGTTCTTATGCTACTAAATTACAACGTAAAAAGCTAAATTTACGTATTTTGGTGCCTTGCCCTATATCTGGAGTTTGTTTTAAATTATGGTAGACAAAATAAATAAACATATATATATCAATAATTGTTTAAAAAGCAAGCACTAAAGTTATTATTTAATATGCTGGAACCCACTAGGACCCCAAAGATTATTAGATATAAGATCTTAGATTTGAGAAGATTATAGAAGATATTAGATTTAAGATACTCCTTTCCCCACTTTCCACAAAAAATTCGAGACAATGCATGTTGGTTGGCGGATATTAACGCTGCGCTTTTTCTTCTTACGTGAGCTAGGAAATTGAAATAATGTATTCCACTGAGTGGGAATTTGACCCACAACCGCCTGTACTGCGGTCGAGGTACATACATATCCTGGTCATGACTAAATGTTAAGTCAGGCATACAACAGGTATTAAAACTTTGAAAATGAGATATATACAGTTTAGTTCAGTTCTTTAATTATTGCGTTCCAAACCAGTACCAGTACCAGTTGAGCACAAATCACATCGCCAAGGTCACGTTGTATGGAGAACACACGAAGGAGGTTGTAATGTAAAAAAATGATATTACACATTAGGAACAATGTATTTTTAAAAGAGATCCAGTAAGAATATAGCCATCACCTAAAACAAAATAATTAATATTTAAATCAGTATATTCACAACATGATTTAGATTGGTAAATTAATATTTTACAAAGATTTTAATTTATTTAAATATATTTACATAAATAACTAAACAACAACATAAGAAATATGTAAGTATCGATGTCGATATTAAAAAAATATAAAAACTCCAAGCACTTTCAATATCTGATTTATATATATTTGTATTTTCATCAAAAGGAATTTTATAGATACAATATACAGAAATATATTTATATTTTCAATGAAATATCAACATAGTTTAAATACAATGTAGAATGAGATAGTACTTTTACGATATGTAGTCATTAGCTTGTCTCGTCTTAACGTAAGAACACTATTCTCAGATAAGGGCCCTCGAGCTTAATGACAAAGCTACCCGTTGATAGCGTATACGTTTCCGTATCTCCTTGATTGGATTAAATTAATGCGACTGTATTGTGTTTGCTTTACTCGTCTTTACTAACAATTGAACTCGTGTTATTATTTAAAATTATAGAGGTGCCGGGTTCAAATCCTGTTACGTTTAATTTTTTTAATATGGAATAACACTTTAAAGCTAATAAAAATATTCTATTGTTATTATTATATAAAAGCTTATTTATAGTAGATGTATATTTAACTACATTTTTTTAAAATTATTTTTTTATTAATTAATTTTTTAAGTTAAAGAAGAATATCTTAATTTGATTCTTTGCTTTCCAGGTAAATTTCTCAAATCATTTTATTGATTTTTTTATTTTAAATTTTACTTTGACATCAAATAGCAGATTATTTTTTTTTTTATTAAATAATATTATACATGGATATAATATGGAAGTTTGTGTGTATGTGTTAATGCTTGCTACTTAATGTTTACCTCTTAGTATTATATTGTACATCAATTGGTAAAAAATCATAAACAGTGATTTATCACTATAATCTCAAGAATTCAAGTTACAAATGTACCTTTTAGTGAGAATAGCACATTCTTCACCTGCCACACATCAAAGCCTACGTCATTACTCTTGCAAATGCGAGTCCCTGCCCGCGACGAGGACATTTGTCATTTTACCACCATAAAAAAATTTTGATGTCAACTTTATTGCAGACTTTCTTCTTGACCTATATTCGAATTGTTTGCTTGTTTTAAAAAACGTAACATTGATACGAATGCGGTCATTTCAATTAATTATTGATTTTTATATATAATAATTTATATGTAAAATACATAACGCAAAAATAGTTCTTGCTTAGTGATAAATAGAATAGAAAAATAAATTTCTTTTAAATTTTAATACAACCCAATACAATATTATAATATTGTCATACTTTCAACTATTGAGTCTGCAAGGTATTTTTTATAAACAAAGCTTGCATTACACTATCCCCAGAACTCACTATAAGCGCAATTTCACCTTTACAGCATTGACTTTAAGTCCACGTAATACCTTCGAAAATAAAGATATCTTATAAAAGTTCGCGGTCAAAACGTCCGCATTGTTCCGCGTCATTTGTCATCACTTCACTCCACCGTCGCCGTCAGAGGGAGCAGACATTTTGTAGATAATGACGTCATTAAGAGACGTAATAGTGGTTTTTCTGGCCAGCATTCATGGGGTTTTTGTGTATTTAATAAGATTTTTCAGCACACCTGTTATATTGTTTACAACTTTTGTGTCATGTATGGTTACTTTTAATATGGCCTACAGTATAATATATTGTGGCACGGTATGACAATTTTTGACTGCAAATGCAATGGATGTGGGTTTGATTCCAACTCGGGGTTGTAAATTATTTTCCTTTCGTTTGTCAAAAGCGGTGGCCCATAGTAGGGATAAAGCGTGATGCTGGCTAATAATAAAATAATAAGATTCAAATATTAATTGAATAACTATATTTATATATATATATATATATTATATATATATATATATATATATATATATATATATATATATATTTATAATACGCTTGTATTTTATCTGTTTTGTTTAAATGAAACATATAAATAAAAGAGAAGAGATAGTATCGCTACACTCTTTCTACCTATTTCGCCGAAATATGACGATTAAACGGAAACATAGTAAAATTTAAAAAGTCTTTACCAAATAATCTTTACTAAAGTCTTGATTAATTCAGAAAAACTAAGCACCATAAGATAATAACACCATAAGAGGAAATATAAGCCCTTCTATTCTTCTAAGAAATAAGGAAATTAAAAAAACAGTAAGCGACCCTACTGAGAGTTACATACGAATAAATACCTATTTACATTCAGTTATTTAAAATATTTGCGCGTAATCGTTCTAGCTAAAGTCGTCGTCAAAAATCAACATTCGATTTTACAACTCTAGTGACAACAAAGTATCGTCTCCTCGGCATACATCTATCTCACGCAATACGCGAGATCTGTATTAATAAAATAAAAGTTTTTAGATACCTATTTTACATAGATACATAAAGAGAAAGGCAAATATTTCCACTTTAAATTTCAATCGACTTAAAATCGGCCTTCTTTTTGAAGGAAAAAAATAAGCTTATTGACTGACATTGACTGACATCGTTGGTATATAAGTAAATATTGTCAAATAATTCCTTCCACCTTACGTAAATAATCCCATAGTACATAACTACACTATACGTCTATAAACGGATAATAGACGTCCCTATAATATTTGGAAATAAATCTCATCCCCTGTCAAATCAGCGTATAAATATCATCATAGATGTTGACTACAAGAATCAAACATATGTTTCTTATAAAAAAAACATGAAACACCTATTAAATATGAAGGTTTCCTTCGATTATCCTCGAGTTCCATCATCAGACCCTGGCATGATGATACTCACCTCAAACACTTTTTCAAATAAAAAAAGAAATTATTCAAATCAGTTAGTTCACAAATAGCAGTGAAATCGACTTTTTCAAAGTACGTAAAATAATATATAGTGTTTTGACATTATGTTCTATACCTATCCTATATGCGTGATACAGCGTAGGAATGTAAAGAATATGCATCATGCATGATGGATAATAAGGATACTAATATAAAACGTACTATACCGTACTATATAACTAAGAATTCATGCTGCCATAAAAAGATATTGTAAAATATAAAAACAACATTTTACCACTGTAATAATATAGGCATGAGAAACTTCATCGGGTCAGTTGATTTTGTGATATCGACACGTGTATCCAGTATACCGGAGATCCGCAGTAACTATCGTCCTATCGTCCGACTAATCATAATTTTCATACGAGTGAAACGGGTCAAATTTCCAATACGGAATTGTGTGTTTTTCCAGAGAAACTTCGTTTTATTCAGGTATCTTGTTTTGATAGAAGGTATAGGAAGTCTAGTAATCAATTTATATGTGCGCGTTCAATAATACTATAATAGTTTTAGTAAATATTTGACCAGAATAGGAAAATGAACCAAAGTTTTTATAAATGGTACCTGTATGACACACACATGCTTATTTTTCAAATATACTGTCATTGCGAGTGATATATAAGTCAGACTAACGATATTTTTTCCATTACTTGAATACGGATATTGCTACTATTTTTTTTAACAGCCAAGCATAAAATAAAAAGAGGATAAAAAATCAAAAAATATATATAAATGTAAATAAAAAAATTTTGTCGACAAAAAATTGAGGAATGTTCTATTATAATTATAATTTTACTGTACCAATAGACATTTAAAATTTCGCTTAAAAATATAATTTAACACTGCAATCCATATTAAATAAAAATGCATTTTACTTTTCAAATCCATTTTAAAATGTAACATCCACGCCAAAAATCCGCGCTCGTACCGACAATTTTTCATAAAAATATTAAAAACTTTTAACGTTCCTGATAACAAGAAAAGAAAAAGTGCATTTCCAAACAAAATTGCAGTAAGTAACTTTCAACCGAAGTCTAAACTAGCAAGTGCAAATCGGAACAAACTAAGCGCTAAGAAGTCGACCTGGAAAGTGTTGCATCTCAGCTTGGAAGCCAGGAATTCTAAATACGACCACAATTTGCGGCGCTTACATATTGAACGGGAATAAGCATTTCCAATAAGATTCCTCTTATATTCACTACTCCATATATACACTTGTCTAAAGATAACGCCATTTTATTTTTTATATACTTTTTTTATTAAACGGCGTAAATACTGCTTTTAACTGTAAATTCGATCGTTGTGGGCTTAATTTCCACTTGGGGTAAAGAATTATTTTCATCAATTTTCATCTAATGATAATACAAAGCGCAGCGTTGAATTCTGCCACTCAACCTGTAGTGTCTCAAATTTGGGCGAACAGACAAGAACGGAGTATGTTAACATTAGGTTTTCCCTATCTACGTATGTATGTGGAATGAAGCGTGTAACTTTTTGTTTTACTACAAAAAAATATTAGTACAATGCGAGTGGTCCTCGCGCATCGAGGGTTTCGTACCAATTTTATGATTGAATGAATCTGACTATAAAATAAAATTAATGATAAAAAATTGATATGTTTAAATTTGCGGTCGTATGCACTAATTTTGTATGAACTGAAATACACAAATAAGTTTAGAATAGTTTTTTTGGCTTCGCACGCCCGCAAAATGATCTTGACAGACGGACCTCAAACTGATTCTATAAGTGATTATATGGTTCTTCGTTTTGAAGGGACAAACAAGGCTTTAAACATTTTAATGACTTCATATCTTCTTCTATTCAACAGATAGTTAAAATATGAACATATTTTTCAGTCATTTATTTTTGATATTTTGAGTTCAGCTTATACTTCTTTAGAAAATATATAGTAAAATATATAATACCTAGTGCTAGATAAAAAATTTATATATCTAAATAACACTTAATAAAAGCTACAAAGGAAGCTTTTTTAGCGTAAATAGAGACATAAGGCAATTAAACGTTCACCGAGATATTACCGTTCCAACATTACAACCATTGTGTCGCTAAGTGTACTTGCTCACTTCTATTAAAATACTAACAATGACAACGAGTTAGTTGTTTTGTAAAATACCTAAATACACAAGTCAAGGTAGTGCTTAGTTTTAAGTGGACAGTTCCGATCGTTTGTTATCGTTACTTGTTCACAATACCCAATTGTAGGCTGTTAGCAGTCAATTATAATACTATTAAAACTTCGACGAGAATATCTAAATTGTAATAAGTCATGTTTTGGATATTAAATGAAACATTCAATCATTATATAAACAAATACTTAGCAAATTAAAAGCACGGATATTAGAGGAAATGGAGAAATGTTAAAATTGCATTCTTTTTCTTTCAAGTAGCAAATACATATGTTTATTATTATTATAGAAATCATAGAAAACCTAGTGTTAAGACACTCTGTTCCCCGCATTCCGCCTTTCGACACATTGTTGAGTGGCGGAACTCAACGCCGAGCTTTACCTTGTTACAAAAGCGAAAAAATGCAAAATATTCATTCTCCCCGAGCAGGAATCGAACCGTTTACAGGCAGATACTGTGCCTCTGCGCCACGACGGTCCTCACATATATTTATGTTTTTTTCAATAATTAAATATGATCTATATATAAGTAATCAATAACATGTTATATATATTTGTAAGCAAATATCAAAATTCGTACCACACTGTAATATTGAAATTGAATTTACAAATTACTGTCAAAATATATTAGTGTACGTCATTCATTTGTTAATGCGATCTACACATAACAAGCCTATTATAGTGTATAAATTAATTTACATTATTAGTAATTTTAAGAATATTTTTCTAACTCAGAAACCTCAATTATTTTCTGACGCTTTATGCCTTATCCTATATAAAACAGATACAGAAATATTCATTCCAATTAAGTTCTGTAATTTTTTTTGCCTGAATGTGAAATCTTCTATAAAAACCGTGTATACAAAATGACACATTAAATTTGCATGAATTACCACTCACAAAACAATTTTACGCATGCCCCAACATGTGCTTAAGTTTCATACGCGGCTGTTATCCATAAAATATAATACACCAGATGAACGTCTAACGGGTAAGCAGCGAACTTTTGAAAGTGTGAAGTGAATGCGTCCCAAGTAGTCGATAAATCATTGTTCCTAAAGCTTAGGGATGGTACAGTGGGCAGCGCGAGTGAAATTTCAATAATATAAAAATAGCCCTAGCTATCATAATAATAAGAGCTAGAAAAATATGTGGAAAACCGTACACAGATCGGCCCAAATAATGTTATCAGGATATAAGCAAGTTTAACAAAGGCTGGTTTTACAAAGTAAAGTAAAGGCAAAAACAGCGTGATACGTAACATAATCTGGCATATTTTTGTTTTTAATGATTGATCTTTTCATATCAATTTACGTTATTAATTCTAGCGGATAGTATTAGTAGCTACGTATATTTTTATACAGTTACTGCCTACAAACTTGATCAAATGTTTAAAACTGTAGGCAGAAACTGTTGTAATGTTACATTACATACCATAGATAATATATGGAATAATAAAAATATCATTGTATATTTTAATGATTTTTAAGTGGTCAAAGCATTTGGATTTGAACCCACGGCTCATGGAGAGACGTGGGTTCAAATCCCGCTGCGTTCAAATTTTTATGTTTTCTTTAAGTAATATCATTGTATTTTGGAATGTATAATACGAGTATATGTATCGTATAATGTTATTGGTAATTGAACGTATTTCCTTGAGGAGGATATAATTAATATAAACATATAATGTGATTTTTTAAATAGAGAATGTGGAAAACATTCTTTAGGATTCAAAATAATTCAGAAATAGCAGTGAGTAGGGACCTCAAGATACAAAATGTACGTTTTTACTCAATTTGGTAGAAGAGAACATTATTGATTGCTTCCTATTGGCTAGAACATATAAAAATATTCTACATTATGACTTTTTGACTTCCGGAGAAGTGCTCATGGAGACATCTCAGGATAGGTGCATTTGCACATCACAAGTAAGATAATACGAATTGTAAATTTTATAATATATTATGTGTTGTCAGGGTTTGGTTTTACTAAACTGATGTTAGTGACACTCACCCATGGTGCTTGGCGTCACTGAGGTAATACATATGAGTTAAGTGAACGGCTATGGTAGCGTTTATTTGTTATAGACTTCGGTCTTTAGTGTCACCAATCAATGATATTTTTTTTGCAAAGGCCACCAAGTTATGTTAACGAATAAATGAAGTATTTAATAAACTTACAACTATAACAATAATATAAATGAAACAGACTTTAAAACTGATGTTCATTGATTCGACCAAAACCAAGTAAAATGTTAAATAACGCATTTTATTCGATATCGCAATCATAATGGATTGTCAATACGTAGATAGTGGAGGATGAGAAGTTTTAGCTCTAGTTGTCTTATTGTTACTCAACAAAAAGTAAAAAATATATGGCTGAGGATAAAAACTTAATGTAAATTACAACAATTATTAGTTTATACTTAATGTAACTAACTAACTTAATGTAAATTACAATATTATTATTAGTAAAACAAAAATTTTGTCACGTACAAGTCAGACTCGTGCAACGAGAGTTTCAACCAAGTACGAAAATTGTATGATTTTATTCACTCATTTTGTATGAAATAGAACTACTAATATACATTTATAATAACTTTTTTATGTGTCACATGTATTCATTACCAAGTTTTGAAAATGTTTCTTTTTAAGCACTGTAGGTTCACACTTTTTGCCAAATTGCATGGTTGTAGGTCAACAGGAACTAGTAGTCTATAGCATTTAATTATGCTGCGATAGTCAAAACATGTGCTAAAAAAGAAGTATATACATATTTGATATATATATATCATGAATTTGGAATTTTGATCTTTTATGTTCAAGGGATTTTGTATCGGATATAAATTTCAGTATAACCTTCACGTATTCTTGATAGATGGACAGATATACAGATAGACAGAGTAGCAAATGAAGGGAACTTATAAAATATATAGGCAACGTTTTTTCTTTTCCGATATGGAATCCCATAAGCCAACTATAAATATACCTATATTCAATAGAATTTTGAAACAGACCGACGAAATACATTAAAGGATTAAGCTACACAATTGGCTTGTCGCTATACAATCATTTATATTAATAACTAGCTGACCCGACAGACTTCGTACTGCCTCAATAGATAAATTAAAAGCGAAAATTTGGATAAAATAAATTTATAATAAATAAAAGGAATTTGTAATTCAAAAAAAGCCCGATATGAATGAGGTTTTATTATTATTTTCAATTAATTACCCATGTTGTTGATTGAAAAATTTACGTAAATAGCTTAGTAAGTGTATAGTCTAATCTGAAACTTGCTTATTTTATAATGAATTTATAAAATCTTAATTTGCTTACATAAAAAACTACACTGTCCATCAAGTTTTTTATATTGTTAATTACACATGAATGTTTGGAAAAAGGTTGTATGACAAATTTTCATGTCACAACAATTAATTCTTTACAAAATAGAGTTTGCAAGTCCATTTAGTATAAACCGGTTATACCATAAGTTTTAATTTGAATTTTACAAATTATTTTATCCGCATTAAATCCATCCACATTGAATACAACACAGATAAAACATAGCTGGTCAAGTCTCATTGCTTGATGTTGCTTAAAAATAGTTACGTTATAACAATTAGATACTCAGAAAACAAAGTTTGTCTAATAAACTGGTTATTTATAAGGTTTCAATTTGATGTTGACAGACACACACAGTTCCGATAAATCTGTTAATCAATTTAAAGCTTTCTGATAAGCTATATTTTTTGTTTTGTTTTACAGTGCGTAAATAAACAAAGATGACGTTTTGCCTACGCGAGAACACGTGACGTATATTGTTCATGCACGAAACAGGGAAACTCCAAGTTGATTTCGTAGACTTACAACGATTTATTTATGGTTATTGCAAAGGCTGGACGTACGGGAAATTCATCGTCAATAAAATCAAATGGTAAATCCGTTGGAATCATCGGTGTGAGCGAGATCAAGACATCCTCGCCTTTGTATTTTCCCTTTATGAGTGTTGTTGCCTCATGTTCGTTGCTATTTGGAGTATCTTTCGTGTCACCACAAATTTGATGATTTTAGGCATGCATTTAGTTCATCGCAAGTGTATCCGTTGGGTGAAGTTTGAAGACGCACACGATCAAAAACATCTTCACTTTCACTTCTTCATCCACAAATCTATTGGATTCGAGGGAAAATATGCCCTTCAATTAAATAAACTCACTGTCATTTTCTAAAATGGGGACTGCCAAATAGATAATGTGTCTTTCATGGATCGCAAATAAGAAAATAAATACCTACGCTACTTACTAGCTACTACCCATTTTCATAATGATAATTCTGTACTTTGCATTGGTTACAGCAAAGACGACCTTGTTGCTACCTTGGTTAACATATTTATATACCCTCGCAACTGACTGATCGCCGACAATACAATGGGTATCCATCATTTCTCTCTTGGTCTCTTGGGTATCGCTTGGAACATTTTTCGTCGAACATACAGGTTCACCCTGTAGTTAAAAACTCCACAAGGTCCATGTATCATGTATTTGGTAACTACAGCATGCATATTATGGAATTAATCTCATCTGACCTTATCTTATCCACTAACCAGAGTAAAATGTGCGCATCCAACAACAGATTTGGCCATAAACGCGACGTGTTAACAGTTCGTGTTAACAGTGTCCCCAGTAAATGATAAATTTGTCCTTGTATCTGTAATTTTTAATATTTAATTATTTCTCATACATATTTTAATGGAAATTTGAATATTATAAAAATCTATCATGTTATAATACCTTAAAAGTGGGCATGAAATTATATTGTACAATATGTGTTGCACCAAACGATGTCATATGGAAACAACTGTTGTATTTTTGAATATTGGCTAAGAAGAGCTTAGAATCATTTCCCATCCCAGAAACTAAAGAGCGTAAGGGATCTGGCAGTGGGACCAATTGTGGTAATTATAATTTACCTCTAGTACAACATTACCCATGTATTTTAACGCTTTACGATATTCACAAATTATTGTCGTTTTCCAAATTGTTACCGATTTGTTGATACAATAATCTATTGTCGGATCATAGTGGAATGCAGCTCGTTACACGACCACAGAAGGACTGCATCTGCGGGATCGCTCAATTTCATTATGTCGGTCGTGCTCGCTGTTGTTGTGCTTGACGTGCGCAAACTCGTTACATTCTAAGCTTACCTATTTCATTGTTACTCACCAAAGAACACAATTTGGACATAGCAATACGAACATTATCTTGATCTGTCTTTATCTGGTCATCAGTGCGGTTAGAACGTGAGGTAGCTCTTCCTACATTTGATTAACTGCGACGACCTAAGTCAGGTCGTCGTCTCATCGGCATCATAAATTGTAAATATTCAAAGTTAAAAAGTTATCGTACAGTTAACGGTAAAGTGTCACTATCACAAAAGATCAAGAAAAAAAGAGCACGTTACTTGAAATATCACTTTCACAAAGGATCACCGAAGTATAGAAAGTTCTCAAGCACTCATAAGCTCACAAAGATAGAAAAATGCACGTAGGAGGTACCGATCGACATAGATGATTGAGCTATTCGTCATTATTTGTCAAATATTAAGGTTGCAATGAAAATTTTACACCACCCATGTGGAACATCCATGTTGCAAAAATATGACTATGGCATCGATGGCCGAACAAACATAATATTCGATTTTAGCACTAAACATCAATGTTAATAGATAATAATTAATCGACCATCATTATTTCTAATAAAAAATTAAATTGTTGTTTTTTTTAATTCTTGTACTATTAACATACTTACCATTTAAACCTTCCCTGAATTTTCACAAATAATCACATAACATTATTTTCAAATTTAAAAATAAGCCTTCGATAATGACATGCTATTTGTTGCTATTAAAATGATTACTTTCTAAAACCTGATAATTTCATATTTATTGTATGTATGTGAATAATATATACTTTTATATATTTATATGTACATGTTAACCTTTTATGTATTTTTATATACTTATATATGTTAGCGTATCTATGTATCTATATATATTATATGAGATTTGTACTACAACATTTCAACACTAGGCTCTCCTTACTTACCATATGTGAATCTTGTGCGTGTGTGTGTGTACGTTAAAAATTTATACTGATTTTTTTTTTAATTTTTTAGTTAATATTACATATTTTGAGGATATTATTTTTTAGATGCAAAGTTTATGTATATGTAATGTATGTATATTTTCTATTCCATAGCGAAAAAAATAAGCAAAAAAACATATTATAACACAAAGTTCTCCATTAAATTCACACAACCATTGGAAGCCTGCAAGAGACTTATACAATTCTCCTACATTTAGCACGGTAGATACAGTGTTTTAATAGCTAAAAAAATGCTTTAAAAATATCTAGTCTTAATTCTAAGATATCGCATTGTAAAATGCAAGCACTTAACATGAATGGAAATTACGAGAAAATGTGACAGTTTTATCATAGTTGCAACTGAAGCTGGCTCACTTTGATATTCACTTTGCATGCTCAGTGCACTTCAATAGATAAAGCTACTTTATTTCGAAATCATTGGTTTAATATTGAAAAATTATATATTAATGTATTTTCTTATATAAATATTTTAATATAAATAATATATTATATAATAACAACTAAATCCATTCATTTTTGCAAGATAAAAAGGAAAGGCTTTTAGTGACTAAATAAGTTACCCGTGCTTATTAGTAAGCTGGAAAAATTCTAATGTCAGTCCACTCCGTACTCTCTTCTCTTCTTTAATTCCTTTTGCTATAATGAGAGCGTGGAAATGAAAGTAATTCCTCACGTGGGAATCGAACCTACAGTACGCAAAAGTATTAAAATTAAAACATAAACAGTCTTAATAACTTATATCATTGCAATATCGAAAAATATTTTTCATTTGATATTCATAATTTAATCATATCGTTCTTAAACTTCCATTTGCTGTGAAAACGACGATTTAATTTTTTAATAACACGCTAAAGAAACTTCGTCTGCAGTAAGTTGCATTTCCCTTTTGAAATTTTATGTAAAAGAAAAATGTTAGAGTTATTTTTGTATTCATTATTTTAATTCAAATAGGATTTCTGTTATTTTGTTACTTTACAATATATATATATATATATATATATATATATATATATATATATATATATATATATATATATATATAATATATATATATATATATATATATATATATATATATATATATATATATATATATATATATATATATATATATATATATATATATATATATATATATATATATATATATATATAATATTCTTTATTGTACTAAAAAAAAACATAAGCGTAACAACATAAAAAAGAAAAAGTAGTACATAAAGGTGGACTTATCCCTATAAGAGATCTCTTCCAGCCAACCTATGGTAGTGGATGAGTTTTTAAGCATTTTAAGCATATATATATATATATATATATATATATATATATATATATATATATATATATATATATATATATATATATATATATATATATATGCTTCGCCCGCTTGAATTACATTGTTACATATTTATAAAGTGAAATGCATTTGTTTATCTTAAATTCTAGGCCATATGTTATTACTGAAAAAATTCATCTTAATCTGTATAAATATATCCCGTAAATATATCTCGTGTATCCTATTCACGTAAAGTAGCCTATGTATTATTGCAAACCATAACCTACGCCTCTTCTAAATTTCATCCAGGTCCCTTCAGTTGTTTTGACGTGGTTGAGTAACAAGCTTACACACAAACTTTTGCATTTATTATATTAGTAGGATAAGTTATCAACTATAAATTCAATATACTCGTATTCTTCTTCTTGGCATTAGTCCTGGCTTTTGCCAGGGTCTGCCTTCCGACTAAGGTTACTCCACTTTGCACTTTGCACACTTTAACATCCTCAGTGGACAATCTATTGGCTCTCATGTCTTGCGTCACGAAATCCAGCCATCGCTTCCTTGGGCGACCGGGTGGTCTAACTCCAGGGACAGACATGTCAAGGCACTTTCTTCCGACATAGTTCTCAGATCGGCGCATAACATGGCCATACCATCTCAGGCGACGCTCTTGGAGCTTATCCGCTACGTCACGGACCCCAAGACTACCTCGAATGAATGTGTTGCGTATGCGGTCGGACCGCGTAACTCATACAACTCGTATTATGCAGTAATATTGATCGATCCTCAGCATATTGTAGATTGGAAGTAATAAATAACACTTGTATAATAATTAGTATTTAGTTTACAAATTATAATCAATTGAATACATATAAATAACTCTTTACACTTACATTTCCGTATCTAAAAGGTAAAAACGGGATCCTATTACTAAGCCTACGCTTTCTGTCTGTTACCAGGCTGTATCTCATAAGCCGTGATAGCTAGAAAACTGAAATTTTCACAAATTATGTATTTCCGTTGCCGCTATGAATAAGTACACACGAAATAGGTACGGAGCCCTCGGTGTGCAGGTACTATTCGCACTTGACCGATATCTTTAATTAATGTTAATTTTTATATTTCATTTATATGAGTAGAAAGAATTCACCTAGTGACCCCTAAATCCGTTCTCAACTCTATGTCATTTTAAAAACAACAAGCGATATATTCGAAAATATTTGAAGCATTAACATTACTAAAACGAAACATTTAACACATAGTTACAGTCCATACAATACACTAAGCCTTCTCCTTAAGTTAACGACCTTCGCGTTTTATTCGCAATAATTTTTAAATATTATAAAATATACGCAAAAAATTGCCACTACTTTTTCCGTATATTCTACAATAAGTTATATTCTAAGGTAAGAATAGCATAAACAAACGTATCGTAGCCGAAAAGTTCTTTTAGAATTCTGACGTCGAACTAAGATGATAAAACGTTCATATTTCGTAAATTGTCTATTTATCGTAAAAACTTTTATAATACCTTAATGCCTTGAGTCCGTTACGACTTCACTGAAAATTTTAAACTTTTATATTTACCTATAAAAAGAACACCTCATATTTACTATAGTATTTTTTGCTTACTGGAATTATAAACATATAGAATTGATACAAATATATATATATATATATATATATATATATATATATATATATATATATATATATATATATATATATATATAATATATATATATATATATATATATATATATATATATATATATATATATATATATATATATATATATTATGGCCCTGTATTTACAAACGCAACGGTCGCACCTATACCACATACCTCTTTCGCCACGTTCACTGTCATTAACCTCTTCAAACACCGGGGGGTTGTCGTGTTTTTTACGTGACCTTCTTCCGGTATCTTTAACATTGTGTTCTAGAAGGTGAACAATTTAGTTCAAGGAAACTCTGTTAACACTAAGGTACATAATGCAAAATGATAATCTTTTAGCAGAACGCGAACAAAATATAAACTTGATCCTTATATGAAACCCGTGCTTGACCTTTACTCAGCGGAGACTCGACAAGTTTGTTTAGGCAACGGTTGTTTATACTGTCTATACATAAAAGAAAATATGACAAGTTTCTTCGCAACATGGAGATACTATATGAATGTATGTAAACGCATGTATATATTGTTTGTATTTTATTAAAAAAATAAATTAAAAAAGAGCAACTGTTGAGATTTTCGCCAGCTCTTCTCAGCAGAACTGCCCTCCGAGCTGGTGGTAGCTTCTAGTAGGACTGACTATACTGACACTTATGTTAGTTGACGATACGAAAGTGCTTGTAAAACTACTTGAAACAAAAATACATTTATGCAACAGCATAACAGCGTCTGGCACAAGTTGGATTCGATTCCTACTCGTGGAGAACGTATTATTTCGAGAACGTTATATCCTCGCTCTGGTAAGAAGACAAAGAGCGGTCTTGACTGCCGCCACTCACCACGCGATGTCTAAAAATTAGGCAAAAAGCGCATAACAGAGTGTCTTAACATTAAAATACGCGGAAAATAGGGTCAATAATTTTTAGCAGTATATAACAATGTAGCAGAGATTTATTGTCAAAATACTCCGTTTTCCTCTTTACGATCAAACTCGAGACATTGTGCGTTGCTATTATTTAGTTATAATATAGATAATATAATAAGTATCTATAAATAGTCACTCATTATTACAAGCCCAAAAGGTCTACCTTTTGGGCTTGTAATGGTCTTCTTCTAAGAAGACCACAAATAATACACTCTTTCCTCCCGAGCTTAAGAGCTTAAGATATTGTATGTTGTGTGACATAACTTTATCCAATCAGAGCGGAAGAATGAAAATAGTTCCTTAGTCCAAGTGGACATCGAACCCACAACCGTCACGCTTACAGTCAGGCACTGTTCTTCTGCACCATGATGGCCTTATTTTCAAAAACAAAAAAAATATTGCTATTGAAACTAGAGCTATTACTACCAAGCCTTGAAGCAGAGTATTTAAAAAATCCGAATTTTTATAAATTATTTTAAAAGATAGTGTAATTTTTGCGCTCTTCAAAATTAACCTCGTTATAGCCGTTAAAGCTACGTTTTTAAAATGTTGAGATTCAAAGGCGAATGCTATGAAGGGCAAACTTCATATGTCATCATTTAAAATAGATTTTACAGCAAAAGCAGAAATATAGATATATTTTTGTAATAATGATACGAAGCGTAATATATTTTTTTTACCTTTACGATTAGAAAACAATTTAGTAGTGACACTCAAAGCGATTAAACAGAATAACTTAATATCACGACACTCCGTTTTCCGTTCTCCGCCTGAATTTAGACATTGTTGATGTACGTACATATTCATACATTCTTCGCAACTTTTTTAGAAATTCAAATATATATATATATATATATATATATATATATATATATATATATATATATATATATATATATATATATATATATATATATATATATATATATATATATATATATATATATATATATATATATATATATATATATATATATATATATAAAACAAAGACGGGTTTGTTACAACACTTATAACTCGAGATCTGCTGAACCAATTTTCATGGTTATTGATTCGTTGGATTTGTCTCCGACCAGAAGAGCAGAATACATCTTAAAAATAATGAATACTCGATATGTGCAATGAATATATCATTTCAATAAATGCTCATCTTTTTATTACATGTCATGTTTGACGCAACAACTGTTTTAGTTGTCCAATCCTGTCAAATATTGTATCAACTATTCATGTGTGCGTTCAGAAACTCTCAAAAGTTCAGGTACTGTTGTATTTGATTGTTTTAGACATTGTGTAAATAATTTTGGAAATAAGTACATGTGTAAATTATTAATTAAATATTTAATTTTATTCCTGAAAATAATACCTAAGATTTAATCTACAGGTTAACAAAAGTGTAAATTTCTTTTTATAGATTGTCTATGATTTTTCTTGATAAGCTATTGTCTGTCTCGAAAGTTCAGGCACAACTGTTATATTTGGTTGTTTTATGTGGTTTGTGCGAGTGCATATTCAGTATTACTATTAGTAACAATGCTGCGTCACTGCGCGAACACGCAAAAATGTAATGTCTGTTTCCAAATGACTTCATTTGGGGCGTAAAATAAATTATTTTCTGACTGTAAAAAATATCTGGAGTGTAGTTTGTTAGATTTCTGATTTTATTCGTGTCAAAAAATGGCATGTTATTATTTGAAAAAAAAGTGTTTGTAAATCTAACTATAACTATGGCTTTGACTTTACAGATTCAAGGCTAGATTTACCATCGCACTGAATCATTGCAACCTATTGAAGATGTACAGCATAAATTCTTGCAAATATATTTCATGGGAATATGGAAGAACGACTTGACCAGCGTCAAGTGATCATCACAGCTACGAAAACAGCAATTCTCCAAGATCTTTCGGTTGAATCAAGCTAAAGAGTGTTCGGAAGAGTATATTCTATGATGATGATATTCGATGATATTCTATCTACTAACTACTACTATCACAACTAAAGTGAAAGGAAACGATTTGTAGTTGACAACAGTAGGATCGTGCCATATTCGCCATTTTTTTCCAAAACATGCAAGGCACTTTGTAATGTTGAGTATTTCAATTCGGTCAAGTCCATAAATTTGCAAATATGTCACGAAAGGGAGCAAAATGGCGGTTATTGGTATGCAAACATCCAATATCAACGATGAAATCACGCGCTATCAAGTTGGTAGATATGTGAATTGTAATGGAGCAATTTGGCATATATTCTCATTTCCTATTCACGAACGTCATCCCACTGTTGTACATTTGGGGGTGCATCTAGAGAACGGTCAGAGAATATATTTCACAGCGTCAAATGCTGCTCAATGTGCCGGAACACCTCCAGCAACAACACTGACCAGTTTCTTTGCGATTTATCTAAGTGATCCGTTCGCACGAACGTTGCTTTACTGGGAAATGCCACGTTATTGCCACTTAGAACGCTACATCAAAGAAATTTCAACGTCGGAAGCAAGACGACGCAGTTCCTGGTCATACAGATATACGTTCTACTGATGCTATTGGTCGTATTTACACAGTTCATTCAAAGAATGATGAATGTTTCGAACTGTTAATAGTATATTGTGCCCTACATTTCGTGCAGCATGTCAAGTTCATCATCAACAATTATTTCTGCATCTCCCAGTCAGATACGCACATTATTTGCTATCATCATTTCGACATGCTTCCCATCGAAACCGCGTGACCTGTGGAACAATTACAAAGATAACATGTCAGAAGACATTTTACTTCGAATTCGTGTCAGCTGAAGAAATCGTGATTTCTTGGGGTGAATGAGGAGAACAGCATAACCAGGCTTTGCTCTTGATCGACGATACTCGTATGTGTTACCTCATGTGCGGCAGTTTGTTAGTTAGGTTAGGAATGTCGGCGCCACATCGCGGAATGAATGATGCACTTAATAGAGAATTGGAACGTGAGCGTAAATATGATCCACATAAATCCAATCATCCAAATTGATGCAATTGATGATGGTGGTTTATTTTTTTGGTGGCTTATTTTTTTTGGATGTCCCCGGTGGAACTGGAAAGACATTTCTCATGTCATTGATTTTGGCCACTGTACGTGCGAGATCTGAAATTGCGGTAGCAATTGTAAGACGGATGCCGTACGGCTTAATCAGCGTTAAAATTGCCATTAAATCTTCAAACTACTGAACAACCGACATGTAACATTTCGAAACACTCCGCAATGGTCAAAGTTTTAGTAGCATCAAAAATCATCATATAGGACGAATTCCCAATGGCACACAAACGCGCATTGGAAGAGCACTAGACCGAACATTAAAAGATCTGCGCAATGACTCGAGATGTTTTGGTGGTGCAATGATTTTATTATTGGGCGATTTCCGATAAACACTACCAGTCATCCCAAGATCTACTGCTGCCGACGAAATAAACGCTTGCCTCAAAGCATCAAATCTGTGGCGATATGTAAAGAAACTTCAACTGTCTGTAAATATGAGAGTTGCATTGTTGAAAGATCTATCTGCTGATGATTTCTCGAAGCAATTGCTGACGAATCCTGTTTACAAATCGAGCGGTTGATTTCATTTCCTCCATTTTTTTGCAATTTCGTCTCGTCAAAGCGAGCTTATCAACAAAGTATTCCCGAATATCATTACTAACCGACAAAAATACCAAATGGTGAAGTGGGTAAGCAATTTTGGCGGCTAAAATTAAATATATAGATGACTACTCAATTTTAAAATTCAAAATCAAATCGTAGGTACTCTGTATTCATTCAAATCTATCGACTGTGTAACAAACGAAGAATAAGCCTCTAATTATCCAACTTAATTTTTAAACTCCTTGGATGTGGCTGTTGGCTCGGTAGTCATCAAGCTTAGAAATTTAAACCAACCAAAACTGTGCAATGGAACGCGTTTGGTGATAAGAAAACTGATGAGCAATGTGATTCACACGTCGATACTTAAAGGAAAATTTAAAGATAAGGAAGTTCTTATTCCAACGATTCCGATGATCCCAACGGATATGCTCTTTGAGTTTAAACGAATTCAATTCCCGATTCGTTTTGCCTTCGCCATGACGATCAACAAATCACAGGGCCAATCCTTGACTATTTGTGGCCTCAATCTAGAAAATGCATGATTTTCTCATGGTCAATTGCACGTGGCATGCTCAAGTATCGGCAAACCATCCGCTTTATTTGTACTTGCATCTGACCAAAAAACAAATAATGTCATTTACCACAAGGAATGTTTGAATGAAAATCCGATTAAATAATTAATCCGAGTGTATCACAATCTGCACAACATTTTTTTCTGACATGTGTTTGAAGTACTTAGTTATTATTATTTTTTAATTTTTAGTCTCATTCTGAACGTATTCATCATCATTCATCATAATAAAATACTTATATATTTATATTAGTTTGTATCAATGTATATAACTGTATCCTCAAAGCCTAAATTAGTTCAGCCAAAAGGTAACACGACAATCATTGACTGTTAGGCGGTACGAATATATATATATATATATATATATATATATATATATATATATATATATATATATATATATATATATATATATATATATATATATATATATATATGTATATGAGAAGCCGTAATGGCACAGCGGTAGAACATTGGACTGTAAACATGACGATTGCGGGTTCGATTCTCACCCAGGGGAATCCGCCACTCAACACGTAATGTCTCGAAAATCGAACATAAAGTGGGGAAAACACAGTGTCTTAACACTTTTATTGATGGCTATATAAGCCTATTCTGAAGCGACAGGTCCTACCGCACACTCCACGAGAGAAGGAACCTCCTACTGGTAGATTAATGTCGGCGCGGTGGAATTTCATCCTCTTGTCGGCAAATATAGCGTAAAGAGACTTATATTACTAATATTATTTTAGTAACAATAGTAATTATATAAATTATTTTGGGTTTATAAAATTTGTTAGTACTGTCTACATATTCCTCTTAGTACTTATTACCTTAACTCGTATTTTTTAGTTTACATACAAGTGTTATTAATACTCAACTTCCTTGCATACGCAAGGAAGTATGAAAAAAATACGGAAAAAGATCTTTTAGATTATCCATAAGAAACAGCCCTGCCCTTTTTTTTTTATTCTCATTTTAAGAGCTGAGTCACTGGGTGACTATGTTGCTCTGGTTAGTAGTTACAAATAAACTTAAAAATATATTAGTTATACACTTGCATACTATTTACGCTTACTTAAATTAAGCTTAACTATACTATATAACAATTTGGCCATATTGGATGTAGGATTTGAGAGATATATATTACAACTTCCAATCGAGTTGTCTGCAATTTGCGAAAACAAAGTGAACCTACGGGTACATTCCATTAAAATATGATACACATCCTCTACAATTCCACAATCCGAACAATTAGGCGAGACAGTTTAGCCCTGCCCTTTAAAGTAAATAACTTTATTAATCAATATTACGCAAATTATTCTAAGTATATATTTAGTTAATGAAAAAAGTACCTCATTTCTAATTATTCAAAACAAATTTCACCTCATGTTTCAAACTAAATCTTTTGAAATTTAATTAAAAGAGATGCCTGTGTCTTGTGAATCAAAGAGCCCGTTTAAGGTGAGAACAGTTGTTTACTGCCTCTTCATTAACATTGCACTTACTTGAGATTATCTTTAATTATTTTTACTTGTATATTAGTCTTTACAAACGTCTATAAATATTTTTTTAGTTTTAAGTGAGTATTTAAATCGCTATATATTAGCATTTTACGTACTTTTTCTTCATATTTTCATAGCTCATATTAAGAGATACAGTGTACCGACACTACATTTTCTTTGTAATTTTCGCTTTCTTGGAATTTTAGACTGACTGACTGACTGATAGCTTTATTTCTTACTTATAAACTTATAAAACTTATAACTTTTGTATGAGGACGTCGTGACGCAATGGGCGACTGACTGGATGTGACTGTAGACGTAACGCTTGTGGATACTCACTCACGATACTCACCCGCTCTGATAAGAACTCATAGCGCGGCGTTGAGTTACATCACTTGAGACTGAATGCCTCGAGAATCGACGATTAGTGAGAAAGAAAGTGGGGGGGGGGGCTAATCATAACGTAGATAATGAAAAACTAACATATATATTTTTATTATTGTTCTGCTGCATTTGTTTTCCAAATGGATATAAAAATTCCATGAAATATCCTTATTATTATTATTATTATTTATTATTATTACACATAATTTATTATTATAAATTATTAATACAATTTGTATTATTATAAATTCTAATAGAATCATAAACACACACAGCGAAGCCGTAGAAACATAATCATGTTCAGTGAGAGACACTTGTATAGTTAAATGCACTGCTGAACTTAAAGCAAAACGTTATTTCACTTGCATAATTTCGTACTCTAAGTGTCTGCAAGATATTCAAATTATCTTTAAACGTGTATTTTATTTAGAAGTATGATTTATATTAATTGTAATTAAACTTTTAATCATAGCGTTTTTGACTTTTTTATTACGTACGCTTTGTTTAATGTAGAGAAAGGCTAAGTGTAGATTTAAAAATCCCTTTGAAAGTAAACCTTAACGCTCGCCTCCACTAACCAAATTGTCTTACTTAGTATACTCATGGCCACGAACTACTGAAAATGTTTGAAAAGTAGCGTTTCCAAAAAACATAACCAATTAATCTGCCAAAAAATTAATTTATAGTAATAGTTGTTTTAAAAATATCAGGGTCTTTTAATAGATTATAGCGATTTCGCAGCTCGATCTTACTTCTACTGCTTACAAATCAATCTATTGGCCTGTAGGCCGGTGTGTTTATAAGTTTAGAGTACTCTTTGCCTTAAAATTATGATCTGTAGGTTGCTTGAAAAATATACTGTAAGTTTTTAATACTTCACATTTTAGGCATATAGGTTTTTAGAGTAAATATCCGGTTTGGACGACGTAATCTCATACGTGTCCATCATGCAAGAAAATGAAGAGTTTATTTGAAAATAGAACGACGCTTTTATATATATTCTTAGATGATCCTTCGATCGCACACTATTTACCGTTTCTTGGTTAAAATATTTATCTGTGCACTAACTAGCGAAAGACTGTTAGACTATGTTTGTATTTCCCTTTACATTAAAAATGTTAACAAAGCCTCAAATTACGTATTCACAACAACGGCATATATTATTTATCTAAAAATTATATTAAAAATATTAAATCGAGTGATATACTAAAAATCGACGAGAGATGACAATTTTTATTTCAATTAGAATTTTGAACCAGTCGTGCATGCGAATCCGCAGTCAAACACAATTCAGATATATTGAAAACGACGATTAAGCCATACACAATGTACTCGTTCAAGCTACGTTATAAAAAAGTACTGCATTGCTGCAATTGATTAGATTTCAAGTTGTAAATTGTGTTTTTGTAAAATAATAATATTTTCATGAAATAATCTTAAACGTTTTTTGTAATAATATCAATTTTTAATATTTTTATGGCATACTTGGTGGTTTTTGTGGTCTCTAGCAAAATTTATAGAAAACGTCAATAATTAATCAAAAAATAAGAGTCTTCTAAGCATTTCTTTTTGTGCTAACACAATATAAACGATAAAGAAGCCGTTTGAAACAAAAGGACATTAAGATAGATTTAGATATGGTACAGACCACGAGTTTGTAGTGTATAGTAAATAATAATAGTTGGGAGGGCAAGGGTATTGTCGTTGGTGAGAAAAGGTTATCAAACTTTCGATTCGCCGATGATATAGTCCTGTTCTCCTCATCCGCGTCAGAAGTACAATTATTGCTCGAGGATCTGAGCAAAGCAAGTCTTAAAGTGGGACTGGGAATATGTCGAAGACCAAGCTGATGACCAACAGTTCAGGAGTACATCTACTTGGGCCAAATAGTATCCTTTCAGTGCCGGCAAGAAAAGGAAGTCGAAAGACGAGTCGAAAATGCCTGGAGGAGCTTTTGGTCTATAGGCGATATAATGAAGGGCAACTTTCCTGTATGTCTTAAAAGAAAATTGATGGACGTGTGCATTCTCTCAGTGCTCACCTATGGTGCTCAGACATGGTGTTTGACAAATTCGCAGAAGTCCACCCTTAAGGTTTGCCAACGCGCGATGGAGCGCAGCATCTTGGGTGTCAAATTGATAGATAAAATCCTAAACACCGAACTGCGTTCTCGCACAAAAATCACAGACGTTGGTGTTAAGGTCGCTATATTAAAATGGGACTGGGCTGGACACGTTTGCCGCATGCCAAACGAGTTTTGGGCTAGAATCACTACCGATCGGATCCCCAACTCCAGAAGGCGAATCGGTAGACCAAAACGGAGATGGCAGGACGAGTTGTACCAGTACAAACCTGACTGGACCAAAATAGCGCAAACCAGGGAAGAGTGGAAAAACTGGAGAGAGGCCTTTGCCCAACAATGGGACAGTTCAGGCTAATATAATATAATAATATTTGACTAGATTTTCTGCATCTTTTTATCCATTCATAGGTATTGTTTCTATTCATTCGTCATCATTCGTCATTTTCATTCATTCATCATAAAATCAATCATAATCAGACATTATAAAATGTAACTTATTATATTTTATAATATTACTACTTCTATATACCTGTGATAGTTATCAATCGCATTTTTTTTAAAATAATAAAACAAAACTCAAGTTCAACTACTAACAATTTGATACTTACAATTGACTTGAAACAATGCGTAATTACAATCCAGTAAATATAAGAGATAAAAAAGAAAGCCTACGAGATGACGTTGGTAAAATACTTGCTGACTAAAGCACCATTATTAGTTTTTCTTTAATTAAACAGTTCAGTGGATCGAAGAATTCGTTAAAGGGTCAATTGTGTCAGTCCAGCGAAACCTTTTTTTATGTAAATTATAACTTTTAGAATAAAAATTGATTGTCAGACTGAAAACCTTTAGAAATAAACTTAAAATAAGAATAAATGTATATTGATACCATTATTATTTTAATTATATATTTTTAGATCCACGCTTTTCCGAATTTTAGACGTATGGAACCAGAGCTCATGCTTTGCTTGGGATTAAGGAGAAGCCAAAATTAAAAAAAGAGTATATTAAAAAATTTTGTTTTTCTAAAAAAAAATTTTTTTTCCTTGCGTGAACACTTTTAAAAGTAATAAAATAATTACCATTATTTTTATAGCCTGATTTTTTATTTGAAATTTTAATTTAGATGCGTAACTCGTAACTTTATTAGTATGGCTTTTATGATGCGCACCCAATTTCTATTTACCGATTTATTGTATTTTATAATTAGGTCAAGACTAATTCCGCTTTATTGAACTCCATTCCGTTCCATTCCGTTCCATATATAAGGTGTGGATTTTGATTTTCATATATCAAAATATCACACTGAAATGTTTCTTCTTAATCGTAATTTCCATAACTTTTATTATGTACCTGATCTTTAAGTGCTTAAAAGGTTTTTATTAGCTTCTCAACCAACCAAAGCGAAGGTAATAACTTTAATATAATCACTTCCCCTGGTGAGGCTAGAACCCACAACCATCGCATGTGTAAATACGCGATGCTCAGATCCTGCCCACTACGCAACAATAAGGCTAATTGAAAAAAAAATATTGATTAATATTTCATTGACATTTTTTATCACAGTTAATTAGTTTTTGGCTGTTATAAGCAACATTTGCTTGTATTATATATTTTAACTGAATTACCATCATTCTTTATTGAGATACATGAGATTTTATTTTACAACTTGTTTTCTTATTATTTAGAGTTTAATTTGCCAATTGTGGTTATATATCAGATGATTCAGATTCTGGATGTTATATATTAAAATATCAATACAGAAATCCATCCCATTGAACAATTATTAAGGCACCATTTCCTTATTTCATATAGTATACTTTATTATGCTTTATTATGAGATGTTCCAGATCTTCGATTTTCATATGTCTTTGAAAAATGCTTATCACGCTCAACAAATTTAACTAAAGAGCCATATTCTTATTTCTTATGGTTTAGCTAAACTATTGAGGTTACATACATCAGGTTTTCAGGTCCGACAAACAGACAGTGTCAACTATTAGTATATTTACATCACTCTACATCATTTTTTCTTAAAAATATTTTATGTACAGACTATTTATTTTACTATTTTATAGTATATATTATTGTTTTTATTGATAGAAATATTTTATTTTTATTAATTATTGATTTATTTAAATTGATATATTCACTAAAATACGTTTATGAAACGCAGTACGCTGTACGTAAAATACAAAGTAGTATCGCTGGACAAGTAATTTTTCTTTGAGACACTAGAAACTTTCTTCATTTTCAAAGTTAATTAAAAATAACAAACACTAACTTAATATTCTTGTTAAAGAAACGAGCGTGAACTTTTTACTTAGCGTAGAAGGATTTAGTAAGATCTATTTTTTATTTGAACCTTCTAATTAACAAACTATAAAAAATGTAATGAAGAGAGACATGATTACACAGATGATACAAAGATTAAGCATTTTTTTCCAAAATTTTTGAATATTATGATTATTGAACTAATTTTGCTTATTGTATGATTGAAATAAACAATTCTTAGCCAATTAGAGTTGTATACAACAAATATATGCAATATATGACTTGTATTGTGATACTTTTAGTTTCACAGATATATTAACATTATAAAGGCACGTTTTATATAAATTGTGGTTTGTATTTTGGTCCACAATAAAAATACGCTGTACAAATATTTTATAGGTGTATATGTAATACCACACTTACATAGGTATATCATTTATTATAATTTAATTTCTAAAATCCATACATTTAATAATTATTTTCAACCTTATGAGCATAAGCCTCTCCCAAGGATTTCCAAGAAGATAAGTACTGGTCCCCATCCCACGGCTCCTGACGACCTTGACCTCAAGGTAGGCGTCTGCTTACTGAGCATCCTCCATACCTTTCCGCTCAAACGACCAACATTAAATAAAAAAAAAATATATTCCAATGTTCGTTAATATTTTGAATGATTATATCAACATTATTTATTTCACCCATACTTACAATACATAGAAGAGGGCTTAAAATATTCTAATATTTTGGTACTTTCCATTACAGCTAGTATAAAATATGATACTCGTGTTATTACTTATCTTTTGCCCCGTTGGGCTCAAGGGAACTTTAAATCGTACCCCGTCTCAACATCAAACATCTCTGAATCTCAGAATATAGCCTAAAGATATTGAAAACGGATATATGATTTTAATATATTAAAAGCTATTTATATATTGATATGTTATCTTATTTATATAAAAGATAAGTATTCGTTCACGAGACGACCCTGGGTTTAATTCAGTGTACAGTGAGATTAGTAAGCTTCGCTTCCCACTCGGTTCGCGTTAATATGCTAAAATAATATCACTTTGAAGAATAATTTGAAGAAGAAAAATGTAAAATTGTTCTGCTTACTCGTATACGATAGTCTTGGTTTCCTTTACGTCCAGCTTGTAAAAAATTACTCAAAATTATTTTTATACTATTAATATTTTGTTTCCATGGTCTTATTAGACTAGGCTCGATAGAGCAGGAATTGATGAAGTGTAATGACCAGTCACTAAACCCTATTAATTTAATTTTTGTCTCTCATCTATTTTATTTACTTTATATAAGATGAATCAGTATAAGTTCATAAATATTAAAGTTAAAATCACGTAAATTTGTCGTTTTACGCCTTATCCCGGATACAGTTGGGTTGGCAAAGAGCACCTAGTGTAAGTGTACTCTACGTTCTCCGTTTTCAGCGGTAATCAAGGCTGCGTTTATCTTGTCATAGGAGAGAAATCACAACAACACACATTCCGCCGTTGATCGAAATTTCAATCGTCGCGCTTACGGTCATGCAGATATCATGTAAAACTAAGTGTTCCAGATACAATAAATAAAATATTAATTATAGATATAATAGTCTTCTCTAGAAGATAAATGTTTATTTAAACCTTATAAATATATATAAGAAAGTTCAATATTTATAAAAATATCTCACAAATAAATTTGACCTAAATACTAAAGCTATAAAACAAAATGATAGCCTACATTTCTAAAAGAATTATTCAATTCGAAAAGGTTGAAATTAAAAGATACAAAATTATGAAGTGGTCTAAAAAGTTTTCCATCAATATTCATACTTTTATTAATTTGTCTTTTTTGCGTGCCATCGCATATTGAGCGGCTCAGAGCAATTAGTGAAGAATGCTTGCGAATATCTACCGTCCATTTTGCTGAATGGTACTATGAGGCTCCTATTATAATGGCAAATTTAAAAATCCCAAGCTTTTAATGCACATACGTACATACATATACAGCTTCATACTGATAGTATGCATATGTATGAATGAGTATAAGTAATAACTAACTTCACGCTATTTCCTGCATATATTGGGTAGACAGAGGGAACCTAATGTTAAGACAGTCTGTTGCCTACTTTTCACCCCAATTCCGCCGCTCTTTGTCTCGTTATCAGGGCGAGGAAATGAAATAATTAATTTTCCCCGATTAGGGAATCGAGCCCAGAACAACAGTCAGACGCTTTGCCGCTGCGCCACGACGGCCACATGTATGTCATAATAAATATATTTAATTTTTAGCTACATGCTGCATCTGTTCAAGAAACCCAGTGTTAAGATACTCCGTTCGCACTTTTCGTGCTTGTCCCACTTTTGTAATCGAACCCACAAACCGTCGTGCTTACAGGCAGAGTTTGCACCACGACTGTCTTCAACTTAAATATAATACTAAAATTTGTATTATAATAAAAAAAGGTACAATAAAAATATTCCATTCCTGCAATATGGATAAAAAATCTAATTTCTTTTAGTTTTGTAGTAAAAAATAATTAAAATTTAATATTAAATATCGAGTAATATCACAATAGGCACCTTGCGGATAAGAGAATAATTGATGCAAACTGCACTTAGTGGATAGGATATTATTAATTCCATCGCTAAATGAGAAGTTTTATATTTATTATGCTTATGTCAACATTACAATAATATAGGAATGATAACTTAAAATAACTATTAAGTACATAGTATAATTAAAAAGCATTTTGATTTTCCATATTTCAGAAAAAAAAATTAAAAAATATATTTAAATAGCAAACAGTGTATATTTTTTTAAATACATGTTGACGCGTTTACATAGTCCAATGCAACGTACGTCATGGTTGATTCCTAATACATTTATTTATATCCCATATACTGCTTGCGTGTTGAGTAAGGTAAACTCAATATTATTACCTTCATAAAATGGTATACGAATGCATTACTTTTATTGCATGCCTTCCTGCAAATAACATATAAAGACATGTAGCAAGTATATATATAGCAGGGTAGAGGGAACTTTTTTTTCGAGATATATGGCATATCTTGGTTGAATATTAGACAGCTCACCTAAATAAATATATAAACGATAAATCTTGTAGTTAATATCATAGGAATATTTAGGAAGCTAGATATATATAGCTTCAAAGTTGAAGATTATGTTACAGAGTTGCAACTATTATAGTGCATATAATATGTTAGCTGCTAAGTAAAGACTTAGGTTGTTAGCATAGTTAATTATACATACATATAAATATACATATATAACTATATTCTTATTATTATTATTACGTTATTATATAGAATAAAATTTGTTATATTACAGTAGATATACTGAAGTTATTTTTTAGTCAAAGCCGAAATATTATTTCTAAAACGTTATTTTATTCCATTAACAAATTACTATGGCTTTCTTTAATGAAACTGATGCGTCTAGACAGTATTTACAGTGTTGTATTAAAAATAAATATTTCGTATTAATTTTAAAGTAGATATTAGGGCTATTCACGCTTTGCTTCTGAGTGACAGAGGTCAAAAGCTTTATTTTGTTGTAAAAGCTTGAAATAAGTGGAAATAAAACGAAAACTTTATTATTTTAAATTATATTCTTCAGATTCAGACAAAACGCCTTGTTATACAATTACGACCGACGGGTAAAGGAATGTATTAATACTATCTTCTTTTTGCTCACTCAAAATAAATTTATAGTGAAAACAAATTATTTCTAATAGTATACTAAAGTAGAATTTTGCGATACACTTAAATATTTATATAGGTATTTTTATTCACCTTACATATACTTTCTGTAGAAACACTTCTACACTATATAAAAACTAACAGACTCTTCTCCTATTATTTTTTTGACTGACTCAAAGAGTTTGTGGTCATAACAATGTGACCAACCACTCTTAATAATTACGGCCAATTAAATCTTCTAGAGGCAGAGATAGAAAAAGCCAAGAGGAAGTTGTTCTCGTGTCATAATAACTCACCATAAGATGTTCGTAATCTTCAATTCCTTAAACATTCGGTTCCACCTATTCTACAAATCTCAGTTTAGCCACATACAAATCTATGGTGACTGAAATGTCAAGGCTGCGTTCCTTTGAAAAACCTGCCGGTGAAAAATACGTTGGGCTACATCAGTTGATATATTTAAACATAATGTTTAAAACAACTGTCGATCGCTATGCAAATTTAAATAAATTTGCATAGCGATTGTATAAGCTTATTATATTTATACAAATATATTTAAATTATTTTTGTACGTCTTATTAAATACACATACAACGAAACGAAAAATGGCAAAAAAGTAAATATACTATTATATAACTATACTTTTAACATTATTGCAAATTAATAAACATACATAAATTATATCTAAAAAATTAATATACCGTTTTATTATGAGATATGCTTTTCTAATACTTAAAAAGTTATGGAAATAGCTTGAGGACTATCTATTAAAACATATGTTTCTAACAGTTGAAAATTAGATAGCAATTTTCCACATTTTCCTATATCCACATAACAAAGCAAATGATACCATGTAAATTCCCTTGAAATTGGTACATCCAAGTAGAACACTCACTTAGTTGAATAATTCAAAAATTCACAATCGACTGTCGGCGAGCAAGAAAAGCAAATAGCACAGTGAAATGAAAACACAACGGATATGAAAACGAACGATATGAGTTTTTTCTTCATGAGAGTACTTCGTTCCGTGGGACAATAGCAGACTTCAACTATAAAGTATCTTATCGAAAATAACAAGTTGAAGTAGTTGTCGGTAGTTCGGTTGTGTTGTAGGTAGAGTTGTACATCAATGGTTACAAGAAATGAGATATGAAAGATTAATTTTGCTTATATTTTAACTGTATAAATCAATGATTGCTGTATTCGATATCCTATTTAAAAGGATTCAAGTCGGTCAACTGCGATAGACTTAGGCACAGGCAAGTTATAAAGCTCCTTCCGGCTATATCCATATGTCAAGGCAATCTGCCCTTTACTTTAAAGCCCAGATTCAAGATATTGCATGTTAAGTATACAAGCAATAGATAAATATTTTTTACAAAATTAAACTAAATTCTATTCGAAAATAAGCTTTCATTTGCGTTAGCATATCTATAGGATTCTTACTTTGAAATTTCAAATTTAGTGCTGGGCTTAAGCTCTACCATTAATAGTTAAATAATAAATAGGTAAAAAGATAAAAAAGTCATTTTATTTCTTATATATAACGGGTAAAACATAATTTTATTTAACTCTATGTCGAAGGCCTCCACGATCAATAGTCGTCCGGAGCATTTTTATAAGGTGTCGGGATTTATTGAGGACGGTTGAGACGTGAAATATTCAAGGGTCACGTCAACGTTGTCCCTTAAAGAGATTTTGCCTTCAGATGATTTATTCCCAAGTTCGAGGACGACCTATATTGTTTGCAGATAGCGTTTGCATTATAATCAAAACAATTTTCTAACCAAATACTACAATATATTGCTATACAATGTTGATATTATCACAATAATATAACGTTTTTAAGTTACACAAGTATACTCATGTGGTCAATAAAAACACATTTTTTAAAGATTTATTCACCTAACTGTGCATATTTTCGATTTTACTTCAATTTGAAATGGGTAGAGAGTGGAAACAAGGTGGCCGTAGTCCAATTATTAGGTTAACAATTACGTTTATTTAAAATTATTTAGTACAGTAGTAGTTACAGAGTTTGATTGTAAACGCGGCGTTTGTGAGTTCGATTCCCACTTCAAATTAAATATGTTTATCCTCACTCTAGTAATAAAACAAAGCATGGCGTTGAGTTCCGCCACTCAAAATGGTATATATTGAAAATTGGCAAAAAGTGAGAATCGGAATGTACACTACTGTATGTAGGTAACTACCTAGGTAAGTCTGCCTAACCTGCTATATGCGAAATACACTGTGAAGCTTTTATTTATATATATATATATATATATATATATAGTATATATATATATATATATATATATATATATATATATATTATAATATATATATATATATATATATATATATATCTTCTTCTTCTTCTTGGCATTAGTCCCGGCTTTTGCCAGGGTCTGCCTTCCGACTGAGCCTACTCCACTTTGCACGGTCTTAACATCCTCAGTGGATAATTTATTGGCTCTCATGTCTTGTGTCACGACATCCAGCCATCGCTTCCTTGGGCGTCCGGGTGGTCTAACTCCAGGGACAGACATGTCAATATAGATATATATATATATATATATATATATATATATATATTATATATATATATTATATATATATATATATATATATATATATATATATATATATATGTATATATGTATATATATATATTAATTATGTTTTCAGTCTTTTATACACAAAATTTGGCTGTGTTACAATATACGAGAGCAATATTTAATCCAAATGATAAAAAGATGGAGACAAAATACAATAATAATACTTCGATACTTCACCAAATTCAATTAAATATTATAATAAATTATAAAAAAAAGCTAAAACAAAAGAAAAAGATATAATAACGGCGAATATTGAGTTTTTTAGTTTGAAAAAGTATTCGCTATAATCCGCTAGATTAAGCCTTTAACCATCACAAAGACTGTAATGTTACTTAAAAAAGCAACGAGCTTTCGTAGCAAAATAATCTTATTTGGAGAAAAATATTGAGAGTCGTCGGCGTCGGTCGTGGCGAGTGAAATAATCCCTAGGCTTACACTGACAGGGTGATGGACCAGACATAATTCGTCCTATGGCTGTACGAAGTCAAGTAGCAAATAAACATAAGCGTTGTTTGTCGAATCTCTTATCCTACGAACATATTGGCTACATATTTAAGAGGATTGTTTTGACAAGCCGTTCCAAATCCATATTTTGTATATAAGGTTGTTTGTGTTTTTAAAAGAATTTCTGGTGTAAAGCCTATTGATGCTATCAGAAATAAATCACGGATATTCCTTTAGATTCACAGAATTTTGAAGATCCACACAATCTCGTATAAATAAAATCACGTTTATAATTTATTTTATTTGTTCAATCACGAGCTTTATCCTATATAAAGGAGCCTAGGATAGCTTTCTTGATAAGCGTGTTGAGTGGCGGTACTGTTGCTTTTCGGTTCTACCTCTTTTTTTTTTCTCTTAGCCTATAATTTTTTTTTTACATATACTATAGGCAAGGATTTTTTATACTATAGGCAAGGTGGTATTTGTAATAAGTAACTATCATTTCTATTTTTTGTTTTTTTGTCCCTGTTCCTTTTAAAAGCTATGACATATTAACATCATGCTTGTTGAAACAAGCCAAATATCCGTATTGTAATATATCTTACAATATTAATATAAAAATGTTGTTTAAACCTACAACTCTATGATACAACAGAAATGGTGTTTACGTAATGAGTATGCTAAAAATGCTTTTTTATATTATATATTATAGAGTGCTATGGAAGAGCAAGTCACCTGACATAACTGAAATAAATATTATATTCTGTACACTCATCAAGGTATTTACCGTATTAAATTTACAAAATTAAAACAAATTATACAATTAATAGACCCAAAAATCATATATTTGTAAGTTTTCATTTATATTTTCAGTATAAAGGTCATATGACCGACATTTACCCGAGGTTCGGTCAACGGCGGACGGCGTGAATTACTTCATGCAAAATGAATTCAGCTTGTATAAGGCCCTCTTTGAAGCCCACACATTGTGTAAGCCTAACTTGACTTTGTACTAAAATAAACTTGTTCATAATAATAAGCATAATTTGTAATATTATTGAAATATGAGACTTTTCATTAAAATTAAATATGTTAATAATAAGTTATTTGGTTTTCGCACTTTTTTTTGGTTATCTACCCGTGTCTTATTCAATATATTAATTACATATTACGAACATATAAATAAGAAAAAGTTATCACTAGTCTACTTTATCATGCATTCATGCAATCATTAAGCAAACATTTTTTTGGAATAAGCATATAAATTTCAATAATTGTAGAGCCAAAAAAATAAAAAAAAATTACAAAAAATAAATTTAGCCTTTAATTTCATAATAAATTGATGAAAACAGCCATCCATTGCGGAGCTTAAAATGACTTTTCGAATTAAACACAGATTTTTTGATAAAAAAAATACTATTTTCAATGTAGTCTCCCTTGTGCTCTATACACTTTGTCCAACGCTTCTCCAAATTTTTTTATCCCTTCCAAAAAAAATTATTTATCGAGGTCCTCAATATAGGCCTTTGTTTGCGAGATGACTTCATCATTGAAGTCAAATCTTTTTTCACCAAGCCATTTCTTCAAGTTTGGGAACAAGAAGTAGTCGCTCGGAGCCAAATCTAGAGAAAAGGGAGGATGAGGGAGTAATTTATAGCCCAATTCATGGATTTTTGCCATGGCAACTGCACATTTGTACACCTTTGCATTGTCTTAGTGGAAAAGAACTTTTTTCTTGGCCAAATGAGGTCAGTTATTTTTCAAATCTTCATTGAATCGGTAATCGGCCAATAAGTTGGCATTATATTCCCCATTGATTGTTCTTCCCTTTTAAAGGTAGTCAATGTGAATTATCTCGCATGCATTCCAAAAAACAGTCGCTATAACTTTTTTGGCTGATAAACCCACCTTGGCCTTCTTTGGCGCCGATTCACCCTTAGAAACCCACTGTTTTGACTGTTGTTTGATCTCTGCTGTATGGATGGTGTGATGGATCCATGTTTCATCCATGGTTACAAAACGGTGCAAAAGCTCCTCCATATTATGATTAAACAACGCCAAACCTTCCTGTGAAGTCGTTACACAATTGCGTTTGTGGTCGACTGTGAGCAAACGCAGCACCCATCTTGCGGATAGCTTTCTCATGCCCAAGTGATCATTCACAATTGAAGCCACCGAGATTCCTATGGCTTCCACAATCTCTCGAAATCGATAGTGCAGATTCCCCATAGTATTTATCAAGATTAGGCTTGGTCTCGGTAATGGTTTTTTTAACGCAAGAAATAATGCTTAATAAGCACACGCAATTCTTTTTTTTTATTCATTCCATCTCCTCAAATTAGTGAGTAGTCTGATAAAGATAGCTGTTAAACACAAACTAACTGACGCAGCAAGTTCAAATTTTGACAGGAGTCAACTGACAGATGCTTGTTAACAGGAGCAGTGTTGCTGTTTCAGTAAAGAGGTCAGAAATTCAAAAAATCACGGACTTATTGACCCGCCCTGGTACTTTTAAATATATTTTAAACTTGAAAAGAGCTGATATAAGTTAAATAATAAAAAAATATTTTACCCTTTCACGAGACAGCCTAATGTTAGGACACTCCGCTATCCACTTTCCATTTGGAATTGAGACATTATGTGGCTTGTGGTGAAACTCAGTATTGCAATTTCACTATTCTGGTTATTTTCCCATAATCATATTGAAGTAATACCTTAGATATTATTATAATTTTCAGTGTGTCTTGATAACGCAGAAGTAAGCTCCGTAAGCTATCAATTCTGAAATTAGACTTCTAGCTCTTAAGTCCTGGACCAACCATTAAATTTTGGAATTTAATGTAAATTTTCTATTAATTTAATAAAAATCTAACTTTGAATAAATAAAACTATTATGTAATATGTCGCTCTTTCCTGAATTATTCCAAGAGCTCTTAAACTTTTCTAATTCAATCGATAATATCGCACAATTCTATTATAGATAAAAGCTGTCTGTGGGCTATAGGGAATAAAAAGACAACTTCAACTATTAACACTGTCAAGAAGCTCCGAAAATTAGTGAAACTTTTAAATATGTTTCAGTTAATTTTGGTTGCTACTAACTTATTTATTGCTAGTTTGGTAAAATTCGATAAATATTTTTTAAAGGTCAGCTCTAAATTAAGTAGTTATATAGGGATAAATAATTTGTTCTAGTTTTAGATAAACATTTATTTAAAGCTAAGTATGTACAGGATTATTTTTTGCTTTATCTGTATCTCTCTTTAGATTAAATGGAGATTATATGGGTTTCCGCTATTATCATGTCACAATTATATAGCAATAAAAGTTTCAATACTTTACTCTTTACAGTTTCCAGATGCATTTATTTAAAATGTAGAGACATCCCAATTGCGGTTACAAGGTGTATGAAATATGTAAATACAAATAATTTCAGGATGATTTTCAGCAAGCAACATAATAATGAAAAGAAAAAGCTTTCCGTTTCATTAATAATATTATATTATAAGACAGCAAATAAATATAATAAGACATCGTATTTGTATTGTAATTCCCTTTACAATGATAAAAAAAAATGAGATCCATAACAAATTTCAGAAACACCGTTATACAACAAGGTCACAAAGCGAAAAGGAAGTTTACATCCGGCTACATACAAAACACGTTACGTTCACAATCAGCGTATCCAACAAAGGTCCTCGCATCCGCACCTTCATTATACCTCCGTGAAAGAGGACAGATGAAAAAAGAATGACAACTTTCACAGCTAAAAATGATTTCAGTTTAATTAAAAGTTTTTTAACTGAATGAAAACTTCTATTCGACACTTTTGTGTGACTTAAAGTTATTCTATATTTGTGTAGGTGTTTTACAACACGACGAAAAATAACGAGAAATACGTAGTATAAACCATTCAAAATAAAGTAAAAGTAATAATATATGTAAGATGAAAGATATTTCTCATGAAATATATATATGTATAGGCATTTAATATTAATTTAGTAATTTAATATTATTTAATATATAAGTATGTATGTATACATATTACTAGGTCTGGAGATTATCTCTACATAACAATTTCAATTCAAAACAAATTCAATAGAGAAGAGTGATATAAAAATTTGAGAATTTTTATTATGAGTACAAACAAGTTTATCAGAAAGCTTTTAATGTATGTTTTCATTCTCAATTTATAAATAGCGCTTGAAATAGATATACAAAACGAACTTTGCATCAGTGAAGGAACTTAACTAATAATTGAGATTTAAATAGCAGAAAGCTCTGTTCTAATTTTTAACTAATATTACATTTCAAAATATATATTACTTAGTAATACAGTAAATATATAAATTTAAAACGTCACTCCTATATAATATTACTAACTGGCTGAACCCCGCGCGCGTTACTATGCAACCAAGTAAAATAATTTTGAAGGAACGGACATTACACAAATATTGAATTTATTTTGAGTCATTTTATTAATTTTGAAAAAATATTAGTGTCGATAATCGTACCAACTCAGAAACCTTCTTGGGCTTATGCACAACAACTAAGCTAAAGCTCATCACATGGTCAAATGCATAGTTTACGATTTGCTAAAGGACATACAGACAAACATTCATTTTTTTTATATATATATATATATATATATATATATATATATATATATATATATATATATATATATATATATATATATATATATATATATATATATATATATATATATAAAAATAATCGTAACTTAAAATTCTGTAAATGTATGTCTTATTTTTAGTTAGTTACATGAACAATTAATTCATGTGTGTATATTTTGTTCATTGAGTTTTATTTAAATTGTTATATATTAGTTTTAACAAAACTTAAAACAGAATTATGGATAATTTGGCCCAGAAACAAAATAGATTGCAATTCATTATTGAGTGACGTTAATCAACGCCTTGCTTTGTCTTTTTATCAAAAGGAGAGAATGTCAAGTATAATAATATATTCCAACTATCAACTTTCGTTATTGTCTGTACTACGTTACAGGAATTGTAACTGACAATCCGTTGTGAATGCACTCACGTTTCCTTTGTAGCAGTTTTGATGCGCAAAGTGGAATTTTATACTCAGGTATTACTTCATTAAACATTAAATAAGGATTTTATAACGAATTTTCTTTTAAAAGAATACAGTGGTATTATTAAGATCGCCTTAATAGCGGTTAAAATATAAGTTAAGCTTGACGATATAGAAAACTAATAATACTAATAAGTAAAACTTTTTTACGATAAACTGTCGATAAAACTTTTAATCTGCTTTTAAGTGGGATTTGAACTTATATATACTATTATATTTATTATCAGAGATATAACTATGTCGGGACTTAATGGTAACTATCTAACTAAAATATACCAACTATAGTATGTTTTAGCTATATCTAGATTTAGTTGGTTCACATTCATTTCAACAACAATCCTCTTAACACGATATCATATTATCGCAGTCTCCTCAGTGACCCTCATCATGCGTGTGGTCAGATTAACCACGGATTAGTTCAATTTTCACCTAACGAATCTGTTTCTGGTATGTGTTAAATTGCTTGAGTATTTTACTTTGGAATTGTAGAGGTCCTCTGATGTGAATTGAGTCCAGGTTAGTTTTAGATGAATATTATAGTCATGTAGAGTCTATCGTGGTGCAGTGGGATACAATGTTTGACTGAATTTTATCTTGGGATAGTGATAAAAGTGTAGTTTTGTGTTCCAGCACTCTCTCTATTCTCTCTGCCACTTCTGCTAAGTGATACACTATAAGAAGCTAAAAAAATATTATTATTGTAATCATTTTATCACAGTTTAGAGAGGAAATAGAATAATTTCTTTCATGTTACGCATTTAGAGTGGAGTCTAGTGCTATGACAAACATATAGTTTGCTATTATTCAAGAGATTTTTAAAAATACCAGATTTTTATGGATTAATTAGATAAAAGCTCTGTTTGAAAGAAAAACATATATATATATATATATATATATATATATATATATATATATATATATATATATATATATATATATATATATATATATATATATATATATATATATATATATATATATATCTGATACATGATAATTATAATTAAACTAAAAACAACCAAAGTATAAAAATATACGAAAAAGAAAAATATGTTTATGATACAGCACCTTACTTGTCAGTTTTAATGTAAACTTTATGCAGCTTAGAAAAGCTTCGTCTGGCACTATTCCAGTATTTATATAGAATCCAGCTTTTATTTTAAAATCAGAGGTGGTAAATGCAATATATCTTGAAATAGAAGTAACTTTTATATTTGGCTATATATTTATGTAACTTCTGTATATTGTTTCATTTGTAACCACTGAAAGTGATCTCAACTTTCTTATACATTGTATGCTATCGAGAGCTTTAGAAAATTTGGAATTAACTCAATCTGCAAAATTGATATCTATTACTTGGTTTGTATCAAATAATAAAATAACATACGATTTTATCATAAAAAATTGTTCTCCCTACCAGTTCTCACCAGTTCTCTAGTGCTATGATATGTACTTCATTTATTACGTAAATATTAGGTAACAAATGAAGCTATTGCATAATTGTTTGTAATAGGAATACGTAATATTTATAGAAACACACTTTATAAACAGACACATTTTAGTGTGTGTATATATATATACATATATATATATATATATATATATATATATATATATATATATATATATATATATATATATATATATATATATATATATATATATATATATATATATATATATATATATATATATATATATATATATATATATTGTGTTTAAATACTGGTGCAAATTTATGTAGCCTACATAAATTTAGTATAAAATAGTCTAAAGCCTAACTGAATGAACTGTTCAATACATACCGTCATTAAAGAGATTATCTTTTATAATACAGAATTACTTATGTTTAATTTTCTATGTAACGTTTTGATTTGTATTTAGAACTACTACAGTTTCAAACCCCAAGTCACGTGTATGTTTTTAATTTTTTCCACTATTAGTACAAACTCACACAGCGAAGAATGAAAGCGAATCTACTGCGAAATTTTTGTACAGGATTGTCACTTCCTATATACATAATAAATATTTATTTCATTCTTAATATATAAATAAATAATATTAATACATAAGTGTTCAAAGTGTGAAAATATTTAGATATATGAAAAACATAATCATTTTACCCCAAAAATGTGTTTTTTTGACAACCCTGACAGCACTCTTCTGGGATGGGAAACTGTTCATTGCAAGCATGCACTCGCATTTGCAGCCCGCTCTTAAAGCTGCATGAATTTTTTCAACAAAAGCTTTTAACTTTTATAGAGATGGTCATAGAGTATTTTGGCGGTGAATTTCGCCTATTGCTATACAGTGACTGCGCAGGTATTTTGCACCATACTGTAGTATGTAATATTTAAGTTTTAATAAAATTTATATAATGTTTCTCTTGCTAAAAAGATATCAACTCACTCCTTTTATGACTTTTAGTGTTAATACTTATTACAATCTTATATTTACTTTATTTTACCAATTTTTACTTCTATAAAATAAACTAAAAGGTTATTAATAAGCTTAAAACAGCTCCATCCATTATAAAATATTTTAAGAACGTTATTTTTGTGGAGAGCTGAAGACTGATGATGCTGAACATCATCTATAGTAGAGTAGACTCAGTCTGATGACAGATACTGGCAACACACAACCAAGACTAATGCCAGGCAGAAAAAAAAATAATTAAGATATTGAAATTATTTACCATTGACTTCAATATGTTCAATATCACTTTTAAGTTCTATAATTTATATAACAATATAAGCTACTCATAATAATATTTTTTTACATTAATATACAAAAATACTCTAGTAGCAGTGATTATCGAGATCCCAGATCATCAATTCTCATATTCTTTCTTATATGCTTTAAAAACTGTTCAAAATATTAAATAAATTGTTTAATACTTCATTTTTTTGTTTATAAATTCATTTTCGTTTTTAACTGATGTTATTCCCAAATGTTACCTACATTATTCTAAATTTCATTTCATTATTCTATAGATAGTCTTATTTAAAACAAGTCTTTAAAAGTATATACAATACTAAAGTAAATTTACACTAACCTATAAAATAAGAACAAACAATAACTAAGCTTTTAGCAAAATCCAGAGCCAGGTTATATTGTTTGTAAAATAATGAAAACTTAAAGGAATATATTCTACAATATTGAACTCTACAAGACTCAAGTTCAAATTTATCTCGTCTAAAGCGTGTTTAAATAACTGATAGTACTACGAATTTTTCGAGTTAACTAGTTAATTTATAAGTATTAGTATCATATCTGTTAATGATTAGTTATGACTGGTCGATACTTATGGGCGGAGAGGGGGTAACGGAGTATCTTAACACTGCATAGTTATACGGGAGAAGAGGTAATGCTGTTGTTTTTTTTATTTTTTGCTTTTTGGTTTGAAGAAGACGTATTAATAATCACGTATTACAAGAAATTACAAGCAATAATGATATTACATACACACATTTAACATTTTACTCACAAAATCTATCTCAAACTCTATCAGATGAAAATGAGCGTATTTTTGATTATAATAAAAATTCCTGAGTTCATTTAAACAAGATTTTAACATTTTTTATTTTCAAACTAAAAAAAGTTAGCGTTAACTCTAAGAAACGAAAAGAAAAAAATTACATACGAATAAAAATTTGGAAGTGGAACAAAAACAATTCATAAAAATTTCGAAGTTCGATCAGAGCGTGTGGCCAATTTTCTAGATTTTTTCCGTAGTGAGGTTAATGCCCTATTGGCCTTGACAGCGACACTAAATGGTACCTCTTCCTTCCCCATTTGGTGTCGCCATTTGTCCCTGAGGAATAGCAAGTACTACGTGACTGCTTTAGAAGAGTCGGCGTCCACTGCGGTACTCGGATCTCAGCTTGCAGCCGTATAACTGGTGCTTAGACGGTTTATAAATGGCGTGGGTTCGAGGTTTTATATTAATTTATGTACGTTTCTAACATAAATATACTATACATTCTTCACAACACTAAACAAAAAATATACCTTTAGATTCTATTTATACAGTCATATTCATTTCAAAAATTCTTTGAACAAAGAAGTAATTCAATGAATGAATAAATCACCACTAGAAAAGGTCTTGAAAAGATTAGATAATTTATCATATAAATTCGTTTCTCGAAATCCTATTCATCATAGAATCTCAGAAGTACAGTTTACTGAAAATACGTATTATCAGATTTATGGGAACTTATAATCTTAATGTAATAATGAGTTTGATGGATCGTTTGGTTGTCTGTAGGTACATATTCTAATATAAGGATAAAATACTTGATTCTATTATATATTTAAGTCAGATTTAAAAAAGATATTAATTGAGACGGCAAATATATCGACAGTAAAAGTTAAAAAAACCAATGAGGACATATTTTGTCTAACGTTTGGTCTGTTGATGCAAAAACTAAATACATTAATGGACTGAAATGAATAAATTGTGATGTGTAATATAATATAATTCTTATTTTCAATTTTATATAAAAAGAACAAATATGCAACGTATACAAATTTTAAACACACAGAACTCAGTTTAATATAGCGAGGAAGCTACATAATAAAGTCACTATTAACATAATTAAATCTCTACATATCTATTAAAAAATAAATATTTGTAGTGACAAATATTAAATTAATATATTTATATTATAAAATTACTTACTTAAAGCCATAACCATACGTTGTTGAAAATCAAAATAAATATATATAAATATAAAATAATAACAGGTAAACATTATGGAGACGGTATGCCTGATAAGAGTTAACCAAAACTTCATACAACCGTAACTGACAAACTTTTGCGCATGTCAGAAAGTTATGACTAAATAAATTTGAATCTTCCTACTCAATAAATTAATTCCATATAACTTGGTTCTGCGTTTAGCGTACGCGAACCTATACTTGCAGGTCGACCTCCTTGTAAATCATCCCAAGAAAATTATAACGATCAACTTACATAGACCAAACTTGCTTGAACATTAAACATTCTCGGTTTTGGTGGTCTGAAGTTTTGATGAGAGGTTCTACGTAATAATAATAACTTTATGTTGAACGATATATAAAAATAGATATAACGATATATATTTTTTCATGGTGTATATGTAGTTTTATGTCTAAAAATATGTGTTTGGTTTAAATTTGTTTGATTTTATAAATTATGAAAATATAACTGAACGAGCTTTACCTTATGCAGATTACTTGCTTAGACTATAATACATGCAATCTCGTTTTTTTGAATTTCAGGTTCTGGTGCTGCTTAATTTCGGCTGTGCTTTGTCTATCAGGCACTACGTATATATACCTATATATATATATATATATATATATATATATATATATATATATATATATATATATATATATATATATATATATATATATATATATATATATATATATATATATATATATATATATATTATATATAGAGAGAGAGAGAGAGAGAGAGTGTCTAGCCAATTATTAGTCCGATGCCTTATATACACTGGGTCACCTACAGGCAAAAACGGTGTGGCGGTAGCGCTTTCTGAAGAGCTTCAGAATGGGCTTCTTGAAGTTGACCGTCGCTGCGACCGCTTGATGCGGATAAAGGTACTGATCGAGGGCGTTATCACAAACTTAATCAGTGCTTATGCTCCCCAGGTGGCTGAAAAGGAGACTTTCTGGGAGCAGTATGAAGAGGTCCTACTCGCTACAAAGTCTACCGAAGCAATCTTAGTTGGGGGGGACTTGAACGGTCACGTGGGTAGGGTCGCTGAGGTGTATGAACGTGTTCACGGGGGTTTTGGATATGGTCTTCACAATGCAGAGGAAGAAAATATTCTAAGAACCTGCATTGCGTCTGATCTGGCCATCGTGAACACTTTCTTCCAGAAGAACACTCAGCACCTTAGAACGTATAAGAACGGGTCCCACTCAACTCAAATTGATTATTTGCTGACTAGACGGTGTCATATAGGCAGGATAACCAACTGTAAGGTCATTCTCGGCGAAAGCCTAACGGCCCAACATCGCCTCCTTGTCATGGACTATAATGTAACTCCGAAAAAAAAGTAACTGAGAAACGCAAGCCTAGGATAAAGTGGTGGTTGTTGAATGGGCCGATGCAGACCGACTTCTTGGCGGAGGTGGAGAGTCAAAATCTACTGACTAACACCGAGACCGCTCAGACTGCATGGGATCGAGCTCATTCAGCAATCATTGCGGCAACAGCAGCAGGCAAGCGAGTTCTTGGTGTTACTAAGGGTGGGCGTGTCATCTACAGGGAGACATGGTGGTGGAATGACCAGGGGGTTAGTCAGGAAAAGAAGGCTGCGTTTAAAGAGTGGCAGCATTCCAACTCTCCTGAAGACAGACTGGAATACATAGCAGCGAAAAGAGTCAGCAAAAGAGCTATGCCAGAGCCCGCAGAGAAAGTTTGTCGCCATAGTACGATAAACTTGAAACTGTGGAGGGGCAGAAGCTCATATACAAACTGGCTCGTGCTCGAGATAAAGCGACGCAGGATATTACAAAATGTCTCTGCATCAGAAATTCTCGGGGCACGTTGCTTTGTAGTTATGCCTCTGTGAAGGAGAGATGAGAAGCTACTTTAAAGAGCTGCTGAACACTCAGCAGTCTTGTAGTCTTCCTCCTGAATTATCTCCTAACCTCGGACTTGTTGCTCCAATAACCCGTGACGAAACTCGTAATTGTCTTCGACGCATGAAGAACGGAGAAAGCGGTAGGATCTGATGACATCCTAATCGAGGTGTGGAAATAGTTGGGCTCTCTTGGTGTGCTTATACTTACTGACCTGTTTAACCGTATCTTGAATACTGGAAAGATGCCACATCAGTGGCGGCAGAGCTTTATTATCCCTATTTATAAAGGAAGGGGCAGTGTTCAATATTGCGGTAGTTATAGGGGCATTAAGATTATGAGCCACACCATGAAGCTCTTCGAGCACATGATCGGCCTCAGGCTCCGACAAGAATGTACTGTCACTGAGTCTCTGTATGGGTTTCAACCAGGATCAGGCACTATGGACGCCATTTTTGCCCTCAGAACTTTGATGGAGGCTTAGAGGGAAAAAAGGAGAGCTCTGCATGTGGCCTTTTTGGACCTGCAGAAGGCCTTTGACTGTGTGCCACGTCAGTGTATCTGGTGGGCATTGCGATCCAAGGGGATCCCTGAAGCTTATATTGAGGTTATCAGAGATATGTACAACGACTCCGCTTCAGTGGTAAGGACCGCTGATGGCGACACCAAGCCCTTCCCGATTACAGTAGGGGTTCACCAGGGCTCAGCTCTTAGTCCGTTCTTATTCAATGTAGTGCTGGATACTGTCTCGGCTCACATCCAATGCTAGCCTCCGTGGCTGATGATGTATGCCGATGACATGGTACTCATCGACGAGAATCGACTAATGCTGGAGCGTAAAGTGAACGCCTGGAAGGGTGTGCTTGAGAACGGTGGTCTCAAACTGAATGTGTCGAAGACCGAGTACATGGCTTGCGGGAACCCGGACTAGAGCACCATCCATATCGGGCCTGAGCCGGATGGCTCAGGCCCGATAAGTCGGAGAAGTGCAGGTACCTTGGATCCGTTATGCATGAGTCTGGAGGCATCGACCACGACATCCATGCCCGTATAAACGCTGCCTGGGCCAAATGGCGGGAGGTCACTAGTGTAGTCTGCGATAGCAGAATACCGTCCAAGCTCAAGGGACTGATATACAAGAGCATTATCCAACCGGTTCTTTTAAGCGAATGTTGGCCAACATTATCTGGGCACACTCAGGAGCTTCACGTCACGGAGATGAAGATGCTGAGATTGATGTGTGGCGTTACGCGGTCTGACCTCATACGCAACACGTTCATTCGAGGTAGCCTTGGGGTCTATATATATATATATATATATATATATATAGAAAATATTATGTAACCATTATATCCCAGTGGAGCAAGCGAAATGTAGTTAAACAATAAAAAGTTAATTTGTATCATAAAATATATTTAAAATATCCAAGTGATAATAATAAATCTTGAAAAAGAAATACAATTTAAGTTTAGAAGTACTAGCAATCTCTCGCCATACATCGTTAATACTCTGAAGTTTTGAGAGTCAAGCAAAAATCTTAAACTCTACTGCATTATAGTCGCAGAGTAAAAAGTGGGAAGAGCAAAAAAAATCCGCAGATTCCGCTCAAAACTTCAAAGTTAAATGTTTCCAAGCTTGTTCAAATTTTTTCATAGCAATGGAGGCTTCGTTTTATTGCTATTTTCTGGTTTACACATTCTGAAGCGCTTAAAGTATTTTTGAGATCATTATTCTGAGATTTTCAATAATTTAACGATTTTATTGAATATTTAGAAGTCAATATTAATGACATAATTGCCCAATTCGTGTAAATATTTCCGCAGAATATTGATTTTTGTACACTTATAGGCACTTGTACATTCTCTAGGCAAAGAAAATAAAAACTCTCCCTTCTCCGCCCTGCAAAGTGCAATTTGAAATATTTATTTCCTTCAAGTGGAGATTGAACCCAAAACTATAATATTTAAAGTCAGATGATGTATTTTTAACTGAACTTATGGCAACCTTTCGTTATCTAATACATTTGCTTTTTTTTTAATTTATATTACTTAGAACTTGATTAGTATGACTGTAGACAAATTTTCTATATGTTCCTTTAAAAAATCACATATTTCCCAAATATTTCATGAAGGTGGTTAATTACAAATACAGACACGGAAAATTAAATAATAAAAATAAATTAAAGAACACGGAGATTCAGACAATCCAATACTCTTACAATAGTATACACGTGATGTATGAAGTTGAGCTGTGTCATGGAAAATAAACGGAAAATATTTTTTTTTCTTATCTAATACGTTTTTTTATCAAAATTAAAAAAAAATATCATAAGCGGCTTATGTATTTTTTTATCTATAGCATAAAATCCTTTGGCTTAAAATATTAATATTTTTTTATTATCATTATTATTGATTAAAGTTGTACAGAACGGTATATATATATATATATATATATATATATTATATATATAGTATATATATATATATATATATATAATATATATATATATATAGATATATATATATATATATATATATATATATATATATTATATATATATATAGATATATATATATATATATAATATATATATATATATATTCAATTTGATGTACTAGATATCCTAAAATTAACGTATTTAATAAGACGTTAGACCTTTTAACTTAATAAATAATACATCGTGTATCTATACGATATATTATTTATATATTAGTATATGTATACTAATTATTCATAAAAAATTTACCTTAAATAGCTTACTTTTAAGTTAATAGATCTGGCACGATACCTTCCAGTTGCCCTATTCCCAACAAAAGAATTGTGGAGTAGCGCATACAAATCCGTAGCAGAGGAACAATTGGCCACAGCTGCAAACTTTCACCCCACCCTTTTATCATGGAGATAAATGAAAGTTGAGTATTCGTTCTTTTATTTTCAGTTTAAACAGTCACATTTGAATTGTGCAAACGAAAACGTTGAAGTTAAAAACTCATACTGAAGTAGACTGTTTTATAGCTCAAGATTGAAATTTACATTAACGTTATTCTATTAGATTTTGAAGTTTATTTGTTTTTTAGTAGTGATTACAGTATGTATTGAAATATATACTGTAATACTTACTGCATATTAACGATTACAGTATATATTATAGTATATACTTGTTATTATTATTATGAGCCTGTATCTCACACTGCAGGGCAAAGGTCTCTCTACCTCCTTTCCAATTCTCGCGGTCCTGAGCTATTGTGTACCAGTCGTTTAGATGTTTGCCATCGCCGTGGTGGTTTTTTGGGAGAAGTCCTATATTGAAATTTTTTAATTAGCTTCACGATTTTTCCGAGAGAACGCAGTTTTACGACAGTGGGATAAGACATGACGTGTTAAGTAGCAAAACTCTCAGAGGGTGTCTAGCCAATTATCTGTCCGATATTTGGTTTTCGGCATACGGGTACGCGACCCCGGGGCCTCGAGCCACCACTTTCATAACCCTATCCAATCCATGTAAGTGGTGGCCCTCCCCTATACTCCAAGTCTTTCTGCTTTTTATTCCCTTTCCTTTCTTGGTTTCTCCCAGTAATGGGTTTGGAGGTCAGATGGCAATCGCTCCACTAAAACCACTTCGCCATTAGTATGGACCGATTTAGAAAAAAGCTGGGTATGGCTAGGGCGTCGCCGTTAAACGACGCGCAGGCACATCGCCCTACACCTGCGATAAGTGGGCAAGGGCTACCGTGTCAAGTACGGGCACGGCTAACGACGTCAGTACCCAGACGGAAACTCCGCTTTGCAACATGGAATATTGGCTCTCTAACCGGACGATGCAGAGAACTCGCAGATGTACTCATGAGACGTCGGGTCCAGTGTGCTTTCCTTCAGGAAACTCGCTGGAAGGGCAATAAGTCTCGTAACATCGGGCAGGGTTACCGCCTTATATACACTGGGTCACCTACAGGCAAAAACGGTGTGGCGGTAGCGCTTTCTGAAGAGCTTCAGAATGGGCTTCTTGAAGTTGACCGTCGCTGCGACCGCTTGATGCGGATAAAGGTACTGATCGAGGGCGTTATCACAAACTTAATCAGTGCTTATACTCCCCAGGCAGGTTGTAGCGCGGCTGAAAAGGAGACCTTCTGGGAGCAATATGAAGAGGTACTACTCGCTATACCGTCTACCGAATCAGTCTTAGTTGGTGGGGACTTGAACGGCCACGTGGGTAGGGTCGCTGAGGTGTATGAACGTGTTCACGGGGGTTTTGGATATGGTCTTCGCAATGCAGAGGGAGAAAATATTCTAAGAACCTGCATTACTAAGGGTGGGCGTGTCATAGACAGGGAGACATGGTGGTGGAATGACCAGGGGGTGATTCAGGAAAAGAAGGCTGCGTTTAAAGAGTGGCAGCATTCCAACTCTCCTGAAGACAGACTGGAGTACATTGCAGCGAAACGGGCCAGCAAAAGAGCTGTAACCAGAGCCCGCAGAGAAAGTTTGTCGCCATTGTACGATAAACTTGAAACTGTGGAGGGGCAGAAGCTCATATACAAACTGGCTCGTGCTCGAGATAAAGCGACGCAGGATATTACAAAATGTCTTTGCGTCAGAGATTCTCGGGGCACGTTGCTTTGTAGTCATGCCTCTGTGAAGGAGAGATGGAGAAGCTACTTTAAGGAGCTGCTGAACACTCAGCAGTCTTGTAGTCTTCCTCCTGAATTATCTCCTAACCTCGGACTTGTTGCTCCAATAACCCGTGACGAAACTCGTAATTGTCTTCGACGCATGAAGAACGGAAAAGCGGTAGGACCTGACGACATCCCAATCGAGGCGTGGAAATCGTTGCTTATACTTACTGACCTGTTTAACCGTATATTGAATACTGGAAAGATGCCACATCAGTGGCGGCAAAGCTTTATTATCCCTATTTACAAAGGAAGGGGCAGTGTTCAAGATTGCGGTAGTTATAGGGGCATTAAGATTATGAGCCACACCATGAAGCTCTTCGAGCGCATGATCGGCCTCAGGCTCCGCCAAGAATGTACTGTCTCTGAGTCTCAGTATGGGTTTCAACCAGGATCAGGCACTATGGATGCCATTTTTGCCCTCAGAACTTTGATGGAGGCTTAGAGGGAAAAAAGGAGAGCTCTGCATGTGGCCTTTTTGGACCTGCAGAAGGCCTTTGACTGTGTGCCACGTCAGTGTATCTGGTGGGCATTGCGATCCAAGGGGATCCCTGAAGCCTATATTGAGGTTATCAGAGATATGTACAACGACTCCGCTTCAGTGGTTAGGACCGCTATTGGCGACACCAAGCCCTTCCCGATTACAGTAGGGGTTCACCAGGGCTCAGCTCTTAGTCCGTTCTTATTCAATGTAATGCTGGATACTGTCTCGGCTCACATCCAATGCCAGCCTCCGTGGCTGATGATGTATGCCGATGACATAGTACTCATCGATGAGAACCGACTGATGCTTGAGCGTAAAGTGAACGCCTGGAAGGGTGCGCTTGAGAACGGTGGTCGGAAACTGAATGTGTCAAAGACCGAGTACATGGCTTGCGGGAACCTAGGCTCGAGCACCATCCATATCGGGCCTGAGCCAGCCGTTGAGTCGGAGAAGTTCAGGTACCTTGGATCTGTTATGCATGAGTCTGGAGGCATCGACCACGACATCCATGCCCGTATAAACGCTGCCTGGGCCAAATGGCGGGAGGTCACTGGTGTGGTCTGCGATAGCAGAATACCGCCAAAGCTCAAGGGACTGATATACAAGAGCATTATCAGACCTGTTCTTATATACGGCAGCGAATGTTGGCCAACATTATCTCGGCACACTCAGGAGCTTCACGTCACGGAGATGAAGATGCTGAGATGGATGTGTGGCGTGACGCGGTCCGACCGCATACGCAACACATTCATTCGAGGTAGTCTTGGGGTCCGTGACGTAGTGGATAGGCTCCAAGAAAGTCGCCTGAGATGGTATGGCCATGTTATGCGCCAATCTGAGAACTATGTCAGAAGGAAGTGCCTTGACATGTCTGTCCCTGGAGTTAGACCACCCGGACGCCCAAGGAAGCGATGGCTGGATGTCGTGACACAAGACATGAGAGCCAATAAATTATCCACTGAGGATGTTAAAGACCGTGCAAAGTGGAGTAGGCTTAGTCGGAAGGCAGACCCTGGCAAAAGCCGGGACTAATGCCAAGAAGAAGAAGAAGTGTTAAGTAGCAAAACTCATTATCACATAGTCGTTATACACTACAGAAATAAGAAAAAACCTCCGAATATCGATTGAACATATGTCGTGTTGACAGTCCGACACTGTACCTTACATAAATTGTTTTCATTTAAAAATATTTAAAATAACAAAAAATATAATCAAAGTAAACTAAATAGTAGCACGTACTTCATATTCTGTGTGAAATATGGTGTAAACGAAATATATGAAAAATGAAAAATCACCAAAAATGAATATTTTATCAGAAATCTACATTACAACAATTGTGGGGCAAACATACGAGTACGATCAGTTAATATATAAAAAAGTAATCTATTGCAATTAAATTTAGATCATACATAATAATATATTATAAAAAAAAACATAACAAAACGTAATTTATGTTTTATTTCCTTCATTAATATTGACAATTGTGAATTATTATTATGGCAAAAATTTGTCTGTATAATAATCAAGCGTTAATCGATCGATCTCTCGAGCTGCTACTACTCTCTATAATATTACAGTTCTTGAGTAAAGTGTTAGTTAGTAACTTAAACACAAATAGATTTAGATTGATTCGAGGCACGATCTAGAAACGCTACAGAAATGTAATTAGGCTAATTAGCCTCACCTTGCAACTATATTTTACACAAAAATAGGATATCAAACTATAAACGACTTTATTGCAGAAGAAATAAAGGCTGATAAATAAAACGAGTGTATTGTAATGCCAACCACGTTTTGGGTAACTTTTTCATCCCACCTTAATTTATAAGGGATAATGTTTGGTAAGAAATTAGGCAACGATGCTTGTGTCGAAGAGTTTCTTTGCCATCTGTATAAAATACACATTGAAATACGATACAAAAAAGTACAAAAACGTAAAGAAGTAACTCGATTATATTAATACATTTTTCAATTCGGTTTCGAGCTAATTTTATTATTAAAATATATATATATATATATATATATATATATATATATATATATATATATATATATATATATATATATATATATATATATATATATATATATATATATATATATATATATATATATATATATATAAATCTTCTGTAATAAATAACATGTATTCTGCATATTTAATTAAGATAACATAAATTTTGTTTTTCTGTAGTATATTATAAATGTTTCATTTAGTAAAACCTCTATTTAGGGGAAAATAAGACTTATTATTATTTTGTTGATTGTAAATATTATATTAACATTAGCACAATTTTTTAGACCATGACCATGGAAGAAAATCTTTAGAACATTTATACATTTTTACGGCACATATATATGTACTCGTATGTATATATGTACATATTTTTTATAGTACTACTTTATATGCCACCCTGCGGCACTGTCGGATACTTCATGTTTAAACTTTATTATAATAACATTCATTGTCGAGTAACTTATTCAAAAAGTTTTCACTATTAACGATGTATGGCACAAATCTGAAAGTTTTAAACGTACAATTATGAACTTCTTCCCCTTAATTGTAGTCTATTCAGCGGTATAAGTTCTTTATGAATTGATTTAGAGCTCAATTTTATTTAAAATGGCATATCATTAAAAACAAAATATTCGTATTTGACTTTTTCATTATGAATGGTAGAATACTTTTGGTTCTAGTTTGTAAAAAATCATTTTGTATACAAAATAATAAAAATAATTATACATATTTAAATGAACTTTGTAATTTTATATGTAACATTTTATCTAGGTCAGACAGAAATGTTTAATAATTTATGTTTTAGTAACATGTAAATAACTATACGCACTTGAAAAAGCTCAGTTATTTTGAAATCACAAACAGACACTTGAAATTTATTTTATATAAAATATTTATAAAGTTATTTATTTATTATAAGATCCCATTTTTCAGTTGATGATATATATATATATATATAATATCATATAAAGATTCTAATAAGAGTCCTACATTTTGCAAAAATTTATAGAAACATATTAATTAACGAAATAAAATTGAAGTATGTTATTATTTCTTTTATTTCTAAACATGAATAAATTTTCATTTAAGACATAAATCCCCACATAAGATTTTTTTTATGAATGTTGTGTTTGGATTTATGTTTTCACTGATTTTCCGTGAATCTATTCTTTTGCTATCATCAACTGCTTTATACATAAATTTGAATACACCTCCCGCATCATCTCCACACTCCACATAAACTGAAGACATTATTAGTTGAGAGGCGTAACTAAACGATACATTCTATCTTGCCAGAGCAAGAAACGTTTTCAGTCTCAAACTGACTCACTGTGACCTGATGGCCTCTTAAATATTATATGTATAACGATAGTTGATATTCCTACAATTCAATAGGAATGTCAATAAGATGCTCTTTGCATACAATACAGGCGAATGAAATACCTGGAATACCGTAATCAAATATACAGAAAGTAAAGCTATATTTTATTGTAGTATAATAACAATTAAAAAAAGTTGTCTTACTTAAAACAATATTTTTCAGCTTCACGCTTATCCCACATATAGCATAGAGAGAGAAGCCAGCGATGAGATGTCCCGTGAATTCAAAATATTGTATATTGAGTGGCAGACACATTTGTATTTCCAGAACGGAGAATGAAGTTCACCCGCTGACTGGAGTTCAAATTCATAACCAACACGTTTACAGTCAAACACTGGTTAACTGACTGACTGCCTATAAAATTGAAAAATACAGGTACAGTATACGAATCATGTTTAATTATTTAAATATTAGCATACATTTAGTATCTGTGTAAATCAATACCACTGTAAGCGCCACAAATTAAATTTTACAAATTATATTAAAAAAGTCACTTTAAAAAAACTTACATGAACTTATACTTACTTCCTTACTTACATTTAAAAGTACTTATAACTAAACTTCACTCTCTACTTAAACTTAGCAGATACAATTTTCGAAACTATTAACAATGTGAAACAAAATATTGTAAACTTATAAAAGATAGCAATTTCTGACAGATGAATAGAAATCTGGACGAAAAGAGCCACAATTGAGTTCCGTTCAGGCCCTTCATATATATATATATATATATATATATATATATATATATATATATATATATATATATATATATATATATATATTATATATATATATATATATATATATATATATATATATATATATATATATATATATATATATATATATATATATATATATATATATATATATATATATATTATATATATATATATATTATATATATATATATAGATATATATATATATATATATATATATATATATATATACTATATATATATATATATATATATATATATATATATATACATATATATATATATATATATATATATATATATATATATATAATATATATATATATATATATATATATATATATATATATATATATATATATATATATATATATATACATATAATAACATATGTATGTATGTAAAAGTGTACCTGATTCATACAAAGTCTGTCATAGAGAATAGATCTTGTAAAATTCGAAGGAGAGAATTTTTTTAAAAATTAGATGAGGAGTAAATTTAAATCTCTTAAGCTGCTAATCATTTTCTATTTTAATTTACAGAAACTTTTTCTGTTGTTTTTTTTGGTTATATTTTTTTTCAACTAACATAATTGTAGTTATATTAAGTCAACATTTAGAAAAGTATATTGCGCCACTTTATCAAGCTTCTAATACTGTCAATTGAATTACGCACATCAAATACAATCCACTAAATAAAACAGTTTAACCAGATTAATCGCGTGTATTGACATTTTTTTGGAAACCCGACGTTTCGGACACTTTGCAGTAGTCCGTGGTCACGGGTAGACTGCAAAGTGTATTATTTTTTTTTCAACTAACATAATTGTAGTTATATAGATCAACATTTAGAGAAATATAAGAAATTGCGTCACTTTATTAAGCTTCTGATACTGTTAATTGAATTATGCACATCAAATACAATTTACTTTAGTTGATTTTTTATAAGACAGTGTAAGATAGTGTTTTATTTACAAAACAGTTTAACCAGATTAATAAAAAATGTTAATATACGCGATTAATCTGGTTAAACTGTTTTATCTAATATGTATGAATATCGCGAATACGTGTATTACATATTATAAGGCCCTGAGATATCCTAGACCACAGATACTACATAATCTTCTTCTTGCTTCTTCGATAAATGGACTATGCAAAACAAAAAGGTTTTTATGAATTTGAATTCTTAATTTACATAATATTTGAATTTAAATTATAAATTTTTCTCTGATTTGAAATTTACCAATTTATCTATCTTACTTTTTCAATATTCAATTTATATATCAATTGCTTAAAGTTTATCATATTAAATTATAACTAACGTATACTCAATATTCCAAATACACAACGTAAATTGAATTAACCCTAAAGAAAGTTAATGTAAATGTTACAAAAAGCTAAAATAAAAAAAATTTCAACAAAATAAGAATTTGCAATTGGTTTATTATAATGTAGTACAAAATATATTTAAAACAAACATTCTTTATGACATTTACACATTAAAATGAACCCGTATTTTAAATTTTGTTTTGTGTTTTCACAGCGTTGTAAGCCACAGAGAGACAAAAAGACTTAGATAATTGAGTTTTGGAAGAGCTTTTCGGCGAAAGCGTAAATTATTCGTGCCCCGTTTCACTTAAGAATGTACACTATTCTTTGTTTTTATTTTTTTAAGGTTTGCCTAAAAAAGAGATACAGTAATTTTTTAAGTAAATTATAATCTCAACCCTTTGCTTTTGCTTTTGATATTATATGTATGTAGTTCTATATTTTCTAAGTTAACGAATTAGATTTTATAAATAATATTTGTAACGTTTTATATGGTGATTTTTATCATGTTCACGCATCTCTCACGTTTGATGCCATCGTGGCACAGTGGCTGACTGCAACTGCAATAATTACGGATTCGATCAGCGCTAGAAATCTAACCACCCTGATCTTGGGTAGCTCGCAACCAATACCTAAACCTGCCCGATACCTTCTTCAAAAATTTTCTATATCTACTACGTTTTTGCTTGAGAAAACAATCAACATCCATATTTTGTGAAAAATCATATTTTATCTTCTTGTATTGTATCATTTCACAATATTATTGAATAATTGAAGACAATTATGTATGTAGATTAAAACAATGTATGACAAAATGAGCATGTCCATTCATATATTAAATTTCCGTGCTGGTTTAATACACTGAATTAATTCCATTGAGTGTTACTTTGGGACCTCGCGGTTTCCTTGCGAGTTCTTAATTAGGCAATTAGGCATGCTTCTTTTGCAGGTAAAATTAAAATTCGCTCTGTACCTGACAAAATTCCTTGAGCAATTCGAGTGAAATAATTTTACAAAGTTAGCTGTGATATTCATTTTGAAAGATAAAAAATAGCTGCAGTTGTATTCACTCTAAGATGAACTTTATGAAATATATATTTTGCATCAATTTATCATATTTTACAAGGTAAGCTAAATGGCAATGAGTCACTGGCGTCAGTGTCAGTCAGACAGTAAATATGGTGGTTCTAGTTACTATACCCTCGTGGCAGAATTTTCAAACAAACCTCTGCCCTTGACATCACTTACTTGTTCAAATGAAAATAACGAAGTCGTGCGAGGGCACACGATATTATCTTGTATTAGAGGTAACACAGACCCCCTGTGGTCTTCCCCACAACAAATTTCCCCAATCTTTTTTTTACTTAAGGCAGCTATATATATATATATATATATATATATATATATATATATATATATATATATATATATATATATATATATATATATATATATAATATATATATATATACGTTACGTACGTATACGTTATCATTCGCACTGATAGTAATGATGTTTAATTATTTTATATATATATATATATATATATATATATATATATATATATATATATATATAAAATAATTAAACATCATTACTATCAGTGCGAATGATAACGTAATCAGTAAATAAAAAACACTCATGACATCCATATCACAACTCTAATAATGTTGCTGTTTAAAAATAATTAAAATAATTATTTTGCTTTTTAGCCACCTATCTACCTTCTTCTTACGAATTATTTATTTTTTCACTTCATAATAATATTAATTTGATAATACTTGTTTCGTGGTTAATTACGACGGTTTCTCATTAAGCTGATTACCGACACGAATGACACCACTTGATATAAATATCTTCAATGTCTCTTGGCCTCGTCTTGTATATACGTAATATTGATTTTACACAATAATATGTAGCATTTCATTTATTTTTATTATACGAACAACATATCAACAAAAGTCAGTTCAGCTTAAATTAAACATTAATAGCTTAGCTTGGAAATCCATTGAGATTATAATAGTGTTTGTATAACGACAATACGGTAGAGTATGTACTCGTATATGATGAGAAACAGTCATAACACCTCGCATGCTATCTTGAATACGTACAAACGTTCGTCAAACTTCGGTAATTGCAGTTTCAGTGAGTTAGAGACACGATTTTGGATTATATATTTATATATATAAATATATATATATATATATATATATATATATATATATATATATATATATATATATATATATATATATATATATTGTTTGTCGTAGAGTAACCGCACAACGTCTGGCTAAAACGCGAATATTCTGAGTTTGATCCCAAGTCGAGCTAACTAGCTATAGGTAAAGAGCAGCGCCGAATTGCAAATTGTCTCGAGAATTGGACATACAGTGGACAACAGAATGTCTTGTTTGCCTGTTTGTTTTACTTATGTATATATGTATATATATATATATATATATATATATATATATATATATATATATATATATAGATATATATATATATATATATATATATATATATATATATATATATATATATATATATATATATATATATATATATATATATATAAGTAAAAAAAAATTGGGGAAATTTGTTGTGAGGAAGACCACAGGGGGTTATTTTCGCACACATTTTTTTCAATATTCGCACTGATAGTAATGATGTTTAATTATTTTATGTATATATGTATATATATATATATATATATATATATATATATATATATATATATATATATATATATATATATATATATATATATATATATACATATATACAGAAAAAGTCATAACACCTCGCATGCTATCTTGAATACGTACAAACGTTCGTCAAACTTCGGTAATTGCAGTTTCAGTGAGTTAGAGACACGATTTTGGATTATATATTTATATATATATATATATATATATATATATATATATATATATATATATATATATATATATATATATATATATATATATATTGTTTGTCGTAGAGTAACCGCACAACGTCTGGCTAAAAACGCGAATATTCTGAGTTTGATCCCAAGTCGAGCTAACTAGCTATAGGTAAAGAGCAGCGCCGAATTGCAAATTGTCTCGAGAATTGGACATACAGTGGACAACAGAATGTCTTGTTTGCCTGTTTTGTCTCACTTCTCTGACTTCTTAGATTCTCTAAAAAAATAAAATTAAATTAAATTCACGCTGTATCCCGCATATAGCAGGGTAGGCAGAGGGAACCACAGGAACCTAGTGTTAAGACACTCCGTTCCCCGCTTTCCGCCTTTTGAGGAATTGCGTGTTGAGTGGCGGAACTCAACGCCGCGCTTTGCTTTGTTACCAGAACGAAGAAAATGAAAATAATTTATTCTCCTCGAGTGGAAATCGAACCCACAAACCGTCGCGTTTTCAGGCAGAGGCTATGCTTCTACACCACGACAGTCCTCTAGAGAGTTTAAACTAGGTTAAAAATATTTTTTTTTATTTTGTGCACTGAAAATAAAAGTAACATATGAATAGCAATAATTAAGCTTCAATCAATAAATTTAATAATTTAGAAAGGTACATAAATGTAAGACATCTATTATTATGCTTTAAAAAATGCCATGCTAGAAAGCTCGACTTTCGTAACAAAATTTATATTTAAAATGAAAATATCGCTCCGTTTATAAAAAGATTAAAAATAATATCTTCGCGTGTATTCTATTATTTAAATATATAACTTCATCTTTAATCACTCTATCTATTACTGAAGACCGTATTCAAATATGAGCGTAAAAATACATATGTTTACGTCACTTGTGTAATATAATTAAACTAAGATATAAACATATGGCACTTAAAGCAAATTTGCACTATATATTTTCGTAATGGTATAATGTTGTATATGTATTTTCATTTCTCATACATTACTAGAAAACTCTATCCACAACAAACAATATAAATATTTTATGTTTATACGAAATACGCGAGTTATTATTGAGGCCATTATTATTTATAGCACACCTACCTACCCTTTGCTAAGACATTGTGTTGCACTTAAATCTGAATAAGTCGTTGCCGAGTGAGTGAAATCAACGCCACGCATGTCTACTAGAGCATGAAAATAGAGATTATTTATTCCTCCGAGTGGAATTCGAACCCGCGACCATCGCTTTTACAGACTGACGAAGTCCCACTGAGCCACAACAGCCGTATTGTGTTGCCAAACTATTTTTAATGTAATAATGATTTAAACACTTTGACTACCCTCTATGCCTACTTGCTTTTATGAAATAAATATAACTTAAAGTTTCAATTTTAATTTAAAAAAAATAATGTAAAAATCCAAAATAACTGTATATTTAACTAATGGATCTATAAAATTTTATGAAAACACATAAAAGTTAAAGAGATTTATACAAAAATAATAAATATGGACGCCAATAAACATAACTCAGAACAGAATTGATCGATCATACTGATATGAAAAGGTACTCATTGAGTGGAGTAATCGACTATTGTGGACTTTTTAATCGACCATACTCCATTTTAATGTTGAAATTTTTTTATCATATATCTGATTGTTTAGTACTTACATCTATACTATAATAAAATATTAAAATCAATGTGTCTGTATATAAAGCATTTTAACGAATACATTTTTTTGATAATGAAGAAACATCTGATGACAAGCCATACAGTATAAAAATAAAGATATAAAATTTAAGATCTGAAACATCTGCTAAAGAAACATAACAGAACAGTTATACTATAAAACATAAAAATCATGGCATACTAAGAAGTTTTTGGGCATGGCTAGCAGTTTTCGACATAGCACAAGTAGTATATTTTAATAATAACTATAGCCCATATCACAATTCACCACTCATCCACATTATAAGATACATATGACTTCATTGCATCGTCCACCGCGCGAGCGCAGTTAAAACGTCCGTCTATATTTTGATATAGTTAGAATTCATAATATTTAAATTTATCCAAGTTTCAGGAACACTGAGGTGAGGAATATTTTAAAAAGATGTTGAACTTTAACGGGTACAGAAAATATATATAATATAGTCCTGTAATATTCATGCTAGCATTAAACATAGGATCCGTTTATACAAGATTTCTCTTGCAATAATTTACGTTCTCTAGATCCAAATGTAATTTGAAACATATTTCTTCGGAGCAAACGATATTTTTTCAAAGATTTTAGAAAATTTACTTTAATTGAATATAACGTGCTACGTTGTGGAGAATCAAGAATTGATTATTTTCGTAAGACAAAGTGTAGCGTTGAGTTCCGCATCTTAAGGCGTTGTTTTGATTTCGGCCGGAAAGCATAGAACGAAGTGCCGCAATACTCTCTAATCTCTGCCCGTCCTGCTAATTCCTGGATACAGTTTGACGCTCAAAATAAAAGAATATCTTATTTGATTTTAAGAAGTCATCATTATTTATACATGCAGTCGATGTGTCATCGCAATAATGTATTAAAAAAAAACTACATTAGATTCCGTCCTAAAGTGCATGTATGTATATATATGTATAAGTGCATGTTTGCATGTGTGCGTGTGTGTGTGTGTGTGTGTGTGTGTGTGTGTGTGTGTGTGTATCTAATGTATTGTATTACTTTTGACCTGATTTTTTATGTTATTTTTTTTTTTGATTGTTCTGTATTCGACATATATCATGGTAGGGCAGGCAGAGGGGACCGTAGGCTCAAGGTACCTAGCGTTAAGACACTCCGTCCCCAAATAAATCATCGCGCTTAAAAGCAGAGGCTGTGCTTCTGCGTCACGACTTTGTCAGTTTTAAGTGAATTATATAAAAGCTTATTTTCTTACACATTTTATTTCATTTCTGCTATTTAAGTTGATGTTCTAGAAGGAGCTTATAAGCATTGTTTTTCATCACTTACTTCACTTCAATACTTAAGATTGTAGGCAACCTATTTTATAAAAAACAGAGTATTAATACGAAAAATCATTTAAATTGTAATAAACATATAAAAACTATTAAAGGCTAATTTCATTTGAACAAATCTGAGATCGATATTTGATGACAAAATCAAGAGTAGCGTAAAAGCTTATCTAATGGGCTTGTGATAGCTGTATTGAAAAACCATGTTCGTTGCTGGATTAACTTGAAAGGCGCAAGGCATTACTTACATAACTACACTATGTATTGTTCCAGTATTTTCAACGTGTATTTAAAATAAATACTATATGTTATATAACTAAATTATATACAAGAGATGTCGTGCGATTCAGATTCAGTGAAGTGTAGGTATACGGCTTTTTTTACAACTTATTTTATCCAGGTTTTAGTAGAAAGGCATTTTCCAAATGCTAGGAGTGCTAACTTGCATGGAATAGATTGTTAAGTGGGTACATGAAAACTTCTTCCCTGTATGGGCATCATAGTCACTGCTGCAACACTCAGACGCTGTTCCAATACGCCACGTTATCCTATACAACGTATCACACTAAGCACTATGCTTAGTTTATTAGCATATTTTGAGCTTTCTTTCTTTAATAATATCAAATACCATTTTCTTATGAAAACTCTGTGTATTTATCTCAATAAGTTTCAGAGCTGTCTGTAACTTGAAAGCCAATTAACAAATATCTAAATAAGTAGAACAAAACGAACTTATCGGATGCTTTATGTTTGGCAATGACCTTTCTCTTGCCACCCTTATCATTGTAGAGTACAGATAAGGAGATCACGCTAAAGCATAACAACGGTGCTGTCAGAGTAAACACTTTAAAAATAAATTTGTTTGCGTAAACAAACGTGTGCTAAAATTCATGACAGTTTTATTTAAAGAAATGGACTTATATTGAAATGGATTAATATGTTATTTCTGTACCGTAGACATATAAATGTAGTAAAATAGTATAATAAAATGTACATAATTAAATAAAGATAAAAATCATATTTACCAATTATCTGTATATATTATTTATATAGTAATAAAATTAATGATACTGAATAAGTACTAATGGAATAAGAATAGATGAATTTTTAAATAGATGTCTGCTTAAGCACGCACATCTTCAGAGCTACTATATGGATTATTTTTTGTTGTGTAGCTATTGCTTATACCCTTGGAAGAATACAGGCTATAATTAATTATGAAAATATGCACATTTAATGTAAAAGCGTCATAGACTAAAGGTCATAGGTATACTATAATAAATAATAAGGAATGCCAGCTTAGTTACTATTATTTACTGTGAAGAAATGCTCTTTTGAAGAATTGCCAATGCCTCATATTATCTAACTAGGCAATGGCAAACATCGAAATATCAACGTAACGTCTGGGCAGTGTCATCATCACCATCATCATTATGATGGAAAAAATGGACACAATTTATTCCTTTATAATTACGCACTGGCGCCACGAGCACTTCAATTCGACATTCAATTAATTAAATATATATTATATATATATATATATATATATATATATATATATATATATATATATATATATATATATATATATATATATATATATATATATATATATATATATATATATATATAAATATATATATATATATATATATATATATATATATATATATATATATATATATATATATATATATATATATATATATATATATGTATATATATATATATATATATATATATATATATATATATATATATATATATATATATATATATATATATATATAAATATATATATGAGCTATAGACAGTATAAATCAAAAATCCGGCTTAAGGGCTTATCCTCTTAGGTAAGATAGATAATTAAAATTTGTGAGTAGATCCAATTTCGAAGTTTAAACTAAAGACAGAGTTAGTAAATTTACATTTATAAATAGCAAAGGTAAGTAAGGTAAAGAACGTAAAATTAAACTAAGGCTATATTAAAATAATATAAATTTCATGTAAATACTAATTTACAAAAATATATATTATAATTTTTACTCTTAATTAGGAAAAAAAACTGCGCTTCAAAGAATAAATGAAAGCAAACAACGCTTGCTTAACTTTTTTCAACGTAAAATTGTGGAAGCAAGAATATATAGTTACAAAGACAATCCTCGCTCAGCTAATAATAGGTTGGACGTCTCTTCCTTCCAATTAACGAGCAATTACCGGTGATCTTAAAATGGCATCAGAAGATAAAAAGGGTCATTCTGTAACTTCACACCTTAAATACAACTGTATGAGAAGTAAAAAGGTAAATATAATGTATAATTTATTATGCAACCAAAAACTAAATGATGGTACTATGGAATCACATTTTAGACATTTTAGCCCACAAATATTGTTTCTGAAGAAATTTTAATTGAAAATTTAGTTTAATTTTGTCGGTAAAAAATACTTGATGCTTCGTGAACTCGAGGAATATTTAATTAAAATTGATGATAATATAGATTTTTAAATGTGCATTAAAACTCACGTCAACTGTTTGAGCTCTCTGTGAGAGCTCTCTCTCTCTGTACGTATCCTAAATAGAAATGACTAGTGTCACCTTCAAAGTATGTTCTGGAAATGAATTGACGATAATCCTGGATAGGCAAAAATATTTTAGCAAACTAAAGAGAGATATCGCTATTGTAAATCTCGCTCCTATTCAAACCGCATACAAATTCAATCTAAACCTGTTCCGGGTCAGTCCGTTAGACAAAAATTTTAGATATATTGGTTTCCCATAGAACTAATAAATTACTTATTAATAAAATATATACAAATAAGATATTCGTATCCTAGTTCTCGTAATAGTAAACCAACACGAAGGACCTTGAACTCGGCAGTAAATTATTTAAACTTCACATATAAAACGATATTTAGACCTGAAACTTCGGCAGACAATGTTAGTCACAGCCGAATAAGAAAAAAAAAATTGTTGTTGATTTGTTATAATTTAGTGTAATTTATGACAATTAGAAAGGTGTCCCTTTAATTTGGTTGATCTCGTTCATCGCTTTTCTTTATAATGAATCTGAAATTTTAAATTAACATGGGACAAGTACATAATTTCAAGTTCTTGAGAAAATCGAGAAAACCAAGCCGGGCACTCTCGTTTATCGCGTAATAATAAGGGCCGAGAAATCAGAACCAGTACCCACAAAGCACTTAAGTGTCAAAATACAACTTTCCGCCTGAACTCGACAATGGGTGAAAAGTTGCGGAACTCAACGCCGCGCTTAGCTTTCGTTTCATTTTAATACATTATTTATACACAATAGAATTGTTGTAAGCATTTTATAGACGCTCCCGCGCTCTCTAGATTGTCACGATTATCTATGACATACTTATCATGCAACAAAGCGTAAAATTAAAATTAGGTTATGTATTTTGAAATTATGTGTAAGTTCAACAACAATTCAATATTTACTCGCTTAAAGTTATATGATATAATGCTGTATTACAATATCATATGCCATTTCGACTTTGAAGCCGTACTGTCACATAAGTGCTCGTTATCTATATATTAATAGGTGAAGCTATAACTTTGGATCCGCTTTTTACAAAAATTGCGCGGACGAATGAGTATGAAATTTGGCACACTTGTAGTTAATGTGTAGGAGAGCTTAATGCAATGCTCATAAAGTACATTAAATCAATAAATAAAACATTAAACACCCAACCATATGTTGAACAATATAACTTTTGTATAAACTGACGTGTACACGTTGCTATGGCAACGCGTGTTTCACGTGTTGGGTCCGCTAGTAAACATAATTACTCAATTTAAAGTAATTCGATATTGTATATAATAACTGTATTCAGTATCTGTATTTTAGTAAAATAGGTGTAGGTAATGTAATCGATCGCTATACATATAGCATAAAGCACCTATGTAAATAATAATAGAAGTGGCCGAGTGCCTACGATTTTTTTTATCTCAGAATTAAGTGGCTGTGACGGACAGACCTGATAAATCTATAAGGGATACATTTTTTGCCTAAAGCACACTAAACAATGACTATATAATTTTAAGGTGAGGTATAATTTACCTCGACATGTATCTATTCTGGTTTCTAAACCTTGTCCGAGAATTTGACCTAGTAAGCAAACAAGCGACAAGAAATATGGGAAATATTCATTATAAACTTATTTATAATTAATATTTTTCATAAGTTAAATATTCAATGTAATTTGGTAGACATAGTTATTTTAGATTCCTAATATATTTTATAATAAATTGTTTTCTTTTTTAAAACAATTAAGTTACTAATAAACTTTTATATGAAAATGAAATGGTTAAGTGGTTCCGTACTAATTTCATAATTATAAGATGAACAACTTGTAAAAGGTGACAGACTTATTTTGCGGGCGTGTGCTCTAATTTTGTATGAAATGACCTACATATAGAAATGGCTAATAAATTTGTAATACAGTAAAAGTAATAAATTTAGATAATTTATTTAAATAATTTATTAAGTAATAATAAAAGTAATAAATTTTAAATTTTCAAATTGATACTGTAAATTCTAGCTTCTTGCCAAATTTCATAATTGTAGGTTGACGAAAAGTACCTATAAGATTTAATCAAGCAGCGAATTTCATACAAAACGAAGCATTCGTATAAACCCTCGTATTATTAGTTTACCTCGACATAGAAGTTTAATTTTTTCTGTGCTCCTAGTGACTATAGACCCTGTATATTTGACCTTAATTTAAGCTTGATACGTCTTGACCTTGAGAAAAATGGTCTTGACCAACAGACGGATAAAGTGACACTATAAGGATTCCATATTTCCTTTTGAGGTACAGAATCCTAAAAAAAAACGAATTCACTAAGCTGCGCCATAGCGTTATCAGACATTCAGTTTCAAAAGGTTGAATACATAATATACAACGGACGTCAGCAAGTATTTTATCATTCAGGTGAACGATCTCCGCCGCCATACATTTAAAACAAGTTATTAAATTTCGAAACCTTAACAACCAATCAACGGTTAGTAAAAACCCAACTCAAATCGTACATTCATTTTGTTTCTATAATACTAACACCAATAACACTTGCACTGGTACGTATTGACCTTAAGCGTGACGTGCACGTTAGTTGATCTTGATAACATTCAGTGTATTTCAACTGCTCGCGGAACAAACACGCATTTAAAATGACGGAAGCCGAGTCTGGTTCGACATTTTGGGAAGAATTGACTAGTCCCATCAATTTAGTATTGTTATTTTTCATTTTATACCTTCTGTATAAGATATTAAGGTCGCAATTTGAAGCTGTGGAGCCGCCAGCGCCTCCTCCGCCGCCTATGGCGAAGTTAAGAAAGGATATGACAGTGGCCGAATTAAAGAAATACGACGGCACTGATTCAGAAGGAAGAGTTTTGCTGGCTGTGAACGGTATAATATTTGATGTTACGCGAGGGAAAAGATTTTATGGACCTGGTAAGTTAAAATATTTCAACTATAATAATTTTTAATAGAACTTTACTAGGCTTTGAATATAGAACGAAATATATACATTGGCTAAAATACCGTTGAGGAGTTAAAACTAAAATCACGGCGTAACTTCGTACAGACGATAAGATACAATGCTATCAACAAAATTTACTTGTAATTCTTATTTCTTTACAATAAAGGTTAATTTGCAAAAACTGAGCATTGCGTGTGCCGAGGGCCCGAGGAACCTTGACTCTAGTTGGCGTATATATTTTTATTACTGTAATGATTTCTACCATTGTAATAACCTTTTTTGTAATAACTTTGTGATATTTTTTAGAGAACAAAAACTACTATGTGTACGTTTTCCCACACCATATTAACACAATTTCCACTACAGACGGTTGTTATGATATCTACCTATATAAAAGCTAAAAAATTATATCTGTCGTTTATTCTGTAATTTTTCGAAAAAAATAGCTCAAATAAACTTTTGATCATGTAATTAGATAAAGATTATTGATAAAAAATGTTTTTGTCTTCTATTGCACCCGGTATATAAAAAAAAATTATATATTTTCGTATAGTATATTAAATACAATACAATACAATGTAACTAATACAATATTTATAATAATTAATGTTCGTGTTTAATGCATACTGGTACGATAACCCACAGTGTAAACATGTTATCTTACATTAAACCATTATCAATAAATACACTGTACGCTTACTCGGATCGGTACGCTTACTGCTATCACCATATCTACTAATCTACTGCCAATCCGCTTGAGATTTGTCGTGAAAATGAGGATGTTCTATTTATTCATAACAACGCTTACCCTATGATGTGATTCGTATCTATGCTAATGTAGCTTGTAAGGCACGTTGCCTATATCTGTCGGTTAATAAGATTCAACTATCTGACGGACGACAGCCAGTTACAAATATTCAGGTCTTTTACATATGAACTTGATTTTGAGAAAAAAATATGGAGATGCGATGAGAATAGTATTTTCGATATTAATTTTACAAATTTATTAATATACTATAACAAATTGCAAAAATAAAAAGCTAGGCTATATATTAAAATCTACATTGTTAAATTTCATCAGTTGAGGCGTTACGACGCAGTGGAATACTATCTGACAGTAAACCCGGCGGTTATGGGTTCAATGATAACCGGTAAAATAAATTATTCTTATATTCTCGCTCTATTATACAAGGAGCAGTATTGGGATCCATCACCGGGAAACAAACAGAAAGCTAAATGTCATAATATTAAGTTTTTTTGCCTGTAACTAAATAAAAAAGTATTTGAACAACAAAAAATACTTTGAATTTGAGACTATCTATATTCTATTTACTCTATATATTTAATCTTTTAGATAAGAGCGTAAATATGATAGTAAATAAATATACGATGTATAGCTCTTGTATATAAACAAGCTTCGTCAGGATGACTAAGATGAATCGAATAAAAATAACCTTGAGACTTAATACTTTACGCAATTGGACTTTGTTTAATAGTTTAGTATGCAAGTATGTCGACGCCCGTTCACGTGAATTTTAATTTTGGTTTCTAACGGTTATTCTTATTTACCAACTATATTAAGAAGTACGCACTTTTTTTTTACATATTTTAATACAACTAATTATATTATATAACAAATAATAATATATAATAATTACTTTTACTATATATATATATATATATATATATATATATATATATATATATATATATATATATATATATATATATATATATATATATATATATATATATATATATATATATATATATATATATATTATATTCAATAAAGACTTTTATGCAACTTTTCTTGGGACTTGTGACTTGGGAGAGTATTCAAATTATTTTTTATGTCACAAATATGGTAAGATAAGTAATTCTTTGAGTTCTACAACTCAACTCACAAAGTGTTGAAAATCGGCAAAAATAGCGAAACAGTGTCCTTAAACGGGGTTTAAAGACGTCTGTCCATCCAGTGCCAAGTGCGGGAAAAAACAGACAAAAATTCTTTGTATTTAACACCAATACGTGCAATTTATTCACAAAAACACCTTGAAAATTTAAAGTTTCTTTAAAATTACTTTGAATGCTATGTAACTTGATAATTACTTGATTATTTCTCATAAACCGGTTGTGTAAAGTATCTTTAAATATGATTACATTGTCGCAGAATAATTTTCGTAATATTTCTTGAAACTACGTATAATTTATTAAATTATTATAAGTTATACTGCGCTATTATGATAAGAAACTTATCTTTTTATATATATATAGCTTACTGTCACTGAGTAACTGACATACACACAACCGTAATACACAACCTCTCTATAAATAACATAAATGAAATACCTACTCTACATTTTATTTTCTGTATATATTTACATACAAATATGTAGCTGTATACATATTATAATATAAATATGTATATTATAATATAAATATTTATTTATAATAAGTTATAAAACACACGTGTTACGATATCAACGACAATAAATTAACGTAGGTCTACAAAATATTCTAAAATATATAAGAATATTAATCTATATTGACAAAAACTATTGTTGCAAAACTCATTTAGATAACACAATGAGCTATTCGGTTTTCATACAAAATATTGTAATTATAGGTGTCCTTACAATTGGTAGCGAATAGCCTATCGATATATAATAAAGGATCTCGATATTACCGCTCTATATACATTTTTATATTTATTGATAGCAATATTGTAGTTTCTTTACTATATTATTAACGGATTTTATTGATTGTAAATCTTTGTTGGTATGTATATTACGAAATACATTTACTACATATTATGTGTATGTCTAAATTCGAGAACTCAACTAATTAATTACTCTGAGTGGATATCGAACCCAAGACCAATGTTTTTAAAGTCATACGCTGTACAATTCATAGAAGCGACCATTTATACGTTATTTTATTAATTTAATGGGTAGTTAATTTTACTGATAATAAATCAAGTGTAAATAAATAATGATAATTAACTTTCATTACTTAAAATTAATATAATTATGACTAAATAAACGCTTGTATATTTGATTAAAATAAATTAGTAATGTTAATGATTTTGGTAAATCAAAGATTCGTGACAAGGCAACAAGTGCAAATTACATTTAATATAACATTTTTTTTATTTACAAATATAAAGTTACAAAAGTATGTAATCTCACTTCTCGCAATTTTCAATTTCTGTCGCGACGTAACAATTTGACTGTTTGTTTGTTTTGTATGTACATAATTAAGGGGATTTCATATTAACTTTGTAGCAATTATATATATTACAGGATCCGCTTCAAACAAATAAGTTAGTGTTTGCTTCACGTGTTAATATATAGATAAATATGCACATTAATAATATCTATTTGAAGATATTAGGACAGTTAATAAGTATATATAATATAATATAATATAATATACTAACGAAGTCTTTACTGTAATAACAAATATAATAATAGCAAATATAAACTAAAACTAAAAGGAAATTAAATTATTTCTTAGTATAATAAAAACTGACATAAAAACTAAACCAATATGTTCAAACTTGACAAAAACTAAAATTTATGTAAAAGGAATGATATTTAATAAACAATAAACGAAAGTATCGATACATACGTATAAGGTTCAAAAGTATATGTATTTAGATTAGTATTTAAATTTCAATATTTTTGAAGTTGATGCCAATGAGCGTCTCTGAAGACACGATGGTTCGATATGTTCCATTGCGTATTTCATGAAACTCAAAGCCGCTCATGGAAAATTAATTATTCTACCACCTAGTTAGTGGTGATCAAAACCCACGGCCATCGTGTGTACAGTCAGTCACTCTCTCACTGCAATTTAATAGCCTTATAGGCTTAATTTTTTAAAGCAATATTCATAATAATACAATTGTGATCTATTTAGTGTATGTATTTAGTAATTTAACTGTATCAAGTACTGACTATACTCCGAGAATTAGAATTTCACTTGAGTCCGTCCGATTTCACCGAAGTCTGACTATTGTATTCTGTTGTTTATTGATTGAAAGTGTATGGAGAATTGAGTAAAGTGAATAACATCCTATATGGGTTCTAGTTAGGGATTTGCTATGACTTTAACATATTCTAAGATGGATAAGACTAAATATTTTTTTTAAAGGACCCCGACTAAAAAAGAAGTATTCCGTTTATTATTATTGTATTCCTGGTTGTAAAGTCAATTATGTATCTTTGGAGGTGGATTTTTATAGATTTTGACCACTGTATTTAGAAGATCATATCAGTAGGATGATGTTCACTAAGAAACTTATAAATTTGACCAAATTGATTTTTACTTAAAGAAATAAAATGAAACGAAACGTGAAAAATATAGGCGCACAGTTTTTGATTTATGATGCAGTATATATATATATATATATATATATATATATATATATATATATATATATATATATATATATATATATATATATATATATATATATATATATATATATATATGTATATATATATATATATATATATATATATATATATATATATATATATATATATATATATATATATATATATATATATATAGTTAGTTCTCTATTTTGTGCCTTTTAAGGACGTAACGTTTTGCGTAGTAGGACCTTTTGTACCTATTTAACACTGTTATGCATCCATATTTTAATTAAACTTTGTTTTTAGATAATTTTAATTGAAATTGTCTGAAATATATTATTAAATATTACTTTTATGTTCCAGGTGGTCCGTACGCTGCCTTTGCAGGTAGAGATGCCACACGAGGCCTCGCTACTGGCCAAGTAGCTGCATCTGATGCAGAATACGATGACGTCAGTGATTTAGGACCCGATGAGATTGCATCAGCCAAGGAATGGGAAGATCAGTTCAGAGGTATTACAATAGTTTGGCTTTTTACCTTCTTAGTCGTGAGATATCTTAATAAAATGATTTAATGAATTATATATTTTCAATGTATTCACATTAATTCACATTCACAATAATTTGCAACTTTCTAACGTGTATGTAACATTAATAGAATTTTATTTTATTTATTTCTGTGGTTCTGACTTTTTATTTAATATAGATCTGAATTAGTCTTATTTTTCAAAAAGTATCAGTTTATCTGCAAATTATTTGTAGCCGCTTGTACATCTGTGATACAATACAATGAAAAATAAGTAAATATAAGAAAGAGGTCAAGATCACCTTAGTGAAGATGTTACTTTAGCTTCCGAACATTTTATTATATATATATATATATATATATATATATATATATATATATATATATATATATATATATATATATATATATATATATATATATATATATATATATATATAATATATATATATATATATATATATATATATATATATATATATATATATATATATATATATATATATATATATATATATATATATATATATATATAATATATATATATATATATATATATATATATATATATATATATATATATATATATATAATATACTATTAATATAAAATAAAATGGTCACAAATTTAATGCAAACAAATCCACGCCTATTCAGCGATCCTTAAACAATGGACGTTTGATTGATTAAGTCGTGATCAACATAATAAGTGAGTTCCCTGAATCGAATCGAATAGAAAAGTTTTAATTTCCTTTCGATCAAATTTACTGGAACTCATTGAATATTTATTCAGACCGGGAATAATTTTGAATATATTATTATCTAACGGTGATTTTACAAGACCCCGCTGCATTCATGTTTTCAATATCTATAACAATCTCGTACTGCGTATATTATTATTTTTATTTATATATATTTTTCATATTTGCATTAAGCAGTTTTTTTTATTATTTATTCTTTGTATAACACTGTCGTGGCATAATTCTGCATTGGACGTATTTTATGGTTGTGTTAGGTTTAAATGTTATGAAATATTTTTGTATGTTTGTTTCCTCATTCTGATTTGAAAATTCTAGTATTAATACGAAAATATTCATCTTAAAATTATGTTTTTAATTAAAAAAATTCAATAATACCCATTGAATCGCTTTATCGATATAAATAGTTTAATTATCATCATACTTAACTATTATTTAAATACTTATATATCAAACGTATTGAAATTGTGTGTATATAAACGTATGTATTTAACATTGAAAACGTCAACTCTTCATTCCATAGAGTTTGATTCAAATCTCGCTACGACACCAATTTATGTTTGTATTTGTTTGATTTGTAGCACTAATGTTACAAACATATATTAATACTATTTAATTTAAATTTCAGAAAAATATGATATTGTGGGAAAACTCTTGAAACCCGGAGAAACGCCAAATAAGTATAGCGAGGAAGACGGCGATGATAAGAAATCGCAATAAGTGCTAGATAAATTTTGATATTTTTGTGATATTTTTAGTATAAGTGTTGGGTAATGTTTATTAATAAAATATATTTCACATGGAATTTTATGTTTCTTAATTATAATAAAGATATTTATTTAATAAAAACTAAAACCGACTTAAAAAGACTTATACCACTACTAAATATATGTATATATATATATATATATATATATATATATATATATATATATATATATATATATATATATATATATATATATATATATATATATATATATATATATATATATATATATATATTTAAACGAAAACTAAAAAGTGGGCAGGAACATTTTAATTAAATTAACTTAAATTATTTTTTATATTTTTATCTTTAGCTCTTATATTTAGTAGTAACATATTAATTTTATTGCCCGCACAAAATTAGATACGTCGTTTTTTGCTTTTGTGTGTTCATTTCAAAAAGTTCCTACTAACGTTCGACCAATTGCTATAAAATTTCTCTAGGAATCGGGACCTCCTCTAAAAAAACCTACCATACAATAAAAGAGAGATATAACAATTGCATACATACATACCAAATAGAATACAGTCGAATTGAGAACTTTTGCCATTTTGAAGCCTGTTAAAAGTTTTATCTCCACGCTTTACACATTCTTAGCATAGCGAGAGGGACTAGACTATTCAGAAACTGCTGTCGTCGATTTTCACTTGAATGTATAACATTACGTGTAACGAAAGTCAACGTCACAATATGTCTACCACCGCTGTGAGATATACCTATTGTGAAAAAAATTATATATTTTTTATATTTATATTTTTTATTTATATATTTTTTAAGTTAGAGCTTATTATTTTTTATAGACTTAGTAATACTTTGTTGTACAAAATAAATAAAGATATACGACAATGCTTCATAAACAGCGATTCACAATAATTTATAATATTCCATGTTGATATAATTTAAATGATTTTATGATAAATTATACTTGCATACTGATTGTAAACTACAAAACGTGTGTACTTATATACAAATAACGGTGACGATTTTCCTTTCTAACTACATTTAAATGAAAATGCTACTTAAGGATTTAATTGTTATATATAATGATGAAACATACAATTTACATAGAAAAATAACTTTAAGTTATTTATGTTATATACAAATGAATGGTAATTTATACAAAGATAACAAACGGCGGTAATATAATGTAATAAATGTTAATGTATTTCTATACATGCTATATCGATGTATAATTATGATGAGCATTGTAGATGCATGAGCGAATACAACCAGTGTTTTAATTATTTTATTTGTTCCATACGAAAAAATTAAATATACTAAGGAGTAATATACAGATATAAAACATTTTATTATAAATTCGCATTTTTTTCCGCTTTTCGCCGAAATTGAAGACATTGCGTGTATAGTGGATAGTGCATAGTGCAATGCACTTATTATAAAATATATATAATTAAAAGATGAATAAAGTAATTTAAACCTTAGCTCAATCCAACTTAACAATTATAATTATCTCAGCGTTGCATTATTTAACAAATTTATTTTATTTAGAAGAATCTGACATCTGACAAGTTGGACACCAATAAGGACAGTTAACCGAGTAATTATTTTATGATTATATATATTCATTCATCATCGTGATCGAGTTCAGAATCATCGTTTTTACAATCGAAACCGCCTCTGCCAAACTTTTTACTGCCAAATCACCTCTGCATTTCATCTTTCTACAATTTTAGATATATTTTTCCATTTAAATATTTATAAAATATAATATCAGATTCAGATATCAGAGAGAAACTGTATATTTTAAAACGTTAAATATTCGATTTTGTGAGAGGGCGTTTTGTTCAACTAGATCCAATTCTAACAAACCTGTTTAGTGAGATAAACTTTTGTTTACCTAAACCTAGCTTTTTAAAGTAGAACAGGTATAGAACAATAAAGTAATTTATTACTTAACAATCTGACTTTTTACCCCACATATTTATAGTGTTTATATAATAATATTATTCTTATGTATAAAATATAATATTATATTTAAAGTGCATATTTACGTAAGATGCGCAAAAAATTACTGTAAACAATAGAAACCTATCTACGGTTAATTTAATAATAAATCACTGTAATTTACAATCTATTCACCCAGTTAGAATCTGGCCATTATACACTATGAATATTGATGTGAAAATAGTACAATTTCAGATATCCATATAGGCAATTTATGATTAGTAAATAACACTTGACAGATACACAAGTACATAATATATGTCGTATGTCGGCGCGGAACACAAAATTGTCGGTGGCTCAACATAGTTGGAAATTTTAATGGTTGATTTCCGGTTCCGTTATAGTATTTTAATATGTGATATGAGGGTATATTGATATATAAAGGCGTTACTAGTGACAATTTATTTCCATAAATAACACCAAGCTCCAAGGTGGAGGTTAGTTCAATAGTTGTACTCTCTGTGGGGATTAAATCTTGACATCCGACATGTGTCAAACCCATAGACATCGAACTTTGAAAGTCTCAACTATGGTAGTTTCATTCATACGAGTTCACCATGGCCCATTTATTTCGCAAAATATAGGAAAAGTAAAAACGGAGTGCCTTAAAACTAAAGATTATTGACCTTCTATAAACAGAATAACAACTTTAATTGCACCACAAATATACTATGGTTTTGTGTGGTTGTCACCTTTGCATGCTATGTTCCTGTGAGCTTAAGTATGCAATAAAGAATTTATCTATCTATAATTGGTAATCATAAAAATAAAGAATATAAATTAAAAAAATATATACATATAATATATGACAAAAAACTAAATCAATAATACTAGTACAAGAACATAAAAATTTCTAAGTGCAATTTACATTCAGCATAAAATCGTCTTTCATTTGCATAATCTTATCTTCGTTCATATCTCATTCCTGAACAAGTGCAAGGCAATTTCCTAGTGATTTCCCTTGTCCGGGACGCGCGATAAAAGAACTAGGAACACTATTTTACGGTTCATTTAGTAACGTTTTGTTCCACTCTGGTTGCCTACTTGTTGATATGAGGTTGACTTGATGGCCTTATGATATATTTTACTATAATACCGTTGTAGCTTAGCTGTAAACTCAAGGTAATGTGCGGCGTTAAATTTTGCCACTTAATATATTGGTACAATAAATACATATAATCCTACACTCTTCATGAGATCTAAGGTTAAAACTGAAAATAAACATTGAGTAGATTGGAAATACAAATACTTTTTGTAAAATTTTTGTTTGCCAGATTCAAGCAAATAGCGACCTGAGCTACAATAGCCCTACCATACCATACATATATTATATTATATTTAGCTTCATTATTATATATTCATGATTATTATATTTATATTTAGTATAGAAGGGTAGGCAGAGGAAAGAGAGAAGAGAAGAGGGTTGAAGGAACCTAGTGTTAAGACACTCTGTTCCCCGCTTTCCGCCATTCGAGGCATTGCATGTTGAGTGGCGGAACTCAACGCCGCGCTTTGCGCGCCATAACATACATAAGATTTTAAATAACGTAACATTTTAAATTATCTATAATTTAGTAAAACATCGATTTTTACCAAGATTTATTTAAGTCCCTTATGGACTTAAATTGATATAATGTAAATTATTAAGTTATGACTATTCCAATTTGCATTCAACAAAAGAATGCATAGCTTACAAAGTTAAAGTAAACTCGTGATGTAGCCCATATATTCTTATAACTGTTGAGTAACAGCAGTAAGTCTTCATTCGTGATTCCCCTTTGACTCACAGTTCACTAGTGACGTGATATTGGAAAAGCTACTTCGAAGTTAGCGGCTAAATCATTCTTATGAAAATAGATAGTATTTGTATGAAATTATTAACTTAATTTTAAAATTTATTATTTATATTTGTTTTTGTAATAGCAATATGCATCACTAACTTTTGAATATATTTTTTTGAAGCTACATTAAATTAAACATTATCTGAAGCTGTTAGCCAAAAAAACGATTGAATAATTCTTTTCAAGATTAATATGATATAATTAATTATTTATCGTTATGCTTATAAAGCTGAATAGTTTGTTTTCTTCAGTTTACTTATTGTAATACTAGTGACGGGGTCAGAGCTACCTCGAATATGTCATGTGTCATACATAAGACTATAGAAAAGATGTCATACATTTAAATAAACCATTATAATAATAGTATTTTCTTATTTTTTTTTATTTATTTATTTGGTTTATTAAAAAGGTACAGTACAGTTTTAAAGTAACATTTGTACATTAACTCAAACTTAATAAAATAAGAGAACCATCCATATATTTGTTACGATGTTGGTGTTAACCACATGCAAAAGTTTTTGTGAGAGAAAAATTTGAAAAAAAAAAGAAAAAGCAGACTAAAAAGGTAAAAAATTTTAAACTATAAGTAAAGAAAAAAAATTACAATATACTCAAAACGCAACATATACATAGGTTTGTACTTAATCTGAAGTACCTAACTTAGTAGTACAAAATGTTTTAAAATTCTTTTGAAATGGTGTTTGTCATAAACAATTATTACGATGTAGTCCAGCATGGTTCAAAACAAGACTAAACTAAATTAGTGGTTAGAAGCAAACTCGCTTTTAACAAGCGCCTTAGATTACAAAGTCCGTCTTTGAAATCCAATTCTACGAACAATCTGCCTTGACGCCGAGGCTATTGTCTGATTTATGCACTATAAAGGATAGGGCCTCTGTACATTGAAGATGGGGTAAATACTTGATTCCGTGCTAGACACCAAACTATGTGCATATTTTGTGCAATTATAATATTAATGAAAGCTAAAAGCTAGTATCTCAAGCGACGAAGTAAGATCAAGTACTAAGTTAGGACCACATAATTTTCATAATTGAATTGTTTAAATTTATCAGTTTAAATATACCGCTAGAAATAATAATCTAATCCTAACAGATATTCAAAAATACATAAAAATACACAAGAGGAGTCGTCGTTTTGTATAAAACAACAACAATAAATGAAGTAAAAGAAAAAAAAAACGATAGTAATAGTCAGTTGGTTTTAGCGGTCTTTGCATATTTTACCTGATGTATTGATTACAGCAATAGTCCACGGTCACACGTACATTGAGATTACATTGTAGAATTAGTTTAATAAAGATTTTCTAGTTGCCTTCATGAAGCTTAACACAATATATGGCTAGAAATTGTGATTGCATGGCTATTAAAGTACAAAAATATGCCAATTTCAACAAAGAAAAGGTTTTCAAGCTTTCTACCATAAGAAATTAACCACATCATACGTCAAGATATAACCGACTCAATCTGAAAAAAATCCAGGGCAGTACGGAAAGTACGAAAATATACGTGGTTCTAATCGCATTACAGTTATTTTAATTTTAAAGAAAAACAAGCCTAAAGACCTAGTACTGCAGAATGTTTTGTAAGTAATACTAAATAAATACACAAATTTTAATTTAGTGAGAGGAACGTCCTAATAAATAATAATAAAAATACAAGTTAGTGTTTTCGCCACGTAAAATATTTGGAAATCGCTTCAGTCCACTGCTCACTCATCCCTACACTTGAATTGACCAATCTCCAAATATAGATAGGATTACAAACAATACTGTCCATCGTGGACAATTTAACAAAGACGCGTTCTCAAATTCCACAGTCAATTCGGTGACAAATGCGAGATGTGTCTACACATACATCTAGAACGAACGAACAGGGTAACCAGTCCCAAAGCCTTGGTTCTAAAACATCCTCTGTTTCAACAAAATCCTCTGTATCTACCAATTGAATTTTCTCCAATACCCACCGCAAATACCAATCTCCTAAAAATCTGCTGTATGTTCTGCTGCTTCTGCAAATTTTATTATCTCCGTGAGCATCAAAGATCTTTTTAAATCAACTACTTGAAAATACCAAATCGATATATTTGGTATAACTGATAGAAAAATGTATTTAGCCTTTATTATTTCATAAATGTTATAAAAATAGCAGGAATGAATACAAATGCAAGCCATCTCCAAGCTCCAAAACTTGAAATCTCTGTACTAAATACCACTTCAGGAAGTTCTAAAACCCAACATACATCTATAACCGACGATTATAATCAAATCTTAAATTTATGCGCTTCTCAAATTCAGCCTTCAGTGGATAAATCCCGTAAAATTATTGAATTTGATTGCGACATATCTCATTAAAAACAAAACATATATATTTGTGCTAATGGACCTCATTCTAGATCTTTGGGATTATAGATCCTTGGGATTCGGAAAGTTTCTTCAAATCCCTTATTTCATGGTTACAACAAAATATACTAACTAACCTTACTATACGTTCCATTTGAACAATGAAAAGTAAAGCTAAAGAACAATGTGATAGTCCAATAAAATAATTAGCACAAAATAATGTTGGTAGTAAATTAATATTAAGAATCCCTAATCCAAATAATTTGGATGCAAAATGAGAAGGACCCCATAATGTCATTCGCGTAGATTTCATTAAAATTAATCTCACACAAAAGGTAGATCGAAACACTTTAGTGCATGCTAATATAGTAATAGTCAATATAATGCGGAAGATTTAGGGCTGGTTTCACTACTTGCTAATAAAGTTCCAGATAGAAAATATATTCCTTGTCTGGCAGATAAACAACAAATTTTGGTTTCACAGGTCTCTGATAGAAATATCTAGCAGATAAAGACCTGTTAACACTGTCGGCCTTTATCTGATAGACAGCATTAACTACCAGCTTACTATCTGAAACATTATGCGTAATCGGTGAAATTAGCCCTTAGCCTTACAGTTTAATATGTAGTTTAATATATAGTTTAATATGTATATGTATGACTGATAAATAAATTACTATAACAGTCAGATACAAAATGCGACTGCAATACGTTCATAAAAATGTGTATAATTGAACTGTCATACTATAACTTCCACTTATAATTAGAAATTAAAATTATATTTTAACTGAAACAGTGATTTGAACTTGCTATATTACACTCCGTATATATTATTCTAAATGTTACCTTGAGGTCATCGTAGCGCAGCGACACAGCGTCTGACTGTAAACGCGACGGTGGTGGGTTCGATTCCCACTCCAGGAAATGAATTATTACCGTTTCCTCCCTCGCGTATGTCACGTAAACAGTAAGTTATCCCTGTCTATCCTGATTTATGTGTGATATAGCGTGTATTATGTTTCTACATGTTGTAATCTTTCTTCGTAGAAATATGTCATTTCTTTCCTTTTTTTTCCTTTAAAACTGTTTTAAAATAAATCAACTTTTCTATACAAAAATGATAAAGCAGTTTTTTTAGAAAACTTTCTTAAGCAACTAAAGAAATACTTGACAATCATTAGTTTCTGTTTAACAGTTGATACAACCGATACTTGCGACTCATCTAAATGTTTATTGATTCCACTTAGTAGTTATTGGCTCCATTTCTCTCGAACTCTCGACCTTATGTCTACATTAAAAAGTAATAAAATCCTTTTGAAGTAACAATATTTAACGTTACTTACATTGAAATGAATACAGTTTTGGAGCTTTAGTTCATATTCCCTAACCATTCAAGTTTCAGAACAAAGGTGCTTCTCTAAGTTTAAACAAATACTAAAACAGAATAAAACCTATGCTTCAAAAACAAATCTATACCTAAACAAAGTTAGTAAGAGGAAATCAACAATACATATACACACACACACACACACACACACACACACACACACACATATATATATATATATATATATATATATATATATATATATATATATATATATATATATATATATATATATATATATATATATATATATATATATATATATATATATATGTGTGTGTGTGTGTGTGTGTGTGTGTGTGTATATATCTTGTTGATTTCCTCTAACTAACTTTGTTTAGGTATAGATTTGTTTTTGAAGCATAGGTTTTACTTTGTTTGAGTATTTGTTTTAAACTAAGAGAAGCACCTTTGTTCTGAAACTTGAATGGTTGATGAACTAAAGCTCCAAAACTGTATTCATTTCAATGTAAGTAACGTTAAATATAACGTATATATATATATATATATATATATATATATATATATATAGATATATATATATATATATATATATATCTATATATATATATATATATATATATATATATATATATATATATATTTATATATATATATATATATATATATATATATATAATATATATATATATATATATATATATATATATATATATATATATATATATGTGTGTGTGTGTGTGTGTATATGTATTGTTGTGTGTGTATGTGTATATATATGTATATGTATGATTTTGTCTTACTGGCTATTCAACAGTAGCCTAAATCATCATAAAAGAGACGCTATTTGATTAGACGTATTGAGCTCAAGCAATACAGGGTCGCACAGGCCTGTTGATGCACTGTATAGGGGCCTCAGAAGCCTGCCCTTAGGTTTTGAGTCTCAGTTACTGTTCTGAGCATATAAGTAAAATTATTAATTGTTCCTATTTATGTACGCAATTATATTATATAAAAGAATTGACATTGAATATGGTGTTCTTCACAATAATTAAATACACAAGATATCATTATGTACATACGTAATGTTCAGCGTATCATTGTCAACAATGAATAATTGTTATATATATATATATATATATATATATATATATATATATATATATATATATATATATATATATATATATATATATATATATATATATATATATATATATATATATATATATAGTTTCTTGCGTCGGTTCTTCTCAGGTCTGAAACCTTAACTTTAGTAAACCGGTGGTAATGTTTTGACGTTCAAAAAATGAATCATGTCAGTGTTATGTATATGTGTCATTCTTACTTTAAATAAATTTATTTGAATTTGAAATAAAGTTCGTTTCGTTCTAAATAAAAAAAAACACATATGCTTAAAATATTTCGCCTTGCAAACAACGAAGTACACATTTTATGCACCTATTATTTTACCAGGCCAAGGCCAGCTATTGATAGATCACTGTCTAATTCCCGCCTGTTTCAAAGAATTGCTTGTATTGAATATAATAATTGAATTTTAGAAATTATTTATTGCGTCCGAGGGCTGTGTGGCGTAGTGTGATAGCGTCTGGCTGTAAATGATATGGTTCTGGGTTTGTTACTCACTCAAGAGAAAAAAATATTTTAATTTTTTTTTTTATATTTTACTGTCCACTTATCTCTATAAGTTCCAGATAAACATTTTTTTTCTGCCTCTGGGAACAAGGCGCAGCGTTGAGCTCCGCCTCATCGTCTAAAACAACTGAAGTAAAAAAATTCTGCATGGATTTTTTATTATATTTCACTTGATTATTTTTACTTAACTCGACTAAATCTTGTGTTGAAATGTATTGGGAAACGCGGTACAATCGAATATGGCAATATGCCGTGAAATTAAACACGCCCCTACTGGTCCTCGATGGCCAAATTTGCTCACTGCCATATATTTTTTATTCGCCAATCTTATTTACCATCCATTTTAACAACAGACACGAGGCCGGACAAAGATTAGGCTTGAGAGGAGATATCAAATATAGTATAAGCTAGAGTAATTGTGTAGGTAATATATAAGTAAACATTATATATAAATAATAAACATTACTACTAATTTTCCTTTAAAAAAATTATTTAATTCGCTTGACAGATAGTCTCGTACAAATTAGTTAGTTTATCTAATTAGAAAACGTACTTTGCAGTGAAAGTTGTTGGGCGTTGGGTGAATTGCTTCATACACCTATAAATAATAGTTATGCCCCCACAGCGTATTCATTGATTTGGTATCAGCTTCGACAAATTGATACAAATGATTGTTTAGGCGGACAAATTGCAGGAAATATTCGAGAGGGGAATAGTAGTTTGGATATACAGCGGGCTGGCCGCAAGATAATAAATTGGCCGCAACCGCTCGCCTGTGCCAAGCAAAACTACAAAAAACCATTTAAAGGACGTTGTTTATGGGCTATTTAGAAACACCTTATGTAAGCAATTTAACTTAAGCTTTTACGTTTCACCTGAATTATATTGTAGTAGTATTATATATATGTATATATACTCCGATCTTCACTTATTGTATATTTTCGAGGTTTTTTTTAATATTATATTTGCTATGTGGTCGATGTATTATAAGCTCATAGCGTATATATTGAAACAAATTGTGTCGTAGTAGGACAGGGCTTGACTTTAAACACGATAGTCATGGGCTTGATTCCCATCTGTTGTGTTCCGCAAAATTAGGTTCCCTCTGTCTTTATGGAAATTGTAAGCAGTAGTAAGTGATTCCACAGACCGACCGACATGCCCTACTTCAATTGATTATTTTCATAATATCATTGTATTTGGAAATTATCAGCCTTCCGCTGGAACTAAAATAAGGTAGCAACAAATAAAATAACTAATTTTATGAATGGCAATATCGCAAATTTATCTCACACTATCATAATATTCTATTCCATTATTTACTTCAAATTATGATTTTCTAATTATATCTTAATTTATTTAGCAAAGAGCGTCTTTAGATTTTGTCACATCTCTAAAATATAGGTGGAAAGTGGGTTACACAGCCCATAGATAGGTAACTAACAAAATAAATTACTATGAGAGTAAACTATTCATATTATAAAAAATAAAAAAAAATCATTAAACTTGCAACAATAGATTGTATTTTGTTGCAAATAGTACTTTATAAGCTTGCCACGCGCCAAGGTTTTATTTCCGACCAGCAAAAAGATCCTCAAGATGACCTGACAGATAAATATATGGTTCAGATCTAGCTCTAGAAATATTTTTCACGATTCCTTTCGCGAAGTGTATTTATAGCACATGATAAATTATAAAACGTTTGTGTTCCTGGAAAATCTAGTATTATTAAGAAAGTTATATCATATTTAATAGATTTTACCTTTAAAATATTCATGCCTGTAAATGTGATTACAGCATTGAAGTCAATGTTGCTCACGGACGGTAGAACGTGAGATACTTTATTTTTCAGATTTTTAATTTTGGGAAAACGTCTTAGTACTTCCTTCTCCAGGAAGCTTTAGATCAAATTTGAGCTTACTACGCCTAGATGTTTTGTTTGTGTATTGCCTGTCAGTTCAATTAGTAATTGACGAGTTTTCCGTAAACAGTAGTATAACATTGAATTCAAATGGCAATGGCAATCTAGCTAAACTTTTGACAATTTTTTTTGTAAATCTTGGCAATAATATACATTACAAGAGCAATTGTGCATGCTTACAAATTTGATAATTTATTTTGAAACAGTACAAAAAGTATATTATAGTTAAGTATAGTTACAGCACAAAAAGTATTATTTATATAATAATACTATGTATATAAATGATGTACAAAGGTACGTCAGTACATACCACATATGAAGTATCGTCTAATCTTTAATCGTTTACATATATATATATATATATCATAGATATATATATATATATATATATATATATATATATATATATATATATATATATATATATATATATATATATATATATATATATATATTATATATATATATATATATATATATATATATATATATATATATATATATATATATATATATGATTTAATTACAATATTACTACATTGAAGATAAACCAATCTTTTATGAACAACGTATGAGATTCGGAAATTTACAACTCTAAAAAATCTAAACGGTGAACATTTTTCAGGTTAAATAAAATCACAGGTTAAATAAAATCAAAATCAAATTATCATCCCTTAAAAAGCCGCTATTCCGTAAAACGAATGTCACTACCTTGTTTTATCGTACGGAAACGAATTATCACGAAAACATAAACTGAAATGCTCGTCAATCCCCGAAAGGCCCAATTTAGGTCGACGAATTCAACTCTATCTGATACAGACGGATTATGGGACAAAGAATAGGCCTCGTCCTTGCAAAGAAAATCCCTCTGATTAATACTTTCTTTCTTCGTAGAAGTGAAAGTAGTAACAGGCCATTTGTCCGTCCCACTGCAGGGAGATTGCCGCCTACGCTAATGAAATGGGTTCGAGTAGTTCTGTTTATCCTATAGTTTGCTTAGCAGGGAAATTATATGTGGATATAAGTCTTAGTCATATATATATATATATATATATATATATATATATATATATATATATATATATATATATATATATATATATATATATATATATATATATATATATATATATATATATATATATGTATTTGATGATGTAATCATATTTCCTTATTTTTAAGTTATTGTGTAAAAAAAAATCAAAAATCTTTATTGTCTTTCAAACAAAACTTAAACTAGGTTGCGCACTGACACCCACACTAGGATTCCCTGTGTTGTGGGTAGTCAGCCTCTTCCCTTAAGATCTATCTTAATGTAACTTAAAAATTATAGTAGGTGAGTAGCGATTTACATTGATTAAACATAAAACTTATACTATATACTAAAATTAACTCTTACATAAATTTACATGGGTATGTGTGTGAGTGTAGGTGTGTGTGTGTGTGTGTGTATGTGTGTTGTGTGTGTGTGTGTGTGTGTATGTGTGTGTGTGTGTGTGTGAGTAGGTGTTGTGTGAGTATGTGTGTGTTTGTGTTTCTGATATACAACATACAAGAGTAAAATTAAATTTTAAATGTAAATGACAACAAAATTTGGTCATGTGCGAGTGTAACTCGCGCGCCGATGTGACATACAAGTTGCGAATGCATTTACTTTGATATAATGAAATGAACAACAGATAATTAATAAGTCATAATATAATGGCTTTTCTGTGATATGCCTATAAATTTATATTTTACAAATGTTTCCATTATTTTTACTTTAAGACTTAAAAATAGAAACATGGAGTATTTGAAAATAATTTGAACTAAATTTCACCTTACTTCAACGCGTTCTTCAGATAAATGATCTTGACAGATGAAGAGACAGACAGACAGACGAACAACAAAGTGGTCCTATGAGGGTTACGTATTTTTTCCTTTTGAAGATTGATAGTACAGTCCCTATAACTGATCATTGACATTCCAAATGACAGTAATCTCAAGGGCCAAATACAAATGCTTAGATTATTTATCGTTGTCGATTTGTTGTATGAGTTTATTATTATAATTCTCCCTGTTATATCATTGCAGTTTTGTTTTACTAGCTAACGAAAGAAATATTGGTGAAAAATTTGTTTTTACTTTGATTTTTATCATTGTAAAGTAAACAAATAGCGATATTAAATAATGATAAAATAATAATTATTTAGGTAAAGCGCGTCGTTGACATCCGCCAACAGGCGATGCCTCGAAAGGCGGAAAGTTGCGGGACGGAGTGTTTTAATACTAGATTCCTTCTGCCTACGGTTCCCTCTGCCTACCCTACTATGTGTGGCACAGTGTGAAGCTAAAATAAAAAAAAAATAATGACATTTTAAAAACATGTCTCGAGCCCACATCGGCCTCATAAGTATAATAATAATAAAATATATAGGAATTTGTTCACACAAAACAATTTATTTGAACAAATTAAATATGATTTTGTGAAGTCAACACTTAATATTTTATAGGGGTAAGAAATTTCTTATAACGTAGGACTCGTCGTAGAGGTTGTTACACAAATACACTTATTTTTGGAAATTACATAACAATCGGCATACGTAAGTAACATTAAAAAAATTACGAATAAAATCGAATATATTATTATAAATAAATAGCACATATAGCAGGGTGGGCGACAGAACTTAGTGTTTCTCCACTTTCCGCCCAATTTTCGAGACATATTGTGTTGATTGGCGGAAATCTTACAAGGAAATGAAAATAATTTAACGTGTGGCAATCGAACCCACAAAGGTCTTGTTTACAGCCCGACGCTATGCCGCTATGCCACGACGGCCTATATAGTTAAGTTATAATATTCGGTTACACGCTTAGTATTTTCAATGGAAAGCTTTAAAAGTATCCAAAAAAGTTAAAATTAAATGTTTTAAATAATATCCATGCTCGATGTTTTGTACAGATTTTCAGTAAAATAGATGGAAGCCATACTGTCGAACTTTTAAAATATATAGGTACACGAATCAAGCTTTATGTAGCACTATGAATATTTTCTGCCCACTCTGCGTAGAGCCTATAAAGTGCATACATATAGTATGAGAACTAAAGCAGTGGGGTGATTTAAGGAACTAGTCTGTCAGAGTTCAATTATCACATGAGGAGAATAGGCTATTTTCACTTTCCTCGCCGTGGTAACAAGACAAAACCCGGTGTTGAGTTCTGCCACTCAACACACATTGTCTAAAATGGCGGGAAACGAAGTGTCTTAGCACAAGTTTCCTACTAGGGTATCTCTGCCTACCACGCTATACGCGGGATACAGCGTGAAATCAAAAAATATGTATGTTAAAAATGTGATATTAGCTACTAAATAACTAAATATTTTGTGTTCATAGAATAATTATATTACTTAGAAAATATATATACATTGAATATACTTCTATAACCGTCTTCTTTTTTGTTACGTATAAATTGTTTACAAGTGGAAATTTAAGGTCATAATCTACTTGAAGTATACTAGAGTAATAGAATAGCACTTATGAATAATATTAGATATGATTGCGTGCTAATAAAATATTATTGATTATAATATTCCTGGCTATGCCTTGCGAAATAAATTAAAAAACATACCATGGACTTATATATCTTTAAAGAGATATACAAAAAGTCTTTTATATATGACTGGGCACTTGGACCTTTTTCTGATCAATGAAATTTTTGTATTTCAATGTAATATTTTAATTTCAAGTTAAATATTTATAGTATTTATTAGGCTTTTATAATACACAGTTTCTTCAAATGACTTACGTAGTATCAAAATCGGTTAACACGTGTGAAAATGGAATTTGATTTTGGTATTCCGAATAAGCACGTAAACATTTATAATTTTTTAAATTTGTAACTTTATAATATGTTCCTGTTAGTTATTGAGCTTCTCCAGGTTTTAAGCAGCAAATAATTTTATCAATTAGAATTCACGCACTAAATAATAATAAATCTAAATCTACGTATTACGTAAAATGTAACTCGTACCATCTGATTCCTTTATTCTTAGAAAAATTGACTGATTTACAACCTTATCTTAACTATAATTTTAATGTAATTATTATTAACGGGTAAACAATAAATAAACGGAAAATGTTGTACAGGCAGCCACGTACGTGCTTGATCAGCGACAGAGTACATTTTGATGACGATGTACCTGTCAACGCTAGTATAGGCTAACTAGTAGCGAGCTTGTTACCCTACAGCACGTCACAACGAAGAAAAACGAACGTGTACTTTTAGGTACACGTTCGTTTATAGGATTCCGAAGCCAAATGACAAAAAAAGGAACCCTTAGAGATTCGTCTTGTCTATCTGTCTGTCTGTCGGTCCGTGTGTCACAGCCAATTTTATTTTTTATTATTTATATTATTTCGATCTCCACCAAAATTCAGCTTCTGTTTTATTTTATTATTTTATCACTATTTCTATAGCTATTTTATGGACTCTTTAATGTTAAACCTTTTGCTTCAACTTTTCACAACAAAAAGTATATAAAAATCAAATACAACTGACGCGTTCCACTCGTGCAGCGCTAATTGCATTTGTCATTCTCTCTGAAGTCATTCTAATTTACACGAGCCAGAATTGTTGCCTGTAACGAAATAACGAGGGTTGCGATTCAGGTTAAATTGTATATGTATATTTTGCATTATACATATTTATATTTTCTATTTTAATTGATGTGGTATAGTGTAGAGAGAGTAGTGATCTATCATTATGTTTATTTTTTTTTATTTGTGAAGTATATATTATTGAAAGAGGGAACGGAAAGATTCGACGAAAACGAACGGAACGTTTCCGAAACGGAAATTTTATCATTATTACCAGTTTCTGTCTATCCCACTGTAATAAAAATATCTACAATAAATAACAGATACCTGGAGAACACAGAATAAATAAAAAATACAATATTTTTTTAAAGCTATACTAAATATTATTATCAAGCATACAAATAACTTACTTTCACTAAATTAAAATGTTGATTTAAAGTTATGTGTACATAAAACACGAATTACTCCTAAATGGGGTGATTATCACTGGACCCTAACAGTTTGCTTACTCAGATGCTTCCGTCCGAGCCTACTACGTTCTGGTCATTAATTGTCTATAGAACATTTATGTTCTACACATTTATGTGCTACACATTTTGACTCCAAGAATTTGATTTAATCAAGCTAAAACAAAAGTGAAGAACGAAGGGTTTTGACACTAATTGCTTTTCGCCTACACTGGAAATATTAATTTACAAGATATTAACATGTACATTGTACATATATTAGTTAATTGATACCCTTAATATAATTTTCATACAAATTTAATTCTTCTACCCCAATTTCTAAGTATTTAAATTGATAAATACAATTTATTTATCACATAAGTTTTAATTTAAAAAATATTATTACCTGCTATTCTTTTAGTCTACCATTTTTGTTTTTGGGACAGTATGGAGGTGAAAGTGTAAGATATGAATTTAAAATTATAAATATATATTTTTTTGTTTTCTTAAACATTACGTATGGTGTTACTTAAACTTTCTTTTTGATATTAACTTTTCCGAATATTAAAAGCAACGTCGTGACTATATGACAGTCGTGATCTCACTGTCATTATCTCACACAATAACAAAATTAGATTCCATATTTATGTAAATATAAATATTATCTACTTGGTGGTGGACTTTATGATCCTTGATATTTTTTCTTATTTCTTATAGTTTTCCTAATCTATTGTCATTCTAGACCAGTTGGTTGTTCCAGACCTTGGATTCTTGCACGTCAATAGAAAAGCTTATCATATTCGATCATTTTGTTATAGTAATATTTCATTATTTCTTAAAATTCACCTAGACTGCTTTTATTTTGCATCACGTGTGCCAGTCTTCAAAATAATTACAACTATGGACTATTTCACTCACTCAGTATCTGAGTATCTGAGTGTAAACGTAATGGTTGCGGGTTCGATTTCTACTCAGGGAAAATTAATTATTTTATTTCCTCGCTCTGATAATAAAGCAAAGCGCGGCGTTATAATTCGCCACTCAACACGCTGGCTGGCAAGTGGGGAACGGAGTGTCTTATCACTAGAACTACCTAGCTATATGCAGGAAATAGCGTGAAGCTATTTATTTATCTATTTAAAAATATATATTCATATAAATTCCAATTTTGCCACGATGGCGACAAAATACTACTACTGTAGCACAAAAATATAATTTCTTAAGATTTCTATGAAACACATCTCGGGTCGCAATCAAATATGTCGTGACGTACTCATGACCTTTGTCAAACGCCTGGGTCTGTGTCAAAAGCAGGAGTAAGGATGGAATAAATTCAAGTACTGCTCACTAAGCGTTGAAGATATCTGAATAATTCAAACAAGCGATTTTTGATTGTACGTATTGTAAGGTTCATCCTAAATTCTTTTCAATTTTAAAGTACTTTTACATTCAACTTTCTTTTTATTTGTTTTTTTTTCTGCTTTTGGTTTTTTTAATGTAGCAGAGTAAGCACATGGCACCTAATGTCAAAACACACCATTCTCCGTTTCACTTGTAAGGACATTACGTATTGTTTTACCTAGACGGGAAAATGGAGAACGATCCCACAACTATTGCTTTTACAGGCAGGCGCTACACTACTGCCTTGCCATCCTAAGAAGGCCTTTCTAATTGTTTTAAAAGAAAAAAATACTTGGACAGATCATACATATCTGGATTCAATTTTATGTTTATTTAGATAATATAATTTCTTTTTAAACTTAAGCTTATATTATTACAATGAAAACAAAAAAAAATAAAAAACGGTAATAATTTTAAATATTTGGTTTCTCTTCTTAAACTATATTTTAATTAAATATCAAACACAAACCGCGAATTTTATTTAAATACTAAATTAAGGATACAAAATGACCTCTGTTAATAAATATTTTTATTAATAATACTACAGTATTTATAATAATTTACTTACAATGCAATATACTAGATTTGTACATAAAATATTTTTTTAATCTCGCATACTGCAAGATAATGATAATATAACCGATCTGATTCCCATAATTCCACTGAATGTTTTTGTTTTACATTTTATCCTGCTTACAATAAGGTAAGTAAAAATAACCTACACAAGGTCCCATGTTGCGTAGCGGAACATAAAGCCACACTTCTAATATGAAAAATTTAAAAAAATACTACTGACTACTACTACTACTTAGTGACTCAGTAAGCCACGAGTAAAAGATGCCAAATCTGAAAACCGGGATTAATTCGCAAATTCACCCTATCACAGTCCCTCGTCAAGTTCCAGATGATTCCAGGGCTGATGCTCGAAAACGGGACAGAACAATAGCAGGTCATTCATGTTAATTAATCATATAGATAGATATAGATAGTATCTTACGAAGTAATCAATTTTCGGTAATTGTACTAATGATTGCTTAAATGACAACTTAATGTGTAAAATAATTTTAAAGTTGATTATAATGAATTTTCTTTTTTTTTGTGCAGCTTTAGGCTGTATCCCGAAATCCATTATTCACTTAACGCTTGTATTGTTTTACCAGAGCGAGAATCACAAAATTAAAATAGTGAATTCTATCTAGTAGAAATGGCATTAAAAAAAACATGTTTTAAAAGATATAACAATGTGCAACGTTAACCCAATTTTATATAATAAATATTAAAAATGTAAGTTAAAATTAATTTCCAAATCTAACTTTCTACGCCAACTCAATAGATTTGCCAAAAGTGTAAATCTAACGAACGAGCGACGACTTATATTCGCCAAATCGGAACTTCGTTACCCGCACCCATTGTCAATAATTAATGGCTTTATCTGATTTCCGTCACATAAATTACCCACAAATCTACAGCAGGTTAAATATAATGTTCCTTTTTCGATTTATTGTTGTATATAATTTCATATTTAATTATAAATTAATTATTTTTATTCCCTCGCTCTGCTTACAAATAATAACGCGGCGTTGAGTTCCGCCATCATTCACGCAATGAATCAAAATTTGTACGGTAATTGGCGATCGGTCTTAACACTAGGTTCCCTGTATGCATTAAGTAATTTCTTAATTTAAAGAAATAAACAAATTTGTATTTCGTTAATAATATAAATTAGAAAGTATTTAAAAAAATTATAAGCTTACTAAACAGAATTTACAGCAAAACTAACTCAAATCAGAAATTTATTGATCTTTCCTTTTCATAATCCTCGTGTCAGTAAGACTCCCACTGCTGGGCATGGGCCTCCCCTTAAAACGTCGATATCCAGTGATTACCAGCGACCTTCGTCACATTTTTAAATTATCCAGTCCGTATAATTTATGTACATATTATTTTTAGAATACCGTCTTTTTAGCTAGTAAGCTAAACTTGTTAAAGTAGGCTAAAATTATTAAAGTATTGTTTTCTTTCAGCCGTTTTGTATGAAGCGAATAATACACATTTAGTAGTTATGTGTATTATTATAGTACAAATATCATAGTTATACTAAAAATGATTCATTAAACAATAATTATAAGCCCATATTATCGGCTAAATAACAAATATTCAAAATTCCTAAACAAAAATAAAATATAATAAAATTATTAAGTCACGAATTGAAACACGAAGCCACAAGGCAATCAAGTTTCCATCAAACAAACCGTTTCAAATATCTGATAGCACCGCAAAACTGTAAAACGCGTAAAATTGTAAAAGTTAAACGCCCCAAGCCTTTCAAAGACGCTTACCCAAACATAAACATTTTGAGAGTAGCTAATGAAAACCGCAGAGAGCCTTTTGTGAATAACTTTAATAAAATTTGCAATTTTTTTTAATTGATAATTTAAAATTTTTATACTTTTACTCGTGTATATATCTAATGTTTACGTATAATTATTAAAAAAATATTATATTAAAAAATTACTGTATACGTATAATTTTTTAATGATTTTCACAACACAAAGAAAAAAAAAAGTTTTTACGAAGAGCATTTTCTTTATTCATATGGTTCTTTCTATGGTGTTATGGTGTTTGGTTGGGTTACATTTGTAAAAATATTACTATCGAAATGCTAACAACAAAAGTAAGTTATAACAAGCATGTGAGAGTTTCGACTTAGCTCGATGAAAATGTATGATTTAATTGACTAGAGCGCTTTCACAGGTTGAAGTCTCGCTACGTTCTAAATTTATATACCTTTCTAAATATCTATTCTCATACATTTTTCATTGGTGAAATAAGAGTTTGAAGGATACAAATCCGAATCAAACACACTCAAAAATGTTAGCCATATGATCTAAATAGCATGGACGGATGTAATGGAAACCTATTCTATAACATTCGCCTACAAAAGTCGTGTTTTTCTAACAAATATATCAATAAATAGCGAATTATAATTTGTTAATTTTATGTTAATAAATTAAAATATTTTGAGCAAATATGATTATTTAATATATCTATATAAATATCTCTATCTCTATACAAATGTTGAAATTATTTTAATTTGACCGTCAAATGAGGATTGATTATAAAAATGTTTGTTAATCTATAATAAGTCAAAGAAGAAGTTTAAATTAAGTGAATGTGTAGTCTATGCTAATCTCGATATTAACTATAGATAGTTAGCACATAAAAAAAACAGTAAATACAAAAAGATGTAAAATAATCACAAGATCTGAAAACATCTCGACATTAGTAGCTTCATCTTATTTTAAATATGTATATTTGAAAATATGTTGCACAGTTACTGGCTACATAAAATAAGCAAAGCATGTCTGTTGCAAGGATAAGCCAATTGCATATTTGCAGCTTTAAAGCGCTTTCTTGTAAAAGGAAGCTTGGGGCAAAGAATAAAGTGTTCTATAATATCGTTTCCATTAGAATTATATTCATATTCTAGATCTATCCAGTCTATCATTTAGATATTTTTTTTTGTTTTTATATCTACTTATCTACTAATTTACTATTTAATAATTAACTTTCCTTCTATTTTATTCACTTCACACATTTTTTTTATAACAGTGCGGCGTTATGCCCCTATATATTCAATATGATATTACTAAAAAGGGCAGAATCTGTGAAAACGGATACTCGTATGTAAAATTAAATAAATAATTAATAATAAAATGTCATGTCTTTTGATAATTTAATCTATACCAAAACTCAGTTTTAGCAGGTCGTGGTTCGAGAGGTAGATAAATAGGAGTAGCATTCGCAAAGTTATTTCAGTCTCGCACGCTGCCTGGAACTGATAGAATTTACTTTTTGTGCATTACCTTCTGTTAAATTAAGTGTTTTCATCGGCGTCGAATCTATTTGCATTGCAAATACAATTTTTATTTAAAATATAGATACAGATTTTTGAAATGTCATCTTTTTTTTTATTTGTCTTTATATACGTTTTTATATACTAAAGCTATAAACTATTGCGTTTATTAAATAAAAACCCTTTGAAACGGAATCCAGGTTATATGAGATGCATCTTCATTTGGTGACTGATGTAGATTGATATAATTTATAAATTTGCAATTTTAGAATCTGAACCTTTTTCCCTTAAATAGAATCACACTTGCACCTTTCACATTCAAAGTTTATTGAAATCTTCCGCCACTTTTTGATATTGTCGTTTAATAAACTATTAAATAAATAGATTTTTTACCGTATTTCGTTTATAAACTCAGACCGATTATGTACTATAGTAATAAAGTACAGGATATAAATATAACGATAGAATAAAATGGGTATTAATGCTATACATCTTATCATATGATCTTTAATAATATGCTTATCTCCTCTCCTTTAATTCATCCGCGTAAAAATAACTATTGTCTCAACTGCACGTAAAAGTTAATTAAGTCGATCTCCGTCAACGGGTAATTTCGTACAGAAATATTATTACTTGTTTTTAATAAAGAGGCTTATTTAGGTAATTAAAGTACTTATAAGTCATGGATTCTGTGTTTTATTTCAGCTTTACGTTTCATCTTGCATAAAAGGGTGCCTACACGGAGAGCTTTATGACGAAACACTCCGCTCTCCACTTTAGGCACGAATTCAAGATATTTCGTATCACGTTTCTTCAACATCTTTTTATGTCGTAGTAGAATCGCTCGTCTATCTTTTGTTTTCTTATACAGCCATAACGCCGGCCTCTTACCAGCCAGTAACTATTTCTTACTCTTTAAAATTATTTTTTTGTTAAATGGTAACGATTTAGTAAATCTCAATCTTCTTTACACTTCTGCTAATCTATGGCTGTAGCTCTTTAAAATGAGATCATAACCAGTTTTTTATGTGCAGCCATCACATAATCACTGGGAGAACCATAGGCTTACTATTGTTATATATATCTATATAAAAGATGTTTATTTTCTTTTTTCGCGTTCTTTAATTTCCACTAGATCAAATTGATTAAAATGCTTGTTTAGAACCAGACAGAAACTAGAACCAGGGAAACCATTTTGTACAACTATTCCCCCGAATCTAAATAAAACCTACACCACGTTTAATTTAGGTTAAATCATTTACAAAGTCAAATAGTCGAGCTAAATAATATACAGTGACATAAACAAATGATAATTTGCATGTTAATTTGTGTCATTAATACTTAATAGTGCTTATAGCATTGATGATTAAGAAATTATTTGCGAATACGCTAAAGTATTAAAATTGTTTGTTATTGTTGCATTTCTATTCTTATAAAAATAGGAAATAATACATTCATGATTTATCATTAATATTGATATTAATTTATGGTAACTGTATTTGTAGGCTATAGCTGCATTTCTTAACCTTTTAATTGTTGCAGCTCCACGGACTGTAAATATACCTATACTATATATTATAACCCCGTTGTACTTTTTTATTACATATAAAAGAAAATTATTTAAAATTCTAATTTTAATTCTAATAAACGTTATATTTCTTCAATAGATTGACAGTTCAATATAAAAAGAATTCGAACCAGTAACTCCTGAATTTAACTTGCTTTATGATATAGATAGTAGGTGTCGCCTCGCGACGCAATACCCTACGACAACTTCGCTCTCGTATTTTAAAACTGTGATATCTTCTAAAATATCCATTTTATTGATATGCTATAAATGGAAAATGGTCTATATAAAGCACACAACGTTTGTATGTATGTATGTATTTATTTGAATAAGGAATATTCCGGGTAAATATCCTTATATATATTTTTGTGACTTGTAAAACATAGAAATGATTACTGTGGGTTGTTCTTAGAAAATAGGCAAATGCACTCGCGGACTTTTATTTCGAACTTTTAGAGAGGAACAATTCTGTTATACATTATTTTTACGTAGCTTTGACCACTAACGCAGCGCACGTACGTTTTTTAATATTTATCAACGTTTTCATAAGGATCCCTAATGTTTGTGTAATTAGCTTGTAATAATTAAAATAATAAATAAATAAATAAATAAATAAAAAGAATACGTTTTGTATGAATTTAACTACATATAATATATAATTATAAATTTGCAATTTCCGGATTCTTCTTTGGCATTTTTAATAATTCCAGTTCTTTTGATTGCTTTTTCTGAGAAACTTATTTTTTTCAATGCTCTGAAGGATTATAGACCTGGATAATTGAAGCTCACATCATCAGCCTCAACATGTGCTTCAGAAAAATGGTTTTAATAGATGGACAGAGAGACGACAAAGTACACAACAAAATTAAGGGTCCCGTTCTTTAGAGGTACAGAATCCTAAAGAAATGACTTTACCATTTTAGTAAGATAACCATTGTTTTTCTTAGTAAATGTATGAATCATAATACATATCTACATTTTAGTCAATTTTAAAACGCAATATTGTTGTACATATTAATCAACGATAAGCTAAATTTATCAACATTCAACAGTGAATCCCCTTTGATATTTGAGAAATAAACTATTATTACTTACTGTATTACCTATACTAATATTATAAAGACGAAAATTTTGTTTGCTTGACCGCGCTAATCTCCGCGCCAATGCAGGAAGAAGTATGAGGAAGGCTATAGGTATTAGGCTATATTACAGTAATGTTTCACGTGTCGGACACAACTTTTTTTTAAATTTCCATTACACACATAAATAAACAAAAGACCCTTCACGCTACAAAGCATTTTATTCCAGCTCACCTTGTCATATGGGACACAAATGTGGACACCTCTATACAATTTTAATTTGTATACAATTATTGTATTTTTTAATTATTATTAGGGAACGTTAGTTAGGCCCAAGTTCAGCGTTCTTTAAAGCGAACCTACAACCTCGCATAATATCAGAGGTGTTACAGGTACATTGCCAGTCTTTAAGGTGAAGATATGCACGCGTCTTGAAAGTACCCACGTTGTTCGACCCGGTATCTCTGCCACAGGTAGGCCGATCTATAGTTGTGTGGCACGTGAAAAAAGTTCCTAAAGCCACAACCACATAGGAGTGGAATGACAAGTGTCCAGTTGGTGGGGATGACATTTAAATTTTTAAAGTATTTTGCAGTTCAAAAAAGTCAGCGGCAGATATCGGGTCAAGCACTTCCGCAGAACACTCCCCGTGATATAAGCGGTACAGAATGCAAAACGAGGAAACGTCTGTACGTATTACTAGGTCCAGAAGAATTCGAACAGCTCTCCGTTGTACGCGGTCAAATGAAATTAACTAGCGTAACTTAACGGCGCGTCAAATACGACGGTCCTTATATATCTCTTTCGCCTCTTCCACTCACCAATAACTTCTTCAGATATGTCCCTGGGGGATTCTCATTCTTTTTACATAACCTTCGCCCAGTATCTTCGATTCTGTTTTTTTGAAGGACAACTGAGGTTTACCTTATGATATATAAATGATTTATTAAAATATTATTATAAAATGACTAACTAATTTAAGTCAACGATTTATAACAACACATTAAAATGAAATTGGGTTTGTAAAATGATTAGAAACTAGATACCACTTGTAAACGATAATAATATTACACTTACTTTGAAGTGTTACAGGAATACTTGTAAAATATCTTAAAGATCTTGAAGATATTACATATAAATACTAGAATTTACTTTCAAAGTACACAGTTGAAAGTTAATTGTTGTATCATGGCGATCAAAATATTCCTTCTGCTAGTGGCTTTTGTCACGCTTTTGTTCGTGGTCCAATCCGCACCAAGCGAGAAACAGGGACTTCCCGGTAAAATATATTTTATTTTAATATTCTAGGGTAATATGAAACAATAATTGCACCATCGATTGGGTTAAGGTCATCCGACTACTAGAGGAAGTAACACTCCCCACAGAAAACTGAAGCCACAATAGTAGTACTGCGTTCCGTTCCGTATGTGGGGGAGCCGGAGAGACCTAAACCATAGGGTTTAGGTCTCTCCGGCTCCCGGCGGTCTCCGGCTATATATAGATATACCCTATAGGTAGACTTGCCTATAAATTATTCAGTTCGGGTAATAATTGATATAAAAGATGTGTGAAACTACAAAAAAGAAAGACTACTAATCATATCGATTTTTTTTTTATAGATGTATTATTCATCGAAAATCCAGACACTCATCCAGTAATTCTGAGTCCAGAAGAAGCTATGGCTAATCCTGGTCAGAATGCACGAGCTTGTACTAACGGGCTTTGCTCTTACATCTGCGCTATACTTGGCTTCAAGTATGGCAGGTGTGATGCTGACGACGTGTGCGTTTGCAGTAACTTCTAGAAATTATCTACAGATAGTTGATTTCATTGATGAATAAATAATTTTATATGCAACATATTTCTTTATTGTTTTGTTATCCTATTCTTTTCTTATTTTTATATTATTTTACGTTCGTAATATTATTATATTACTACATTTACCAATATCGATAGGTTATATATGATATTGATATTTATGATATTGATAGGTGATATTTTATTTTGCATTAAAGTTTATTAAAAATAATATAATAACTATTATGTTAAAAACACAAACCTCACCAATTAGCAAGTTTGTGAAACGAAAATTTTTACTAAAAAATATAAGTCAAATTGTCGTTTTAATTTTATATATTACATTTTACACAATTTATAAAAATAATAACAAACAACTTTAAATTTACGATAATAATAAATTTAAATAACTTAAAAAAAGAACATAAAAAGACTAAAAGAAATTTTTTTATTTATTTTTTTGACAAATTAGACATTATGTTAACAATTAATTCATTACCGCACACACAGACTCTGTTCACCTAATGTTCATCTAAAGCTGAGTAGTCCACAGACGCGCGCGCACAACGCGGCTTTACAGATACGGTTACGCTGAGCAAGGGACAACAACGCCTCTGGAGGACTCAGGACAGAGGGAAACGTGTCTGGGTTCTCAATGAATATTATGTTTGAAAATAAATAATAATAATAATCTTAAATAATTTATATAAATTTAAAAAAACTTAACTGACTTAACTTGTTTCACAATAATGTGGTTTCCATTTGCCTGGTATGGAAAAGGGAATGCTGCCACGTAAGGTGTATCGTCTCCTAGAAAGGAGTGTGGCGTAGAGAAAGATTAAGCACTAGGTTCTTGCTACCTACTTGCTTGCTAACTGGGAAATTATGCGTGTCTAAGAAGATTGTTGTTGTTGTTATCGATTGTTTGAATTTATTTTAGACATGAGATTTTATACTGAAGTACTAGTATGATATATATTTAAACTTATACCACTTAAATATAAATCTGTTTACTTAAGAATATTTATTCTTAACTAACAGATTATTGTTTATTCTTAAGTGAACAGATATTAAGAATATTTATTTAATATTAATAATATATTGTAATTTATGTCAAAAGTATTATAGTAAGTTATTACAGTTTCAAATCATCACAAAAAGGATAAATAATTAACAGGCAGTAAAAAATTAAACAAAGAAAATACAATCATAATTGGCAATAAAAGTTAATACGATAAACAATGTATGTCAATTTAAAATAATATTTTTTATCAATTTAGATAATGATTAGTATAAATAGCAGCAACATAATGCAAAGTGCATAATTCGAAAGTGACAAGAAAGCATAATGGCGATCAAGATCCTCCCTCTCCTCCTTGCTCTATTTGCAATAGTCTGTTTAGCGCATGGAGCTCCGAGTGAAAGCAATGAACTACCTGGTAAGATTTTATAAAAAGACTGACATGAAATATTTTTCTTTTATCATTCTATGATTATTATTTATTATTTGCGATTATTTAAAATGAATTAAATTATGAATGTTCAATATAAAACAAAAATACTATTTATGTATATGTGTGACTATTATAAAACATTTTTCAAAGCTTTTATTGTTATTTTCAGGTATATTATTTATTGAAAACCCAGATACGTTTCCCTCTGTCCTGACTCCTCAAGAAGCGTTGTTGGCCCCCGCTCAGCGTAACCGCATCTGTACAGCCGCGTTGTGCGCGCGCGTCTGTGGAGCACTCGGCTTTAGGTGGAGTCGCTGCAACGTGAACAGAGTCTGTGTGTGCAGTAATTAATTAATTAATTGTTAAGATATTGTTTATTTTGTAATAAAAGAAAATAAGAAAATTTCTTTGAGTCTTTACAATTGCGTTTATTGTTCCTTTTTTTAGTTATTTCAATTAAAAATTTATGATATATATATATATATATATATATATATATATATATATATATATATATATATATATATATATATATATATATATATATATATATATATATATATATATATATATATATATATATATATATATATATATATATATATATATATATATATATATATATATATATATATATATATCTTTTTGTGGGTAGGAGCAAACGAATAACACCTGTTCGAAACAGCTGATTTATTAAATACACAAATAAATATAATAATACGTGTATTGTTACAATAATATGTATATGTGATAATAATAACCCACCAGCAAGAAGAATCCTATATAATTTACACATTTAATTTAAAGTTCGTCATTTTTTGAAGACATGGAATCAATCAAAGAGTCAATGACTGCACTAACTGACTTATTTACTACAAAAATGAGTGAATTCCAACACGATCTTCACAAGGCAGCATCACCAGTCTCGACATCGACTTTAGCAGCAGAATTCAATCTATTTAAAAGTCTCATTCTTTCACTCCTGAGCACCTTGCAACGTCAGGTTGAGTTTCTCGCAATTGAGATAGATAGGCAGGAGATGAGAAGAAGGCGCAAAATTGTACTGTTTCATGGTGTACCAGAACAAAAAGCTGAAGAATTAAAGACGAGCATCACCGGGCTAGTAGGTAAACATTTGATGCTACCCAATTTTTCATCCTCTTGCATAAAGACCTCATATCGGTTGGGTGGATCTTCTGATAAGCCTAGGCCCATTGTAGTAAAATTTACTGATGTGTCAACACGGGACATGGTTTGGTTCGCAAAAGGTAAATTAAAGGGCAGTGGGATCACTCAGTCTGAATTCCTCACCAAAGACCGTCATGATGCTTTTCTTGAGGCAAGACAGCGATTTGGAGTTGGCAAGTGTTGGTCACGAAATGGATGGATCCACATCATAGGTCCGGATGGATCCGACATCGCGTTGAAACAAAGGCTGAAGTTATTTCTCTTTCGGGTACCAAAAATAAGTCTCCCGTTGTCCAAAACACCATAACAAAAGCAACCGACAAAGTGATGGTACCGCGTGCCAAAAGATTGGTAAAGAAATAATATTTATTATTTAGTTCTATTTAATTTTCGTTATTTCCTTTTTTTTTATTTTTCTCATAGTTTACGCTCTCATGTTTTTAATTTTCTTGTGTGATGCTTTTGTTTTCTTTTTGTTGTTTCAGTATAAAAGCATATGTTATTTAGTATATGTCACCATAAATAAGATCATTACTTTGTTTTTTGAATATTAGTTGTTTTTAGAACATTTGCCTTTAATACAATTATTTATTTAAAATTTTATCTTCAATATTATTTTTAATTATTGAAATTTGTAACAAAATTGTAACTTGTGAAACACAATTTATTATTTTTGTAGCACAGATTATTAAAGACAAGTGCCACGATCGGATTCTTGTACTATCTCGTCAATTGTGCTTTGGTGATATCTTGTTAATATTATTACTTTTTTGTTTCCTTTTTATGTATTTTTTTTTTTTTATTTTTGTTTTTTTTTTGTTTTTAATTTCCTTTATCTTTGTGTGTATTTTAATTTTTTTTTTTTGATTTCTTTCTTGCAACTGGCGGGTATGTTGAATAACAAACTTTTATTTTTATTATTTTATTTTATTTTATTTTATTTTATTTTTTTTTTTTTATCATATAATTATTGATCTTTTTTTTCATCTATATTTATTATTTTAATATTAATTTATAAAATTTATTTATAATTATATATATATATATATATATATATATATATATATATATATATATATATATATATATATATATATATATATATATATATATATATATATATATATATATATATATATATATATATATATATATATATATATATATATATACATATTTTATACACAAAATAATGGCAATTAATAATAGCAATAATGATTCCTTTCTATCCCTATCTTCCAGATCTGAAGGCATTGACAGCATTGAAAGTTTTCATAGCATTCCATCACTCGGCGAAAATCTAGGTTCCTATTTCTCGGATGTTCCGAAAAATTTTAACATAGTCCATATCAACGCTCAGAGTATTCCTGCACATTATCCGGATTTGTTGTCAACTTTCACTAGTAAACACATACATGCAATTTTGATATCTGAATCATGGCTTAAACCATGCTTACAGTCTACCTCTTACGCATTACCGGGTTTTCAATTGATTAGAAATGATCGAATGGGACGAGTCGGTGGAGGTGTTGCGATCTACTTGCGTGCTCATATTCCTTTTTCTGTTGTGAATACATCACTAACACAGGGTAACGCATGTGCTGAGCACCTTTTCATTGAAGTTGTTTTACATCATACTAAACTTCTTCTTGCAGTTTTTTATAGTCCTAATCATACAGTTGATTATTTCTCGTCATTTGAAAGCCTGGTGGATCAATTAATACCCTCTTATGAGCATACTTTAATCATGGGCGATTTTAACACTTGCCTTCTTAAAAAAGATTATCGAGCTTCCCGCCTGCAAACTTTAATAAATTCTGCCAATTTAAATATTTTACCCACAGCGCCAACTCATCACTTTCCAAATACTAATCCTTCTCTTCTCGATCTAATGATAGTTTCTTCCATTGACCATGCAGTGAGACATGGTCAGTGTCCTGCACTAGCATTCTCTTATCATGATCTTCTCTATATATCTTACAAAGTGAGACCCCCTAAAGCTAAATCAAGAATTCTTCTCCAGCGCAACTTTGGAGGTATGGATTTGGACCGTTTACGTGAAGATGCTAATGACATTGATTGGTCTATTATTGAAGATGCAAGTACAGTCGATGAGCAAGTAAATATTTTCAATTCTCTCTTAACCAAGCTCTACGATTTTCATGCACCAGTGCGACCAGTCAGAATGAAACATCTACCTGCACCGTGGCTTACGGCGGACATTAAAAAACTACAAAACAAGAAAAATATTGCAAAGTCTAAATATATCTCTAATGCAAATGAGTCCAATAGAGAGAAATATGTGAGAGCTCGAAATCGTTGCAACAGAGTTTGTAGAGATAGTCAACGACGCCATATCTATAAATCTATAATGGAAGAAGATGATCCAGTCAAAGTCTGGAAGTTTCTCAAAACCCTCGGAGTTGGTAAAACTAAACATGTTATTTTTCCCAAAAATATAAATATTAACTCACTTAATCAACATTTCACTTCTTTTAGTACAATTGATAGTACAAATAAACTGAACACCTTAAGTTATCTTTCCACTTTATCAACTCCTGAGGTTCCTCCTTTTAAGTTTACTCAATTCACTGTATGTGATGTTAGGAGAAATATTATAGCTATTAAGTCGGATGCAGTGGGTGCTGACTGCATTAGTCGTAAAATGATCATTCCTATAATTGACCTCTTGGTTCCTATTATCACATCCATTTTAAATCGCTCTATTCTCCAAGGTGACTTTCCGTCGGTCTGGAAAGATGCTCAAATTATTCCCCTGCCTAAAAAATCTAATCCTTCTACTTTTTCTGAGTATCGTCCTATTTCCATTCTTCCGCTACTATCAAAAGTGCTTGAACGTCTTGTTCACAAGCAACTTAGCATGTTCCTATCAGAATATAATTTTTTAAATCCTTTACAATCCGGTTTTCGTCAAGGTCATAGTACGACTACTGCTTTAGTCAGGATCACCGACGACATCAGACAGGGTATGGATGATCGGAGGGTGACGGTGCTGATATTATTAGACTTCAGTAACGCTTTCAACACTGTTGATTTCGACATACTACTTGCTATACTTATTTCTCTTAATATATCTCCTGAGGTGATTGATTGGTTTCGGTCTTATTTGTTCGGACGCCGGCAGCACATACGAATTGAAGAATTCTATTCTGAATGGTCCTCAATCACTGCTGGCGTTCCTCAAGGTGGCGTGTTGTCTCCTCTCTTATTTTCAATTTTTATTAATTCTATCTGTCATAAAATTTCTTCTCACTACCACCTGTATGCTGACGATTTACAAATTTACGCACAAAGTACTCTCACGGATTTTCCTAATACCATCAAAAGGATAAACAATGACCTTGAAGAAATTTCAACGTGGAGTAAACATTTTGGGCTCATGATTAATCCTATCAAAAGTCAAGCTATAGTAATCGGCAGTCCTAGATTATTGCGGAAAATTGATGAATGTAAAATAACATCTGTTTCAATCAATGGAGCTTATATTCCATTTAGTAAATCAGTCAGGAATCTAGGGTTGGTTGTGGACCAGCATTTATCTTGGGAACCACAAGTAGAAGAAGTTAGCAAAAAAATTTATGCTGCTTCTTCGTGCCTGCGTAGACTGCGCAATTTCCTACCAATATCCACCAAAATTGTGCTGGCAAACTCACTCCTTTTACCAATTCTTGATTATTCTGATATATGTTATCTTGATATTAAAGAGGAGCTTTTGAACAAACTTGAGCGGCTTCAAAATCTTTGCATCAGGTTCATATTTGGTGTACGTAAATATGAACACATTTCCGAGTTTCGTAATAAGCTTAAGTGGCTCCCCATTCGCCTTCGCAGGAATACTCACATACTTCATCTTCTCTATTCAGTGCTGTTTAATCCTTCTACTCCTCCATACTTGAAGAAACAATTTAAGTTTCTTCATGACACCCACTCACGTTCCTTACGCTCCAACAGTAACTTCTTGCTTGAAATTCCACTTCATTCTTCTTCCTTTTTCTCTAATTCCTTTACTATTAAAGCTGCCCGACTATGGAATTCCTTACCTTTTAAAATTAGACGTGCAAAAAGCCTGCACATTTTTAAAAAATTACTTAAAAATTACTATTTAAGCCAGTAATTTTGCCTTTGTGTTATTATAATAATTGTTTTTAATGATTTGTATGTATAGTGTGTATGTATTGAACTTATTTATATGTATATTATGAATGTATGTATGTATATGAGTATTTTTGTACGCTTGTATTATTTATTTATTCATATTTTATTTATATTTATTTGTATTTATTTGTATGTTTATGTATATGTTATATTTAATGCACCGCCCATGTTTGTACAACTCCAACATCCAAAGGTTGCCTGGAAGAGATCGCTTTTAGCGATAAGGCCGCCTTATTGTACTTCTGTCCTTTTTTAGCTCTTATGTAATGTATATATTTATGTTGTGCAATAAAGTATATTTGTATTTGTATTTGTATATATATATATATATATATATATATATATATATATATATATATATATATATATATATTCAGAATTATAATTTGACTTAGGTATATTTTTTAGTAAAAATACTAGTTTCACAAACTTTTGAGGTGGTGTGATTTGTTTTTTTTATTATAGCTGTAATTATTTTTAATATATTTTAATGTTAAATCAAATATATCACTTGTATATAATGCAAAGATTTCAAATGAGAATGGTCTTATCTAGTAATCTAGTAATATAATAATATTATGTATTTCATAAAAAATCGTATTGGAATTTGGAAAGGAAATGAATAATTCATTCCGTCGCATAGAAACCGAAACCGAGTGCGTCGCGTTCACAGTCAGACAATATGCCTTAAAAAATTACGAAATATTGTACAATTTCTTATAAAGACCTAGTGGTGAAATTATGTACGTAAATTAGTACGTACGTATGTACGTAAACTAGTACGTACGTATGTACCTAAATTAGTACGTACGTACGTACGTAAATTAGTTACCCAAGACCATTTTACTTCAATTTAATCTATATTATTAAATATACAAATTTAATGTAGTAAATGTTACTCAACATTAGTATTTCCTTAATGGAATAGTTATAATTGATGAAAGAAACAGAAATGATAAAGTATCGATTTTAAATAGATTAATATGATATTATTTTGTTGTCACCTACAGAAATGATAAATATTAATATCAATTTTAAATAGATTAGTATAATATTATTTTGCTGTCACCTACAATTTCAAGAAATTAGCCTCGATTATAATATTTATTATTACATATACAATGAAAACTGAAATTTGTATGACTTTGAAATCTCCTATTCTCCATAAGAGATATTAAAAACAAAATTATTACTTCAGCACTAAAACCTAATGCATTATTTATCTAAAAAATTTATCTAAATAATATGACAAACGTACGTACAAATTATACAAGACAATGTTTAAATATTGTATTAACACATTAAAAGGTGTTTTGCCTCTGCGTTCTTTCTACATCATTATGTCAATATTTTTGCATAATTTATAATATGAATTTGATATTACAATTCAATTCAAAACATTATTTTTTGACATAGAATTTTATTTTTCATCGAATATTAATGTCACTACCATGGGATCTGTTGCGAAGAGGCAAGAAACTCAGTGAAGAAAGACAGAGAATCTCTAGCTTTTAAATAAAAAAATCGATTTTACGCTTCTTTTTTGGAGAATAAATATAGAATTTGTTTCTTCTGCACCGCATAATAGCATCCCATAAGACATAATGCCATATAAATAGCTAAAATAAACGAGTCGGTTATAAATATCTGTCATTTGTCTAACTCTTATAATAACGAACGCGGCAGAGCTTAATTTATCTGCAAATGTTTCTAGGAAGGCATTCTACTGGAGTTTAGAATCTGTAGTCATACCTACCAGATACCAGAAAACAGTTGATTCCGTTACGTTAAGTGTTCTACTTTTAAGAGAAAGATTAAAATTTTATTTCTTTACATTAGGTAACGCAAATTCTATATATTTAGTATTTTTAGCATCCAACATGAGTTTATTTGCGTCGAATCATAATGGAATACGTGAAAATGAAATGTTCACATCGTCATTAATCACTTTGTATCTGTCAACCGTAAAGATTGTAGAAGTATCATCTGCGAAGAGTAAATTATCACATAAATTCTTTACATAAAAAGTAAATAATCCTTGTGGAAGGCACCTTTAAGGAAGATCCAATCAATTTCTTTTCAATCTTTGACTTAGATATGAGGAAATTCGATCAAGAGCAGCATCTGGTATGCCATAATAATGCAATTTTAAGTCTACACGCTCAACGGCTTTGGATAAATATCAAAACAGTCCAATAGCATTCTACGACTTCTCCCATGAAATGTGCCGGACTCTACACACTTATTGAAGGTAAAAGCAAGATGAGGCGCTATGCTATGTACAATAGTACCAATCACTTTAGCAGACATACCCCATAAAAAACTATCATTATATTTATTTACATGACTTTTAGTACAGATACTGCTTCCGATGATGGTAGTAGAAATAATTATCAAAAGCATTTACCACTTTTATATCTGAAGCCAATATTATGTTTTTTAATTATTTATTTATTAGGTTCACTAACGGGTTGTAAAAGCAATATAATCCTATGTAGACTTATCTTTACTTACAAATTTTGAAATTTTATTTCTTATGTACATTGACTTGGCCTGGATACATACATGATTAAAAATCTTTGAAAATTTTCTAACATTTAATAGGAACGCTGGGTCCCGGTTCCACTACCTCATATTATATAAATCGTACAGTTTATCCCTACTTCTGTAAATACCAACAATTGCCCAGTCACTAAATTTTAATTGTAATTAATTTTATTTGGAATGTATGTATCTTATTTTGTTTTAAAACTTTTATCAAACTCGTTTAAGACTGAATTAAAAATTTTATTATATGGCTGGTTTTGATTTAGTCCGATTATTTATAAACTTTAGACTTTTTCTCTGTTAGTTCACTGCTAATATTATCAATATTTTTTATCTGTTATTGGTCATATTATTATTTCATCACGTTCTTTGACATTTTACCGATTAAAAACAACTTTTCACCACAGTCATCCAAATTCAAATCATCTCAAATTAGTTATGATTTGTTGTTCAAAAATCTCACAATGACAACAAACATTATCTATACAAGTCGATGGTATACTAGTTATATGAGTTGGTTCGGAAAAAGCATTAAAAATATTAAACGATTTGAACAAATTCAGAAGTGACTATATGACAGAAATAGAAACAATTAAAAAGAACAATTTGACCGATTGTATATCAACATTAATAAAGCCACCGTGGAGCAATAGTACAGAAACTTAAATGATTCAGTTCAGGTTATAATTATTAAAAATGCATGAGACTACAAAAATTAAGGACTAATAATAATCATATAAACTATAAATATTTTATAGACGATCATCGAAAATCCAGTTACGCATCCAGTAATTCTTATATAAATATTCTTTATTGTACTAAAAAAAACATAAGAGTAACAACATTAAAAAAAAGAAAAAGTAGTACATAAAGGTGGACTTATCCCTATAAGAGATCTCTTCCAGCCAACCTATGGTAGTGGATGAGTTTTTAAGCAGCGGGTAAGAATATAGTACAATGAATTCTATAATAAATTAGAAATACATATATAATTAATTATATGTCACACATAAATAAAACTTGATATATACAAATATGGAACTATAATATATACTAAATACTTACTTATTACAAATACATAAATATTTACAAACATATAAATACACCATACAAACATACATACATATACATATATAAATATACATACATACACATACACTACATTCTTAGTCCCGAAGAAGCTATAGCTAATCCTGGTGAAAATGCTTCTACCAACTCGTTTTGCTCTTACATTTGCGAGTATATGGCAAGTATGGCAGATGTGATACTGACGACGTGAAACGTAGAAATTATCTACAGATAGTTGATTTCAGTGATTAATAAATGTGTTCTTCTATTTTTTGTTTCAATTTTTAAATACATCTTATTATTGCATTACTAGATTACCAATCTAGTTTGGAATTTATTATGTGTATACGACGAACTTATATATAAGATACAAGTATGATATAGTTGAAGATATGATATAGTTGAATTAATATTAAAGTATATTAAAATAGCTCATAAATTTGTGAAATTAACATTTTTACTACAAAATATAAATCAAACTGTCGTTTTAAATTTATACTTATATTAATACACAAATTTATTTTAAATATTAGAAATAATTACAAATAACTTTATTTTTAATACAGAACATAAAACGAAATTGTAAAGACTGAAAGAAATTTTCTTATTTATTTTTATTATAAAATAGACAATATCTTAACAATTAATTAATTAATTACTGCACACACAGACTCTGTTCACGTTGCAGCGACTCCACCTAAAGCCGAGTGCTCCACAGACGCGCGCGCACAACGCGGCTGTACAGATGCGGTTACGCTGAGCGGGGGACAACAACGCCTCTTGAGGAGTCAGGACAGAGGGAAACGTATCTGGGTTTTCTATAAATAATATATCTGAAAATAACAATAAAAGCTTTGAAGAATATTTTATAATCGTCACACATATACATAAATAGTATTTTTGTTTTATATTGAACATTTATAATTTAATGGCTTCAAAGGTCCCTGTTAAAATATCAAATTTTAAATAATCGCAAATAATAAATAATAATCAAAGAATGATAAAAGAAAAATATTTCGTGTTAGTCTTTTTATAAAATCTTACCAGGTAGTTCATTGCTTTCACTCGGAGCTCCATGCGCTAAACAGACTATTGCAAATAGAGCAAGGAGGAAAGGGAGGATCTTGATCGCCATTATGCTTTCTTGTCGCTTTTGAATTATGCATTTTGCATTATATTGCTGCTATTTATACTAATCATTATCTAAATTGATAAAAAATATTATTTTTAAATTGACATACATTGTTTATCGTATTAACTTTTATTGCCAATTATGATTGTATCTTCTTTGGTATTTTTTTGACGTTATGATATAAAAATTGCATGTTAAACTTTTAAATTCTTAGGTAAAGAGATTGATATTTAAGTGGTATAAGCTTAGATACATAATTGCACTGATGTAATGTGCCATGTGTAAAATAAATTAAAACAATCTTCTTAGACATCCTTAGTGTCCAGCTGGTACCAAGAATCTAGTGTTCAAACTTTCTCCACGTTACACTCTCACCATTCTAGGGGAAAATACATCTTACGTGTCGGACCCCATTCCTCCTTCCATACTAGGAAAATGTACTGTATTGTACCAAGAGTACGCAAATTTTCTACAAAAATATGTGTAATTTGTCACCACGCTTTGTGTTCGTTCTTACCAGAGAATATTAATGTTACATGATGGCGATCAAAATCTTTTACCTGCTGGGCGTGCTCGTCGCGCTTGTTCTCGTCGTGTATAGTGCTCCCAGTGATGAAACAGAAGTAAAACTGTGACTTCCCGGTATGTATTATACCATGCATCATTTTTTATATGATTTACTTAGAGAAACTAATGTTATTTATTGACTACATGTTAAAATTAAATATTTACAAAAACTATTTCAAAGTCAATAAAAAATTAAGGTCACTTTTTAGGGTTACCATAACTCAAAATAAAATAAAAAAATAATATCTTCTCCCTGTCATCCATCTGTCTATTTGTCTGTCCATCTCTCATGACTATTTTTCTCAAAAAGGCTGCAGGTAGCAAGATGAAACTAATATCAAATACTCAGACCTACAATTCCTCTGAGCAAAGGCAATATCATTTTTTTTATTCTAAGAGAATACTTTCATATTTGGTATTAATTTCAGCTTAATACCTCCTCGTGATATTGAAATGGTCTTGACAGATGTCAAGACAGGGTCTAGTACTAAGAAATTTTATATTATTGTTTATGTTTTTAATAATATTTAACTTTTTCGTCATGTTCTAGCTATTCAGCTATGATATCAGTAACAAAAACGATCGGCTATTTTTCATTTGCTAATTCTTACTCCATCAATGGGGGCTAGTGTTACACAGGCAGATTGAAATAAATACTTAAATTCTAACATTATACATTTAATTTAAATATTTTATTACTTTAATATTAAACAAATCAGTATCTTTTTTTAAAAAACTGATATTTTATAATTTATAATATATTGTTGTTGGCTTGCCTTAGTTAATTGCCTTAATTAAAGTCTACAATAAAAAATATTAATATATTTTATGAAATGTTTGAATTTCATTAATTATCTCATTTGAAAACGTAACGGTTTTTTGTAACATATTTCAACAAAGGTTTCCTCCTTTCTTTACTTATTTAAACAGTGTCACAAATATCACATATATACTATAGAAACATCTTCTCAGTTTTAGTTTTTGTTTCCAGAACATCTTTATCTGTAAGTTCATATACCATACTACATTGTTATAGTATAGTACAGTATATGAACTGTTCATACATATTCCACTCAATTCGTTAATTTGTTTATTGACTGGCAAATGACAAGTTAAAACACATTTTTCAAAAATATAAAATTATTTATATTTGTATTTCTAGATGTAATATTCATCGAAAATGCCGACACGCCAGTAATATTGAGTCCACAGGAGGCTATGGCTAGCCCTACCCAGAATGCAAGAGCTTGCACGAGTTCTGTGTGTTCCTTCATATGCTCTATACTTGGCTACAGACACGGCAGATGTGATTCTAACGGCTTGTGCGTCTGCAAGCAACGTCTGAAAAAAGATGATGTATAGAACCCGTACTTTATCACAATAACCGATAAAATAAATATTTTATAATACGGAGTATATATTTTAAATTTTTTTTTTTAACAATTTAGATCTTATAAATATAATTTAAAATTATTAAAAGATAAATCTTTTTATAATTTATTTATGGAAACAAGACAGTATTATATCAAATTTGTTCCTGAAATTGACTTCACAAAACGGGATAGGCAGAGAACACCTCCTTTGCCTTGTTGCCATAGTTAAGAAAAAGTAAATACTTCATTTTCCCTAAATGAGAATCGAACCCATAAACCGTCACGTTTACAGTATTTTGTTCTATATGATATATCATAATTATATCACTTGACATAACTGTGCATAAAATTGTGTTCGCGTCTTAGTTTAATTTTATAATTAAAATATGAAATAAACAATATATTAATGATTTAAATTTCGCAAATGGAATATATATCCTAAAATTATTCCGACCATAAATTCCGGAATAAATTGTTATTTCTTTTCTATACATTATTTTAGCTGTTTTTGACAAATATATTCGCTGTTACCATACACAATTATTTACAAATTAAACTTTCTTCTTTTAAATACTTTTATTTAGTCCAGTATTTATGTATTGATATTTTTTCTTCATTTTCTTCTCTTTCCTATCATAAAAATAAAATTATGAAAACATGCTATACCTATGTACGAGTATTTACGTAGCAGTAACAAAGCAATGATTCAGTCCTTCTTATTAAGTATCCTATTTTAATAGACTATGGCGCTTTTTAATCCATCAACTGTGGCTCCCTTCCAGGGACACTTTTTTATATGATGAGTTGGTACTCTTAAATTCTACGCTCCATAAATAAGCTGTTACCATGGCAAAATAATGCAAAATAATAAAACTTTATCAGTTTTAATTTTTTTACGATCAAAACCATTTTATATTATTACATATTATAAGTTCCAATTAATTTTAATTATAACATGTCGTATATTTATTAATTGTTCTTTTTTATGAGATTGACAAGACACACGGTGTTCGTCAGGTCACTTGATGTTTAGTGATCAAAGCTGCCCACGACCCTGTGTAACACCAGAGTATGTATGTAAGAACAAAACAAATATTGCAACAAATAGAATAAAAACAACGATAACCATCATGAAATCAAAGCTATTAAAGTAAACGTAATAAGAAAGAGGAATCACCAGAACTTTTTATGTTATCGTTATCAAAATTAATAATATATTAAATGGTGCTATTAATAACGTGAGTGTTTTGTTTACGTTTCCTATAATAATATAAATATTATATACAAATTTTATATTAAGTGATCAATATGAACTAATGAGATATATTATCACAGAAATCTATAAATTATAATTTAATATATGTATACTGGACGTCGCTTCGTTTTGGGTGTCGGACGTGATTGGCGTTATAGTTGGCATATTCATTTTATTTAAAATCTTTTTATTTACCCAATCTGTTAAGACCAAAAACATAATCAAGAGAATAACTTTGTTCCTCTTCATAGTTTATTCAGTGAGAATTTAGTGTCAGTAAATTCAGCAATGTGAATTCTGCCTGAATAAGAGACGTGTGTTGAGAGGAGGAACTCATTTCCACTCTCTTTTCTAGAACACTGGAATCTATCCTCGATAATACGTAATTAGGTCTTAATAATAAGCCCTTCGAATCAAAACACATCTTGGAAGTAGCTTATCGCTTTATCGCTATCATTACCCCAAAATGCTACTTTATTTGTTTCGATAAGCATCTAATATGCAATGCTACGGGACAGTACCGGATAGCCCTAATTTGGAGCATTCTTATCTTACATATTATTAATATAAATATAACGTGGAGAAATTTAAACTTATAATTGATAATTCAATATTAACGAAACAAGATGGCTTTCAAAATTTTTGTACTTTTTGCTCTCATGCTAGTTGTACTCTTTGTGAATGCTGCACCAAGTGCTTCTTTAGGCGAAGAAGACTCAGGTAAGTTCCAGTTTTTGTTAATATTTTTCAGTGACTATCAGTATTTTTCTTAAAATAGTCTACAAACATCGCACATTGATATTAAATAAAATTGTATTTATGTTGTTTATTACAGATATCCTCTTAATACAAAATCCGGATTCGTCTCCGATGATCGTAAGCCTAGCTGAGCTGCCATCGGCTGCAGAGCGCAACAACCTGGTCTGCACGGCCGCCTTGTGCCGCAACGTGTGCAACGCGCTCGGGTACATATTCGGGCGCTGCAACGTCAACAGAGTATGCGTCTGCTCAAACTTCTAATTAAATTAATTATAAATAGAGTACTTTTAGGAATATGTAATTTAAGCTTATGTTTGTTTACATAATAATTCGAATTTTATTACTAAAAATACTATACATACGTATACTCCCATTTTAAGGTTATAAACTCTTCAAAGGACAATAATAGTAACAATTACTATTATTATTTATTGTACACCGAAAAACATACAGAAATACAATCTCTGCCGGACAACCTTAATGCGGAGGAAATATCAAAATTGAAACAGGGATAAAAGTATTAAAAAAATAAAACTCAATATATACTATATAAAGAAAATAGGGAACGGAGTGTCTTAACACTAGGTTCCTACGGTTCCCATTGCCTGCAGCTATTATTATTATGGTAGTTTTCTCGACTTCTTCACGACTTCGTCGGTGTTAGTAAATACATTAGCTTGGGCGGTATTCTTCTATCGCAGACCACACCAGTGACCTCCCGCCATTTGACCCAGGCAGCGCTTTTACGGGTATGGATGTCGTGGTTGATGCCTACAGGCTCATGCATAACGGATCCAAGGTACCTGAACCTTTCCGACGTAACGGCTGGCTCATGCCCGATATGGATGGTGCTCGAGTCCGAGTTCCAGCAAGCCATGTGCTTGGTCTATGACACATTCAGTTTAAGACCACCGTTCTCAAGCGCACCCTTCTAGGTGTTCACTTTACGCTCCAGTATTAGTCGGTTATCGTCGATGAGTACTATGTCATCGGCATACATTAGGATATATAAGCTACGGAGGCTGGCATTGGATGAGCCGAGACAGTATCCAGCATTACATTGAATAAGAACGGACCTACTGTAATCGGAAAGGCCTTGGTGTCGCCAACAGCGGTGCGAACTACTGAAGCGGAGTCGTTGTACATATCTCTGATAACCTCAATATAGGCTTCAAGTATCCCCTTGGATCGCATTGCCCACCAGATACACTGACATGGCACACAGTCAATGGCCTTCTGCAGGTCAAAAAAGGCCACATGCAGAGCTCTCCTTTTTTCCCTGTAAGCCTCCATCAAAGTTCTGAGGGCAAAAATGGCGTCCATTGTGCCTGATCCTGGTTGAAATCCATACTGAGAGTCAGAGACAGTACACTCTCGGCGAAGCCTGAGGCTGATCATGCGCTCGAATAGCTTCATGGTGCGTCTCATAATCTTAATGCCCCTATAACTACCGCAATCTTGAACACTAGGCAGTGTGTGCTTCCTTTGTAAATAGGGATAATAAGGATCTGCCACTGATGTGGCATCTTCCCAGTATTCAAGATATAGTTAAAGACGTCAGTAAGTATAAGCACACCAAGGGAACTTAACGATTTCCACGCCTCGATCGGGATATCGTCAGAACCTACCGCTTTTCCATTTTTCATGTGTCGAACAAAATTACGAGTTACAATTACGTCACGGATTATTGGAGCAACAAGTCCAAGGTTAGGAGGTAATTCAGTTGGAAGACTACAAGAGTGCTGATTGTTCAGCAGCTCCTTAAAGTAGCTTCTCCACCTCTCCTTCACATAAGCATCACCACAAAGCAACTTGTCTCGAGAATCTCTGACGCAGAGACATTTTGTAATATCCTGCGTCACTTTATTTCGAGCACAAGCCAGTTTGTATATGAGCTTCTGCCCCTCCACAGTTTCAAGTTTATCGTATAATGGCGACAAATTTTCACTGCGGGCCCTGGCTACAGCTCTTTTGCTGGCCCGTTTCGCTGCTATGTACTCCAGTCTGTCTTCAGGAGAGTTGGAATTCTGCCACTTCTTTTCCCGAATCACCCCCTGCACCTGGTCATTCCACAACCATGTCTCACTGTCGATGACACGTCCACCCTTAGTAACGCCGAGAACTCGCTTACCCACCGCAATGATTGCTGAATGAACTCGATCCCAAGCAGCCTGAGCGGTCTCGGTGTTAGTCAGTAAATTTTGACTCTCCACCTCCGCCAAGAAGTCAATCTGTTGTAAATATATAATTATATAATAGAAATATTATTATTATATATACTATAAAATACGAAAGAACTATTATGTTATATTATATTTGTGACAAAATATAATCTAAAACTATGTATTTTTGTTTGCAATTACGTTTACAGTTTTTATTTTACGAACTATAGTAAAAGCACTAGCTTTTACACATTTTTTTAACAAGTTGATCTTGATCTCACTTTGACATATTAAATGTTTCTATGAATATAAATACCACTCAACCAATAACTTTTTAACAACCTTATTTTATATTCTACAAAATAAAAATATAAGGAACTGTTCAAAAATGTGGCGAGATTGTTACACGCAAAATATCTAGAAATGTTTATTATAATTTGAATCTCCGTCAAGTTCACGAGATTTAACGTAAACATAAATTAATTAATTGGAAGTTGTTTTAATATGTAACAATACTAAATTAATATTCAATTTATTAGGCATATAATTAAACATACACACAGAAGAGAACGTGAGTTGTCACGTCTGTGTACGTCTCAATTATAACATAAAGTTTAAGTCGAGACGAGACTAATTAATAACTCAAACGTACGATTAGAATTTGACTGTCTACGAAAAATTGTATTCAAATATTTTTGCTTAGAATTACATCAGGCTTTTATTTCAAAATAATTAATTGTTTATTTATAAAATTAATTGTGTGCGAACAAGTTGCTTTTTAGGCGCTATTGTTGTTTTTTAATGTTTATATATACTCTATATTCTAAATAAATGGTAAAAGTCGTAAAACGGTTTAAGTAATTTAACGAATATTATAAAGCCATTAGAAATTTACTACATCGATTTTCTATGAACAAGACAGAAGACACCACTCCTCTTTTGAAATTACGCCTCTAACGAAGCTTCAAATTCTTAGCAGTACATTAAGAACTTCTACTGGTTTTTAATATTTTAGGATTTTAGGTTGTACTTAAGTTAAATAGCTTTTAAACAATAAATTATGTTACTTTTTTAAATGAATTGCTATTTTTCACCTATTTGAATAAATAAAAGAGAGAGGAGAGATAAACTTTATTTTCAAAGTTTTATTATTAAAGATATTCTTTATCGTGCTTTTATGATAACATACAAATATAAAATTAAGTAAATTAGCTTAATAATAACAAAAATTATCAATGTTATTTAGCTTTAATCCAATTAATGTATCAGTAGATACATAGATATTGTTGTCTATTACTAATTGATTCATATTATTGATATTTTATCAAAAATTAATTAGAATATAGAATATTATCAATAATATCTATATTTTAAATATAATAGTATATATATATATATATATATATATATATATATATATATATATATATATATATATATATATATATATATATATATATATATATATATATATATATATATATATATATATATATATATATATAAAATGGATCTTTCATAAGTACAAAAGTAATTTGAATCAAACAGTGTATTATTATTATATATAGTTCAAAATAAATTCAATTTATTATTTATTGTGAGACATTTTTGAATTAATAAATGAAAGTAATTTTAATATAGGCATTACCCAGAGTGGCTATGGAACCCTTAGTCATCGTTTTTACAGTAAGAAGCCACCACTGTGCCACAAAAGCCTAATATTATAAGCAAATTATTATAAGCAAATATGAGTGTGGGTAAGCGAGCTAAGTGAGCAGAGCCTTTAATAAATTCAAAGGCAATTTTAACAAAATGATGTGAATTATTGTATATAACTATCTCCATACGTATAAAAGATCAGCACCGTTGAGCACTCAGCACGTAGTGTCTTAAAATTGGACGCAAAGCGGAGAACAAAGAGAGTCTTCTCCAGGTTCTCTCTATCTAACCTGTTATATAATAATAATATAATATTAAAAAAAGAATGAAATGTTTTAAATCAAACTGTTTTACCAGCTTCATCGCGTATATTACTGGATTGTAATTTCTTTGGGAACTCGACGTATTGACGTATTGATTTATTATAACATTACATTTAAAATGTGGAAATGTCTAGAAAATTTAAAGTTTTATTTTACGTTAAAGAAGGTTAAACTCAAAATTATACATAAGAGGTATTATGAGAAATGTATATGAATTAAAATATTATGGTTATTAAACATTATAAGATGTCATTTGTATTAGATAACGTACCTTTATAAAATGAAACTAAATTCATTTTAAAGAAAGCTCTTTATGTTGGCATTAATCTTCTTTCGTAATATTCCATTTTTTACGTATGTTACAAATTAAAGTAATGTTTGATTAAGAAATAATTGCATGTACTTCTTTGACTTTAATTTTTGGTTTTATCTTTATTTTGTTAGTATAAATACACTTATTATAAAATAAATACACAATTGATATCTTAGAGTCAAGTAAGCTTCAAGTAATAAGCATGGCAATCAAGATTTTACCTATCTTTTGTGTTACCATAGTATTAGTACTGGCAGTTAGAGCGGCTCCAAGCGAAGAAAATGCACTACCGGGTAAACTATCTACATAAAATTGTATGTTTATACTTAATATAAATCTTTATATATATTGTATTTTTGTATTTTTGTAAATTAAGATGTTTTTTTTTTCAAGATTTTACGTATCTTTGCTGTTACCATAGTATTAGTACTGGCAGTTAGAGCGGCTCCAAGAGAAGAAAATGCACTACCGGGTAAAGTATCCACATAAAATTGTATGTTTATACTTAATATAAATCTTTATATATATTGTATTTTTGTATTTTTGTAAATTAAGATATGTTTTTTTCTTTAACGTACGTCAATATCTACATATATATTAAATTGCAAATCCCTATAAAAATCCCTATCATATTCTTTTTTTTTATTATTAATCGATTGAGTTCGACCGAACAAGTATCTACTGTCTGAAATTAATAATCCAAATAATCGTTGTATTATTATTTGTGTAAATATTCAAAATGGGGGTTCGGCCAATTACGAAAAAATAGATTTTTAATGACTTTAAATTGCAGAGCGACAAAGTAATTGTTAGATCAATAATTGTAATTATTTATAATACATTTTTATTTTTAATATTTCAGATATAGTATTCATAGAAAATCCAGACACCTTTCCCTCTCGACTGAGCCCTCAAGAGGCATTGCTGGGTCCCGCTCAGCTTAACCGTGTCTGCACAGCAACGCTGTGCGCGCGCCTTTGTGCGTCACTCGGCTTTAGACTCAGCCGTTGCGATGCGAACAAAATTTGTATTTGCAAGAATTACTATTTTTTAATGTATTTCCTATAAACAACTGTAAATATACTATTGTATTAAATATAAAATATACTTATAATATTTTTTATAATTTTTGCTTCTCCAAACAAAATTTAAGTGTTCCTTATTTCTATTTAAAAAATTTTGGAACTAGGCCGAGGATTAAACAATGGCTCTCAATACTTTTCTTTATACTTTAACGCCCATATAACGACTCTCTGTTATATGCGGGAATCAGTTCAATTTGTATTTTTTTCTTGTTAATACTTTCTAAATATAAAAAATGGATATACGTAGATTTGTTCGAATTAAGATATTCTATATTCCATTAGTCTATTACAAGTATTTTTATATTCTCAATTTATATAAACTAATAATGACTGTCCGTCGTACGGGGCAGCCACGAGTATCATTGGCGTAAGCCTACGAAAACCCGAAAAAACGGTGAAAAATTTAATAGTTATTTTTTCCCATATCGTTAATAACAATAAATACATTGACTTCCCGAGCGAGCATCATTATCAATTAAATCCTCCATATAAACATCAACTGGCAATGAAATAAAACCAGACATAGCGCGCCGATGAGCTCGGCCACTCAACACGCAAATATATATACATTTTTTTTCTAATCATCCAATTATAATATGATTTTAGATTCATATCTGGTAGTCATCCACCTAATTATATGTATTTAAGATAAGAATAATTCTCCAAAGTAACTGGTACTGTCCCGTTGCATTAAATATTTAAATGCTTATTATTGTTTTAAGCGATAATATAAAGCGAGCGATAAATAAAGCGATAAGCTACTTCCAAGATGTGTTTTTATTATTTATTATTATTTTTTCATATTATTTTTATGATTGAAACCTAATTAGATCTTATCAATGGATTTGATATAACTGACTTTTACTGTCTCAAACGACGTCATGACACAATGTCTTGGCGAAGACAAGGCAATATCTCAATAACTGGGCGGAAATAGGGGAATGGGGTACATTCTTGCTTTATACCGGGTATAACGTGAAAAGGAAGAGAAGGGAGAGAGAACGAATATAACATACTTTTCTTTTTCTAATTACTTGATTGCAAATTGCAGACAACTCGATTGGAAGTTGTAATATATATCTCTCAAATCCTACATCTAATATGGCCAAATTGTTATATAGTATAGTTAAGCTTAATATAAGTAAGCGTAAATAGTATGCAAGTGTATAACTAATATATTTTTAAGTTTATTTGTAACTACTACCAGAGCAACATAGTCACCCAGTGACTCAGCTCTTAAAATGAGAATAAAAAAAAAAAAAAAAAAAAAAATATTGATTGTTCAGCGTTCAGTTAAATATGTAAATTATATATTAACAGTACTTTTTTTTTCTCATTGACTTAACTGACGCTTTATTTCAATCCGTTAATGCAAGAATATTTTATTTATTTGCGCTTTTCTAATAATAACAAATCCTTCTGACTGATATCGATAATTGCGACCGCTTTTCTCCCATTCGTTTCTGTGTTGATGCGCAACCCGAAATGTGGCTAACGTAACATAAGATCTTCTATGTATGATCATTTAATATAATTTTGTAAATAGTACAAAATTATATTGAATGACACACGACTGGTAGGTTCTCAGTTCATCACATTTGTGATACGACTTAATAGCTTCGAGCTTTGCTTTATACTGCTCGTCGATAAATATATTCCGCTTTAATCCGCATATAGCATACAACATCGACATAACAACAAAGACGTAACCAGACCGTAGTTGTTATTATATTTATTAAATAAAGTATAATATAGATACAAACATAAGTTTTTTTATCTTAAAGAATATATTAAAATTACATATTGTATACTATGAAGCTAAATAATTAAATAAGGTTTTTCTTGTAATATTTGATCTCATCTAGAGGTTATATTTTTATAAACTTTTTGTTTTGATAATAAATATTCGGCGACCATAAATAAATAATTCTTTAATTTTATTTTTGTACAAATAATGCAATGCAATGAAATAAAAGAAACATAGCCAGACATATCATTGTATTTAAACTTGGTCATTTTTTTAATGTTTTTGAAAGAAACCCATTTTTAAATGAAACATTATATATTTACAAACTTTCCTTTATTAATAATGTTATTTATATATACTCTTAATTGTAGCAATTATATTTAATTTCTGCAAACGCAGATTTTATTAGCATTGCAACGGCTAAATCTAAAGCCCAGTGACGCACACACGCGCGCGCAAAGTACCGCCGTGCAGATACGGTTGCGCTGGACGGGACCCAATAACGCTTCCTGTGGGCTCAGTATGGCAGGGAATGTGTCCGGGTTTTCAATGAATAATAATTCTGAAAATAATACATTTACTTACTTACAGAATATATAACTTTTAGGTATACGATACTTTTAAGTAAGTTAATGACTTATTTTTTTCCACTTTTATGAAATAAATTATAACGGCATTAATAACGGTACTTAAATTTTAAAAAATATTTGTATTTATTATAAAAAAAAATTCTTACCAGGTAGTTCATTTTTCTCACTTGGAGCTGCTTGTGCTAAAAATAGCAGAGCGAAAAGAGCAACTAAAAAAGGTAAGATTTTAATAGACATGATGGCGCTTGCTCGAACTTGTTGTCGATTGTATATTTTGCACTATATCGTTGGTATTTATACTAATTATTATCTAGATAAAAAGGATTTCTAGGTAAAACATGCAATTATTAGTTGACGTGAAATACAAATTGATAAGATACATGTATCTAAACTAAAGACAGACTTTTTTTTTAATGAATAATTTACAATGGAGAAATAGAAATAGTTTGCATAAAGAAATTTCCCGATTAAAGATTACAATTATATCCTTTCGTCACATTTACACTTAAAATACAACTTAATAATAATATAAATATTACTTATTCGAAAATCATGATGTCTTATAGTCAAATAGAATTAACATTTAGTAAAATTAAGAAAATGCATTTAGTCATACATCAGGTCACATTACGTATTGATGCCACCGTGAAGCACTATTGATGTGTTTACCTGTTTATAGTACACTGTACATCACATAGACAAAGTAGTTTAGGCACAGCCAAATTGTATATGCTTTAATTTGTCATAAACGTTGTTAATTTAAAACCTAAATGTATTATTATTATAATTAAACATAGATTACGTAACGTATATTTGAATGTACCTCTCTTACAAAAGAAGGCTTTTCAATAACAAATCTATTATAGGAAATGTTTTGACACAAATAGTTGTTTTTTTTTTTTAAATTTAAACATTATATAAATAAGGTAAATAAGTAATTGGGTATATTATTATAGTAAGAATTGTAAACTTTTAACTTTTCAAGTGAAATTTGATTGTCTAAATTAGATGAAGATGAGTTATAGATATTTTTTTTGTTCATAGCCAAGATAATGTTTGATAAAGGAATAATCGAATCTACTATTTCTTTGAAATCGGCAGTTATCTTGATTTTTTGTTAATATAAATAACACCAACATTAAATCAAATGCACAGTTGACATCTAAGAGTCAAGTAAGCTGCAAGTAAGAATCATGGCAATCAAGATTTTACCTTTCTTTGCTGTTGCCCTAGCATTAGTGCTCGTGGCACAAGCGGCTCCAAGTGAAGAAAATGTATTACCTGGTAAGTTAATCTAGAATTAAACTTTTATAGATGTTATTGTAAAAATAATGGAAAATAGGCCTTTGGGGTGTATTTTCACAAAGCACCTTAAATAAGTGGCCGTGGAGTATCTTCACACTTACATTGTCCTCTGCTATATGCAGGGTACAGCGTAAAGCAAAAAATATATGAAACAAAACGTAGCAATCGTTAAAGAGAATTCAATATTTTTGATTTGAAAAATTCATTTCATAACTATAAAAACAACTCAATGGTGCCGCTAAAGTATTATTTATTAATTATTACATACATTAATAGGAGCTTAAAAACTAAGTATCAAATTTTCCTTACTAAAAAAATCTTTATTCGTTTTCCAGATATAGTATTTATTGAAAACCCGGACACGTTTCCTGCCGTCCTGAGTCCTAAGGAGGCGCTGTTGTCCCCCGCTCAGCGTAACCGTATCTGCACGGCCGCACTGTGCGCGCGCGTCTGTGCGTCACTCGGCTTTAGACTTAGCCGTTGCAATGTGAACAAAGTGTGTGTTTGCAGAAATTAAATAAATGTTAATACATATTATTAATGTCACCATTAAAATTATTCTATATCCTAATAAAATTTGTTTATAAATGTATATAACTCTATTATTAACCCTCGATTCCAAAAGCTTCCAAATGTTGAAAGAAGTAGAGAGGAATAAAAATTTAAATAATTAAAAAAATAGCAATTGAATATTTTTATATATACGAGTACGTATACTTTAACTCGTTCTTAACACTTAATTACTCGTAGTTGTTTGAAAGAATGTATCTTCTTAAATAAAACACTCTCATACATAACTATTGACATTTGTTTAATACAAATAAAATAATACAAAAAGGACATTAGATATATTTTTCTTTTTTTGATAGTAAAAGTTAATATTACGAGTAACAACAATAACTCTGCATCTCGCCGTCGCAGAGCAAGGTTGCGATGTGCATCGTTGTAAAGGCGGATGTATATTTGTCTCACGTGACGCCTCTTTAACAATTGTCGTGAAATAATGGCTACCTTTCATGTTATTATATCGTGTGGCCCTTTTTGATGAAATCCTGCGATTAATACACTGCGAACCTTGAATAGATCACACGTTTTCAATGTTTTTCCATGATTTATCGTTTATTTTATTTTTATTCGATTTAGATTGAAATTAAAAGAAGATATTCAATTTATAATGCTTGTAATGCTTGTAACTCTTAAAGATTTTTTTCCTGTGCTCTTAGGGACCATAGACCTGGAATAAAAGACCTTAAAAATGGAACTTATTAGAATATTTTTTCAATATATATTCAAAAATATCATAACTATATTACATTTAGAATTCATTAAGAAGAAAAGTCCCAATTCATAAAGAAAAAATAATCTTTTATTTTTGGTATTATAAGCAAATATGTAAATAAATGTGCACTTACAAAATTTTATACGTAAACCAAAATTAACAAATATATTATGAAAAGGAATAAAAATCCTATTGAATACACCGTTTTAACACAGTCGTAAAATGCCTGATTGGACACTTGGTGTTTGATTTTCATTTTCCTATTCTTGTTATAATTGAGTACAAAAGTAACAGAATGTTACTAGTTAGCTATATTTTTAGTTATTTATATGTAAATCCAATATAAAGAAGAAAATATTAAAAACAAATTCCTTGCATAAAATATAATTATCATCTTAACAGCCAGCAAACGCCACTGCTGAACAAAGCCCTCCCCCAATGAGCGCCATAAAGATCTCATCATCATTGGCGATTTTTACCAGGTCGTCGGTCCAACTCGGGAGGCGGTCTACACTAAGTCCCGGGTCGTGGTCGCCTCTCCTGAACTGCCCTAATGGCCATCGGTTCTGCGAGCTATATGCCCTGCCCACAGCCACTTAGGTTTCGAAAGTTAGAGTTGCGAAAATTAAATAATATTCGGCTATTAACTACTATTTAAAAATAATTTCTTTTTTGATTCACTTTTATGTTGTATGTAATAACAAGATAGGTACCTAGTGTGTCGCTAGACTACAAGTGGCCAAGTATATATGTGTATGTTTATGATTTAAAAAAAAACATCATTCACGAAGACTAACAGAACTAACTATTGATTTGTAGAATTTTTCCTTGACGAAGCTCAATACTACAGCTTTTAAAACAACCAATAAGAATTTTTGTATTTGATTTATTTTTTCCTGACTTGATAAATTTATCGAAGTAGCCTTACAACAAAAAATCTACAACTTAGTAAATGTACTTAACACAAAAACTAATAATTTGTAGTTATAATTTAATTGTTATATCAATGTCATTATCAATGTTAATAATCTTACAACAAAAATGTTGCTTTAAACATTATCTTTTGTGACATTTTTCTGTTTCCGTTGTGTCGAAGAGGCACAGTATCTCCAGTATTTGTAAACGCAACGGTTGTGGGTTCGATTCCCACTCGATGAAATAAAAATGGCTTAGGTGGCGGAAGTCTACCACTTCCGCCACTTGACGGAATTTGTAACACTAGGTTTTGATCCCCCCTCCTTCCTGCTATATGCGAGAAAACGTGTGAAGCCATTTCATTTGTTTTTTTTTGTGTTCTTTTCCTTTTTTTCAATAAGTCCATAATAATTATGTTTATATTATCGATTTACATAAACTTATAATTCCATTCAATACTTGCAGTCTACGGAAAGCCATATATATCTTTTTTTCTAGTCTTCCTGTTATAATACGATTTTAGATATTATCACTTCAATATATGTATTCCAGATAAGAATTCTCTAAAGTAACCGGTACTGTCCCGTTGCATTACATAAATGCTTAATATTGTTTTAAGGGTAATGATAGCGATAAAGCGGTACTTCCAAGATGTGTTTTGATTATAATTTTTTGATATTATTTTTTTGCCTGAAACCTAATCACATCATATCTATGCATGTGATTCTTATTATTACATTTGACTAATATCTCAAACGACGTCTTGACATAAGGCGAAGACAATGCAATGTTTCAAACATTGGGCGGAAAGCGAGGAACGGAGTGTCATAATACTAGGTATATTCTGCCTACTTTCCTTTATGCCGGATATAATGTGAAGCTCAAAAAACAATCGAACGATACTGCTATATTTTTATTATTATAAATATTGATTTATTATGAATATTGATTGAGCAGCGTCCAGCGAAATCAATTCTATATTAACAGTATTTTTCTTATTAAAGTTAACTCACGCTTTATTTAAGCCTCTGAAGAGTGGCTAATATTTCCAAACGCAGCAGTTATTGTTGCAGCAGCACTGTTTATAAAATTATATTAAATGGCACACGACTGGTACTGTCTAATGCTAAGAAATGTCTAGAAACTTTAATACATTATTTTTGCTTTCCGCTTTAATCCACATATACAATTTAACAGCAACATAACAACAATGGAGCAACAAGGACGTTGTTGCTATTTATTAAATAAAAAATATGTTAAAAATACAAATACAAATTTAATTTATTTTAAAGAACATATTAAAAACAGTGAAAGTAAAAGAAAACATTTCCTATCTTGAGTATATTTTTTAACTAACTTTTGTTTTAGATTATGAAAAAATATATATTTTTGTACAGATTAATGAGGTACAACTATCATTATATTCAATTTTTTTTATTTTTTGGGAGCAATTATGTTCTTATTATAAGGAAGAAAGAAAAACGTTTTCAAATGAAACATTATATATTTACAAACTTTCCTTTATTAATAATGTTATTTATATATACTCTTAATTGTAACAATTATATTTAATTTCTGCAAACGCAGATTTTATTAGCATTGCAACGGCTAAATCTAAAGCCCAGTGACGCACACACGCGCGCGCAAAGTACCGCCGTGCAGATACGGTTGCGCTGGACGGGACCCAATAACGCTTCCTGTGGGCTCAGTATGGCAGGGAATGTGTCCGGGTTTTCAATGAACAATAATTCTGAAAATAATACATTTACTTACTTACAGAATATATAACTTTTAGGTATACGATACTTTTAAGCAAGTTAATGACTTATTTTTTTTCACTTTTATAAAATAAATTATAACGACATTAATAACAGTACTTAAATTTTTAAAAATATTTGTATTTAATATAAAAAAAAATTTACCAGGTAGTTCATTTTTCTCACTTGGAGCTGCTTGTGTTAAAAATAAGAGAGCGAAAAGAGCAACTAAAAAAGGTAAGATCTTAATAGACATGATGGCGCTTGCTCGAACTTGTTCTCGATTGTATATTTTGCACTATATCGTTGGTATTTATACTAATTATTATCTAGATAAAAAGGATTTCTAGGTAAAACATGCAATTATTAGTTGACATGAAATACAAATTGATAAGATACATATATCTAAACTAAAGACAGACTTTTTTTTTAATCAATAATTTACAATGGAGAAATAGAAATAGTTTTGCATAAAGAAATTTCCCGATTAAAGAATACAATTATATCCTTTCGTCACACTTACACTTAAAATACAACTTAATAATAATATAAATATGACTTATTCGAAAATCATGATGTCTTATAGTCAAATAGAATTAATATTATGTACAAATGTAAGGAATAAGTGTATAAAGAAATGAGTATGCTTTTAATTTAATGTTTATTATGTGCTATTCCACACTTAAGAAAGTAAAATAATTTATAGAAAAATAAATAAAAAGGCACATTCCAATTATTATTAAGTTTATAACAAAATTAACACCGATTCAAAAAATAACTTTTTAACATAATTGTAAAGTGTATGATTAGGCACTTGCTGGTTGGGTGTTTGATTCAAATTTTCTCATTCTGATTACATTTAAGAACCATCGTCACGGCTTATTACTAGCTAGCTTCTTAGTTAATTCTCAGTTCAGTTCATCTCAGTTCTTTATTTATGTAGTTCCTAACGTGCCAAAAGTTAATTCTCTATGGATCCATAAATCTCATATAGATCTCATAAAGATGACTAAATATAAATAATTCCTTCTATTAAATAAAAATAGTACTTGTTCGGCTATCACTATGTAGTAATATATTTATTTTACTATATCTACTAATTAAAAAGAAATAGATTTATTTAGATTCAAGATATAACGTGTTGAATAACGGAATGCATTTAATTCCGTGTTATGTTTTATGAAAGTAGAAAAATTAAATCAGTATGCATTGAAGCCACCGTAAAGCACTATTGATGTGTCTGCATGTTTATAGTACACCGTACATCACATTGACAAAGTAGTTTAGGCATAGCCAAATTGTATATACGAGTACTCTAATTTGTCATAAACGTTAAATTAAAAAATATATATTTTTAATAATTTTTAATAATTTATTAATTAAACATACATTACGTAACGTATATTTGAATGTAGGTATCTCATAAAAGAAGGCTTTGTTAAATCTATTACAGGAGGTATTGATTTTTTACTTTAGATATTATATAAATAAGGTAAACAAACAATATACCCAACATTATTGTTGTAAAAATTTCAACTTATTCAAGAAATTTTATATCACTTATTATTTTAATTTACAATTTATTTTAATTACATTTTTGCTCATAGCCATGATAATGTTTGATAAGGGAATAATTGAATCTACTATTTCTTTGAAATCGGAAGTTATCTTGATTTTTTGTTATATAAATAACAACAACATTAAATCAAATGCACAGTTGACATCTAAGAGTCAAGTAAGCTGCAAGTAAGAATCATGGCAATCAAGATTTTACCTTTCTTTGCTGTTGCCCTAGCATTAGTGCTCGTGGCACAAGCGGCTCCAAGTGAAGAAAATGTACTACCTGGTAAGGCAACCTAGAATTGAAGTTTAATAAATATTATTGTAAAAATATTGGAAAATAGGTCTTTGTAGTGTTTTTTTAAATGGCCGTCGGAAGGAATTATTTTTATTTCCTTCATACATTTCAATACAAAACAACTGAGAAATTCAAATTATAAATTCATAACTATAAATAAAACTCAGAAGTGCCGCTAATTCATACATTAGTAGGAGCTGAATAAGTACAAATCAAATTTTCCTTACTAAAAAAAATTTTATTCGTTTTCCAGAAATAGTATTCATTGAAAACCCGGACACGTTTCCTGCCGTCCTGAGTCCTAAGGAGGCGCTGTTGTCCCCCGCTCAGCGTAACCGTATCTGCACGGCCGCACTGTGCGCGCGCGTCTGTGCGTCACTCGGCTTTAGACTTAGCCGTTGCAATGTGAACAAAGTGTGTGTTTGCAGAAATTAAATAAATGTTAATACATATTATTAATGTCACCATTAAAATTATTCTATATCATAATAAAATTCGCTTGTAAATGTATATAATTCTATTATTAAGCCTAACATTCCAAAAGCAATTCTGCAAAGCAAATCTGTTTGTAGTTTAGTTTATGATCACATAGTATGATTCACCGATCTTCGGGCATTCAGCCTCTATGTACATAAAATCTTTTTCGTGAATTGCTATATGAGGTTGAGGAGGGATGAGGATTTGATAATTCACGTTTACAGGGGACAAGTGATATAAAAAAATAATTTTTAGGATAGACAATCGGAAATTTGTAAACTAAAATAATATCTCTAGCACTATAATAATATCCTACTTGTACTACATCGAAATAATCTCTGAAACTAATATTTAAAAGTTAATTTTTCTTATAAAGTGTATGTAATTTAATTATAATATCCTGGTACATACAAAAATTAAACATAGAGTAATGATTACTTTTAGCACGAATAAATGCGAGTAAATTTTCCAATCGAAATAATTCGTTAGAAATATTTTCTATGCTATCTCTCAAAATTAAGAAAATTTGAGTTAATTTCATAAAAGTTACAAATTCATTTTCTAATTAATTATTAATAATCGTTAAATTTTTAACTAAATATTCTAACTGTTTTTGATTACTAACTTATTTATGATATCAGTATTTTAAGACATCCAGTTTTTATTGAAGCTAATATAATTATTAATTTCATTAGTCAGTAAATTATTATTTTGCTCTAAAAAATTAATGGCTTTGTTATACTTTATGGCGTCCGTATAGTCGAGATTACCAGAAATACTTTTTATTACTGAAACTAATCCGTCAATGAGTCTCTTAACACGAGAAGCGATTTCTAATTTAACTTTAAGGTATTGAATATACATTTGAAAAAGGGAAGGCGTTTTATTTCGAAGAATATATTTTCAACATTACCAACCTTAGTATTCATTATTTGCAACATAACAGAATCTAAGCTGTATTGAATTTCAACTAAATCTACGCATTGGACAAAAGAATGATAGTAGGATATGACTTGTGCGGGTTCCAAATTACTAAAATTACTAAATACTTATGCTTTTGTCAGGGTCGATATCAGGATCATAATTCTGTAACAAACGAACGCTATTAGGTACTCTTTAAGTCTAGTCTTTGCAACTGGTAGTCGTTTCTTTTTTGTGTAAATGTATATGGGTAGGTCAGCTAAAGCATTATCCTGTATAAAACGAGGGGCAAGTTTTTGTCGAAATATTTTAGGGTTTCGAACGAATATCTGTTGGTCAGGTAAGTAAAGAGTCTCGGGTTCTAAATTTTCAATTATTAGAGTTCGTCGAGGCAAAAAGGAGTCGTTAATAATATCGTAAACTTTTTTCATACGGTCACGATGGTCTAGTATGTACTGTTGTAGTAATTGCTCTGTGAAATCTATGTCTACGGAGTTACGAGGATCGGTCTGCATTTAGTGAAACTATGGATAGAACTATTACAGGCTAAGACAGCATAAGGCATGAGATTGACGACTGATTCTCCTTTTTGACTTAATTTAAGGATTCTTATATGTTCTAATAGTGTGGAATGAAAGCCTTTCTACCAGTCCGTTGTCGTTAGGTATATAAGGTAATATTTTATGATGAATGATTCGGTGTAATCTTAAAAATTCTAAGAATAATTGATTTGAAAATTCGGGTAATAATCGTAAAACTCTTAAAACGTTATTTAAATGAGACATTTTTTTTATTTTCTTTAGATACTATAATATTATATTCTAAATTTATATTACGATGAGCGTCTTGAGAACGCGCTCTGCTATTATAATTACTAAAGCTAGGGGTCTTCGATTGCCTCTGAAGGGAAATCTTGGATATGGATAAAAATAAAAGGATCTAAAACTAAGCAAGTAAAGAAAGCAATACTACTAATAAGCAAGCAAACTAAAAGTAAGCAATCACTAGAAAGATTCTAATGTACTTACATACAAATCTGGTCTTCTTTGGTGTATCAATGTTTGGATACGCCTCGCTGCGCTGCCTCGTAGATTCTGGATACTCTGGTTGGTGCTTGAAAGCCACCCGAGTGGACCGCGACGTTAACTTCTTAAGAAATTTAAATTACGTTGCTCGCGACCCGGCCCGCGAGTATTCTACCGACTGCGCCAATTAAGTACGGTGGCAGCGTAGGATCCAAAAAAAACCAAATCTTTAAAATATTTTATTAAAAATTACAATTTAAATTAATAACTAAAATGGAGTCACCACTTGCTCGATGTGAGAAAACAAGAGTGAATAATTATTTTAATATTAAAACTAACATGAACTAAGACAATGGATGAAAATGACACTACGTTTTACATTTATTGCTGTTACAATTGCTAGATTTGATGGAATGCAGTAAACAAGTTACGCGAAATCTAGCTAAGCGATCCCCGGGTAGTATGGGAACGTAACACGTTTTCAAATGAAACATTATTTATTTACAAACTTTCCTTTATTAATTATATATATATAAATATATATATATATATATATATATATATATATATATATATATATATATATATATATATATATATATATATATATATATATATATATATATATATATATATATATATACTCTTAATTACTTACAAAATCACAAACAAAATGCTTTTATTGTTTAAGAAAAATAATAAATCTTAAAATGCGATATTAGCTTAAGCTTAAGTTATTTAATATAGTGTGTTCTTAAGATTCTGCTCTCAAAATATTTTCTTTTACTTCACCATGTATATTTTTAACCTACGTTATATATAATAATTATTATAATGAGATATTTATCATTACAATTGTTAACATTCTACAGATGTCCCTTACATTTAATACACATATTAGATGATAATCAAATACGAATTTACATTAGTAATTTGAAATCAAAATAATATTCAGAATCAGCTTATCAATTTTATTGACTGATATCACTTAAATCGTCGATAAAATTATTTTTAGTTCATACATATTATATCGGGGAAACACCGGAATTAGTGATTAAATCCTTGATTAATAATTATCTTTATTTTGATGAAACTATCAACAACGTTTGTAAGCGCGATGGTTGTGGGTTCAATTCCCACGTAAATTTCGTGGATTATTTTCAATTATTTATTTTCTGATTGATATAAAAAATTAAAATGTCTCTGGCTTTCTTGAGATAAAACGTGAAGCTGTGTGGGTTTCGAAGGGTTTCTTGAGGTAAAACGTGAAGCTGTGTGTACCGCCAAGCGCAATATCTCGAATTCGAGCAAAAAATGGAGAACGGAGGGAGAGTCTTAATTTCTCTTTTTTCCAGCGTCAACCTGAAAATAATCACTTTCAGATATATTTTGTAAAGATATATATATCCACATTTAGTTTTCGGAATTAAGGGCCATTCAAATTACTGTGAGTAGGATCGATTAAAAGTTTTAAATTAAAACCAAAGTTCCTTTAGAATTCTTTATTCTAAGAATTCCGCTAAATTTAATCAAATACACATAAATAAATAACATTATAACTTGGGACATACTAATATTTTATTCAATATAAAACTATTAAACATTGTATAATGTACAAGAATTAATCAAAGAATTTGATTTTTGTTTCAAAATTAAGCAAATAAAAGTTAAATCAAAATAGAACACTTCTATTGTTAATCATACAATATAAAACCTCACTTTATAACATCAATATTCAATTACTAATAAAATGATCAATAAAGTGGAAAACAAATGAAACTAGATAGGCAGATTTTCTGTTACCACAGAGGAGAGAGATACTTACTGTAAAGTGTATGAAATGTATAATTTTCAAAAATATTTTTCGAATATTTTGCTAATTTCATTTCAAATGTATAATATTGTATTGTATATAATTTATAATATATAACTATGTTATATAATATATAACTATATTATAATTCTTTTTTTTATTATTGTACGCATAAATAAAACACTTGAAAAACTTTTATAAAATATCCATCACATTCTAATACTAATCAAATTCTCTACAGATATTAATTGAATTACAAGTATATATATATATATATATATATATATATATATATATATATATATATATATATATATATATATATATATATATATATATATATATATATATGGCTTCTTCTCTTCTTCAAGTATTCTCCCCGAGCGAGAATCGAACCTACAAACAGCCGCGATTACAGACAGTTACTGTACCTCTGCAACACGAAGGTCAACATGTATTAATTTCATATATTAAACTTAATTAAATTACAGTTAAATCATCATCATAAGAGGGGTAATACTCGTATATTCCTAAAGTAAGTATACCTATTACTAAAAGTTATAGAAGACATATTCTGTTCACGTTACAGCGCACGAACACGACCGCGTTGCACACATCATATCTTATTGTTATCATTAATATACATTATTCAGGGCAACACTTAACACAAACATTACGTAAAATAGTTAATTAGCAGAAACCAGAAACCATATAGGATTACTTTGTCTCTCTGTCCCTCTGTCTGTTTGACCGTCTGTGAGACAATACCACGACAGCTGAAATACCATATAACCCGTCCAAGTCCCTAGTCGGATGGGTATCCGTAATAGAATTTTCTCATGAAAATATAAAACAAGCGGTGAGGTAAGTAAGGCAGTAGTTATCGGTGCGTGGACATTTCTATATCTTTTGAATCATGCTTAACGTTTTCAAGATACCTGAACGTGTCATGGAGACTGGTACTAGATTTGATTCAAGATAGTACCAAGCACTACATTACATAAAACTTAACTAAAAGTTAAGCCTTGGAGAACCACTACTCTAATCGGGAAAGATTTAGTGTTGCCAACAAATAACCTTACCATAGAAGCGTAGTCATGGTACATGATCTCTGATAATTTTATAACACAATATTTTTTTTAATAATTACAAAATTATTTGTTACTATAATGCAATTGCATTTACATTTTGAATCAACTCAAAACTAAATTCACCAATACGCCTGTATGTGTTAACTCAACTCAAAATAATTTTACAAAAACACATTATATGATTAAGCAATATGGAGGTAACTAAAAGTCGGTTCAGATTTCATCGTTTTTTGAGTTAACTATCTTTAGATTTGGACACTCTCTGTACTGAAATATCAACATTTTGTTTTAATTACTTTACATATACATTTTAACTAGGATTTATTTCAAATCTATCCGATCAATCTTTTATTAAGAACATAGTTCTGAGCATTACATATAATATATATGTATATCTTTATTAACATGTGTAAATAAAGATATACATACATATTATATGTAAAGCTCAGAAATATGTATGTAAATATAATTAATATTAATTATAATGTAATTTCAAAAGAGAAATATTGTCTTCTAACTGGCTCACAGGAAAATTATATTTAAAATTTGATAAGGCTTTATAATATTAATTACATTTTTAGGATAAAGATATACCCGAAATGACTATCGAACCAAAAGTTACCAAAAGTTATCAACTTGGAAAAATATATATTTACATTAAGCATATATTATTTTTATAAATATACAATTAATTACATATCACTATACAATACTAAGAACACATCATAATATCGTAGACAGTCAAATGCTAATCATCTATTTGAGTTATTAATTAGTCTCGTCTCGACTTCAACTTAATGTTATAATTGAGACGTAGGTTACGTGCTCTCTGTGTGTATTTATGTATAAAACACATAAATACATACATATATTTTTGAAGCTGAATAATAAATATTTATACACCTACCCATTACCTACCCAATCTATGTGTTTTGTCACGATTACTAATAAATTAATTATAATCATTTGAAAAAGGATAACTTTTAACCTCACAATGAGAATAGATAAAGAGTAGGTATATTTACTCGACTTAATATAAAGTTTGGTTGTTATTTCCGTATTTTTTTGTATTTGCTATACAATAGCTTCATAGTTATGAATTTGTGTTCGCACGCAAGCCTTTTTTATGATAAAACTCATTAATCAAATTCCCATTAGAGGATACTGGGACTATTCTGTCTCGAGCGCAATCTAGACATCAGTCAAATCGAGAAACGATTATTATATTTATATTCTAAAATTATGTGGCAAAAGTAAAATATTAAAGAATAGTATAGGAAATACTTTTCCTTTAATGTGGTAAACATAAAAAGCTCCTAATAAATAAAATTGAAGACTTTTTTTTACTTATTTTGTTTTCAATTATAATACTCGTATGATTTTAAGTATGACCACCTAAATTTATTTCAGATAAGAAAGCTCTAAAGTAACTGGTATTGTCCCGTTGCATTGCATAGATGCTTATTGAAGCAAACAAATTAGTGTTTTAGGGTATTGATAGCGATAAAGAGATAAGCTACTTCCAAGACGTGTTTTGATTCGAAATTTTAAAAGATTATTCCATATATTTTTTTATGATTGAGACCTAATTACATGTTATCTATGCATTCGATATAACTTACTTTTAATATCTCAAACGACCACCGACAATTTTCCGCTTTTCAAAAATTAACTCTACGAATAATATTTTTACAAAGAAATCTCGATACAGAGATGCTTACAATATAAAAAAATTGCAATAAACATACAAAAACGTTAATGTAGCTCGATGAGAACGTATGACTTAGCAGTAAGAACGCTAGGACGGTATCCAAGAGGCGCGGGTTCAAATTTTTATATGTTTCCTAAAAAGTATTAATGAAAACCATTTCAAATCAAATGAGTATAGTCACAGCCGTATGAATATAGATTATTGTAACTAAACATTTCATCTTGTATCGGGTTCTCGAGATCAATTCCGATTCTATAATTTCTAGATGCTTAGACTTCTGTACCAGACTGAAACGTGAGTAGGAACGTGACTACCGCTAACAGTCGCTATTATTATACACAATACTAATTAAATAATTATATTTGTATATCATTATATGAGGCCATCGTAGCGCTGTCCGAGTTCTATCCACAAAAACAATTATTGTTAATAATTTATTTTTTATGTCACGGGTATGTTGAGATAGCTGTAGGTTCAAAAATTTGAAAATAGAAATTTTTATATTTATATTATAGGTACAAATTACTACGGTCTCCTCAAAAAGTGTTTGATGCTGTCAGACATCATGTAATGTCTTGATATAGTCGGAACGTGGAAAAAAAATAACTTTAGTTCTGTCTTCATTGGAAAAGCATATTTTTCGTATCCATACTTTCATATAAATTTCTATGAATAAATGAATCCAATGAAAATCAAATTTCCTATCCTATAATTATGAATTCTATAAATATAAATTATAAATCCTTTTAAAAAAATAAACAAAACATACACGTTATTAATAACAACACTTCATACATGGTAATTCTGATAACGATAAGATATAAAACTTCAAGTGACTGTTCTTTGTTAAGATATACACTATAATTGATAAATTGAACTATTATAAATAAAATTTGTTGGATATAATATCTAATTGCATATTATATATAGTGACGTATAAACACGTCGTCGACCTGTTAAGTTTCCTTTTTTTTCCTTTTGAGGTACGGAACCCAAACTAAATACATCAATTTTTTTTAATATTTATTCCAAAAAAAACATAAAGACTAATATATACATATATATATATATATATATATATATATATATATATATATATATATATATATATATATATATATATATATATATATATGTTAGATGCCTTGTAATAATGTCATCACTCGGAAGCTGTAATCATTGTAAGGGAAGAGAAATATTATAATTAATTAATTATCACTATGTAGTGTGGCCAATCAAAGAAACGGAGTTGAGGTTTACCTCTTTACAAGTTATATCCCGACAAGTTACAGACCGAGTGAAAAGCCAAGTGGCCTAACTCTAAATTGTCTCTGCTATATGCGGATTATGTCGAAAAAAAACTTGACGTTAAATCTAAATCTACACCTAGCAATACATAAAAATCTATTTATAATTAATGATATAATTAACAAGCCAAGCCCATCATATCAAATTCACTGAAAAGATAATTAATTTTATTTACTCATTTGTATCTGTATTTAATTAACTTGAGTTCCACTTCGTTAATGTATACAGATTTCCAAAGTTTTCTTATTGCACAAGATCAAGTCTGTAGTGGTTTTATTTAAAGTTAAATAAACAAAGTAAGTCAGAGTTCCTTTGAACAATAAATAGGAACTATAAATAATAAAAACATTATTAATCTATATTTATAAAAAAATCAAAGAGTCATTCACTCATTTATATCATTATCGAAATCTCGATAGCTATTGGATGTATGAACGTGAAATTGGGCAGGAAAGTAGGTTATGGGATAAGGTATGTCAGGTATGTCAGTTCAAAAGTCCAATTACTAAAATAATGTATGCAAATGAATGTAAATATCATCAGATTTTTCTGATACTTGTAATCTAGCCCTCATTCTTAATAAACATCTGATTCTAGCTTATAAATAGATAAACGAATTTAAAATTTCGTGTGAAAAGAAATTATAAGCGCCATTTTTTCATATTATCTAAGTAATCCGTCAAGTCCAAATTTTTGGAGATAAGTTGATTGTGTAATATTTCATGTAGATGACCTCAGTGCTTCGGGGCATGTTAGACAGCACATCCTTGCTGTCGTTCCGGGCAATCAAGACGCCTACACTTGTGATAGCTGATCTTACTGCAAATCCCACTACATGAATAAATGAGATTAGAGACTACTTGAATATTTAAAATAAAAACTGTAGCTTGTGCTACAGCTAGTTTTTTTTAACTTAACTTAAATAACTATATTGAATAAGAATCTTTCTTTCAATATATTAATTAAGCATAGTATTTTTAAGGTTTCAAAGCTTTTTTTACTTTGTAGTTCGTGTGTCAAATTCTTGTTTCTCATGCACACGTAGGGGTATTAAGTTGAAATTAATATAAAATACTCAAATCTGCACTAATCCAATATTATTCACCTTTCTTACCAGAATGGTAAAATTAAATACGTTGCTCTATATTTTTCACACATTTAAAAATAAAAGACGAACGGCCGAATGTTATATAAATTCAAATCTAGACAAATATTACATAGTAAGAATTAAAACGTTATAAAATGCTACACGCAGTGGAGATATGCAAGTGCCTAGTAAAAAACCGATAATTAGATAGTTTTTTGACACATGCCATCAATGCATTAAACATGAATAAATCTTGTTCATTCCCCTCGTGTCATTACAAATATTGGCCTAACTAAGGGAGATCCTAGCATCAACACAAAATTTCAAGAGCTGGTCAATGAAAAATGGTTAAATTATGTCCTCATCTTCACAGATGCTTCAAAGCTTTCGAAGGAAAGCTGTGTTGGTGCAGCTTGCTGGATCCCAAAATTCAAAATTATTTTACAATTTAAATGTCCTCCCGAATCATCAGTGTTTACAGGTGAGGCTGTTGCTTTGCTAGAAGCAATCCTGTTTACACTCTCCCACAACTTTAAACAGACGGTTATTTTACGGACTCGTTAAGCTGCTTAATGGCGTTAAAGGGAAACCCGTTCCATAGTAGATTGAGATCTTCAATTGTTTTAAGGATTCGTGAAGAATTGTACTCATGTCACCTAAGAGGCTTGGACGTTACTTTGGTATGGATTCCAGGTCACTCTGGAATTAGTGGGAATGAATCTGCAGACTCTTGCGCCAAATTAGCCATCCAGTGTGGTACTTCTGATCACTTTTTTAATTCAGCCCAGGATCTGCTGACCCTGGCAGATATTCATCTGTATAAGACCTGGAGTAATTTCTGGGATAAGTCAAAATCAATCAAAGGTAAGTACTATGCCTTAATTCAACCTAATATCCCGAAGCGACCGTGGTTTTTTTCTCAAAAACATATTGAACGGAGGATTATATCAACAATCTGCCGCTTACGCCTTGGACATGCATGTACGCCTGTACATTTGGCTAAGATCAGGGTCAGGGACCATTCACTATGTGAATGTGGCCTGGACGATGGTTCCCTTCTCACATCCTTTTCTCTTGTGCTAAATTAACCCGTCCCTTGTATGATGTTCTTCCCAATAAAGTTCCTCGTCCTCTTAATGTTCAGTGTTTGTTAATGTTTGTGTTTAGTCCCTTATGTAAATTTCTATGTAAATACATTAAGTATAATAATATTCGATTATAAACTAACACCCGTATGAAATACTATTTAGTACTAACCCACTTTATTGTGTGTATATATTGTAATTAGTATGTGTTTAATTTGTTGTAGGTGAAGGAAGAATTTTTATTGGATCTCTTTTTTTACATGCATTGTATTATTATGTAAAGTTAGTTATCTTTTCACCGTACATTCTCCTTCGTGTATTCTCCATACAACGTGACATTGGCGAAGTGAATTGTGCTCAACTGGCACGCTCGAAACGCCATTAATGCAGTACAGAACAGAACAGAACATGAATAAAAAAAGCTTGAAACCTTAAAAGCTTTACCCATATGGATGATGTTTAGTTATCACACTGAAGCACCATAAAAGTTTATTTTGTCTTTTTTTACATATTCTCTTTGCATATTATATAAAGTACATAATAATATATGAAGGTAATATAATATGATTTGTTGGCAAATTTTATGCCAAGTTTGTCATAAGATTCAAATGACTGTATAATATATTATACCACAGTACTTGCTCTTATGATTATTTTTGCATGAGTTATAGCCCAGAACTTTGTTTGCGTGGACTATAAAATGTAAAACCTCGTTTTCCCTCGTTTCTGTAGCAATTTTCAGAAATCCACTGCCAGTGCTCCACTATACTCCCTAAGGAACTTACGTGCCTAATCTTACCTTCTATGTGGTTCCTCAGTTTCATTTATGCGTTGCATGTAAGTCAATTATTCAGTGACTGTAGAATGTTATATATTATAAAGATTAATTAATTAACGGTAATATTCATATCAAAGGTAACTTCTAGTTACATAAACTTTAAAGTTTATTATAAAGCTAACATAGTACCTAAACTAATTAAAAAGATTAATTTGTATATTTACGTACTTCAATCACATTTCTTTAAGCAACGTTAAATAAGCTTAGTTAATGTTCCAAATTTAAATGTTATAAAAACTTTTTTAATTTATATTATTTTTATAGGAAACGTGGAAACGCTTAGGAAAGAAAATGGCACTTCAGCTCAGTTATGCTATTTACCAAACTATATTTTATATATCATGAAATCATATGCATATATTTGAAATGTATATATATATAGTCAATTATATTTGTATATTAATCAATCAAAATTGACTTACGAATTAATCTATGTCTTTATTTGGAAGAAGATTGGTTAGACTAATATATCATTTATGTAATTACTTTTCAGAACAATATGGTAATTTGGGACGTCGTCTAACTAAAAATTTGAAGGACAATGAATTATTATCATTGTTCTATTATTGTAAAACAAACCGCAACGTTGAGTTTACACGATTCGATTTCAAGTGGAAAGCGTAGGAGTGTTTTAAAACTACGTTCTCTCTACCTAGCATACCCGTGATGTGGTGCATTCATTTTGAAGTTCAAAAAATATATACTTACTTTAATACGATATACTATAATAAAACAGTAAGAACTGTTTCTGTACATTGAATATTTTTACAAAAAAGGTTTGCAGGAAGAATAAATACACTAATAGAATATGAATTTATTGTGTTTAAAGTTATTCCACTAAACCGATTTGAACGAAACTTATTTTGTTGTACAGCTGTCAGGTCTGGACAGGATCTAATTGCTTTTAAAGACTGGCACTCCTAATGTAGAGCCATAGTAGTTTAGCTGAACTATAAAAAAATTTGAAATGCTACCATAACAAAAATGAATTGAATAAAATAAGCAATTTCCATTGTTGTGACAACAAAAAATATCAAGGATCCTTACACCTGATGTAGAACCACAATAGATCAGATAAACTATAAGAAATAAGAAAATAGCTCCTTAATAAATGTTGAACAGCTTGATGAAATTTTTTTGTTGACTTATGAAGATCCAAGATCTAGAACATCTCATGAATAACCATAAAGTCCGCCTAAACTGCATGAGATAAAGTAAAAAAAAGTTATTCATTCATGATGTTAATTTTTCATTAATATTTTGATATATAAAAATCAGAGATCAGGAACTTCTAATGTAGAACAAACTATAATAGATAAACTAAAGTAGAAAAAATAAGAATGGGTATTCTTAGTGTTAAGATTAAGTTGTTAGGGTTTTCTATTATTATTCATAGTCTACGCTAACGAAGTTGTAGGCCATAATTACATTAACATAAAATTCATATATTTTCAATTTTATTCATATATAAATTTAAGTTTTGTTCATTGAATAATAAAATATAAAGCAATAATTTTCATAATTAGTATTTAATCTCATATCAATTTTACATTAAGCATAGTAAATTGCAATATGAAAATCAAATTCATAATATACATTCAATATTCAATACGAATAGAGAGTGTAATGGAACGTTAATATTATTTTTCATTAAAAATTGATTTGAAATTACGTAGCCGTAACTAAACTAGAAGAAACTGAAATAATATTTAGCTTATTATGTATTAAATTTTAAATAAGCTGGTTTAATATTTTTCTTAGTACAGATTTTCTATAAAGGACAAAGTGGCGTTGTGGGTCAGGATCTGATTGTAAACGTAAACGTTGTGGGTGCTATAAATTATTTTCATATACTCACTCCGATGAGTTCCACTATTTAACGTTATTTCAGACAGAAAGTAGAAATCGTCATGTCCGTTTTGTATTAAATTTCATAGCTTAAGCTAGACATAGGTGATTCATTTCCCAGGAGAAATTCGATGGAATATTTATCATTGCTTGAATGGTAACAGTACTTCTTAAATTAATTATTAATAAAGATTTAATTTTGTAAGCATTGGGTTCTTTGAATTCATATTTAATTCAACATTCATGGTCTGTATTATAGAGCAATTTGGGGGATAATATACAATAATATAATTTATATGTAGTGTAGGTACATGAAATATTATGATAATATAAGCTACAATTTGATTACAGCAAGATATAAAATTTGTGTATAATCTCAACGGACACATTTTCTTCCACTAGAACATATAATAATATACACACATGCAAGTAAAATTGCAAGATCCCTTGCAAAAGCTGAGCGACATTTCTTCGCTATCAAATAAACTGAACGTAGTGCACCGTTTTAGAATTTTACGACAGACCTCGTCACTGCAATGTATATTACAGTATCGAGGAACGCCTATTGGGATTTACGTCCCGTCTTCAACGGGTTTAGTTTAAGCAGCGCTCTGGATTATTTAGACTGCCTTTTACTATATGCTATAAAGACAAAATAAAGCTAGTTCTAGGCTTCTTATCTCATAATGAGAAATATTGTTAACATTTATCAATGTTTTAATTTTTTTTATTATAAAGTATAAAACTTGTAGACTAGCTGCTCTTCACGTCAGCATTTTGGCTGAGGTATTTGAAAATGTAATACTGTAGACATATATAGGAGTTTATCTAAATTATTTGCAAAACAATTTGTCTCACGTTATTGTATGTAACAAATTATATATTTAGAGATTTAAAAAAAAAAACATTTTATTTTTGTTATCCAAAACATAAATTGAGTACAAAAGATATAGGACGTAACTATTCAACGAATAGTTAAACAAAACTATCCAACGGCGAATACTATGCAGAAATTAGATAAATAACGTTTAAAACAAACGAATCAACCAAACCATTATCGAGTAGTAAAAAATAAATTTCCCGTACCAGTACTCAAGAGAACTTAGGTAAAGTTTTTACTCGCTATATTTACTCCGAGAACGATTAACGCTTGAAAATATCTTTTGTTACTTCAACTTAAGCCACTGAAATGGACGAAGTTGTGAAGTACGCCTTTAATAGTAAACAAAGATCTTGCAAAACTTTTTATATATCTTGCGCTAATAAATGTTTATTACTTTACGTTATTAAACAATAAACGGTTATGTTAATTTTTTTTTTATGCTTATCTTTCTTTGTGGTTTACTTTCTATGGGGTACCTTTTTTTAAACTTATCATGACCTTGTGTCCATCTGCCCTGCCCAGCCTATTCCCATACTTACCATTTTTACTCTCAAGTATACATATTTATATAGTAAAATACTATAATGCCCCTAAAAGGCTAATGGCCAATGGCCAATTCATTTTTTATTTAGTTAAGAAGATGAAATAATTGATGCATCTTCTAACTAATGCAAAAATTAATAAGTAAAATTAAAATTTACTAATTTAAATAAAATAAATAAATAAAAATAAAATAGCCTTTATTCAGGGCCTTTATTCATTTTTATCTTGAATAGGGAAAAGTTAGATTTCACAACCTTACTAAGATTTACTAACGATTTTAAACTATTCTAGGATTTCCTGCTTTTAATTTTTTACAGATCTGTTTGCCAGTCGGCAAAGGCCTCCTCCAACTAAAATTAAGTAATAATGAAATAATACATGGGTAAGCGACAGTCCTTTCTCCCATTCTTCCCACTTAACTCAGGCCTATTATATCCCACTAGTTTGAGATTCTTGATGTTTTAGAGTAAGAACATTTATGGCAGCGATAAAAAAGTTTAGTTTCTTGACGTACTTCTTGATTTTTATTCTTTATAGTTGGAGGGTTGTGGTCTCTGTCCCCCACGAAGATCACTCGGCTTGGGGGAGTTTGATATTTTTTGGTTACTTTATTTTCTATTTCTTGGTTTGGTTGTGGATTCCATTTGCCGCTTTTTAGGAGGCTTTTTTAGGAGTTGGATCTGGCGCACATAATATCAGAAGCATTCGAACTGCTTGACTTGATTGACGATAAGGTTTGTTGTTTTTTCGGCTTATTATTAGATATAGATGGTGATGCAGATGTTTCTCTTTTTCCTTTTCACTTGACTAATAATATTTTATTTTATAATTATTTTATCATATTTAAGATGTGCTGTATTAACCTTTTCTCTCTCTTCTTTTAGTTGTGCCTGTAAGGCTTTTTTTTCTAGCACCTCTTTCGAGTAGTCTTCAGTTATGTAGATTTTACGATTATTTCGATCTTTTTCCAATTGTTAACAAACGAGAATAGTACCGGTCTTGGTTTATTATCTTCTCATTTTGTGTCTCCTACCCGACGAATTTTGTTCACTTCGTGATCTTCAATTTTGATATCAAGGTCAATTTTGAGTTTATCTTTAAATTCTTTGATAAGGTCCATAATGAATAATTCATTTTCTTTCAAGCCAAAAACTAAAATATTGTTATTTCTCTCTCCTCTATTTAAGTATTCTATTTCATTTTCCAATTTTTCCACTTTTATTTTTAATTTCCTGTTTTCTTCCAATAAAGGCTCTAATTTTTCTTCCATCTTTTCCATTCCATTGCACGTTGTAATAGAAACCTTAAATTCAACATTTTGATTCTGCATCTCTTTTTTTCATTTTGTCAAACAATATTTGAAATTGAGCTTCCATGATTCTCTTCGTGAAATGGAACGCATAGTAGAAATTCTAATAATTTTACAATATTGACTCAACTTTACGGTTGAACTGTGAAACAAATGTCAATATAATTTTATATTGCAATAGAACAATTTTGAAATTAAAATTTAAAATAAGGCAACAATAAATGAAAAAACTCTCGAGCCACTTGGTAGAATCGAACTCGGATCAGCTGGAGCAGATCGTCTTTAATTCACTACTACAATACACTAGTCCAAGGTACAGAATGACTCGGAAACTGAATGATTGCTATATATTTTTAGAGGACTTTGTTCCACAAGACTGTACGAATATTATATTACACGTGTCTAGAAGCTTAAAGTCTTCACTTTTTGTAACACAACACTTATAACACTGATGTCTATTCTCATTAGATTTCCTTAGAACAGTTCTTTGTCACACACATCGCTGTTACGGCAAGGTTCATACGAGATAGTTCTTTTTATTATAAAACATTAATTAAAGCTTGAAAAAATGAGATATCACTTGTACTCGAATTATAGTTTATGTAAATAGTATTGACACAATAATCGAGACTAAAACTATACTATTACTGTATTTTTAAAATTATTTAATACGGAGTTGATATCTATTACTTTTTACTTCTACCCACAACCTGATGATCCCCCCAATTCAAATAATTGTAATAAAATTTACACAATTGGATAACGGATTTAAATTCAAATAAGATTAAAAGTAATAGCTATGTATAAAGTGTAAAAGTAAAAAAGTGAATGGTAAGAGAGGTAAGGGGAGACCTCGGCGGACCTTTGAAAACACAGTGAAGATACTGGAGGAAGGTCACATAAAATGCATGAGGACGCTCCGGAGAGCATGTATGAAGAGGTTAATGACAGTGGACAAGGCGAAAGAGGTATGCAGGAACCCCAGCGTTTGGCGCTCTGTTCTTTCTGACTACCCCGCTAGGGATAAAGCGTGAAGATATGTATGTATGTATGTATGTAGTTATGTATAAATAATAATGATTTTGTCTATAATTCGAAGTTTCAACGCTTAGCACACAATATTGATTGCGCGGACAATAGATGTAGTATTTTTTCATAATGATTTCTTTCCAAATCAAAGCCACAAAGCTATCCCACTGCACCCCAATAGCATTTAAATTTACGTATATATACAAATATCTGATTTAATATTTAAATAACAATAAATGTATACTTAATATGTAAACAAATTCATCTACACATTATTTCTCGTAAACTTTTATTGACAAGTTCCTTTGAGATTTAATAACATCCCTAGTGCAATATCTTATGGCTTAACCGCCGTATATCACAGATTACCCCATAACTCTCAAGGCCTGCTCGCAAGTTGCCTCTTTGGAAAAATATTTCCTACAATGGGTTTAGTATTATTATTCACATTTTTGTACAAAACTAAAATAGAATCGTTCAAATTGAATCATTTTGTAAATGAATTTAAATTTGAATATAAAAAATTAAAATATTTTAATATATACATATTAATTATATACATATATATATTTTAATTATATATATATATATATATATATATATATATATATATATATATATATATATATATATATATATATATATATATATATATATCTTCTTCTTCTTCCTGGCATTAGTCCCGGCTTTTGCCAGGGTCCTGCCTTCCGACTAAGCCTACTCCACTTTGCACGGTCTTTAACATCCTCAGTGGACAATCTATTGGCTCTCATGTCTTGTGTCACGACATCCAGCCATCGCTTCCTTGGGCGTCCGGGTGGTCTAACTCCAGGGACAGACATGTCAAGGCACTTCCTTCCGACATAGTTCTCAGATCGGCGCATAACATGGCCATACCATCTCAGGCGACGCTCTTGGAGCTTATCCGCTACGTCACGGACCCCAAGACTACCTCGAATGAATGTGTTGCGTATGCGGTCGGACCGCGTAACGCCACACATCCATCTCAGCATCTTCATCTCCGTGACGTGAAGCTCCTGAGTGTGCCGAGATAATGTTGGCCAACATTCGTTGCCGTATAAAAGAACCGGTCGGATAATGCTCTTGTATATCAGTCCCTTGAGCTTGGGCGATATTCTGCTATCACAGACTACACCAGTGACCTCCCGCCATTTGGCCCAGGCAGCGTTTATACGGGCCTGGATGTCGTGGTCGATGCCTCCAGACTCATGCATAACGGCTCCAAGGTACCTGAACTTCTCCGACTTAACGGCTGGCTCAGGCCCGATATGGATGGTGCTCGAGTCCGGGTTCCCGCAAGCCATGTACTCGGTCTTCGACACATTCAGTTTGAGACCACCGTTCTCAAGCGCACCCTTCCAGGCGTTCACTTTACGCACCAGCATCAGTCGGTTCTCGTCGATGAGTACTATGTCATCGGCATACATCATCAGCCACGGGGGCTGGCATTGGATGTGAGCCGAGACAGTATCCAGCACTACATTGAATAAGAACGGACTAAGAGCTGAGCCCTGGTGAACCCCTACAGTAATCGGGAAGGGCTAAGTGTCGCCAACAGCGGTCCTAACCACTGAAGCGGAGTCGTTGTACATATCTCTGATAACCTCAATATAGGCTTCAGGGATCCCCTTGGATCGCAATGCCCACCAGATACACTGACGTGGCACACAGTCAAAGGCCTTCTGCAAGTCCAAAAAGGCCACATGCAGAGCTCTCCTTTTTCCCTGTAAGCCTCCATCAAAGTTCTGAGGGCAAAAATGGCGTCCATAATGCCTGATCCTGGTTGAAACCCATACTGAGACTCAGAGACAGTACATTCTTGGCGGAGCCTGAGGCCGATCATGCGCTCGAAGAGCTTCATGGTGTGGCTCATAATCTTAATGCCCCTATAACTACCGCAATCTTGAACACTGCCCCTTCCTTTGTAAATAGGGATAATAAAGCTCTGCCGCCACTGATGTGGCATCTTTCCAGTATTCAAGATACGGTTAAACAGGTCAGTAAGTATAAGCACACCAAGAGAGCCCAACGATTTCCACGCCTCGATTGGGATGTCGTCAGGTCCTACCGCTTTTCCGTTCTTCATGCGTCGATGACAATTACGAGTTTCGTCACGGGTTATTGGAGCAACAAGTCCGAGGTTAGGAGATAATTCAGGAGGAAGACTACAAGACTGCTGAGTGTTCAGCAGCTCCTTAAAGTAGCTTCTCCATCTCTCCTTCACAGAGGCATGACTACAAAGCAACGTGCCCCGAGAATCTCTGACGCAAGACATTTTGTAATATCCTGCGTCGCTTTATCTCGAGCACGAGCCAGTTTGTATATGAGCTTCTGCCCCTCTACAGTTTCAAGTTTATCGTACAATGGCGACAAACTTTCTCTGCGGGCTCTGGCTACAGCTCTTTTGCTGGCCCGTTTCGCTGCTATGTACTCCAGTCTGTCTTCAGGAGAGTTGGAATGCTGCCATTCTTTAAACGCAGCCTTCTTTTCCCGAATCACCCCCTGCACCTGGTCATTCCACCACCATGTCTCCCTGTCGATGACACGCCCACCCTTAGTAACGCCAAGAACTCGCTTGCCCGCCGCAATGATTGTTGAATGAGCTCGATCCCATGCAGTCTGAGCGGTCTCGGTGTTAGTCAGTAGATTTGACTCTCCACCTCCGCCAAGAAGTCTGTCTGCATCGGCCCATTCAACAACCACCACTTAATCCTAGGCTTGCGTTTCTCAGCTACTTTCTTTTTCGGGGTAACATTATAGTCCATGACAAGGAGGCGATGTTGGGCCGTCAGGCTTTCGCCGGGAATGACCTTACAGTTGGTCACCCTGCCTATATGACACCGTCTAGTCAGCAAATAATCAATTTGAGTTGAGTGGGACCCGTTCTTATACGTTATAAGGTGCTGAGGTTTCTTCTGGAAGAAAGTGTTCACGATGGCCAGATCAGACGCAATGCAGGTTCTTAGAATATTTCTCCCTCTGCATTGCGAAGACCATATCCAAAACCCCCGTGAACACGTTCATACACCTCAGCGACCCTACCCACGTGACCGTTCAAGTCCCTCCCAACTAAGACTGATTCGGTAGACGGTATAGCGAGTAGTACCTCTTCATACTGCTCCCAGAAGGTCTCCTTTTCAGCCGCGCTACAACCCGCCTGGGGAGCATAAGCACTGATTAAGTTTGTGATTACGCCCTCGATCAGTACCTTTACCCGCATCAAGCGGTCGCAGCGACGGTCAACTTCAAGAAGCCCATTCTGAAGCTCTTCAGAAAGCGCTACCGCTACACCGTTTTTGCCCGTAGGTGACCCAGTGTATATAAGGCGGTAACCCTGCCCGATGTTACGAGACTTATTGCCCTTCCAGCGAGTTTCCTGAAGGAAAGCACACTGGACCCGACGTCTCATGAGTACATCTGCGAGTTCTCTGCATCGTCCGGTTAGAGAGCCAATATTCCATGTTGCAAAGCGGAGTTTCCGTCTGGGTACTGACGTCGTTAGCCGTGCCCGTACTTGACACGGTAGCCCTTGCCCACTTATCGCAGGTGTAGGGCGATGTGCCTGCGCGTCGTTTAACGGCGACGCCCTAGCCATACCCAGCTTTTTGTCCAATCGGTCCTATGAGTGGCGGAGTGGTTTTTAGTGGAGCGATTGCCATCTGACCTCCAAACCCATTACTGGGAGAAACCAAGAAAGGAAAGGGAATAAAGGCAGAAAGACTTGGAATATAGGGGAGGGACACCACTTACATGGATTGGATCGGGTTATGAAAGTAGTGGCTCGAGGTCCCGGGGTCGCGTACCCGTAAGCCGGAAACCAAATATCGGACAGATAATTGGCTATATATATATATATATATATATATATATAATATATATATATTATATATAATATATATATATATATATATATATATATATATATTATATATATATATATATATATTATATATATATATATATATATATATCTATATATATATAATATATATATATATACTATATATATATATATATCTATATATATATATATATATATACAATATATTTATAACACATTATAGTGTACTTCTTATTACCGGCGTAATAAATGTATTAACATAAAATTTCAGCTGTGATATAAACTTTAGTTTAACTACTAAACTTAGTAAATTCAACTTTTCGAATTTATACGCAATGTCCGCATTATATAAAATAAATGGTGTCCTTACTTATGACTTAGTTCCCTCTCTCCCTTTGTCTTCGTCACACATACAGGTAAGCTCAAATGAATGGTAATGCTATGGTATATTTTATGTATTAAAACAATATAATCATGAGAACGAGGATCACTATAACGATAAGGCACAGCGTCTGGCGGTAACGCTATAGTTGTGGATTAAATTTTCATTCGAGGGAAAATTAAAATAATAATTATAGAAATAAATATAGAATGAATATATATATATATATATATATATATATATATATCTATATATATATTATATATATATATAGATATATATATATATATATATATATATATATATATACATATATATATATATATATATATATATATCTAATAGAAATAAATAATAGAATATATATATATATATCTTCTTATTCTGTTCCAAAAAAAGTACTATACTGGAAGTACATGCATGCATAATATTATAAATATTAAGTAATTAGAATAAGAGAAGATTCTGTCCATTCAAAATTTTTATGTCATAGCTAAAATATGATAAAATCTCAAAAGAAAACATATTTCCTGATGACTCATATATTCTATTGGAAAAACTCTTGGTACAAGACGCACGTCCCGTAGTCGGTAATTTAATTTACTTAAAAATATTATAGCACACGCTGTAAAAGTGTCTGGAAGACTTTAATATTAAATATGTGTCTAGTCGAAAAGTTTCTCAGAATTAATAATATGGGTAACTTACGTCCTTATTTTGTGCTTTATTTTATACAACTATGAGAAGCTTATATCCCAAATTCCATCTAAGTATTTCTGAAATTACTATAGACAGTTTCCGAGGTCTAAAACAATATTTTTATACAATACATTTAATTATTACGCTATAATAATTTTTATACTAATATTATAAATCCAAGTTTGTTTGGTTGAACACTAATCATGGGAAAAATAAATCGATTTGGGTAAAAAATATGTTTTTGTATCGAAGTGTCCAATTAACGAGACAAGCTATACACTATATTACATTAGGCTAATCTTTTGTATATAACCTTGCAGTTAAAGTTATTTCGGGCGCTTTATGTGTTATGTCATACACAATAGAAGGGCTAGAAATATTATAATATGTATATGTGCGACAATTTATATATATCAAAAATATCATAAAATTAACGATTTACACTTAATTAAGTAAAATCTCTTAAAAAACATATTTCGGAAAATGTGTATCTCTTTTTTTGCAGCTGTTACAAGTATACGAGTCCAATGTACCAAAAAAAAGAATACTCGAGGGAGTTGTCAAGATAAGAATAGCGTTCCTATCGGCCTAGCCTTTTTCATGTTAGATTACATAGTATAGATACACTAATATATATATATATATATATATATATATATATATATATATATATATATATATATATATATATATATATATATATATATATATATATATATATATATATATATATGTGCTTGATGCATCTCTATATATTGCTTTGGATGTCATTCCAGATATTGATATTTCCAGATAATAATGTATTTCACTTAATATGTATTTACATTTAGGGAGTTCCCTAATGTACTATTAAAAATAATAATAAGATATATTTATAATCGACCTAACCACATGTCTCCGTAGGGATATTCTTCATAAATCAAGAGGTAGTGAAAGTCCTGTGGTGCTCGTTGTTATTATTTTTTCACACGTAACGTAACTTACTTTGATCACATAGTAGGTTCGTACGGTTGAAAAACCAAGACGAAAACATATTAGAATTTTTTTTTCATAATTTCTTAACATTTTTAGCGTACTAAAAACTCCGTAGTGACTAACCTTTCTATCCGTCACTATATGACAGTAAAGAACGGCTTCTGGAAAGAGTGGTGTACACTCTGGTTACTTAGTGATCATTTATTAAAAAAGGGAAAGATAATATATTTATTCTGTAAAATATACTGTACATTATATATATAGAATACAAAAGTTGACATAATATAAAGCTTACTTGAGTAATATACACTTATCCAGAATCGAAGTTATATCAAAGAGATAGTTCGTTCAAAGCGAGGGGCTTCCTTCACTGGAATGTTTGCGGTAGTGTCGTAGGGAGGCGATTAGGGCAAATGGAAAAAGTTGTCGTCTTCTATAATGGTGCAATTTTTTTCGTCGCGTCGCGTGTAACCGTTATGAGAATGGGAATTACTATATACGCACATTCCTATATGAACCCCTATTAAAATTTTCACAACTTTGGTTTCAATGGTGGTATACTGTCTATACATAGTACATACTTAAACACACATGAAGCTGTAGGTAAATAAAGTGTAATAACATGTTCCAACAAGTTATTAAATTTTCAAAATAGTAATGTAAATGGCAGACATAAATTAAATGTAATCGATATGTATAAAAAAGTATCTTCACATTTTCTTAGTTTCAAGGTGTATTCTTCATCGTGAAAATTCGTCTAAATATAATATATATGAAATTAATTACATTTGGTTACTTTAAAATAAAATAAAATATCCATTCACATTTCTGCTATTTGGCCCTTATATTATTCTTACTAAAGTAAAAACATATTTTTTCTTATAATTTGCTTGGATGAGTCTCGCAGGATTAATTCTTTATACATCAACACGAGTCTTATTACTTTCTCTCCGCGCTCGTAATAACCGGAGTCATAATTTACTAGATCGTACATTATTACTCATTGCGAGAAAGCTCTACTGTATAAAATTTTATTAAGTATAAAATGAAATATAACAGTTGCTCTTTTTTTCTAAAACAAGAAATTGTTAAAAGACTCTTATTATTGGTAAGAAGCTTAGCGAAATGGGGTTAAGAATATTCAAATTAATTCAAAAATTAAGCTTTTATGGCTTTTATACCATTTGTATTTGAGATATACAGAATTTTATCTCTTTCAAGTATTTCTTCGATTCCAGCGATCTATGTTCGCGTTGTGACGTCACACACCCTTCATTGGACCCCACTCAGCTTCATTACAAATGCAAGAGCTGTTTAGTCATTATCTCGTAACACCTGTTGTCGTCGCAAGGTTGTGCCCATACTTGAACTCTGATATGATTACTCTTATCACAAGCTACTATGAGTGATCAACAGCTAATAAATTTTAGATTTCTATAATTCTACATGTGTGGTTAGTTATTTTCTAGGATTTTAATAAAATTCATGATAACGATTCGATTCGATTCGATTCCCACTTAGGGCAAAAAATTATTTAATTTCCTCGCTCTGGTAACAAGACAAAGCGCGACGATGAGTTCCGCCACGTGTCTCGAAAATTCGGCGGAGTGTGTATGAGGTGTCTATGTTTCTGCCGAAGTTAGAATCTTGTTTTTAGTACAATTCTATAAGAAATAAAACAAAATAACCAGTCGAAGCCATTGAGGTCGGTATAGACCACGTTTTGGGTACGATTCAGTCTCGAAACTAGAGGAACAAAATAACGTAACAATAAGTTTGCACTGCGTACCCTATACTCGTATACAGAATATGGCGTAAATCTGAAAAAAAAAAAACAATTTAACTTAGTATGTAGTATTTTTTTATCTAGTATTTTGGACCTCGAAATGCTTCAATAGGTTATCGAACCTACTTAACCAATACGTCCTAGAAAGTTTTACTTAAATACGCTGAAGAATTATGTAGATATTTACATAAGCTTCAAAAACAATATTGTGCGTAAGAATCATTTCATCAATCACATTTGTATTATTTTTTCCTGGTCCTATAAACAAAACATGGAAAAGCCTTAGCATGTAGTGTAATAGGCTATTATACAGTAATGCGACAAACTTTAATAAAAAAAACCTCTTCGGTCCCAGATTTGTATGGAAAAAGTTTGTCGTTATGTAACATATATTCTAACATCTGCCATTGAACTTCTCCCCATTCTTGTCTTCGCTTCGAGAAACGGCCATTTGCAATGAGAATGGTTGATTTTTTCATATAACAAGACATCTACAGGTGTCATAATGCGCCACTACACGGGAAACCAGTTCAGAATAGCGGATTAAACGCAAAAACACCACTCACTCGTAAGGATGTACTTGTACATTTATATGATTTTCAAATTTATTCGATGAGGGTAGTAAAAAGTTATATTACGCTACCGTCCCGATGTAGAGCGATCTTCTATCTGATGCTAACTTTCATAAATTCCTCTTTAGTGCTATTTAGGGACGCTCAGAATTGATTACAATATTTACCAATAAATAGAAATTTATTTGATTTGTTTGATTGAGCCATAAAAATCTATGGGCTTGCTTAAACTTTGATAGGATGTTTCTTTTCTTACATACAACTATTTCTCACTAATTGAATAAAATTGATATATATTTTTTTGCACTTGTTCACAAATGTTATGTGTGATTTGAGGTATTCAGAGATAATACTTGGATATAATGGGTGGAAAGTGAGCGATACTGAATTCACTTTCCACTTCTTTTAATGAATATTTTCATCATAGAATACCGGGAAACTAAAACATTTATACATATAATAAAAATGTAACAAAAGATATATTAAAAAAAACTATTATAAGTGGATTTATCAATAAAATAGAACCCAAGACGTTGATTTTTAAACTTTTGTATGTTTGTCTGTGTGTTTGTGCGCTCTAATCTAAGGAAAGGCTTAACAAATTCAAATGCAAATCACCATTGTATTATCGTAAGCTTCCCTTATTCCCTTAATATTTAGAGATTGTCATATTTTAATAGGCATAAAAGTAATAAAGTTACATCAATTAAAATTATTTTGTACGACGATACTATTACAAAATAACTGTTTTATTGAAGCAGGTAGCTGAATCTTCAAATTTACTTTCACACACAAACAAACTTGCGAGCGCAGCTAGCTTACTATATAAATTGTATTTATTGAAGGACTAATACAACATTTTACTTTACTGTGTTACACGTACATTATTTAGATATAAAAGTGACTTGCCGAGTGACTGACATACAGCGCACAACCGCAACTAGCGAGTCCAGTTAGCTGAAAATCGTCATATATGTTCCATTTGAAACGTACAAGAGCACTGAGGTGAAAGTATTTTCTGAAATTCTAATGAGAACGGGTAAAACGACATTTTACTTTTTGCTTTCAAAAGATATCAAACGAAGTTGCAGGTGACTGTTTTCGTTTATTAATACTTATTGCTTATAAGCATTTATTAATCTACGTATATTGTTATTACTATTCCGCTAGGTACTATTTGACTAACAGACAACGCACTACAAGTAGTATATGGAGTGGGACACAATAAGGAAAGATCTCCCGAAATTCCAATGAAACCGGGAAAAAACGAGATTATACGTTTTAAAGTCTACAAAAGCTAAATTGCGGACTAGAGTTCTAAATGTGATATTTTAACGTAATATTTATTTATTTTGTACTATATAACATAAAACATAATATACATATGAACAAACAAAGCTTACATATATAAATATATATGTATTTAGTATTTACATAAAAAGTTTCCCATTTCTAAATTCTATGAGATTTTTTCATGTGCAAATAGGGTTCATAAAAGCAAGTATATTATGCAAATAATGACTTCATCATTCCACTGCTATAGCCGTATTTTAAATGCATTTTGTGATGTTAGCTGTTTTCTCTGGATATTCTATTCTACGTCGCGCTTGTAATGCGGTTTCACACAAACTCGAGTTTCAATGTCAATCTTTTGAAACGAGAATCTATTTGACTTAGAGCAAGTGTAAGGTCTTTTGTGGAGTTCTCGTATGTATCCACATTTAACACGATATTTTGTTATTTATCGTATTTTAAGTGTAACATTGTAATATAGCATTCGAATATATATGTATGTATATATGTGTATATTTGGGAAATCCATCGTGGTTTTAAACATAGCTATAAGGATAAATTTTTTTTTTAGCAGGGAATACTATATTTTTATAGCAGAACAGAGCGCAGAAATTAAACTTATTCATTTTTTTCATTCACTGGCGTTTTTAAAAATTAATAATTAAATAAATAGCTGCTCTCATAAATAATTATATAGATTTCTGCAAAATTTTCTAGATATTGTTTACTGGGGAAACTCGACGCTGCGCTTTGGCCTGTTATCGTCGCGCTCACAGTCAGATGCTGTGCCCGTGCGCCTCGACGGCCTCACGTTCTTACTCAGCAAAATAAATAATATGTTTAATGTATTTTGATTATTGTACATTATTTTTAACGCGAGAAAAGCCACGACCAAAAAACCAAGGGAAACTACTATATTTAAAATTCTTGATAATACTTATAAAAAATTATACCTTTATACTTAATTAAAGTACGTCAGCTAAAACAACAAAACGTCAGTTAAATATACTTCAGCAAAAAACATGAGACAACGCCGGTTCAACGTTCGAGTGTCATTACGTAAGTTATCTTGTTAGTATAAACAAATGGTTTCCAACTAGCAAGGGAAAATTTTTCATCGCACAGTATTTTATCCAGAAACATATTTGATAAATTTATAACGGTTTATTATCTGTAGAGCCAGTGGGGTGTGCGGCGCGCTCGCGTGAAATGATTTGATATGCAGGCGAGTGGATATTTCACTATATGGCATCTTTATATTTTGCTTACTTATGTACGTATTTGTGTGTAGCAATTCTAGATCTAAAATATGTTTATATATAAATAAATAAATTTAGTTTTTAAGATTTTTTTTATGGGTCCAACTAAACTTCGTGACGTCACGAAGTTTAGTTTGAAATTGTTCTTAATATGGCTTTTTATTTAACAAAACATAATTTTGATTTAAACATTTCATTATCTTTTAGTGATAGTTATAGATCTCATTTTAGTAATAATATATAGCACATATTCTGACTTAAATTACGAATTACTAATAACTTATATGGGTACTGATCGCATCGTGTATAATGCTAATGAAATTAACAGTATAAATAAAAAAGATTATATACTTATAAACTTTACTTAGTTACTTTGTATACGCTTTAAAGAAAGGAATCACTGAAAAATGTTTCAAGTTAGATACTACGCACGTATAGCTGCCCCAGTAACGTCCTTGAACGAAATCCGCTGGATCTAGGAAATTATAAATATTCAAAAGTTAAATATTATAAGCAAGCATATATGAAAAAGATAAAGCACGTAAACACGACGACAACACGAGCTTTTATAATTCAGAGCTTTAAGCGTGTAGAACAAAACATTCATTATATTATATTTTAAAACAGTTTGATAATTATTTTCTTTTGTTTTTGTTATTATATTCACAGATATGACCTAATATAAAATTCACTGTTCTTCACTTCCCTCTCTTACAGAGATATATTAAATTACATTATTTTAAAGCCGCCGTGGCGCAGCGGCACAGCGTCTAAATGTTAATGAAACGGTTGTGGAATCCATTCCCACTCGAAGAAATATATTATTTTCATTTCCTTGCTCTAGGTTCATTTCCATCTACTATTCTACATAATATGATATATATAGAGAAGCTTAAAAAATTAATAATATAATTGGATCATCTGATAGAGAAAAGTATACAGTATACCTGTTGGAAAGTCAATTAAGTATGTAAAGTTGAAATGCTAAGCTTAGTAACGAATTGTGCAATAAGCATAATTAATCCACCTAAAATAATCTCATTTAATACAGACTCGCTCTTATACTGCCACTATGTTGTCTTTTATAACTCAAATAATATATCAATATTAATTTGAAGTTATGAGAAATATTACAACTAAGTCTTTCAGAGTATCCTTAGAACTTATCGATTTCCTTCGGATACGAATGCTCTTTAATTACATCTCACGTCAAAGAGTGATGAATGCTTAGAAGTTTCATCAACATGTATGATGAAGAGCTTCCGCCAGACAGAGATACATTGAAATTAGATGAAATTAGTTATTGATGCTTACATAATTGATTATGTCAGTGTACAGTACTGTTCTGTTCTGTACTGCAGTAATGGCGTTTCGAGCGTGCCAGTTGAGCACAATTCACTTCGCCAATGTCACGTTGTATGGAGAATACACGAAGGAGAATGTACGGTGAAAAGATAACTAACTTTACATAATAATACAATGCATGTAAAAAAAGAGATCCAATAAAAATTCTTCCTTCACCTACAACAAATTAAACACATACTAATTACAATATATACACACAATAAAGTGGGTTAGTACTAAATAGTATTTTATACGGGTGTTAGTTTATAATCGAATATTATTATAATTAATGTATTTACATAGAAATTTACATAAGGGACTAAACACAAACATTAACAAACACTGAACATTAAGAGGACGAGGAACTTTATTGGGAAGAACATCATACAAGGGACGGGTTAATTTAGCACAAGAGAAAAGGATGTGAGAAGGGGAACCATCGTCCAGGCCACATTCACATAGTGAATGGTCCCTGACCCTGATCTTAGCCAAATGTACAGGCGTACATGCATGTCCAAGGCGTAAGCGGCAGATTGTTGATATAATCCTCCGTTCAATATGTTTTTGAGAAAAAAACCACGGTCGCTTCGGGATATTAGGTTGAATTAAGGCATAGTACTTACCTTTGATTGATTTTGACTTATCCCAGAAATTACTCCAGGTCTTATACAGATGAATATCTGCCAGGGTCAGCAGATCCTGGGCTGAATTAAAAAAGTGATCAGAAGTACCACACTGGATGGCTAATTTGGCGCAAGAGTCTGCAGATTCATTCCCACTAATTCCAGAGTGACCTGGAATCCATACCAAAGTAACGTCCAAGCCTCTTAGGTGACATGAGTACAATTCTTCACGAATCCTTAAAACAATTGAAGATCTCAATCTACTATGGAACGGGTTTCCCTTTAACGCCATTAAGCAGCTTAACGAGTCCGTAAAAATAACCGTCTGTTTAAAGTTGTGGGAGAGTGTAAACAGGATTGCTTCTAGCAAAGCAACAGCCTCACCTGTAAACACTGATGATTCGGGAGGACATTTAAATTGTAAAATAATTTTGAATTTTGGGATCCAGCAAGCTGCACCAACACAGCTTTCCTTCGAAAGCTTTGAAGCATCTGTGAAGATGAGGACATAATTTAACCATTTTTCATTGACCAGCTCTTGTCAGTGTACAGTAATCAAAAGTTTAGACACGGTCAATTTTTACCTCAAATATAAACGAACTAATGACAATAAAACTAAATTGTAATTGACAATGACAATTTTTTTAGTTACTTAGGATATTAATGTGTAGGAATAAAATAACATGATATTCATGCAGGCATATCCACTATAAAATTATTGTACAGTAGTTAAAATGTAGCTTTTATAATCAAAACTTGAGTTTGAGTTTCTTGCCGGCTCTTCCCAACAGAACTATCTTCCGAACCGGTAGAAGCTTTATGTTTACTCGACGATTCAAAAGTTCTTACCAAAGTCCATTTGAATAAAAAAATCCTTGGTCATACACATGGAATATTTAATAACAGAATCCTTATTCAACTTCTTATCTAAGATTAAGTGATTTGATGGAATTAACAAGGACATCTGGATGTCATGCTGTAAATATTTGTTGTACAACCATTGATGATGATGACGATAATAAGTATATATATATATATATATATATATATATATATATATATATATATATATATATATATATATATATATATATATATATATATATATATATATATATATATATATATATATATATATATATATATATATATATATATATATATATATATATATATATATATATATATATATATATATATATATATATATATAGTATTTATTATTATAATAATAAATATTATTATTTATTTATATATATTATATTTTATATTTAATTTTATATATTTTTTAAGTTTTCTAGGCACAAATCTGCCATTGCTTAAAGATTACAAAAAGATTACAAAAAAAACCTATATGAACATATGATTTTAACAAAAGTACAATGCACGCAGCAGTTATAATGCATGTTATGTTTTTCCCCAATAGTGTAGTTTTCGTTCACGAGCAAGCAACGCTCAAATATACTAAAACATTAAAAAATGAATGTTTGTATGCGTATGAATTGCGATCGTACTTACAACTGGACGGATTAAAATATTTATTTTTATTGTAAAACTATTAATCATTAAAAGGGCTAGGTATAATTGATTTCGAGGACTACATCACTCGAAGTAGAACTAGACTATTTAAAGTATAAGAAATAGAGTGTGACCATTTTCCGGAAATATATAGTGTAAAACTCTCAATAATTAAATGCTAAATACAAAAATCTTGCAGCAAAGTTGCTATTTTCTAAAACCTCTATTCACGATTTGGGCATCATAATATGTGTGTGTGTGTTATTGATCTATAAACGCTTTGCTAGTAAGTTCGATTCCCACGCGTGGGAGTAATTTATTATAATTTTCTCCCTGTGGTGCCAAAGTTTAGAGATAGGTCCCGCCATTTAATACTCAAATTTTGAAATTCAGAAGAAAAGTGGAGAACGGAATGTCGTCCTGCTATATGTAGGATAAAGTATGAATCTGAAAACTATCTGTATGCAAAATCACAAAGTCATTTTGAAGTGGTTGAATAACAAGCATTAAAACTTCCAAATATATAAATAACGTAACCAATAAAGATGTTATATTATTAAATTAAATAGTAAGAAATTTAAAGAAATAGTATTCCCCGTGCCCTATATATTCAAAATCCTCTTTCATAAAGGCCTGGCTTTTTAAATATACTTGAAACTTGCAAAGTTCTACTTTTTACCATTTTCCTTGAAATGGCAATTAGCAAAAAGGTAGTTTTAAATGAGTGTTATAGAATATTGAATATAATTGAATCTCTTCCTATATAATAAGTACTAAGATTATTACAAATTTATTGATAAAAATAAGTCTTTTGATATTATTTTATGTATAATTTTTTGTTTTTCTCTGAACCGATTAAAAAACACTTGGAATGAAATAGGAATGGAGTATATTATATGAAAAAAATTGTGAAAAATTTAGTCCTTTTGTAAGCTCACTTTGTGTGCGTTGTGTGAGTGGTTACAGTTTCGTAATAATCATGTATCACAGAGCTGTTCCTCTTGAAAAGTTCTAAAAAGTCGGCTTATATTAGGTGGTTCACTTTCAAAAATAGATGTTTACTTTTTCTATAGTTATAAATGTTTACAAAAATATATAATGCATTATTAGCAATAATATTTTATAAGTGCAGTATTCATTCGAAACCCTTATAGGACTACCTTGTTGTCCATCTGTCTGTCAAGACCATTTATCTCAAGACCGCGTGGAAATGTCAAGCTCTAAATAAATTTAAAATTTCCATATCATGGAAATGACCTGGAAATTTGTCCCTTGGCGCACAGAAAAATCAAACTTTTAAGTAAACGCAATCAAAAGATACCCCGCCCTAATACTTTCTTTTCGCCGCATTTTGTATGAAATTCGCCGTGAACCTTCATTGTGTTTACCTAAATTTAAATTAGTAAAAAGTTAAAACTTACAGTAGTTACATAAGGAAGGGATATAAAAAATTGGATATTCATAGATATATCATAAAAAAACCAATACAAACATCTGTATTACACACAAACCGTTGACATACAACTGGTACGGAACCCCCGATTCGTGAGTTCGACTTGCACTTAACTGAATTTACATCATTCAAATGCAATGAATAATTTAGAAGATATCACAGGTTTAAAATAACTGTAGTGAAATAATGATAGGGGGTGGATTAGCCAGACATTCCAGCGATTTGCATTTTACCTTCGTAATAAACTGAATAAATTAAAATACATATGTTCGAGTCCTAGTGACAAAATAGGGAAATATTGTTATAATTTGTTAAAAATTAAATCCAGCTACGTTACGTAATGTTGTATAAATATAATCATACATTTGTGATGAAAATATTGTATCACATTTTTAATTTTATTACTAACAATAAGTATTAAAGAAAAATGCTAATTTATTTACTAATCGCTTACTTATTTACTAATCGCTTACTTATTTAAATATGGTTTTGACTGATAGAGTCAGTATCAAGAGAAAGATGTAATACATGCATAATATATTACATTAAAGTCTAGAATATCTAGGATATTTCTTTATATATATAGTATACGCTGATAAGCTGTTTACATAAAATATAGTATATTTACGTAATATCACCCACTTTAAAATTAATGTAATATGAGATTTTGATTATTTCAATGACAAATTTTAATAGACGAACTTAAATAACAAACGATAATCACCTTCCTCCATGGACCTCCAACACCACAAACACTGCTACGAAGTTATTCTAGATCGTTTCTTCTTTCTTATAAAATTATATTAATAAACAACTATCCTAGTAGTTTTTACTACTTAGTTTTAGTTTTTAGTTGTTGTTTTTTTTTTCTTTATATTATTTTGATATTGATATTAAGTTAGTAAGTTACGAGGCCGTCGTGGTGCATCAGCACAGTGTCTGACTGCAAACGCAATAAAAGTTGTGGGTTAGTTTCCCAATCGGGCAGAACGAGTTATTTGCATTTATTTTTTTATTCCTTCATTTCTCGCTCAGGTAACAAGACAAAGCGCGACGTTGAGTTCCGCCACTCGACACGCAAAGATTAATGATTTAATGAATTTGAATGGCGGAAAGTGTTAGGCGGGAACGAAATATCATAACACTAAGTACCCTCTTTCCCGCTAATTGAATTGTTTGTACATACGTATATTCAATTTCCCCTTCACTGCTTGAAGCAGCTACAAAGCTTATGCTTTCCTTTATATAGTAATCAAGTAAATGCCAATCAGTTCAAGTACATTGAAAGAAAATATTTAATTTGAAATAGATTATAACCAAAGGACTAAAGAAAGTATTTCATCACAAACATAAATATAAAATAAAGAGTTGTGTACATACTCCGCAATATTTACATTTGACGCAATTTTACTACAAAATCCCCTTTTGATAGACTTACTCATAGTATTGATATATATTATATATAAAGGACATCCTTTATAGGCAGTTCAGTATTTTATACAAGTACAAACATGAAGGTATACGTGGTTTTCTTCGCCCTAACTTACATAGTGGCATCTAACGCTCAAGCTTTACCTGGTACGTAATATTAAAAATCATTTTTTGTGGTAATTTTATGCTATTTTAATATTTGGTATCTATACCAACATTCAAAAGTTTTAGTATTTTAAGATCGTAATAAAATTGCGTGTATACATATATAACAACAAGAGTGATACAGTAGATGTATTATTGTACAGTAGTGATCTAAACTGAGGTATATAGGTTCGATTCCCAGTGATAGACATATTAAAATAATCTGTTTCAAATAAAATCTTTTATGTGTATTGTTGTTTTTATGTTTTTAATGTATTTACGTTTTTAATGATAATAGGATAGAATATCATTTCTTCTTCTTTACTTAGTATAGTATAAAGTCAGTTTCTACCGATATACTAGTAGTTTCAAGAGAAAGGTTTATGTTACGTATTATATTTAAATTGAAAACTTAAAATATCAAAGATGTTGTAAGAAAAAAATTGTCTGTCAAAACGTGAAATAACGTAAGCTACACGAGCGAAGCCGCGAGCGGAACACTAGTGACATATACTCACATTCCATGAACTAACTAAGACTTGAGAAATTTTCTTGCAAGCCCTTCAAATCTTGCCTAAAGTAAATTTTACTTAACCTGATAAACAATAAAATAAAGATAAAAACTTATTTCAAGTCTTCTTTAATCTTCCACAGTCGTCACGCACGTCAAAGGAAAACCATATTAAATTGCTTGATACCATCTCTCTTGCACATATTTTAGTCATTGTTGAGTCATTCTTAATTGACAATGGACTATTCTTGTTCCGTATCAGCGGCTATCTGCTAGGGGATTCCCTTCTAATTCTCAGATAGTTTCTTCATATTAAAATTTTAATTAAATTAAAATAGCTTATTGTTTTTACATAAAAGCATATTATGTTTCTAGATGAAAACACATTAAATCAACTCGTACCTGAACTAAGCGGGCCGAGTCATGAAATCACGGAACGTCGTATAGTGGGAGGAGCCTTTTTCTGCAAGAACAACAAGGAATGCATGGATATATGTACAAAAGTCATGTTTTATAAAAAGGGAACTTGTCATTTGATTTGCGTTTGCTCCTAATTTATGTAAATAATCGAAATATATAGAACTAAATATTTATAATATTATTTTGACCCGTCAACGTACAATATTTAAAAAGGCCTCATGGCACAGTAAGAATTTTACTTCGATTTTTTTAACTTTTAATAGGTCATGTTACTTAAAAAATTATGCTTTACACCGAATGTCGATAAGTTAATCAGTCATAAGGTACTGGCTCGTATCATATTTGTCAAGTATATTTAGATAAGATTTCCACAAGCACACTTGATCTGAAAATAAACACGATGGTTATATATTTTTGCTGTTTTATATTAAATATCATATTTTATTTCTCTTACATACAGAGTCGTCACTTAGAAATATTTTTTTCTAATATCTTGTATAAATTTTTATTTTATATTTCACTAATCTCAAAAATTACCAACTACTTTAAATTTTAATTTACAATTATATATAAACATCCATTTACAAAGGAAGGCTTAACGTTATGTTATAATCCCTATAGCGTAAAGCCTTTAGGCTATATAGCACCACGTAACACTTTCAATGTGCCGTCAATTACCTCATGCACTAAGAATATATTTTTAAAAATAGGCTTTTTGTTGACAGAACAGTTGAAAGAATTTAAATATCTATAAAGTAATACTGATTTCCAATATTTTGTTGATTCGTACAAACCAAATAGTAGCAGGACCATGACGTTTAGGTAAAAAATCTTAATCTTGATTACATTGTTTGTGAAAATATAAGAGTAATACAATATTTCAAACCAAGAGTGAAATTCAATGTATGTATTTTATTAGCTTGCTTCGAAGAGGAAAGGTTACTTATCTTTTATGAGGTCTCTTATAAAGTGCACTAACAATGTATGTGTATTGTATACACTTCACAATACTTTTAAAATATTTTAAATTATTAAAATGATTTGAGAGTCATTCTTGAGAACCTTAGAACAGCTAGCCTCGAGGTTGGACTTCGCATGAAGACCAAGATAATGACGCTGTCAAACTCAGGATCTTTGTGGGTGATGAGGAGGTGGAGCATGTTCATGGGTATAGTTTATTTGGGCCAGTTAGTTTCCTTCAAAGAACGCTATGATAAAGAGGTTGATAGACGCACGCCTCCAAGTGCTTTACTTGGAGGAGCTATTGGTCCTACAAACATATCATGAAAGACGTAGCACTAATCATTCTAAAACGTAAACTCATGGATATGCGCATTCTTCCTGTCCTCACATATGGCGCCCAGTCTTGGTCTTTGACCAAATCGCATAGGTTTGCCCTCGGGGTGTGTCAGAGAGAAATGGAGCGCAGCATGCTAGGCGTGAAGTTATCCGACCGCATCAGAAATTCGACACTGCGCTCCAATTCTCATATTGCAGACGTCAGCCAAATAACTGCAAAATTGAAATAAGACTGGAAAGGAGGTAGAGAGGCCTTTGCCCTGCAGTAGGACGATACAGGCTCATAGTAAATAAACAATTAAATAATAAAATATATTAAAATGATTGAATGATGACAGCAAGTTAAGCTATAGTTACGATTAAGATTTACAATTTAATTTGTTATTTGTTATTAAGTTTATTACATTACATAATTGTTTGATTCTTTTTATATTACGGTATATACGGCACGCAGCATACGCAGCGATTGTGGGTATTGCAGCAATTCCAAGATAAAACGCGGAAAGTGGGGTACGGAATTTCTTCAGACTAAGCTTATTGTTAAGGATACAAACGTCAAAGAGGCCATACAACTTGAGGGCCACAGAACTTTTTTTTAACACAGCAAAGAAATGGAAATTATATAAATATAATATATTATATTTTTTCCTAGGCAAATATTGAGCGTTCACATCCCCACTGCGCCAAGATATCCTTCACACAAAAACACTTTCTCAAGTTATTCAAAATTAATTTATATAAAATACGTAAATATGTAAAACGTCAATAATTCTTCACTCAGAAAAGCTTTCTAAAGTATTAAAATTTAATTATTTATTGATACAACTTGCTATTTTGTGGTAAGCTAGTTCCTTAGCTTTGGCAAAACTTAAAAATTCTACTTTGTATAAGTTTTTCCTCGTAGTTATTTATTATTCTTCGGAAATTTAATAGGCTAGGTAGAGAAAATTTGTATGTAGATTCATAATATAATATTTGTAATATAAATAATAAACTTACCTATAGTATTAAAGTTATCTAATATCATTATTATTCGTCAGATACAGGGTGTTTTTTTTATTCAAATTTTAAAAGTTGTCATATACAGGTGTACCCCTAGGTAGGGGTACATTAGAAAAAATCTACTAGAGTTATTATATAATATAGCGTGCACCCGAAAGAAATTAATGTATATCATCGTTTAAAATCGAAATCTTCGAATCCTTATATATCCTTATATATTAGATATATACATATATATATATATATATATATATATATATATATATATATATATATATATATATATATATATATATATATATATATATATATATATATATATATATATATATATATGTATATATATCTAATATATAAGGATATATAAGGATTCGAAGATTTCCGATACATCTCAGAGGGTGTCTAGCCAATTATCTGTCCGATATTTGGTTTCCGGCATACGGGTACGCGACCCCGGGACCTCGAGCCACCACTTTCATAACCCGATCCAATCCATGTAAGTGGTGTCCCTCCCCTATATTCCAAGTCTTTCTGCCTCTTATTCCCTTTCCTTTCTTGGTTTCTCCCAGTAATGGGTTTGGAGGTCAGATGGCAATCGCTCCACAAAAAACCACTTCGCCACTCATATGGACCGATTGGTCTTAGTCGGAAGGCAGACCCTGGCAAAAAGCCGGGACTAATGCCAGGAAGAAGAAGAAGATATATATATATATATATATATATATATATTATATATATATATATATATATATATATATATATATATATATATCTGCGTGAACGCGTAAATTATTTTATTGAGTAATACAAATTCTACCGAACAAGGTTAGAATATAGATTAAAATATTGTATTTACTACTAAAACTCTCCGCCTACCCGCAGAATATTTTCTGTAATCTGCTAAATGGTCAGAGCGCTTGAACAGTTTGCAAGAAGCTACGTGAAAATTTTTATATGTTGTCTAAAAAGCACTTTCCGTATTTTTCTTTCGACAAGGAAAATCACAAATCTAGGCAATAAATATACTTCATAATACATAAAATTTAGTTGCTCAAATTCAATCAACTGAGAGAGCCATTTTATAATAGCAGCTTCCTTGGCCACAATCTCTTTTAAAAGCGACATATCGGCCAGTAAGAGGATTGTATGGACTTGGTTTGTTCCAGTCCACTGTCTTTGACATGTTACTGGCTTTAAGAGTAAGGTTCAGTAATTCTTGTGTTGAAACCGAAACGAGCTTAGATTTTATTTTCTTCTTAAGTTACAAGTGACATAATGATGTTGTTGAACTTTATGGAGTCACTATGATATAAAATTACGTTTATTTATTTAAAAATCTATAAAATGTGCAGCAAGTTAAGATGAATATTACAGTGATTTAAGATAGGGCTTACAAAATGTATAGAGAATATTTTTTTTATGTACGCATTAAATAATATTTTCTACTTATATATGAAAAAATATATATTCCATATCCTTAAATCGAAAGCGTTAATTGAAGATATCGATAACACGTTTACAAATATCTAATGAGTTGCTACTATTTTGTATTGTTATACGAATTGTGTTACATATCGCATCATCTTGTAGAAATCAAGAGTCATCGTTTTCATATGCAACTGATAAAAATCAATTAAAAAAGCATATTTACGCTACTTAAGCAATTCACAGCAACAGCAAACCCTTCATCTCAAGGAAATTTTCAAGAAATTATGAGCCAATTATGCCTTCTGTACCAGAACCCCATATCATTGTATCTTACAAATTGTGGATTCGGTTAGAGCAATGTTACGTATGTGTCACACGCAATTCATGAATGGTAGGCGTCACGTGACGGTGTCATCATTGTTTTTAGAATAATTATTATGGTACTCATTTGTCATGTTTTTTTAAGACGAAAAATTAAATATCAAACAACAATAATCACCAAACAAAATCGATCAGGCTATTAATAGTAAGCTTCTATGATAATAAAATATTTATAAAATATACAGTTGTCAATAGTTTACAATAGCCAATAGAACTCTACATTCTGGACTAATTTTATTGCATTACTTTGCTTTGCTAGAGTAATTTATACGAATCTGATTCCTTTTGTGATAACTATTATCAATGGAATGGCATAACAATGTGATAGAACGCGTCCTCCGGTTCTGGAAGTACTCTGGCAGATTTCAATGAGAAGTCTATGGTACTTCAATTAATTCAAGCTCTTCACACCCGTCACAAAGATAAAAGCTTTTAACCACTTGACACATCATGAGCCATAGTATTATTTAATAAATAAGTTATACGTATTACAAGATGGATAAGTAACGGTTGCAAGGTATCACAGGTATGAAATATATATAAGAAGAAAACATAAAGATACCTATAGATATCTATAGATATATATATATATATATATATATATATATATATATATATATATATATATATATATATATATATAATATATATATGTATATATATATATATATATATATATATATATATATATATATATATATATATATATATATATATATATGTATATATATATATATATATATATATATATATATATATATATATATATATATATATATATATATATATATATATATATATATATATATATATATATATATATATATATATATATTGTTTTATTTGTTAATATAGTATATTTAAATAATGCTGAATCTATACAAATTAAACAAATTAAGGGTATTACTTACATCAAATTAGAATTATACTATACTAATACAAGTATATTAGATTTTTTATATATAATAATTTTACAGATATTAGATTTTTTGTACCAGTCGAGAGGGCTTTAGATTTTCCTGTAAATCTAAATGGATACTATCATTCAAGCCCTCAGTGAGCATAAGAGCCAAAACCATATATTATTTAAAAGAATAGTTATATAAGGAAAACGTTTCTTATAGGTGCTACCTTCTTTTTTCACTTTTTGATTTACTTAAACTTAGAAAGATTCCAGAGGAAAATCTATATGAATGTCAAAGATTTGATATTTAAATCATTTGTAACACGATGACCAATTAAACATATTTCTATGCACTTACCCGGTGAAACTAAATAACCATAATCATGTAGTACTTGTAGACGGCTCCCCGAAGCACAATGTTTATAAGCGTTTTCCTTAAAAAAAAAAAAAAAGAAAACAATATGAAAAAGTAAACTATTATATTTTTTAAAAGAAATAAACATTTTAAATGAAAATATTTTATTTAATTAATTGCTTGAACAAAGTCTGAACATGTATGCAATTGTCTGTACAGCTCGATTTGTAGGTCCCGAGCTTAAACCGTGTTAGTCAATTTGTGCCAAGGGATTAGGTGTACCATTCAGTTATTTGAACATAGAACTAATTAAGTTTACTTTCTCAAAACAAATAACGCTGCCGTATGCTATCTATTTATAATAGTATGCTTAAATTGTTTTAATGACAAAAATACAGCAACTCAATTGTGATACTCTACAAAATAATTCATTTTTTTTATAATTTCATTAGTTTTTTAGGTTCCACACTTCCATATTAGTTCCATATATAGAGAGAACCTTTAATAATAGTGTCAAGATATTATTTTCTCCACTTTCCGAGCAAATTAGATACATGATGTGTTGGTGAAGGTCATCGCCGCACTTTGTCCTGCCAGTGTCAGAGGCTGTCCCACTCAGTCTTGACGGCCTCAATTTGACATACTTATGTTTTATCTTCATAGAGTATATTTAATATTTATATACCTTGTAACAGAAGCCAAAACAAAATAGATTAGATTACAATATTATAGTATGTATCCAAAAAGCTACCAAAATTAATAATTTACTCTAAATTTGTAAAGATTAGACCGACAATTTCAAATTTTACGAGCATAATAAATAATTCAAATTAATTTACTATTGTAAGACTGAGGGCTTTACTTTTATTAGTATCCTCGTGAACACACACACACACCGTTTCCATTACATCGCCCCACTCTGTAATTCATAGCTCTACACGACCCCTGGCAGCTTCTGCTGGTACAGTATCTACGATTGCCCGCAACTGGAAAATAAATTATTTTTAAAATTGTCCATAACTCTTTAGAAAACTTTACTTGTTGTTTTTACTTTGTAACAAATAAAAATTAAAGGCAATGTTGTGACAAAATTTATATAGTCCGGTTAAGTGAGTTATAAAATAGTTGTCAAGTATTAAAATAGCACAGAGCAATTTTTTTTAGAAACCTGGTCTTAGTAATGTTTAAGTTAGATATGTATACATATATATGTCTATAACGTATGGACAAATATATTTTAACTAAGCAAAATCCTAATAAAAACTAGACAAATAAAAATCATACTAACCATCGTTCACCAAAAACAAAAGTAAAAGAATCAAAAATGACAAGAATTGTTCGCTTTTCATGTTTACTACATGAGTCACGTAACACGCTCCGTTTTATATTACAGTAGGAAACGTCAACGATCAAATCATATGTAATTTTTGCCTCGGAAAATCCCACTGTAAAGATCTTATTTGCGTAGTTGTTTTGCATCGTTATGTAATATGCTGCATTTCAAAATATTTCTATGGTCAATTTCGTTTTTTTATGTTGTTGAATAATGAGATCACTTAATTTATAAGAGTTGTTTAATTTTTGTACAAATTTGGAAAATTTTAACTGCACCTAGAAATATAAATTAGTATTTAACTATAATTAAATTGAGATAAACGTATGCATTTATAACTTTCGTCGTTTTGCTGTTTGCATTTGTAGCTACTAAGACTAACTGTTGAATATTATATATTAATGACATATTTTAGAAGTTTTCATGATTTGAACATTATAAAATACACTTGGTTGTCTATTTTTTATTCATATCACACTTTACTTATGAACAAATACAAAAATATCTTCCATACTATGAAATAAGTACACTACTTTAAAAGAAACAAACCAGAGAAGAAAATTCCCAAATTGCTTTAACGTGTGGGTATTACAGCTTGGATTTACAGATGATTGCTTTCTTAAATTTTATCTTAGAACGAAAACTTACTACAAAATTGCATGAAATGTGTATGAAACAGTGTAACTGATTTTATATGGTACCATTTTTGTAGATATTTTTTAGCTTTTCGCTGAATCCCTCATATAGCAGGGTAGTTAGTGATAAGACACTCCTCACTTCCACCTCGAGACGTTACCTACTGAGTGGTAGATCTCAAAGCCATGTTTTTATTTTTTTTGTAAAAAAGAAAATATTTTTTAAATATTCATAAAATACTTGAAAGAGCCATAATATTGTACTGTAAATCACAGGTATTTCTTGGTATATATAAGCATGTTATTATTATGGCGATTCTTTGTCTTACTGATAAAAAAAACCTTTGTATCAAATATGAATCAACAACTTGCAGTTAAAAATGTAAAATATCAAACAACTGTATACCAAAGTAGTAAAGTAAAGTTTTGATCCTCGTCATATAAAAAATTATCATAAATTAATAACAAAACTGTCTTGATATAGAGAACGCAGTAATACGTGTTCTCATAAGGGACTAATATAAGCTCGTCCACACGTCCTCAAACTTTAATCATACCCAGTACAGTGTAAGGCAATCATGTGATCTAATTCGTCGTTAACTGAGTTCGAAGCAATCATTATTAGTCCATTGGAGACACGTCAATTACGCCTCGGTCTGATTAATACGATCGTGCAATATTGCAAGTAGTACTTGTACTCTTTGTGTTGCACTCTTAGTTCATAGTGCCAATTTGATGTTTTTTTTTTTGTATGGGAAATGTATTTTTTTAAGAGAGAAATAACTTTAAGTTTTCTGTACAGAGTTATCATGAGAAAGTTGTAATGTTTATAAAATTCAAGTTTCAAAAATGAAATATGAAATTTTGGAATAGTGATATTTTGAATAAAATAATGAAATCAATTTAAAAGATAATTTATACAATCTATCAGTATTTAAATAAACTTGAAACGGAAGCTACGTCCTAATTTTAACATTTTTTTTCACTTTTCATTTGAAACTAAGACTAAAACGTTTCAGTAATTTGATTAGGCGACGTATATTGTCAATGCAGCAGGCACGAAACTGCACTTGGTCGGACTTAAGTATGCAAAGTCAATCTAGTGACGCCGAATCCGACGTATGGGCCGATCAATACTCACACACTGCTTTTAGGAACAGTTGGAAAGTTAATAGACTAATAGATGTTTTTGGATACTAAAAAAATATATATAATTATTATTATTAATTATTATCAAATAGTTACACCAACATAGTATAATGGTATTTATTTAAAAAAAGCTTCTGTATTTACTACCTTATTACGACGATGTTTAAGATTAACGAGTGTAGGTACTGGCTTCTAATAGTAATAATATACCGGATACGTAAATATAACACAAACTTGTAGCATAAATTGATAAAAGAAAAATAAAAAAAATTAAAGTGCCATTTCAAAAGAGAAGCAAGTACTCAATATTCCATGGATTCATCGAGCCCGTCGGATGCCGGGTCCATCGTGTTGTTGAGAGAAGAGCTCATAGCCGCGCCTGGGACTTGCAACCGAAGTATAGGTTAAAGGAGCCCTTTTGAAATGCGCATTAACGTCCGACCTCAACTGTCCGAGCTCCGCTTTCTACCTAACCAGATTTGAAAAGAAAATCTACTAGTGCCGACTTTGAAGTATAGTTTGAGACAGACCAAGATCTTTTATTAAACTATAGTGAGCTTTCGCTGTTATACCACCACCGGCTCCCATTTCTACCACATACATACAAATTAACTCTAGTTACAAGTGATTTTGTCAGTGAGTTAAGTACTTGTTAACTTTGAAATTATAATTGTTAGTTAGTTATTATTAGTTATTGTGTAAGTGCTACCAGTACTAAACACTTTAAGCTTCTAGAATAAAGGAAGATATTTTAATATTTTCAGTATTTTAGGCGGTAAAATTTTGACTCAGAGCCGCGAAGACATGAAACTGCACTCTGCCAGCTTAAATATGCTAAGTCAAAGCACTTGTATAGATAGACTAATGATAGTACACATCAAGCTTTAATACAGTTTTAGAATTTCGAAGCTAACTATTTAATTAGGTTAAATTATATAAGACTTATCAGACGTTATTATAATAAAATAAGTGCCTTAGCCTTTCCATTCTAAACTCCTTGGACATTTCCAAAGAATTGCCGAATCTCTACCCTATTATCAATAATGATTTCTGATAGTGACAATAAAATTGAGAGAGAATTCTAGGATAATGAGAAGTCCTGCACGCGCTACCTACCCTGAATGCCGACCAGTCGACCATAGACTTTCCGAGACGAAACGGAATTGTTAACGGAATTGTTAACCTATATGATACTTACAATGTCTTTTCAATAGATTATTTTTAAGGGCAGACGGAACCGATGATACAACATACCTAATATTTTAATTTTAATTAAAACTGAAGATTTACATCCATTCTGCCTGCTCCATTGAAATATACATTTATATACATTTCAAATATTATATATTAATGTAATATGCCGTCAAAGAGTCGTCGTCACTGCATAGTTATTTCTGCGCCTGTAACATTTTATTAGCAAAAAATTGACTACGACATTAAATGACTCAAATAAAAACAGTTCATTGAATATCAAAGGAGTTGGAGCTCACCGTAACAATACTCACTTCAGTAAACCATAAAGCAATTTCAGGTTTTTTAATTGCGTAACGAAATGTTAATTTAGCTATAGATAAGAAAAAGAATTCTTGAATTAATTTTAGTAGGTTTTTATAAAACATTTATATTTACGTGTCATAATCTTAATTATAATATAATATTAATAAAGAGAAGTTCTTGTATAAAACGTATAACGTATATATATATATATATATATATATATATATATCTCTTAGGTATCATGTATATATATATATATATATATATATATATATATATATATATATATATATATATATATATATATATATATATATATATATATATATATATATGTCTGCACATGGAAGATAAAAAAAACGCTTATTGCCGTATTTATCAATGTTATGGAACATAAAACAATTATAAAATATGTTTGTCTGTGTATTAGTGCGCGCTGATCTCAGCAACTTTAATAGATTTAAATGTTTTCACTATTGTATTATGGTAAGCTTGCCTTATTATTAAGAGTTTGTTTTAGTTCATAAATAAAAGAGTTTAAAGTATTTTGTACGACGAAACTGCTATAAAATAATTGTTTTATTGAATTAGCCAAAACTTTAAATCTCCTTTCCCATGTAGATGAAGGTTCAACTAGTTTGTAAAAAAAATTATATTATATCTCTTAATGATTTTTAAAGTTTTAATCCACATTAAGGATAGAAAAAATAATAAGAATTTCGACGCAGCGTGAAGAAGAACGAATGTCTTAGTCAGAGCGCTTGGACGGTTTCCATGAGGCGCTGGTTCGCCAATCCTGCTGCGTTTAAGTTTTTATGTTTTCTTTAAGCATTTATATTATATCTGGTAATTCACCAATTCAAAAGGCAGACAAGTGCCGAGAAATCCCGGCGACTAATTAAAATTTGTTGATAATATGTCATTTAAAATATAATTTCACAGTATATACTATTAACATATGGAAATAATTTGTTTTATTTCTATACAATAAAAGCAAAACAATATCATTTGTAGCACTAAATAATAATAAATATAAAATAAAAGAGGAAAACCATTGAACCAAATATATTTTTACGTTCCTTAAGATCTGATTTGAGAAAGGTAGACATTTTTGTACTAACACTCGTACTAAATAACGAATCACGCCACTCGTTCAAGATAACTTATTTTTCCATGTCACTACCGGACTCTAACGCAAATAAATTACTCTATGTGATAAAATATTTAGAATTTCGTAGCATAGCGGGACAGTGTATGTCTGTAAGCATTATGGTAGTGAGTTCGATTCCCTTTCGGGGGCATGAGTTATTTTAATTTCTCAGGTTCTCAGGTTTCTTGTTAACTGTATTAACACTACGTTCTCTCTGTCAGCACTGCTATATTCTGGGTAAGTGTAAGTTAAATATATCAACTGTGAGGTAGCTCAATTTGTGGGCTTATGCACTCATTTTGTATGAACTGACCTACAGATATGAGTATTGTAACGGTTTATTTTTCTATAAATTTCTATTTTTTTACTTTTTCTTCATTTGTATGTAAGGTGTAAGTGACGTGTGTAAATTTTTAAAATTAAAACATTTGAAACAAGTAGGTATTTTTAATATATTTAATCAAGACACGTAAAGCTTTTGTGAAAACCTCTTAGGTATCATGTTTCCATTTCAACACTCCTGTACTAATAGATGTCATCTGTTAAATTGCTGCCACTTCAAATTGGCGAATCTTTTTCTACATCTTTTATCACTTTCCATTATCTAAAAAATTGCAAAAGAACAAAAAATACAAAAACCTTGCTTTTCATATATTTTTTTTTGAGAATGTATATAAATTTCCAATTCAAATAATCCTTATAATACAGACTTGACTTCAAAATTAAATACTTATGTACGTGTATGTATGTAATAATTACGTAAATATATATGTTAAAAATATATATTTGCGCAGTGGCAGAGTTACTTTTTTATTTTTAAAACCTCCTTTGTTTTTATACTTATATCTGGTGTTTCGATAGTGCCATTGCTTGAATTTACCTCTTCACTTCACACATACTTCATGCTGTTTTTTTTTATTTCTGATCTAAAATAGATTGTCTTTATTTCTCTAGCTCGTTTTTAGTTTTTTAATATTATATAGTGATTTTAAATAATTAATGTAATTCACTCCATAGGTTTCCAAATCAGCATGCGTTTTAATTCAAATATTATAGATATAATAAAAAAAATACAAAACTATAATTCTTGTACAATTTTAAAATAATTTAGTCTTCAATGTTCTCGTAGATGCAAGTTAACAAACACGACTGTATAAATAAGCCAACGTCGAACTGAGTATCTACTTGCCTACACAAACTAACCACGCTCAAAAACCTTTGCTTAAACAAACTTTAAGGATTTCACTGCGAGTACAATGTTACATTGTTTATTACAAGTTTAAAATTAGACTATGAAATGTTAAAATTTTAGCCATCGTTTTTTTTTTATTTAATAAAATATGAGAGAGATTTTTTGTATCTAAAATTTGAAAGTTTTCGTCATCTATTTTTGGAAAACTCAGTAAACAGTACAGGAAATATTGATTATATTTTTAATTTTTAAAGATTTAATACTTAGAGAAAACATAAAAATTTGAACGCTGCGTCGAAATTCTTATTAAAAAATTATATGCGTTAAAATTTTTCTTTTCTTTAATTATTTTTTCTATCCTTAATGTAGATTAACACTTTAAAATTATTTAAAAAAATTACTATTTAAAATTTTAACTCCCCGCTTTGTCTTGTTCATATTTAATTTACATTTTTAGGAGTATTTTGAAATTCCATAAATGACATCAAGGCCCAGTGATGCGATGTTTGTAAATTCTATTATTATTTAGAGAAATCATACAATATATAATATTTTTCCAATTTTTTTTTTTTAAATTCATGCAGTATCCCGCTCATAGCTGGATAGGCAGAGGGAGCCTAGTGGTCAAACACTTGGTTCCCCGCCTTTCACCCTTCTGAGAAACTCGACACTTTCATACTCCTTAACTGCCTCTCTAAATTCCTTCCTCCCTTGAATTTGAGTGGTATTGAACGATGAATCTAAAAACATTAAATTCACTACAAAATGATTAAATATAAATAACAAGAACTCTAACAGCCGTAGAAAATTTAACGTTACGCGGGAGAGTGAAATTTTATATTTTTTTATTGCTAACTATAATATTAAACTCTAACTTCTTTCTATAATTGTCATATAAATATTTCCTCTTTTGTGGTAAATGCCGTATAGGGGTTAATCTAACGTCAAGAGTCTCTTTGAGAGCACATGACTCCACCACGCCTAACAGCCTAACACCATCTCAAACACGACACAACACTCAAATGCAATGCACCGAGAGGTCATCACGTCGTGTGTTATTTGCGAAATTCATTTCTAAATACAGTAAGTTAGCTTTTGTTTTAAACGTAAGTAAGTATACATTTATACTATGAATAAAATTCGTGTAAGCATACTCCTATCGTTGTGGTTCAGTATGACAGCGTCTGAGTATACACGACGATTAAGGGTTCGATTCCCATTCGGTGCAATAATTATATTTAAATTATTTTCATGTCGTCACTCTAGAAGACAAAGCAAGCAAGTATTGCTATTTTCTTTGCTTTACTTCTATACAAAAATAATATAGTACTATAACCAGCTACTTCATAGAACCACCTTCCTGTTAATGTTAGAAATGTGAAAGCTTGTGAGGGTGGATGTTTGTTCCAGTTTCTCGGAAAAACTACTGAAACAATTTAGTTGAAATTTTGTATAGTAATATAACTTATATATCAGGGGGCTAGACTGACTATATGGACTACAATTTATGATAAGCGATTTCAATTCACCTTACTAATAAATAAATAATTGTGTTATTCAAGCGGGCGAAACCGTAGGCGAGTCGCTAGTTTTGATATAAATTGAAGAGTCCAGCTGTACAGTATATATCAGAGTTGTGGACGGTTGGATTTGAATTTCTATAATAACGATAGTAATAGACGGTGTAAATTTTAAAACGATCAATCCTTTACCATTGCTTATATTATATACCAACAAATAGAACTTTAAGTCGCAAAAAACTTAATTACTTTTAGTGCAAACATATATTTTTAAATTATAATTAATCTGATGTTAATCATATATATATATATATATATATATATATATATATATATATATATATATATATATATATATATATATATATATATATATATATATATATATATATATATATATATATATCACAATATTACCAAATGCAATTTCGAATCAACCACTGTATCTTAATTAAACTCAGCTGATATCCTCAAATTAGTTCGCAATCAGATCTTAATTAATAGAATTCTGGATGAATAGCTTTCGATCGCGTGCGCCTTCGTGAGTTACGAGTATTTAATGTAATATAAAATAAACAATATACCTAAGAAAATATATATATATATATATATATATATATATATATATATATATATATATATATATATATATATATATATATATATATATATATATATATATATATATATATATATATATATATCTGAAACCATCAAAATTAATACTAAAAAGATAGCTTACTAACTTACTTACTATCTCTTCTTCTTCTTCTTCCACTTAGCATTATCCCGGCCTATTGCCAGGGTCTGCTTTCCTACTTAGTGTACTCCACTTTGCACGGTCTTGAGCATCCTCAGTGGTTAGTCCATTGGCTCTCATGTCGTGCGACACGACGTCCAGCCATCGCTTCCTTGGGCGTCCGGGGGGTCTTACTCCAGGGACAGACATATCAAGGCATTTTCTTCCGACGTACTTCTTAGGCCGGCGCAAAACGTGGCCATACCATCTCAGACGACGCTCTTGGAGCTTATCCGTCAGCCCGAGTAACGCCACACATCCACCTCAGCATCTTCATCTCCGTTACGTGAAGCTCCTGAGTGTGCCGAGATAATGCTTACTTACTATCTCTATGGCTAGCCAACCGGATCGTAGCAACCAATGTAATGAAATGTATATCACGAGCTATGGCCCGCAATTTGATCAATTATACATGTATGACACGAGCTATGGCTCAATTTCATTTGTCTGAATTATACAACGTAAAATCCCGTTCCCGTTAGAAACCGTTTCATTGGTTGGTAGCGTAAATTAATTTAATTCACATATTTAATTATACTATAAAATAAACACATTTAATTATTAATCACATTTAAGTTCGTTGATAAAGTTTAAAAGTAACAAAAAGGAAATTCCACTGCGAAAATTGACTGAGGGATTGATGAGGCTAACGAGTTGTGGAGGCAGGCGGCCTGCGGTTACACGGAATACCACTTTATCTCTTCTTATTACTCCGTGTATGTAGAATCAATCTGATTTAACTCCTGCACATTTTGTAGTTCTGTCTGTGTTTGAGCTGTGAATATATTTTTGCAGAGATTTGTAATAAATTTACAGAAGATTTTTTTATAAAATATTTTGTTCTTGCGTTACTTCTGCCGGTTGATATAGCGCAGTGGATCAGCATCTCATTGTGACCGTGGATTCGATTCCCACTCGGAGGACTCAAAACTTTGGCGGAAAGTGAGGAGCGTAATAGCAAAAAATAGCAATTTATGTTAGGACATCATGTTTCCTCTGTCTAATATGCGGAAAAAAAGCATGAAGCTATTTTATCTACTTCTGTGAAATACAAATTGCGACGATTATAATTATTGTTAATATATAATGTGTCCATAACTGGCTCTTTTAACAATCAATGTACCAGTCAGATAAAAAAAAACTAATCTATGTCTACTTTTATTACCTAATTTGTTGATAAATTTATGTAGAAAACAATGAAATTGCTGTATTCCGTTGATAATATTTTTAAATTTAATTATAAATCTAGCCAAGCAATCAAACATTTAAATTAATTAATTTACTTGTCTAGTTCTTTAATTAGTTGCTTAAATGGAGTTCATAGTAAACAGGTTAATGGATAAAATTTGTATATGTGTGACAATTAACTTATTTTGACCTAGTGTTATATGATATTGTGTTACAAATTTCTATATATTTATAACGTGTTTAAAATATACGTACAAATGTTTAGTTTTATCTTAACAAAACATATAAGAGACTATTATGACATATAATTCAACGCAAATATAATAAATATCAAAATATTATAGCAATAAATCTTATATAATCTATTAGTACAATTCAGTTCGTTTCGATTTGTATCACGGTGGAAGGTGGTAAATGATGACCGGATCGGGGCATGGTCGTTTAACGCGCATTGTTTCCTCTAACAAAGAGTAGGCTGCCTGTAATTGATCACGTAGCTACCCTTACACGGTCAAAGGCAAAATCTACACTTGCCAGTACATTATATAGTATTGGATTAGTTACCGCATGTTTATAGTTTGAATTGTTATTTTGTATGATATGGTGTCTGATTGAAGCTAGTTAAGTGAGGATAGTATAATATAAAACAAAAAACCAATTAATTCGCCCTATTTAACAATCGCATCGTTATTCGAATGCAAATATTCTCAAGCCGATTCAAGCAGGTAACCAACATAGTCAATAAGTAATAAATATTTCCACGAGTAGTTCTTTTCAACAGTAACACACACAAAATGCTGTCTACTTGCAATTTTTTTGAGCACGAAAGTAATAGCAGAGCGGGCAGAGAGTTCTCCGGTTTTCACCCGCACTTGCGGCTTTTATCAGCGAACTTTGACTTAACAAATCCGGAATTATTGTCAGGACAGTAGCATCTTCAGAAAATTAAATAATAATTTGTATACATAAATTTTCTTAGCTATTTAATAAATAAATCTCGAGGATAATGCGATATCATGCTCTATAAATATATTTCTTTAAAAATGTTTCTTTCCTTTAATCGGATATCATACTTAATTATCGTGCAGTCAACGAGCGTTCATTATCTGCTCATTGGAATAGAAAGCTCGTTTAATTTATGTTGTGAAGCATGTGAAGCATTTAAGTGTAATTTAATAACTTTATTGATAAATATGTTTGATATTTTTTATATATATTCTCTATATATAATATAGATTTTTATATATGACAGAGATAGAAAGGTTAGCCGATATTGAAGTATTCAAAATTATTAACTTATTTAAAAATAAAATGTACAAGCTTAAAGAAGAACTAAAAAGTTAAAATTAAGATTTTAATTCACTTGAACATAAAAAAACAAAAACAATAAATGAAATTATTGATACTTAATATGATACATACCTACTTATTTCCTATTTAAAATCGTAAAATTTGTTTAAAATAAAAAAATATACAATCTTTCCTAGAAATTAAAAAAAAATATTTTCTAATTAATTCTAGGAATCAATGGATAAAATATTTTCTAAATCAGTTTCCAAACGACGGAGAAATCGAAAGATAAGCATAGAAACCTTTTCTATTTTTGTCATTGGTTAAAAAATTGTCAAATCGAATAATTATATCATTATGAATTCCATTTTTAAAATTCAAAAATTATATGCATTTAACAAGTGTACATCACTATTTTATTTGAACAACGCATCACCAAATAGAACTGTACTAACAAGACAACTCTATTTCAAACTATTAAACTAGAACAATGGCAATTTTAGTACTATATTTCACGTTACGTGTAACTAAATAGAAAGTTTAATCTGAATTGTTACTCTGTTAGACGAATTTAATAATTTTCAAATTAAAGCAGTGGTTTTTTTTTTAAATAAAAGGAGCTTTATATAATCAGTCGAGTTATAGGAAAGAAAAACTTTTTAACAATGGATGCATTTTAATACTAATAGAACGTTTCATTCGCCCACGATAAATAAATAGCATCTTCAATATTAAAAGTTATCTATATATTGATGTTTATTGATATGAGTATTGAAATCGGAACAATCTAATAGTGTAATAGTACCTATAAATATTTAAATCAATGGAACTTCTTACAATATTCTTGCTATATAACTTCACATTGGAAAATTTAAGAAGAATAAAATAAACAAATATATATACAATTATTACAAGATGTACTCTCGAGAAGTCGACGGAGCGTGATCAATCGCTTTGACGGGCTAGCCCTCAACGATCTCAAAAGTGCACTTATAGTGCGACGTTTGCCCTTGTCACTCTAGCAGTAGGATTAATTAGTACGAATACAAAAGTATTAAAAGACTTATTTGGTAATAAGTATTAAATATTTTAAGGTCATCGTCGGAAAAGAAGATTTCGCCACTCAAAATAGAATTTTCTTGGCTTGAAATCATTACCGAGTGATTTATACTCGTTTTTTCTATCTAAATCTATGTTAAGATATGTTCACCTTCTCCGTGTAAATTACAGGGTAGACATGCTCTAGTGTCAAAACATTAAGTTATTCGCCTTTCCTAAGCTTTCCGCCTGAATTTGAAACATTGTGTTCTGAGCTATCACACTGAAGCTCTAAAATAGTTTATTTCTCCGCATAGGTATCGAACTTACAACTCCCAAATTGCATTTACGATCAGACCCACCACAAATTTTACAAAACACAACATAATTCAATTCAAATAAACTATTTTCATTTTAAAAATAAGTGAACGATATTAAAAAGTCTAACAGCATTTCTACAGAGAATTTTATTACAAAAGAAAAATAACAAAATAGAAGTAGCTAACAATATTTACTTACTTACATAGAATATAAACGAGACACGTACAAAATACAAATTATTTGAACTATTAACTTTCATCACCCATTTTTCTTACATACAATTCACAATACAAGCGTTGCCGTTATTTACATAATATAATTTGCAAAGATAAAACCGGTTATGGCTGTAAAATATAGGAATACAAGAGCTGCCATTATTTAGAACAATACGACTGCAATACTCAGACGTGAGAATTGCAAAGAAATACAATTCTATTGCTTTTGTGGTTATAAAACAAGGGTGAAGTGCTTATTTTATTGAACACACTTCGTTTATAGGTAGTTAAGAAACATCACGATTTCGGATCGCCTGTAGTAAGTAGACAGGTGGTAGAGCATCGATTGCCTTTTTGTCGCTCTGCGCAGTTACACTCTGATATGGGCGTCCGTCGTCCATCACCGCGCCTGGTTCGCGCATTGTAAACATTTATGATATGATATAATTATTTCATTGCAGAATGTCCGCTTTAGTTTATTTTCTTGTATAATTTGTGTATTTTGACGTTCTTGTAAATGCTGTGAAATTGTACATACAAACCAAAAACATGCTAAATAGCAATATATCGTAGGAATTATATTTATGCTAAATAGTCAATTGTATTAAATTAGTACTTACTAATTACAACTTAGTACGTATTATTTTTATTAGGTTTCATTTAAAAAACTTGATTCGTTTCAACTCATTTGTGATGAGTACTAAGCAAGTTATTTGCTCATAGCTTCCAAGAATCGTTTGTTCAATCACCACTTCTTACTTTAATTGCGCTTCTAAATTTCTTTACGCAAACTTCGCACATCTACTTTGAGCGAAGTTTTTTTTTTGAAAGACTAAGTAAGGGCAAATGTTGAAAATTGTTAGTTAATACATCTTCTCAAGTCAGATCTTGGTAAGGAATAAACAAATAACGTTGTAATAAACGTATGCGAATTTCGAAGTAGCTTGATGACAAATTTGAACCCACGCACTTTCAGCCATGCGTTCTCCATCACGCTGCGTCGAAATTATTATATGGTTTTTGCAACTTAATACGTTGTTACCATCTCTGTAGAGAGATTTTTTCCGCTACCCAAAGATTATTTATTACAAGAACAGTAATTTGGCAGGAGGATTTTATTGATTTTTAAAGTTTAAGTATTTTTTTTCTATCCTTAGTGTGGATTAAGACTTTAAAAAGTAATTAAATATTTAAGATCTAGATCGCTAGGACGGTAAATGAAGCACACGAACTACAAAGCTATGATGACATCAATATTTTACATATTTTATTCAAAAATATATAAATATGAACTTATCACACAATAACATATAACATATATTTAACATCGAAAGCCTATGTTTGCGCACGACAAAAAAAAACAATCCTCAATCTGATGGACAGTATTACATAAGGAATTTATATAGATTGATTGACACACATTTTGTACAATCACAACGTGACGCACGTGACATGGTGTCGATTCCCATAGAGGTAATTTTTTTTAATACATTGTTCTCTCTTTTTATATAATAAATCAAGACGTTTGGCACAAAATGCAATATGTTAAATTAATTTTTAACATTTTCATAAAAATTAAGGATATCAGAAACATGTTTGTTAATGTGAAAGAAACTATAGAAATTTATATTATTATACATACGCTTATCAAATTTTTGTACTGTAGCAATGAAATTGTACTGCAATTCCTTAATGCAATAATAACAACCTTTACACGACTAGACTTATTCACTCATTTATAGATATACTGACAAAAACTGCCCTCAAATCTCTTCGATTGTTAAATATAAAAATTATTATTATTAGCTTCACGTTGTATCCCGCACATAGCAGGGTAGGCAGAGGGAACCGTAGGTTGGAGGAATCTACTGTTAAGACACTCCGTTTCCCGCTTTCCACCTTTCGAGGCATTGCGTGTTGAGTACCGCAACTCAACGCCGCGCTTTGCCTTGTTGCCAGAGCGAAGAAAATGAAACTAATTCATTCTCCCCGACTGGGAATCGAACCCACAAGCCGTCGCGTTTACAGACAGACTCTGTGCATCTGCAACGGCAAACATATAAATGCATATGTAATTACATTATTTTTTATATTATAAACGTATATTATACATTAATTTACTAAAGTAAATTAAGGAGATTACATAAATGAATCAGGAGTATTGTTTTCTTCACAAAAGACAGCGTGTCAACGGTAATTGATCACGTAGCTATTCGCCCCCAACTTCAGCTAATATCTCCTAGCGAGGAATATGACAGTTAACTATTCAGTAATATATAGACAAGTAATGATGTCACCTAATGATAGTTAGAGATATATATTTGCTATGTCCACATATATACTCGTATGTACCGTCGGTACTATGAGAGGTCCTTTCTTCTTGTTACTAGAGTTCAAATTTGAATTAAAATTTTATTTTCTTTAACAAATTACAACAAATACGTTCTGATTGTAGTAAAAATATATTTCATTTATATTAATACTTTAGATTTCCGAGACTTAGAGGCAGGGAATCAAAAATGGAGATATGTTAGGAATTTATTCATTTAATTTCTAATTAAATAAAATAATAAAAGCGTCGAAAACTAATGCAAATACTATTTTTATTTTTTAAATCTTTAGGTTTTAGTACATAGTTAATTGTAACTTAGTATTTATAAATGTATTTATAAGACTTACAAAAGGTATCCCGATAGGAATCGTGTTATTAATCGTTTCACTGACACGCTCGAAACGCCATAGCAAGAGAAAAAAAGAAGAAGACATAAAATAGAAGCAATCGTACTGCAATATTAATATAATAATTGTGATAATTGTAGGGTCAATCTCCATTTCTTCCCCGATTTGGACGGAAAATGGAGAACTGATTCTCTCTGCCTTCCTATCCAGTTCAACATAATATTCTGATATACTAAAGTTGTATCTCTTATTCAACTCAATGTGTACTTTTTTAAACATAATAACAATAATAAGTGACATAATAACAAACAGTCATGTCCGGTTCATATTTAATCACTTGTATATGACAAAATTAATTCATACAACTTTACAAATATTAAGCCTCTTATTAGAAGTATAACTAGCGAAAATTATTTTAACTTTTTCTGAAATAAATTAACATAACCGTTTTTCCTTAAAGGAAAACGGTTATTTTGTGTAAATTGTAAAAATATACAGATTCAATTTGTATTTAAATTATAATAATGTGAAGTGCGACTTTCATTGACAACAGATGAACAACGATATAAAACTGTCATTGATGCAGTTTAAAATAATTAATTAGTTATAAATTTCAAAAGTAAAGAAAACGATTTGCCGTGTTCCTTACAAAATGGAATTAATTAAATTTATATTAAATTTCAATAGAGTATGCTTCATTTAGGACTTCGTAACTTCTTAACGTCGTCGTAGGTACAACAAAATATATTATTAAGTACGCTTTTATTGTTATTATTACATTTATATTGTATTATACAGCAACACATTTTTTTAAAGATTCAATAGAACAATGAAGACAGTGTGATATTTCACTGCATTTTCTACGCATTTTATTAAAAATAAAAGGAGGAGGATGTGCTCATATTTGCCGTAGAAACCGTAGTTTTAGCCGTAGGTACTACGCCCACTGCTGGGCACTGGCCTACCCATATTGCATATTTCTTTATATACTAACTATGTATCTATATGACGTCATACAGTATTCAAAGAGGACAAATTATATTAACAATCGCAATTCGTTGTAAAGAAAATATCTATCAAGTTGTAATGGCTCTTAGATTATAATCTTTAATATGAAAGAATGAATTTTTATCCATCTACTTTTATCTATTATTGAATTGAGTTTTTTTATTAAATTCTTGTATATATTTCTCGATCTTTTTGGCGAGCGAATAATTTACATTATATATTCTAGAAATAAGAATATTCATATATTATTGTTAATTTATTAATAATATTTAGATATAAACCCTTTTAGAAATCTAATGAAATTTATAACAACGAAATGTATTTTTAATCACGAAAATAAACTGTTAGCCAGCAAATATATCAATAGCTCCTGAATGCATTCTTGAAGCGAAGCGTGATCAATCGTTTCAACGCGCTAGAGCAACGAGGTCTCTTCATACAAGACCAAGTCCATTATAGTCTCAAAGTAAATATCTAGAACTAGACTATTTGCTCGCAATTCTGAATTAAATCATATTCTGTTCCTTGATTCAAAATAATATATGGTAACTTTTTATTTAATATTTATAGCGAAAATATAAGAACAAGGTAGCGCAAACGCGATGATGTAGGTTCGATTCCCATTCGGGGAGAATACAACACACAGTGTAAATGTTTGTAAATTCATGGCGGTCAATAGAATTCGTTCTAAAATATAAAAACTAAATATATTGACACTAAATTGTGTCTATATACTTTTCTATGTGGGTAATTTTGCATCACAATTACCATCTATAAGCAATAAATAGTTATTAAAATAACCTTTTAACAATAAAGAGTAATATTCCGTCTTTTCAACAGACAAATGGACTGACGAGGAAGGTTTAATAACGGCGCACTAATTACGAAGCTCTCATAGCTAAAACGTGACAGCATAGAATAGTGTCGAAAATGCTGCAATTAGTATAGCTCTTGTGATGTTATAAAAATATCTGTAGTTTCATTATATTTTCACATTTTACCTTTATATATATGTATATATATATAACTGTCTTTACAGCATTCTGCAGAGAGATGCTAGTGTTCAGATACTCCGTTTTACACTTTCCACTCTAACTGGAGTGACGGAACTTAAACTCACATTTCGTTGTATAAGCAGGGAAATGAAAAAAAAAACATTTTCCACAGAGTTTTACCTACAACCATTTCGTTTAGATCGCCTTCAATAATACTTTTGAACCTGAACATTTACAATATGAATATCAATAATACTGTTGCTTAGTGCTAATAAATAAGAATGTACTCAATGTGTACAGCAATATCGTTATAAATATATGTTTCTTATAATAATTTGTTACAATATACTCTGCCTGATTTCATGCACACGTGTTTGAAAGTACTTGCCATCATCGTAACATACAAATAGAAAATAATGATGCAATAGCTTCCTGTCGTAATTATATATATATATATATTATATATATATATATATATATATATATATATATATATATATATATATATAATATATATATATATATATATATATATATATATATATATATATATATATATATATATATATATATATATATATATATATATTATATATGTATATATATATAATATATATATATAATATATATATATATATATATATATATATATTATATATATATATATATATATATATATATATATATATGTAATACACAGTTAAATAATTTAATGTTTTATTACAATATTATATTTAATTTAATTTGAAACTAGTTATCATTCGTGACTTTGTTTATAACACTTGCCATACTACATATCTATTTGTATCTTAATTTCGATTGTAAATATTAGCTTTCTACACCCAGTAGCTTCTCACTGTAGTGACGAGATTTATATACCACTAATGGTACAGTAGCCTCAACTTCACCTGCATCAGAAAAATATCGGCCAAGTGCGAGTTATACTCGCGAACCGAAACTTCTATTTCAATTTCATAATTACAATCAGGTCTACGGAATATATAACTTATAAAAGTTGACAAACTTAGACTGGCGGTCATATTCACTCATTTTGTTGGAAACACATATAGTGTAGGTATTACTAGTTATAACTTCTTCCGAAATTTCATAACAAAAGTAAAGTATCTTTCTCGTATTAGTTAATTGCGTTGACAGAGAAATTTGACATTTTTTGTGCTCCAAGGGACACTAAACTTTGCATTGCAACCAAGCATTTGATATCGCGATCTTGACAAAATGGTCTTGTCTGACAGACAGAGAGACGAACAAACAAAGTAATCTTTAAGGGTTTCATTTTTATATTTGATGCGCGGAAACCTGTGAAAGGCAGAAAGTCGTTTTAACCGCATATTGTAAAAGTTGTTGTGTCTGCTACTGTACAGAGATAACATCAAGAGAAATAGAAACAGCAGTTATAGGAAAAATAATATGTGGAAATGGTATAATGATAATATAATGATAGTTTAATGATAAAATAACTAGTAGAGGTCATCATGCCGCTGTAGGCACGGCATCCACTCTTACCTCTAAATGTGAGTTCTGGGTTCGATCCACTCAGCTCTCTGTCAAGTACGCGCCGGGTGGAAAACTTAGAGTGCCTACCCTACTACATGCAAGTAAAGAGTGCCTAAAGCTAAAAAATGTAAAAAAATAATAATAGGTTCATAATAATAGGTAATAGTGCATTCAAAATCTGTTCGATTCTTTTCCATTTAATAAACATGCGCATGTAAAACACAATAATTTATAGTCTCTTTTATAACATGCATTCCACATATTTCAGACATAACAATAAATCATAATACACACACACACACACACACATACCACCATTTGTTACTGTTTGGGCTCTATGAGCTCGGGAGAGATTTATACGCGGTTTGTTTTGCAAATACAGGACGGACAATTGATTAATTCATCCAAGTGGAGATAATTAATTTACAATAGTTAAATCTAATTCGTTAGATTGTATTTAGCTATTATATTGACAACGAGCTTCATTTAGAATCAGTGTTTGAATTTATTTCTATTATGTAGAGTGTTTTATCTTAATCCACCACAGAGATTTTTGAAAATTTCTTCAATGATGTAATTGTTATTTTTTCTTGGCGAAATCACGGCAATTTTCATTATTAAATAGAAAAAAAGGTTACATACAATTAACGATGTTGAATACGTAATGAATATTCTCTAAAGGTTTAAATTTTTAAATTGTGAGTACCGAGTAACCGTATTGGTATAAAACTGTGACACGGTTATTAACGCCTCACTAGCGCTCTTTCTTTTTTTTATTTTGTTATAAATACTTATATAAACAAAATATTATTTATTATTAATATATTAATACCTAATGGTATATAGATATAATGCAATGGTTACGTGTTCAAATACCTCATGCAAAAAATTTACCCAATCTGATTGGAACTTATAGTGTAGATAAATGATAGCAGGGTGTGACATAAATTTTCATTATATTTCAAGTTAGTATGCCAAGTCATGTAGTAAGACCACAATATTTCGTCATTGTTGTTTCTTTTTCCACATAATACTATTTTTTTGGTTCACCCCGTATCCCGTTTATAGCAAGATAGGTAGTCTATCTTTGTTGAATATAGAGTATATTGAATTAATAGAATAAAGTAGATTGTCGATCTTTGTTGAATGACGAAACTCAACGCCGAGCTTTTTATTATCACCAGAGCGGGGAAAATAAGATTAATCTTTTAATGGGAGTCAAACCCTCACCGTCGCGCTTACGACAGCCCTTATATGGTTTTTCTATCAAATTTTACATACCTAAAATCACACAGAGTCAAAACAACGCTTTAGATCGATGTACGTAGGTAGAAACCTTCCGGCACATTTATAGTAGTTGAAACTGCAGTAAGTATAGCAGTACACACACAGGTGACACGATTGTGTCTGTACATCTACCGGGTTTAGGGCTCGTGGCTACATATAATGGGGAATAAATATTTTAAATATTAATATTGATTTCCATGTCAAGGACGAGTAAATTGAGTTTATCTTTTCCACGTAACCCATAGTGTGTTTTGCATGACAGATACATAGCTATTTAATTTAACCGAAGAGGCTAAGCTGCAGGTAAGAGCTATTAATTGATGTATATATATATATATATATATATATATATATATATATATATATATATATATATATATATATATATATATACGATATTTTACATATTAACTTAGAATATATAACATTACGATGTAATATTTTTTACTTGAATTTAATGTCAAGCGCTATAAGGTTGAAATTATAAAAATTTCAGACTCCATAGTACTTTAACGCATATCACGCATTCAGATTGCTGTAAGCAGGTGGAAGCTCCGAGATCGATTGCCTTTTTGCCTTGCTTGCACAGCTGAGGTAATACTTGAAAGCTTCATCAATCAGAATTAACAAGTTTTAGCTTATATTTTTGTCTGTTTCCTTCCGTTTATTATATTTCCGTGTATATTTTGAATATAATGTGCATACTAACTTGTCTTTTTGTTATAAAAATACCTATCAATAAAAACGGTGGAATAAAATTAATGCGTAACAGAAAATTTATTTTTAATCAAACAGTATATGTGAGCACATTATCTGTAGTACATATGCCAGTGATATTTAGCCAATATGCCCTTCGAATGGCCAAGTTTGATTTGTCTGTACTTTGTGAAGATTAGTTTGCCAATACTGTTCTAAATACAAAGCCCTTATTTTCGTATATTTTAAACAAAAAATACAAAAATTGTATCTTGAGAAGTATAAATATTATAATACTGAAATAAAGCTCACTTTTGTTTGGTCACTTCTACTTTATTTCTTTTCATCAAAATTACAAGGTCCAGCCTCAAAGTTGCGTCAGGAACTACTGTTCTATTATTACCAAATCGGTCGCTTTTATGCTACTTAATCAGCAATACAATCGTATTCATAATTTATTTCTACCCTGTTTTACCAAAACCTAACAATACTATGAATTTCATTACTGTATAAAATTCTACAAATGAATAAGCTGCCAATATACTATAGCACGGGTGAGGGGGAATTTCTTCGGTTGTCACCGCGCCCTCTGTCTCTCCGCACCGGCATTACTCGTGACAAATTACATCGCGCTCGGAAGCGACGGTTGATATGTCAAAAGCATTTAAATTTTCATTGGATGTAATTATTTTTATTCCTCGTAGCTCTTTCGGTGATATTTTTCATTTAGGAAAGTTTATTTTGTGAAACGGACGTGACAATATTATTTTGTATTTCAATAATTGGCTTTTTTGTGTTATATATTTTTTTTTATTTGTATTTTACATCCATTTTCATTTAATGAATATTAAAATTTTCAAATTTTCAAAATGTCACCGCTTATGTTTAATTAAATCAAAGAACACGCTGTTACACTTTTGTTTGAATTCTAAACTAAAAAATAAAAAAATATTTTTTTTAATTCTTTCATGGTAACTTTTGCCTGATAACAAACGAGAAAGAGCTACAAAAGTCTATTGCTCATATTTCAAATGAAAACCAACTCTAGAACCAAAATAATGATATCACAGCATATCTTTTAAGATATGTCGTTAAAAATAAATATAAAAATTTTATTAATATTCATATATATATATATATATATATATATATATATATATATATATATATATATATATATATATATATATATATATATATATATATATATATAACGTAGTATACCAGAATCTATAGTATCAGCCGTACGTAAAACGCTCAACACGTTTGAACGAGTCTTCCTGGAAGCCTAAGGCGTTTGCCAAACCTACTGTTGACTAACTTAAATTGTGTTTTCAAATTACCTGTTATATTAGAGACCCTTATAGCGCAGTGTAAGCAGTGTCTCATAGTAAACGCGACGGTTGCGGTTTCGATTCCTACCCGGTGGAAAGAATTATTTAATTTCCTCACTCTAGCAAGAAGACAAAGCGTGGCGTTGAGTTCCGCCACTCAACAACCAAAGTTTCGAAAATTAGAGGGAAGTAGGGAACATAGTGTCTTAACTTTCCTCGATCTACCTCACTGTATGTGGTAAAATATGTGAAGTTATTTATTCATTAATTAAAATTTACATTTTTCATGAATAATTCATACAATTACAAGAGAACAACAACAAAAAATTGCACATTTATACAACTTTAACTTTTGTTTATGAGTACTATACATATATTTTCACCAGACTTTCAGTTGACTTATTTATGTGCCTACATTATATTATGAGTTTCTGGGGAAATAGGTGATGTGCTTCTATCGTGGACTCGGAACGTCATAGAGGCGGCATTGTATATACACCTTAACACCTCGATGTATTGATAGTCATTTTGGCTTCACTGGAGAGACTCTAGCACCGCCTAGGTCTCAAAAGAATCGAAGGCTTTCTCATAGTCCACAAACGCATTACATAATACTTCTGTATAACCTGTTGCAGTGTATGTACGTGGACCAAGGTACCGTGGCCTTCATGGAATCTGGCTTGTTCGGGAGGCTGGAAATCGTCTAATCTGCGCTCAATATGATTAGTAAGAATCCTCGAAAGAAGCTTCTGGACGTGGCTCAGCAGAGCAATGGGTCTGTAGTTTTTCAATAGAGTACTGTCACGCTTTTCAAAGAACAACACCACCACGCGCCTGCTCTATGACAGGACACAACTGGGACATTTCCGCTACTGATGACTGTATCAAACAGTTTTTAAAGCGCCACTAGGAGGGGCTTTCATCCAGCTCTTTAGCAGCTCTGCTTTGATACCGTCATCTCTCGGCGCATTGTTGATTTAAGCTGACCAAGGGCCCCCTCTAATTTTGTACAGGCTGACGTCCGGAATATCTTCAGTATAGTGCTGGGTTAATTTTGCTCTTTTGTCATTGACCAATTAGGGCTAAACAAAAAAACAAAACGAAAAAAAGACGAGAGCTTCTGAGGAGGGGTATAACAGTCCGTAGTACCTCTCAATTTTTTCTCAGTAAGTCCAACTTTCAGAGATAAGTCACTCTTAGAATCCATCTCGGCTGGACAACGTTCTGGAAGCTTCAAAATATATTCTCGTGTATAAGAAGAGTGAGACAAGGCGCTCCAAAGTCATCACTGTTTATAACTGTATTGGAGAATGTATTTGGAAATGTACACTAGGAATTCCAATGGAAGGCTGTTTTTTTAACTCATCTCAGATTCGCGTATAAGATTTTAAAGGACCGAAATAATTAGAAATGATGTTATATACATTAGATCCGGAAAGTATCAAAGTAAAATTAGAAATAGTGCTGTAATACCAATAAAGAATAACGATCACATTATAGAATACTTTGAAGACTATATATATATTTGGGCAAACAGGTATCTTTCAGCAAAGGAAATAGAAAGAAATGAAATAGAAAGAAGAATAAATTTAACTTGGAAAAAATATTGGACACTCAAGGAAATTTTAAAGGGAGATTCTACCAACAGTTTGGAGGATATTGTATTTGGCACCTGTACCTTGCTTGTTGTGTAGTCAAACGTAGATTTTTACGAAAAAAATAAAACAAAAAGTTCTGATAATACAAAAGTCTATGGTAAGAAACATATCGCTGACTGACGCTAACCATACTAACTGACGCGTTATCCCAAACTCTAAAACTAAACTGAAACTGGGAATGGGCAGGTCACATATCATACTACTCAGATGCAGATCTGAGCTGCACCATACAAGTCACAAGGTGGAACGGACATACAAAAAAGAGGAAGAAACGCAGGCCAATGAGGCGGTGGGCGGTAGGACTGGTGACGTGTAAATTTCAGGATTAAACTGGATGTCCACAGCAATATCTATATTTCATAGAGGAATAGAAAAGAAGGCTAGGTTCACTTCTAAGAACTGGACAACTAAACATACTAACACTAGCATTAAATAAACTAAACAATTTTAAAACCATTAAAATTAATTCTAACATCAAATAAATTGTGAACACTTGTTAGTGAAAAAAAATAATAATAAAGTTAAATTTTTTTTACTGACACGCAACATTTCATTTTATCTAACATCTCATTCATTTTCCGTTCGCTATAGGAGCAATATGAAAGAAGATATAAATTAAAATATATTGTGTTGAATGAATTGAAACAAAACAATTCTTTATTATTGCATTCATCTATTGACCCATTATATTATTTTGATTATAAGTTGGAATTTTACAATATATGCAAATATTACAATATATGCAGGCATATTATAGAAAAATATTTCACATAATTATTATAATAATTAGTTTATTTAATAACAATATTTCATTGGTATTGGTTTTTATATCAATGGTAGTTTCCATTGATGATTTTGTTCTTTTATACTTAAAAAATCTATCAGATTCCCATGGTAAATTTTTAGGAAAAACCTGTATTGCAGTTAGTTAAAAAAATAAAAGAAAATATTAAACTATATACAGATTTAAAAAAAATTACACATATATGAGGGTAAAAATTACAATTTAGTTTAATTTTATTTAATACAAGCAATGGAAGTAGAAACCTTCCAGCACATTTATAGTATTTAAACCTGCAGTAGGTATATTAGTACTCACACAGGTGACACGATTGTGCCTGTACGAGTACATTCACCGGGTTAAGGTTTCGTGGCTTTAATAATATAAGGAATAAATATATTAAATATTGGTCTCAGGATTGATGATAGTGCAGACCTATATCAATTATGAATCTTCTTGAGTTGAACGAAATTAAAGAGTTAAATTCTGAATTTGAAGTTTAAAAGTACGATGTTATTTCAGGATTCGCTGTATAAAATGATGCACTTGAAACTTAAACGAGCAAATTTAATGCGCAAGAGTATATATTACCTACATATATATTAAAGCTTTACCGTATTTTAACTTACAAAATTGAAATTTATTTTCCATCGTGCTACATTAATACTGTAAAGTGAAACAAGACAGTAAGAAGTGCAGGATAAATCGATGCGCCATCCTTGCATTAATTTTCTAAAGGTGTAATTTAGTGATGTTCTACTTACAATATAAGACTATTATAAAATGTTTGTTTTAATAATAATGATAAAAAATTATAATTTTGAGTCTATCTTATTTACTATTAAATTAACGATGACGGTTGTGGGTGCAATTCCCACTCAGGGGAATGAATCCTCGAAATACAGAGGAAGGCAAAGTGTGGCGTTGAGTGCCGCTGCTCAACTCGCAATATCTCGATAAGTGGGGATAGAAGTATAGAAGATATAATGAATTAATCTGTCACATTGTATGATAAATAAAAAAAGTGTAACATCACTACACAAACAGTTAAAAATAAAAATATTCTCTAGTATAAACGCTTCAAACTATTACATTCACTTACAGCTCAGACGATAAGTACGAGTATATCCTCTCTTAAACCGGAAAATAAATTAACTTATCTTAGTCTCGCCTGCTTGTCCGCATCCCGGTTATTGTTTTAATCCCTACTTTTAAATTGTAACTTAGCTAAATAAGAATAATATTCTTTCTATTCGAATCAGAAATACATTTAAGTTAGCCATGATATTAATGTAATTATCGTTTTTAATTATTGTTTTTTTTTTAAATTCGTGTTCGTGTATGGTCTTAGAAACGGTTGAATTTTAGTATTATAGGATTTTATAAAATGTATTAATGATCCAATATGTTTTTTAAAACTACTATTGACGTTGTGGGCCCTTGAGGGTTGCGTGTTCGACCTCCACTTGGGATAAAAGTCATTCAAATTTTAGGTAGAGAACCTATCCCGTCTATCCTGCTACATTTTACATAGAACGTGGAGCTAAAAATATTTAAAATATAAAATTTCGTATGTAAATCTTTATGTAATATATTTATATTCAAATTTATATTAAATGTCACGTGGTATGTGAGTATTAATAATTTTTTTTTACCATCTCCTTTTTTTAATTCGGTTGAAAATGCAATCCTATGTATCCCATATCATATTATTTCCCTGCTATAATATTTTATATTTTTAACTGTAAAGTAATAAATTACCATTGAATGTAATAAATTTAAAATTCTATATTGCAGAGCTACAAAAACAATACAAAAATGGACAGCATAACCTTAATGTCTAAATTGAACACAGTTTGTAGAATAATTCAGTAATGGTCGTGTAAAATGAATGATGCTGCTCGTAACCCGAGATATACAGTCGACAATCGGGACAAATTGCACAACGCACTTAGGTACTAGAGTGCCGCCAGTGCCAGAGAGAATTGGATGGGATTACACGTAAAAGGCATAGCCAAGAAGCAATTTCTTTTGCTATTAATTGTACCTTTTCGATTACCTATAAATATAAACTAAGTATTGCTCTATTAATTAGCCTATATAGCCTATATAGCCTTGCTCGTTTTGTTTTGTTTATATCGTTTTGTTCTAAAAAAAATGTCAATAATGATTAATTAACAAAGACATTTTATTACTTTTTTTTGTGAATTTCCTTTATAAAATTGGAATATATAGGTGGTATATACATAGTTACTTTAATAAAATTCAATAGGCACACATTTTACGCTTTCTCCCGCATATAGACAGATGGAATCTAGTGCTAAGACACGGTTTTCCCCGTTTTCTGCATTTCGAAACATTGCGTGTTGAGTAGGGGAGTTCCCCTATTCAACACGCAACACTCAACACGCCGGGCTTTGTCTTGTTACCGACGCGAGAATCGAACTCAAAATCGTCGTGGTTTAAAGTCAGTCGCTGTGCCGATCCTTTGATACATACACCTTGACCTGCAAAATAATAAAAAATATTATAAATTATTTTTTATTTAATATGAGCTAATATTAAGCCGTCACGGCTGTTTATAAATGCTACGACTATAGGTTTAATTCTCACTCGGATTAAAGAATTACTTCTGTTCTGTAACTGGATACGTAATATTTCGAAAATTGTATACACCGGAAGCTGAAAAATAAAAAAGAAATAAAAATTGTGAAATACAATCGGACGCATCAATCACGTAAATGTTTACGTACAATGCTATTCCCCTACGCAACTAAAGCTGCAATTACATATTCATGTGAAGCCTAGGCGAATTGCTTAAATATGTCGTAACAACAAAAATATTTATTTGAATTACAATAATTTTCTTTACTTTATGTAAATTATTTTACTCGCGTATATTTCTATGATTATATTAAATAATAGTTTTTTTTGTATTTCTTATATTTGGGATAAAGTCAAGCTCATATCTTTTTATTATTTGCTTAAAAATAGCAAATATTCGTTAACATTCAATTTTCTTTAATTCATTTTGAAAAGCAATTGGTTTTATTATGCAACAAATAACAAATCTATTTATAGAATTTCAGTGAAATATATAAAATTTTAAATGCCTTCTATATTCGGTCTAAAATTTTCCATTTAAATAGCACCAGGTTTCGGATACCCGAAAACAACAAATTAATCTGAATCCATACAATTGAAATCCTTTTTATACCTAATTAAATATACTTAGCATTTCTTAAAAGTAGAGTAGGTTTGTGAATAAACATTGCCTATCTTAGCAGCATAATAATTAATCACAATAATTTAACGCAATTTAAAAAGAACTTTATATTTTACGTACTACAGTCAGTTTTTAACCTGTTTAACAACTATGCACAGAGCAGGACTAGGGGAATTCCCTGCATCTTTAACGATATATATATATAAATTTAAATTGTAAAACTTATATATAGATCGTTTACATTGCATGATAATAGTGCTATTAAAGACTGGTATTCCGTTTAAAACAGCAATGTATACGCAATTAAGAAATTCACTCCATATTGGTTTATTTTACTTTCTCAAGAAATAATATTATGGTAGTAAGCAGGGAAGTGTCTAATATAAAGGCTGATACCGGCCTGCAGTTCTATACATTACTGTTATAATAATGAAGGCATGCGTGGTCTATGGTACTTTGTGCCTATTGGTGGCTTTTGTGGCGGTTGCTCAATGCACCGAGGACAACGAAGATGTACCTCGTAAGTATAATATTTTTTTTAATTTCAATGCTTTTTATTTATAAAAAGCTTTTTGTCATGTATTTCAATTTTATACGTGAACAACAAAATTGATTTTTTATTCATTCCTCTTATAATCTCGATGTTCCTTAAATTATATGAAAATTAAAAACTGTATGATAAAATAAAACAAGAATATAATTAGTTCCTTATCTAGTTAGTTCCTATCATAGTTCCTATCATCTATGTATATCTCGAAGCAAATATAAATAATAAAAATCTTGTCTCTCAAAAACAAACGAAAGAAAATAAAAAAGCTTTTGCTTTATAAAATGATGTACTAACTGAAGAAAACAATATAAATATATCGAATTGGTATTATTCGTCACTATTGTTAATTTCTATATACAAAATGTTCATTCATTAGTTATCATTGTTACAGATATTCACAATTTGCTGAAACGGCAAATTATGCCGATTCGACCGATTTACCCTCGTTGCGCGCTGTGGGAATGCAATTCCAACTGCATACGACGCGGCTATAGAGGCGGTTACTGTGCCTTCACCGGATGCCAATGTAACTAATTATAGCTTATATTATACAATGGATATAAGTATGTAAATTAAACTTAATAAAAAAAAAAATATATATATGTATTCCTATTAATTTTTTTTATATTCGGCTTATAAAAATAAATAATTTATTGATAATAAACGTTTTTGATTTATTTATATTTAGTTTTACAATATATTTTATCAATCTTTAAGTCCAATCGTCTTTAACATATTGTTTTAAATATAAATATATAATTATATATACATATATAAAAGTGGACAAGACAAATTGCATTCCCTTTTGCCAACTGATTATCACCATAATCCAAAGGGTTACTATCACTGGTACAGCCACTGGACATTGGTCAGGTCCAGAAGTTAACTACACATTTCCTGATTTGCTCCAAAGAATTATAGTTCTTAAGTCCCGCTCAATTATGTCCAATTTTGAAGCATAGATCTCCCTCCTCTCATATCCTGCTTACTGTTTAATTTCGGTTATCTATTTTAATCACCTTCTCCACTTCTTCTAAAAAGGCATTGATTTTGCAACCATTTGTCAGCACCAAATTTACCGATTATTTTACGAACATATGTTAATATCGGTCTTTGTAAGCTGCCGTAGGGAAAAATTTTTATGCGTCTCGAAGGTACCTTGGATCGAAAATATACTAGTTATTAGCCTTCATAATTCTCCAGGTTATTTTCAAACACACATTGTGATCCTGCATTGTTAAAGAGGCACACGAATTCATTGACCTATTTGTTATTTTAAAGCTTTTGAATATTTTATTGTACTTGCATTTATTTGAAATCTACTGCGGCCAGATCTCTTGTTATCAATACAGGTTCAATACAGGTCTTCCGCATACCTTAATATTTGGACTGACTTGAAGAATTTCAAATTATCAGTCTTTGGTATAACCATTGCAGTGCGGACATTTAGAAAAGTGCACTCTAAGCAAACTGTTACAGTACAGATAACTGCTACAGTACAGATAAACTGTAACTGAAAATTATGGCTTAATAGAGCGCTTGGACGGTCCCGCAACGTTCACAACATTTTATACGTTTTTTAATCAGATTTCAATACTTCTAAATGAGTGTTAATTTAGAAAAGCAAAGCAAAAAGTCAAGATATGTAAAATTAAGGATGATGTTGAATAAAAATAAACAATGACAACGTTTAAAAAAAATATTAAGAGCTTCCTAGTTGTTTTTCGCTTTAAGAATATTATTTTGCTCATCATCCGAGGCTAAAGGCATCCGAGGACATTTAAATGAGATAACAGATAACTAATTTAAATAATAAAGATATATTGAGCGGAGGAACGCACGCACTTTGTGTCACGATAAAGGGTGAAATAGTAAAAAAATAGTCATGTCTTCACGCTTTTCCATGCCGCTTCACGCTTTTTCAAGACACTTCGGTCTCTGGCCAAATAATTTAAATATAAATAAGAATTTCCCTGATACATGAAATCCAATCCATGACAGTCAGATTATTTCTTACATCTTTCTCATCATTTGGTTACCAAAATAAAATTATAATAATATAAAACTGATTTCTATGAATAAGTGATCATTATAGAAATATTATTTTTGTGGGTATTTCGCCATTTTATATAAACTATGATAAATGCCAATTATAGATGTTTTTTAATTATAATTATATATTAAAAACAAAGCTTATCAAACAACTTTATTAAATTAATTACATATATGTGTGTTTATGTATATTTTTTCTACGGTCGTTGGTTGTTGGGGTTGAGGTCACCTAGTGGCTGAGAATTTATTTGTTTTTATTTATACTTAAATATTCTTACTCTCGCTTAAAATGCTCCATATGAAATGGCTAATGCCATTTAGTTGCGATAAAAATCCGTAGTTACTTTGAGTCGGTTGTACACTTAAATTATTCATTTGACGTCACGTTAGCTAATAATGCCTGTAAAATGAACAGGAAAATTCTTATGTTTACTCAATATACGAGTACACAGACACAATTTCTAGTAAATGTAATAAATATACAATACAATAATCTTATCAATGATTGCACAATGCAATTTGTAACAGAAATGCAAGCTTGTACGTCACGAATAATAAGCCTTTAGTTAAAAACGTATTAAATTTTAAAATATTTTTTGTTAAATTTTCTTCTATGAAAACATACTACTTACGTACGTTATTGATAGATTTTCATTTTTCGACTACTACATTCCTATATCTTATAGATACTTCTTTCTATTGCTACATTCTTATAAGATAATTAGTACATATTTATACTTAGTGTGGAATAACCTTTTAAAAAGAAGGTAACTACCGCGGGTATTCCCTCTGTACCCGATATGGACTTAGTAGTATATGAATGTGCCGGAAAACATATGACTAAATATGCAATTATCAATATGAAACGTATCCCTTGATTAGAAACCTGGAAAACGATAGCTTTTTCCTTAAGATAAAATCAGCAATGTACACATTTATTCTAATGTTATCAAAGTACTAAGTGTTCTTTGAAATTAATCATTTATAAGAAATTCTATATATAAGTTGATTATTAGCAGTTAGTTTATACAATCATGAAGACGTTTATACTCCTTTCATTGTTCCTCGTGCTGGCTTTAGCCGCTATAGCACATAGCTATGAGCCTGACGAAGCTCCCAGTAAGTACTAACTTTTTTTTTTAATATTAACTTATTATGTAATCTGCTTCTCGTAAACTTAAAGTAAACCTGAATTATATATTGACTAAATGAAGTTTTGTAAAGTTAAATATGTTATAACTTTAGTGGTTTCCAGCACTGGTGATTATATGCTGATTTTTTATAATCTTAGCTCAATAGCATGTCATTTTGCTGTAATTGTGTAGTTTTATAGATAGAAAAAGCTTAACGATAAAATGTATGTTTTCGTTCCATATTTTCCATTCGATTAAAGATATTGTGTGTGGAATTGTAGTGGAGCTCAAGGTTATACTGTATTTAGAATAGAAAAAATCGTCAAGTTATTGAATCAAATATAGTTGTCATATGAACAATCAGATACTTTTCAAGTATTCCAAGACATTGTCAAATCTTTTACTTATATTTAAAAAGTGTTTATTTTGAACGTTGATCAAAAAATATCAGATTTCTTTTGTATTATTTATAATATATAAAAATAAATTCATATGCTTTTTAATACTGTTACTTCTTCTGACTTATATATATTTTCTCTATATATTTTTGACTTTAAGGTCTCCACAGTCTAATGAAACGCCAAATTAGATCAGGATGTGCTCTTTGGGAGTGCGCTTCTAACTGCAGAAGACGGGGCTTTAGTGGTGGCTACTGCGCTTTCACTGGATGCTCATGCTATTAATATGAAGTGATCTTACAAAAATTCCTAAAAATGGCATGTTATTACTCCACTGGTACTACTTAGCTTGAACATAATAATCAGGACTTCAAAATTTTAATTTTAACCTAATCTTATTTTTAGAAATAGGTAAATAAATTTTATGTTTATATAATTTTTTGTGTACTATTTTTATATATGTGAAATAATTTAAAATAAATATGCTTAATATCTATCATTTTATTGTTTTTTATATATTATACCCATCTCTCTTATTTTTGGATATTGCATTGAAAATTACGTTACAAATGTACAAATTGAAAACAACTAATCAAGTGTCTGATATATTCAATGATTTTGGTGTAAAAATTTTGTCTACCAGAGCAGAGAAATGAAGATAATTTTTAATATAATCATTCCACCGATTGGTGATTGATCATACAACCGACGTGCTTATAATCACAAACCGACGTGCTTATATGCAATAGGATCACTGTCCTACTGCGCCACGGCCTTAATTCTCATAGAGTAAGGTATTTAAAAAGAAATATAATAGTGATGGGACATAACTCGTGACTTTTACATCAATAAGTATATTTGCATCTTGATAACTTGACTGGATCTTTAAAATTAGATTTAAAATTAGATTATCTATTCGTCTTGCTACTTAGAAAAAATAATGAAATTAATACAAATCATTAGCATTTTCATACGAATCTATATATATGTACTTAAATCCTTACACCAAATGGGTGATTAAACCAAGTCTTTAAGCTTGGTATAGATGATAGTACTCTCAGTCCAAAATTTATAGTCAACAATGGGGACAAATTGCAGGATGTACTTACATTACCCAATCCAAGTACGTAGAAAAATATATATATTATATTCTAAAAACGCAGGTTTTCCAGAAGATAAAAGTATGTTTGGTTCAAAAATTACTTAAGAAAACCTGAATGTTATGTATAGTGTTAGCATAATTTACTCATAGTTATAATATATTAAATAAAACTGAAGACATTGTCAGGTGTTTACATATGTTTACATACAGTTAACGATAAAATACAAATGATAACATTCAAAAAAGTATTTTTTTTTAATATTTTTTTTTTATTTTTATCAGCTTCACGTATTACATGCGAAGTGGCGAAACTCAACGTCACTTTTCCTCTTCTCTTACTACGAATATAATGGAGAAAATAAACAATTTCAAATACAACTATAATATAATAATTGTATTTGAAATTATATTATAAAAACCCACAACCATCACGTTCACGTAATCCCACTACACCACGATGATATTTTTATTTTATTCAGAAATTAATTTAAAATTCAAATTGTTACCATTTACGTGACATAGCTAATTTTAAGATCGCTCAATGCTTCAATGTTTTAACAGAGGACGTCCTGGCCACAGAATATAATAAAGAAATACAAACATTCATCGAGTTAAACCATTAATTAATAGAACTAGCACATAAAAATATTAAATATTTATATTGTGCATGTAATAAGAAATAAGCGACCGATCAATTCAATACGCGGTAAACAAGCAGGTTGGTTATGATTATTAATTCTTAAAACAATATTCAGTTCGAGTACCTAATGTGACTTCAAAGAAACTCAAACTTAACATACAGCAAAGTACTTTGCTTAGCGCAATCTTGTTTTAAGAACAATTGTAATTTGATCATTTTAAAAATAGAAGCTCGTATCGCATGTGAATCGCATCGCTCGTATCGCAAGTGTAGATAAGAAATTTACTAGGTAATTGAGCCTAAAATAATATTTAAATAAAAAGGTATTAAGCGAAAGAGACAACTACTATCAGGACAATAACATTCAACATGAACTAGCTAAATCGAGTACGAGGTCCCCCAAAAGTGGAATGTGAGTAAACAATAACATTTCATCTTTAATCTTATCACTGAAGTAATTCAAACACATTTGTAACAAAACAAAGGCGACATTCACAAACGACTCGAAGCTTTGCACTTGGAACGTTACGGTCCCTATTTGTATAACGTGGATATAAATTTATCACTTGCAATTCTGTGCTAGCGAAATTGACTCCGGGTATTCCCCCTGCGTCCAATATTTACTCGTCTTGCAGATCTCTAATACGTGATTTTAACAAACGCAAAGCAAGCAACCGTTGCCGTTTTAGTACATATTTGGCTAATGTGCCGTCATATATAAACCGCAATGGATACTTTGTGTAACGATGCTATAGCTGTCATACTTTCTCTAGTAGTCTTAAATTATGAATACTACGATGCATGCTGGTATAAGGAATGTATAAATATATTGCCTGTTTCAATCTCTTCACAGTCAAATTGTGTAATTCCGTCATGAAGATATATTCAGTTCTGGCTATCTTGTTAATTGTAATTGCACAAAGTGACTCTATTTGTTAGTAGTACCTTATATTCTACAATTCATTATTAATCTCACTCGATCAATCGATTTTCCCTTAAGATGATATATATCTTTATATCTGATGATAGACACATAACAATGTGTTTACATTTATTTACAGATATACATAATAATATGGAGAGGAGGCTAGTAACTAAGACAACTATAAATGTGAAACCACCTCCTGGCTGTATATTCTATGACTGCATTGCTTCGTGCAAACAAAAGGGGTATAAAAGAGGTGGATACTGCACTATGACTGGATGTCAATGTCTACGATAATACTCGTCTGAAGTAAAGATACAAAAGGAGTTAATTAAAGTGATAATGAAGCAACTTCTCTGAACAATTCTAATTATATAAAGTAAAACGACTCGAGTATTAACCTTAGGCTTAGTATTTTAAGTGTTATTATCAGCAGGGATTATATTTTTAAGTATTCTACTTTATTAAATAAATATGTTGTTAATAAAATTATGCCCATTGTGATGTAGTGGGACAACGTCCGACTGTTAACGTAGTGGTTTTGGTTTCGATACCCACTAGGGGGAATGAATCATTGTCTTTTTTTCCATCTGATATGATAGCTATTCATTAAATATAATAATATTGAAGTTTATGGCTAACTTATTTTATACATATATATTTATTCAACTACCTACAAAATATCATTCGCTTGTCAAAGTGACGTTACCACGGGTGGTATTGGAAAAGACTCGCTTTTGTATCGAACGTCAAGCTGTTAAGACTATTAAAGTATTAAGTGTCCAATAAGTTGTGTTTCTTTGTTTATTCTACAAGCAGTTTTACATTATAATAACAAAATAGTAATATCAAATAAATGATAACTTTTCACATATTCGAGAAGCTAGCAGATAAGATAAGCACGACGTATATTTTCATCACACAACACAAGTTTGGGTGAAAGGAGTGGAGTGTAAAACCTCTCTTGTTAAATATAGGATAAAAGATATGAATCGATACAGTATATATTTAATTGTTATTTGTAGTTTCATTGAAGTATAGTTATTATATATTTTCTCTCTCTTTTCTTTCTCTTATATATATTCTCCATACAACGTGACATGGGCGGAATTAATTGTGCTCAACTGGCACGTTCGAAACGCCATTACCGTAGAACAGAACAGAACAGTACTTCAGGTGGAATCTTGCAACTGAATTTTGAAGTTCAGCCGATTGAACTAAAATAAAGTGACGTCACTTCTCTTCTGACATCAAGGACTCTACTTCAATAACATATATCAAGTAGAATATCGACATAAAATAAAATGATTTGCCGACAATACAAATGTAAAAAAAAGTATTTATTATATAAGCTTTCCGATAGTGGCTTTGCCCGTGTGGTGCTTGCGGTAAAAAGATTGCGATCAAAGTAGTAGCAAATACGAATACTAAATATCTCGACAAGCTTTTATTTCATATAAATAATATACTGGCGTTATATCATAGTAGTAAAAGTTTTAAAGGTAATATTCATGCAAAATCTGTTGTCTTTATTTTAATTGATATTTATTTAGCTTAAATGATTAATAAAATGATGTGTATAAAATCTTATACTTAATATTATTAACTTATACTTAATATAATTGAAGCGTCTGCTTGTAATATTAAAATAACCGCTTTTTATTGCAAAAATTTTTTTTTATTTCATTTTGTCTATTTGTCTATTTGTTCCGACTAATCTATGAAAAACTGGACCGATTTTGACGGGAGTTTCACTGGCAGGTAGCTGATATAATAAGAAGTAACTTAGGCTACTTTTATTTTAGAAAAAAAAAATGTATATTATATTTGAGTCAATGATACCATGTACAATATGATTTCGTATAACATATCAAAACAAACGCAATTTAGTTTAGAAGCCGCGAGCGGGTCGCTAGTTTTAAATAATTTTATAAATTATAGTATAGGGTATAGGTCGCTAGTTTTAAATAATTTAATATATAATAGTATATAGCATAGTTATATATATGGCTTTTATCTAAGATTAAAATTTATGTTGGAACCGGAACACCTAATTTCTGATACGGCGGAATCGGAATACTTATGTTTTTCTAGACCTAAAATTTATCATAACACAAATGTGATAATTTTCTTAACGCTCATACAATATGAATAAGCCATAATAAGCTCTAATAACGCATCTCCATTAGAGGCTCAATAAAGGTTAATGATTTAATGCCATTTGAGTTTTATTTAGCAGCAAAGCTTCGTAATCCTCTTATCGGAAATATACTAAAACTGGCATAATATATAAACTAGTATATATTTATGAGAGATTTATTTAATTATTTAATTGAATTGAGCAAGAGGATAAAGATTGAAGGGTGACTTGGCCATTGGATTTTGGTTAGACAGAGCTCTGGTAAGACAAAGCAGGGTACGGTTTTCGCCAATAAGCAAATAATGCCTCGAATTGACAGCAGATTCTCTGTGCCTTCCATGAACTCAGGGAAAAAGGCGTAAAGTGGATTTCATTTTTTTATATAGACACAATGTTATTCTTCGTTACTCTAGCTATATCGTCGATATTATAGAGTCGTTATGGACCCTTAATATACCATAAAGTCTTGCACTCGTACAGATGTTTAAACTAACATTATTTATATATACTTAATAGTTTAATATAAATATGTTTCTAATAAATGACGTAGATGAATATTAGAAAGACACATCTATGTTAGAATTTCCAGTATCATATCTTAACCAATTAATATTGAAGTATAAAGAAAAATGATGAAAAAATCATTTGCAATATTATTCGAAATTACGTTCTTATCATATATCATTTCGAATTTGGTAAGGTAATGGGAACTTGGACAGTAGAGGTATATGTTAATACATTTTAAAGGAGCTTCCTCTAAAATTTAGAGGAACTTGGGACCCAAGTATAGGTTTAGAGTTTAAACCTACACTTGGGCCCCAAGTCCAAGGCGCTGCTCTGAGCTCCTCGTCCTACAATGCTAAGTAGTTTCTTCTCATTGTACTGTAATCGTACTGTAATTGTCTGGTTTTCTATAAAATACATATATAATAATATAAAATATATAAAACGTTTCTTGAAAATGTACTTTTCTTTAAATATTATTAAATTAAATATTATATTATAGATTATATTCGGTTTCCCTATTTTGCTAAACATAATATAATATTGACTAAATTGTCTCTGTATCTGCCTCACTAGAACACATGAAAATAATAAAAGAAACTTTTATTGTCGAAAAAAAAACAATAAGTTTAATTCGTATGTGACAGTTATTTCTCCCTCTTATTTAAGGTCACCGAAGTTGATTAAGTTCAGAAGAGAATAATATTTTAACTCATACTAATAAATCAACAAATATTTTGGACTCATTCCCATCAGCAAAATATATTAAAGCTATCTTTTTATAAAAAATATTTTATAATAGATCACATAAATTAAAATGATAAATAAAAAAACACAAGTAATCAAAATCTTCCCTTATTGACAAGTCTATAAGGGCTTAGAAAATACATAGGAATTGTCGTCGGCACAATAATTTTACCAGCAATGGAATTCGATATCACTTGCCGTTTTCCAGTTCCAAAGTAATAAGCTTGTATTACGAGCTTAGAACAATAGCTTGGATTCCTTGATTTCATATCTGTAGTTATTCTGTAAGTCACATGTATAAGTTTTTTGGCACCACCTTTAGGATTATAATAACGGTGGTCAGCCCACGTGGCAGCGTCTCTAGCTACGTTTCCATTTGGGCAACGGTATACAGTAGTCCAATCAGATTTGTGTTCGTCAAACCAAGAATGTTTGTTTATTTGGCGATTGTTGCTTTTTATACCCTTCTCCCACCCTGGTCCCCCTTTCATTTCAAGTACCAAATTATCTGTAGTCATGATAGCCGAGTGGCCCACTAACCCCCCTATACCGCGACCAGTTATAAGAATATCGCCCTTTTTCACCGTATTAACAAAGCGTCGCTTGTTATCTGCGGTACTGCGTTTACTTATTCTACTCTTGAAAAGGGATTCTTGTGTATCAGGTAATATCCCATAGTTGTTCATTATTAGCCATTCTTCATAATTAAGAGGCTGAGTACCATTTATGGACATATATTCCGCGTAAAGATCTCTAAAGACCCTTTGTTCGTCCCTCTGGAATGCTTCGAACGGATATTTTTCCACATTAATTATTCCCATATCGACACCGCTCACGTAGGCCCGTAAGCTTGCCTCGTCCGACGAAGAATAAATTTCATCTGAAATAACAAATGTATTGTAAAGTATCGGCATTAAACTGCGCTTGTCCCTATCAATTATTTAAAAGTCAGTTAACCTACTTTTAAAAAATATGACAATTCACAATAACAATAAATAAATAATTATGAATCATTTAATTACTTACCAACTTGAGCATATTCACTGTAGATCTGCGTTATACGCGTTAATAATAAAATTAAAGAGATGTATTTGTGAAACATATTGAATATAGACTGGTAGTGCTCATGATTAAGTTAACTTCTACTTTTATACTAATATGATTAAGATTAAGTAAATTACCGCCTTATATAAAAAGTAGTAAATCCCCTCGATTTGCTTACATACTCATGTGTTATCTATTCTAAAACGTAATCTGTTAAACGTACAAACAATGTACGACAGCGTCTGACCTATATATACCTTTTACAAAATAATAAATCTTTGACATAGACATAGTTTCATTACAATATTTATTCACTTAAAAATAGTACTCATTCTGGAGGTACTGCTTTTATTTAAATATGTTTTAGGTTATGTAATTGCTTGTGATATATTCATATATATTATATTTAGGTAATACGTTTTGATTTAGTATGTATGTATAGAGTATTTTTTTGTATGAAAGTATATTTATATTAATATTTTATTTATATATATATATATATATATATATATATATATATATATATATATATATATATATATATATATATATATATATATATATATATATATATATATATATATATATATATATATATATATATATTCTACATTTACTTCTCACATAACCGGGTTAGGTTAGGTTAGGTTAGGAAATGTATAAAATTAAAAGTTACACTCATACGTCGCTGGGGAACATCTTGCATATAAATTTTATGACCTAATTCAAAACCTTTGGCCCCTTTTCCGCTATAAAAAGTAACATGTCCCTTTCATAATTAAATCCATCTCTGTTGCCGAATTTTATTTACATCAGTTCATTGATTTAGACGTTGTAGCGTAACGAACAAACATATAGAGTTATTAGAACATTTTTAATATTAATAGTAATTAGTAATAGATATTCACGGTCTAATTTCATCTTTCAGGTAAAAGAGCATAGAGCAGATTTAGCGTTATTGATCGTTTTAAGTATATAGTTTACAAATATAGTACATGTTTTACTAATGCGACGAACTTCGTAATGGCACTCCCGCTCGTTCCTTTTGGGGATTTAACTGATTATGGATGAGATACACTAAATACTAGTATTATGTGCAATTGATAAGATGTTGGAAAGGATTGAGCTTCACACTTTGTGTCAAAATACTTCGTTGACGTCAGACCCTGTCCCTCTGCACAACTAACAATGCTTTAATATCTTTTGCTATGGCAATATCTTCTTATTTCATATATTTTAATTGGACTAATATCGTTCTGCATTGAGATTCATGAGATTTTAATCCACATATTAAATTTTCAAATGACAGCGAAAAATGGTATTTACGTCAATCGAGATTTACTGGAGATCTTTTTTATAATTAAGCTATTGTAGTCCTACACTGTATCTCCCTGAAAAAGTGACGGTTTGTGGGTTCGATTCCCACTCGAAAAGAATGAATTATTTCGATTTTCTTCGCTCTGGTAACAAGGCAAAGCGCAGCGTTGAGATCCGCCCGTCATCACGCAATGCCTAGAATGGCGTGGGGAATGGAGTGTAGGTAGGTTAGGTGTACAAGGTTCCTTCAACCTACAGTACACCAACCATGTACCTACCTACCTACCTACCCTATGTGCTTGATAAAGCGTGAAGCTAGATAGATAGATAGATAAATAAGATAAGATTTCATTAATCAAATATTAATAAAAATCGATCACCCTGAATTACTTTTGTAAAGGTGCCATTTCCTTATTTCATATAGTTTATGTGGATATTATGATACTTCATGAGGTTATCCAGATCTTAGGCTTTCATATATCAATGAAAAATGCTAAAATTTTACCTGAGCGCTATTTTCTTGTTTTTTTATACTTTAACTGATCTATTTGGTATTACATTAGGCGTTTCAGATCGTTGATTTTTATATGGCAGTGGTAAATATTTATCATGTTCACAATTTTTTGTTATAGCAGCAATCCATTATTTCTTGTAAATACAGCTTAATTACTAAGGTTCTAAATTAGATGTGACAGTCTTCAAATCAATTATGCTCGATTTGCTTACATACTCATGTGTTATCTATTCTAAAACGTAATCTGTTAAACGTACAAACAATGTACGACAGCGTCTGACCTATATATACCTTTTACAAAATAATAAATCTTTGACATAGACATAGTTTCATTACAATATTTATTCACTTAAAAATAGTACTCATTCTGGAGGTACTGCTTTTATTTAAATATGTTTTAGGTTATGTAATTGCTTGTGATATATTCATATATATTATATTTAGGTAATACGTTTTGATTTAGTATGTATGTATAGAGTATTTTTTTGTATGAAAGTATATTTATATTAATATTTTATTTATATATATATATATATATATATATATATATATATATATATATATATATATATATATATATATATATATATATATTCTACATTTACTTCTCACATAACCGGGTTAGCTGGGAAGAAACGATTGTTATATATAGTGAACAATAAGGAATAAGTAAATAAATAATTGCATATATATAAGTAACAAGTGACTAACTAGTTAAAAATTAATACTATGAAGATAAAATTCCAAAAGTCGGTCGAGTGCGAGTTGAACTCGCGCACTTAAATTTTTTCAGTTTGTTGTTTCAGATTAAAATTTTTACACGTTTTTTAAAAGTGTGTTTCTGTTTTTTTTGTGGAAATGTGTGGAAAAGTGGAATGACACTTTAACAATAATAAAAATTATCATGTAGGATTAACAAGCGTTTGCAATGTAAATTCACAAAAATGTATTTTACAACAACAGGTTACAAACTTTCAATCTTATCGGCCTTACTCTTATACATTATTCATATATTATATACATAAACTTTCCTTTTAAATCACTCTGTCTATTAATCAAAGTTTCATTAACACATATTTTTTACGTAGTTTAAATACAAAATTCAAGTGATTGTCTTGCTCAACATTTGTTATGTAAATCTTTAAAATGTGCATTGTAATAATATACAGCTATTATAAAGAAATGTATAAAATTTAAAGTTACACTCATACGTCGCTGGGGAACATCTTGCATATAAATTTTATGACCTAATTCAAAACCTTTGGCCCCTTTTCCGCTATAAAAAGTAACATGTCCCTTTCATAATTAAGTCCATCTCTGTTGCCGAATTTTATTTACATCAGTTCATTGATTTAGACGTTGTAGCGTAACGGTCAAACATACAGGGTGATTAGAACATTTTTAATATTAATAGTAATTAGTAATAGATATTCACGGTCTAATTTCATCTTTCAGGTAAAATAGCACAGAGCAGATTTAGCGTTATTGATCGTTTTCAGTATATAGTTTACAAATATAGTACATGTTTTACGAATGCGACGAACTTCGTAATGGCACTCCCGCTCGTTCCTTTTGGGGATTTAACTGATTATGGATGAGATACACTAAATACTAGTATTATGTGCAATTGCTAAGATGTTGGAAAGGATTGAGCTTCGCACTTTGTGTCAAAATACTTCGTTGACGTCAGACCCCGTCCCTCTGCACAACTAACAATGCTTTAATAACTTTTGCTATGGCAATATCTTCTTATTTCATATATTTTAGTTGGACTAATATCGTTCTGCATTGAGATTCATGAGATTTTAATCCACATATTAAATTTTCAAATGACAGCGAAAAATGGTATTTACGTCAATCGAGATTTACTGGAGATCTTTTTTTATAATTAAGCTATTGTAGTCCTACACTGTATCTACCTGAAAAAGTGACGGTTTGTGGGTTCGATTCCCACTCGAAAAGAATGAATTATTTCGATTTTCTTCACTCTGGTAACAAGGCAAAGCGCAGCGTTGAGATCCGCCCGTCATCACGCAATGCCTAGAATGGCGTGGGGAATGGAGTGTAGGTAGGTTAGGTGTACAAGGTTCCTTCAACCTACAGTACACCTACCATGTACCTACCTACCTACCTACCCTATGTGCTTGATAAAGCGTGAAGCTAGATAGACAGATAGATAAATAAGATAAGATTTCATTAATCAAATATTAATAAAAATCGATCACCCTGAATTACTTTTGTAAAGGTGCCATTTCCTTATTTCATATAGTTTATGTGGATATTATGATACTTCATGAGGTTATCCAGATCTTAGGCTTATATGAAAGCCAATGAAAAATGCTAAAATTTTACCTGAGCGCTATTTTCTTGTTTTTTTATAGTTTAACTGATCTATTTTGGTATTACATTAGGCGTTTCAGATCGTTGATTTTTATATGGCAGTGGTAAATATTTATCATGTTCACAATTTTTTGTTATAGCAGCAATCCATTATTTCTTGTAAATACAGCTTAATTACTAAGGTTCTAAATTAGATGTGACAGTCTTCAAATCAATTATGCCCTAGATCCCATACCTATTATAATAATAGCTAATAACTAATACATTAAAAAAAAATCAAACTCGTTCAGAAGATCTAAAAATGTGTTTGTGCAAACAGAAACAGACAGACAAAAATTTAACAAATCGTAGACGTATACTGCTAGTGTTTTTTCACATCCCAATACTATTAGATAGATGGATAGATAGATATATTTATTGATTCACAAACGTTTACCAACGCTCACATCATTACTACATATAAAACTAAATATATAATACACATGTCTTAATCTTCTTAATCTATAGGTAAGCGTTATAAGCACTTACAGAATATTATAGTGCGAAAATAAACTTCTTAGCACGAATTTTAACAACACAAAAAACAATGAGTATATGTCGTCGTTGTAAAAGTATTATTATATAGATATAATAATACTTTTAAGATGATTTTAGTTTAGTATTCAATATTAATCTTGCTAATGGAATCTGAAAAATTTGTGTATCCATAAACAAAGACAAGGCAACACAATCTCTTGGTACAAAATCTCATGGTGAATTTTGTAAATATTATACTGTATAAAAAAATAATGATATTTATTTTCCAGTTCACCTTAATTATAGTTCTGGATGTGACTAGTTAACAGTCGAAGGCTTAAATCTTATTGTATTAAAAAAAATGACGAAAACACTCTACAATGTTATTATATGATGTGACAGAGGACCAGGATAGAAGACCACCTCTAGTTGTACAAGTGACCGAAGTCCGCAAGATCGCATCAATTCTAGTAAATGGTGTCTCAGAAAAGCCGAAAAGCCCACAAGATAGATCGTGGACGAGACCTTTATGAACCATTTTGAGACGATCCATATTATCGAAGTCGTTTGCACCCATCAGCGACATGAACCAACTGCACTACATCGATAGATTAAACCTCTTCCAAGTGCATTATATCTGTATAAACCTCGTAACGGCCATCACTCATGAGCTAGCACTATCATATCGATGTCCATTGAACGAGACTTACGTGCTCAAAGAGGTTTATTACGGAATCTATTAGGCCAAACTCATGACTTGCTCCCTGAGAAGATCTAGATATACGGGTGCTGCCATTTCAACAGACTCACCTAGCTCCCTGTACCCGGTCCATACTCAAACAGGGAAACGGTATTCTCTCCCGGTTGGGTAGGATATGGAAGAAGAATCCTCGCCATCAACCAATCCCAGGGACTAACATACAAGTCCGTAGTGATCATCCAAGCTAAGACCTGTAAGAGTGCTAAAGGATGTATTACTACACTGAAACCGAAAAAAAACGCAATCGGCAGGTTCATTTGTTGGGCAAACAAAACTTCCGTAACTGATATAACATAAAATTTACAATTTATAATAGAGACGAGGACGCAATACAATCTGGAAGCACAACATATGAAGACATTATCGACAACAACAATCGGCTAACGCCTGACAAATAAAAAGGAACCAAATATAACTGCTGCATTTTACATAAACAAACAAACTGACAAGCATTAAAAAAATCATGCCATCGAATAACTCCAACTATAATTAAATGAAATAAAAACAGAACTACAAAGGTACGGACGCCTTTTGCCGTGTTCATGAAACAATTCTTTTGTTAAGTTTTTAACTGCCTTCAAAAAGCGTAAGGTTACCAATTTGACTCTATTTTTTTTTGTATATATGTTTTATGCGATTACTCCGCAAATTTAAAAATAAATGGATTTTGATAATTATTTTTTGTGTAGTACGTCACGTTGTAGAAGAACACTAGTCCAATGATAACCGGTTTTTATATGAGTATATATATTTTTATTTATCAATAATTACGTTAATTGTTCTTTTAGTATCTTAAGTTTTAAAATAATGCAAATATGATTTTCAACTTATTAGTTGTTGTTTAAGTTTGTACATATTGTTACAGTTTTGAAATCGGGTTTTTGTTAAATAATAATATGTTGTTTCTATTTTCTTATACTGATAATATTATGGCTCTGTTAAAATATATAACCAATAAAACCTTTGGAACAATAAAACACGATGTAATTTTTTCAATCTTTTGTTTCTTTTAACGGGTAAAAAATATTTTACTTTAATTAAGACAATTATTTTTTATTTTTTTTATCTAGTCAAATCTAGGCACGCTAACTTTACCTAACGCTGTTTGTATAGACAAAGTATTTTTTTATTTGAATTCGTCGCGTCGTAGTGCAATTTGACAGTGTCTAAAGAAAATCTTAAAACAGTGCTTGTGAGTAAAGCCTATTACACTGTTCAGAAATATTTAAATGTTAAAAATTTGTGGAATTAATGTCATTTCAATTTTACGCAGGACCGCTACCATTGTATTTAATAATATTTTTTTTATATTGATATTTAAAAGTGCAACTGCTGAGTTTCCTGCCGGATCTTCTCAGCACAACTGCTTTCCAAGCCGGCGATAGCGACATGTTCTTTCGACGATTCAAAAGTGCAAAAAAAAAGATTATTTTGAATTTGAAATACAATTTTTGTAAGTTTCTTCCCCACTCATAGTAATTATATTTTTTTTTATTTCAGCTTTGAGTGTTGCCACTCAACACGTATTTTCTTGAAAATGAAGCGGAAAATAGGGAACAAAGTATATTTACACTGTACCTATACTTTTTACGTTTTTTTTTTTTAGAAATCAATAATTTTTAGAAATCAATAATAAAACGAGCAATGTGGTTTCTTAATAAAATGTAAATATACCAAATTAAACCATAATTATTTAATAATTATCATTAAATATCGATTAACAGATAATGAACATACATTTGGGCTTCAGTTATCGTTGTAAACAGATCGACACTGCTATTTAAATTGACAATCATGTGAATGTAGAGAGCAATAATTGGCTCTAGTATCTAATTTATTTTTAATTAACTCAAATTATGCAATATTTTATACTAGGCTATATATTTACTTAATTATGTAAATTAACACAGTATAAAATATAGGCATAAGCCGTAATAATTTTCAAAATAAATATTTAATATATTCCTACAGAATAATATATTCCCCATGATCATTGTACAGTTTATTAAGATCAATAAATATAATTGTACAAAATTAAAAAGGTTAAATTAATTGTATATATGTTTGTACGTATATATTAATTTGAATATACTTTTGCACATCTACGCATTCGTTTCTCCCGGATGAGTAAATGGGTAGAGCATTGTTTGTAGCGTTGAGGCAGCCTATTGTACATATTTGTAATTTAAATGCAATAAAGCATATTTAAATAAATAAATAAATAAAATTTAACTCAATTAAATACTTAAGTTATTTTATTGAGTTAATTCCTTCTATATATGTGACTGTTAGCAATATATAATAATAATAAATCGTATAGCCATAAAACAAAAGCACAATATTAACTAAAAAAACATTTTAGAACTAACAACTTATCGCAAACGGTGTATTATCTCAGCTTAAGCGATATATATATATATATATATATATATATATATATATATATATATATATATATATATATATATATATATATATATTTGGTGATTACTTATTTTTATAACATTTATTAATTATTCTTAAATATGATTAAAATTAAATATATATTGTTCAAATGACTTCTGAATGACTAACGATTCGAGAACTCTTTATGACAATTTTTTAAATATAAACATTACGGGTTGAACAAAACATTATTGTTCCCTAAGTTCAACGAACGAGTGAACCAATATTCAAAGAACGAGGACAAACGGATTTCCATAAAATATTTTACAACTTAAACCTGCCAGTAACAAAAAAAACATGTTTTAATTTGTCTTATTATATTATATTAACGTCGTTGAGTCGTGTAAAATTGCCCTCAGGCATAAATACGTGTTCTACTGGCTAGGTATCCCAAATGTTATTCTTTAAATATATATACATATTTTTATTTATTTTTAAAATACGATTTAAACATCTGACATGGAGCATTCTACCTTTGTTAGACTTAAGATAAAATAAAACCAAGCAGTTTGACCTCAGGGCCAAAGTTAAATACAGTATCTAATACAATTGCTTTTTCTTCATATTTTAGATTATTCACTTGAATATATTTTGAAGCTGTAAACATTTTATATACAATACATGGACCACAATTTCAAAACTTGACAATTTTCTTTTAAGGACAATAAGGACATAAGGACAATGAATGTTATTAGCTATCATAGCATGTAAGTAACATTATATTCTTATCAAGGAAATATTTTATAATTCATTCTTCTACAATGACAACTAGCATTTATGCAATAGCCGGTTGGTTTCCCCCTTGTTTGGCAGAACTCTGAGCAGTCGTAGCGGCACATTCTTTTTGTTTGAGCGGTGTCGCCCTCTGGAATTGGATAATAAAAATATTAATAAAATTATCATTTAGTATTTCTAAATATATTTAACTTAATATTAAATATATATAGAAATTACTGTTAGAAAGAAGGCAACTAATTACATCTTTGCAGGTGCAGTTAGAGTAAATTATTTATACTGCAATTTTTTTGTTTTTGTGGTTAAATTCAAAAATTAAAAGCTAAATGACAAGACTGATTCTCTAGCTATAAGAACACGATGACTGTTTATTTTGGTCCCATGTTATAATAATTAACATGTATTTTTTATATTACCGGTGTCAATTTGGATATTTCTTAAAAAAATAATGACAGATTTTTAATAATTAATAGGTACTTATATATATATATATATATATATATATATATATATATATATATATATATATATATATATATATATATATATATATATATATATATATATATATATATATATATATAAATTGTTGGAAATATAGGTATTATTTGGGGAGTTAGGTCAAAACTTAGGAGTTAACGAATTGTAACGTCCATATATATACGTATTCACGTAAGGATGACTTTACGTGAATAATACTAACTAATAATACGGCAAGGGCGTCCCCTGCGGGACTCGAGCCTCGGCTTGCGGCCGACGAGGGGGCTGGGGGATGTTCCCTATTCTTAGCAAACCAGCCGCGATCTGAAGACGCAGCTGGAAGAAACTTAGACTAATGGGAAAACTTCTAAAGCACGTTATTTCAAAAAAAAAAATGGAGATATGTTTAAACATAAAAAAATATAACTGTCGAACATAGAACCTCTTCCTTTTTGGGAAAAAATAATAATAGTTGACGCGAAGCCACGGACGAAATACTAGTTCAGTATATACATACATCACACAAACGTACTGATCCCACTATCGGTGACGGTAAAGTCCACTCAATGTTCCGAGAACCATGTGATTTGTTTAGTCTAATTTTTATGTTATGTATAATCAGCATACCGTTTCGTAGTAATACTATATTTCAAAAAAATAAATAAATATATAAGCTTTAGTTTGGAATTAGTCGATCGATCAAAGTCAGTCAGGCACGGACTCAGGCTGTATTAGTCCATAGTATAGCTCGGTAGTCTTTAGCAATTAGGGTTCCCAAGTTTGTAATATATTCATATAAACTAAAACTAAATCATAATTGTAGTAATATAATTGACAATCTTGACTACATAGAAATCAATTTATTTAAACTAGTACTCACATAGTATGGTTTAATTTTACGTTTGCATGTGGTAAAAATATGGTAATTCACAAATTAGATTAAAAAAATTAGTAATTATTTAATTTAAATATTTTCCCATAGAAATAGAGTTAACTAATTTACAATTAATTTTTGAAAAAAGGACCAAAATATATTCGATAAGCGTAAAATTGGATACAAGATTGGTATTTGTTATAGTTGACCTACTTGCAAGATAATACCTATACGAGTGAGTTTACAGAGAAATTGGCTGTATTGTATTACGGAAGTAGGGCGCATATTTACATTATAAAAGAAATATACAAATTTATCGAAATAGCTCATTAAATAAATGTTTTCAAAAGTTATATACATATACAGATTTATATATCATTATATTTTGTTATAGCACATAATATTGGCTGTCTTAGCGCAGCGGTACAGCATCTGACTGCGAATGGGCAGTGCGTTCGATTCCCACTCGAGGAAAATAATTATTTCATTTTCTCGCTCTGGTAAGATGACGCAAGGTCCCAAAAAATTGGGTGGAATGTAGGAAACAGATTATCTTAGCACTCTGACCCTACCTTTACGGAGTGTAGTAAAATATATAATTTCAAGTATTAGTGACTTTCTATTTTACGTATAAAAATTCAAATTGAAAATATGATTTATTTCAATAATTTATAATTTTGCGAGCTACTTTGAATCGTTTACTGCATGGAGGTGGCTGTTTTCTAACCCTCAGCGTGGAAGCCTACTTTGGCAGAGAGGATCCAACAAAAACTCAACAGTTTCTGTTTTCAAATAAAATTACAATTTATCATTTATAAAATTTATAACTTACAAAAATAATAATAATTTTGAATTGGATTTATAAAATTCTATATTCACAACATTGAATTATAATATTATTTATTGTACTAAAAAACATATCATTTTAATATTAAAAACACAGTACACATAGGTGGAAGTCGTTTTTATGACAAGGAAGTATGCTTGAAATCATTTTAAATTTATTTTTAAAACGGTTCTAATTAAAAGGTATTGGAAATTAATTCAAGTAAACCACGTTGTTAATATCTAATAATCTAATGCATAAGGAAGTGTCCAAATTGTTCGTTTAGGCTTTTTGAGGTTAACCGACACTTATAGTTCATGATAGGTTAACTAACCGTTTGACGTGTCGAGCATTACTATTTCAAGTCCATGTGGACATGCTTAATTTAATACACTATGTACTGATAATGAAACTGAGTCTGTTTAGAAGACAATTTTAACAGAATATATCGAGAACAATTGTCAATTGACATGATCGGTTATTATGATTGTTTCCCGATCTAGTAGAATTATAACACTAATAATGTTTTAATCTAAGCGTTTTACCGAAATACCTTGCAGGTATATATATATATATATATATATATATATATATATATATATATATGTGTGTGTGTGTGTGTGTGTTACCTATTTAATTAATATACTGTAAATTATATTAAACTTGTCAATCATATGTCAATGAGTAACATGTTGTGCATGTTGATAGCCAGCGAACAGGTGACCGTCGGCTGTACATAAACTGATTATATGTAAATGGATATATGTATTAATCTGATTAAATAATAACTAAGTAATGTAAATATAATATAACTTTGTAAAAATATTTGACTATTTTTGTATGCAAATAAAAAGCTGATGTTTGGTTCTCTAATCAGTGTTCCGGCGATAATCTAGAGTTATTTATAAGAAAAATACAAACAAAATTACGATAATAAACTTGTCATTATAATAAAAACTTGCTATTTAAGAGGTGAAAGTAATAACACAAATATTAATAACATTTTAATGGAAATTGCCCAAAGAAACAATAAGCTAACTTAATCGTAATCGTAATCATATGCTCTTAATAAAAGCAGAAGCTTTCAATTTTACTCTGTTTAAAAATTAAAACTTTTAAAATGTGAAAATAATTTTAAAAAATGTAAGCATAAAAAAGCGTCTAAAGGAAGTTTTCTTTTTCTTTGAAAAAATACACTTTTAGTTACTCATAATAAGTATTTCACCCATATTTATTCAATTAAAAATAATTATTTACAAATAGTAGTGTTTATACGATATGGGGAAAACCATTAAGCATAACAACTATAACAAGTTTTACGCCATATTGGATAAGCGATTGATACATCCACATGTTTGATTCAAGTTATATTACATTGTTTTTAGATACAAGCTGTATTAAAACGTGTTAATATAAAGCGTAAGTTTCCTTCTTTATATGCCATATTTAGATACATAATAATAACGTAATTTTTTTTATAGATTTTAAGACTAGAAGATTTTAAGTCTTAATAAAACAAATGACTACAAATAAAAAAAGTAAAGTTAATCCATGCCATAAAAATTGTAAATTTAAAACATTTACTAATATTTCAAAAATGAACATTTATCTAAAAATTAATTTTACTATGTAAATTAAATTAAATTAAAATTAAATTTTTTTAGTATAATTTGTATACATTATATTGATGGAATTTCATCAAATCTCTTAATCTAGCAGCTTGAAGTTTGTGACACCTTTATATACCTTCAAAGATAAATATAAAGAGTTAATTTAATTAAGATTTAATTGAACATAAAGCACGAATAAAAATTTTCATTGAACCTAACCTAACCTAACTTATCAGTCACACATGCAAACATTCTCAGTTTACTACACATAATTTGATTCTGCGTACAGCAGGGTAAGCAGCTAAAATTTAGTGTCAGGACTCTCCCGTCCCTCCCAGGAGATCTACCCTTTACCCTTATAAGAAATACAATTACACGTTTTACAATAACAAACAAAATATATTAAGCAATCATACTCTTATTAAGTTTTAAGCTTTATCTATATCAATACGCAATTGACTTTTGCTTTATTATTTGTAACAAATCTCTATGTATATGTATATACACATATATACAAAAAAATATATTAATAATACCTGTTGTAAAATTTTTAAATATACCAGTCAGACGTAATGCCAAAAAAATCGGAACTTCGCACCGTACATAAAGGTCGTGTTTTTTAAGGAAACAAATTAATTTTGAAAAATCTTATTTATATTGGAAAATTTAAAAAGTCTCTAAGAATAGATTTTTATATTACCTTCAAATCCAAAGCCCATGAACACTATAAGCACAATAAATATATTTAAAAATCGTAAATTCATTTTAATTTTTAATTTTTCCGTCTCTAAACGTTAACCACCACATTTAACGAATAATAACACTCAACTGACTGATATGAGAAACGTGACTTCACAGAAATCAGTTTTTATTTATCACGAATCCATTTATTTTAGATTATTGACATTTATACATTAGAGACCGTGTAATTTTAATAAATATTGGCCAATATATTTAAATATGTTGAATTATATTGTTCATATATTATTACTTATTATTTAACATAAAATTAACATAAATAAAGCTATTAATATGTTTATCAAAATGCATTTATGTAAAACAACGTTTTTGCTCTGTAATCGTGATATAGTGCAAATGTGGGACATACCTTTGATTCGTAATTATTTTGTTTAGTGAATTATGATGGAATAGTTGTTCTGTTTCTATTTTGTTTAATATTTTATATAAGTTATACTTTTATTCACATTATATACGTATTTAATGGGTAATTATCATTTTCTTTAATTGATTTAATTTTTTTTTCCAGTTGAAAATAATATATAATATTTCGGTTTATGCTATAAATTAATTAATTTACTTGTTATATGAACAAGATGATTACTAGTTACATACACAAAGACGACCCAAAATATAATAAGTTTAAAATATTCCCAACAACAACTAAGAACTAGTATTTAAAATATTCATTAAAAATAGAAGACTGTACATTGGTTTTTTTTTTTGCACTTGTACACTTGTGCTTCTAAATATACATACATACATTACTTCACTGCTTTATCCCTAGCGGGGTAGTCAGAGAGATCGCTGCGCCAAACGCTGCGGTCCCTACATACCTCTTTCGCCTCGTTCACTGTGATTAACCTCTTCATACATGCTCTCCGGGGTTTCCTCATGCTTTTGACGTGCCCTTCCTCCAGTATTTAAAATTTTAAATTATCTATTCTAAATTTACTACGGCAAAATATACAAAAAATTAAGATTTAACCTACAAAGCTCCTGAAATATTTTCATATTGAATCAAATGTTACTTATATTATCTTATATTGCCATATCAACTAAATTTAATGTTTCAAATGGTAGAAAGAACTGCAGGTGAACCTGTACTATAATAATTAATCAAGCTTGTCATGCTTTCATCTCTTTGCGTAATTAAAACGGCTTTTATTGTTAATTTCTGGCGCCATCTGGCAGCAAAGATTTATGAATGCAATTTTAATTATAAATGTAATAGAAGTGCTTCGTAGTTGGAATAATTGTCTCCGACGTGATGGTGGAAAAGGAAATATTCTCTTACAAATCAAGCTTTTAAATTTTTTTTCTTGAACCTAATTATTGTATAGTCATTAACATTTTTTTACAATTCCTAGTCAATATATATGATTACTTTACTGTTACCATTGCCATTTACCATTGCCATTTACCATAGAATGGAATTTAAATGATTGAAAATGAAATTTAAATTAAATGCTTATTTACACAACCGACTACGTTTACAATGTACAATATGAGATGTGAGTACAATGGTCATGATTCACAAGTCCGGAGTCCCATTCGCGGTTAAGTCCCGGCTCGATAGATCGTAACTCGTTACTCGTATAAAAGAGGTTCGCTCGGAACGTTCTAAATTTAGTTTTTATTCAATATTCAAAGGATAAACTTTAAAATATGTTTCACTTGCAAGTGATTGTTTGTATAACTGCGCTTTGTGCGGTGAATGCGACGGTGGTTGTTAGTGTTTATGATGACGGTAGGTTTTTTCTGCTTTTACAATTCACATTGTAATTATTTACGGAATGGAAATGTGAAAAGAATATATATATATATATATATATATATATATATATATATATATATATATATATATATATATATATATATATATATATATATATATATATATATATAGTTACCTAAATCTTATTAAATTACGTAACTTTTGAGCTATTAATTAGCAAGTAATTTCCAGGCGGTAAGAACTTTAAATGGTGGCGTGACTAATTGAAATAGCTCTTTTATAGTACAAAATCGTATTCCTTTAATCTTACTTTAAAAGACGCTTAAGAATTTACTCCTTCATAGTATAATACCTACTTAGTAATTGCAAGATTTACCCATAGAATATGAAAAGTAAGAATTTCAAACACATCGAGATTCCTCTTTTATAATTCTAAAATACTCATATCTTTAAAAAAACATGGGATAAACACAGAAATACAAAACACACATGATTAAAAATTTGAACTGACATTTATTTATTATTATCCTTAATGTGTGAACAACACATAGGTACTATTGAAATTTTACCAAATAATTTGCTTATATTCTTTAATTATTTATTTAATTTATTAATTATAGGATATACTGCAAAACAGAACGTAAATGATTGTAGCTATAGAGAATGTGATCAACTGTGCCGTCGAATAGGATTTCCCGGAGGGGCATGCGTTGGTGATCGCTGCAAGTGTGACATAATGCAAGAAGGTCAGTAAATATATATTTGGACAACCATACCGACTTTTTTTCGTATACCAGCCTAAAGCTATATATATATATATATATATATATATATATATATATATATATATATATATATATATATATATATATATATATATATATATATATATATATATATATATATTCTCACTAAACGACGTTACGTCCTCTTATTTAAATCAGTGTCAGTAAATAAAAACAATATTTTCGGTGTTTTTTTTAATAATTGAAATATAATTAACACTACAGTCACTTGGTCCGTTTCCTTTTTAACTTATTATTAAAACGATTCAATATTGATCATAACAATTTTTTTTAATTGTTATCTAGAACTAACGCTATGTGTAAACGACTTGTTTACTTACTTACTACATTTTACTTACTTGATAAATTTTATATAAGAGGTACATGTTTATTTTAGGAAAATTATAATAATAAAATATCTTAATGTGCAACCAATATAAATGCTAGTATTTTCGGGTTCGAGCCTTGGAAATATTTATTACGTCTTCTTGATTTAGTTAGAGATAGTATAGCGTTAGGTTAAAGTGAATACACTGTTCTAAGATGAAATGCGAAGAATGTGTGAACTCATATAGAGACCGTATAAGTCAAGTCAAATGTATTATCATTGTTTATTTTATGAGCTAAATTAACTTTGCTAAAATTAATATACAGCTTGTTATTGTGTTCTTAATAATGCTCCACTGTGCTTCCTCATGGACCTTATCTTTTTTTATTATAAATGAACTTTGCAACATAAGATATATTTATCTCGCTTAAATATGATCCTAGTTCTTTGTAAAAATTTATAAGAAATGTGATTTTTTTTTATAAGCATTCATTGTACGATAAATGAATAGTGACGACGTTTGTGAAATCGATTCCCACTCGGACAAATTATTGTAATTATTGTTTTTTCGCCGCTCTGGTAACAAGACAAAAACGGCATAGAAGTTCAACTCTCAACGTGCAGTCTCGAAATTTTCTCGACAACAAAATGTCCTAACACTAGGTATCATTATTTATTATCAGCCTACCGTGCTATATGAGAGATACTCTGTGAAACTAAACAGCCTTAATAATATACTTAATATTTATGATAATAAAATTAAATAATAATAAAGCGAAAATAATATGGACAGAATGTATGTGTGTGTGCCATAGAATGTCGAAATAATAAATATACGATAGATACAAGATCGAAGGCTAAGATCTTAAAAAGCACACATAATTAACTGTTCATATATTATTTCTAATATATTATCTAAGACTTTATTTCAAGCACTTCTAATCCACTTTACTTAGGTAACTAAAAATAAACAAAACGACCTATTAGTACATAAGTTCGCTAATTACTTCACATCTTGTTGTTTCTTTTTTGTGCTATAATATTAACTTAATTCAAGTATAATAATTATATGAATTATTTATTTTATGGAAAATGTTAATAATTCACTATTTATTTAAAATTCACCGCTTTTTTAAATATGTGTAATTTTAACGCGCGATTTTTTATGTTTAATTTTAGGCGCGTCCTGTAAATTTCTACGAATCTCTCGAACAATTGCTATATTATTTATAGAATATATTGACAATTAAATAAAAAATCACTAACTCGTATGTATTTAAAAGATTTTTACTGTAACTGTACTTTTATATGGACAAAAATATTTAATAGAACAACGCGCTAAGGGCACAAGATGACGCGAGTATAAACTGAAATGTTCACGAATTGTCATCTCTCAAAACTTGTGGTACAACCAAAAGTTTTGAAAGATGACAATTCTCCCTATATACTCGTAGAAGGACGACATATTTTGAAATATTACTACATAATAAAGCATACAAGTTATTTATTTATTTAAAAAATAATCATTCCTTCAATTAAAAGAAGGGACTCATTTTACTTACACAAAATCGATATACTATCCTAAAGTACTATACCATAATAAATTTATAAAATAATAAGAATTTATATATAGCTTGCAAACAATAAACAAATTCATTAAAGATAAACATTTTAAATATCCATAGAGTAAATTTATTATGTTTGGATTATGTCTGTTTTCTATTTAACTGGCGATATATCTTTATAAGACTTTACAACTATTTACATATTCATATGTGTAAGCTAGTTAATCTTTAAGAATTTATTTAAATTATCATATTTTTATAGCTTTACGGATACTCTGTAACCTGCATATACATGGTACAGTGTATTTACGTTTTTCACAAGGAATATAATAATAATGATTAAAGTTACGCCAAATTTCAAAACATTCATGCGCCTTGTGAGGCAGAGAGTTTTAGCAAATAAGAGATATGAAGGTAATTTAAATATATGTTATCTTTTTTTCCGGGAAGGAATCGCAGAACTACCACATATGACATGATTCCGTCAACGCTACGTTAACATGATGTAATTTAAATATATTTATTATTATTAATAATTAATTCTAAAATATGCTACATTTACATCAACAGAAACATATGAAATTAGAATTTCACAAGAAATAAAGGACTGTAATAGTAACAACTGTGACCAGCTATGTCGTCGAATGGGCTTTATTGGTGGAGACTGCGTAAATAACCATTGCCGATGTGATAATTACTTAAAACTCAGAGGTAATTATATTATAATTACTACGTCGATTCTCTTATATAATCATAAAAATTATTAGCACTCATCGTGGCATAGCGCCCGACGGTTGGGGGTTCGTGTCCTACTTGGGGGAATAAGTTATATCGTATTTCCGCTCGCGTAAGAGGACAAAGAGCGGCGTTGTGTTCCGTCAGTCAATACGCAATGAGCGGAGTTTGGCGAACGTAGTTTCTTGACTTAAGTTCCCTCTGCCTACTCCGCTAGGTGCGGGTACACCGTGAAGCTTTAAAAATATATTACATCAAAATCCTATTACATTTCTGGAAATAGAAAGTGGCATTAGTGTGGTAGGTACACGTAATTAGCATCAACGCTGAGAATGACATTCCAAGGCAAGCGTGCGTCAATAGTCGTTGTAAATGCGAAAACTTCCAACATAAATCATTCGCTTCATAATTATACGCTTCAGATAAAACAACCCTGTACAGCTATTGAATTTTCTTATACAAAATATTTGTGATATATTTAAACTTTGCATCAATTTTATTATAATTAGCTAGAAATGGCCCTCATCAGTGAGATTATTAGGCGAAATTTTAATTATTGTTATAAGGTTATAAGGCCATTATGGCCGTCGGCACAGCGTCTGTGCCTTAACTGGAAGAAATAAATTATTTGATTTTCTCGCTATGGTAAGAAGAAAAAGCACGGTGTTGAACTACGTGAGAAAAAGTGTGAAGTAATTTATTCATTTTATTTTTAGGAACAATGAAGTGTGATTGTGAAGCGAACGACAATATCCGGATAAAAATGAGATATTTTTCTATTGCATTATGAAGTAATATGCAGGAAAATAACTCTGACGGTTGAACTCATTGAGCACCGTGATATTACTATGGTTTTCCATGACAAAGCAAGGGTCTCATAAACTACAAAATAGAATATGCTAATAAAATCTTATACCAGGCATTTTATTGTGAAATAAGCTACTATCTAACGTCATCATGTAGTGGCTCTTATCACAACATATTTTAGAAAACAAAAAAATTTACGTAGCTGAGTTTGAACCCCCGCCTCTTAGAGGTAATATAAAATTTTTGATACAGCTTCATAAGAAAATATGGCTTAGTGATCGCTTAGATGGTTTCCAAGAGGAGTGGATTCGAATTCTGCTGCGTACAAATTTTTATGCATTTTCTATAAAACATATTTTATATACTTATGTTAAATTTGTACTTTAAAAATAATAAAAACATTCGTATCATATTTTTATTTAATAAGCTTAAAATAATAATTGTAATAAATTACATAATATAATATAATAATTACATTAACAGAACGAAGACAAGCGTTATATAGTATATAACGATTATATTTCCACTTTCATAGTTAATATCTAGTAATAAAACAAATTTTCTAATTTCTCGAAAAAAGGAATTCAATCTGACCTCCAAGTAGGGGAGCGATATTCGAGCGCAAAGATTGCCGGGGTTGTTTGCAGAAATCACAACAATATTTGCCCAACAAACCGATATCGAAATTAAATTTCTGATGATATAAGAGTCTCAATCTTAAACAGTAATCTCAAAATTAAATTAAAGTAAACAAAGAAACCAATTTATTTGAGACATTCCTTGGGAATATATCATCCTTATTATAATGTGCTATAAATTACAGGTGAGTCGAGCCTTATTCGATATGATATCGATATTATACGTCTAGCATTATATACAATATATGCTAAGACATTTTATGTTTTTATTTCAATATAAATTTTAATTTTAATTTCATACTAAAATATAATTAAAATAATAATCTAACCGATATATATTTGGATATATCTGATTAAGATATAGGGCATATTAAAACAAACGATGTTATCAGCGCGCAGTCAAATCGTTTCATTTTATTAAAGCCAAGCAATTCGAATGTAACACAATAATGCGGTTGAATCGTCTTCATTTTGGCTTATCTTACTTAAATCGAGATCATTTCGTTTAAGCAATGGGATCGTTATGATGTCAAATGTAATCTTACTCTGAAACTAACTTCATTCATTCATTCATAAGGTCACTTAAAAAACTGCTTTTTCTAAAGTATTGTACTATATAATAAATATTTAAAAAAAATCTCATATCTTAAATTTACTGCTTAGAACTTGTACAGAAATAGAGTATAAATTGATACTGTCAGATATGTATTAGTGAGAGAGGTAGTATCTTTTATAGTATTTATTATTGAAACAATAAACAGGCAATAAATGTAATGAAATAACAGCATCGCGTATGTGTGCTATTTTAAGTAAACTAGAGCATTGCAAACATTGCAATTGCGAGATCAATTCTCTATTTTTCTCTGTGCTCTTTTCTGGTGTTTGTTTTCTGATAGACTTGGTTGTATCACAATTTTTTTATTTTTTAAATTATTTTATGAATTTGTGATGATATCATAAAAAGAATTTATTTGTCTTCTTCTTCTTTTTATTTACAACTTGTGAAGAATCTGGTAAGATTGTGGGTCCTGTAGGTACTGTTATGACTACGGATTTAAACTTAATGTATGTTTAAAAATATCGAAACTACCCAAATTTGCGTATAATTGGATATTTGTTATTTTTTTCTTGTTTAATTTTTTTTTTAAGGAAATATGTCGGAGAATTAAAATTAACTTAATATAATATAGGATTAAGCAACATTAAACATAAAAATCAAACTGAAATTTCTTATTTGAAATACTAAATTAATTCAACTTGTAACACAAACGCTAAATTAAAGCAACGTAATTAATACTACTTGGCTAATGAACTGAATTGATAAAGACGAAGTTAAAATTCATGTATTCCTCTAACATTATTCTACAGCTCAAGATTCTTTAGCACAAACGACTTTAAGGCAATATTTTCTCAATTAAAATCTCGCTTCCGAAATACGTTATAAGGAAAATCCACCGCTTACACAATTTTATTTCATTGTTTTAAAAAAGGCTACGAACTGGTGGTTAACGATCTCCGTCGTCTTAGTCCGAGAACGAGTAAGAATTTCTCTCCCAAATTAATACAGTAAATAGGATTACCAATTTGGCTGGAATGTGTCCCGTTGTGCCTTTTGCTTTATTTACAACTTGGTTTCTTGATACTTTCTCTTTCAAAATGTTGGTAAATATATTTTATTTTATTTATTTATAAAAATATTATATATTTTATTTATTTACTAGACATACGTTTACTATAAAAGGTAGTATGCTCGTACAAAAAGAAGTTAGCTTGATGACAAAATATATAGAACAGAGTGATATGCCATCTATGTACATCGCTACAATCCGAAAAGATTGCAAATTTTAGTGCTAACATTATAAGAATTTTTCCTATATACAGTTTTTACATTTCAGAGGCTACTACCAAAAATGATTCAGAGTTAAGTACTTGCAACACCGGAGCTTGCAATAAACTGTGCCAACGTCTTGGATTCAAAAACGGAGTTTGCCATGGGAATCGTTGCCAATGTGAGAGCTTCACACAAAATGGTACTATTTAATATTTATGTTTAAGAATAATACAGCTTAAAACTATTTTTGTTGATTTAAAAATATTTCAAATATAGATAAAAAAATTTCATACATAAAATTATTCATAATAGTTACAATATCAAAATTATAAATTCAATATTTAATAATATGAAACGTACGCTTTCCAAAATCCATTTCTATGATATTTGATAACAATATTAGACCAATGAATGAATACAATATTAGACCTCTAATTCTACTTATCAATATAATTAATGAAATACTACCTAAATAATCACGTATCCGTATGGTGACATGGTGACTCTTAGCAAAGAAAACCAGGGTAACTAACTAATGTTTATATTAATTAAAAAATAACAATAATATTTTCATAGTTTCTTAAATTATCCTTTATTATTATAGAAATGATAGCAAAGATCGATGTGCACGACTGCTACTTTCCAGATTGCGGGAATGATTGTCGTCGTCGTGGTTTCAATGGGGGTTATTGTTGGGCAGATCGCTGTAAGTGCGTCACCTTTAATCAAAGTAATGACGGTGAGTTTTAGCGGAGCAACTGAATATCGTAAACTCTATGAGAAAATTCACGATACATGTATTTAGAAAGAAGAGTATTCCTACTTCATATGTCTTCTTCTTCTTCTTCCTGGCATTAGTCCCGGCTTTTGCCAGGGTCTGCCTTCCGACTAAGACCAATCGGTCCATATGAGTGGCGAAGTGGTTTTTTGTGGAGCGATTGCCATCTGACCTCCAAACCCATTACTGGGAGAAACCAAGAAAGGACAGGGAATAAGAGGCAGAAAGACTTGGAATATAGGGGAGGGACACCACTTACATGGATTGGATCGGGTTATGAAAGTGGTGGCTCGAGGTCCCGGGGTCGCGTACCCGTATGCCGGAAACCAAATATATATAATATAGTATATACTGGACACGCATATGTGTGTGTATTTATATATGCATTTCTATAATTTTCATTATTAATGTTACTATTTATTTGACCATGCTAAATAGTAATAAAATATATGGCTATCGCTTATGTAATTATTTGGTTCTATTAATTATTTTGGTTTGGTCGAGTGCAAATCCCACAAATTTCAATATTTGTTTTAAAATGAAATAAAATGCTTAATGAATTGCACTATACGAGTACCTTTATTTATTTCAAATATATTTTAGATATAGTGTTATCAAAAAGTATGAAAGAAGTAAACGCTTGTTATAATGGACAGTGTGATGAAATTTGTCGTCGCCTAGGATTTATAAGCGGCGGATGCAGCAAAGGCCACTGCAGATGCAGAATCACATCGCAGTATGACGGTTCGTCTATCAAAATGTTGCATGAATATTTTATACTTACTATATATTATCTTATATATATAAGAGTAAGCCTGCAATATAACGATTCGATAATTTCATAATCCAAAGTATTGTTTAAGTTTTACAGGTAATTCACTGCAAGCCCCGTCGGAGTCACAAAACATAAATTAGTGCCAATAGTCTGATTTAAAAGTATCCAATTAAGCCGGATATGGAGTACAAAGTTTACTTTAACTACATTATATTTGTTCATCATAATTAGCGTTGCCATATATAGATAATATATACATATATGTATATTTGTATTGAAGTCTTTACAAATATAAATCGCCACTTTTTATATAAGATTAATGTATAGTTATAATCATATAATAAGAAAAAATATTTCATATTTTTAGATAAATTAAGTAATATTGAGAGAAACACAAACGATGCGCTATCAAATAATAAAATAGATTTATGCAGCCGCAACTCATGTAAAATATCGTGCCAGGTTCAAGGCTATCTAGGAGGCAGTTGTGACAATGACGAATGTATATGTCTTAAGAAAGGTGACATTTTTAATTACATTTATACTATGTTTCATGATTGGTTAGTAGTAATATTCAGTTAATGTTAACGAAAAATATAAGTTATAAAAATGTACAAACTCAAATTTGAGGTCGTTTGCGCATTTTTATATGAAATTAATTACAAAAATAAGTTAGTAGTAGTTTTTTTTGTAAATTACCAATTTTAAGATTATGTCATTAATGCTATATATATATATATATATATATATATATATATATATATATATATATATATATATATATATATATATATATATATATATATATATATATATATCTTCTTCTTTGGCGTTCTTTATTCTAGTCCTGTACAAATGTACTACTAATATATTCTATTTTTAACATTGTCAATGTTAAAAAAAATATTAATATTATTATGAAGTAATTTATTTGACAAAATCAATTATATAATTTAGCTTCACTTGCTAGTAATTGACGTATTTAAAATATGTCGATTTTTTCCCACTGAACGCCAGGATGACAACTATTCTATTGATGTAGGTTTTAAGGTATCAACATTTATTCATTTTGTAGTAGAGTGCATTTTGCAGTAATCAAAGTACTTCTTTTTTAAGAAAACTTGAAATACTGAAATTCAATTAAATCCTATTTTTTGGCCTGTAGCTTTTACGTGATTCGCGAATAAATAAACAAATATATGGACAAAAAATTAAATGGTTTAGCTCATATTTATAATACTAATATGAGCTAAACTAAACTATAACGATAGATTAACGATATATAAATCGACCCATTAATACATTTTTAAGGGTTTGGAACATAGTTTCTTTTCATACTTAGACTTTTCAATACATTAATACTACGTCAATTTCATCAATGGTCTCTAGATGTATTTAAGATATATCGACATTAATACAAATAAAAAAATCCCGCCAGCAAGATGCGGAAATCTTATTTCAATGAATAACGACATCTGTTTAAAGGTATTATAAAATATTACTATAGATTTTTAAACACATTATATTTATTTTATTTATTTATAATTATTTGATGACATTCTATCAAAAACTGCTAAATTACCTTCTGATTGCTAAATGTCACTATAATAATTGTAAATCAAATGATTTGTAGCTATTATTGTGACATCTAGCTAGTCTGTGGAAATATTTTATTTCTTAATTTTAAGCAAAAATATCTTTTACCATTTGCCACTGTTACTTAGTAAGATTGGAATAGAACTACCTTTACTTGCAAGTAATCGAAGTAATTTAATCGTCTCTGTTTTTATTTCTCATTCGAGGTATATATATATATATATATATATATATATATATATATATATATATATATATATATATATATATATATATATATATATATATATATATATATATATATATATATATATATATATATATATATATTGTACATTAAAGATTTAAAATGTTTTAATTGTAATAACAAGAGTTTTGTTAAGAAACTAGTCTATCTATTAAAAATATTACAATTACTATTTTTTGAATCTCGTCTCGTACGTACATACGTACATACGACTGTAATAGTATTCCTGTTGACCTTGCAAATATCGAGAATGTACAAATTGACACTAGTTATGAAGGTTTGAGTGGAATATTGATCGAAAATACAAATGTATTTATATTAAACAATACATCGCTAAATTTATTTCACGTCATTTGAAGATGTTTATATTGTGAAATATAAATAATAATAATATAATTTATTTTAAAATTTTAATACGCAACAAAAACAATTTATAACGATAATAACTACTGTGTCGCAGTTATTAACGCCCGCCTCACAAGCGCCGTTTTTTAAATTATATCATATTTAAAAAGTACTAAATACAAATGAGATATCTAGACATATAAAACATATAAAGAAAAAAAGTGAACAGACAATAAAATAAAATTTAAACAACGAATATAATATTACAATTACTGTCTTAAAATCTTTATAAATCGATTAATTTAAATTATCATATGAATGTAACATTGTAAAATATTTAGTAATTCAATTATATTATGATACTAGCGACCCACCTCGACTTCACACGGGTGCAATGCTAATACTTAAGATATTATAGATTATAGAATGTCTTTACATACAACGTATACGTTAACGTACAATACGAACGTATTTTCTTTAAAAATTACCCTTAAAAATTTTCTTTGCCACTAATATATTGTACATGTGTTAAGCATATAAGCTTTTCTCTTGAATATTTATTTAAAAAGCGCATCAAAATCCGTTGGGAAGTTTTAAAGGTCTGAGCATACATTGAAACAGACAGCGGGAAGCCACTTTCAATCAATCAAAAATTCTTTATTGCATTTACTCAAATAACATAGTTCGATATGAAATTATGTCACTTTAAGTGATATCTTACAGGCAAGCTTTTATGCACAAAAATCTATACTAAGAAAACTCTTTACTGTTTGCGGCGACACTTAAAGATTTTGTTAAAGACTTTGTTTTATACTAGGTATATAGAGATAATTTCTGCACGTATGACCTTTGACACTCCGTTCCATACTTCGACGCTATTATAATTGGATATAAAAAAACACATTTTATGCATTTTAATAACTAAAACAGGACATAGGATTCACAATGCCTTTGTTATTGAAGCCTGCAGAACGATATTAATTGTTTAGAATTAAAATTATGATTTAATAAAATATTTGCTAAAGCAGATATAGTTATCTATATAAATTAGATGAAGAAATATACGTTTTGACAAAAAGCTTAGAATATAATATAAAATAAGTAACAAGTAAAAAAAGTTATACATACATACGTAACTTCACACTTTATCCATAGCGGGGTAGTCAGAGAGAACAGAGCGCCAAACGTTACGGACCCTTCATACCTCTTCGCCTCATCCATTATCATTAACCTCTTCATACATGCTCTCCGGGAGGTTCTCATGCTTTTTACGTGACCTTCCTCCAGTATCTTTGACACTGTGTTTTCGAAGGTCAACCTTACCTCTCTTACCATTCACTTTTGCGTCACATAGAGAGTGCACACCTCCAAAGCATCATCAATGCATCAATCTTTCTGTCATTCTTCTTCTGCAACACCCACGTTTCACCGCCATATAACAGCGTCGGACCAGAACTGTATTGTGTACGGCCAACCGTGCAGCTACACTGACGTTTCGCCGTCTCAACAATGCAGCTAAAGCACCGTTCATTCTAGTTATGTATCATATTAAGTTATTTTTTTAGATAACAAGCAAATGACCGTGCTGAGAGACTGCGATGGTGGTGCGTGTATGAATTCCTGTTTACAAAGGAACAGGCTTGGCGGTTTTTGTCTTTTCGGAGTTTGCATTTGCTACTAAGAATATAAGGCAGACAATCACAAGAAACATCAAGTTAAAGCATTTATAGTAATAAAAATAAATAAATAATTTTAATCTTTTATTTTAACCTTTTTAATCTTTTTTTTTATAAATAAATATTACAGGGCTAACGTTTATTTCATATTTTTATTATTAGATACAGATTTTTATCCTCTGCATTTCACTAATCCAGTCATCATATAAATCCATGTATTGGAAAACAGTGAAATCGAACTCGTGACCTTTAGTTGAGGTGTTTAAATTTATATAGCATCGCCCCCTGTTCGCTTCGCTCCCAAACATTGCACTTTTGCTTATTATTATTAAAAAAAATTTAAGAACACTCGCAGTAATTTTGTTTATACAATAGAACCTATATTTTATACCCTAACCTATACCTATATTTTATTATTTATCGTACTGCCTCATCTAATACGAATTTATATCGAGTAATGACGAAATAGATGCTTAGATTAAAAGTGTGACTCAGAATGACCATAAAGAAAACTGTCTTCGTTCAATATTAACAACGATCGTCCGGTGAAAATGACCCTGACTCGGGGAGACTGTAATTTTCTATTTACGACCCATAAAGGCTGTCATTTCTAGCCACTTGCTATTGGAAAAGCGTTCCTATATCGACTGTTTGATGTAATCTATCGTCACAGTACGTATAAGCAATAGAAGACAATATTCCAGCGGTTTGGCTTTATTTCGACTTCTCAATTATACGCCGCTGTTTCACTGAATAATGAAGTTGTAATACGAGTTAAAATGTAAATATAATATTCACTTTGTTATTTGCTTGGGTTAGTTTTAAGTAATATCGTCTGACGTTACATGTCTTTGCTTAAATTTGTAATGAAAAAGCTTTTTGTTTTGTCAGATCTTAAAGTGTGTGTCATTAATTCATGTAGGCACTGTAAAAACATACTATTTTTTAATAAACTGTATAAAATCAATGCCAAACCGTTTTTTTTTCTAAACTTAAGACTTAGTTATTTTAATATTTTTGATATGTAGTCGTTGCGTATTCGATAGCGAAACCGAACACCGAATCCCAAGAGTCTAACTAGGTCAGAAAAAATAATATATTTAAATACATACATACCCCATGTCAACATTGAACCCACAAATACCACGTGTAGTCTAAATTAAACCACACTGCACTGAAGTAATTTGGTTTAGTAGTTAGATAGAAGCAAATAATCGAGTAATTGGGATTTACTACGAATTTCATGATCTAAAATTTAATTGTCGAAAAGCAGAATTTAATCACAAATCTCGGTCGAAATCAAAGTACATGAATCGGAACCATCTCATATAAGAAAGCTGCTCCGCGCGTACGTGACTCATATTAATTTAGGTAAGTTTTAATTAGTGGCCCAAATTCAAACCTACTTACAACTAAGTTAATTAACTAACTTGAAGAACTAACCTTCACAGGGGTGGAACAAGACCGTGGCCAAATTATTATAATCTACAACTGTTCTGCGCTTTAATCTAGAAGTTTCCGAACTTTCAACATTCTTACTACAAGACGGTAAATATTTTGTCTTGTTTTCAAATTAAAATCCTTTTCAATGCTTAAAAACTTAACTTAAATTCCTAGCTTTCAATCATCTTAACTTTAATTCTATTATATACGAAATAAACACCATAAAGGGCAATTCACACGTGCTAGAAGTGAAACCTCAAAACGAATGTATAATTTCGGGAAGTGGATAATTGTAGGTTTTAGTAATGATCATAGTATTCATGTACGATGATTATCTAAAGTGCAAGCATGGCGTATTTAAGTACAAAATTTCTGTATAAGAAAATATTTGAGTACTTACTATGATCGTTTCACAATTTAGAACAGGAAAATAAATCATTATGCTTGATAGAACCATAATTTTCCACAACCAATAACGCTTCTCGGCGTGCACCAACTTTTTGCTGTCTTTTTAATCTTGCCTTCACTGTTTTTGTCGATAATCGCTACAATATTCTGCATTCGTTTTCGGAATATTTTTATATATACTTTTTTTTAAATGATAAAAAATCCCTACAAATGTGATGTCATGCCTTTCTCAAGCTTTGTACTACGCATGCACACTAGCACGTATGAACACAGGTAAAAGACACACTATATAATGCTTTCTATCTTATTTTCTCCCACATTAAATCTTATGAATTTATGTGTCTATCTCTTTTTACTGTCGCTTTTTCATTTCACCGACTTTCAAATCACACAACAATTTCAAAATTGTTATTGAACCCCTTTGCTTAGAGATTATATAGATATATTATATTTTTATTATAACTCTCCCTTTACCTTTATCTTACTTACTTACCTTTATCATAACAGATGCTAGTCATTTAAAATTACTCAGTAACTAAATGGATTACGAAAGTTGCATCGACACTAAATACTGAACTTAAATGAACTTTATTTAAATATTTTAAGTTCCTGTGGTATAGTCGTCAGTATGTACCAAATTACGTAAAAAAATAGTTAATCTTTTCAAATTCAAACTATCCAATTAAATTAAGTAATTATTGTTTAATTCACAATATTTTCGTAAGTAAGTAACAGTATAATTAACAAAAACTAGGAAATTTGAGGCATATGAAGCATTAGCTGCGCCCGCAACTTCAATAAAATAGTTATTTTGTAGCAGTTTTGTCGTACAAAATAAATTAAAGTAATATAACTTTTTTATTATTTATTTATTTACCGATTGAAATAAAACAAATTCTTAATAATAAAGGCAGCTTACCATAATACAATGGTAAAAACTGCATTTGAATGGGCTGCGTTGTTGCGATTAGCGTGCACAAGCGCACTAACAAACAGACAAAAATTTTAAAAATCATTGTTATGGGCTTAGAATTTTTTTTATAAATGCTCTCAATAATAATTCTTAATATATACTCCATGTACGGACAACGATCAGTAATTTTTTTATTAAATGTATAGACAAGAACTGTTATTGATAAAATTTAAGAAATGCACCTATTTAAAGCTGTACTAGAACATATATTTAATCCTTCTCTATAAAGATACGATAAATATAATTCTTACATGTATAGTTTCACACATGAGTAGTGTGGAGTACGTGCTTTTCCTTCACTTTGTTGAAGTTATCATATTTCAACAAACATAAAATTAAAATGTACCAAATCATTTCAAACAAATAATTTTAAAATGTAACAAATCATTTTAGAATATTATTTTTAAATAATACTAAATAAAAACTGTTTAACTTTCCGCCACTGTACATGCAATGTTAAGGATATTACGTATTCGGGTGGAAAAACAGAGAGAAAATAGAGTTCTCTTAGAGAACTTATTTCTCTCTATCTAATTATGAATAGGATACAGTAAAAGTGCAGTTCAATTTTAAATAGAACATCTTGTATAAGAATCCATAAAAAAAACAAGGAGGTTAGGTGCCATTTAATGAATATTCAACACAATATAACACTTCATAAAATTAATTAAAAAGGGAAAGACAAAACACTGCTTTCAGATAACAGCACAATTACCTATTTATTGAAATCCAATTAAGTGCTTTCGACAAGCTACCGCATTCGATTAATAAAAGAATCGTTTCGAAGTTGGACAGTTTGGCAGTTGTCGGACTTGGTAATGATTGCTCTTAATATATTTCACTCCGCCTTATTGATCAGGAACTTACAAGAGTAAGACGAGAGAAGAGCCCATTGAAAAATTAAAGAAACCCCAGATTTTGTTTGCGTATATTTATTTATTTATTATAAATTTGTTATAACGATCATATTAATTGTTATTTTAAAGAATTTATTCATATGAAATATTCATCCATTAAATTAATTTGTGAACTAGATATTTCAATAGTATTATTTTACATTTTCATCAGAACTGTGGTTACGTGTAAACTAAGTGGCATTCGTCAACAATTAATACAATTACTATAACAGTCTATCGATTTTAAAATTATTTCGCACATTTCATGGCGGTTGTATAATAAACTCTAAGTAAGTCCAGCATTGTAAGTTGATTGAAATGATGAGTAAGATGTAAAAGTCCATAGTTCATTTTGAATATATATAGCTTTTTCTTTTATTACATCTGTGACGTGAATTCATGAAAGACAGTTTGGACCTCAGTATATAAAGATAAAATGAAAGATGAAAATGTATTATTCACACAAATGTTTTACAAACGTACGGCTTAATTGGCTGGGACGGTATCATAGACACGCGGGTTACACAAGTACCTTAAATTAAAAATTAAAATAAACTATCGTAATTTTTTTACCTTCTTTAATATTAATATGTTTGTCAAAGAGTAATAATATATTTAAACCTAACATTACATACAATGCTTTAACAACATTTATTTCGCCACCTCCAGTCTCTGAATCGGTGGAAAATGGAGAGATTAACTTATAATTCATTTATTCTTATGTATATAAAAATAATGACAAATAATATTCAGTCCCATAGAAATGTAAAGATAATAAAGTTTCTATGATTTACTTTTGTATAACGGTGATATTATTTGTTAAGTTTCAAGTTTTTCAGGATTTATTTTCATTGTCTAGCCCTAATTATTTAAATTTAATTCAAAATTTAAATATTATATAGTTTACTTAATTTATTATAATTAAGCGTAACATTTTTATATTTTACAAAATTAAATACTTAGTAAAAATAATAGCATTATTATTATTTAGATACCCAAGCGAAATAACAATTTCTTTTTAAAATGTATATAAGATTAATGAATAAAAGTAATAAAATGAAACTAAACTAACTTTATTTTAGTACTGTTAAATAGCAAGTGAATTAACCAATGCTCTTCACAGATGAGAGCCGGTGAAAAATTTGAAAGTTGTTCTTTTATGCAACAATTTTTTTATATTCAACCAAATGCACCAGTATCTATGTCCGCATACAGATCTAGCATAGATCTATCTAATCTAGATTTAAGTCAAGATAATTACAATTCTACTCATTTAAGATTTTTTTAACAGAATAATTATAAATCTTTAATATATTGATACATTGATTTATATATTTATATATATAAACTAAGGTATAGATATAAAAATATAAGGTATATATATAAATATTAAATACATATATCTAGTTAGATGAAAGACTTATTGAATGGTTACAGACAAATTATTACTGGGCGTTAGGGCGACTATTAGTAGCTTATTTTATTTTCGGTGTAAGTATATGGAGTGATTGTCATTATAATTCAAATAATAACTTAATCTTTGAGGGTACTATAATATATTTATAAATATTCTATACGCTAATCTCGGGCACTACTGACTCGAAATAAAAACAAATATCTGTATAAGATAGTATCTATTATCCAGGAAGGTTATATTATGTTATATTTCATTACATTTATCGTTTCGGTTTAACCCACTGTACCTGCAGTCAGAACTACTTCGCGCAATTGGTGTGTGTCATGTGTCATACACACTACATATGTACTCATTTTCATTTGTCCAAGGAGGAGAAATCGTTGATAAAAGTTAATTAGGTAATATACTCTTGTTAGAATACAACGTAATTAATAATATAATTTAGAAAATATTATAAATGTAAAATTATAATTTTGCATAAATTTAAATCTCTAAAAACCAATATTAAAGCTCTAATTAATATTGAATGGTCAATCAAATATTTGTTGAAAACACAGTTCGCCGAACAAGATTTATTAAAATATCTTAACTTAATTTACAAGACCGCTAAGTAAAAATATTCTTCAAGAGTTTTGAATATTTCGCTCTGTATTAAATTACGTAAACGGATAACCTTTATAGAACCTTTTGTATGTATATCTGAAATAAATTCTGTAATAAATTTTTTTTTACGTCATTGTAACTAAGTATATATTATGTATATGATTTTTTTTATTATAAATCATTACATTAGTACAAAATGTCCTACTTTACTCTTAAAAATATTAATTTAAAAACTTATGCGTAACTTGTAGTATTTTTTATCTTAAATTTTAAGGAAAAAATGTAAAAATTATACAAAAAAATAAAGGTTTGAACCAACCAACGGGTGTTAAATTTTTTATGTTTTCTAAAAAGTTTATATGTTTTCTTTCCTTATTATGGAATTATTGTTTAAACTAATAAAAATGTTAACTATATATTGAGCTTTGAGTTCAAATAATGATTTATTGTCAATGTTCAAGTCGAAAGTTGTTTTTAAAAGTCGGTTAAAAGGGACGTAATGATAATGGTAATTATATACATCGCCAAGCTTGTCAGCTCAGCAATTTGACACAAAACGAAAAAAGATCTAATAGCGAGAAAATTCGATTTGATTGCAACTGGCATTCTGGAAAAATGGTACGAAATTTGTTTACTGCAAATAGACTTTTGGACTATTTTGATTTTTTGGAAGTTTGCTTTGAAATGTCAATCATACATATTTCAACTGAATTGGTCTACAGCAGTTGACAGCTTGATTGCATTTATTGCTATTAATAACTATTTAATTTAAGTATACAGTGAAAAATATGTTGGAGAACAAAAATATTAATTTTATTTGTGAGGCTTGTCATTTATTCCTTGATATTTCTGTCTTTTAAAAGTATAAGAAAATAAAATATCAAATGAAAAATACTAAATAAATAAATTAAATAAAACTAAATAAATTAAATAAAAATAGCTTCACGCTTTTTTATAGTAAGGCAGGCAGAGGGAATCTAGGGTTAAGACAGTCCGTTCCTCACTCTTTCCCCAATTTTGGAAACATTGCATATTCAGCGGCGGAACTTAACATCGCGCTTTGTCTGTGCCAAAGGGAAGAAATGAAATCATTCATTAATGAATAGCCGTCGCGATTACAGTCATACACTGTGCCGCTGCGCCTCTAAAATAGATGTATCTAAATAAATAAATTATAAATAGTATATAATAAATCTAAAATTCCAAATACATTACTCAATAACAAAGAAAAATAAAAAGAGATTTCATATATTGAGAATGTTCTTTGTGAGAAGTGAATTATTGACACTGCTAGATTAATGAGATTGTCACTCGCAGTACTTTCAGTATTTTCCAATTCGTATGTAAATTGTAGTTTGTACTTTAACTATTTATATGACATATACATTTATTCTATATAATATAGTATCGATTAAAAAGGAACCTATGTTATTGTTATTATTCTTAAAAAACTCTGCCATCATAGACATTTAACTATTCAATATGTGGCCGTAGTTACAACACTAGTTGTACGTGGGTTGACTATAATCGTTTCATGAATGAATATTATATAAATAATTTTTGAAAATGCGAAAATCTTTACCTTTTAGTTTTTAAGTACATAAGTCTATAGTGAATGGCTTGTACGTGTTATATCAGTTTTGGGAACATTATATTAATATTAATATTAATATATGTGCTTGTTAGGATTATATATATTATTTGACATTTTTTTCTACAAACACATATTTTCTGGAGAGAACAGCATTATATACTGTTTTTAAAAACGGTTTAACTTTTTTCTGGCCATAACTCTGGCCTAATAAGCATCATATTAGAAAAAAAAAGTATAAAATACTAAAATAATATAATAAAAAAATATAATTGATAGTTGTAAAGAATATGATAAAATTTTATTTAAAAATTGAAACAATAATAAAAAATTTGGACGAATATCCAAAAGTCTACAAGAACAATGGTGGCAGTATCTTTATCCTATTTATCTAAGAGTCACGTCGCACGCTCAACTTGTAGACGCAAAGGAAGGGAGTAATTAAGGGCGGTAATAACAGGCGAGCAGAACTAGTGAGCGAATGCCGCCGCGTCGGTATTTCGATATTGCGCGATCCCAATCGCTCAAGTGATACGGAATATTCGGCATAGCTCTCACCTCATTGCCTTCGCGTATTTTCCTTGCCAATTCGTTAATACGGCAATTATTTATTCTCTACTACCAATAATTAAACTTATTTAATATTTTATGAAATATAAATTTAAAATTATAATATATTACGGTATTGTATTCAATATTATGTGATAGCCATCTTAATGGCGTACTATCACGTACGGACACGAATAATTAAGCATAAATTAATAAATATGTCTGAACATTAAATATAAAAACCAATTAAGTATTCAATTTGTAGACTCATGTTCAATGTTAATTCGGGTAGCCTTATAGGCGTGGAGCTGTCTTGACGTCAAAGGAAACTTTGTTTTAAGCTTAATGTTACATCGCTGAAAATATACGTAGCGTAGTTTGTGTGTAAATATTTTTATTAAATTTGGCAAATAAGTTGCTAGGGCAACATGTATAATAATCTATGTATATAATACAACAATAGAAATAATTCTATACTTCCTTAAAAAATATATTAATAATAGGAGCATGAACCACTTAGCAGAATTTCTGTCTGTTTTTGTTCACGTAAAATATACTGGCCAGAATGAATGAATTTTGGTATGACAATAGTCTGGACATATTATTATTTTAAAGTAATAACAATAGTATCATGAATTAATAAAAAAATACGGTGAAGTGCGAGTAGTACTCGTGCACCGAGGGTTCTGTACTTATTTCGTGATTGTAGGTATTCCGCTGAAGATAATAATAATAGATGTTGATTACGCGGCCATTTTCATAGTAAATCCAAAAAAGTAAGCATAAATATTTTGATTGCGTTGACTCAAACAAACCTGCGATTGCGTTGAAAGAATTAGTTTGATTTTTTTCTATGCTTCAAGAAATTATTAACTTGGATATTTAATATTAACTTCAGCTTAATTCTTCCAAGTGATTTGGAGAAAAATGATCTTGACAGGCGGACAGACAAACAGACACAAAACGAAACGCAAAAAATGGAATTCCTTCCTTATGGTTCCGATTTTTACTTTTGAGGTACGGAACACTAAGAAATGGAAATATTAAATTGTAAACATGTATATCTATATTAGGCATTAAACAATAAATTATCTGTGATCTCCAAAAGTTCTATTCAAATGACAAACTTATCTACACATCTCAAGGCGGAGGCGTTGCGTCATGTTAAATTAATTATTCAACTCGTTAATTGCGGCACGAGCGAAATATATAGAAACAAACGACAATGTTTATCTGGAACATTTCTAAAGCCCGTATTATTTAGTAGTCATGTTGTGCTAAGCTAATCTCTTTGAATAACAATGCAAAGAAACATTATGGATAATTGCATAACAAATTTTGACGTGTATAGGGTACGAATTGTATAGTTAAATTTTAAATAGTTCTACGATATATCTTAAGAAGAGCTTTTACATATACAGAAACACCATTTGACGTTTATATTAACGCGAAATAATACCTAGAGTCCTCGCAAAATTATTAAATTTCAGCACACTCATAACGCCTCAAAAGAAAAGCAACCTCAAAAGAAAGAGAGCAACATACTTGACCATTATTAGTCACGCACGATTAAGCATACAATTCGATCAGTTAATTATAAATTGCTCCTCCTTACAAATTTTTATGTCGATTTGTAAGAACTTTTAAACATCTTAAACCATAACAGTAATCTATTAATGAAGCTTTTACTTCAAATAACGAAATCGAAATCAACGATCGTAATCCAATTAATACTTTCGACAAGCTGCCTCATTAAATTAATAAAAGAATTGGACAGTTTGGCAGTTCCCATAATGAGTGCTCTTAATAAATTTTCACTTCATCCATTTTGAAATCTAGGACAAATTGTAGACTTCAATGGATTCAAGAGACATACAATTTGAAGTAGATAATAATTATATAAGTATCAAATATTACAGACGCATTTGTAGACTGGACTCAAATCGATCTCTACTGGAAATAGCTTCATATGTACAATGTGACCCTAAAATGGCAGAAAGTGGGAATCAAGATGCTCATTAGACTTTCCTTGTTTGTACTAATATTGTTTGTAAAATACGGATATTTTCGTAATGATAAAATAAAAGACGAACTAACGCCTTAGGGTTTTACATGCCATGTATATATGTAAATATAAATAAGACGAGTATTTTTTTAAGTTTCAGGCTCTATATTACTTTTGTTATTTTTGAACACAATCTCTTGTGATGTAAAAAATGTCGGTTATTACTAACTTTTCCTTGCAGCTTATGCAGGATATTTTCCGGCTCAATGACCGAGATAACGTAACATCGCCATGGGATAAAAAGAATAATTTGCTGTTGCATTCACTCTCTAAACTTAAATAAGTTCGTGCAAGAAAAATTGTGTAATGTTTCACGTTACGTTTACGCCTTACTACTCTCCTGCAGTTGGAAATGTACCATTTTAAACTTGAACATTGTTTAAATTTACACTATTTATAACTTTTTGTATATAATTTTATAAAAATCTGATTAAATACTAAATTGATACTTGCAAAACCTCATAACAATAAGCTTCTTGAAATTTTTCACGTAATAAAATAAATAACGTAAGCCGTAACTTACACTATAAAACGATGCAGGAGACTAGTTCTTTGCAAATTCTCTAAAGGGGTGATTGGCTATGGTTTGTGAGGACACCGGTAAACATCAAAAAAATCCAAGAGAAACTTGCTCTACAGACTTGAATTTCGCGCATTTCAATAATTAGGATACCGAAATATGTCCTCAAAATAAAGTCAGCAAAAGAGTTCAATACTTTTTGATCGATCCTTCATAAATTTCAACGCAAACGTTTCCAAATTTAAACGATAAAACAATAAAGTTTATACCAAAAGTAGCATGGATGTCCCAGCTTCAGTAAGGAATGTCTCACAAACTCGATATCGTGCTAATATCATGATATAGTGTAGTGTTTCATATAAAGAACCACTTCCTTCAGGTTTTGCTTGGTTGCTATTAAAAATACAATATAACATCGTTGCCACTAAAATATAAAGTGTCTATATGTGTGTATAAAAAAATATTTAAAATATTTATTTATCCTTGACTAGTTTCACTCACGTCTTCAGCAGGAATTAAATATATATTTCTTATTTTAAGACACATTACTGATACAATGATTAGGATAAGTAACAGTTCCTCATATAAAAGGAGGAATCTGAGGTAACGCTGACCACAGACAAAGTGTTCGTTAACGTGACATACTGGAGCTTTAAGCTAACCTCAATAGAAGTGCGCCGGTAAATATGTGGTGGATCCTGTCGGCATACACAGTCAATTCTAACGTAGAGAGCATGTATAATTGTGATTTGTCTTTTGAATGGGTGTGACTTTTTTATTTGTTCCGAGCTATACAATACGCTAGGAAAATGGAGCAGATTTTTAATGCTATGTCGTATATCTTGTTACTTTTTTAATAGTATATTAGATTTTTCTTACATGTCGCTTAAATGTGCGTGTGCTATGTAATTCTGTAGAGCGAATTGCAAGATGGCGATACTTAATTTTTTTTTTAAACACATCCTTTAAAACGAATGTATTGATTTAAATAATTTTGCAATCGAATTTAAAATACATATTTCCGAATCTTAATTGATACATTAACCTATCGTAAAAGACTATGAACATCCTGAAATAGTGTTTAAACTTTAGACTATTGTTTGTTTTAAGGGAATGATGGGACTGACATTTTTGGATATTGTTTACTTAAAAAGTCCCTAAATAAAAACAGATGATAAGAAAAATAAAAAATAGCACGTCATATATGCGTAACTATGTAACTCACGATGAGCTCACGCTTTATCGCTGCGAGTGACGAGTGGAGCGCGATCACATAAGTAATGCTAATCTTCTTGGTTTGATTCACATACATTTCCCAGTTAGCACACTTCTATAATATTATTATTTATTATTTGTCATTCTAATTCTAAATTAGATTTAGATTATATTAGAATTTTCTTTTTCTTTTATTTAGGTACTTTTTTAAAACTATTATTACTTACTGGTCAGGCGCTGCCGTTGCGCATATTTAACAATTATAAACAGTGCAAGCAAACTTTGTAATGTTTTAAGGTCCCGTACCTCAAAAGGTAAAATCAAAACCCTTATAAGTTCACGTTGTTGGCCTTCTGTCTGTCTGTCCGTCTGTCAAGACTATTTTCTCTAAATCACGTGGATTTTTCCAATCTGAAATTAATATCAAATATCGATCGAAAAGTCCATAACGTTTTAAACTAAATGTCATAAAACAACCAAACTTGTAAGTCAATGCAATAAAAAGATATTTTATGCTTTATTATACGTTTATGCTTAATTTTTTACATTTTGTATCAAAATCGCCGCGTAAATGACAATTTACATTGTACTTCCCATTGACCTAAAGTTATGAAATTTAGCATTAAGTTAGAACTTATAGTACAAACTAAAAGAAAACTTTAAAAGATTGAAATTTTTAGAAATATCCTAGAAAAAAATTATTACTGTAGTTCATTTCATACAAAATTTGTGCATACGGCCGCCAATTTAAGTTCTTCCACTCTTATTAGATGTACTTCATTGACCTATTTATGAAATTTCACGAGAAGTGACAACATAGAGTATATATAAAAAAGAACATTTCAAAACTGATCATTTGTAAGTTTAACACAAAAAGATTAAAATCTATAGTTCAAACAAACCTTAAAATCTATAGTTCAATTCATACAAAATGAGTGAAATTTAAGTATGTCAATTTTTACAAGAGTACTACTCGCGCTTGACCGATATTTTTGTCACTGGCTCACTTTTATGAAATCTAAATTATATTCTATATCGATGTTACTCAATGAGAACAGAGCTAAATTAACTTCATTTGCGAATATCTAATCGAAGCTATTTAACTTTGTCTGTTTTTATTTTCCCTACGGAAATTAATTTGCACACCAGGATGAAAACTGGATACCATATGTTACTTTAGACATTAAAGATCATGTCTAGTCAAAGATTTTTCTTGAAACACGTGTAATATATATTTAGAAAAATTAGACAATGTTAAAATTTCATTTACCCTTTTATTTATTTATTTTTAAACCTTCTTAAGGAATAGATTGCGTAAAATGAAAGTGGTACCTTTAGCTTATTAGCTACCTTCCTTACAAAATTTATATTTAAGTCAAATTGTTTTCAATATATCATGATTTAATAATAATTTTCACATAACAAAATTGAATTTCTTGTCTGCTTATTAGTTTTTAGTTCTTCTCACATTCTACATGTTTTAATAAATACCTCACTATGAAATTCAGTTGTGGTTTTACAAAACAATATTTACTATGTCAAAATTAAAGGTAAATAAATTTTTGAAATTCAATTACATTTTTTTGAGAGAACTAATATACATATTATAAAATAAACATTAAGTAAATATAATAAATATTAAGTAAATATAATAAATATTAAGTTAATATTATAAATATTAAGTAATATAATTAAATAAATATTAACACTAAAATATATATTAAGTTTTAATTCACTGACATCTTGAGCAAATAGTTTATGTTGTACCAGTACTATAAATAAAATGGAAAAAAGATTTCGTGAACAAACACCTCCCAGGAGACTACAAATCAGTCCAGTGTTTCGTAATCAATACAAGAACCGATTCGTATAACTCTACAAAGAAAGTGATATTGCGTCAGCAGTGGAGGATTAAATGTTATTGAACATAACTTGTTTAGATGCCTTTGTATATTATTAGCCATTTATAACACTATTTTGCTATAAAATTTATTTTAATATTAATTTAGTATTGTGTATAGTGCCGCAAGTACGTATTGTAATATCTATAAAATAAACATTTCTTTAATGATATTATTTTGTTTGAACATTTACTGGAAACACATTGGAAAATTAGAAGAGCTGAAATCATCGCAAATTTACCAATTATTTAAACCGACTTTATAAAGAAGAGGTTATCAATAGATCAAAGAAGAGGTTATCAATATATGTCATGTTTCAAAGGTGCTAGCCAAAACAAAAATAAATTGAATAGATAACTACTTAATACAACGAACAGAAGCTAATAAAATTAATTAAAAACTTGATTGGCGTCAGGTTTAAATATATCAGATTTCGACTAGTAAATAGAGGTATATATAAATATTAATTATATCATAAATATTACTTTAATATATTATCATAAATATTACTTTAATATATTATTTTCTAATTTTTGTATTAGTTTAAGTTTGAAGTCGGTCTTTGGTTTAAAGTTCAAAGTTACCAATTAATTCTCCTCATAAATTTATTATACTAAGTTCATATAAATTTAAGTAATTGTATATCCCTTAAATTTATATGTTTATTCAATTCACAATAATAGCTCAATCAGCATAACCATCTGCAATCCTAAATCAATAATCTAAACTAATACAAATGAAGCGTGGTGGTCGGATTATCGCCTAATCGTCGACGTTCAATCGTATTTCCCTTTATTTATCTTAGTTGGGCGCGGGTGTTAACAGGCAGCCCTTCCGAATCACTCTGAATAAATCCACTTCATCAATCGTGTACCGCTACATTAATTTAGTGTAATGGGAAACAAATATTCAGGGACATCGTTTGTTTGTATTGTGAGCGTAATTGATAACCGATGACTTTTCAACCCTTGTTTGCTCTATGTGGTCAAGTAGGTGTAATATTTAAAGCTGGTGATTAAAACATTAAGGTTTTTTAGTTTATTATTATATATCTCTCTCATACACTGTCTTCTGACTACCCTGCTAGAAATAAAATACGAAGCTAACAAAATCTTCCATATTTTGCAAGACAGTACGATACCTAGTGAATTATAAAGAAGCAATACACCTCACTGCATAGAAATTTAAAAATAATAGCTTATAATTTTGTCAAGAGTAATGTTAGACAATTACACTATTAAAATAATTTTCTTATCTAAACAAACATATGAACTAATCATAATTGCTTTGATAAATAAATTCTACAGCTACACTTACACACAGGGACACAGACAAATTCTAAAGTACACTTCTTGGGAAAACTTAATTTGTAATATTCGACTTTTATCTTTCTACTTGACATGTTCATCGATTGTTTTCATTTTATATTATCATTATTATGTCGTTGTCAATATGGCAAATCGATTGACTTAAGGTTTATCAAAATCCGTTAGTTAACCAAAGTGTCCCTACAACGTCACATAGGATATTTTCCATTATTTATAGTAAGTTCTCACTTCTTAGTTCAACGTACAACTTATAGAAAATAAGCTAATATTTGTGGGCAAACACACTAATTTTGTATAAAATGAAATAGAGTTATTAGTTTGTAATAATTTTTTCTGCGATAAACCTATAAATATGTAAGGATCTTTATCGGCTTTTATTTATACGGTGTCTGTAATTTCTAATTCCTTGCAAAATTTCTTAACTAGGGCAACGGAAAGTACCCAATAGAGAAACCTCAAATTTAAGTGAATCAATTTTTATAAGTATTTTTATAAGTACTTTCCGCTGACCTACAATTAGTACGGAACCCTCATTGCGCACTAGACTGATATGATTTTCTTTTAAGGAACCTCCTTAAAAAAATTAGCGTTAGTTTGGAATTTTATCGACTCAACTATATCTGAATTTTATCTACTCAACTATATTGGCGCTGTTAAGACAATTATGCCAAGACGTTCATGACGTATCTTGAAAAGTAGAATATTTTATATACTTGTATTTAGTTTAAAAATACTCTAGCTTCTAGTATAATGCTGAAAGTGTAAAAATATATCCAGTCTCTTTAGATACAAAACAGTTGAAATATAAAATAAAGAGTTGTGCTGTTTGAAAATAGAACGCAGGAAGCATCCTTACCACAATTCCACGCGGATAAAATTTGTACAAGATATTTTAAATGTGTACGAATACTTATTTTAAAAAAATATATACGAATTTGAAAAGCTCTATGGAGTATACCTATTATTGTACAATTTAATGTATTTGATATATAATAATAAGTAATATGACAAAATAAATGAATACTTATTCTTTAGACAAAAATTTAATATATTGTTAGAAATCAGAAGTTAGAGTTTTCTTTAAAGAAAAACCTCGAAACCTCGAAACGTATTGGACAGAGATTCTACGTCTAATACGTTCTAATTACATTCAATAACATAAATCACTTAAATAAATATTTCAGAGTTGCCTTCCAATAAGTGCCATTGCCTACAATCAACAGCCTCAATTGACATAATTTCATTGCTTTTACAGTCTTCGTCATCTAAGACTACCCTCTTCATCTAAGAGAATTGCAAAATATTTAAATATGAACACAATTCACTGTGTGGCAATATGAAAACAATATAAGAAATATAAAAATGAAGCTGTTTATGAAACCTATCTAGAGTGACAAGCCAAATTCTCTCCTTCATTAACTACCTCTCAGTGATTTTGGTTTTAATTACTTTCAAACAAAATGTTTAACTTGCCCAAAATTTCATTAAAAGCGGTTACAACTTCAATATACGTTTCCTAATGTATCCGAAAAACATACAAAAGCAACTTTTATCCATTTAAAATTTATTGTGTTTTTAGGGTCCTTGTAAATGGGAAAACAAATTATAGCTGACATTAAATTTGCCTTGTTCTTAAAATAATTGATATTTAACGATGGAACTCATTAGCTTATTTTTAACGTTACGGACTTTTAACTTTTGTATATCTTTGTAAGTGCTTATTTTTTCTTTTTAAATTATTATTAGGACAAAACGCGGCGTTATGTCAAAAATGTGAAACGGGTTATCTTAACACCATGTATATTGCGTATTCGATGCTAATAATCTATATTCAACAAATAATGCTTTAACCATTTTCTTATAAATTTCAACACTATAGTGCCATACATGTACAGTGGTAAATAATGAACTTCTCGCATTACTCATTAGCTAGTTTACGTACGCTTTACGACGCCCTTCATATAGTCGTGGTAAATAGGCCACCTGAGAGCGGAACGACACCACTGATGCTTGTTAATGTAGATATAGAGATATTATTTTATATAAATTACTTAAGTAAATACTTTAAATCATAATTTATAACTTAAGTATACGATTTTGTTTGACATTCGAATACTTGTTAAAGTGTTGAACAATTCTCCTGAGACAAACATTATAATGAGATGTAAAGTAAACGTAAGAAATATTAATTAAGTAACCAATATTTAAATAAGCAATTTTAGTACTCAACATAAATTCCAATGACAAAGCAAGATTAAGGCACTATAAATAAATTTTGAGTTTTTTCTTATTTCGATTTCGATGATATTCTTGTATTAAATTTTTATATCGATTCATCTATACTCGTAACTGAATTTTAATGAAAAAGTGTGACGCTAGGGGCTACCACTTTATACTATATATACCAGAGTATCAACATTGAGGAATAATGAGAACGATTTACTGTGTCCCCGGAACGTGTACCATGCAAGGATCACGTAATAGGGTATATTATTTATAAAACCACCTTAGATATATATATATATATATATATATATATATATATATATATATATATATATATATATATATATATATATATATATATATATATATATATATATATATATTATGTGATAGTATTATATATATACCTATATATTATTTGTTATGCATTATCTATAAGTATGAAGCACAAATTAAAGATCTTCGTTGCGCTGTGGAGCAGCGTCGTAGTGTAAAGGCGAGGGTCGTGGGTTCGATTTTTACTCGGAAAAATAAATGATTTGTATTTTCACGCAAATGCGTTGTGTTCCGCCGCTCAACACGCAATATCCCGAGTGCAGAAAGTGAAATACGGAGAGCTTTGACATTAGATTTTCTCTGCCTACCCTGTTATTCGCGAGTAAAAGCGGCAAAAGAATGAGCGATGTATCAAGGAAATATTTAAATACATATTTCATCCATCATATAAACAACAAATTTGAAATATTTTTTATCATAAAGAAAATTTCTAAAACATTTGGACCATTGAATAGCAACACATTTCCTCTGAATTAATATTTCAAAATGGTACCATATATGCATTTGATTACGGAAAATATAAAACAAAAACACGCGAGTACGCGACTACGCGTACACTTACTGAAGCGCCTGCAGGTGACAACCTCATTAATCCAGCACTGTCAATGCTCCACTGCAGTTTCTTGTTACTCCAACGAATGAGATACGGTGTATTGTACCTACCTCGTTTATATATATATATATATATATATATATATATATATATATATATATATATATATATATATATATATATATATATATACATATATTTCCCGTATGTTTCATATATTTTTATTTGATCCAGTCCGGATAAAAATTCGAAACAGTAAAAAGACTCATATGTATAATATTAGAATAGGGCCGACAAATCGATCAAGCGGGAGAAGCTGCGTACGGGTCGCCAGTGAAAGTAATAAATTGGTAAAATTACTATGTCAAATTCTTTTAATTCAAGAACATAATAAATATAAAATACGAATTTCCATGTTGGAATATAATTTACTTATAGATCTACGTTTTAAACGCGTTTACATTTGTGTTCTAAACTTATAGTAGGAGATCCCAAGAGGCCCAGACCTGACACATCTCTACACTAATGGAATGTGTGGGATCAAGTAAGCAGTAGTACTAATAGTATATACTTAGTTACCACTTCCTATAATGCCATAATTTATATGGTCTCTTCAGTGGCGACATAGTGTATAGTCTTCATAATCATTTTCCCTTAAAAAATAACACAGTCGTAAATCTCGTTCCAAAGTTGACGTGTTAACGTTTAAATGTTTAAACCTCCATGATAATAACTATGATTATAAAAATAAATAACACAAGTTTCACATTTTAAAATTGTCAGTTAATATTTTCCTTGCTTTTTTTGGTTCACGAAATATAGATAAACTGTTACAAGGATAGAAAAGTCAAATCTGTACCTAAAATATTTAAAAAGTATATTGATTTGGTCACATAGATTTTAGTTTTTATCTCTACCGAGATCCATGCTGTTCCCGGACGTTTTTTTTAGTATAATATTTTATTTTAAATATTGGCGATGTTAAAATTTTAGAACGAACGCGATGTATAAAATTTTAGAACGAACGCGATCTAGCTAACATAAGCGGGCGAAGCCGCGAGCGAGTCGCTAGTAATAAAAGCATATATTAGGACATGATGGCAGCACAAATTAGAAGTCAATATATTTTCTATAGTACACAGCAAAGTACTTAAGTAAATTAAAGAAATATATAAAAATTACATTATATAATTGCTCATGAACAAGTAACTTTTGCTATTGATTTTGCTTGTTACTTTATTATTCACAAAACTAGTCTTATTTAAATTAATATTAAAAAAGTAACAGATGAATAAAGACGACAAATTCTAAAAGATATATAATACCAAGCCTTAGTAATTTTTATAATAATAATAATCGGTATTAAAAGTCAAAAGAATTTCACAGAAAACCAAATTCAGCATAAGGTGAAATACCTATTTCTATAAGCAAATTTCGTATATTGCCATACTTTCCCAGGGCGGCATTCACCACTGAATCGAATTTTTCCCCTATTAGGCTTTTTGAAGCAATCACCAAATCGCTGAACTAACAAGTTTATCGACCTCGATAAGGTTCTCTTTGCTTGAAAATAGTGATCATAACATAATACTAGATTGTATTTTTTGTGATTATTTTTTGTATTTTTTGTGATTATTTTTTCTTTATTTTATACCAAGTGATAAAGTTATGTAATACTTTCACGTAGATATACCTTTCTATGAGCACACTTTGAATTTGTTTCTTATCTTCATCTCAAATTTGTACGCCAGCCGGGCCAGGAACTTTACCTACATGTAAGTATGTGTTGTCATCTGACGTTCTGATATGACTCTATTTAAGATATTTGCATTTTCTTCTATATTAAATTTTTTAAAGAGATGTTAAACAAAGATATTAATCACAGATATTAATTTTAATTTAACACACTAATAAAACAACACATAGGCACAACAAAACTGAAACAAATTAAGTATTACGAGTACCTATTAACACAATAATAGCTAATTAATGAAATAAGCTTGAATATTTATCCATTTTAAACAATTACGTCCATTAAACGTAACAATCCCTAAAATTCATTGCTAGATTTGTTCAGTGCAATTTTATTCGTTACTCGTAGAACTATTAATGGGGGAAGTGTTTTAAGATACATTGAGAAAATAAAAGGAAACAAGAGCAGGCAATATCCTCTAATGGCGTCGAATTTTTCTCACTAAGCTTAATTTATAAGAGCTGTAACATGTGTCGAGGCGAGAGATTAAAAGTGTAATTTCCGATGGCCACGTCGGCACTTCCTTCGGACACTGTCAGCGTATGATGTATTATCATTAGCGTTGCTGACTGCTGTTTTCGGTCGTTACTGTTTTGGGTAAAAGAAACATCAGTATACTTAACAATATAAAAATTAAACTAACAAAAAGCTTCTATGCGCATGACGAGATTCCATAAGAAGAATAACAAGAATAACTTAAAACTATTGCTACTATTCAGTTATAAAACAAACATATTATAGGACAAAAATTTGAATCTGATTTGTCAATGGCATCGAAATATTTATTTAAAGTTAAAGAATTTATCTATATGTATACGATGTATACGTATGTATATATGTGCGTATGTTTGTGCTTAGATTTTTGCTTACTTTGATTATTCTATAGTGAACGTATTTTAAATATTATGAACTTACAAATAAAGTGATTCATTTAATATAATATGCTATTATTGATGGAAAACAAAAGACTGATGACTGATAGTAATTCTTCCTTCATATAAATGCATAGGTCCGAGAGAAATACTATGGAAGCTATAAAGTTATATAGCAATTTGATAGCTAAGGTAATAATGCTTAAGTCAAAGTTTTAGTGAGAAGATTGCAAGAGATCCGTGAAGCCGTTGTCGGCGCCTCGAAAGACTTAAAACCTAGAAGAAAATTAAAGGATCTCTCTGCACAGTCACGTAAATAATTTTGGCCGAAAATCATAATTATGTCATCAATGTATGGACTAAAATATTAAAAGTATAGACTTCTATAAAAGATAAAAGGTAAATAAAACGTTATCCAAGCAAAAGTAGGCTAGCAGAAGCATTTTTTAAAATATAAAAGTTTGTTTTTTTGTTTTATTAAATAATTGGATTATTTGACAGGAAAGTTTCTCAAAGTCGTACTAGTTAATAAATATCTTTCTTACATTCGCCTATGTTATTGAGCGCCAAAGTTTTAAATGTCGTATTGTAAAAAAAGCAAACAATAAATCGTGAACTACCATACTCCAGGGGAGGTGCTAATGGTGGATTCACACATAAATAAGCGATGTCTACAAACCGAACAAAGCCTCTTGTTTTATGGCAGACATTCAAACGGGCGGAGGTACGAGAAATGCAAATAGAAGTGCTTTTTCTATCAGGAAATATTGCTGTATATGAACAGGAGGTTGTGGTAATTTATTTGTGTTCGCCCTATCTACATGTGCTATATATCAATATGATGAATATATTAAATAATATTATCTTATATTTTTTAGTTAATTAGCTTTAGTTAGACTTTGGTGAATAAAACAGTGATTACAACGTCAATTTTACTAAAAAAAAATGTATGATCAAATTATTTGTCATTTGTAGAAAAATGCTTAGTAATGATCTTGTATTTATAAAAAAATACTTGACTTTTGTAGTTACGTTACAGTTTTCTTATTCTGCTACCTAAGCCTTGGTTCAATAAAACTTATAATAATATAATTAATTACTTAACAGTATCTAGTAGCCCTATTGATTTTAATAAAATAAATGTCACAAAAGAAGAAAGACCCCTTTCACCTTCGTTATAATTACCAATTTACCATTAGACCTTGCAAAGCCATTAGTCATAATTTCAGTCACCTTTGTGTCCAGCATAACTTCAGCTCTCTCTTGGATAGCATTTGTATAAAAGTAAATGTGTAGAATGTGTAATTATACATTATTTCCACGTAGCCCGTTCACGTAATGTCTCCCTCGAGGACGGCAGACCGATTCCGAATGCTTTATGTTCCAGCATAAACAAACGCTAGATTTAAACACGTCTTGCGGTAGCAATAAAAATGTTTGTTATGTTTTGTTTTGGAAGCAGTTAAGTCACTTTCTTATTGACTTAACTAAACCAATTAAGTGGAATGAAATACAAAAACCAAAATGTTTGCAGTGATTTTTCCCTATATTTTAAATTAACTTGATAATATATTATATTGTTTACGTTGAGTGAATTTACTTTATTGTAGTATAATTTAGCACAAAATGGATTAAATATAAAAGAATTTATGTGACATCTCTTTTTAAATTGTACAATTCTTATATCTTATCCATCACCAAGCTAACAAAGGTAATGCATTAGTAATTTAAAGCATTATTAGTCGAGACTTTATTACAAACAGTAATTCTCTGGGACTTGAATTTGTCATAGCGCTGATGAAAATCATTCGACTACCTCATTACTCATTTTTGTTTCCTTTAATTTTAACTTAATTTTAACATTTATTTCAGAAAAATAACGATACTGTATTGCTACAGGTAGGTACAAACACCTACTCGCATTTAGTTAAACTAATTTCAAATAATAATTAACGTAAATACATAACCTAATGAATGCTCTAACATGTTGCAAAAGAAATTTCTATACCGGTGGTAAATTATTATACATTCAAAAATCCTTCTTCCTAATTGGAATAAAAATATTTCACTTTGATCTTATCCTTAGTACCTTCAATGATGATGCCTAATATTATATACTACTTTGGGGATTGTGAAGCCCAAAAGAAAACAGTTTGTGTTCCAAATGATATATTATTAATCTCCACACTCTCTCACAATAATGTGTTACCAGAACAATAAAATGGCAACAGTAAAATGCACGTATAAAATACAGTGAGCGTGTGAAGCACGCCACAGTAACTAATCACAAAATATGTCGAGATTTTAATATCTTATCTCCTATTCGTAAAGTGCCTTACATATTTAAGCTCAGATACTAAGTTTCACTTCGTCTTTAAGTTAATTTCAATACGTCGAAGGATAGGACGGAATGAGGGCATCGATTCTAAAGAACAACTTTCCTAATTAACGGATGGGTGTAATTAAGTTACGAACAGAGTGTCACTGCTAGTGTTGTGATTTAAAAAATTTAATTTACAGTAAAAATTATGTCTATACATTGAATGCTTTTATTAAAAAATGTTATAGAGATATGTAAATACACTGATAGAATATGAATCTATGACTTTTTAAATATTTGTCTGTCTGTATGTCTGTTTGTACACACATCTTTCGATGTACTGGACGTATTTAAATGAAACTTTTTTGTTGCTATAGCTGTTAGGTGTGGACAGGATCCGGTTTAAAAACTAGCATACCGTATACAAATCCATAGTGGTCCAGCTTAACTAGATATAAGAAATAATAAAAATGATTTATATATAAAAGATGCTACCATAACAAAAATGATTTAACATCCTAAGAATTTTCCATTGACATTCAAAAGTCTAAGATCTGGAACGCCTGATATATAACTAAAATAGAAATAGATATAAAATAATCGAAACATATATAAATACGTTTCGATTATTTTATAAGCAATATTTTTGTAATAAATATACTGTATGTCATTGAGCATTTATTATCATCTGTAAGCAGACTCTTTTTATAACATTACTTTTTTACCAATATCCACTTATTAGTTATTAAACGGGATCGGGATTCGAAAACAATCTAAATTCATCAAAATCGGTAAGTGGTTTAGACGTCAAAACGTAACAGACAGACAGACGGACAGACAGAGTTATTTTCGCATTTATAATTAGTAGGGATTATTTTTTTATAAGACAAAATTTGACATAGATAAATGTATATTTTTAAATACTGTAGATTATTTTTTTACTGTAATATATTTCTTTAATTTTCTTTTAAATTATTTTAATTGCACAAAACATTGCTAATCAGCATTTATAAAATGAATTGAAATAATTTGTAAGTATTATATATTATAGTACATTGCAATATAATTATATTCGAAAGGGTGGAATATGATATAAAACAAAATAATGTGAAATAAAATTCTATCATGTTTTACTAAGCAATATAGGCTTGTAGTTATTATGTTAGGAGAGTATTATTATAAAACCTTTTTCTGCTTTTTAAGAGTTCCCTATCTCAAAATGTAAAAACGGTACTCTTAAAGTATCACTTTGTTGTCGGATTATCTGTCTGTCCGTCTGTATCTTGACAGATTTAATAATAATCTTGCATAATCTCACAATCACGGGGAAATATCGAGTTGAAATTAACATTAAGTATTCAGGTCTATGGTCCCTTCACAGACAAAACAAACTTCTAAGTTAACGCAATCAAAAGATACGAGCCTTTATGAGTATTGTTAGTTTATGCCGAGTTTTTTTTAATTAAGTCACTGCGTAATCAAAACCTATAGGGTTTTCCCGTTAACCTAGAGTTATGAAATTTGGCATAGAGGTAAAACTTAATAATATACACTTTATTTTGACGATAATTAACCCAAATTTAGAAAGATTATTCTTGGCAAACGTCCCGTCCAGTCAGGCGTCAACCTACGGTTATAAGAAATTGTAATATTTAACTTATAGTACAAACTAAAGGAAAAATCAGAAAAATTGAAATTTATAGATATATCATAGAAAAAGAATCATTACAGACTGTAGTTAATTTCATACAAATGAGTATATAATACGACCGAAAATTTAAGTTTGTTAACTTCTAAAATTTACGATCGTAGGAAATGGAAAATACAAGTTGTATTTTCAATCTACAATCGTAAATTTTTTACGAAACCTTTCGTATACAACTCGCACATTTTTTCTATCGAATCATTTATATGAGATAATCTATAAAAAATATGATTTCGCGGGAAGTCCACGATAAAAAATAATCTATATATCGCTCCACAACCTTCTCTATTTTCAATAGCTCGGACACACAGAAAGACAAACAAATATTATAAAATCGTATGTTTGTATTTTAGTATTATATCAATATCTAAATGCCCTTGAATAATTATTAGTTATTTTAAAATTACAAACAGAAAAAGATATTTTTATTTTGAAACATTATCAAGATTTTCCTTTATTTGAGCTTCTCGTTTTATCCGGCATACGGCAGGGAGGACCTAATGTTAAGATACTATGATCTCGGCTTTCCCACTTTGTATTACCAAATCAGGGAAATCAATATAAAAAATAAAAAAACCTTTTCCAGACCAAATCACCTTTACAGTCAGTGTGCCACTGTGCCATAATGGCCTCATAAAAAGTATACAAGAAACAATTAAAAAGCTAAGCAAAAACCAAGATAAAAAACATATTTATAAAATATGTACCTTTACTAATAACTATCTTTATTTTTGCTTAAATAATGTAGAAAATAAAAAAAAGGAATTATAATTAAAAAAATCAACAGAATATCAGTTAAATACTATCAGTGCTTTATTTTCCTTTTTGATACACTAGCAACTGGCTCCGTTTCATACTCAATCTCTACTCTAGGTTTCTTGCTTGGCACCTTCACAGATATATCCTAGAAAAATAATATTATTAATATTTAATACAATAATTAAAAAGGCTTAAATAATTGTTGCAGCATTAATTAGCTGAAAAATTAACTTTACTATATCAGAAGTTAAACACCTACTTGTAACAGTGTTTTATAACATTATAATGTTTTGAAGGATTTAATGCGTTTTGCAATATAAATATTTATTTTAGTATAAATAAACACGTATTATACCAAAAATGTGCAGAAAAAATGCTTGAAATTAATATTAATGTAACACTACACCATATTTTTCATAGTATACCTCTATATCAGATGTCTCGGATTCAAAATCACTTCCTACATCAACACCTTCTCTTCTTCCAGATTCACTGTCCTGTAAATACAATGTATTTCTTTTGTTAGTCTGTTGTTAGTTGAAGTTTTACAATTATATATTATTTTTATGTTGATTTTTTTACACCATAAATACATTTTTTTATTGTTTTTCATTAAGATAAATATATACAAATAAATTCCAATATGCAAAAGATATGTATACATATTGTGTAAAATCTAAGATAATAATAGTCTGTTTTCACATATTGCTAATATGTAGTGATTTACTAAATAAGGGTAATTCCCCGCTCTAGCAAGATAGGTCTGGTAGGCAAGAAGTTCAGCGTTAAGTTCCACCACTACACAACACATAATATCTTAGAAGCGGGTGGATAGTGGAAAATGTAATGTCTAAACACTAAGTTTCCATATCCTGATGAAAAAAAAACCTACCCCATCACTTTCCATATCAGTGTCAGCTTCAACAAATTCATCAACTTCAACATTCTTTTCCAATTCCCTTTCAAGTTCGGGCTCAATTTCCCTTTCTGCTTCCTCATCATCAGATTTCTCACTTTCACTTTCTCCAGAAATTTCTTCAGCTTTCAGAGCAGCATCAAAAGCCATTTGTGGGAAATTGTAAATGTCATTATACTGAAAAAAATATTTAAATACATTTACAGCTTTTCTATGGTATTTTCAAGATTTTTCAACATAATTTTTAAGATTTTTAGCCCTCCTCATATAAAGCAGAATATTAGTATTCTGTATATATATGATCATTTTTCATTATTAAATGTATTAAACAATACAAAACACACAAAAAGGTTGCCATAAGTCTTTAGAACAAAAAAAAATTCTTACAATACAGTCAGGATATCCCATAATATAAAGTCTCAAACTTGGTAGAGAATATTTAGTATATTTTTTTAAATAAAATAAATAATATTGTGGTACATGACACCATTTTAGAATAATTTATTTCAATTTAATTTATTATTATTTTAATTAAAGATATTTTTCTTATATTTTTATATTTATTTAGTATACTTACAGTTCCTTTCTTCAATCTGTCTAATAGTTGTTTTTCTATAGCATTATCAATTCTTGCTGCTACAAGTGCCTTTTCTTCTCTTCTCCTTTCACGTCTTTCTATCTTACGTTGTATGGGAACTAGTTCTTTCCTGTAATAGATTTTTATACTTCATTCATCGGAAAATACAAAAGAAAATAATAATTTACAATATACCCAGATTATTTATAACAATAACACAATAAGATAACAGTGAATCTATGTATATGAATATATTACCTATTTGCATACAAAATTTAAGTAACTTTGTGTATATATGTTACATTTTTATTGAAAACAATATAAGTAATGGTGCTTTTCAGCTATGTATGCAGCTAGAACTAACCAAAGGAGTGATTCATGAAGAAGAGTATGTATGTAATATGTGATAAACGTATTAAAATTATATTAAAGCAATTGGTAAGAATAGTTCAATAGTTATATGGTATGTAAAACATTATCTCTAATAATATGTGATATCAAAAATTTCTTTCACTAGTTAATGTAATTAGTAGTAGGCACAACCAAAATACTATGAAGTACTTACACTCTTCTTAATTTTAATTTTCTCATACGTATTAAATATTGTGTAATTTTCACAAATCTTTGTTTGCATTTTGCTTTTATGAAGGCAGGCCAATAAAGCAAATTTTCATTAATTTGATATATAGCTTTTTCGAAATTTCTAGAAAGTTTAACTTTTTCCCATTGCTTAGCTGGGAACATTACCCTGAAACGAAATAAACACTTATTATAGATACAATTACCACAATGATATTCTTGCAAAATAAAATAGCATAAATATACAAGGAAACTGAATCAAGTTACCTTTCAGCAGTTTTCATGAATAAGTAAATAATACCATTTTCTTCTCTTATAGTGGCATATTTGCTGTTTGCAAGAGGACAGGAAGACCGACTGCATAAACCTGTGAGGTTATATTCATTTCTACAGAAATGTTGTGTTTTTGTTCTGTAAATAGATCATTATGGTAAATAATCAGCCTTTTATATTAATTTAAACCGATACTTTTTATAAAAAAAAGTATGCCAGAAGTACTTACGTTACTTTATGGGAACAATGTGTTTTGTTGATAATAGCCCAAACAACCTAAAAAATAAAATTATTATTAAAATAACACTATTAACAACAGCATTAAAGTTTTGTTTAATTTACTTAATTCCTTACGTCGTCGTGCTGCATTGTAATTCAAAATAATGTTTAAAGCTCATGAAAAACAATATGCCTACAGTTTTCAAATACTACACAGCACACATGGACTATAAATGACAGATTTATAAATCGAAATTGTCAACGTCAAAATTTGGCATGACAACAATGACGTTACTTTTATTGTTGATGCTAAAATTAAAACAACTATATTGTTGTTTTAGCAACAGTATTAGTAAGCAGAGTAAATAGAAGGTTTTACTAGAAACAAAAAAAAATATAAATATGTCAGATGTTAAGAATATTATAACTCATTCAAATTCAGAAGCATTCAAGAAAAATTTAAAATATAACTATCACAATAATTAGGAAGTTTAATGGCACGATTAAATTCAAAAGCTAAAAACCGTACATGACATGCGAAAATTTTAACCTGCTCGCGAAAGTAAAGTTTGTCTATGGCTATTAAAATAAAATTGAAATTGGCCGTTGGATATTTCGGTGACGGCCTGTATACTGTGATGGATCGTTCGCGTTTGCAATTTTAAATTATGAAAATGTTTGCAGTGCATGGAGCTAATAAATTGTTTTAAAGAAATTTTACTTATTTTAAGTTAGTTCAATAGGAAGCAAATAGTGTTTTAAGATGAGTGATAATATTAAAGTAGTTGTCAAAGTCCGGCCTCTTATTTCTCGTGAAATAGACGACAAGCTCTCATACCAATGGCGCGTAAACAATAATACTCTTTACCATTTAGACCACAATGGAAGAGACTATGGATCATCTTATACTTTCGGTAAGTTAAGTCTCTGTTAGCAGCATTTCGGTTAAATGCCGCGTCTTTGTTTTTAATATATGTTTCATAAGCAACACCATCTAACTGCGCGTTGTACGTCATATTGAAGGTCGCAATTTTTTTGCTGTATTTACTTTTCAGACAAAGTATACGACAAAGACACAAAAACTAGTGATGTATATAATGATGTTGCGAAGCCAATTGTTGAGGCCGCAGCTGCCGGGTTCAATGGCACCATCTTCGCATATGGTCAGACTTCTTCAGGCAAGACATATACCATGACTGGCACAGATGATGCACCTGGATTGATACCACTGGCTGTGCTTAATTTATTTGATATAATTAAAAAGGTTCCAGACAGAGACTTTTTAGTGAGGTAATTGTATAATTTTTTTGATTCATCATTTCGGCAATTTTATGAATCATTTAAAAAGAGCCAGTAATAAAATCAATACTATTGTTTTATAAATAATAATAATAAATATAGTATAAAAAAATGCATTATTTTAAAAATATTTACCTAATTTGAATATTAATAATTTTTATCAGCTTTATTAACAACCATATATTCTGAGCAATAAGTACTATTTAAAGCAATATTATTTTTCAGAGTATCTTATGTGGAGATATACAATGAGACATTAATAGATTTACTTAATATTAAACAACCAGTAAAAATTAAAGAGACATTTCAGGGGGTTAAAGTAGATGCTACTTATAAGGTCACAACTTCACCTGAGGAGGTGCTTGAGCTCATGAGAGAGGTGAAAATTAATTTATTTGTTATTAATAGTCTTTTATAAGTTTTACCCTTCATCTTCTTTATATCCATCTATTAATATAAGACAGTCTTGCTATGCTATTTTGACTTACTTTACTGCCACATTGGCTAGAAATATTGCATGTGTGTTTGTATCCCTTGAAATCTCATATTTTCTTAACATGGTTCTGATATTGACATTGATATAATATTGAAATGAAGACTAGAATAAAAAGATTTTTGAGACAATTTTATGATTATGATATATTAAAATTACTCTTTTTATCTAAGAAAATAATAATGATATCTTGTCCATATTTTTATAATAACTTTTATATGTCTAATTTTTAAGAGGAACTGTTATTGATAACTTTTTCATTTATAGTGTTTATAGTACTCCCTCTTAGTGCCTTATGTAATAATGACATGATTTTCTAATACATCAAATAAAAACTCTAAAAAAGCGTTACAACAATAGTCATATGATTTCCAACTGCAATATAATCTTTTTTATATATTAAAGTTCCCTAGTTTACAAACTACTAATAGACAATGCACTAATTTGTGTAGGCAGCTAAAACTTGGCATGTAGGTTAAGGTTTAGCAGTGTGGGAGAGCAATAATAAAAAGAAAAAAATTCTAATAGCAGTAGAGAATAATGGGATTTGAAAAATATTTTCCAATTTAGAATTATTGTGATTGAATTGTAATGATGTCCTAAATCAATATTTTTATCCTCACATGCTATATCATCATAAACATATTCAATAAATATATTGTAACTATTAATTTGTGATGTTAGCTTGAAAATTAAGCTATTATGTGACATAAAGTTCTTAGTATGTAAATTTATGCATGAATCACAGTCACTTTACCATTGACCTTGATAAACTGCATATACGAAGTAAATTTTACATTCGTAGATATTTAATTCTAGTCAGGTGCAAAATATTTAATAATCTGATTATAATGCCATATTTACATCGTAATTAGATGATTATATTAATATTTATTAACATGTATTGGTGGTATAATTTGAATTTGAATTTTTTAATTAATTAATAGCAAAAAAATATATGCAAAAATGAGAGGAAGCTCATGCAGTGACCATAACATTCGGTGCATATCTTTTCTCTGGCTACCTTGCTAACACAAACCCGAAACAAAAGGAAATATTAATAAAAGACTACATCATGTACACATTAATAATAGTCATTTGTGGTTCATAGCTCATTTATATTATGGATATTTTTCATTCAAGTTTGAGTAACAGTGTTGAATTTAAAGAGAAAGTGCTTAAAGTAAAATGTAATTATATTTCGTGTACTTGATTAGATGAACATTGTCGTTCTTCATGATATGTTCCACATCTTGGATTTTCACATTTCTTGATAAATGCTCATTATGCTTAACAACTTTTACTATAGGGTCATTTTCATGTCTTTCAAATTTATTCAGTAAATCCAAAGATGTGTGTGTAGAAGCAATCAGACCAACATTTTTAAAAATATCTCCTTACATCATTTTTTGACTGTTTTATTAAAGTATAGGAGATATTACTTGATATGCCAATTTCAATATATATACAAATGTAACTGCTCTCTGTTCATTAAAGACATGAAAAAAACTATTTTAATAATTTTGTCTATTTTTCTGTGCGTTAGTGCACGTTAATCTCAGAAATGTCTTAACTGATTAAAATGCAATTTTCACTATTGTATTATTGTGAACTTCTCCTAAAATTTAGTGTTGTTTTATTTCAATCGCGAACATCGATCTAGCGTGCGGAGTCTTTAAGCGGTTCTCTTATATGTAATATATATTTTTTAAACTTTTAGGGCAAAGCCAACAGGCAAACTGGATCTACAAACATGAATGAGGAAAGTAGCAGATCTCATTCAATATTTCAGATCGTAAGTTACATTTCAATTGCAACTAGTTATAATACCATATTTTTAAATTCACATCTATCTTCTTTTCATTTCTTTTTCATTAATCTCTATTTAAATTTGTTAAAATAAAGCTTTTGACACTTTTAACAATGTAGTGTAATTAATATGTATAAATTTTCTTTATTAGACAATAGAATCTCGTGAACATATAGAAGGTGAAGAGGAAGTGGGTTCTGTTAATGTTTCGCAACTTAACTTAGTTGACTTAGCTGGTTCGGAGAGATCAGGGCAGACTGGTGCTACGGGCATTCGATTTAAAGAAGGCACTCATATAAATAAGTCACTATCAGCTTTGGCACTAGTTATTAAACAACTTTCTGAAAGCCCCTTGACAGCACACAAGTATGTAATTTTATATATTTTTTTTGTAAAATAATGTTATTTCAGGTTTCTGATCATTTTGTGATGTAAATTCTTACAAATAACAATGATTTGTTATGAAACATTTACTTTCATATATTTATAATAGATTATTTTCTTTTTAAGACTAATCATATAGTTCCCACTATGTAGTGTTTTACTGTGAATGATTATATATTTTTTATATATGTAAATGATGATTATATATATGAAAAAATGCATTTTGACTCAGGCAAAACACAGTAGGTTACAGTTCCGCCAATAAACACGCAATATCTATATAATACTAGTATTTAGGTGACAAAAGGAATTAGTGTCATGTCACTTCTTTCTCTTCTTCTTCTTTTTATATATATATATATATATATATATATATATATATATATATAATATATATATATATATATATATATCGAGCAAGGCGGCCTACTGGTGTAAATCTTGTTTATCTACTAAAAATCCATATCTAAAATTCCTTGAAGATAATTTATGCTATATGATATATTCAGTCAAAATGGTCTAACCATGTCAATGATATTTTATATATTTATTACTGTATATAATCAAAATAAATAGATTAAAAAAATGTTAATTGTATAATAATATTATATGATACACAGACATTGTTTGGTATAGTGATTCAAGACTGATGAAGATTTCTACTACTTACATAATTATTAATTATTTATCACTTACTTAAGTTACTTTTTATTTGCTAACCATACAACAACACTATAATTTTAAATTGATGTTTATACGTCTTTTCATTATTTATTATTTTATTTATAATATAATTACATATATTTTTTTTCTAACTTATACCACATTGCCCGCGGAATCTCTCAATTACTAATCAATGTTTAACATATCGGTAATACAATTTCACATTTCCAGGCACGTAAACTATCGTGACAGCAAATTGACACGAATATTACAAAATTCTCTCGGCGGTAACGCGAAAACGAGCATCATATGCGCCGTGACTCCGGCCGCTGTTGAAGAAACTATATCTACACTGCAGTGAGTATAGTTATTTTTATTTTAAAACATTTGAGAATATCAATATTTATTAAATTTTGTTTTTGACAATAACTGAAATATTTATTTTTTTTGATATTTTGTATAATCCCTTCTAGATGACATTACGTAGCTAGTGTTGGTTCGACATAAATAATCTTACGTTGTCTGCTAAAAATATATATTTAGACTAAGAGTTTACGTTAGCTAATGTCTAATCTCTCTCTGAAAAGTGAAACACTAACGCAACAGAATCAACAGTATTCTTAGACTTAACTAGACTCCTAATTCCACTAGAATGGCTGAACTGAATGGCACTAGAATGAATCTAGAAACACTTGCAGATAAACTCAGCTCTGCCGCGTTCGCAATTAAAAAAGTTAGACAAATGACAAATGACTCATTTATTTTAGATATTTTCATAGAACTCTGTCTTACATAAATTCTATATTTATTCTCCAAAAATGAGCCGTCAGATCGATTTTTAATTTAAGAGCTAGACAGTTGTTTCGCAATATGTAAATTATAATATTTTGTTTGTCAGACAACATATACAATGTTACAATAAACTCAGTGACGTCAGGTACGATAGCAACATGAAATAAAGATAATTTTAGAAAGACTTCATTATAAAATGTTTCAGATTTGCAAACAGAGCTAAAGCAATAAAGAACACCCCAGCAGTGAATGCGGTCGCCACAAATGCTACAATGATACAATCCCTCACAAAACAACTCTCCTTGCTTAAAACACAGCTGGAAGGCAAAAAGAGTGTCGAAGTATGTATTGTAAAAGTATATATACTTTTTATATATTGCCCACTTTTTTTTTTTTGCTTGATGATGGAATATTTTAAATATTCCTTGAATATAAAGCAAATTTATAACCAAAATAAAAATGTGATTGTACTGAGATTATTACTTATGTTCATTTTATTGAAATATATTATTTATTTATAATAATATACATTTTTTTACAAACAAATAAATTTAAATTAATATGCTCTACAAGGAAATTTGCTTGTTGATATTTTCATGAGCAACATTACAAATTACTTACTAAGACTTCTAACTTCCAATTACAGCAAGACAATTTTAAACTACAAAAGCAAATAACCCAATTACAAAAGTTAATATTAAATGGATTCGGTGAAAGAACTAGTACAGAGTTATTGAGCGGTGCGAGGAGAAAGTTACAACCGCCGCGACGAATGACAATATCAACATTGCACCCGATTCAAGAGGATCCTGTACCGGCTGTGCCCAAGTTTTGCACTCCTAGTCTTAAATATAAGTAAGTTTATGGCAGTTTTAATGTAAAAGCAAGATTCAAATTTCGTCATAATAAAATTTAATTAAATATTTGAAATTGATTAATTTTCAGTACATTTAAATAATGATATATATAAAAAAAAATCTTTACTAAAATTATGAAAAATAATTTATCATATTTTAATATCTGTTAATTGTATACAATGGAAGATATATTCATTCCTATTGTATTAGTTTGTGACTTTCTGATCACCATTCGGGTGATGGATTGATTTATTTATTTATTTAAAAATCCACCCACGTTTGTTTACACAAATACATTCAATAACAAATACATAAACGTGATTGAAGTTTCATATTTAATTTTAATCAAATCTTACTTGTTGACACTGTACTCATTAACTAACTTGCAAAGTCTGGGAATGGGGAATTTGATCCAAACCTTGTTTTCCTGGGTGGAGGGCATTGGTAAGCGCACATTAAAATCGTCTTCTATGTTCCTCTAAAGTAATTATTAGGAAATGTTTTAGTTGTTTATAATAGGATGGTAGATATTTTTTTCATGAAATCCGGTTTGAAAATAATAGATATTGCAAGAATATTTTTTGTATTCTTTTTATTAGTAAAAATGAGTGGCACAGTGAGGCCTCCATTCCACTGATTTATATATGTACATACCGTTATAAGACAGTACGCCTACGTTACGCTACTCAACACGTTCGTGTCTCTAAGTTCACTCTGAATAAAGTATAAACTGAAAAAAAACATTCTTATATACTAAACTAACCTAAACAAAAAAGGTAAAAAAGCTGGCCGAAATCCTCATATTCTTTATTCTTTAAAATTAAAGTGTCATAATTCGTAGAAGGAAATCACTGTCAAAATATTTGACATACCATGTGGACATAGTATTATATAGTATTTGATCTGCTAATTAATAAGCGCACTTGAGCGATTTTATTTTTATTACAACGAGAAACGCGTAATAGAATATAATATTGTTATTTACGAATATAAGAGTGACAGTAAGTTCATGTAATATTATTTCATTCAGATCATGTAATTTTTATGTCATGTAATAATATTAAGTACATTTGGCTTCTTAAAGCATAGTAACTTTATTTGAAGTTTTCTTTTAATTTTGTTTTAACATTAATACATAAATGCTTATAAATTTTTCCTTTTAAAATCTTAAACTTAGAAATGGTTATAACCTACATATAAAACGTAAAGGAGTAAATTAATTCACGTCCTATCCATGAATGTAAAAATGAAGATTAATGAATATGAAAATCGTAAAATATTAAAATTTGAATTTCTTACTTTAGTTAAGAATATTTAAATTAAAGAAAATATTAAATGTTTCATTTAAAGTTATGTTTAGTTTTTTGTTATTAAGTACAAAAATTTTGACGAAAGATTTTTTGTTTTATCTCTCAGAAAAAGACTAATGGTTATACACTCTACTTGCCATCTAAATTCGAGTCACCGTCTCGTTTTAGCAGCCACACACCGTCACATACACCTACATACAAATACATATTTGTACTTACTTTGTACTTCACAGCCCCCTGTCGCTGGCGGGCAGCATACCTGACTTCCAGCCGATACAGGGCGCCTGCAGTCTGTCCAGTGTGTCGGAGGAGCCCCGCCTCACAACGCCGCCTCCGGACAGGAAAGTTAACTTCAGCGACGAAATTATTGAATTAGGTAAGCTTATAAAACTTTTTAAAGTTCACTTATCATCTATGTTAGTTATGAGTATGTATACGATTAAACACTTACTATGAAGTGAACATTTTGCTCGAGTTTTTATTGTTTTTATGTTTATACTGAGTTCTAAGTTTAAATAATTTATTAAGATGTAATGTATTTTGAAACTCAAGGAGTGGAAAGATGTGTCAAGTATAACTTGAAATGATAATTTTTATTTCCTTATCTTTACAATTGCCAGTTTCTAGTTACAATCCAACGAGTTTGTTGAAATTGCACGAGACTGTGACAAAATCGTTGAACAGAAATCCTATTAATTTTTATGAAAAAGAATTAAATTTTTCGAAAAAAAAACAAATCTTAAATTAATGAAATTAAGGATAACCCAATATTTATTAATAGCTGCTTGCACTTTTACTTTTTAAAATACATTAGTTGCACAGTATATATTTTGTAATATGCACCTTAGTAGTAGTATGTTAAATGTTCATGCACGTTATGTAATGTATTGTAGATAGCGACGACGACACCTCATCAGACGTACAAACCTGTTCACCTTACCATAAATGTTATAGTAAGTATATTTTATAGAGTTTAGCATTTTGTTTTTTTTATTGTACTTTAAAAGTTGAATATTGAAATGAAAATGTCTATTGCCATATTGGGTTTCTTAAACTGGTCAATGTATAATTTTAGATATGTATAAATATATATAAGAAAATAAGTCCACATAATAATATAAAAAAAAAATATGAAAAGCCATGTAGATTTAATTTATATCTATTGCCATTCTAACATTTCAGATTCATCAAAAACTCCGCCGTGCATATTAAGGAAAACTGCTAAACAGGCAGAGAAAAATTTAAAAGATATTGTGGAACTCACTGAGAGAGAAAAGATCTACACTCCAAATATTGTGAGCTTAATTAACATAGTATTATACATATTTATTTATTCATTATTATACACTTTTATTAATTTGGAAATTGTCGCAGGTTGAATTAATGGAAAAATTAGAAAAGAAGTCGTTGAAAATTGCCGAGTTGGAGGATGAATTAACAAAATTAGAAAATATTAGCAAAGACAAAGATAAAGATATGGACAGATTTACATCTAGGATACATAAAACTGAGGAGGAAATCAAACAAATAATTGCAGCTAAAGTTAGTGTCTTATTTTATTTCTACTTCTACTATACACGTCGTGGTGTAGTGGATTTGATTCCCACGAGACTGAGTGAGTTATTTTCGTCTTCACGTATAGCTAATCTCAATATAAATAACTGTTAACTAAATTCTTTTAATCTATAAAGGAGCGGTACTCAAATACTCACATATACTTCGTAGGTTTCTTACAGCGCATTATATTATTATGTACAGCGCTAGTGCAAATACGCAGTAATCAAAATATTACTTCTATTTAAGTAAAAGTCATCTTCATTTTTAATTAATTTTAAGTTCGTATGTTACATAAAGGGGATCAGAGTGATCACGTCACAGAAATTATTTTTATAGCAAAAGAAATCAATTTATTAATAATAGTAATATAATAGTTTGATTCAAAATTAAAATATAAACTATTTATTATATATTATAATGACTTTGTACACAATATATTATAAACATTTCTATACACGATCAATACGCACAATTCGTGTATGCGTTGTAATCATAGACTTATAAACAGTAAACAATACTTAAAGTCGCGTTGACTAAGTTAACACGCAATGTTACATATTCGGGTGGAAGTTGGAGGACAGTGTCTTGACTTAAGATTCCTTCTGCATATATACAAAAAAAAGCAAAATATATCAAATGGATCAGAAATATACATACACTTTATACAAGGTATTATGTGATTTTTGACATAATATTTAAATTACAGGAGGAATTAGAAAGAACTTGTAAAGAGTATAACACAAAACTAACTGACTGGGAAGTTAGTTATGAGACACTTAAGAAAAAATCTAAAAGTAGGGAGGATGACCTGTTATCTCTATTACAAGAACATGAAAATAAAAAGAAGCGTGAAATTATTGGTATGTTAAATTGGTTTATACCTATTTCAATAGCTCCATGTTTTAAAAGACATTCTTGATATTTGAATTTCTATATATAAATTTTTTTCACACATTTGAGTAGTTTAACTTTAACTTTCTAAATAAAAAAAACAATTAAAAAGCACAAACTAATGAAGTTTTTTTTTTATAATCAGGTAAAATATCATCAAAAGCATTAGAAAAAGAAATAAACTTTATGGATATGTCCAGAGACATATCTCTAGTCGACAGTGATTGTGACAACAGTATTATTAGTATAGACCCCACAAAGTTACCTTCCAACAACGACGTACAAACACAACTAGCACAAAGTAACCAAACTATTTTAGAACTAGAAGCTAATTTGCACGCGCAAAAATTACGTATAGATAGCTTAGAAAACATTAACAAAGAACTGCAAGATATGATAGAAACTTGCAAGGCGAAGACATCACAAATAGAGGATGAGAATTCTCTTCATAAATCTACAATAGACAACTTGAATAATACCATTGAAAACCAAAAATCAACTATAGAATCGCTTAATACCGATATCGAATCATACAAAGACGTTATTCAAGAATTACAACTAAAAATAACACTAAAGGATAATATTCATCAAATTGAAATAAATGAAAATGATATAGAAACAATGATAGCTAATGAAGAAATGTTTATTGCAAACAATGAGAATTTGAAGAATATTTTACAATCATTTAAAAGTGCTCTCAATTCTAGAGATGAAGAGATAACACGTTTGAAATCGACGATTGATGCTAATGCTTCGAATTTAGATTATGTTACGGAACTTGAAGAACAGAAAAAAGAAATTGCAGCCCTTAAAGACGAGCTTGTCAGTTTGAAAGTTCTAGAAACTGAGAAAAATACTCTCTTTGAAAGTTTAACAGAGGAAAAAAATAATCTATTAAATGTCGAACTTCAGTTCAAAGTACAGTTATCGGGCATTCAAAAAGATAAGGAATTACTAGAAAAATTAAATGAAGAACAAACACGGGAACTGACCAAACTAAAAAAATATAATGAAACACTAACATCCAAATATACAGAACAAGAGAAGAAACTCACTTCCGAAAATGAAAGTCTAAAATCTGAAATAAATAATTTACAAGAAATGATTTCTATTTTGGAAGAAGATATCCTTGTGAAAGAAAATATTATAAAAACATTGTACAAGGAAGATATGGAAGCGCAGGAGAATATAGACAAAGCTAAAAGTACTTTGACAAAAGTGCAAAACATCACCTCACTATTTACGGACGATATTTCAAAAGTACCTGTAATAGTTGGCAGTTTAGTAACTGCTTTCAATAAGTTAAATGATAACTTGATAACCTTAGAAAAAATAGCTTCAGATACGGTTACGGAAAGAAATAACATTAAGCAGTTATTGAATCAGCGAGAAGAAGAACTAAATAATGTTCAAAGGAAAATAAAAGAAGTCTACAATGGCGTTGATAACTTTTATGCACAATTTCAGAGTATATCAAAAATAAACAATGAGAATATAAAAACTGTTGATGATGATCCTGTTGAAAACTTCGAAAGTAAAATTATCAATCTTATAACAGTATTTAAAGTATCTCAAACCTATTTCAATCAAAGCTTAAATAATAAAGATAGAGAGCTCAATGAAACTCGATTACAACTTGAAAATGCTGCGCTTGGTCACGAAGTGAAACTTCTTGACGTTACTGCTGAACGAGATAAAATGCTAGAAAATATATTAGAGAAGGCAACTAATCTGACTTCCGAATTTAATATTGAAAATAGTATATCGTGTAAGTTAGCAAGTGACTCAGAAAATGCATATGAACAAATTATTTTAACGCTAGATAAAATTGCCAATCACTTTCGTATTTTTAATATGTCTCATGAAACTAAATGCAATGATGTAGAAAATATATTGGCGGATGCTAAAAAAGAAATAAAACACCTTACAGAAGAAAATCTGAAATTAATGCGTAATATCGCAGAATTGGAAGCAAATAATAGCTCATTATCCAATGACTTAAAATTAATTCAAGATGATAGTAAAAATTTAAGTAACGATTTAAAACAGTGCAACAATTTATTGGATCAATTGAAACAAGACTTAGTAAATAAATCTACTGAAATAGAAGGACTAGAACATAAAGCGAAGGAATGGAGAGATAGATTTGTTAACTTGGAGTTGACTATGAAAAAGGAAATCGATTTACTTAAAACAGAAAATGATGAACTTAAAAAATCGCGTTCTTTTCTACCAATTTGTGAAAAATGTAATTTAGATAAATCTAGACTAACAACTAACCAAAAAATAGATTCCAAGAGCGATGAGGGAACAAGTTCTCCTCCTAGTCTTCTGTCATTGTGTTGCAATAAAATAATAGACGTAATCGAACCGTCTGGAGATGAAAAATCTTTAAATTCAAAGTCTTCAAGTGAGTTAAGTAATATAGACTATGTAAATGTTTGCCGTTGTGAAGAACTTATTGCTGACATTGCAGCAATGCAATCAGAAAATAACAAACTGAAAACAAGAGTCACAGAATTGGAGAAAGAAAATTACATTAATATGAATGAACAAGAGGACGTTCAAAAGGAGGTACGATTACTTTTAGAATGTTCACACGAGTTACAGAAAAAAGTAGTTAACCACAGAACAAATTTATCTACACTCACTGCAACCACTTATGCAGAAAATAGATCATTAAGTTCTCAATTAAAATTCTTCCAACACCATCATAGTAGATTCCACGCAGTGTGTCAGAGAGAAATACCGGAGTTTAAAAAACAATTACACGATCTACTGATTATTCTTAAATCTGAAACTTTGCTCAGATCCAATGATAGTTTTAAACGTTTTTCTCTTCCTAATGCCCTAGAAACTGCTTCGTTGCATTCAACATTCAAAAACGAGTCTACTATAGATGGTGATTTGTTAATGTTAGATACTAACGTAACACTGACTACCTGCGATAATACCATATTAGCTAATGATCAAACATGTTTCGATACAACTCAAATATGTCCATACAACGAAGTAGCCTGTCAGACCGATTTTGATATAACTAAGTGTAATATATCACATTCTCAGATTGTAACAGAAACGCTGGATAGTAACAAAATATTAGAAACTCTGTCCTCTCTTAAAAATGAAAATGATAAATTACGATATCTAGTCGAAGACTATTCCAGAAATAAAGAGACAAAAGCTCTTGTAGCAGATGCTCAAAGTAGTCCAATCAAAATGACAGTCAATACAAACATTCAAGACTCGTGTGGAGATTGTAAACATAAAGATGAAATAAAAACAACAAACAAAAACTGCCAAATAGAAATGGAGGCTATGAGCCAAAAAATAATTGATTTAGAATCTCAGAAGGCTGATATTGAAGAAAAGTATCGTAATCTCTCTTTAGAAGTGCCTAATATTGAAGTTTTAGTTCGTAAATTAACAACATTGGAAGAAGAGTACAGCAACAAACAAAATGAAATAGAAGCACTTACAAATTCATATAATAAAAAAAATAAAGAAATAAAAAATTTACAAGAAGAAAATGATGCTTTGTCAAACCAAGTTATGGAAAGCATATCAGAAGTAGACGATCTCAAAAAGGAACACGACTCGTTGAAAGAGATTAACAACGATCTCAATGAAAAGTTCGCTCAGTTGGAAGAAGAAATTCAGCGTTTAAAGAATTACAAAGAGGAAGAAAAAATCTGTTCAGCTTGTGTATTGAAAGACGAAATAATCTTAACTTTAGAAAACAAAATAGCAGTATCCCATTCAAAATTGGATAGAAGTTACAGTGATTCAGATAGGTCATCGAGATACAACAAAATATGCACTTTGCAAAGCGAACTTCATGCGGGCAAAGAGGACTGTATTGAATTAAAAGAAGAAGTTACCACCATAAAGAAGCATTTGGAACGAAGCAATCTTTCTTTAGGTCATGCTATGGAATTAGATGAGAGCATTAATGAGCCTCTTGTTCGTTCGTACAACAAAGATTTTAGCAATGTGAAGTCACAGATGAATTATCAAAGCATATCAACACAACAAAGTACAGATTCATACGCCTCTGATAAAATAGACTGTGTGAATTATTTGACTGAAAAGACGGGTACGGAAAAAGAAAGTTTACACACTGAAATAAGAATTATAGACGTAATGAAAATGTTGTATGATAAGTTAACTGTAAAACACGCGAACGAAATCGAAAATCTAGTCAATAAACTAAGAGATTTCGAAGACTCAAAGAACACGTTAGAGAATAAAATAGTTAAATTAAGTAATGAACAAGCAATACTAACTAAAGATGTAACAGAGAAAGATAGCTACTTACAAACAATGGCCAACGTGGTATCTCAGATACGAAGCAATATAAGCGTCATTAACGAAGATACTGATAATGAGAATCTTGACTTCAATTTTAGTGATAAATTCTTAAAAAAAGTTGATAAAGAATTTGGCTTCAGTAGCACATCAATATTTGAAATGATTTGTGACAAGTATAATAGCATAATCGGAGGCATTAATAAAGAGAAGCAACAACTCACTGATGAACTGCACCGTATGACTACGAACATTGATTCTATAAATGAAGATCTAATTGTATTAAAATCACAATTAAACGCAAATGAGGAAGAAATTTGTCTATTAAAGAGACAAAAGGAAAAAATGCACGAGATAAGTTCTACTGTGACTTTAGATATTGTTAATAAAGAGAATGACCTGCGAAATTTTGTCATAAATAGCTGTAAAAAGATGTTGGACGACAAAGTTATTACCCAGAACATAGATGCGTCACTTCCCACGTTACAAATTCTTACTATACTTTTTGACTCTATTTCTACACATATCAGATCCAATCGCGAACAAGTAGAATCTCAGACACGTAATATTTTATTAGAAAACGAAGAATTAAAGTCGGATCTTAAAGTTAAAGAACAAGAGCACACTAAAGCTATTGAAAATAATAAAGTTTTGACGGCCAATCTATTAGATAAGGACCAGCAATATCTATCACAATTTAAAATATATGAAGATTTAAATCAAGAATATCAGAAGAAAGTTGAGGAAAACAATGTGAATTGTTGTTTTATAACGAATTTAACGGAAGAACTCAATCTCAACAAAGAAACTATTATTGGCAAAGATGCACTCATTGCCTCTTTAGAAAGTAAAATTGAGGCTCTTAATGAGAAATCAAACGACACTAAAGTATCCGAATTATTGGAAACCGCGGCGAATTTACAAAAGGAGATTGATGATTTGAAATCTATTAACCAAGTTATAGCAAAGGAAAAGGAAGCTTGTGCAAATGAATTGTCTAATGCATGTGCTCTACTAAATAAGAACAAAATAGATATGGAGAAACTAACTTCTGATATTAAAATACTAAGAACTTCTTTCAAAGAAAATGAAGATTTAATAGATAAATTGCAACAAGAGACTAAACATCTATCGGAACAAAATAAGGCATTGCAGAGTGAGTTACAAGAGAAGTGTAAAGAATGTATTAGATTAAACAATAACATGAAGACACACGAGAAAACCGCTCAGATCCAAAGTGGAATGATTATTAGGTGAGAAATTATTAATATTTATATAGTATATTATTATTAATTAACGATGTCCATAGCAATATTTATTTTTTATATACGTGAAGATTATTTTGAGATGTTATTGTTTAATAATAGAATATTTTATTAGGCAGTTCTTAAAGTGTAAATCTGCGTCTAATCTCCACTAATAATAAATTCTAGCAATAAGCGGTGAACGTAGTGTCGTAACTTAGGTTATCTCTGCCTACCCTGCTCGTTGCTACACGCGGTACACAAGGTTACGGCGAAAAGTTGAATAACATAAATATAAATAATTGACATAGAAAGTATAAATATTGTCATTTACTATAACAATGCTCTTTCTGATCCATTTTAACATTACTATTCTAGGTTGCAAAAGCAAAAAGAAGATGACGATAAGACATTGGCCGAAAAGGAACACCAAATAAAAGAGTTGAATGAGAAATGGACATATTTGGAAATGATCAATGAGAAATTGAATGGTGACTTAAAGACTATTAAAGAAGAATTTGACCAGTTGACACAAACTAAACAGTTACTAGAGGTAAATATTATACATTACATTAGATTGGTTATGATATTAATTATCAAACATACTTATACAAAGTGGCATAATAATTTTTAGTTCTTTTTGTTTACAATACGTCAAATAATCGCAAAGACGACATGTCTCGAATTCCTATGGAAAGCGAAGACATCAGGCTCTCTCTGCCTGCCCTCCTTGCCCTCCTATATGTGGAATGTAGTGTGAAGCTGAAAGGATGTCGTTTTGGATTAAGTAATTTTTCTCAAATCTTATTGAATTAATAAATAGTAAAAATAATCTACACTCAAACTTTAATATGAATGACCTATAAATATGACAATTTTTATTTGTTTTTTTTTTTATGGAATTAGAAATTATATTAACAGGTATTAAGTTTTATATATGAATACTTTCTTTCTTGAATCCAGGCTAAAATAGCAGAATTGGAATCTCAAGACATAAAACCCCGTCTCTCTTTCGATATTGCTGAGTCCACGAGGAGACGTCGGCAAAGTATTCACGATTCAAAACGAATGTTTTCAGATAGTGTTCAAGGTAATTTATATTTTTTTATATTGCTGTTAGAAGTTATTGTCTAATTTTTTCTAATATTGGCATAGAAATTGTATGATTGGGAAATAATTTAGTTCTTATTATATTGTTTAATTATAACTGGCAACATATTAATAGAAATTATCGTATTTCACAATATTTGAAACTAAAGTAAGTGAAATTAATCTTTATATTATTATTTTTATAGATCACAAAAAAATCGAGGCCGTTTTTAAAAGCCGGACCAAACCCGACGATCTTTTTATGGACGTCGACGATGACAGCTCTTCAAGGAGCACACCAATTAGGCTGAGCAAAGGGTAAAATATATTATAATATTTATTCTTAATTTGATATTTTGCAAATTTATAACACAGTATTCTTTGTGTATTTACTTAAATGCACCACAATGTCAGAAGCTTATTAACAGGTCTTGCACAATATAGGAAGTTTTACACTATATTTGAACGTGATGTGATTGTGCACAATTACATCGAATCATCAATTATATGTATAAATTAATAAATTACAACTTGTCTTATTATTATTTTGTTCCTATTTCAGGCGTGACAGTCTCGCATCGAAGCACGACCATGTAAGTTATTTAATATGAATTTTATAATAGACTATTCGTTTCAGAGTTAAAGATTCACATATCTTATAATATTAAAAAGCATATTAAGCATATGAAGGAAGGAATTTCGAAATAAAATATGTATATTTAAAATGTATAAAAATGTTGATATTAGCAGTATAATTACCGGATTTTATAGTTTTCTACTTTTGTTATATTATTGTTTTTCTACTCCTTCCAGAGTGAAAACGCTGAAGAACATTCTAGACCCAGCAGTGTGCTGGCGAGTCGGCGGCGGCGGCAGAGCGTACACGATTTACACCGCAGTGTATATTCACACGGTACGTTATATATGTATACTACTAATAATTTAAAAAAATGACGAAAATACTACTTATAATAATAATAATAAATTAGCTAATGTGGTGTGAAAATTGGTAAATGTTTAATTTAAACAATAATTAAATATATTATATATTTCTTTGCATTTTGTGAGCACTAAATCACACCATATTAATAAAACTAAAAGTTATATTAATATGGTGTGATTTAGTGCTTAACTTTGGCAATGTACAAAATTTTGATTTATTTATCAATTTCAGAGAACTCGCGTGAATCTTCGCGGAACAACAGCTTTGATAGGTAAGTCTTCCACTCATTTTATTAATTTTTAATATTTATATACTTTGTTAGTACATATATGTATGTATATATGTAATATATATTAAAACAATGAAAAATGTCATAATATGATTAATAATGTTTGTTTGTTAATGAAACGTATATTACTTTAGTGAGGTGACTCAAATAAGGAGACAACTATCCACCTGTCAACAAGAGCTGGACGAAATGAAAGAGAAGTATAAGGAATTGGATGAAGAATGTGAAATATGCGCTCAGTATCTACGGGAGAGAGATGAACAGTGTCTGAGGTTGAAGAAGGATAAAGTTGCTCTGGAGGTATAACTTTATAATCATATGTAATTAAATTTATTTGTAGTGGGACCTTTGAATAAATATGAAATAATAATCATACTTTCAAAATAGCTTGCAAATAATTGTATATTTGCTTATGTGAAGAACACAGAAAACATTAACAAATACAATTTAAAAAATTAAGAAATTAGAATGACAAAGTAAAAACCAGAAACATATTTGTTGCAGAACATTATAACAGATCTGAAGGATAAGTTAAAGAATAGCAATCTTAATATGAGTCAAACAAATGCAAAGAGTACCTTTGCTGATGCAGCAGTCAACACTGATGAAGGTGAGTTATAAATGTACAGTAATCTCTTCTTCTTCTTCTTCCTGGCATTAGTCCCGGCTTTTTGCCAGGGTCTGCCTTCCGACTAAGACCAATCGGTCCATATGAGTGGCGAAGTGGTTTTTTTTTTTTTTTTGTGGAGCGATTGCCATCTGACCTCCAAACCCATTACTGGGAGAAACCAAGAAAGGAAAGGGAATAAGAGGCAGAAAGACTTGGAATATAGGGGAGGGACACCACTTACATGGATTGGATCGGGTTATGAAAGTGGTGGTTCGAGGTCCCGGGGTCGCGTACCCGTATGCCGGAAACCAAATATCGGACAGATATTGGCTGGACACCCTCTGAGTAAATAAATGTACAGTAATCATACTATATATATTCAATGAGTACTTATAATAGTGTATAGTATGTTTATTACATTCTTTAAATCAGACATTTAGTAGAGCTGTATACATATGTACATATAGCTGTTAATGAAACTGATACACAAATGTGATCACAATAATGATGACAATAATTCATTAAATGTTTGTTGCTTGGTTGATGCTCGATCTGATATATATTTTATAATTTTGTAAATTTCTTAAGAAAAATAATATTTCTAGATTGGACCAATCTCCATTCGGTAGTTGTGGACAGAATGTCGTACAACGCTGAAGTAGATAAGAATAAGAAACTCGTCAAAACTATCGAAGAGCTGCGCTTCAAAAATCACGATCTCAAAACAACAATGGCGAAAATGCAGAAGGCGTTAGAAAAAAATAATGTTAAGGATAGGTGATGGCTTTATTATTTTTTTAAATATACAGACAAATTCAATTGATCAGTTCTATACGTTTACAAATTTTATTTTAGTATTTCCTCTGCAATAGTTAGATATAGAGAACTCATTCTCCGTTTTCTCATTTTAAATTGATTTTGTGTAAGATTGCAAATTCTTATGCTATTACTTATCACATTTTACTGCAGTAACATTTATAAAACCCCATTGTATGAAGTGGTCAGTAATACTGCATTTAGAATTACATTAACGAACTTACAATTGATGACTAATTCAATTGAAATTTAATTCAATCTCATGATTAAGTTGCGTTAAAATACTAATGTGACCTCTTCATTAGCATCAATATTTCAAACCCATATTAATAACATTTTACAGTAAAGAGTTGGAAATAACAAAAGCCGAGCTGTCTTCGGTTAGACATGAGTTAGAGGAACTAAAAGAGAGGTACAAGGAATTGGACGAAGAGTGTGAGACTTGCGCAGAGTATTTGCGGGAGAGGGACGAGCAGTGCAGCAAGCTGAAGGAGGCAAAGGCTACCTTAGAGGTAGATGTAATCAATTATTTTCCTTCCCGTATTCTGCTGTATCCCTCATATGGCAGGGTAGACAGAGGGAACAGAGTAAGACAGTCTGTGCCATATTTTCCTTTGTCTTCTTTCCAGAGCGAGGAAATAAACATAATTCATAGCCCCATCGCATTGAGGAATCGAACCTACCGCCGTCGCGTTTAGTCCAACGCTGTACCGCTGCACCATGACGGTCTCAACTAATATTATTAATAATACGTAATGTAGTGTCATAAGAAAGGATTTGTAACAAGTCGCATTCTATACATTATTTTATCGGCTTGTTATTGAAAACTATAGCGAGTCGTAAATGTAAGCTAGCGGCCTGCCCGTGGCTTCACTCACTTGAACTTTATGATTATTTAAGTGTATTTAGGAAAAAATTGTTGGTTATTTAAATATGGTCGGTTATCTATATTGCTATTCACTAACTTTATTGTAAGTTTGTAGCGTTGTTACAATTAGGTATTTATTAGAAAAATGTTTGGTCATTTCGAGCTACTCGCGCTCGATAAAGTTAAATGCTGCTCCACAACCCCGTCTATCTTTAGTGAAAATTCCATAGAAATGGGTTCTGTCGTTCCGGGGATTATCTTGAAAAACGGAATGACAGAGACTTATTTATTTTACGTATTTTTACGTATTTTTTGTAGTTAAATAACACATAAAAAACTAATATGCACTTAGAAACTGTTATATTAAAATCAAACAGACATTACGATTTTATTAATATGTACTCAACTCCTTAATAGGCGAAAAATAAAAGAGACAAGAATACGTAAGCTAGATCTACCTAAAGTCGACATACAAATAAAATATATTATATATAAAGAAAAATTACTTCAGTTTACTAAAACATAATACTAACAATTTTTACACAATTTGTATTTCCAGGCGAAACTACAAGAATATCTGGACACTAGTAACATGGCGCACTCTGTACGCAAGAAGCGGCAGACGTTGCACGACCAGAATCGACGGCCCTCCACCATGTTGACTGACGCGGCTACTGAGACTAGTGATGGTAATATTGAATTTCAATGAGTAAATAATTAAGTCATTGGATTTGAGCCTGTTCCTCTTCGCTGATACAGTATTTTAATTAATTAAAGGTGCTCTTATACTGTAACATATAATGGTCACTCTGCATATAGTAGCAATATGTGTTTACTTAAACCAAAAACTAATTTTAAAAATGTTGTTTAAGACTTCTTGAGTTACCAAGTGGAAAAGGACGACAATGCCCGCCACGTAGATGATACGCATACGAAAGAAATGAAACGGTTGAAATTGGTGAGAATTTATTAATATTTATTGTATAAACATTTTTTTTAACACACGAAATTCAATATATTATTATATTGTAAAATTCAATTCAAATTCGAACTATTTTTTATTTATTTTAGACTATAACTTGTCTATTTAGACTTTTTTAAGTATTTTATTTGGTATTTTAAATATCAGTTTTAATTATTTTTTTAAAATAAAGTAGTTGTTATTCTGGATGGAATTCAATTTAAATATTAAAATACTATTTTTATTATTATTAAAGGCCATAGAAAAACTTACTCAGCAAAAGTCAATACTAGAAAATCAATTGCTTGCGGTTCCTGCTACTCCATTATATGTTGCTACAGGGAGTGCTATTGTTCAGGTATTACTCATATCCCTATGGAATATATAATAAAATCTATATGATTGATCACCAAGACCATCACCAGCACCAACAACAACAACAACAACAACGTCTAACAGTCCACTCGAGTCCTGCTATCAACAGCTGCAGCACACTGTCTTGAATGAGAACAAAGTGCCTGGACATGCCTCTCAGTCTACCCTTCTGTATCGCATGTAAAGTGTTTAATTAAAATAAAGTCAGTTGACTCCAATCGTGTCTCAAGTGATCATAAAGCACTAGGCAGATATACCTAACATTATGTTAGTGATAAAAAAATTTAAATATACCTTATTTGTCGTGACACAGAAATTATCTATATTTATTTGTAATGCGTCCTTCTGTTTAGTTCATTCCTTCTACAATCCTTTTGATATTGCTATATTTTTCCTCTTTTCGATTTCAGAACCAACAGCTGACAAATTTTATGAAAGAAAACCAAAAATTAAAGAAAATCAATGCAAAGCTTGTTGCAATATGCCATAAACGAGGAAAGTCCCAAATCGATGCTAACAGAGAAAATGAAGATCCTTCTGAACAAAGTAACAACGCGTAATGTGTATTAATACTCTAATTATCAATTTAAATACTCAGAGAAGCTGGACTTTTTGTTTTTAATTAATTTTTAAACTCTAAACGTGATTACAATTTATTTTTCTACTATTGTATGCAATTAATATTTTACTAACAAATCTCTGCTATGAAGACTGAATTTCATTGACAACATTCCACAAGCATTTATTGTATGAATATTGATTATTAAACATTTTAGTGTCTTATCCTAAATTAGATGCTAAATATTAAAGATATGATTAGAACAATCATTATTCGCATACTGATTTTATTATTATTATTATACTGATTTTATTGTTGCTTATGTAGGAATCGCCTCATGAATCTAACTTACGAGAGATACTATTTGTTTGTTATTTTTTGATATAACTTAAGTTGTAAAAAAGTTATGTACTATGATTCAATACAAATTATTTTAAATGACTGCGATATTGTGTTTTTCCAATAGTGTGTGGTGCCATTAGCATTTAATTTCCTTGTTTCTAGTATTCTTAAAGTACTTAATATAAAATATACCTCTTAAAGAGTATTTATATCGTAGCTTAGTATTTCTTAGCTCTAAATGTGTAAATTAATTGTATAGCATTTGGTGTCCAAATTTAGTTTTATCTCAACTTTGAAACATATGTATGTATATTAATAACAATGCACAAAATAATGCCAAAATATGGATAAGCACATGTATATTGCATTTATTATATTATGTAACTAATGATGATTAAATTGAATGACAATTGAAGAGGGTTTTTTTTATTATACCTATCTTTGAAATGTATCTCATTAAAACAGAATTAGTTTAATAAACATACTAATTACTTGTAAACGTTACACTGGACTCTTAATGGAAACCGTAGGCCGAACCTAGTGTTAAAGACACACCGTTCCCCGCTGAACGCCTTTTTAAGGCATTGCATATTGAGTGGCGGAACTCAACGCCGCGCTTTTGTCTTGTTGAAAATAATTTATTCTCCCTTCATAGGAGTCGAACCCGCAAGCTGTCTCGTCTACGTGCAGACGCTTGTGCCTCTGCGCAACAACGGAGCTTAATATATACAAATAGTATCCCAGAATTTGTGCAATTTTTTTTATTATAATCTACTTTTTCGAGATTCACACTGTATTCGATCAAAGCAAGGCACGGAGGGGGGAAGTTAGTGTCAAGATAAGCCGTTCTCCGCCTTTCAAGCCATTACGTGGGGTGTGGCGGAATTCAACGCGGAGTTTTATTTTGCAGTCAGACCTACAATCTGATTTATAATTAAAGTCATGTTTTAATTGTTACTAATTATTGAAATTCTAACTACATCATTTGTCTAGTATTTCGTTGATAAAAATGTATGTTTTAATTTACTTATATTTAATGTTATATGTACTGAAAGAAACAATATCAATCGAATCGAATAAATAATTTCTGAATTAATCTAAAACGATTAAAGAGGATAATAATACTCCTAACATACAACATCAACTTTATTTAGAAGACAGCTTAGAAAAATGCTCTTACATAAAAGTAGTACATACCATTAAATGGGTATAATTTTAGTAAAACACGATTCTAGTACTTAATAAGTTACTTATAACAGCTTTTATGAAAAAATGTTATCGAAAATATACTAATTGTATAAAAAGTATAGGAACAAAATTATGTGACAGACCAAATCATCTTTTTTTTATATACTAGGCGTATAATGGATGGAAGGCATATATACATTTATATGTTTATATCACAAATAAGACTTGAGTAAAACATTATAAAAATACTTACCGAAATGGCACTCGGTATTATTATATAAATCAATGCTCGGTATTATTATAAAAATCAATGTGCTTAAAATATGTTCAATGTAAAGTTCGAAAACAAAAAACATTATCTAGAAAATTATTGAACAACGTCCTAAATAATACAATAGAGTTTACTAAACAAAATTTATATGTTAAATGAAACTTATTAAAAATATTATTTAGTGTGTTGTGTAACAATTTTTGCAAATTTATGTAAAACGAAAAAAAGATTTAAAAATGCGGTAACTTAAAAGTCTTAACAGTTTTAAGGTAATTGTAATTCTATTACAATACCGTTTTTTGAGACAATTTGAGATAAAAATAATAAATGTTTTGATGAGCTCATACAGTATTATCAATAATAAACACATTTAATACAGCAAAAGAAGTTGACATATAAATTAGTCCATTATTACTTACTACATATAAGACCGTCTTATTATTATATTAGACAATTTTGCTAATTCATCATTATCCATATATTTTAACTCGCTTTTTTAGCGATTTATTTGTATTCGACTACTTGACACAAAATGTTGAAATAAATATGCTATTACAGATTTGACACATTATTACAGAGAGTTTATAAGATTAATAATAGAAAAATAATGAAAGAAATACAGTCTTATTACTCTACTGCTTATCAACATTAATATCTTCCGCCATCAGATCAATTTTAGAGGGTAGTGGCTTCAAATTTTCCACATCAGGCATTTCACTCTGTATTTGAGATCTTTTCTCTTCAATGTGACTTGCAAATGTAGTTTGTCCGGCCACTTTGGCTAATCGTGCCGCTAATGAGAGGAAAGCTTCTTCTTTTACCTTCGCTAACGCTATTGCGGCATTGCGGGGATCACCGAGGGCTAGATGGCTGGAAAAATAAAAAATAACTAAATTAGAAACCTGGAGGACATTTTCCGTTGAATCAGGCTTTTAAGCAAGCCTACCCAACCCCAGGCCCGCCAAGGGATTTCAAATTGTTGCGCTTGATGTCACTTTTAATTGTACATTGAACGAAACTGACCGGTGGCTCTTGTCATTGTCGTTATTAATTTTATTTTATCACGTATATAACTGATTGAGTTTCCACGCATGTGTTTTTTGATAAATTTGTCTCAACATATCACTGTGAAAAAGTATTCTCAACTCTGACCTATGTGCCCAAAAAACCTAAAACGCATGTCTAATTTAATTTTACTTTCAATTCACATTTGTCGCCAAACTTTGGAAAATGAATTCCTCAAAAACTTCAACAGAGGTCACTAAGATCATAACATACAAATCAAACCTATATTTTTTGTCTACTTTTGTCATTAAAGATTGTAATGTGTGGACCGCAGTCTTGAAAGCACCATTTATGCCTAGTATCTTCTCTAGCCTATTATCGGTAAGACAATCTTGTTTTAAAATATAACGCGTCTCTCCTGGATGTAAGGCTTATATAAAAACATCTTATCCTTATTAAAACTAAACGTGTTGGCTTCCTAGCGTAGCGTATCGCTATAAGTGTATAAGTGTAAAAATTTAAATAATCGTTAAATCTTCGAATGAAACAGTTTATTAATATGAAATTAATCATCAAATATTATAATAGAAGAAATCAATTTAAGGAAATTATTGGAAACTATTAAATATTTATTTAGAAATATACTACATAGGGAAAAACCATACATACCATATAGCCGACATCTTGTGGTTGCCAGATGTAACGCAGTCCATTGACCACTTCCATAATACATCTTGAGCAATACTGTCTACATGTCTGTAAATACATTAAAATTGTATCTATATTAATATATTACACATATATTAACTTAATATCATCGTGGCGCAGCGGCAACTCCTGACTGTCAGCGCGACGGTTGTGGGTTCGTTTCCCATTCAGGGAGAATAAATTATATTCCTTTTCTTCGCTCTGGTAACAAGAAACAATCCGTTTCCGCTTTCCGCCACTTTCCGCCTATGCACCCTCTGTTTTCCCTGCTATGTGTAGTGAAAACTAAGTTTGTAAAGTAAAAAAGAAAACTTTATAAGTAATTAATTATTGTTATTAAGTAAAATACATTGCACATTAGAAATGAAAGTGACCTATGTAATTCAAAATCTGTAACTTCTGAATTCTGACAAAAGCTGAAAAAACAAAAACTTTTTTTATTATTCTAAGTTGATTCCTCCTAAGATATAATTGTTGCGGTATTTTCAACATGTGGTGTGGTGTGTTTTATTGAAACCGGACTACATTGATGTAATAATATATTTACATAAATTTTTACATACTTTTTATTATAGAAATAGGAATCTTACCTGGCTCTAGCCAAAACATAAGCTTCTTTATATAAACGAGATTCTAAGAGCAAGTTAACAGCACTTTTAATGTCGTGTAAACTTAAATATAAAGCTACTTTGCGATATACAGGACCTCCATAATGTTTGTTATCTGAAACCAAAATAATTATAATGATAGTTGCCAGAGTTACTTCATCTTTTTTATACTTTTATTATACTCATTTGTTATTTAAATGATACCAAAGCAATATATTAAAAATAATAATGAAAGCTCTTAATTAAGAATTATCATTTGTAGGTAGCCAAAACATTTAACAGCCTCATGCGTTGGCTGCAGAATCAAATCTTAATATATAAGAAACTGCGAAAATAATATGATAATCCGTTTATATTTGTATCTATATGTTATTTGATTTTTTTGTATAACATGTAATGCAAACTTTTACCAAATATTTTTTCTATTTCATTCTGAGCATCCAACCTCTCTATTTGTGCTAAGTACATCTGTGTGACGTCTTTCCAGTATCTAAAATGAAAAAGCAAATAATATACGCAAAAGAAAATAAAAAAGGGGTATAAATAAAACTGAACATATTTTTATTATTACATATTCCAGAACAATTTATTCACTTATTGCTAGTACAAACAAAGCGACCTACTTGAAGGACACGCACGGCGTGACGCTGACGATGAAGGGGCACAGCTCGTCGGCCTGCGCCGCGCGCTGCACCAGCGCCGCCACGAGGCCGCGGAACAGGCACAGCATCGTGTAGGACTCCGGCCTGCGCCTGTCGAGGTGCTTCTGCGCTGTGGAGTCCATAACTTGTTACGTGAATACTGATCTAGGACAATACTTGTCGTTTATGGGCCTCTTACTCAACCTTAGTTCTATTAGCAACAATCATATTGCTCTTCAAATATTATAATTAGTAAATAAATATTAAAGAACAATCCATGTAATTATAATGAAATACCAGACAGGTCATTTACCTTCCAAATCCAACAATTCATTAAATTCATTGGTAGTACCAAAGAGCTTTATGAAATCCATTTCGAAGCATTGTTCTTCTTTCACTTCGTTTAAATCATCTATCAAATCACTGTTTCCTTCATCAGCGTCGTTATTTTCATCTTTAACACCGCCATTTACTTCTTCTGTATAATTTTGTATTTCCGCCTCACTCTCGACTTTTCCCGCAATAGGGTTTACTTCTTGCGCTTCACCACCACTAGTTGCATTTAAATATTTGTCCGCCATCTTGCTTATACTTTGTATGGAAATGATGTTTCTTACGAGACTTGGTAAAAGAAACTTCTTGTAATTCTTCTTTTTAATATTTACATCGAGAGCTGTAGCAAGTTTTGTCTCTTGCTTCGACTCCTTAGTTTCAGTCTCGACTGTAGTTTCTTCTTTCTTATGTTTATTTTTCTTTTTTTCTTTCTTTGGCACAACTTCATGTTTGATTTCTGTTAAAAGATTTATTTATTTAATATTCAGTCAGAGATAATTACATTTAAAGCCCATTTTAGCCCAACTTAACATCAGTAAGAGAATTATTCATATATACATAGTTATTACACTGAGTGAGATCCATATATACGTATATTTACAATGAACTAGTATACCATGACGATCTCCATTAATCATAATAATTACATTCTAAAGCTTATTAAAATGTTTAATACTAACCAGTGAACTTCTCAGGAGGAAAGTCCCCGTAGCTCCACACTCTCAAGCAGCCATCAGCTCCGCCGGAGTAAATGGTGGTACTCAAGTGGGGGAAGGCGCTCCACGCTAGTCCTAGACTGGACTGCGAGTGGTTGCCGAATATCGATATGCATGTGCCTTGTGATATGTCCCATACCTGTAATTTAATAATATATTTTTAAATTTTTTTGTCTCTTAATGAAAAATAGGATACGGATTCGAAAAAATGTGTGCCGTGGTTTTTTAGCTTTACGCTGTTTTCCGAAAGAAAGCAGAGAAAATCTTGTGTCAAGACACTGTTCTTCGATACTTAGTCGAATTCGCCGAAATCACAACTATCGCATTTACAGGCAGATATTATGATTTCATGCATGTATATATATTACATATCTACAAAAATGTCATTTTAAGGTTAATAATGAAATATTAAGTAACTCTGACAGGTGAGTGGAAGTTGTAATTACAATTTACATATTAAATATAAGTCAAAAGTTATATCAATTGTATAAACTGGCTTTGTCCTTTTAAAAGCACTCACTGCAACATAACTCAATGCACCGTTTAAAACTCGATCATATTTCTACATCAAAGTATATTTACAATTTAAATATCAAACTAAATATTAATCTAAGTGTGAATGAGATAGAACAATTATAATATTTTATAAATTTACATATTAATATTCACTTACCCTCACTGTAGCATCCTGTGAAGAGGACATTAAGACTTCATCTGTGTGAGGATTCCACATGAGCTGTAACACTGTACTTTTGTGTCCACTGAGAACCTTCCATGTGTTTAATTTATCTTCTTCACCTATAAGTATGTAATAGGTTTAAATTTTTTCCCAGCATCACCTAATATCCCGCTTACCAGTACCCGGTAGTTTAGATTACTTTTAGAGAAAATACGTGTTTACAGTCAGATGCTGTCCGACTGCGCCAATACGACCATATATGTTTTAATTATTTAGTAGTATAAACATACTACTACATAATAAAAACATATATTTCATATATATTTAAATTGCAAACATATGGAAATTACCAGTTTTATACAGCTCTGAATAAGGAATTATTTATGATTTTAAAAGTTTTTCTTGTCATTTTAAACATAATTTAGATATTGTTATACAACAAAAATAGAATATGAAGACAATTCAGAATATAAATATCTATAATAAATTATCTCTAAAAAAATTATATTTATATTAAACATTACCATTTGTCTTCACATATTCCAATATGATAATATTGTTGGCTTTATCCAATGAAGACACAGCAATTAGATTTTTATATGGAGATTCTTCACTGTTACTGGATGTTTGTTGTGGATGCCATTCTATACTGTGTACCATTTTACTGAAAATAAAAGTAAAAAGAAAAATTAATTTACCAACTTGAACTTTATGTTAGTCGACACAATTATTTTACACAAGATATTTTTTATTATTCTTTGGCTTTTCTTTTTCTTAAAGGGATTTTCAATACCAAAGATTATACAAGACAAGAAACACCGTTTAACTTTAGACTCTTGTATAATCATTTTTAAAGTAATACTAACTTAAACACAAATGTTACGGCTAGCAACTCATGGTCATTGTTAAGCACCGCTATAGCACCGGCATCACTCCCACAAAGAAGACCTCGGGATGTCCAAGCTACTGAACTTATTTGCCAGGGTACACCATCTAGGATGACCAATACTTGTGTCGCACCTGGAATTGAACAAATGTGGTATTTTATTCTAATATTGTTTCGCGATAATATATATAATTGTTGAAATGTATTGGACACCATATGTGCGATGACGTAATTACCTCGCACACGGAAAGTATTAAAAATTAGGTAAATTGTCGAACGGAGTGTCTTAATATTATTTCGTTTCTTAATTTTGTTAGATACAGCGTTTAATTTAAAAAACAGAAAAGAAACTACTTAGCATTCCATGGATTCACCGTACGGATGCCCATCTCATGGCATATGGAGAGGAGCTAGGAGCAGCGCCTAGGACTTGCCAAGTACAAGTAAATACTCATAATAAACCAACCTATTTCAGGTCTATCGGTTCTATAGATAACCAGCTCCCCGCCCCCGCACGCGTACAGCTCGGGGCCCTCCCCCCAGCAGAGCGAGTACACGCCGCCGCGGAGAGCCGTCGGGAGGGTTTTGGCTGGACGCTCTGTCTTACCGCTTGTGTCCAGTATGCCTATCTGCAAATATACATAATGATGTAAATCACAAATGTCATTGGCAAAGAGAAATCGAACCTGAGTCGAAATTCTCCGTTTTCCAGATGAATTTGAGACACTATGTGTCAAGGAAGGAGGAATTCGCTGGTGATTATTTTTTTTACCAGGGCGGGGAGATCTAACCCACATCCATCACGTTTACAAACAATCGCCGTCCCACAGCGTCACAATGACATTAATGACAATATTTTCATCTTATATAACAATTGTTAACTTTTTATAAACAACGATAGCATGTAAAATTGCCAATTGCCAATTTGCCAAATTGTCTCAAACATTTGAGTCGAAGAGTCTCAGTCTTACCAGATTAGAGAATTAAAAGATATATATTTTATTTTATATTAAATGATATATATATATATATATATATATATATATATATATATATATATATATATATATATATATATGTGTGTGTGTAATAAGTATAACACTCCCAATGAGGAATGAGGCTATTTATTATAGGCTTATTTACTATATCTATATAATAAATAGTGTTCATGCAGCTTACTCTAGATTCACCCGTGCCAAAAGCAAGAAGATTCTCTCTAGTCGGATGCCAGACAATTGTCAATACTTTTCCCTGTACATTTTGCCAGTATGACGTCACAGTGCCAATGGCCAATTTCTTTTCATCATTCACTAAAGTGCCCGCTTCCCATACACGTATGGCACCGTCACCCACACCTACTGCTATTCTAAAAATATTTATAATTTTATATTGTAACTAAAGCTAAATTATCACATAATTCGTAATTGTAGATTATATAAACACTAGCGACACGTCTAGCGATGTTCTCGGATTTACTCTAATATAATATGCATATATTGTACTTATTTTTTTTTATTTTTCCTTTCAAATCACTTCGTCTATAATTTATTTTGTATCCAATATTTTATCTGGGTGTTAAGTACTCGCGTACATTTTCGGTATCAGTAAAAAACGTTTCTCCCCTTCTATCTTCTAAGGAAAGTGTCATAAAAATCGGTTCAACTGTTCCTGAGTTTAGTCCGGACAAACGGAAACGTAGACAAACATACAAAAATTTAAAAAACGTTGCATGTATGCACTCGAAAAATCTCGAGTTATTTTGAGAGTTTGTTACTTTAATTCATATGTATAGACATCATTTAAATGCCAGAATTATTTAGCATTAAAAATCATTTACATTCCACAAGAAATATAAAAAAGTATAATAAGTAAGAATACATACTCGAATATGTAAAGAAATAATAAAACAGTATTTTAAAATTCTTACTTTTTAGCATCGTATGGACAAGAGTGTATAGCATATAAAAATCCTCCACATGTACTGTAAATAACTTCCTTTCGTCTTTTCTCATATGAATAACTTATAATATTGCGATCCTGCGCTGCTGTGTATATTTTCCAATCTTCACATTTATCTTGAGAATTATCAGAAGATTGAACTTTCGGGGCATTTGTAGTGATACAGTACAGTCCGCGTTTATGAAGTGTGTGCAATACACGCCATTCTATTTTGTTTTTACTAGAAAATAAAAAGATGGATATTTTACTATTATACTATATAATTTTACTATTTAAATATGTCAAATATGTTATATATGTTAAACTTTTCCAAACATACATTGCCGGCCGAATGCTTAAGACCACATTAATTAAAGTAGGAAAAAGATTATATATATATAATAAGTAGTTATATCGTCAAATAAAACTATTATTATTGAAGTATGAAAACAAATTTTTACATGTCTTTACATGTAAAAATTTGAACGCAATGGGATTTGAACCCGCACCTCTTGGAAACAGTCCAAGTTACCACTAAGTTAAACATTTTCATCGAATTTCGCAATTCGTATACGCTTTTTACAACTTATTTATGTTGTTAGCATCCCTTGTAGGGAGATTTTTACAAATTACCCCTACCCTTATATTATTTTTAAGAATAATATCATTTGGCATGAGAGAATTTTACATAATAAATATTTTTAAAGTAGTATTCAACAGTAGAAAAAAATAACTCTCAGAAAACGAATTTAGCAGTTTTCTTTAACGTAAAAGTTTAATTTATGTTTGAAAAGTACTCAATCATTTTTCGTCAATTTAAGACAAGTTCATTTTCACAAAATTAGTACCCATTACAACATACAAATTAGAAATATATTCTATATTTCAATCAATAAACTTCTCCGGCGAAATATAATCACAAAAATATTAGCATGCAAATACATTAATAAGCATGTTACGTCATCGTCGATTTGACCAATCCTGGCTGTTTCATGTCACGTAACTAAAGTATTTTTTAAATTCACATTTTTATATAGGATTTTGTAATAAATTGATTTACAAACACTTGATTTACAAGCTATTTTACTGTTTTATCTTTCTCACTGTTTTATTACCTACATGAAATATTAAATATTTATTAAATCAATGGCATTTTAACATGAATCTTCTGGTTTTTTTATTAATAATCTAATTTCTTTCACTTATATTGGGTTGCAATCAATGAAGTTATCGATAGTATCTTTCAAGATATTACTCTAGCTTCCGTTTTAAATATCCCATATTTCTTCATGTAGGGAGGGACACCAACAACGAACATTCCATGAAGCTTCTTACAAGAGCATGTTTGAATTAATATCCAGGCATTTCAAATTTGGTTAGGTTAGCAATAATGCGCATTTAAAAGGGGCCCTTTAAACCTACACCCGGCACTATGTCCACTTTCTGTAATCTTGTCAAAGAGGTGATAAATAAATTGTTTATTTGCAATACCACAATACTATTGTTTCTGAAGTTCAAGTAAAATTATCCTTAGTATTGCTAAATGCAAAAACAAAAGCAAAATAATTGGAAATTCATGATATGTTTAAAATTGTACCTAAATTTTATTTTTTCATATTTTATAAATGTATCAAAATCAATACTTAAAACAATAAAAAAATTACCTATCGGTTTTTAAAGGATTGCACTCCAGCAATTGACTCTTCCCATCACCTATTAGCAGGACGTCTGGTTTGTACCACAAAAGAGTGTTTGGGTTTGTTCCTTTATTTTTTTGACCTTTATTATTTGGTGCATATGGAACATTGCAGCTGGCTACAAGTTTCCCAGACTTAGACCATAATTTGACAGATCTATAAAAAATACATAATAATTATACATAAATAATTTAATTAATAAGAAAACTAAAAAACACATAACCCAAACAACTTGCCTTAAAAGTCCTTTAAAAAAGTAATAAAAAGCACTGAAGTGTTTTTATTATAACTTACCCATATTTTCCAATACTAGCCAATAAATGTTTATGTGTATGTGCACTAGATACATCTGAATCTATAGCTTCTTTTTTTTCATTGTGTTCTAAGCTATTTGAGTCCTGTGACTCGGAACTATCATTATCAGTATTTACATGTGTATTATCTAAAGCATCCACTAGACTAGCTATAGTAGGTTCTTCATCCTTTTTCTTCAAAATATCACTTTTAAGTTTCATACATTCTGCTAAAAAGTCATTTGTCTCCTTCTGTTCTTTCAGTTTGACTAGAATATCTTGAGGTACATATTTGCTGTGACCAAACTCATCTGCCTCATGGTCCTTATAAATATCAAACATATCATCTTCTTCCACTATTGATTCATCAAAACTATCTTCTGGGAGATTCTTTGTAACTGCTGATTTATTTAAACTACCCTCACTCTCTTCTGACTCAGCTGTTCTAATCTTTTCTAATCTTTCAGTTAAATTTGACTTTTTTTCACTTTTTGTAAGAGATTTCCTAAGAAGTACATCAAATTGTGGACACCACGATATATTTACTATTTCATCATCTTGGGCTCTTACTTTGTATATAACTTTTCCTTTGCCTAAAATATCATTGAACATTAAATATAAATTTTCATAAAATAATAAATTTAAGTAATTTTAGTAATATTTATGATCCAAATCTTCTAATGCACTTACCAGTCAAGTCTAAAACAAAAACAACTCCTTGTCTAGTCCCAACAGCTACATTTAATGGAATATGTTGTGAACAAGCAATGCAACTTGGTTTATAAGTTTTGAGGAAAGACTTGTAACTGTTAACCACATTTGAATTTAAGTCCCATTTGACTACAGTCCCAAAACATCCTACTGTTATAGCATATGAATCACTACTATAACCAACACCTGAGACTTCCTAAAACATAAAATAATATAATTTAAATTTTGTTTTATCAAAAACCAAATATTTATATAATTTTTATTGTTATTTATGTTCTTTTCTGTTCATAAGTAATGGCGTTTTGAGCATGTCAATTGAGCACAATTGACTTCACCAAATATATTACTGATTACTTTATCAAGTCAAAGCACATGAAACAAAAAATATTGCTTAAATTTAAATTATTTATATTATATTAATTTAAAGACAAAATCAAAGTAATAAATAATGATCAAATAAAGTATTGTCATAAAGTTGATCTACCTCCTTTTCATTTTGATGAATATCATGGCTATGTGTAGATTTAATTCTTATGTTATTGTTTACATTTTCGATATTCCATTGTTTCACGGAACCGTCGACACTTCCTGTTAACACTAGTCTTTTCTCGGGCCATTCTCTTGAAATGTCTACGCTTGTAATCCTAAATAGTACGAATATAAAATAGAGATGGATACAGGCATAAAAATCACATAAAAAAACATTATTAAGATATTTACTTTTCTGTATGTGCTCTGTTTACAACGTGAGCTTGATAACGTGTGCTTCCCTGAATAACTCCTTCGTAATTTGAATCAATCGGTTTTAAAACGCAAAGAGACTTGCTAGGTCCTCCGTATACGAACCAATTATCTCTAGACGTTGCTATACCTGATACTTGAAACCAGTTAGGCGATGGAAACATTACAGTTTCGTCCATAATGGTGAAAACTTTTGTTTTCCGAAGCCGGTAATGAATTTGATAAAAATCGTTAGAATCCTTGGCGCAAGCAAATCAAATTTATTTTACTGTCAAATTCTAGATGGGAAATTGACAAGTATAGACCATAAAGTAAATTTTAATACATTTATGGCATTGACTTAAATATAATGAAGCTAAAGGTATAGTTATGATGATAATTACCATCATTGATTACTACAATACTTAATAAATCATACCACGTCTCATTGTTTATTGGAAAGAAAGAATTAACATAAAATGTGACAAAAACTTAAAATCTCAAATGTTTTCAATAGCTATTGATAATGTTCTAGACCTTTCTGCTCTGTGTCCAATCTGAATGTCAAAATATAGCAAATAGAAATGTCCGTACTACTTCACCGAGTTTTTTATAAACAACAAATATTATTTACAAAATATTTTTGAGCTTATCATCAATTTAAAGTAAATAATTAAGTGAAAACTTTCAAGTTAATTTGCTATCAAACAAAATTAAACATGGCTCATTATAAGGGAGCAGCATCAGAGGCTGGCAGGGCCATGCATCTGATGAAGAAGCGTGAAAAAGCCCAGCAAGAGATGGAGCTTCAAAAGAAAAAAATTGAAGGAGATCTCAAGATAGAAAATATTGAGAATAAATTCGCCACTCACTATGATGCTGTGGAACAACAATTAAAGAGTTCTACTATTGGTCTAGTAACACTTGATGAAATGAAAGCGAAACAAGAACATATTCTTAAAGAAAGGGAAAAGAAACTAGCTCAAAAAAAAGCAGAAAAAGAAAAGGAACGGCAAAAAGAGATTGAAGCAAAGCAGGCTCAAAAAAATAAACAAAAAAGACAGGTGATTTAACTTAAAATGAAACTGAAATCTATAAAATAACATATTTTATTCTTAAAATAATCTTCGTTTATACATTTATAGATCCAAGCCCTTTCCTTTGATTTGGATGAAGAAGAAGAGGAGGGTGCCGAAGAAAAACCTGAAATTTCTTGGAGAGATAAGAATGAGGAAACTGTATGATTTTATTTCAATAAACAAGCATTTCATTTTATATACTTCTTACAAATTACATACCTTTACATTTTCCATATAAAATTACAGGCATGTAAAAAAATTAAGAAGAATCCTGATGTGGACACATCTTTTCTACCAGACAGAGAAAGAGAAGAAGCAGACTTAAAATTAAGAGAAGAATTGAGACTTGAGTGGGTCATGACACAAGCTAGCTTAAAAGATGAACCAATTACTGTTACATTCAGTTACTGGGATGGTTCTGGCCATAGAAGAAATGTAACTTTAAAAAAAGGTACTTAGGAAAATAAATATAGATGAAACTATATTTTAGTTTACCAGCAGTGACTACTTTTTATTTTCAACCAATTTTAGGTAACTCCATATATCAATTCCTTCAGAGATGCTTGGACACATTGAGACCAGAGTTTAGTGAATTAAAAACAGTGTCAGCAGATCAACTTATGTATGTAAAGGAAGATTTAATATTGCCACATCATTATACATTCTATGATTTTATTGTTACTAAGGTAAATAGTATTTATTATAATTATAAAATAATGTTTGATATTTATGTGACTATGAGTAACTGATTAACTTAATATTTTCAAGGCAAGGGGTAAAAGTGGACCTCTATTCCAATTTGATGCTTCAGATGATATCAGATTGGTGAATGATGCAACACAAGAAAAACAAGACTCTCATGCTGGGAAAGTTCTTTTAAGGTATAAAGCTCAAAAAGTACACAAAAGTAAAACCATTTTTATTTAAAATACTTTTTTTTTATTAGGATACAACAAGGTACAAGAATATAAATTCTTAAAACACAATAAAATACTTAATTGCCACATTAACAAAATATCTTACCTATAGTATATGAATAATTAGATGTTTTTATTTCTATTATAGATCTTGGTATGAAAGAAACAAGCACATATTCCCTGCATCAAGATGGGAACCATATGATCCGACTAAAATTTATTCTAAATATACCATCAAAGGAAAATAATAAGTATTACACAAAGTAATAATGTAGAATATTTAGCCAAAAATTTACTATGGAACCAATTGACTATTTATTTAACAATGCAGATACCTTTTCTACAATAATTATGAAAAGCATCAACAATGACTTGTTGGTTGAAAATAATTAAAAATAGTTATCAAAAAATCATTGTATGACAGTGGACAAATTTTATTTTCAATTTTTTCCATAATGCCAGGCTTTATATAACTAGATTATGTTAAGACTTTAATTTAAATTAATCTCATGAACATCATATTAAGTCAGTCATATCCATAATGTACCAAGATCTAAGCAAAATAAGTATATATACCATAGCATTTTGGACTTTTCTATCTCTGTACAATCAAAAGTAAAACGCTCTTGTTCATATGGTAATATTAAAACAACCTTGTGGATACACAAGTAGTGTTTGCATAATAAATATTAAAAAAAATGATATAAACATACATTTTTGCAGAAATATAAAAAGCAAAAAATTTATTACGACAAAATGTTTTAGTTTGCGTGTAAGTAATAAAATAATTTATACAGATTATGTGTTTCTTTATGATTTATAATTTTTATGATATATCTTAATGTGTTACGAAATAAAAGTAAAAGAGAGTCTGTTTTAATGTTTTATAATTTTTGAAATGCACACAAAAATAAACCTTGCATTACAACTTCTTGCTTTTAAGTACAAGGTTATTCAACTGACTATCAAATATCATGATAAATGAAATAACTTTGTAATATTGCATATTATATTAGCAAAATTACTTAATTTTATTCTTATAGGTATGTAAAATATATATGTACTTTTTCTATTTTATAACTATGTACTAATTATAAATATTCTAGAAGATAATTATTCCTAAAGTATTAAATAAATATTAAAATAAAGTTAAAGTTGGTATCTGTATCATTAACAACCAACTATTCTCTCTAATTGCTGCCATTTTCTGTTTTCTAAATTCTTTAAAAATTGTTCCCTAACTATGCCATTTTCTTTATTTTGTAATCTGGGTGGTGCATGTCTTTGAAAATGTATAATTGCAGCCATCAAATTCCATATTGTGAATTCTGGCCACAAAACATCTGAGAAATATAAAACTGAGTTGGAAACCTGAAAAAAGTTACCAAGTTAGTATTATACAAATATTAAAATTGCTTTATGTTTGTTATTTATTTTATGATTTAAGATTACTAACAATTAGTTGCATACATTTATTATTGAAAGATTATGCCTCTGTAATATGATATCCTCAATCATAACTGTTAAGGTTAATAAAAAAAAAGAGGACACATAATATTCTATAAAGATATAAACAATACTTATTACAAAATACTATAAAATATAAAAATATACATAACAGTTTTATATACTTTTATGTTGGAGGTGATCTGAAATATTAAATTTATTCCCAATTAAACTTTTTGACAAGCACAGTCACAGTCACTATTGAACTAGTTGAGTTATATAATATAAAACAAAAAATAAAAAAGGAAATAAAATCATACAATAAAGTCAATTATGAAAGTATTAAAAAACTTGGACATACCTGCCACAACATAAAATCTGATAATCTCACTTCTCCTGATGTCCTAATAAGCAATTCTGGTTCACCTAAGTCCAAAGTCTGTGAGACCAGATCTTCGTCTATATCATCAGGTGATAACTCATTATTTTTGACACCATCCACAATACTTGATGCAGCTCTGCTTATTTCATCTCGACCTGTTTATTTTTAAATATATTTATTACATATATATTAAGATACACACACAAAATTGTTTTTACTTAATATTACCTGTATAAGCATATGCAATATTTAATTGTAGTTTGTTATTATGCCTTGTTGCCAGCATAGCTTTAGATACTAGAACTTGCAAATCATCAGGGAGGAGAGATATACGACCTGGCACATTCAACCTAACTCCCCATTCATTTATTTGATCTCTGATGAATAGTAAAAATTTATTTCTTTAGAAATGTTTAAAATGTCTTTTATATATAAATATACCATGTTCATCTTAATTTATAACATACTTCATATTCATTACTTACATTTCCTCTAGAAGTCGTTTAAATTTCTCACGTGATAAATCCATCAGCGCATCCACTTCTTCTTTAGTTCTCTTAAAGTTTTCAATACTAAATGCATATACTGTTACTTCCGGAATACCAAGATCCAAGCACCACTGAAATTCATAATTACATACTTTATATGTTCTTGCAGAAAACTAATTGTTTTTTAGTTTAATATTAAATACTTCTAATAATATCATATTAGAAAAAAATAAGTATTTATTACTCTACTTAAATCTTATTAAAGTTACCTTCAAGGTTTCTGAAAGTTTATCAAATCCTTTACTGTGCCCATCACTTATATTTACATTAAGTTTTTTAGCATAGCGCCGATTTCCATCCATTATAAAAGCTATATGTTGAGGTACTCGTCCAGTTTTAACAATTTTTATGCAGAAAAGTTGAAAAAATGAGACACAATTTTCTTTCACCCAAGTAGACATCGTATTAAATCGTTTAAAATACAAAAAAATTCTAATTGCTTAAAGTCTTCTACAACGTTAACAAGTTTAAAGCACTGTGCACCACGTACTTATAGATATTTACTGACAAGTTGCTGTCACATTAACACAAGTGCTGATGAATGACAGTCAGCTGTTTAAGTTATATTGTCATTCTGGATCTGTAAAAAATAACAACCTTAATAATTTAAATTACGTAAATTAACATCTAAACAAATATCGTACACTTTTTTATAGTTGTATCTAAATATTTATTATAAATAGTTAAAATTATTAATGTATATATGTCTGCATCGCGAATCTTTAATCACAAGTTATACTTGTAAAAGTAGCACTGTGGCGTATTAATTTTCAATTCAATTATTTTGTATATTCTTTATATTATTTATTTTGATTTTCAACGAACTGACAGTTACCACTTCTCAGTTCTCAGCTATATCTGTTATATCTATGGTTGTCACTTGTCACTGCTAGCTGCTTGTTTAAGCCGGGCCTTCTACTTTTGATTTTATAAAAATTAAATATTCAACATATACATTTAAATAAAAATGAGTAGACTTTTTAAATTAAAGCTAAGCGCACTTGGTCATCCTAACCCAGATGGATTTAGCTGCGAAGGTTACTTTACGTCTCAATTTAATTCACCATATTTGTTAAAGATTCGGGTCTAATCTTCTATTATTTTCAGACGAAAAAGAGTATAGGAGTGTTGTATTATGGTTAGAGGATCAAAAAATAAGACATTATAAAATAGAAGAAAGAGAAGGCTTAAGGAATATTGACAGTGATGTGTGGATTGAAGCATATAAAACATATCAAAGAGACTTGGTTAGTCCTGTAGTCGAGAACTCTCCAAATGAACAGCTCAATTGGCTGCTTTCATATGCAGTACGATTAGAATATGCTGATAATGGTAGGTGTATTTTAAAAATATACACATACAGATTAGGACAGAATCCACTATAATACAAAACTGAAAAACATATAACTTAGTTAATTTCTAACATAGGATCCAACAACTAGGTGTACACATTAGTTATCTGTATATTTTAAATTCTATTATCTATTATTGATGATGTGTCCTAAGACCTTCCCATTAAATACCAATATGCTAGCGTTACAATTTTTTCATTTAAATGTGATTTGTATTGAGTAAGTAAACTATATTTTTAATAATTGTTTATAAAGAGATGCATCACATAGAGAGTTCTTGATTCATTACAAATTTTAAGAGTATCTACATAATTACTTTTTTGGAACTGATCATTGTTTTGATTCAAATAAGCTATATAACATAGACATACAAAATTGCACGTACACCACCCATTGCAGAGTTTCCTGGTGCTTCTTCTTCCATTACAATTGCATACAATTGCATACACATGAATTCTATAACTGGCTGTCTCGAAACGATTATTAATTATGATTTATTGCTTCGCATTGCACTACAATGGTTAAAATCACATCATGCTTAGTAAAGAGTTGTTTGTTATCTGGACCTCACTTTTGTTTAATTTAACATTTTAAAACTTTGTGAAAAACTGGATTTATTTTCAGGTTAAACACAAGATTTAAAACTCAAAAATAAGAAGTCTTAATGAATATATTGTTCTTAACAAAACACACACAAGAGAGTTTAAACATATTTTCATTATACTTTTGATTTGGACTAAATTTCCATCCTATAGCCTGAGTAACCACCCCAGACCATAACAGATCCGCCACCATGCTTAACTGTTGGCACTACACACTGTGGCATCACCTCTTCTTCGTCAGAACGTCACACATAAATTCTTCTTTTTGATCAGAATATTTCAAATTTTGATTCGTCACTCCAAAGTACTTTTTGAAGTATTCTTCGGTCCAATCTCGATGGGTATTTTTTATTCTGTGGTTATAAAAGGTTTTCGAACAACAACCCGACCAAACACTCACGTCACGTGTCTCACCATCGTCTTTGCACTGTAGATACTGACACAGGTTTTTCTCGAGGTTTTTGAACACAATAAATTTGTCTTCATTAGAAGTCGTAGCTTTTGATCTCCCGGAGCGCGGACGATCTTGGTTACTGCCAGTTTGTTTGGAGAGCACAATAGTGCAGTGTCTTCGATACGTCTTCGATAACTTGAGTTGAATCACTATCTGACATTCAGATTTGTTTATATAATCGATTTATCTGACTATACCTCTTCTGCCTAACATTAAATTTTGGATACAATGCTTGTTTATTGGCCTTAAGGTCCTTGGCTTCTATACAAAAGCTTTTAGGCAATCTTAATGAACAATAGAATATGCATACTTTTTATCACCAATATTTTTTTAAAATATTTACTGATAACAAATATTTTTATTAATGGTCAATACATGTTTCAAGTTATTGTCTTAAACGGTGTATCATATAGGAAATCTTCAGTGGCTTCTATTGTATCTCAATGACAATATAGCAAATAGAATTTGTGTGATTTTTTCAAAGTGGGAGAACATTTTCAGCATAATTTTAACATGGTGGTATTCTATTATGGCACAAAAAATAATGACTTTTATAAAATACTTTTATCATACACTTATGTTCAAAATGTTTTCAGTTACAAAATATAAGGATGCAAAAGTAGAAAAGCCAAAACAAGCAACTCCAAATGTAGTATCTTCAAATCCCCTGGACAATTTAGATTGTGAGTAGTTTTTATTTACTTCCATTTTCTATTCATGATACTCTTTAAGATAAAACTAATGAAATTATTATTTTAACAGTTTCTAGCCCAGAATTTAAAGCAGGAGTTGACAGGGTCTGTACTTTGATTGGAGTTGGACCACATCCAGATCCTAAAGTCCGTCTTGCTGCTGTTGCTAAAATATTAAAGACTGCCCCACATCCTGACCATCCTAGAAATGATGTCAATATGGTGAAACAGCCTGTAGATGTATTGAAGCTACTTTTTATTCAGGATCTTAGAGAATTGCAAACTAAAATAAATGAGGCCTTAGTGGCAGTACAAACAATTACAGCTGACCCTCGCACAGATACAAAATTGGGAAAAGTTGGAAAATGAATCATATGAAAACGAAAATTTGTCTATAATTACATTAAATCTGTCAAAGATTTTTTTATTTGTCTTACATAATTATGAGTGTGGGTGTATCAAAATCTTAATAAAGTAACCAGTAAAAATTATATAAAGATTTTTTTAGGTAAATAAACTAAGTGATGATGTTTATAACTTTTATTTACTTTAACAAGATTCTTTATTTAAATTATATTTTTAAATTATAATTTAAATTATACTATAATGTATACTGGCATTTTGTGTAAGCAAGATTAAAGTACCCAACTAAAATGAACACATTATTGCATCATATAATAATTATAGAATAAGTCTTGCATATAATCTTAGCTAATACATACAATCATTCCAACCAGATGACTAAACTACAATGAACAAAGTATAATATAAAACAACTATGGCTAAAGTTCCCTTCAAGTTTCAATGCATGCCACCACCTTTTTCAAGCATCTGTGCAAATCTATTAGTAATTAGTAAAGACACATCAATGAATCTCTCCACACAATTAGTAATGCAGGTTTCTGTTCTCGAATCTAATTTAGATCCAGGTTTGTCGACACACTTGTCCCAGCAAAAATCGTTGAATTCATGGATCTGAAATAAAAATTTCATTATAAATTGCATACGAATATATACAAAAATTAACTAACGCGCTTATCATTTGCTTAGATAATGGCAAAATAGGAGTTGTGTAACTAATAATATTTGGCTACGCATTAGCACAAAGAATAAAATATTACTTGTGCATGAAACTGTGCTTTCTGCTTTTCTACCAAAAGAAAATCTTGAAGTTCGGAATCCCCAGCTTTACTAGTTGAAAAATCTGGTAAATCACTCATTTTTACTTTATTTCGTTAAATATATTATTAAATTATATTATATATTTCCTTAAAAGATTTTTAGTGAAATATTCATACGAATGTTACACTGTTAAGGTTATGATAAGACTTCAAAGCTGACATTTTCTGAACCACAGATTCCTAAGCTAGAGGGTTGTCAAAATCGATAGAAAATACCTATACCGTAATATCGAAGAAATATCGATTATCATATACACAAGATAGATAAATTTTGAAATTGAAATCAAATTATATATATTTTATCATCAAATTAAGTATATTTAAAGAAATTAAATATATTTCATCTCGCGTGGCTTACATTAAAAATATTATCTCTATTTTGTATTGTTTGCAAGGAATTATTACTAATGTAAAGTAGGTAATAGAATTCTGAATATATGTTTTATATTCTTGGGAGTACTTACTTAAATATTAAATAACAAAAATGTATTTACAAATTATTTTTATTGATAAAATTTAGCATTTTGTCTTTTAATGTCTTGCTTTTATCTTCGGCAAATATATAATCACAAGCTGCAAGGCTTAATCTTGCAAGCTTTGAAGGCTCAATGCCAAAAGTTTCAGCACATATACGATATTCTTGAGATAAAGAAGTTGCAAATACTCCTTTGTCATCTGTCTGAAAAGTGAATATCATAGTTAGTAAATGAACATTCATTATTTCACAGCAAATATAAAAAGCTGTGCTCTTTTTGTACTTACACATAGAATTATAGGTATATTGGCATCATATAGTTCCTTGAAATGATGTGAGCTATAATCAGGTGTTGACTTTGTATTCACATTACTGGTCAAACATACTTCTAAAAATATATGTAAGAAATGTAAATAAAAATATAAAAATTATGTTTCCAAAAATGTACTTTTAATACAAAAATATAAGCAAATTATCCAGTTGGTTTTATTCAATATAAATAAAAATTGCTAAATCCAGATAGAAGGTTGTTCTTACCAACAGGTATGCGTAACTTGCACAACATTTCCCATGTAGCTTCATTGCCACCATATCTTTGGTGTATACATACACCATGACCGATCCTATCTGGTTTAAACTTCAACATTGCTAAAACTTCCTGAGGGTTACCTATTTCTCCACAGTGTAATGTTACCTAAAAATTGTGAGAATTATTTTAATTTACCCAACTTAACTTAATTTACCAAGCATTAATACTATATAAATATTGCTGATCATAAAATATCTATGACTATAAAAGGGAGAGGTTTCTATGTAAGCATAATACTTTTAAACCAGCTTGTCTAGCTCTTGTTAATGCTGGAACAAAATCTTGAAACTTTCCAACAGCTGGGTTACCACTTAGTTCAATACCAACAACTAGATCTGGAAACCTTCTATGATACTCAATTGCTATATTTGCTATGACTTCAGCCTCTTTTGGAGGACTATTTCTATTTATTGATATTATAAGGCAAGGTATTAAAGAAGAATTTGCATTTCTGTAAAATTTTTTTTTATTAGTATAATGTTTTAATAAAAAAGAAAAAAGAAGTAAATAATAAATATTAAGATCTACTCACTTCAAAGTTTCAATTAATGTTTCAACATATTTTCTACTGTTCATATAAGGAGTATCGCGTGGAGTACTCCTTAATTCAATATAACAGCATCCATCATCTTCAAATTCTTTTAGAGTCAAAGATGTAGCCAATGCTAGTGTTTCTGGTGTACTGGTCAATGCATGAGCAATATTAAAGACCTGAAAACAACTGAAAAAGGTCTAAGATTACTATTCAATATTAGACTACTACAGCAATCAAAAAGAAATATATTTATATCAAATTTAATACTCTGATAGGTTTCGTGTGTCACCAGAACCTATTTGAAATTCATCTAAGAATGCATTGGATTTGTCTTTCATCCCTGAATCAGCGAGATGTCGTTGCAGCTCCAGCATTGTTGAACGACTCAAGGAACCATTCAAATGGGCATGTAATTCCTGAAAAAATAAGAAATCACAAATTTATACATTTTTGGTTTAAACTAAAGAATTTTCGCTATATTCAAATAGAAATAGACTACGCTAGCGTAGTCTATTTCTATTCTACACTTACAATTTTAGGTAATTCACGGCAAAAGCTGTCAAGGTCCATTTTGTATGTTTTTTTTTTAATTTTAATTAATAGTTTACAATTATAATCAACGATTTTTAAATTTAACTACTTACAAAAACCAAATACATGCGATATGAAAGCACTGTCAACTGAAGTAGTGAAATCTTGTTGAAACTTGAAAACTGAAATTATTGGTTTGTAGTCTGTTTTAATTTTTTTTATATATCCACGATATACATGATTTAATAAACAAACTACCAATTTTGTGATATGAAAATGTTTTATTTAAAGATTAAAATATATTTCTTATTACCACAATACATTTTTCAAATAAAAATAAGTTTATAATTTTAATTAAAGTTTTTTTCATTCGTTCATTCATTCAGTATATCACAGAAAGATATATTAAAGATAGAAAGAGATAAATACACAAAATACGTAAATTTAACGTACTTGTCAAAGTTTTCATTGGTTCTTGTAACATTATTTTTGTTATGTTGGTTAATTTGTTTATTATTATTTGGTACTAACTACTAACTTATTACTTCTTACTACTGCAGTATTCGTGTCTATTTTAGTCCGAAATCTTTTAAATTAAAAAAAATATATATTTGTTTTATTTAGTTTACTGGTGAAATTATACGAACATTGTGAAATGAGCAACATTGTCTATTTATAAATGAAAACAATCCAATAACTATAAAAATGTCTAGGACATTTATTTTTATAGTTGTTATATCTGGTTTCATAATAAATAGTGAGCAAAATAGTCCAATAGTGATAACAACATGGAATTTTATTAATTCTACTATTGCAGGTAACTTTTTTTATTTTATATGTAATTCGAATTGTTTTTCTATTGGCATTACTCTCATTTTTTAAAACTGTCGTAAAATGTTGATTGTTTTTTTACATATTTTATAATTTTTTATATTGTTTCTAGCATGGGATATTTTAAGAAATGGTGGTTATTCTCTTGATGCTATAGAGCAAGGAACTTCTGTATGTGAGGAACAACAATGTGATGGTACTGTAGGCTATGGAGGCAGTCCAAATGAAGATGGAGAAACAACATTAGATGCCTTAATTATGGACGGGTTCATATTTTTACCCATTTTAAATAAAATCACTTTTTTAATGGCTGTAATAATCTTACGCATATTCTGTTTTTCATAATTTTTTTTTTAATTTTGTAGAAGAACAATGAATGTTGGTGCAGTGGGTGCTTTAAGAAGAATAAAAAATGCAGCTTCAGTAGCAAGAAAAGTTCTAGATCACACAAAGCATTCAATACTTGTTGGGGAACTTGCTACACAATTTGCAGTTGAAATGGGATTTAAAGAAGAATCCCTGACAACAAGGGAATCTAAAGCAATGTGGTTAAAATGGCACTATCAAGACCAATGTCAGCCAAACTTTTGGATGGTATGAGCAAAAATTATATAAATATTTATGTTGTGATTTGTATAAGAATATGTCTGTGTTAATACATATTGCAATAAAATGAGAATATCTCAAGTGTTCCAATGCCATTTTATCTTATCACAGAATGTGACACCTGATCCCACTAAGTCATGTGGGCCATATAACAAACTAGATATATTTACTAGCAAGAATTACAGAAATTACAATTTTACTCCTTTGAAAGCAAATAGATTTAACCATGATACCATTGGGATGGTGGCAATAGATGGTAATGGTGATATTGCTGCTGGTACGTCAACAAATGGTGCAAAATATAAAATTCCAGGGTGAGGAACTCTGATATGTGTTTACTTACCAAATACATTATCTTAAAAAAAGAGCATCAAAAATGTTACACATTTTATTTCTATATATAAAACTAAGCAAAGCTCATGTATTAAAGATATCATGTAATAATATCACACAATCCATGTAAAGACATGACTTTTGAAAAAACTTAACATTTTAGCCGAATTGGAGATTCCCCGATACCAGGGTCTGGGGCATATGCTGATAACACCATAGGAGGTGCCTCAGCTACTGGTGATGGAGACATTATGCTTAGATTTCTACCAAGGTAATTACAATTTATATTATCACATTTTTTCACTATTACAACTACTATAAGTTATCTCAAATAAATATTTTGTGAAAGAAGGCTCTTATTTGTTTCTAACAAATTATGTTGACATAGTCTATTCTAAGTAAATCTGGAAAATCGCAAAGTACTTATTGTGTATGCCAAAAATATATGAGAGTGGCCAATTATATCTAAGTACAAAACTAAATAAACACAACATTTTTTAATGTTTCCAGCTTCCTTGCTGTAGAAGAAATGCGTAGAGGTGCAACCCCAACAGAAGCCGCAAGAACTGCAATAAATAGAATTACAATACACTATCCAGATTTCATGGGGGCAGTTATAGTTTTGAAAATTGATGGGACTTATGGTGCAGCTTGTCATGGGTTAGGGGACGAGCCATTCCCTTTCGTAGTACAAGATATCACAATGGAAAAATATGAAGTAAAAATTGTTAATTGTTCATGGCCATTACATTAAATTTTATTAAATATATTATTTATGTTGTTTATTTTCCACTGTTATTAAAGTACTTAGTCATGACTTAGTCATGACAATTTGATATATACATATAATATATCTTAATGTTTTTTTACTCTTATTCATGATTTGTACACAAAGAAAATCTTTTTAATTTGTGAATACATTTTATTTACAATGCAATGTAAAAAATCATAACTTGGAAAATTATATAAAATATAATTATATAAGTCTGCGTCGTGTAAGTATGAATCTATTATTACACTATACTATTAATTATTAATTGTTTTTTCGTCAATATGACAGATACCACTTATATTTGAAATGAAAACATTTTAATTTTCAACAAAATATAATCCCTATAATAAAAATAGTATTTACACTAGATATAAATCTTTTCAAAATAGTATAAAATTTAAATTTTCCGCGTTTAGTAAATTTGACAAATGCGAATGTTATAAATGACTTCGTTCTTGCTTTCCGTCTCATTCATTTGAGCGAACGAAATTGGTAACTTTAAGCTTACTCATTCATCAACCGAAGCGCTTCGTCCATTTTGAATTTGACCGTCTTATTGATCTCACAGTTCAACGTAAGTTCTAGTTATACATTAATTTATTTTATAATATGTAAGTTTTAGATATTATTTACATTATTAAGAATAGTGAACTAGTTATTTATGTTATTAAATATTCGTTATGTAGTTAAAATCATTGTAGTTATTACATATTGAATATTCTAACCTTTTTCCACGTGGTACATTTTATATGATGAGACTTTAAATCAATTTCATTCGTGGTATCTACCATAGTGTTTACACGGTGATGGCCTTAAGGCGTCTGATTAATTTTTATAATAATAATGTATATTTTAGTATTTTGGGTCTCCTAAATATGTAAGTATTTTTCAGAATGGCGGACGCTGCTCCAGCCGGTGGACGTGGGGGTTTTCGCGGTGGCTTTGGATCACGTGGTGGCGATAGAGGTCGTGGAGGACCTCGTGGCCGTGGACGCGGTCGCGGTCGTGGTCGTGGACGTGGAAAGGAAGACCAAAAAGAATGGGTTCCCGTAACCAAATTAGGTCGGCTCGTAAAAGAAGGCAAGATCGACAAACTTGAGAGCATTTACCTGTTCTCTTTGCCCATCAAAGAATTCGAAATCATCGATTTCTTCCTGGGTGCATCATTGAACGATGAAGTACTCAAGATTATGCCTGTCCAGAAACAGACCCGTGCCGGTCAACGTACCCGTTTTAAGGCTTTCGTAGCTATTGGAGACAATAACGGCCACATTGGTCTTGGTGTTAAATGCAGCAAGGAAGTAGCAACTGCTATCCGTGGTGCTATCATCTTAGCCAAACTATCTGTACTTCCTGTACGCAGAGGTTACTGGGGTAACAAGATCGGCAAGCCTCACACTGTACCATGCAAGGTATTTAATTTTTATACAAGTAATAAGCTTAAACATTTCTATTTTTTGTATGATGAGAAGTAACAATCATTTCATTCGTGGTATCCTCTTGAGGCTAGTCCAATGAAGCTCCGTTGCGTCTGATTTTCTATTAAAAAGGAAAAACGCTTAATTTAATGTAACAAAATCTAATACTTATCTTTTTATAATTTCAGGTCACTGGCAAATGTGGTTCAGTAACTGTACGCTTGATCCCAGCTCCTAGAGGTACTGGTATTGTGTCAGCTCCAGTCCCAAAGAAGCTTCTTCAGATGGCTGGAGTCCAGGACTGCTACACTTCAGCCAGAGGCTCCACTGGAACTCTTGGAAACTTTGCAAAGGCCACATATGCAGCTATTGCTAAGACCTATGCTTATCTTACTCCAGACTTGTGGAGGGATATTCCATTGACCAAATCACCCTACTCTGAATTCAAAGTCTAAATACAATAATGAATAAATGTTTTTGACATCTGAAACTTATTTATTTATTGGACAATATAATATTTGCCTTTTAACCGTCTTAACAGTCAGTATTTATTTTGAGTTCAAATCTCTTGAATTTTAGTTGCAATCTTTAGCCTAACAAGATAACTGTCATTCTATTATATTATATAAATTATTGAAAATTTTGAATTCTGTTAATTTTGCAAGTTTATAATGCCAAAATTATTACGAAAATACTAATGCAGTAAAAATTTATTTCTGATTGATTTATGATAATATTTTTCACGCATTTTATTTATTTGATCTGTTGCTCAGGAAATAATCTTGGTGTTCAAAAAGGACCTTGCATGCCAATTTTCAGATTTTTGTGCCGCTGCTGCCTAATTTCGTTTGCAGTAGGTAAAGCTTTTCCAAGTAGGTATCTAAGATACAATAAGTTGATATTACCAAATATAAAAAGAGGTACCAAGGTATGGTAGATATCCTACCTCCGTCCGTATTGTAGGCAAGTCAAACATTAGACCTAGTGTAATGTTTGACGTAGGTACGAAGCCAAATTTGTTTTAGCTAGCAGGGTAGGTTTTGTCTTTTGGAATTATTGCACTTAGGGGCAGTACGAATGACACAAAATTCAGGAAATAATGATTTTAATGTATTAAATTTTGTATAGGTATTATTTACATTACAATATACATATTGTCATTCAATATTATGAGAAAAAGTAAGTAAGTTATTTTTTAAAACGCTTAGCTTTACAGTTACAGTACAGTTAGTTTTTTATATCATTTTATTATAAATAATGCTTCATCTCCATTGAATAGGAATAAGGCAGTGAGTATAATAGAAATTACTTTTAATATTAGTTATATTAAAACAATATTAATATAGTTTTGGAATAAAATAATATTAATATTAGACTAGACATTAGTACGTGTTTCTCCACAGACGAGAAGAAATCGGTACTAAAATCGAAATCGAAAGCTTAAAAGACGTAAAAAGCAAATTACAGTGTGTTGGATAGATTTTTGAAAACACGTTTGGATCAGTAGCAACATAATCATACAATTCAAAATAAAAATTCGCTATAACATCAAAAGATGGCATCATTAGAAATCTTTAAGCTATAATGTATGCCTTTTTCGTGGGCGAAAAGAATGAGGACAAAATTTAGTGTGTAGTCAGTAATATTCAGTGCCTACGTCTAGGTAGGCGAGATATCAATATAGTAGAAGATACAAGCGTTGCTATGATTTAAGAAGCGGCGCTTTCCTCGTATACGATATTAATAAAACCCTCTTAGCGAAGTTATATGCAAGCGTCATAAAACATACAAATTTTGGCTAGATCTAGTGTATTCGGCGGACACCTCAACTCTTTAAGGGCAAAAATAATTTTAGGTTGAGATAAAAGAAACCACCGGAGCTCTATAAGCATCTAAACGTAGGCAATACACATTCTGGGAAAATCACATGATGATATTGTTACATCACTTTCAAAGGACGCAAGGGTCCCAGAGATCGAGTCAAGACTTCAATTCCATAAATAATTTATGATAGGAGCACAGGCGAGTAGAGTAGGGTTAGGATCGAATAAGAAGGTTCAAGACATAGACGTAATAAAATATTGTATTTCGCAAGACGAGCTTAAAAATGCAAAACGAGTGGCTAACTATGGGAGAATTTTATATCCATTTAGCTTTAAAATGATAAACTCTAATTTACGATTGGTATGCAGCATTCTTAAAATATTATTTAAATGCGATCCAAATGACTCTTCCAGATCAAAGTAATTTATTAAGATGGGGTAAAGGTACCGACAAATCTTGCTACAACTGTCAGGAGATGGTAGAAGTGTTAGGTACTTTTAGATATTGGTCAATACTCGCGGCGCTATGACAAAGTACTATTAGTGATACGTGATGCGGTTTGTCTTTCAGTATCAAGAGCAAAGAGAAACATTACAACTAGCAAACAATGAATAGTTTGTGAATTAAGGCTCTTATAAAATCCTATACAAAAGTCTTTCTCAATTTCAGATCCAGCTCCGGACTCTTATGATGGACACTTATGAGAAACAGTATAAATTCCTTGAGGATATTGGTATTTCATCATTCAGATCGGATATTTTATGTAAAACGCTTAATATTAAAAGCTTAAATTTAAACGAATTTCCCTAAATGTCATAACTAAATATATAAAAGTGAAAACATCAAGTTAATAAGTAAAATAATTGTTCATGTAACATAAGGACTGTTGAAAACTTTAAAAATACATTAATTTTTATTGTTACATCGTTTTTCTAAATAATATAAAGGTAGATCATTTTTATACTCCTCAACATAATGTTTAACACTTATAATCAAACAAAATATGACTCAAAGTGAATATAGTAAACTAATATATTTTAGCATTAAAAAGGTGTTTTATAACTAGCAAACTTAAAAAGCATTTACGAAAAATAGCCATTGTGAACACTTTACTCTTATTTCTGAGCCATTACATTCAAGAGAGACAGGCGCTTGGAGCAGAGATGCTAGGACTTTGTTCTCCTCCTCTTTCTATCTAAACAAATTAATTTTCATATTTAAAATAAAAAAAAACAAAATGCATTTTGCATCATATTAGTGAATTTTGAGTAAAAAAATCCTTTATAGTACAGCAAATATTATGAATGGAAAGTTTATTTTTGATATGTGCAGCTAATAGAGGGGCGTGTCAAACTTATAAATTGTTACATATTATTTTACATAAACTTATAAATAAAATTGTTTTTAATAATTATTAAAATACAACAATATTTCTGCAAAACAAGCATTATTAAATAATCAGAAAAACATTATTTGTAGTATACAGAAAAACAACCAATAAAAAAAGAATTTTAACTTTTACTATAATCTTTTACTTCTTTTTCAAACAAATCTATTGTATGGTCACACACTTTCTGTAAGTCTTTAAGGCCTCGTTTTAATACATCTAGAGCGGGTGTTTCATGAGTCTGTATTCTGAAGTGCATTTTAGCTTCCGCTGGATGTGGTACTGTGTAGCCACAAAACTGAACATCTTCACTGTGAAAATTTTAATGTATTATTTCGTAAATAAAATATAAGTTTTAATAATATATTTGTCAGATAGTTGTAGAATTAATTACTATAATATATATGAAGATTCTGTTTTTGTTTAGGTTATTGCTTTTGATACAAATTTTTACTATCTATTTATATATTCTATCTATAACTTACTATCTATTTATTATACACTTTAAAGCGTTTCCTAAAGTATGACTTTCATTTTGAAAAACATATGTGCGGCAGGTTAAACCTGACTCTTCATCTCCAGGCAGCTGGAATAAAAATGTATTGTTAAATTTTAGTGAACATACACTTAATAATATTTTAATAAACAGTTTAAACGTTTTATAAAAAAATATATAAGAAACATACCTCGGAAATTTTCATTTTTATACATTTATTTTAAGTTACGAATACGAAAGAATAAATGTTATTCAGCTAAATTCTAAATATTGTTTGACATTTGACAGTAGTATAAGCATGGTACTGTTTTGAATTTGACGTTGACATTAATATGGTAGACTTTAACTATGGAGCGTAGAAGTAAGAAGTGCTAGTATACTGGTTTGGTAGTATATATTAAAAAGTATCTACACAATAATTTGTTGTTTACATTTAGACATTTTTACAACTTGGTACGATTAGAGCGGCATACTCAAAAGCATTGGTTTGAATTGAACTTTTTCAACTTGTCCCTTATGGTACATGAGACAGATAGTCTATTTTATCAGTCATTTCCTCTCTAATGGAATGCTTTACAGGGTTGTATCAAAAAGCATTTTGAATGGCAGCTCCCGCTCTGTGAGTTGGGCAGCGGCATCCTCTCAATCAATTAATTTTCTCAGTCATTAATAATGTGTTGCTAAATAAGCTTAAATGTCGATAAATTAAATGTATGCTACAGTTAAGTAAATTTAATTAGTTATTTAGGGTTAAATTTAAAAAATGAAATGATTTTGCATTTTGTTATAATTGGTAACTGTAATGTTACTGTCGGTTATCGAGTTATGATATTATGTCTAAATATAGTATTATGCCGATTACTACATTTGGGCATAATACAGCGATATAAGTAGTCTTTAACTAATTATAATTAATTATTAATACAGTTATAAATGTTTAGAAACTGGAGAACTGAGTGGATTAACTTTTCCCTCTGTATTTTATTAGGAATCAAGAAATAGGAAAAAGGAATTTGACATTTTTGGCAGGATATTTTAAATTATTTTTTTACTACTATTAAATATTTTTTTATTCATAGAGACAGATATAGTTATATAGATTATTTAAAATTAGTTAACACTTTATTAGCTATATACTTTTTATAAATATATAGATTTATTTATGAAAAGTAAATAGTTATTAAGAATTGAATCTATTTTCAGTCTAGCAAACTAAATAGCAAACGAGATTTTAATTCATGAACAAAACAAATAATAATAAATATCTTTCGAAACCAAGTTGCTTTAAATTTATCGTGTATAATAATATCTTGCCTACATTTCTTTGAGCGGAAAATTTCCTCCGGCTTGCTCGTTGTTCCTATAAATTAGTCTGCGGTATAGCTATAATGCGAACCATGGATCCTAAATACAATTTATGCAGTATTTCTTGTTAAAATATACATACAAATGCTTATTTACGATGACGTTTAGAACAAGATATATTAATGCTAATTTATATACCAGTATTAGAGAGATAAATAAGCATTTGCGAGGCATATAATTTTCTCACGCTTAGTGCCCATATATTATATTTATTTGACAATAACATATATAATCAAATTTACCTAAATTAGAGAAGATATTTTTCAGACATGAAATAATATTTTATTTATACGACTACGAAAAGTACCTACAGTGTGAGGGAAATAAAATTCGTGCCGTCAATTTAAAATGGTGAACTAACACGTCCAGCCATTTTCTTGTGATGACGTAATTTTCTTAAGAGGATAAAAGCGCTCTGCTGAACTAGATCACACAAGTGTTAATAAACGTAGAAAAAGGACCTGGTAATTGTTGCTATTAAATTTTAAAAGTGTAATTTAACAATACAATAATAGCTTTCATTACTTTGTTAAAGCTCCAAATTTTTATAATTAATATACTATATCTAATCAATTTACTTAATATTTTTTATTGTAAGTTTTATAAAATATTCTAATAATATGATAGAAATTTGGACGTTTCAAGAATTAAAATAACTTAATTAGCCGCTTAATTCACTAAGGGAAACTATAAAGGTAGTTCCGCTCGGAATTAGGTCATTATGTGTTGAAGTAGTGGAGCTCAAATACAAAATATTTAAATATATATCGATAATATTGTGATGACATCACTGCTGTTCACAGTACAGGTAAAAAAAAACCAAGCTTAGACAAAGAGGATTAACATCGTATTTTCCTTTAATTTTTGAGAGGGAAGGTGTCGGTATTAGCTTTCAATGCTAACGCAATGTTTTTGTAGTTAAGTAAGAATACAAATTTACATTAAGCAAAGTATCTTGAGCCTTGCCGTCTTAGTTACTAAGGAAAGATGGAATCCGATTACACGAGATTTCTTCTTAGATGATTATAAAATGGAAAATTTGCCTCGGACTAGCGTGGTATTCTTGGTGGTTAGTCAAAACAAATATTTTTAAATAATAATACCATAAAAATATCGGTCAAGTGCAAGTTGGACTAGCTCTTCTAGGTTTCCGTACCAATTACATGATCGATAAATTTGCGGGACTATGTAACATAGATTTTGTATGAAATGAACAACAGACTTAAGAAGTTCTAATTCCTTGTCTATTTTCATAATTCTAGCCAATGACAAGGTCCATATATATTTTGGTTACGCGACGAATTTCATATAATAATTATTTGCGCTCTAAGAGGATAAGTACCTCAATATTTAATTTTAGCTTGATATACTCCTTCTTGAAAAAAATGTTCTTGACAGACGGACATACACACAGACAGAGACATAGCAAAGTGATCATATAAGGTTTCCATATTTTTTTTGAGGTACGTTACGCAAAAAAGTCTATTTTTTTCTTTGTCTGTTAGTCTGTTTGATTCCGTACAGGCATCTAATGGATGAAATTGTTTTTCGTCTATGTATTTGGTCTTTAGATTCCATTGATTTTGGCGACTGACATATCTGATGCAGAGCCAAAGTAGATGATAGATGACATGTCTCCTTAACAAAAATAGTTCTGTATTACAGGCAATTTTCATTGGCATTGACATTTTTTAAATTAAAGATCTGTGACATCGTACAATGAAAAAAAAAATCCAACTCAATAACTCAATAATAATTAAAGAAATGCCACCTGAGCAAATATTGCTGAACATGGTAACAGATTTCATTGACAAACAACATTCATTATATCATGGAGCAATGTTGAAGTGTAAATGGAATTGAATAAACGTATTTGAACTGTTTTTACGTCCACACTCTGGTTAGATAAAACACGGCGTTGATTTCCGCCACTCAATAATCAATTTGCCACTTGAATTCAGAATATTATCTTTGCTTTATGCCTATCTGCAAGTTTTAATCACACCTGATGGTAAATGATATGGCGAGAGTCAATGCAATAAAGTAAATTACATTTTTATAAGTAATATTTTCCCCGGTGGAATACTTGCAATCATGAAATAGGTACGGTACCCTCGGTACGCAAGTACAACTCGCACTTGACCGATAGTTTTTAATATTAAGTCATTGTTTATTGGAAGAAAAAATATTAAAGAATACATATAACATTATGTATCATTTATAATTTTTCACTTAAATAGTCCCGTGTCCCGTTCTATTATACTCGTACATATAACAATGTGTTGCTTTGGATTTGTAAACAACCTGAGGGCTGAGGTCTTATTATCATCCCTCGTCACAGTGAAACGTGACTCGCTAAATATTATGCCACTTTATCAACGTGATCATATACGTTATTATACATGTTTATTGAATTTCCAAATAGTATACGAGAACATTTTTCATGAAAGACATGAATGGACAATGGACGTTAATGGTGACGCCATTATTGGACCGGTCCAATCAAAAAAACTTAGCGAATTACTTATTTTCACTTAGCATCACTCGAATAAATGTTTTACCTGGGTGAATTTCCTATTGCAATAGTTACAAATACAAATTTTCTAAAGTTCGTTAACTTTTTTTTCAAAATAATAAAAAATAAAACATCTTATTGGACACTCCAGCAATATTGAAAATGTAATATCAAAATTAATAAACAAAGATTTTTGTCTGCAGAGGAAAAGAAAAGGAATGATTATTTGAAATAAAACTAGTGTGACACTCGCCATAGAATCTTACAGAAAAATAATTGGATTAAATGAAGCCAGTCGAATCTATGGCATTCCAAAAGCCACATTAAAAAGAAGATTGGTCAAAAGGAGATCTCCTTGAAGCTTTAGAAACTGAACTAAGGGATCAAATAGTTGAAATGGACAATTCTTTTTTGGTATTAAGATCTCAGAGAGCTTGCGTTTCAATTGGCTGAGAAAAATAAAATTAATAATCGTTTTAATAAAACCAAAGAAGCTACAGGGAAAAAATATTAAAACTACCTAACCTTCAAACCAATTATCATAAAAAATTGTAAATAAACAAAAAGATAACATATATTACTTACTTCGAATAATTGCTTGATACAGGACAACTTACAAATTTATTCACAAAGTTTTTTCACAAAGTTTTTCACAAAGTTTTTATTTATAAAATTCACTTACTGTTTATTCACTGTAGAAGTGACTAATAATATTGTAATCATGCGACAGAAATGCCATCTAAAGTTCTAATAATTAACTAGTAAACGAATACACAACCAATAGGGCGTGTATTCTTTCTCGATATCCCGTATTCTCTCTCTCTCTTGTTCAATCTTTCTCACTATAGCTCTCTCCCACCTCACACTCCATAGCACTATGCGTGATACGACGTTCGCTCTGTCTCACTTTTTCTCTCAATCTTTCTCACTCGCTTGCTCCCTACTCTCACTCCACGGCTAGTTGCTCATGCTACGTTCGCCCTGTCTTACTCTCTCTCAATCGGTCTCGATCACTCTCTCTCTCTCTTTTCCGACACTTCCGTTGCATACCGGCGTGACGTTTCATCTGTAAAAATTTTACCCTCATGCGCCTAAAGAAGTTTCACTTCAAAAATGGTACTATGCATTTATGAAGCATCCATCCAGATATGTCTCTGTCATCCAAGAGCCACATCTATCCTTTGACTTTTGAATAAAAAATAATACTTACTTTGTGTTTAATTTGAGTCACCTTCATTGGACCTAAGTCCAATGATAGCAACTTAGTGGTCCATTCAAGGCAACGGTGGTCCAAAGAAAGCAACTCGTCATAAAAAAGTTATTTTAGTATATTTCTAAAGCCTCTCAACTTTCATTGCCAATAATTTATATATCATTAATTTATATAAAAAGCATCACATTCCAACAATTGGTTTTAATGTTTCGGTGATATTTCATGAGATATGATGTCATAAAGTTACGTGGTCCAATGATAGCCCCTATATATGTGTTTTTCTTAACAAACCAATGTCAAAAAAATGCTGAAAGTGCGACACAGGACTGTCTTAAATACAGGTTCGCTCTGCATTTTGGTCAATAAATATAATTTTACTTAAAGAAAACACAAAATTTCTTTAATAGAAAACATAAAAATTTGGACGTTTTGCGTGATTTGAACCCGCGCGTCATGGAAACCATCAAAATATAATTTTCATATAAAGCTTTTAGAAGAGTAAAAATTTAATGTATAGTGTAATTTATATATCTACCTGGCACTGATTTAAATAATCATACCCTTCAGCCATACCTTCATTATTATTCATATAATTAAACGGTTATAACATCTATTTGAAATTTAAATAAGCTTAATAGAAATTAAAACTTTCAATATGCATAATAAGCTCTGAATATTAACAATTGCGATCCGAGCAGGTAACTTTTGGTTATACAGAAGTTCCCAATCCTGGCTTGCCGGTAGCGATTACACTTAACAAAACTCTTCTATCTCGGCTTTAATTTTCAAGCCTCTTGTCCCATGTTTAAGTTAAACAATAATTTGTAATTATTCAGGATTAGCAAATATTCAGAATTATGATTAAAAGTACGATAATGAATATAAATATATATAAATTATATATTATATATTATTTTTATAATATTATATAAATTATATATTATTTACCCAAAATAAAATATTTTTTAATAATATTCATAAGTAAAAAATCGTACAGAGATTGTCTCTTTAACCTATTGACTTCCAATTCGAATCCTTAGAAAAGTTATATTTTGTTATTGTATTGTTAAGATATTGTTAGATATTTTTCAAGAAAATTTTCCAGTTAAACTAAACACACGTAACTCGAGGTTACCAACTGAACCAATCACGTGCCGAGTCTTTTATAAGGTTGTTACAGCTATTACTGCTACTCAAAAATTATAAAAATGTAATATAATATTTTTTTAGTTTACAGCTTAGTAATAAATCATTTCTTAAGACCTCTCAAGAGTACTAAGAATATTAAGAAAACATGGTGAATAAAAATCTAAAATATTGTTATAAGTTTAAATTCATTTAAATTCTATCGCTTGTAAGCAATTAATTATAACTAATTATTTTACTTAAATGATCAAGTTACCTTAAAAGCTCCATATGTAGCTTAATAGTTTTTTATTCTCATTTAATACACCCATCATGACTTGAATTTCTGTTTAAACTAATATGTTACGATGTAATATTAATGGATGCATCACACAATTGCTATTTCAAAATACATACTTCAAGTATGGAAACCTAAATTCTGTTCGCTCTCCGGACGGGTCTATTGTATATCGCTTTGCTTTGAATTCTTAGCAATCAATGGCTGTACTCTAGTAAATTGCTCGTATACAAAGTAACCACTCTGTGTATTTTACCACAAATTGTCATGAAAGTATTTTCTTAAATACTTTCCTAAAGTAATCTCAAAAGAAATTATTCGTTTGCTTGAAACTACTTATGAGTATTGTTTAAGAAGAAATATTGAATATACATGAATATTCTTAAAAAGTTCAAGAAGTCATACTTGAATAAACAAAATAAATTGAGATTCAATGAAGTAATTAATTTAAATATGCCAAGTTCTATTTATTTACTTATTTCTTCTAGCTGTATTTCTTATAGCATATAAATAAAATAGCTATAGCTAGCTATAGCTACTTTTTTCACAATAAAATAAAATAAAACTAAGAAGATAAATTTAATAATATGTTTAAAAAGTAAATAATCTATGTTTAAGCAGCCAGTTTTGTGGTCAGTTTGTACCTTGACATAGAATACATATAATGTCCCTAACCATAACCTCTATTATTTTTCGCCGTTCTCCATTCGTAGTTATTCTTCTCCATCATTTGATACATCATCCTCTCATCATTTTATTTAACGTCCTTTTTATCCATTAGTTACCATCGTCGTTTTTCTTATTTTTTTGTCTCTGTTTAATTTGATACATTTATGCTCCCCGTATAGTAGATTAGACAGAGGGAATCTAGTAAAACTTAATCTAGTAAACACTCCATCCACAATTTCTACACAATTGTCGAGTATTACAATTTCTATCTCAATGTCTACACATATATCGAATCATTGCACTCTGTGTAGGCACCGAACACTTTATTAATATAATAAAAAAGAATAAAATTTAAATATAATTATTCATTCGCTTGCTGTTACTCTATTTTGTCTAAATATACTGTACTCGTATTATGTTTGATTACAACCAGTGAAGTGAAAACATTAATTATTATACAACCAATTTGTTAAAGGTACGATACATAATGGACTTGATGTGATCTCTCAGTTGCTATATCAGGTAGCTATGTTGTATACATATATTACTACGTGATTCAATAATAGAATAGTATTTAGTTCTATATTAAAACATAACGTTTTCTAACATCATACAAAAAACAACTAATAATATTAATAAAAAAAGAGAATTTTATAACAGTAATTTTATGGTTTTAATGGAGTATCTTACACACAATACAATATCAAAAAATCTTCCTACAGAGGACACTAAATATGAAAGTTGAAATTTATAGCGACAGTATCAACTTAAAGATCGTTTGATGGTATCCCAAAGGGTGTGATCGAAATTTACTACAATTTTCTACAAAAAGTATATTAATACTAAACTAATAACATTTTAAAATATAAAAAATATATATTTTTTTAATTCTTAATTTTAACCATTCATACATTATTGTTTGTATAGCAGCATTATGGAAAATATATTTTACTATCTCGTATAAATCAGGACAATTAACAAATATGGTAAGTAATTAGCTTATACATTTCTTTCACCAGGTGTCATAATCATTTTCTAAAGAGGAAATTTTTAATCATATTATGTTTAATCAAATAAGCTCAAGTCTAAACGTCTAATCCTCGTCTAAACTTTCCAGACGCTATAGTATCATTATGATATAGGAATATTAAATTAGGTATATTATGTAAGAATCGTGATATTAGAAAACCTTATACTACATAATTATATTATTTTTTGTAGAAATTAATACTATATATTCTGTGATATATTAGTTTATGAAATCAGTAAAATAAAACATCTATATATTTAATATCAAAATTTTACACCTTTTGTATATAGTGTATAATATATGTATTTCAATAGTAAAAAAAAAAATAAAAAATCAGTCTGTCATATACACATATAAGATGGTCGGGGGATCAGTTTCCGCTTATTGTAAATTTTATATATAATTTTTTTCTGATTTGTCGGTTTGTTTGTTTGTTTACTCAAGAGTTAATATCAGAAGTCCGAAGGTAGAAACTGGTCACTTGGTTTTCTACGCCTATCTACATACCTAAATGTGTGAATAAAAAAAAAATTGGAGTAGTTCATGGTACAAACAGCAAATTACCATTAATTACGTATTCATTGAACAGATTCAATATTTATTTAATGTATTTTAGTCTTATATATTTATAATAAATAAATTTCACCTCTTTCAAGTAAGCACTATTAAAGAAAATAACTACGAATGTAAGCGATAATTCAAACAGGCTACCTTAAAGAAATCTAAATCGAATTTTATACAGTTCTTAAAAGTTGTTCATAGGACTTCGAACTTCAGAATGGACGCGGCCGGTCCCGATTCAAGTCACAATTAAAGTTTGTTCTACCGTATAGATGATTTCCTGTGGAATAGATTTTATAAGTTACATTTTGTCTCTTTCCATACATTAATATAGAATTGGTATCTATTCTAGCGTCCGGTCTCCATATATTTGGAAAAGAATCTATGCAAATTGCGAAATATATATTAATATTATATTATTTCTTTAAATATTAATATTAAAGTTAGCGTCGATAATTTCTGATCTCTGCTTACCCTACATTGTGCATTAAGTTAACTTTACGCTTTGTCTTACAGCGGGGTATACAAAACAACGCAAATATAATATTGTCACCGATTCTTTTTTCTTAATGGCGAATGTTTATTACGCTCATCGCTTTTATTAAGGCAGCATTTCATTATATCTTATAGTTCAGCTAGGCTACTATAAGCAGGCGTCATACTTAAGCTTAATAGTTATACAACCAAAATAATCTGTCCAGTAATTGCGAATATGGAATACTGCCTGTCTGTAACAAACAGACGAGTAGACGGTCCGACATTTTCAAACTCATTGATTTGTATTCTATTGATAATTTTGCATTAATTAAAATTATTTTTTTGTAAAAATATTTAATGTATGACGTTTTTTTACTGTTTTATTATAGTTTTTAAATAATATGTTCTATGAAATGTTCCGAACAAATTGAGTTTATCCTAACTCTAGTTTCGTAGATCCAGTCAAGCGTTTTCTCAAAGTATAAACTTTCTAAATTATTCGTGACATCTTCAAACTGTATACAAACTTTTTCGAAAGTCTTTTTATCAATTTTTAACATAAAACCCCTGTGTTCACGAATATAGTTTAGTTTCATAGTTTTTCATATTATTATTTAAAATTTTTTAAGTATGCGTAGAATTTAATTATTTGGTTGGTTTTTTTTTTTAGAGAAGCAATTGAAAGAGCTTGTGTTTTAATTTTCGACATAATTTAAGCTACATAACATCTACAGTCTGTCGTGTAAAGGTGTTGAACGAGTACCATTTATCAGGTCAGGTGCTGTGATAACCCTGAAAGGGTTACAAGGTGATGGTCCATAGCAGCAACGTAAATATTATAAACTTTTGTATTTAAAAGTTAAACGAATTAAAAAAGACTTTTGTCAGCTTCAAAGCTGTATCTTGCGCATAGCAGGATAGGCAGAGGGAACCTAGTGCTAAAACACTCCGTTCTTCACATTTCGCCCTTAGAGACATTACGCGTTGAGTGGTGGATTTGTACTATACAGGCACAATCTAATATCTGGGTTTCAAATTCGAAACTTGGTAAAGTCGCTCTTTCATAGTAATGAATTTTATTAAATTCTTGTTTTTCTGAGTCAGTTAAACATAGTGCAGCATTGGATTTTATGTACAAAAAAAAACGTATATTTACCAAACCATACCAACCAACCAACCATATTTACCAAACGTATTTTGTATGACGCTACTTGATTATAGAAACAAAAATACCAGACACACAGATAAAAAATAATAAACAAAAGCAAGCAAATGCTACGCTACGTGCGTAGCTTTGGTATGGACAACTGTCTTAACGCTACGTCTCTTCTCATATTAAAATTCAGGTTCAGCCGCAGAGCCGTTTTAATAATGAGTTGTACTGACATCGCACACGCTTATATGTTTAAAGTACGCATGTAGAGTATTCTCATTTTCTTATAAATATATGTTGATATTCCATTGGACATAGTAACAAAATTCTCCTTTGTCCTGTAAAAAGTGTACAAGCATTTCTTTGATGATAATAATTTTAATTATCAATATTAAATTATGGTGAATATTAATGCACTATAATTTTAACATTGATAACCATCATCAGTCAGAAGTTTGTTTGCTATATATATATATATATATATATATATATATATATATATATATATATATATATATATATATATATATAATATATATATATATATATATATATATATATATATATATATCATATATATATATACATATATATATATATATATATATATATATATATATATATATATATATATATATATATATATATATATATATATAGAGGTAATCGTTCTTAAAAGTATGTATCATGTGAATTTCTTTTAAAATTCCTTATAGAAAAGATACGCCAGCGCTTGTTCGATATATGCATGTATATTGTATATGAAACAAACATATGTAGATGAACTCAGAATGTGTTACGGTATTCATCCTTACAGTGTTGTTATGTGTGTGACTCTACGTTGGCTATATTTTCGTGTCTTGTCATGTTTCGTTTATGAAGTCACGTTCCTTATTGACGAGGTGGCGGTGATAATGAGACTCCCTTACTCTTGTTTATTACGTATGAACGAACAATAAAATGTTTAACGCTATGTGATATTTTACAAGAGAGTATTAATAAAAAAATTTAAATAATAATTTAAAATTTTAATTAATTTAAAATATACTATTATTTTAAATTATGATTTTGTTGTCTTATTAAAGCAAATATATGCATTAGTTTAGTTTAAAATTGTTTGACTGTAAGAGCTGAATATAAGCAATAATTTTCATTTCATATTATGGTTTTTACTAAGGTGATAGTAAATATGAAAGTACTAAGGTCTATCGGTATAAATACGTACACAAATGATATTACTTTCCTTTTGATAAGACTAAAGTTAAAAAATACTAATAATACAAATGAGTTTGTATGTTTATATAAAATTTTATTTATTTAAAAAAATCATTTGCTGTATTCACATGCACGTCAAATATTCATCATCCATTTTAAAGTCCCGTAGTTGATCAGGGATTACATCATCTGTTTTGAAGAGTCAATTTACTTTTTGAATACATCTCGGCAATCAATTTTAGGGAAATTGGTTGAACGAGAATGGCTTTATGTCTTATGAATAGTATAGTATAGTTATAGTAATATAAATATAGTTATAATAAATATAGTTATAGTAATATATTTGTTTCATAACAGGAAAATGAAAAGTTACTGATGCTGAAGATGATCCTTGATGCTATGAAGAAGAAGATATGCTATGCTATGTTGAATTGTGAAGTTATGTGTATTTTTATAACGTTATTGTTAAGATATTACGTATATATTTATACGTCCGTGCAATTTTCGTGAAAAGGGGTGAAAAGTTTCTGCTTCACCTATTAATATATGTACTATATATATATATATACTATATATATATATATATATATATATATATATATATATATATATATATATATATATATATATATATATATATATATATATCTATAAGTACCTATTTACACAGAAGCTGTGCAATATTAGGGTACGCCATGGCCTTGGGCACACTTGAAATCAGGGCGTTAATTTAATTAACAAAAATGTAGCTATTAACAAAAACTCAAGTGAAGTTGGAGAATAAAGTATGTTAGCAGTATGTTATGTTATCTGCCTATCTTGCTATATTCACAAAATATGGGACCCGAAAAAATGGACATATAATAAAAATTATAACATATACGCTTCCGAACATTTATTTTGTAGACAACACTCATATAAGAGCGCCCAGACCATGATGCCCTTTTAAATATTTTAGGATTCAATAACGGTACTCTACAAAATTGCTTCGTATAAAATAAATTCACGAGTATTTTTCCCGCTATTATAAAACGTATCTAATGATTGTTTATTTAAATTTCCGCTCTTAGGACGGGAATCCAACTCCCTTTTGAGCAATTTGTAAGTTCGTTCTTCCTTTTTCAAGATATTTGAAATTTTTGTAAAAATAGACATAATTTATAAAGGTTTTCTTTTAGCTTTTAAAATGTACGGCATTCTAAATCACAGTCTTAAGTATCTGAAAAACAAAGTTCGCCCGCTCTTTGGGGGAATTATCACGTATTACTATATATTTGTAAGTAAAGTAAATATTCTTTATTGTTCATCAAGTCATGATTGGAACATATTTATGAAATTTGAACAGTACAAAAGGCGGACTTGTTGCTACTTACTTACTAAGTGTGCCAGTGCAATTTAGTAGGCATGGATAGAAACTTAAGAAACTTACGTAGTCGACGTAGTGATGCAACTGCTGTAACTATTTTTCTACGTATTGGTCAAAAACAACACCTTTCTGACTGTATCGAAAAAAAGGGTTTTTATTCCGTCAAGCAATATAATTGGCAATTCGCTTAAAGGTATTTTAGTGATTATTAAACCTCATCGACTTTTTAACTTAACATTTTTATGAGAAGAAATATTGTGATATAAATAGTTAATAAGGAGCGAAAATAACGCCGGCAAGTATATGATATATGATCCCCGGATCATTCAGAATAAGAATCCTGAACCGGGATACGCTGATTGTGCAAGTAAGAACGAAACCAATCACTTTAGGAGATATGTTAAAAGAAATACAAAATGTAACCAGTAAAATATCGAAATCTGTGGTCTTCAATAGTAGGCGTGACTAAAATCAAGTAAAATCGTCACAGTAACTTTATGATATTCCATACCCAGAAGAATATAATAATAAAATTAAATATAACATATATTAATTTAAATTAATAACAAACATAAAATAAAGCATATGATAAGTTACAAGTGCAGTATACGTACTATGACCAGATCAGAAAGCCAGATTGGTTTGAGGGCGGCCTGTATTCCTTTTTTTTGTTGACAAAACTAAGTAGGTAGGTATATTATATTAAACAAATATTAAATTTAAAAAAATTATGTATATGGTTTATAAGGTTTTCTGAAACAGTGTACTTTATTTCGAAAACAAGATACCTAATCCTACTTACTCATGATCTAGGCGTAGGAAGACAACGTTATGAGTACAAGACGAGTAAGGCAAGTAATATCGCAGAAATACATCAAGTTTTTAATATAGTTAGATGAGACTACCCAAGTTTGCTGTTAGCCCCCAGAGGCCAAAGCGGAAGTCAAGATCCAATTAAAGTTACTTCTCTAGGCGGCTAACCGTTACCGATAAGTGTCACAGTCTAGTTTTAATAAGTGTTCCATAATAACTTATTTTATCCGCACTATGTTATTATTACCCTACTGCGTCACACAAAGTATAACTTAATGATCAGTATAAGTTTGTTTCTATGTGGCATTGTAAAGACTAAGCGTATTGACCGATTTTGATGATTCATACGTCAATCGATTCATCTTAACGTTACGTTCCTCACTAAAGAGATGATAATAATTAAAATAAAACACAGCGACAACCATATGCCATATTGTCGATATGAAAATGGAAATATCGATAAACTAAGTGAATATAGAACGATACCTATTTAATAAGTAGGTATTCAAAAATGATTGTTACATTTTCGTCATCATTCTTTATTCAAAGTAACAGCTTTGGGTGTATAACGATTTGAAATTGTGTAAAAACTATTAACACATTTTTTTTAATTTACTACGGAGTAGATATTATTTCACAACGTGAGCCCTTAGAGTAGCAGTGTTTATAATGTAGTTGGTGGTGGTAAGCAGGTCTCAGGTTCAAATACTGAAGTTTATCGTCTTATAATTTCGATGTCGTATTCTTTTTAGATTCACGCCTTACACTGAGTTCTTAGTGGCAAGAAATCGGTTATCTAAAGTCTTCAAAATATAAGTGTAATTATTATAACGTAAATAATGGATTATTGACAATTCATCATTAACTTGTCTTCTCAAGGGTATTTATTTTTTTTAATGTCAAGTACGAGTAGTACTCGCGCATCAAGGGTTTCGTACCAATTTCATGATTATAGGTATTCCGCTGAGGAAAATGCTACTTATAAGAATTTACAAACTTAAATTTAGTTTTGACAGATGGGTAAACAGACAGACAAATATACAGACGAACAATAAAATGATCCTATAAGGGTTCACTTTTGAGGTAGGGAACCCTAAAAAGCACCGGTAACCTAGAAAATACTTTAAGAAAAGCAGCGGGATTCGAACCCGCGCCTCATGGAAATCGTCCAAGCGTTCTGATAACTACGCCATGCGTTCTTCCTCACGCTGCGTCGAAATTCTTATATGCTTTATACAACTTATTACGTTGTTAGCATCTCTGTAGGGAGATTTTTACAAATTTCCGCTACCCAAAGATTATTGCAAAGAACAATCATTTGGCAAGAGAGAATGCTATATTTATTAAATATTTTGATGATTTTTAAGTGTTAATCCACACTAAGGATAGAAAAATACTTAAGAAAACATATAAAATTTGAATTATTATGTTTTCTTTAAAATCATCGAAACACCTGTAACCTTCCAAAGAATGATAAATAACATATTAAAAGAAGAAATTTTAAATAATTTTCCACTATGTAGCAAATACAGTAACGAATGGCCAATGAACAAGTGAACCAGATTGTTTTTGCATAAATTGCTTTTTGATTATCATTTTTATTATTCAATATATAAACTCAAATGTCGTTATGACGAGGGTCCAGTAATAGCGGAAGTCTAAACGATTGGTTAAATATATTTTTTCTATAATATTTTTTTATTCAATTTTTGACACTGTCTCGTAGCATCGTGAGGGCTGAAGACTTAAGTCAATGAAATTCTTTCAATCACTAAATGTCGTTACTCTTTCTTATAACAGGGTAGGCAGTGGCATAACTCAGTGTTAACGCATTCCGTTCCTCACTTTTGTCCAATTTATGAGACATTAGGCATTGAGTGGCGGAAGTTAAAGCCAGTTTTGTTTTATCTTAATAAATATCGTTATCTATTTTGCATACAATAATAAAACAGTGAAAAAACTGTATCTGAACATTGAATATTTTAACGAGACAATAGCGTAGGGCGATATAAAATGCTATAATACGAAGTTATGTTTTTTTTAATTTTGAATGTTTGTCTCTTTGTACATGCACATCTTCGTATCTCCTGAACGTACTGAAACTTTTTGTGATACACCTAGCACACCATGTATGTATGATCATAGTAGCCCCCCTGAAGTATAAGAAATAACTAAATGCTGCCATAATAAAAATGTTTTAACATGATAAATACTTTCTATTGACATTAAACATCAAGGATATGGAATACTTGATGTAGAGCAGCTGTACAACAGATCAGTTAAACTACAAGTATAAGAAAATTGCTGTTTAGTAAAAATTGTTGAAAATGATGAAATTTAATTTTTCAAAATGATTTTTTGAAATATAAAAATCTAAGATACGGAATAAAATGTCGCGTAAAGCCAACCCACCATGGAAAGTGATTTAATTAATTTAATTTTTTTTGCTCTGGCAGATATGTATCGGCATTGGACAACATAACAAACATAAACGGTCTGGAAATCTTGTTAAATACTTAAAGACCACCTACATATTAATACTTATGAAAATTATTGCGTGACGGGTATTTTGACATATTCTATTTAGTTAAAAGTCAGACTGTTATTACAGTAAAAAATAAAAATAATTGAATAAGAAAATGTGGAAATAGTTTTGACCCAATTTTCTATTATAATAAATACGCAAATGGAAAGATTTCCATTTGACTACGGCTTGGTAAGGATCTTAGTAGTCCACGCTAACGAAGTTGCAGATACTAGTCATTAAAATAAATGTTACTTTAAATTATTTATAATATGATTGCGCCTTTTACTTTCAACAACATCATAAATACATAATATTCAATTTAAAACAAATATTTATAACATTTTTAATGTTTATTCTGACATTTATCATAAATACATAATATTCAATTTAAAACAAGTATTTTATAACATTTTTAATGTTTAGTCTGACATTTATCATAAATACATAATATTCAATTTAAAACAAGTATTTTATAACATTTTTAATGTTTAGTCTCACATTTATCATAAATACATAATATTCAATTTAAAACAAATATTTTATAACATTTTTAATGTTTAGTTTGACATTTATCATAAATACATAATATTCAATTTAAAACAAGTATTTTATAACATTTTTAATGTTTAGTCTGACATTTATCATAAATACATAATATTCAATTTAAAACAAGTATTTTATAACATTTTTAATGTTTAGTTTGACATTTATCATAAATACATAATATTCAATTTAAAACAAATATTTTATAACATTTTTAATGTTTACTTTCAACAACATCATAAATACATAATATTCAATTTAAAACAAATATTTTATAACATTTTTAATGTTTAGTCTGACATTTCAATTGTAATATTATTTTTATGAGAGAGATCAAAAAATACGACCAAACGATACATCCACTTTGTCGTAAAAATAAAATAACAATACCAGCATCGGGCCTTTGTCTGATCTTTTTTACTGATTTTCCTTACGTGTGCGAATACATTTTATTCCTAACAAAGAACACGTGCGGTTTTGTATCGAATTCTTTACGTTATGGAAATTACTTTTGCACTAAAGTGTTTACTTCTTGCTGTATTCACACTTGAATTGGCAAAAAGATGTCAAATTCATTTTATTTTTTGTCTCAAATGTGTTTTTTTATTAATTTACATTGTTTAATTTTTTTACTTATACGTGGAGCTTATACAGAAAATTATGATGTGTATGAGGATTCACTATATAGACAGAGGATGTCTGTACAGAGAATTAAATCGTTCACTTTCCGTTTATTCTACGATAGTATGTGTGGGCACTGACATTGAGGATACGATCTATAAGACCAATATTTTAAATATAACTTTATCATGAGTGGATGCTATTACAACTAAGAAAAGAAAATCGATTATTTGAAAATCATTATTTAAAGATGTAAAGATGTAATGAATAATGTTGAAATACATTTATAATAACTGATATAATCCTGAAAATGTTAAGGACCACTGCTAGCTATTGCGAGTTATTGCGAGTTACTTCCTGTTAGAAAATGATTTATATAAAATTTATCGAATTATAAAATTTTATAGGCTTCATTGATAAGATTAGTAAGGCCTATTTACATTTACTATATATTAACTTTTTAGTTAATGTTGTAAATGTTTACGGGTGGAGGTACCAAAATTATTGTCTAGAAAATTAAGCGCTGCCATGAAGGTTCACGCATACGAGTACATATTTAGAGGAATCTTAACCATCTTAGGTTAAGTACAGGGGTAGGTTGACTTTATAAAGCCTACCTTCCATTACAACGTTTATGTGTACACTATTAAATTTTACGATTTTACGCTCTCAGTTTACGACACTGACTGTGTACTCAAATGGCTCGGCGTAACCTATTTATGATACCATATTCCCGAGAATGTCCCTTTGCCCCTGCATAAGTATTTAAACATGTAAATTTTGAAGAAATTCCTTATTTATTATACATTACGATGGTTTTGTGAAGTACTCGCAAAATTGTCTGTTTCATTGATAGTGGATTCAATTACAACTTATAGGTCAACTTATATACTGTCCCGTTTGTGGCTTCGGTCGCTTGAGTTCTCGGACTTACTCTAATATAATATGCATCTATTGTACGCATATTTTTTCACATTTTTTTTCTCTTTCGTCATTTTAAATGAAAATATATATTAACATTTTATGTGTAATATAAAACATTATATGTGGGCGGAAGGTACTCACGCGCCGTAAGTGCATATCTAGTATATTATTGTAAGTGCATATAAAGAAAAAAATTATCTTGTTACTTATATTTTAGTATCGTATACTTAAAAATAATGATTAAAAAAAATTATTAACAATTTTAATGAAATTTCAAATAATCACTTTAATTTAATTCAAACAACACATTACACATTACATAACATTTTCGTTTCCATTTTTTTTTAATTATACTGAATATTTTTACAAAAAAGTTATCAGTGAGATTTAAAAAAAACATATAATATGACTATGGTCTATGGTTGTTGTAGTGGTATAGTGGTTGGAAATTGTCCGACTTTTTTTCTTTGTACACCTACCTCTTCGGATCTACTGGACCGACTTGAATGGAACTGTTTTGTGGTATAGTTTGTAGGTATGGCCGGGATCTACGCTATAATTGATTTTGAAGACTGTTACACCAGATGCTATGATTCTAAGCTTATCTATAACTTATCTATATAGGTATATGAAACACATCCGTTACTGAGATCCGTTACTGACAAGGCATACCAAGCAAATTATATGCAGTGTAGCAACTTAAACTTTGGTGTTGAGACACTGAGAGAGGAATTTCCGAAATAAAAACGGGAACAGGAAAATATTGAATTTTATACATAGACTAATTAACTATAGTCATAAAATTGTGAACCACTCCTAAGCCTATTAAGATTATCTTTCCTTTATTGTGTTATAATACAGGTACATGATGTTAATTAATGAATCTGTCGTAAAAATGTCGTGATTTTTTTTTATTTAGATCTGCGTAAATTTTATTATACGACAAAATTATAAATATAATTAGTGTTAATTACGATAACAACAATTGTTTATAAAACTCTAGTAAGCATTTTGTTACAATAATTTATCATTCTATTTATTCTTTTTAGTCATGAATACTTCTTAATTGGTTTAATTCGTGTTTAATTAAATAAAACGATAGAAATATAAACAGAACATAAAGAAACACCTTACCTAACCTTGCTTAATGAAAGAAGTCATTATTTTTATAAAAGACAGTAACATGTACCGAAAAAGCACGCTCTATATATTTTATTCATTCATCAAAGTCCCTCCTAATATTTTGCAAGCTGAATAAAAAACGTTTTAGGCTAAACTTATCTATATAATATTATAGAAATAATATATTTTACTAACCGCTTAGACTTCCGCATAACTAGACCCTCGTCACGACGACATTTCAGTTTATGTTTTGAAAAAGAAAAAAGTGTGATAAATTTATATAAAAGGAATACAATGTTGTTTACCTGATGATTAAAATTGATTGTTTTATAAGGATAGGATGTATCAGGATGTTAAATTGTATATAGTCGGGTAAAAAAGATGCAACAGGCGAAATTTATCCGATTTCGTTTTGGCCCATTTAATCTTCGATATTATATTGATTTAATTTTGTTGATTCAATCTCCTTCTCCGAAGTATATATAATATTCTCCATTTTTTTTCCGGAGTGACCTATTATTTTCTGTAATATGAATAAAAGATGTCCGGGACTCTAATAGCTTAATATTTTAATGCTTAATAACATATTAATTCGCTTTTTATAGTAAACAAATAAATATCTGATACATTGAACTATTTTTTCCTTAATTGAATATTTTGTTATAATGATGACCTATAATGAATGATGTTTTTGTCACAAATATCTCTAATATTTAAAGTTTCCCTTCAGTCATATGACAATTCACGATCTGGCTTACTTAGTTTTCCTATAATAAAGTATAGATCTAAAATCTCTTGTAGCCTTAATTTAGTTGATAAAAATTCATGTGGTGTTATTTCATGACCAGTTTTACTTTGGAAAGATGTCCGAAGTAGTTGCATCGAATCAAGCAAATTAGAAAGATTTCGTTACTGATGTCAAGGGTCACATAGGAACGTCTAACTAATACTGTTGACTTCGTCGGTCATTGATCTGATCTTCTAGACGGGTTTTAGTACCTTATCAATTTAACAAGCATTACACAAGCTTATATTGTAAGTACAAGGTACACACAGTAGAATTTACAGTTAGGTAGTGGGTTCAATTTTCACTCGGGGAAATGTTGTGTTTTTATTTCTTCGCTCTAGAAAAAATGTCAATATGCAAAGTTTCAAAAATTTACATGCGTATACAGCGTAAATGCGGGATACAGCGTGAAGTTATTTGTGATATTTTTTATACAGCAGAGTTTTATATCAAATATATTCATAATATTTTTTTGCCTTCGTATATTTTCACAAGTAAAAATCGAACCGAACGTGCAGTCAAATTCTATAGGAGTTTTAAACAATGGGCATTATTAGTTTTGCCTATTTTACGCCAGCGATGTTAAATACCATGACAAGGTTTGGTGAAACTTTAATTAATTCAACTGGACCCTACTTAATAACGTTAAGTGCTCCATTCTCACCCATATTATAAGAGATTGCTCGTGTTTAATAGTTTTAGCGGCGACTCCCCAATTTGTTCACGTTTCTAACCTTAGATTTACGTTCGGATTTGTAACATTTATACTGAGCATTTCGTATATTATCAAATTTATAATATTAGGGGGGTTGAGAGGGAGAACGGATATAATACCTTTCCTGCATCAATTTTCATCCTCAGCTGTCATATTAGTGGTTCATATTAAAATCTATTATTCTAATCTACTCCACTAGATTTTAATATGAACCTCATAATAAACGCTTTGACACTAGATGCACTGGCGACCAATAATTGACAGTATAACTTTGCACCTACTCAGGTGTATGGCCTTGGGGTTTGAATAATCCGTAAAATGATTAAATGCAGAAGGCAAGGGGAAACCACTGCAACTAATTCCCAAGACAGTCAACATGGAAGTACAACGAGACAGAATACGATTATTGCCATATCATTCAATTAGCAACCGGCACCACGCAAGATCTAGGGGGTACGCGGTGAGAAATTGGTTACCGGCATATGGTGGAGGACCAAGCTCGCAAGCAAGCAAGGCCAAGCAAGCAAGCAAGCATCTGATAAAACTTATCAACTAGTATCTTATTATGACAAGTTCAGAAGATAAGGACTACAAGCCGAGAAACAAAAACTCGGAAATGGCAGCATTAGATGTCCGATGCCACTGGTGCTGGCGAAGGATGCTTTGAGTATCATGAACGGAATAAATAATTTCAACTAATTTCAACGGATTAATCGCGTATATTGATTTTGTTACCGAACTTAAGTAACCTTAAGTTAGCTTAGAATAAAATCATAGTCAATTTGATGTCGAGTCACTATTTATCAGTATACCTACAGTCTACCTAAGGACTGCATCAGGATTGTCAAGAGGAAGCTACAGGAAAGCGTAGTAAAGAGAAGCGTTTATTCTTTTAGAATATCTTGAACTTTTTGAACACTGCCTTACGTTACTTACCTAGTGTTTAATTATTTTATTTTCATATAAAGTGCATTGCAATGGGTGGGTTGTGTCCCCGGTAATAGCAGATATATACATAGAGGACATTGAGGAAATAATATAAATAGCTCTGCACCAAGTCTACCCAGAAATGGCGAAGAGTGTATTTTTGTAATTTTGTAAATATAAGCCGGCGTCGAATAAAAATAAAGTCCAATTAGAATAATATTAAAATTGAGCTTTGTTTACGAAGTTAATTATTCAGCAATATTTTATGGCTTGTATTGCATGAAATAAAATTGGTTATTTTATTTCATGCAATACAAGCCATAAAATTGGTTTATTTCAACCCATATACAATCACATACACTAACAGATATCTCAATGGTGAATCTCACCACAACCCTTAGTTATCTACCGTTGGCAAATCTTTGGTCAGAGAGCCCAACACTTCTGCGACGCTGAAAATCAAACAATTAGAAGCATCGGTATTATAGGGCGTAAATGGTATCAAGGATCAGTGTGTAACGAAGTCAGCTGTATGTGAGTAAATAAATTCAACCAGTGCATCAGGTTTCATAAATCTTATATACTCGCTAGAGAAAACAGATAGAATTGAAAATAATCCAAAATTTTTAGAGAAGACGGTTGAAAACTGTCTACTATCTGGGGCCTACTCATAAAGTCTCTAATTTACAATACAGTAGGCAGGATACAATTAGCTCATTCTGTACGAATCCAGGGCGTATGCGAGGCAACTCTGAAACCGTTGGCAATAGTTTGACATAATAATTGTGTCAGCTGACAGCCGAATTCCATCTCAGTCTACCCGTGACCACGGACTGCTGCAAAGTGCCCAAAACGTCAGGTTTCTAATAATATCAATATAGATGGTTAATCCGTTTAAATTGGAAATTGTATTTTTTGTATAATAATATGTTATGGTGACATTTACATTATACTTTGGTTAAGGATTAGAAGCTCGCCAAATGAGCATTTACTGCAGAAAGCCTTTAAATTATAAAGCACATTTATTACAGGTCAGTCGGGTAGCCAGATCGAGTTTGGGGCTTGTAATATGTTTTATTTTATATATGTATATAAATCATTAGAAATAATATTTTAAAACACGTATTAAAATATTTTCCAAAACATATTATTCTACGTTTTCAAATATCTTTCTAATTAATATTTTTCATATAATGGAAATATTTTTTAAACTTTAAGTTGTTAGATCCTAAGAATTAGCTACAAGGATGATATTATGTTACTGAATTATAAAACTTTTGCGGTTAACTAAGAACACAATAATTTAGCTATGAGACTGTGACGATAACACCGCCTTAATAGAGAGATATTTTAAGTATTGTTATAGTTTTTTTATTATTATTATTATTTATACTGAACTAATTATTCTAAATATGTTAACGCGGATTTTTTTGCATTATCAACTATTCTCTTTATTTCACTTCTAGACCACTATTGTTCTCGTACAACAAGTGTGCCAATTTTTATAATGGGATAGATAATTAGTATCTCCGAATAAAAAGAAACACACAGACAAAAATACAGACATGGATAGATAATTTTACATTACATTAAACTTAAATTAATTTTAATGTTTAATGTTTAATGTAAAATTTAATTTACATTAAACATTTATATTGTTATTGTGTTTTTATATATTTTTTTCTTACAAATATTCAATGTCCACATACGATATTTACTGTTTTATTAGAGTATAAATAATAAGGAAGTAACCAATCTGATTTCCTTGAGAAATTAAATCAAAATGGGTTTAATATCATCAACATATCGGCTTATCTATTGGCCAATTCAGCATTCAACCTATTGCCTAACCAATCCATCAACCTATGTCACCAGTCGAAATATTCCTACCATACGGGCACCCTAACGACTAGACAATGAACCAAAAGTTTGGGATGGTATTCAAATATATATTAAGTACACTTACGAAGTGAACCAACCTCATTTCCATAAGACCTTTAACTAAAATGGCTATTTTATATAAAAATATACGCTTGCATCATTATTGAAAAAAAAAATATTAACAAAAAATCTGATGTATACAAATTCATGTTATGTAGCTTCACGCTTTTTCCTGTATATAGTAATGGTAGGCAGAGGGAACCTAGTGTTCAGACACTCCATTTCTCACACCCCGCACAATTTTTTGAGACGAGTTTTGTCTTGTTACCAGAGCGAGGAAACGCTGATAAATTTATTTATATTTAGAATTTTTTTAATGCTAAATAATGAATTAAAAAAATGCATTATTCACACATTATATCTAATATGTGTCTTAGAAAATGGAGAGCAGACTGTAAAGCTGTCTTATTCTGCTTATTCTTTACTCCCTTGGTTTGTTATTAAAACAGGTGCAACAATATTTACAATTAAAATTTTTATTAGTGTACTATCAGTAACGTCATTCAAAATAACAAAATATACTACATGTAATATATTTTACATGTAATAGACTTACAAAATAAATATAAAATATTATATAAGTTCCATTTTGTGTTCGTGAAAATTCGCTTGGGACTATGATTTTATTGTTCTAGTATAAGTTGCTCTACATGGAATTGGTACGAGCGTTAGTTTAAGTTCAGTGTAATTAGTATGAGAAATTGGCACACGTAAAAGTTTGTATTACTTTATATTTTTGTATATAACTCTGGTATTTCGTTAAAGGAGATTTAGTAATTATGTACTTTAGAAATCAAAATTACCTTTATATAATTGCAATAATTATACATTTTTCTAAGTAACTCTTACTAATTTTTATTTTAAAGCGTTCAAATTTTATATGTTTTCTTTAAGCATTGTTCTATCCTTAGTATGGATTAAAACTCTAACAGTCAATAAAATATTTAACAAAAGTTTTGGCCAATATGATTACAATAAGCAGTACATAACATTGTGATTGATAATAAATTAACTTTTTGTACTATTCTATATTTTTTTAAGATCGCTTAGCTAGATAAAGCTGAGTCCTTCAGAACACAAAAAAAGCTTATTATAAAATGCTAAACTTAACGTTAAACTTATTATTACTTGTTGAATATTATAAGCAATCTAAAAACATTAATCACTATTTTAATATTAAGTAATATTAAGTAATAAAAGATCATATTTAGTAACACTTCCTTTATCCAAACAATGTGTGCATTTAGTTTTGTATAGTTTTATACATAAAATTATAGTAATTATTAATTTTAACTTATACTTTATATTATATATACATATATATATATATATATATATATATATATATATATATATATATATATATATATATATATATATATATATATATATATATATATACAGTATAAGTTAAAAATTAATAATTACTATAATTTATGTATAAAACTATACAAAATTATTACTTAATATTACTTAATATATATATATATATATATATATATATATATATATATATATATATATATATATATATATATATATATATATAATATATATATATATATATATATATATATATATAAAGAACGTTAATATATTATTCACGATATTTTCCGAAAGTAATATATAAAGATAGGTAATACCTAGTGTCAAGGCACTCCGTTCCCCACTTTTCACCGAACTTTTTTCGAGAAATTACCTGTAGAGTAGCGGAACTCAAACACGCACTTTGTCTTTTCACTTTGTCTTTTTAGTGAGATAATAAAATAATTCATTCCCCCGCGTGGAAATTGCACCCCAAACCGTCTCGCATTTAGTCAAACGCTGTGCCGTATATAATATTATATATTTATAATTAAATCAGATTTATATGAAAATTCAACGATACACTATTAAATTAACTATAACACTTCAGTATAGTTTGTCTAAGAATAAGTTTTAATTAAACTTTGATTACGGGTAGATGAACTATTCATTGGTGTTTGTAATAACTTAGGCTTCAGTGAATTCTAAAGGGCTTCATGATTACTTACTGCCTAAAAACTCTTCGTTGATTCGACTCTTTTGTTTTTGTATTTAAAAACTCTATACTCTAACTCTATACCTATTATTGCCAATAACCTTCATTCATTTATTTTAATTTATTTTAATTTTATTGGTTTATTTTAATTTATTAAGGTACGTATTGATAACACTGTAAACAACATATACTGGTATTTGCATTAATATCAAAAGTGGAAGAAATTATTCTTAATGCAAAAGAAGAGGAGGAGTTTTACATTGAAATGAATTGAATTGAATTATATCTATGAATGGAAAATTAATGAGATAAAAAGTATTGTAAAAAATCCGGCAAAAAAATCCACGGATATGGATAATGATATTTCACCTGCTTCGGTATTTTTTTCATACGCTAAAATGATTTAAATTAAACATATCATTGTACAACCTACTACATATATTTGTACGATAAAAATTAAATTTATAAAATGAATAAGATTTTTATTAAAGGAAATCGATCTTTTGCTGATTTATTACAGAATTATAAATAATAGCTTTCAAATTAAGTCTAAAGTTTTAATGCTTTTGAAAATCTAAGCATTTTTAGCCTCTATTATCATATGTAAAATTTCTTTTCCGTTAACCAAATAATTATCTGTGATTATCTGCAAGTATATCTATGGTAAGCATACTTTACGTTGGTATTAAACAGACTTATTAACTTTTATTTAGTGAAATTCCTAAAAATTGTCTACTTTTTAGTATGCCTTTTAGTACACTTTATCTATAGTACCCTGAAAGGAGATTGGAGACGAGGCCATTGTGCCTCAGTGGAACAGCATCTGCTGTAAATATGATTGATGTAGTTTCTCAGGTAAGTGCAGTGTGCGGTGTTGAGTTCCGCGAGATTTCAAACTTGGACATTAGTTTCTGTCTATCTACTATGTTATATGCGGAATGAAGTGTGAAGTAGAAAGTCAAAGTGTAATTTGAATACATTATACGTTCCATTTTTGGAATATTGTAAAAAAATATATTATTGTAATTTTTCAACCGTCGGAACAAAAGAAGTGGCGTTGACAATTCCTTGATTTATAGACGAGGCCAGCATCGGACGTAGTTTTGTTCGTTTTATCGTGAAGCCGATCTGAATTGCAAATAGTCCGTAACTAGCTCTGCACCGATGAGTAAGCTTTGTGCTAGAATACTTAAGTAAACATGATTTAATTACTGTATATTCAATAGATGCAAACAAAAAGCTTTAAATGTGGTATAGTTAAGAAGAAAGATTCGAATAAATGACAGTTTGAACCTTAATGTGTGTGTGTGTTGTGTTGTAATGATGGTTACAACTATAAAGTAAATTAAGTATCCTTATTGATAATAATATGAATTGGCAATGAAAAATAAACATACACATGTAAATAAAATTAAATACGTTTTTTTAGTAATTGTAAGTTAGAAAAAAACTTGTTATTATATTTTATATGGATAAAATTAAATTCTTTTTAATGTTTTAGATAGAATTTTGTCGTATATAAGCTCCAAAAGACAGAACGTTAGGCAGTCTTTGTAACGTTGTAAGATCATCACCGACACGAAACCAATAGTGCTAAAGTGCTTCAGTGTCAAAGCGCTTTTAAATGTAAAGTGAAAATAAAGTGATTTAAAGAGAAAAAACTTCAAATTGTTCTACCACTATTGTTAAAAGTGAGGCTATTATTTCATGTTACACATATTCGTAATGTGTACATGTACTTAGTATTATATATAAATTATTATATACATAAATGTTGAAATTGAAAAAAGAATAAATTGAAAAAAGAATATTTTGAATTTGAATTTATGGCCAAACTAAGCTGTGCTCCAATATGTGCGGAGTAAATACAGTAACAATTTCAAAAATAACGCTGTCATTTATGTTAGTGGAACGAAAAATGTTTACTTTGGCCAATTACCTACGTAAAATTATTGATGTGAAAAAAAAACACAATTTTGATTATAACATAGCACGAAGCGTATGTTGATACGATTGAAGATCGAATATTTTCTCGAAGTCAGGTGAAAAAGAGACAGGTTGTACATTTTTTTTGCTTAAAAGATGACCCCACATATTTCATATCTTAGAACTCTCTAATAAAAATTTTATATAATACAACCCTATTGTGTGGTAACTACAATGGAAATACGATACAATATAACACTTTCGTTTCAACGGCGACAATAGACGTAAAATGGGGCAGCTTCTTATAAAACCGTATCACGTAAATTCATGCTTCCAGCATTTATGGTTTCGTTACTTTTAGTACATATAATTATTATAAACATATAACTATTTGTCACTTAACTACTGATCAAGTATATATTTATTAGTGATCGATAGAAATTAATTTCAAATTCAAATTAGTTAGTTATTACAAAATATAAGTTAAGCTTATGTTATCAAGTTACAATATTTTCGCAATTTTAATTACAGAGAATAAGATGTTTCATAATCTATAATATATATAAAAAATGTAATATATTTCACAAATTGAAATACTAAGAGATACACGAGATGGTGTATATATACATAATAACTAAATGTGCATTATAACGTGCATTTTATTATTAATAAATGAAACTACTTTTATTTTAAATACAAAAATTATAAGAGCTGAGTCACAGCGTATGCATACTTTAGCGGTACTTTGTCGCCGACAGACGTGCTTAAGTGCCCTCGATTGCGTAATTTACATATATTTCACGTTTGTATCACTTTCTTTTATCTATGTTTTTTCTAGTATTACTATGTTTATCGTTTTTATGATGACATATTGTGAGAGTTGATAGAAGAGTCCAAATTTTTCTTATATGATCGCTCTGTTTAAAAATAATAAAGTATAGGTGTTAGATTTATATTCACAGCCAAAGTGTTTCCTTTAATCAATTTCATAAAATCGTCAAGCATCTCAACGATGCTAAAATACAAATTTATGTACATTTGCTTTTTGCAAAAAAAATATCTTTGAACATAGAGCTGATTAAATGTAAATATTATCTTTAACGTTCACCACACAAAGTGAAGATTGTTAAGGGTTTCTTTGGAAGTATTATAAAGTTTCAGCAAATTTTGTTAGCTTTTGCCACTTTTGATTTATTTTTTGCTTTGTTTTAATTTTATTAGGTACAAGTTGTTTTTCACAATTTTATTTGCGTGGATTTTATGACCTCTTCCATTTTATATTATTTTTTTAAAACCTAGTATCGGCTTTTCTTTTTCTTTCCATAAGTTGCTATTTCAATCAAAGTAAAAAATATTGCCCCAAAACGGCATGACAAGTTCTATCAAATCTCTTAGCTTTTTAAATTGAACTATGTACTTACAAAGTATAACATCCCGAATATGACAACATTATCCATCACAAAATGATCGTTGTCTTCTATACATCTTACATGTATAATATATGAAAACTGATTGTAAACGGTAGTAGTGGATTCGATCCCCACAAGGGGGAATGATTGTTAAATAAATTTTAAATTATTTTCATTTCCATGCTCTGGTAAGTAAAGCTTGGCATTGAGTTCCGCCATTCTATATGTAATGTTTCGAAAATTGGGCAGAATAAGTAAAAACGTAGTGTCTAAACAATAGATTCCCTTATATTATTAAATTATTATATTAAAACATAGGCATAGGGTTATATCTACTAACCTACACTGCTATGCGGGAAAAAATGTGAAGGTATATCCATCAATTTATAAATTTTCATTGACAGTAACTAGAAAGTTTCCATTTAAGTTTATTTCAAATTGAAAGTAGCATGCCCGACGTGATGTCGCCCGCATTGGTAACACATCTCGAGTTTTATTTTACTTTTACAAAATGAACGTATAAGATTATCCGTGCTGGAAATCCTCAGATATATTGAGGATTACATCACGCGAATCCAAGTGCGAATTTATCTCTGAATACGAGTACATCTCGATAATACCAATTTCCGAAATTGAGTCTTACTTCATAGGCTTACTATGTCTTAAGAATTTGATTGTTTTGCTTGATCAATATTTATTTCTCTGTAAATATTTATTCCTCATGGTAATATTTATTTATTTTATTTGTTGTCGAAATAATATAAATTATAGAGATATATATTTCAAGCATAACTTTTTGTCACACAATGTATTGGCTCGTTCTCCATATTACGCTTGTTAGGATCCTAGCTTCCCTTAGTTCTTAATTGCACCTTGCGGCTACCCTCAGTTAAACTAATGACTGCTGCAGTCTTGATATATCGTTGTAATAAATTGTTTTGCACATACACCACTGTTATTATTATTATACTTGAAGCGTCGGAAAGATAATAATCAAATTGAACATATATTTATATTAATAGTCATGTGTGTATATAGAGTAGTATATAGAGTAGTATATTAATATCGAGTATTGTTTGGTTAGAAAAAAATCCAGGTTATTTGTTCTTCACTTTCAGTCTATTTTCGAGACTTTGAGATTGAATAACTATATCAAAGGCCACATTTAGCCCAATTATAAAATATGTAATTCTGGTCGTGTTGAGGCTAATGCTAAAGGAACTAAAGCTTATTATTATATTCAAATATATTTAAATGACTTTAAAGTCCATCATTTGAATTACATGCAGCTACTAATTGGTATTATTTTAGTTATATTGTTAATTAATAAAAATGTAATTTTTTATATTTAAAAGAGCTACTGTCGAGTTTTTTACTGGTTCATCTAAGCAGAATTGCCTTCCGAACTTGCCGTAGATTCAAAAGTGCTTGTAAAAGTCTATTTGAATAAAGAATATTATGATTTTCAATCTGAATTTGAAAATATTGTATTGAAATTTCTTTTTTTGTTTCTTTATTTTTAAAGCAAAGGATGATAAGAAGTAGTCTAAAATGAGCGTTGTAAAAGTTTTATATGAAATTGAAGTTAATAAAAGCATATGAAAAATAGATGTCAATATTTTCCTATGGATTTCGAGTTCTTATTCGCTTCAGTTATATAATGTCCCAATTGGTCACCATGGAGTATATATAGACATATATAGATTTAACATATTAAATTGGTTCTCCATAGAGCTTTTTGGCTTAACCCATATAGGAGCTAAAATAACTAGAAATATTCCACGGATAATGCAAATTCAAGCAAAATACTTGAACTGAACTTCACTTAAAGATATCGTAAAAGTTTTGAATAATATGCAAACTTTGCATAGTGTGAAATCTTTATAAAGTCATTTCATAAAAGTTTCTTAAATACGTTTTATCATCCAAATTTCTATTGAATTTTGTATATAATATGTATAGTTTAGTTATAAAATAAGGTTTTCATGAAGTATTTTGTAATTTAACAGGCAGATAAGATTTAATATATGTTTATTTAATTTTCATATAAGTCAGGAATGAATTATATAATAAACATAATATTTTTGGAAATTAATTAAAATAAGTGAATTTGTTTTATGTTTAAAAGAAATATAAAGTTTACCAACAATTATTGGTAAACTTTAACAAAAAATACAAGTATTAAAAAATACAACATTGAAAGAGGACCGCTGTCGCGCAGAGGCACAGCGTCTGCCTGTAAACGCAATGGTTTTTGGGATCGTCTCCCACTCGGAAAGAACAAATTATTTTATTTTCTTCGCTCTGGTAACAAGGCAAGAGCGCAGCTGCGAGTTCCGCCACTCACAATGCCTCTAAAGGCGGAAACGCTTTCCACCTTTAGAGCCATTTCGTGCTGGGCACGGAGTGTCTTAACGTTGTTTAAAAAAAAATTAAACTGAATTCATTTTATTTTTCCTATGGCAGGCGCTAACATACAGCTTGGTATTAATTTGAAATTTGTGTTTTTGTAAATAGTTTTATTTTTAAATTTTTATTTTTTCTTTAAATTTATTCCCGTCCATGTCTGCATTTAGGCCTCAATATTCTGGAGTGGGCTCTTACAACTATTTACAATGTTATATAAAACAGAAATTTAAGTTTCTTTATAACTATATCAAACCATTGATCACCCATAATATATATAACAGTATATGGGACTAGGTCTAAAACATTACTTACAACACAAAATAAATATAATTAAAAAACTCATTTGTAGTTGGGAGAGGTTTTTAGGGTATGTCAAGATCATTTTCTTAAAAACTCGTGATGCTATTCAGTGACGAAATTAATAACAAATATCTAGATCAGACTACTTACTATCTTAGAGTAAAAATCTAATGTCTAAGTTAAGGCAATCATAAGATATGAGTTTATAAAGCGAGAGTGAACCTACAGTATACATAAAGCAAAACATCTGAAAAATGGTGATCTATAAGTTTAACACAGAAATCATATATTTTATTTCATACAAAATGAATTGATACGAGTGAACGTTTGTAAATTTTTATAAGTTGTTTTTTCTTCCATAAAATTCCATATTCCATAAAATTGGTACGGAACCCTTGGTACGACTACTACTTGAGAGAGATTTTATAGCGCCATCATAATTTTAGAATCTTTTACCATAAAGGAAGTTGTTTAGGGATTGAAATTAATTATAATCCAATGGCGTGTGGTGTAAGGTTAATTTCCAACAAAAATTAATATATTTTAACCTAATCACTAAAGAAGCTTAGCATTGTCCTGGTGAAAAATAACATCTCTATAATTGATCATTTAATTTGTCTAATTGCTCATAGGCAGATCTTTGGCCGTTTGGTTCCTTGGCATCAGCTCAAAATACACTCGATCTTTCTGACCCCATAAAATTTAAAGCAAATCATTTTTTGGGAGATGTTTGATTTGGAGTGGTTTTTGATGACTTCATGTACTGCACCACGTTCGCTTTCGATTGACATTGTTGTCAACAATCCAATTTTTCGTCGCCTTATCGATATCAATGTTTTTAGACAATAAATAGCAAGTATAATAGTATGCGATAGTATACAACAACTTAATATGGGCATGCAATATTTAGGAGTTGAGGAACTACGTCCTTCCATCGTGAATAATCCAACAGTATACAACTAGGCTTTTTTACGTCCTTATAATATTAGAAACATTATTCTCATAACTTCCTAATTATTGGTTTTTTATAAGAAATTATATAAAATATATAGGGATGTGCTTGTAAAATGTCAAGAGCTTACTGATTTTTCCTGGAATCCATCATCAGATACCACCTCAGAAGTATGCTGTTCCAAATTGATTTAAAAATAACTGGGCATTAGAAGGATATACATAAAAAGTATTTTTATATATCTCTCATTCATCTCTCATTGAACACAGAATCGCCCTTTTTTTTTTGAAGTCGGTTAAAAACTCAAAACATACGCTGAAGTACAAACAATGATCATGAATAATTTGGACTTAGGTAACTTTCTCTTATAATAATAAGGGCTGTAGTGTTTGGATTTTCGGGGGCAATTAAATTTAACAAAACTTTTCCGAGTTCAGTTCGATTTGAAAGCTTGTTACTATATTTTACTTAAGCAGATTTGTTTAAAGTCAGAATTATTCAAAAAGAATGTATACGTGATTTGTATTTGTATGTTGTAAGTGTGTTTATTGTTATTGTAGGCTATTTTTTTATTAATATTATATCAGGGAAAGTTGGCCAGAGATACAAGATATAATTATAGATAATTTTCCATTTTCCATCATACACACTTTGTTTATGATATTAGAGTTAATATTTAAAATTTGTTTTAATATTATAAAAATAAATTGTGTGCGTACAAAGTACACATGTCAGAAGTATTCTTCTTTGGCAAAGCAATTTTTGGTCTCGTTTATATTTATACTTAAATAAATCTTTAGATTTCCTAGACTTACCGGGAGTGAAAAAGGAAGATATGTTAGGATTGATGACGTTAATTGTTATTAAAATATTAAATAATACAAATTAATATTCTTTTTATTTTAGGTTTTAGCTAATAATAAATTGTTATTTAGTATTTGTTAATGTATTTATAAGATTTAAAAAAGGTAACCCAATGGGAAACTTGTTACATCTCTAAAAAAATTTTCACATCAAAATTGTTTATTAAACGAAATTATAAATGAATTTATGAAATTTACTTAAAAATAATTAAAAAAAGACAAACGAAATGTTAACTTAGCAATAACTTGATAAATATATATATATATATATATATATATATATATATATATATATAATATATATATATATATAATATGTATATATATATATATATATATATATATATATATATATATATATATATATATATATATATATATATATATATATATGTATATATATATATATATATATATATATATATATATATATATATATATATATATATATATATATATATATATGTATATATATATATATATATATATATATATATATATATATATATATATATATATATATATATATATATATGTATATATATATATATATATATATATATATATATATATATATATATATATATATATATATATATATATATATATATATATATATATATATACCTCTCAAACAAATTCAGTAATCAGATGAACTCAAAATTCAATCTTGTTCAATAATTTCGAGGCTTACGACAAAATCTATACTAATAAATAAAATTGGAGTATCTGTTTGTAATTTTAAATAACCGGTTTTTACTAAATGTACACAGTACATATATTAAAATAATACTTTTTATAATTTTTGTCTGTCTTTCTGTTTAATTTATATATATATATATATATATATATATATATATATATATATATATATATATATATATATATATATATATATATATAATATATATATATATATAAGTGACATTTAAATTTTATTACTATGCACGACATCTAATTTACTTCCATCAAATTACGAGAACATAAGCGTTGAGCATAATTGTGATAATATAAATTGAATTTTGTCAGAATCAATTTCGAAGTGCTTGTTTGTAGTCGACGTTAACATTTATGTTATGTTTAGATATTGTTAAAAAAAATGGAAAAAAGGTTTTTTGATGTATGTATATATATATATATGTATATATATATATATATATATATATATATAATATATATATATATATATATATATATATATATATATATATATATATATATATATATATATATATATATATATATATAAATATATATAAAATTTCAGTAATCAGATGAACCCGAATTCAATCTTGTTGAATAATTTCGAGGCTTACGACAAAATCTATACTTATAAATAAAATTGGAGTGTCTGTTTGTAGTTTTAATATTAAAATAATACTTTTTATAATTTTTCTCGGTCTTTCTGTTTGTTCCGGATAATCTCTGAAACGAATGGACCGATTTTAACGGTAGCTAGTGTAATAAAGAGTAACCTAGGCTACTTTTATTTTCGAAATAAATTTAAAATATATAACTATATATATTATTACTATATTATATATACATATAAATTTTATGCAAGAAACAAATACATTGTTTATATAGATTTACAGTAGATTGATTTACAGTAATAGATTGCGTAATTTAAGAGGAAAGTTTATACAAATAATGTTTGTATAATATAATAGAGTACATATGAGTATAATGAACATGTATATTTTAATTTCTTATAACATATCGAAACAAATGCAATTCAGTTTACTTAAGCGGCGAAGCTGCGAGCGTGTTGCTAGTAATATATATAAAATTTGTTAGAAGATAAAATGATTTGTATCAGTCCCTACGGCTACGATATTAATTAACTGTCTGTGGCCTACTTTTATAAAGCTTAGGTGTCGTATTGATTATAATCCATTTGTATCGCTTCTTTTATTTTAACTATTTGTGTTATTTTTATTTATGCTAATAAAATATCTTTCTGTCGTAGCACAGAGGCAAGGCATGTACGTGTAAACGCGACGGCTTGTGTGTGCGATTTCCACTTGGGGAGAATGAATTATTTTCATTTTCTCCGCTCTGGTAACTAAACAAAGCATGGGGTTGAGTTCCGCCACGCGATACGCAATGTCTCAGAAGGCGGAAAGCGGGGAACGGAGCATCTTAACACTGGGTTCCCTTTGCTTACCATGTTGTATACAGGTGTGTATTTTTTTAGTTTCACGTTGTACGTGAAGCTAAAAAATATATATACATATATCTTTAAAAGTATTGAAGCAAAACCAAAAAGCTTAGCAAAAAAGCTAAGCTTTTTGGCATACAGCTGTAATCTTACCAAGTCAAAGCAGTTCGTTCTCAGCTTTCTGCCCGAAATCAAGACATTATCAATATTCAATTAACATATAAGATAAATACCAAGTGTATGGAACTCTAATTAAATAAAACATTAATTACAAATTTATTAAATTATCTAATGGAATGATAAGATAGTTTAATTATCAAAAGCTAACTTTGACTGTGTTTATATTTACGATCAGTATCCTCTGAGAAATTAATGTTACAAGCAACTTGAATCGAAACACTTCGAGTCTAAAATGAGTCAACTCCATCGGGACATCGTCGCAAATCTCATTCAGGTAGCTTCTATCTTTATATATAAAGTTTCATCAGATCACCCAAGGGAGATTTCCGGACGCAGGATTACGAAATAAACGTTTTAGGAGTCACTTAGTTTTCGTATTTATGAACATCTTTCAGGTTCAAGATGGTCCCAATTTATCCATAATGTAAGTCACAATATTGGCATCGTAAAGTTTTATAGAGGTTTTCTAAAATTTGTGAGGTACTAGATATTTCAATTAAAAGATAAGACTTTATAAATGGTTATTATTTTTTAATAAGTATTCCAAGAGCAAACTTGTTATTGTATTTTGTATTAAAGCCTAGAGAGTTAGAATTTTTTTATAGACTAAAACGCTTAACGCTTTAATAGAATAAAATTACTTCAAATTATTAGACATTATATATTAACTAGCAAACTGCTCGCGGCTTCACCGCTTAAGTGCACTGAATTGCTTTCCTTTCGATATGTTATATGAAATCACATTGCTTATGTTCAGTTGCTACAAACATTATTTGTATAAATTGGCCTCTCAAATTATGTAATATATAATGGAAAATCGTATATACTCGTATAATGAATTTGTTTCTTTAAAATTATGTGTGTATAATAATATTATATATACTATATATTTTTCTAAAGATTTTATAATCCGTTTCAGAGATTAGTCGGAACAAACAGACAGACAGACAAAAATTGTAAAAAAAAAATATTTTGGTATATGCATTATACCGTATATATATTCATATGCATGTAGTAACAAGCGGTTATTTTAATATTACAAACAGATACTCCAATTTCATTTATTAGTATGGATAATAATATAAATGATATTTTATTTACATAACAACATAATAACTAATACAATTTTAAAAAAATATTTAAAATATGTAGTTATTTAGAAAGTATACCCATGAGTGAGCTTAGTTAAATAAATATGTATAATTCCATAAAATAATTATTTATTAGAGGCCAACGTGGCGCAGTGGGGCAGTCATTGAATGTAAGCGTGATGGTTGTGGGTTCGTTGAGCTCCACCACTAAATATGTAATGTCTCTAAAGTTGGGCAAAAAGCGAAAGATGCACCGAGTGGGAATCGAACCTATAACATTCGCATTCAGTCGACAGCATTATATATCATTAATTTGAAAGACTAAATATTTAAATATGAACGCTATTTACTTGTAGCTAAATTTTATAAGATTAACCGATGAGTATACGTGTTAAATTCTCTTTATAAATGATTAAGAATTTAAGCCATACAAAATGTGTAACAAAACACTTGGATTTAACTTGAGATAATCTAAGATTATGGAACAAATCTCGAAGCTTGTATAAAATATCGGTACTCTACGAAGTACTGTTAATATTGATCAAGAAGACACATTCGTTCTGTGCTAGTAACACCTGTTGACGGCATCTAAGTTTTGATTGCTTCTGAACTTTTACACAATTTATTAAGCGTATTTGCATAATTTGACAGCGGATGGTGAATACTGGATCTAATTAGGAGAGGGAATTTCTAAAACATTTTGAGGCTTTACTTTATTTTTTATGCTTCCATAATGACGACGAAGGCCACGTTCTTAATTTACTTTCTGGTGTCTTAGTCTATTGTTATGATAAAAAGGTACCTCAGCATTTTAAAAATATTTTATGTAAGGAATATGTTTACCATTGAAACAGGTTTTAAATAATTCAGAGATAAATTAAATAAAAAATATTTGCTTGTTATCGATTTTCCACAAACACAGAGCTGCTGCTAATGGATTTCCAAAGAGTTCCTTTATAGTCACAGCGACGTTAATAAATTGAACTAACAATAAGCGTAAAATGAACACGACAATTTATATAAATGAAAACATAAAATAACATAATATTATAACTTATTTAATGTATAATATACGTACTATTTAAGGGATAAGAAGGATATTAATGAGGATATTAAATTAAGACTAGTAGTAACTCGCGGAACTTTGCGTTTGTTCAACAGTTTTTTTCATGTAGATTCGCACCTATTTCTTTTGTTTTTCTTTATAAAGCCTTAAAGCTGCTACTTAACCGGCTATTCACTTTTCCCGCACTTTAATAGTAAGTCTTTGTTAAATTGTAAATATTAAGCAAGATGCAATCAAGAAACTTCTTTATTTAGAAGGTCCTTGATTGATTATTCTTCTTTATTTTTTGCACATCTGTGGCTAAAGCTTTCTAAAATGAGACCATAACCGAGTTTAATGTGCAGCTATAGTTCCATAATCATTGAGATAAGAATTAGTTTACGCTATTAATATATAAGAAAGTTAATTGTGCTGGAAAAAAATGTTGTATTTCAGTTGCACAATTTAACTTGGCGCCTTGTTGTGATACCAGAGCGAAGAAATAAAAAAATTCATTCTCCCTGAGTGGGAATCGAACCCACACACCGACGCGTTTAAGGGCATACGTTGTGCCGACGGTACTTAATTAATATAAATAATTCAGATATACCGTATACGAAATGAATAAACTACACATTGATATTTTTTTCTGAATTAAAATTAAAGAATATTTTTAATAACGCTCTAAGGCTTTCGGTAATAATTAGGGTTTGGACGTTTTGTTGTCTTTTGTTTCTTCAAAGCGAATCATGACGCGGGCTATAAAGGCGGTGAACCGTTTTGCAATAAGTCCGAGAGAATTTCTTTTCTTTGTGGAAAATTTTGAAACAGTTTAATAAATTGAGATTTACCTTATTGTCGCCCTTAGATAATGATTTTTGTTTTGTTAGAAACTTTTTATAATAGGTATATTTAATTTCTTACAAACATTTCGTAATAAATAATTTAATGTAACGGTTCTTGCAATTTTACGGTGACATATACAAAAACAAAACTTAGGGTTATCTGGTAAAGACATAAATATTTACATTTTTGCCTAGATCTTTGTAGTGTGTCGTTGGCTTGATGTTCTCATTACGCTTCCGTTAGATTTTAATATTTGTATATAGAAAAACACTTTCTATTCAAGAAAAATGTAAAAAATCCAAGAAGGAAGAAGTCAACATCTTTACGTAGCAGATGCAATCCTTTCTTAATTTCAATGCAAATGTAACTTGCACAAAGCTTGTTTGTGATGCTTGATGCGGACATTTACAATTCAAATCACATTTCTACTTTGAGATAAAATGAATAAAACAAAATTCATTTTCCGCATCTCGATGCGATTATACCGATTTTGTCTGATTGAAATGAAAATCAATCCTGTCTCTTGAGTATTGAATTACTAAGTACTAAATTACAAAAATAATAATATAGAAAACATAAATTATCATTTTCATTTTCTGTTCGTATATATAACGTGCAAGTGAAGGAAGTTATAAAAAGCTATTTTTTTTCTCTGTAGCAAGCTTATAATGAGTCTCACACTAAATTTTAAGTTCATATAAACATTATTAAATGCAAATTATTGAAATCTATGCATCCATTAATTTTCTTTTTTGTATCCAAGAGTCGCTGATTAGTCTAATCCTGAATAATGTTTATTATGAAATTTCAGTTCATTCTTCCTCATGCTTACTAATAATATAAGGTAGGCTGGAGATAGAGTGGACGATTGGGTCAGGGACTCACTGTGTGAATGTGGCATAAAGTCCCTCGTCCCCTTAATGTTCAATTTTCGTTAATATTTGTGTTTAGTCCATTTTGTAATTTTTTTTGGTAATATATATTAAATATAATAACATTAAACTTTGAATAAATTAACATGTTTGTAAAATATTACTTACTTACTTGTGTTTATATTTTATATAATAATTATTTTGCTATAAGTGATGGTTGTATTTTAACTGGATCTCTTTTAAACATGCATTCTTCTTCGTGTGTAATATTATCTTTATTTTACCGTACATCTTCCTTCATGTGTTCTCCATACAACGTTACATGAACGACTTTATTAGTGCTTAACTGGCACGCTAGGAATGCCATAATTATAAACCTGAACTGAACTAAAATATCGAAATGTGTTTATAAAATTTACTGATTATTTAATGTTCGAAAACATAGAACAAAATGAATGTCATAAATATATAAATTATGGTTTTAAACTAATAAATTCTATGAGCTATTTCTTGTTTAAAATTGTTTATTGACGAATTAAACAAGTGAACGTGGTATCTCAATTTATGATTGATTGTGTAACAGAGCATTTAACCAACAAAATACACTAAGTTCAAGATTTATGGGTAATATAAATTAATCAAAGCTGTTTCTTGTGAGCAGATATTTCATATCGATCTAAATTCTATTATATAATAAAATCTATTTAAAATATATATAATCTCCATAAATTATTTCAACTAGTAAAAATTTTAATATCAAAATTGATACAAATGTGATTGCAAAATTAGTAAAAAAATGAGCACCTTTTACACGGAAAATACAAGAATTGATATTGGAATATGATATATAGAAAGAAAGACTCCCCAGACACGCTGTACCTGGTCCACACGCAGGCAGATCTTATACGCAGGGAGACAACTCGCCTGTCCCTTCTATCAACGAGTTCCAGAGATTAACATACGAGTCATCATTCAGACTTCGCATCCATCAAAACACGAATATATTTCTCTCTGTGACACTCACCAGGTACACACTCGAATGCATGTACTACATTGACGCTGAATGAGATGCTAACAGAAAATTCACCAGTCGGGTCAACGAATATTCCCAAATAGATATACTGGAATGTAATCTGGAAATACTCTTGCAGAGACAAAGTATCGATTCGTGCAACAAGACATTGAAAATCGATGTCGATAAATCTGACGTAAAAGGAAAGAGTATAAAACCAAATATAATCTGACTTGATATTTTTTGACTATTCTATTATAAAGACACTAAGATTTTATTTATATCGAGTTCAGAAAATTATATCTTAAAAATAGTATATATTATACATTACGAAAAGGCAATTTAGTTTTTCTGTAGCTTTAAAAGTCCCTTTGAAAAGTATGAACTAAACAGTTCAAAATGGATACCTCCGATAGCAGGATTTATTAGTGTGTTCTGAAATAGTTATTGAAATGCAAGAAGCTAGAGCAGCTGTTGGTTTCCAAGTTAAATAGCATTTCGAAAGCCATTTCCGTAATTGTTCTTGTACAAGGCTTGTTTATTATCGCATCGCATTTGCAATTTAAATTATATTCAGCACAGAACGAGATAACTGACGCATATTTGATTTATAAATTAAGATATACCTTACATTATTTTAAATGTAATGAGGTACGACGGCAACATATGAGCTTAGAATTAAGTCCTCCATATGCTAGCGCATGTCAAATAATTGGATTTGAAGGCATTGAGCTGCTAGAATAATTAGATCCCAATGGATGCTTATTGAACAGACTCAGAACTTTTAAATGAGGTTAGTTTCGTTTTACTTCGTTTTGTTTTGTAATGCTTATTGTGTTTATTCTACGTTATTACAGAAATTTGTCATTGTTGTAAAAATATAATTGTTGCTGTATTATAATTTATAGTTATTTAGAAACGAAGAAAGAAGAAGAAAGTCTGTTAATTATAATTCTTACATACTGTTGCTGTTACTTGAAGACGTAGAAAGGTGTTTTTGTATATATGCTCGTGATTAATTAATTACTACATTGTAACAAAATATTGGCTATTCTCTAGATAGTCAGTTAAAGTGTAAATTTAAAATATCAAATTATTATTTACTTTTATTTTATAAAAAAAATTGTCGTCGTCGTCATCGTTTGCCTCGACTTTATGTTTCTTGCAACGCTTGCTTAAATATTTATTTAATATAATATAGCAGTTTTATCATGTAACTTCTCCAATAATTTTGTTTCGAGATAAACGTTTAATATTTTATCTTTCTTTGTGACAGTGGACAGTGTGTTATTGGCAGATTATATAAAAATTCAATATGTCTTGTCACCTACATCAGATAATAAATACATCTTTGTGTAGCAGTCAAAGTAAGTTATCAGGGAACACGTGTTACGTACGTGTTTACAGTTTTCAGTAAACAGTACACAGTACAATACAGCTTACAATAAATATCATATTTCAATATAACGTTCCTTTGACGGTAGCTTGTATGCAGTCTAAGTTGTATGTACACGGAAATAACTAGCACTAATATACGCCATGATGATTGAATTGTTTTAATAAAATTATTATATGTTATATATCGAAATAAACAATTGAATTATATATTGGAATTACACATGAATATTTTGTAGTTTTTAAATTGGTTTTAGTCATAATAATAATAACTTTAAGCAGTTTTACTTACTTCGTAAGTTGCTTATTCAATAATTCGTTTCTGTTTAATTTTAATGTAATTTATAATATTTTATAAATAATTTAAATAAACACCATTTATATATTTATGATGCTCACTCGAATATGCCAAAATACATAAATAATAATTATACGCATGTATAATTTTTAATGGATTCGGTAAATATGTCTGATGAAATTCAAGCACATTCATTGAGTATTATACAATGCCCACGAATATTAATACAGATTAATGTAAATTATTAATTATATTATAGAAACGATGAAAAGTGATAATGTAATCTTGTTTTGTAAATTGTATTTTTTTACTAATATACTCTAATATGTAATATGAAACAAATGTATATTAAAAGATATAATATCATTACTTGACTTAAATTAATAACTATACATAACAAGTAAATTGTCATCATCTAGTGACTATGATAACATAACATGAACTTTAAACTAATGAATGATAATGACGTCTAAGCTAGCATAAGCTGAAATTATAAGTTTCGTTGAATTTATATACAAAATATATCTTAATGGGGTTCACTACCCAATTCACCACGAGCTTAGTTTCTAAAGTAAAGACAGGTATATTCGATCTAAAAAATTAAGCAAATATTCAAAATTACTATGCATATATATACTATACATTATATTTTATCTGAGTTAGGCAATCAAATTAGGCCGCTAGGTTTCGGTCGCTCTGTAAGCTTCGCTAATTGCTCTCGTTAAGTGTAATACTAAAGTTTGTTCCCTCTTAATTCCCGAAAGGTGGCAGCTTAAACAGTTCCATGTGTTTACGAGTACTTAACTATTTTGTAAAGAAATTCTGACGAGACAATCTTGTGTTAAACATTACATTTTAAAATTATATTTTTAAGTGATTCGTTGTTGAGGCTAAGGATTTACTTATTTTATTAACTTAATTTTAATGCTAATTAATTAATATAATTATCTTTACCTGGAATATACACAAAGATTGGAAACGTTTTTAGAAAGTACTTCCGATTCCATCTATTTAGTACCAGTTGTTGCACTTTTATTCACGTAAAATTTGTTTACTAATTTAGATAAGAAGCTTAAAAAGAATATTACAATTTTAGTCCATTCCATAGTAACTACTATTATTCGAATTTTGCTTTCAAAATAGATTTAATTAGGACAAGAAGTCCGGATTAAAGAAATTAGGCTGATCATTACCGACAAGAATTAGGGAGTACTGATGCTTTACAATGTACTTTTATGTCTATTGAGCCACCGGGCTCTATTATACCATACATTGCGCCTAAATTGCACCAGATATTTAGTGCACATATTGGTAGGACCGTGGAACGGAAACAAGCGTACATTATAATAAATAGATAATATTTGTTTGTTTAAATTATATTGAGGACTTTGAAATCTCGTATATATAAAATTGTAAGTAATTGAAGAGCCCTCATGAAGACTACGTTCAGCAGCGCATGAGAGCAGGCTGATAATCATTATACTTGTTCTTGAAATAACCTTTTAAACATCAACAAACACAAACTAAAACTATGTTACTTTTAGTTTTTTTGAGACAGATTTTTACTTTTACTTGTTAACTTTAAAAAATTATTGAGCTAAATTACTATTTTAGAGTCTGAAATAGGACTGGATTGTGTGAAATAGGACTTGCTAAAATTTTGTAATAGGCGCCTACGACAATGAAGATAATGTAAAAAAAATACCTGATAATTGTAAACAATGGAAAAATTTCTCTAAATAAATTGTCAGGGAAATTTGCATCATATAATTATTTTCCTTTAGATTCTTTTTCACTAAAATATCATCTTATTTACTTACGTAACAGTTTTATAAAGATGATATCATATATTAATTCTTCTTCTTCTTATGATATAATTAATAGTCACAAGTCTGTATATTTATTAATTTTTGTTAACAGTATTGGAAATAATGAATATATTTTCTAAAATATTTTTTTATATATAGAGACACCTGTTAGTTTTATTTTTTCCATTGATGTGACTAAGGACAGAAACTACCACTAACTCTACTTAAACAGAAAATATGAAAGTTTTTGCTAAATAGGCTGAAATCTGTCGTTAATGAACCTTTCTTAAAAATATTTTATTCAAATAAGTTTAAAATTCTATATATATATTTAAAGATATAATCACATATTATATAAAAAGGGTAAAATTTTATCTATTCTTAATATTAACTAACAAAGATCATTTAAAACTTTTCATCGAAATACAAAGTGTTAGATAACGATAAGTGAGGTTGATTTGGAGTTAAAAGGACTTATTTAAAGGCATAAATTAATACCTCTCCTATTTAGCTAATATATTTTAAATTACGACCAAAATGCGAACAAAATAAATTACAAGTGAAGGTGGATTTCATTCAAAATTACATCTACTGAACCCTGCAATAGGTTATTATCTCTGAAATGAATAAGCTGTATTGCAAGGAACGGGTAGAGGTAGAATCGCATAAGTATGGTAAATTAGAAGTGTATTAAATGATTAAGTTTCCTTGGCCTACCTCAAAAAATCAGAAATCCTCAAGAAATGGGAGGAAAGTATTATTCTTCAATGTAACGCAAAAACGCCGCTGAATAAATCGCTGCCAATAATTATGGTCATTTTTTTCATCTACTTTGAGCGAGGAAATCTTTTTATCTTTTGTGCGTTTGTACAAGTTATTTATTAACTGTTCTTAGCGCTGCCATTATTTCTTATATCTTCTATAACGTTTATTGCTTTATTAGTAACATCGATTATTATACTATATATAATATATTACACAAGACATACGCAGGTTGCGTTTAATATTTTTTTATATTAATAATTTTTTAGTAGTTAATATTTTTGGTTGGTTAATAAAAAAAATATCATTAAAAATGTTCTTTGAATAATAATTCACAAAAAATTTTAAGATTCTTCGAAGACATGACAATTTGGAAGATTATATTGTGTCCTACTTTTTACATTGTCCCAAGATTTAAAAAATTAGGGAAAGCTCAGGGACAGGCATTAAACTCCAAGGTAATAATAACATTTTAAATGATTATTTAAACAGAAAAGTCAGACAGACGGACAACAAAGTGATCCTATAAGGGTTTCGTTTTTTCCTTTTGAGGTACGGAACTTGAGATTTTAAAACATAACATACAATCGTCGTCATTCTTATAAGCAATCATTATTTTTTTTCTTTTCTTATAAATCACAGAAAACGTCAATTTATGCGTCCGACCGTATATCAGAGCTTCGCTAAAAGCAAGTTTTACGTATTCAAAAAAAAGAGCGTCTAAGAATAACATTAATAATTTATGAGATGAAATTTAGTTTTTATTACAATAATCGTTTTCAGGAGGCAGTCGTCGCGCCACAGCACAGCTTGTGACTGTAAATACGACGGTTGCAGGTTGACTTCCCAATTGGAGAAAAAAACCATAAAAAATATATAAAAAACATAAAAAATATATAAAACAAATATTATGTAAATAATTCTTAATAGAATCTTATAAAGAATTAGGTACAAATTATGATGCTGATATTTTCTTTGATCCTCTGCATACATTTAAGAAATCCTCCAATTTAAGATGTCCTAATAATTGCTTCATCATTTAGTTAATGTCTGCTATTTTTTGTTTATGTATTTAATGTAAGAATGTACTCCCTGTAAGAGACCTTTTTGATAAATAAATAAAATCACAGAAAATGTTATATTTGCCTGTATACAAATATATGAGGTATTGCCTGACATGTAAGTGTATCGATTCTAATGTATTGCGTGACATTGAAAATAAAACGTTAAACACGTCAATGAATTTGTACCAAAAACAGGAAGGTCGTTCGTAATATCTAATCGCATAAGAATCATTCATTTTTAGGTAGATAATGCACGTATTTCGCGTAAACTAATGTCAGAAGTATAATAACTTGAATATATGACTCCGAATGGAAATCGAATGTACAGCTTTCGCATTTACAGTCAGAACTCTTTTCATATTTAAGTAAAAGTTATCTAATTATTGATTAATAGTGTTTAAAATTACATTTGGTCTTAGTCGTTTGTCGTTAATTTAAAATGTATTTGAAAGTCTCTAAGTCTTAAACTTAAATTAACATCGTCTTTGGAAGTTAAAAGTAACGACATTCTAGCAACGTAAAAAGTCTTTAGACAACTAAAATTTGATTAATTTTAAACTTTTCTTCATGGTTCTCGGCAAAAACAATTATAATTTTTAAACTATTCAACCAATCTTTTATATATACGTTTACTGTAATATAACATTTTATCTACTGTATATAATTTTTCTAAGTATAACAGTGTCTTATCAGTCAGTTCAGTCTTTAAGTATGGCGTTTCAAGCGTGTCTAGTGTCTTTATCTATGTTTTAAATATTTAATGTCATTGAAATAATCATAATTACTAAATTGTACATGTCAGAAAAAAAATTAAAATAGAATCATATATGAATATTAGGCATCCTTATCCTTAATACTTTTAATTTCAATGTTTATTAAAAGTCGATAAATAAAAATCCTTTAACATTATTTTTCAAACATCTGCAGTTTATTTAAGAAAATATAATGCTTACTTAATATCTTTAATTACAAAACTGAATGGTCCAATGACGTAGTTAAGATTACTGTGTTTTACTTTTGCGGGTGGTCCATTCCATTCTAGATGAAAGCTTTTAATCATTTTTTCTATAAATGTTTCTATTTCCATTTCGGCTATTCTTCGACCTATTTATTAGAAAAACATGAATATGAAGAACTGATATAAAATAATTTTTTGACTGAAACTATAAGTAACAATTTGATTTCCAATACATTTACAAAAAAATATATATATGTAAAAAATAACTATAAATGCACACACGAGTGTAATATGCCTATATATTTGTAGTAGATGATGTGGTTATCTGTATTAATTTCATATTATATGTTGCTTAGTCAGAAGAACAAAGTAATTAATTTTGTTCTTCATCGTGATTGCAATTTGTATAACTAGATTTGGATATCGTACAATAAAAACATAAATGAAGACTATATGTCTTATTTTTTATGAGATTTCCCCCAAAATTAAAATCAATTTATAAAGAAATTAATGATTAAAAGATACCCACCAATACACATTCTAACTCCGAAACCGAAGGGATTATAAGCGAATGGGTGAGTATTCCCATGATATATGGAGTCAGACTTGTCTGTGATCCACCTTTCTGGAATAAACTCATTGGGTCTTGGGTAATGTTCCGTTCTCTTAGACATCCACTGATGGGAAAATATCACTTGTGACTGAAAATATATGCCGTTTAAATATTAAATAAACTATATCAATCTATATAAACATATATATCTACATAAACATATAAAAACAAATAAGTTATTATATTTTTACGTTTTTCGGTATTTTGTATCCCAAAATGTAATAATCCTTGGTAGTTGTTCTTGTATTTGCTGGTGCAACGGGCATCATCCTAAGTGACTCTTTAATGCACGCTTTAAGATATGGTCGTTTTTCCTCCTGAGAATTTATTTCGTACCTTAGCTTATTTTGTTTTTCAATGTTATTAGCTAATAAATATAACATCGCTGTTACAGTGTTGGAAGTCTAAAAAAATAATTTGTAAATATATATATATATATATATATATATATATATATATATATATATATATATATATATATATATATATATATATATATATATATATATATATATATATATATACTAATTAATCAATGTTAAAGTAATGTTGGATATGTTAAATCTACGTGATTTTGGAAACATACCGTGTCTACTCCAGCTAAGAGCATATCAATAGCCATAACTATTGCCATTTCTTCGTCTATCTCAAGTAGTTTCTCTAAAATACCCTTTTCCGCATTATTACTTTGATCTCTTTTTTGGAACTGTTCTATTGATTTCTCAATAAAATATTTACTTCAAACTAAAAATAAAATTGAATAAAAGATATTATATATCTATTATTACAAATAGTGTAACAAATGGTATACATACTCGACTTGTTTTTTATATATTTTCATTGCTTTTTTGAACTCAGGAGTCGAAATGTATCGCCAAAGGCTTGGTTTCGAATCTAATCTTTCAGCAATAGCTATGACATCGTGAACAGTTTGTATTAATTCTTTGGCAGGAGAGTCTTCAGGTAGATTCAGATCAAGGCAATTAAGGCGACCACCAAGTGCAATAACTCCTATAGATTCCAACGCCCACAAGTTCATTTCAAAATCAAAATTATTTTTTATAATATCATTTTCATTACGCATTACTTTTATTCTGAAATCAAATTAAGTATTTACTTATTAACTACTTTGTATGCGTTTATATCGGTATTTTACTGCAGAAAATAACATGAGTGAACTATAAGTGCTTTACAATTTTCTCACCTAGAAACCATATCGTCGGCTACGTCCCTCAAACTGTTTTTGTATAACTTTATAGTCTTTGGTTGAAGCATTATTGGATTCACCGTTGATCTGAACTTCTTCCATTTTTCACCTTGGCTAAGAAATATATAAATACTAGATATTATACTATACGTGAAATAAAAATATAATAAATACTTCAATTATTATTATTATTTAATATATTATGAGCACATGGTCCGCACCTTTTGCAGCCATGACTGAAATTGAACATGTAACTTTGTCATATGACATCGTGTCTTAAAAAGGTCCTGTACTTTTATGTTAATAACATGACTATATTGATATATTGTAAAACTAAATTACTAGTTATTTAATTGAAGAGGCTATTTACTCTGTCAGTAGACCCAATGGGGCATCAGGATTATCACTATTATAATTCCTCCGAAAATAGTCCAATGACCGAAGTCCAATACGAATAGGCAATAGATTTTCACTTCGAAGAATCTGAAATGGTGCGACACATTTTTAGCTAAGATTCTAAACAAGTAATTATATAAATAAGTTGAAATATTTCGCCTTTCAAGATAATATAATGGTTTTTTTTTTCCAGCTTATTGCCATCCACTGCTGAACGTGGACCTCCCTCATAGAGCGCCAACCATCCCGGTCCGGATCCCGGTAGCTCGCATCCATCCGTTGCCAGCCTTCTTTAAATTGTCGTTCCATCTTGCTGCAAGTCGTCCTACATTACGTTTGAGTAAACGCGGTCTTCACTCTCATACGTGATGGCTCCATCGACCATCCATCGGTGCGTGGCTGGCCCAGTTCTACTTTAGCGTGCTGATTCAACGTGCAATGTCGGTGACTTCAGTTTTCTGGCTAATGACTTCATTACGATTCCTATTTGCCAAAGAAACTCCAAACATTGCGCAGTCCATCGCTCACTGAGCCAATCAAAGTCAACAGTCAATGTCCATGTATGCTCCGTAGGTCATTACAGGCACGATGCACTGATTAAAGACCTTTAAAGATCTTAAGGAATTGTGGGACAGACGACTCAAAGATATGACGAAGCTTCCCAAACGCTGCCCAGCCAAAATTGCCCCAAAATTGTGGCAGCCAAGTTGGATAGTTTGGCCAAGGTATACGTATTCCTGCACAACTTAAACTATAGCATTACTTACGACTACTGATCTTGGGGACACATGACGTGACGTTGTACATAACCTTCGTCTTGTCAAGGTTAATCCCAAAACCCATCCATCTTGAAGAATTCGCTAGGCCATTTATCATTTCTTTCAAATCCTACAGAGTTTCCGCCATGATGGCTATACTACTATATCGTCGGCAAATGGCAAATGTGACAAGTGTTGACCATTGATGTTTATACCCCGATTGTTCCAGTCGAGCGTGTTTAAGACATCTTCCAAGGCAGTGGTAAACACTGCCTAACCTCACGATTCAATAGGATTGGTTATGTACTCTGATTTTGTATTTGAACAGTCATGGTCGCACATTTTTATAAATACTTTATCGGATATACCGAAAGTTAATGAGGCACCTCTGCAAGGATTCCAGAACAGCCCAAGTCTCGATCGTGTCGAAGTTCTCTCATCGTAGTTCACTTACGCTAGGCATAGATGCCGATTATATTCCTCGGTCTTTTGATTAATTTGCCTAAGAGTGTGTATTTGGTCCACCGTGCCAATGCCTTCTCGAAACCCGGCCTGCTCCACAGGTTGGAAGTCATCAAACTTGCGAGCAAGTTTGATGGTAACCCTCAAGAACAACTTATATACATGACTCAGAAGTGATATGTGGCGGTAGTTCTTTAATAATGATTTATCACCCTTTTTAAAAAAAAAATTGACTACCCCCTGCTCTATGCCTCCGATGTAACGCCATCATATAGAATGGAATTAAAGAGCTTCACCAGCTTTATCAAAAACAGCGCCTCCTGCTCTAAGAAGCTCTACAGTTGTTCCATCCTCCCTCGGAGCTTTGTTGCTCTTGAGTCGTGACAGGGCTATCCTAATCTCGCCCACATTGATGTCAGAAAGCTCGTCCGATTGCTCGCGACTGAGTCTGATTCGCGGGTCATCCGCGTTGTGGGATTCCGGTGGTGCTAATTTTGTTAAATGTATGTCCCAATAGAAATTTTCGATTTCAGGGAGAATTTCTGGCTTAGAGGTGAATAAAATGTTTGTTAAAGTAAAAATCGTTTTGTTTTGTGTAATTTTATGATTATATTAATACAACGCTAGGAATTAGATGCATTGTAAAAATTTTAATATTTTATTTGGTAAAGAAATACAATAAATTTTAAATTTTTTATCTTACATGTGCTGCAGATTCGGCGTCAGATAAAACGATTATCGGTGAATTGCCGAGAAATCCGTCTAGTTTACTGATAGGTCCATACTCCAACGATAATTTTTCGAAAATGGATTCCTTCAAATTATACAATGATCCTAAAAATAATAACAAGTACCTATATGTATTTATATGTATTCGTTGTTATATGTATTTATTGCATTAAATAAATGGTAAAATACATAAATGTATATATTTTATATTTAAATAAAAATAAAAATATTATATAATATCAAAAAATTAGACCAAAATTCAAATCTAACAATGTCAATAACGACCTCAAACATAAATTCGAAATTCTTATAATTAGTAAATTATGGTCAGGTAGTAGAATTGGATATCGAAATGAAACAAAATGTTATCCCCGGTCGGGCACTTTTGACGACGTCAGAATGCAATAAAATCAAAATGTTTTTTTATAAGTAAAAAGTATTTTTACGATAGTAGATATCCCAAATTGAAAAAAAAAATAAACAATTGAAATTGGAAACTAATATTATAACTATCCATTTATTTACCACCAATTCCACAAATGTGTAAATAAAATGAAACAAGTAGAGTTTAGTCAACAAGTATAGTCAATTTATAATAACATACCTATGTATACACCTATATATTTGTAATTATAACAGATTATGTAAAACTTGACAGTTACTAAAGAAAAATATTTAAGATAAAATTATGTAACTAATGAAATTATTCGAGACTTAATTAAAACACAAGAAGAGAAAATTTATTTCTGAATTCTTTGTAATTGACTTAGCCAAATGTTATGTTGTCAAAAGTTTACCTCCCGGGAGAAAATGATGCAGCTGTCCAATAATTGGCAGAGACGAAGGGCCGGGGATCTCTTTCCAGGATTTTGCTTCTAAATGTTCATGATTTATGGTGCTATTGACCGAGATTAGTCTGTTGGGTAAAACGTATCGTTTGTACCTATGAAGGTTAAAGGTGAATGTGACTAAATTCATAATAATGAATTCGTTTGTTACTAAAAATACACTATAATAATTTTATCATCTATAAACTGAAATAATACACTAAATAAAAAAAATTTGTTCATACCTTGTAGATTGTTTATTAAGTACTATATTATTAAAAATGGATCTTCTTAAGTGTTGCATATTTGCATTATTTTTCCTAAATAAACTTGTAAATAAAAAAAAAACACTGAATAAACACGTGTACGATCCGGGCGGATATATAATACACTAAAGACTAGAGACTCGTGTTTGTTTTACTTAGATTACCACGATATATTAAGGTTATCGTAAAATCTGCATTTTTGATGATTCTTTGTTTGTTATTATTCGAGTAGAATTGTTTTTATAATTCGAGTAATATTTTTGCCATAGATATCTCATGAATCTAAAATAAAGTTTTAATTTCTGAACTTAAATTGCAGAATATTTTTACAAAACATATTTTTTTATTTTTTATTTATACACATCTCAAAATATAGGTAAGCAAATTGTATAAAACTTTTTAGTGTTATTAAACAAGAAAATATACTTAGCATTAACTTGGTAGTAGAAAAAAATTTCTGCTATTATTTTCATGAGAATCAAAAAGTCCGCTTAGCTTGTAATATCTGCGAATTGGGGAATTAAGTGCGATATCTCGAGAACGTGTTCATCGTACAAATATGTTATATTTAGACTTTATTACGTCATGTCACAGCCTCTTTGCAGTAGAATATTTGAGTCGAGCGGTCAGTTGTTGCTATGCATAGTAATACTCTTATGTAGGATGTGGTTAATATGTTATTTATTATTGTATAAGAAAAAAAATGTATATAATGTATGCACCTATTATACCTCATGATATGACCTAATTTAGATATATATACGCGACGGTTGTGGGATGCATTCCAACCCGGGAAGATTTAATTATTTCATATTCTCGCTCTGGTAACAAAACAAAGAGCTCTCACTCAACAACTTTCTCACTCCACAGGTCTCTCACTCATCATGTCTTAAAATTGGGCGGAAAGTGGAGAACGAAGTATTTTATCTCTAGATTTCTCTGTCTACTCTAATATATGCAGGAAACAGTGTAAAACTATTTATTTATATATCAATTTTGAATTAACCATCAAATTATGAATTTTTACTTTAATTATGAATTTTTACTTCACATTATCCAAATGAAAATTTAAATCTTTTGAAATCAGAATGAGCATATTTTCTTCTTCTCCTTATTATACATGTTATATTTTAGATGGTTCCAAAGACCGCATGTTCGAGTCCCACTACGTTTAAATTTAACAAATTTTCTGATTCTTTTCCTTAACTTAGTGTAGAACACAAAAATAATTTAATAAATTAACACATTTTAAATTGTAAGTGTAAAGGATATATGCATTTATTTCATATATAGGAGTATACTTTACATGTCGAAAAATAACTTGATCTTGCACTGATTAGACATCATTTATAGGCGTGGTCGATAAACAACTTATATACTTTACTTGTCATCAGACTCAATATTTTTTAAAAAGCGTCGTCAGGCTCAATTATTTTAATTTTTAAGTAAAAGGCTTAATAACATTTATTCAACATAAAGGCAGAAATATAGCAGGAATAATAGGGAAGGGCGAGGGTAAGTTGGAGGGGCCTCCCCCTCCGTATCCTCCGGACAGTGAGGATGAGGGGGAGAGGGAGGTGTTCGGATTTAGCTTAAATAGTTTAATAACAATGTGGCACGAATTTTTGTGAAATGGTAGATATTTCTTAATTTTTCAGCCTCAATATTTTATAAGTATAAACTCTTGGGTCTTTGCTCCCATTGACCGACTAAATTTGTTGATTTGATACCTGCTATAATGATACTAGCGACTTATAGCGCTCGCGGCTTATTGAAACTTATGTAAACAGAATTGCTGTCGTTTCGATATGTTTTAAAAAATCACATTGTACATCTTCAGTACACTTGAATTTACTATGATATATTATACAAATATTACATGTATGAACTTCCTTTCGAATTACGCAATATTCAAAGTCCTATATACTCGCAAAATGCATTAAATACATCTATGTTTTTTTTACATTGCGAATGTTTGCCAATTATCGAGTAGTGTAGCGTAATTAGCGCAGAATTAAAAAGACAAACAATAAAGAACATATATAGATAGATTTCTCAGCTTCTATTTATCTATATATTAACGACCGAATTGATATATTTAGCAACACCCATCAGAATATCTTTATATATAATGTGTAAAACATTTTTTCTCGAGACAAAACATACATGGTGTTATTCTTATGAGATAGACATACACACTCACGGACTTTTATTAAGAACTTTTAAATAGGAACAATTCTATTATATGTCATTTTTACGTAGCTTTAACCATTGATGCTCTCAGGCTTGTCTGTTTTTTTATAATACTAATACTAAGTAAAAGAGTTTTTCAAAGAAATCTAGTAATTTCAGAGTATTGCGCTGTCAAAAAAAAACATATATATATATATATATATATATATATATATATATATATATATATATATATATATATATATATATATATCAAATTCTCTACAAGAATAAGTTTTTGTTTTTACTCGACAGACTTTTAATTAAGAGCTTAATTATTAAGAGCTCAAGGTACCAGATTTTTTTTTCGTCATTTTGGAAGATATATTTATTTTGTCATTGGTGTTATATATATATATATATATATATATATATATATATATATATATATATATATATATATATATATATATATATATATATATATATATATATATACATTCTCTTCTTCTTCTAGGCATTAGTCCCGGCTTTTGCCAGGGTCTGCCTTCCGACTGAGCCTACTCCACTTTGCACGGTCTTTAACATCTTCAGTGGATAATTTATTGGCTCTCATGTCTTGTGTCACGACATCCAGCCATCGCTTCCTTGGGCGTCCGGGTGGTCTAACTCCAGGGACAGACATGTCAAGGCACTTCCTTCCGACATAGTTCTCAGATCGGCGCATAACATGGCCATACCATCTCAGGCGACGCTCTTGGAGCTTATCCACTACGTCACGGACCCCAAGACTACCTCGAATGAATGTGTTGCGTATGCGGTCGGACCGCGTCACGCCACACATCCATCTCAGCATCTTCATCTCGGTGACGTGAAGCTCCTGAGTGTGCCGAGATAATGTTGGCCAACATTCGCTGCCGTATATAAGAACAGGTCGGATAATGCTCTTGTATATCAGTCCCTTGAGCTTGGGCGGTATTCTGCTATCGCAGACCACACCAGTGACCTCCCGCCATTTGGCCCAGGCAGCGTTTATACGGGCATGGATGTCGTGGTCGATGCCTCCAGACTCATGCATAACGGCTCCAAGGTACCTGAACTTCTCCGACTTAACGGCTGGCTCAGGCCCTATATGGATGGTGCTCGAGTCCGGGCTCCCACAAGCCATGTACTCGGTCTTCGACACATTCAGTTTGAGACCACCGTTTTCAAGCGCACCCTTCCAGGCGTTCACTTTACGCTCCAGCATCAGTCGGTTCTCATCGATGAGTACTATGTCATCGGCATACATCATCAGCCACGGAGGCTGATATATATATATATATATATATATATATATATATATATATATATATATATATATATATATATATATATATATATATATATATATATATATATATATATATATATATATATATATATATATATATATATATATATATATATATATATATATATATATATATATATATATATAGTATTGAAAAATAATGAAATATGAATAGTATTTTTGTTTTATTTATTTTTTTGCACCATCACCCATGCCTAGTGAATTTGTGATACTGTAGAACTCTTTGGTATACTACTTGTCTCGACACTACGTGTTTATTAAGCTTTGGCTATTTAGAGAAACTGCGGAAAAGTTATATATTATGGGATATATGCATAGTTCGTCATTAATCATTACTTCAGTTAAATAATACACCTTAAAATAGATTTTTATCGTACAATTAATGCGAAATATCATCTGGTCTGGTCTTTTTGGACGGAGCAAGCACGCGGTCAGAAAGTCACAAAATAATAAATTTCAATATTAAAAATAAATTTATGATTATGTCACGTGTTACATATCATAGCGATTACTTATTTCACACAACAAACATATTCATAAGTTCGTAGTATTAGTAATACGATCATAAAATTCGTGAACAAAGCCAGAGAAATCATAAACTTACAAAATATAAAGTTACTTTAAAAAAATGCATTAGGAGATTGACTTGATGGTAATTCTTGATAGGCGGTCAACTTGTCGATTTTAGGGAGATTTTACTGCTATACTAATTTTGACTGCTACACCTATTGTAAGTCATCCCGTTAATAAGTTTAAAGTAGTTAGTTACTATAAAATATGATCATTATCTAAATTTTTTCCTTACAACAAGTTTTAACAAAAACAAAAAGGATGCGTGTAAATACAAATTTTATTATAAATTAGACAATCATATATTTTATAATTAAGCGTCTTTGAATATAAAGTTAAAAGGGCCTACAGTGTAGTTTAGAGAGGTTTGTTTAACCTGTAGCGGTGGTCCGAACCATTCTACTTGGAAGTTCTCAATGACCTTTGCGAGGAATGTTTCTGTTTCCAGTTCGGCTATTCGACGACCTGGAATAATATTAAGTTTTTAGTTGTATATATTATATCATAGCCACATAGCTTTTATAATATCATAGATTTTATAAACTGGTTGTATTTCATGAAAACACCAACTAAATCATTGAATCGACATTGTTTAATGATTCCGTTTCGTATAGATACTTTATTTCACGTATAAACTTAAAATGAAATGGAAATTAAAGTGAGCTTACTTATAAATTAATATTTTTATATGCGCACTTTATAAATGAAAAAATATGTAAATTTTTACTTAACTACTATCAGTCTATGTGGGTTCGATTCCCAGTCGGGAAGAACGAATTATCATGAAAAAGTAATAGAATATGTGATTTTTATTTTTTTTGTCTTTCTGTTGATCTGTTTAGGTACATTTTTTGAAATATTTAACGGCTTCAAAGATTATTTTTTCTATATAGTTCATGGGACCGAGAATGACGTAGGCTTATTGACGTTGTATAGCTAATAATCATAGAATGACCCTATACCCTATGGGTACCTTATAGATTTTAAAGTCTGAAATGCCTATTTTGGTGGAATGGTATACAAGTTAACTGTAAGATAAATACATAAATAAAAGCGAATCTCTAAGATACATGGATACAATAAAAATTGTAAGAGTCTAGCGACTCTAGCTTGACGAGCTTTTTCCGATGTCATAAAAATGCAGGATATGAAGAATATAAAGTTGTTCAATATGATAAACTATTTATAGTGACTTAAAATTCGAAAATTTATAATCTAAAAATTTATAGAAAACGATTATGGAGCAAAAAATATAGTGTTGATCATTAGCTGTATATTATAATAAATACAGGAAATAATCAACAAAAGTGTGCTCGACGTATATAAAGTCGTTTACAGAGTATTATTGTTATCGTATTAATATTTCCTATCATGAGTTATTACTATATTAAAATGAAAAACTCTTGGTATGCTATTTACCGATACAGCTTCTTACTCCAAATCCAAATGGACTGCTAGCGAATGGATGCGCATTTCCATGGTACAGTGGATCTTCTTTATTAGTTAACCATCTCTCAGGTATGAATTCTTTTGGTCGTGGATATTGGTCTTCCATCAGAGATAATGATTGATGTGCAAATGTTACGTACATCTGTAAAATAAAAAACAACTAGTAAAATTCAACACCATAAATTTGGAAGCAAATCATATTAATACAAAAACATAGTTCGTAAAAAAATATTATAGTATTTATGTACTAAAGCTATATAATTATATAGGTATATCAGTTAAATAAATATTTTATATTGATACCTAAACAAAATGTAACACTTGTATTTCATAATACATACGTCTTTAGGTATCTTGTAACCTAGTAGATTATACTCCTTACTGGTCTGCCTCATGTTTCCAGGTACGACCGGCATCATTCGCATTGATTCCTTAAAACATGCTTTTAGGTAAGGTCTTTTTTCTGATTTTGACAAGATTTCTTCTCGCAGCTTATTTTGCTTCTCTGGATTCTTGGCTAATAAGAACAAGGTTGCTATCATAGTGTTAGCAGCCTGCAAAAATATTATTTTTAATTAATCAATTATAACAAAAATTTCGTAGTATTCTTATGAATTTTAAATTTACCTTATAATATAGTTTAATATAAAAATAAATCAATATATAGTAATACACGCTAATCATTAATTATATCCTTGTCATATTTTTTTATTATGTATTATGATAATTATAAAAACAAATTTAAATATACGAACAAATAAACGATCTACTAACTGTGTCTACTCCCGCAAACAGCATATCGCTGGCCATGATTACTGCCATATTCTCATCTATTTCAAGTAATTTTTCTAGAACACTTTTCTCTTCGTTAGGTACTTTTTCTTTAGTCTTAAGGTTCTCCATAGCCTTACGCACGAAGAATTTACTTATTCTATAAAAAATATAATTACGATATGTATTATTTTGTAATAATGTACATAACAATGTACTATTAAAAATGAGAATATTAAAAAAAAATATTTTACGATATATAAAGTATGCAGCATAGACTTCAATTCAAAATATAAATTACGTACTCTATTTGTTCCGAATAGTACTTCATAGCGCGTTTGAAAGCTGGAGTTGATATATATCTCCAAAGGCTTGGCTTGAAGTCCAGAGTATCGGCTGATTTAAAAATATCATGGACAAGTTGTATAAGTCTTCTTGCTGGGGAATCTTCAGGTAAATTAGGATCAAGACAGTTAAGACGACCACCAAGAGCCACTACTCCAATTGACTCCAATGCCCACAAATTCATTTCCGTGTCAATCCTGCTATTTAACATATTCTTCTCATTGCGCTGTGATCTCATTCTACAAGAACATTAGCGTGAAATACTTTAATTTATATTTTAACTATGTTTGTATATATATATATATATATATATATATATATATATATATATATATATATATATATATATATATATATATATATATATATATATATATATATATATATATATATATATATATATATATATATGTATATAAATCAGAACCTTTTAACCATATCTTCTGCAACTTCGTTAAGAGTTCCGGTGTATAATTTAATAGTTTTAGGCTGTAACATGATAGGATTGACAATAGACCTAAATTTTTTCCATGGTTCTCCGTGGCTGAAACATAATACCAATTACTTTCTGATATTTGTATATACATATATAACACATATCAAAAAATTGAGATGCTAAATATTACTCTGTAATTAAACCAGTTGGAGTATCAGGAGGATCGGATTCCTTTTTTAATATTTTTTTGCGAAAATAATCAAGGGATTGAAAGCCGGGCCGTACTGGCATCCAATTTTCACCACGTAGTACCTGAAATATTGTCATATCATATCAGAAATTCTTATTTTTATTATAATTTGTATATATATTATATTTGTATTGAAAGCAAATGAGCATTGTTAAAAAATATATATTTACTTGTGAACAAGCTTCGGCATCATAAAGTAATATTAACGTTGGCGATCCGAAAAGACCATCAAGTTTTACAATTGGCCCATATTGTTCGTACAATATATCGGCTATATTTGGGCTAGGTTTCTTCGCAGCGTCGGCCAAGGAACCTATGAAGAATTTATTGTGTTAATAAAAAAGAAATCTAATTATAATAGCAAATAATATTGTCTTTCTAGGACAGTCAAATAATAAAGCTCTAATTCAGCAAATAAAAAAATTCAAAATCAAATTTAATAATTTTCATGTTGCATTTTTGTTATAGAGCGCATTCGATAATATCTTATGACTGTAAACAATTGTCGTACTGGTTTTATCAGTTTAATACGATAACAATAATTGTCTGATAATATTATCTACCAGCAACGTAATTATGTACAGGTGTTTGAAATGACAATTATCAAAAGTATAAATAAATAGTGAATCTATTCGCTTTATGTTAGACAGAGGGAGTCTCGTTAAGATCCTCCAGCTCCTGTCAATTTTCTAGACATGTTGAGTGGCGAGACTCAACGACGTGATTTGATTTCTTACCAAAGCGAGGAAATATATTTTATTTCCCGAGAAGGAATCGAACCCACAACCGTCGTATATACAGACAGACGCTGCATCACGATTGCCTCAAATGTATGTACCTAAAGGGTGTAATATATATTAATAAAATCATAGAGACCCCTTAAACAGTAAGCAAGCAAAATCACTAAGTAATGGAATTGATAAATAACATATTTTTATAGTCAAAAATTTTGCAGTGTCGTGCTCGGTACAGTGAGATGGTATTACTTAATCGCGAAAACCAAGGATCTTCTTAAAGTTATTGTATTGTTATTGTAGTTGTAGTTTATCTATATGAGTCATTATCAAACATTGTCAATGACTCATATAGATAAACTACATTCGCTACCAGCTAATTACACGACAGGTTACAAGTTCAATTACCCCTTTGGAGGAACTAATGTAAATATTAACCCTAAGTTATTATTATAGCGAACCTTAACTGTCACATTGACACTTAATAAGTATTTATTATATAATAATTGGTACGCTCAAAACGCCATAACCGAAGAGAAGAAGAAGACGTTATAAATATTTTTTTATAAATTAATTATCAGACATTAGTAAATGGAAGATTTTTCATAATTTTACCTCCAGGTAGAAAGTGGTGTAGTTGGCCGATAAGAGGTAAACTCGAGGGACCAGGTATTTCTCGCCATGGTTTTAAAGCATCTTCATTTGTATTTTCTATAGCAGTGTTTGCTGCAATTGACCTATAAATCAATTTTTTTTGTACTGATTAAATGTCAAATAAAAGAAAAAAAAGCATACTATTGTTATGCTGTGATTTTAAAAAAATTAATACAACTGTCGATCATTAGCATATTAAAGTAATTATTTGCAATTGCGTTTGACGTCATAGTATAATTATATCATCGACTTGTGATTGTAAATTCTATATCGATTTAATATGAAACGATTTCCGTGGCATTTGTTTGTAATAAAAGCAGGTTGACATTAATTTATAAACATTGTAAATATATATGATATTAGTAAAAACAATATATATGAGCTCCTCCAGCTATATTTTGGAAAATGAATTCCCGGTCATGGATTATTTAATATATGATAAATGACAAATGCCTTTCATGTTTAAATACCATGACGCAAAAAGATAATAAACCTGTTGATATACTTTTTCAAACAAGTGGTGTATTATATTATATCAGCATATTATCTAAATTAATTGTGCAATATTATTCTACTTGCAAATTGTTTGTATTTGTGTTCTCCTCTTGTGTTTACACATGTTAGGTAAATGAAGTTACTCAAGTTAGTAGTATGATATGAATGTATATTTATTTCAGTAATAATAGAAAAATATATATTGCCTTACAGTTATAAGGCCTGTATTACATTGATAATATCCGAAATGAGATTACAAAAATCGATTATTTTTATAATCGATTATAGTGAGCTTCATGACAGACTGAAAAACCTAGTGTGAGGATACTTACGCCCAAATTTCGAGACATTGTGAGTTCAATATTTATATATGTATATATTATAATATGTATATGTATGTATATATTATATATGTCAGAAGCATCTGAGTTGCTAAGCAGTTTGAGAGGATTATAGTAAATTTGACTCACAGGTGTTAAGTATAGCGGGATGAATGTTCTATAGTAATGCAATAATAAAACCATAATATCATGATTACATTTCCTATAGACTTTACACTTAAGTTGTAAGAAGTGTTTATTATGAGATAAAATTATTTCAATATTTATTCCATTTATGTTTTTGTAGCTTATTATTGATAAATATTATTAGTATAATAATATATTAAATGATTTGTGATGCTTGAGGTAGCGAACTATTGCGTTTTATAGTTGGCTTCCTCCAACAAGTCAGGTAGAAAGTCTCTGTGACAAAAAAATTTACAACACAATGAATAAGTAAGTATGACCGATATTTATACATTAGTGGCTCAGTATTGTATGGCTTCCAATTTAACGTATTATTTTAACTTAAATTTTGTTAACGTAAAGCTTTTGTTGAGGATTAGGTAACCGACACCAGAATTTTGTGAAAACACGTTTTTTGCACTATTATATTCAGTATTTTGTCTCATCGAATCAATCGGGTAGCTCTAGGACTAGACGATATAAAAAAAGTCCTTAAAATTTATATATCTAACTGGTAATCTGGTATTTTCTCTGTTATTTGGGATTTCAACTACTTTGGATGCTTGTAAAATTTTGTATAGGTTTGCATTGAGTTCATTTTATCAAACAGATCATTTTACATTCTAGATAATAAATAAACACTTTATGTTGCACTTTCACATTTCTTGGTGTCTACATTAAATATACTAAAGGGCTTATTAGCATAAACTACTTTTAAAACAAATTCATATTACGTTTACGTAAATAAATATAATCGGTACTTTCTTACGGCGTCTTATGGCTTATGAAATAAATATGAACTACATATTTGTTATTTAAACAGCTAATAACAAGAAACGTTTGTAATATATTTGTATAACATTTTATACGAAATGGGTGCATACGCCAGCTAGTTTAGGCTTGTCAGCTGTTTTAACGTGTACTTCGGTTTGACGTATAAACAATAAATTGATTATTAGTGTGTAAATCTCGTACTCGCATTTAACCGATTTTTTATCGATATGACGTAGCGGAGTGGCTATAAATTGATTTCAGTAATGTATAACATTAGTAGTATAGTATAACTTTTTTAAAATTAAAATAATAATTAGAAATATTTCTTATAAGTAACAAATAATGATTAAAACGATTAAATATCAATGTAAATAACATTTTTGGATACGCTATATGTTAAACACTAGTATTTTGTAGTTTAAAAGTAGACGACTCACCTTGTAATTTGTTTATTTACAGCTATCAAGCCGGAGGTAGATCTTCTCAATAAAATCATATTTTTAGATAAATTTCTTTCATCTAGAAATTAAACAGTATTATCCATGGCACAACATGTAAACACTGAAGCTTGTATTGAATAAAGGGTCTTCTAAAACTTTGTTATCAGATAATATATATCTATAAATTTACGACGGCGCGGGCGGCGTACGTCGCGTCAGGCGTGAATGAGACGGCTTGTGAGTTGTGTGAGTGAGAATATTTTGTAGCCATGACCTTGATATAACATTAGTAATTCGGATACAAAACAAAATAGAATATAAAATAGATCAGAAAGAAAGAAAGTGATCGGTAGTTAGGACTAGGACTAGACTATTTATTCTTATTTACATGCGTGTTAAAAAAAATTGTTTCCTGCAAAGCTGTGTAGGCAGAGGGAATTTAGTAAATAAATATTCCGTTCAGCACTTTCATTACAATATCCGAGACACATTGCCTGTTGAGCGGCGGGATGTCTATCAGAATAATTTATATAATACGAGTCCCGTGTAGATATTGAAAGAACCACAATCGCACGCTCTCCTACGGCGTAGATGTAATGTTTTATAATTAGGCCATTAAAGATCTCTCATACAAATAACAAAAAATTGAATTAATTAATTATAATAATTTTTTAACTTGCGGCTTTCGTATCAGACCATGTGACTGTGAACATGACAATTGTGGATCCGATTTTAACTAAGGGAAGTTAATAATATTAATATTATCGTTCCACCAATCCACATACAACGTATCGAATTCAAGGTATAGCGGAGAACAGAGTGTCTTTACACTAGGTTTCCCCCGTCTATCCTGACATATACTGGGAAAGTTAAAAGAAATAAAGTAAATAAATTTAAAAAAACATTAACGATGTACATTTTTTGTCAGGCTAATTTCATAACTGAATCCAAAAATCAATGTGCTCAAATAAAGAAGTCTTTGAGTAACAACCAGCAGCAGATATCTATTTCTAGAAGGTCCTTTGCTCTATATTAAATAATGGAGTTCGTGACGAAACGAGTGTTCATTCAATTATTGCATCAAGGATATAATATGTATAAAATATTATATACAAACGTTGTTTGTTTCTTGATAATTGTAGTGTTTCTTAAAAAAGTATATGAGAATAAAAAAAAAACTTTATTTAAATATAATCATCTTTCATGTATAAAAATGTATGAGTTAAACGATAGAATTCTCAAGAACATTTGAACGAGAAATGAGTTTGACCGCATTTTTAAAAGCTTTTCTTAGTTTCAATGTACACAGTGCATAAAGTAGTTTCTACATCCGCAGCTTTTTCTACAATGAATATAAAAATACAAGGTGTTTCATCCGGAATTCGGATATCCTTTTAAAATACTTCTATTTTACTGTGGTGGAAATAATATACTATAACTAGCGACCCATTCGGATATTTCTACGTCCAAGTTTTATTTACTTAAAAATATTATTCTATCAATTTTTAAATTGAAATTATCATATAATAATTCAAAATTTAAATTTAAATCTATAATTTTAAAATGAATACAGTAATATATTTTAGTATGCATCAAAGTTATCTCAAATATGAGCAAATATTTTTTCCTACGTTAAAGTGAATATTCAAAGAATTCTTTATACATCTAGCTTACAAAAGTTTCAATTTATTGATGGCTACACTGGTTAGCATTTAACATTATCTGCCTTTGAGAACAACATGTATAATGAAGTTAACCAAACACATAACAAACAATATACTTGAGGATGAAATTGAAAAAAATTGACATGAGGATATAAAAAAAACATACTATGTTTTTTCTATAATTTGAATTGCATAAAGTTCGACATACTGGTAATTGGATGTTAAATAAATAAGAAATATAAAGTAAGAATTTGTACATTCTATTCTAATTCTTTGAGCAATGTTGTCTAGTCCTGTTTTCCTACATTTAGTCATCTTATGAGACACAGTTAGAGTCCACCTCTCGCTCCCGTGAGTTATCTATGGCATCACATACTGGTCTAAGACTATCATCTCGAAACATGAGAGATGATTTCTCGTTCTTTCCCGAATGCTACCCATTCAACGAGATATCTCTTTCTCGAACTAGAACATAGCTAGAACTAGAGCAGCTCTAACCTAACTGGACTATTTGTCCTAAGTGTATGTGGTCAATGGTCAATTTATTAGAGGGTAGAGTCATTAAACATATATTAATTAACTTTTCTAGCGAAAAAAAAATAGATTTCTAATAATTTTTAATATAATATAATAATAATAAAAAAAATAATTTAATGATTTTTAATATAATATAATAATAAAAAAAAAATGATTTCGTGGACCAGCGGTTTCTCTAAGCGCAAAGATTGTAGTTTTCATTCAAACTCTAAGGTATTTTTCATTTCCTAGACCTGGTAAGAAGACATGGTGCGCCACACCTTGAAAGTTTGAAGACACAACTCAACGCTAGTTGTGTTCTCAAAATTGGATTGAGTGCGGGAAACGAATCATCTTTAAGCTACATTCCGTCTTTCTACCCTGCTATATACAGGATACAGCGTGAAGCTGAAACAAATATATACAAAAATCAAAATCTCGTCCGAGTAAATTTAGTATTTATCAAGATTTGCGTCACATTATCTATTTGTATATAAGATGCTTTTTGTATCTTAATAATAGTTAGTAAATTTTGATTTATAAATTTAAATATTTTGTATAGAAACTTTTTAAGTTAATACAAAATATTTACTAAGGGATCAACATCGCCTTAAAGAGGTCTTTATTTGGTTTCAGTTTCTAATTTAATTTATTCATTTCTATAGGGATAATCCTCTTCGTATTTTATCAGGCAGGGAGATCATGGTGAGGGTCAAAATCATTTGCTTTTCATAGTTGACTGAATAGCTTAAATGCTTACAAAATATCTTGTACTTTATCAGAATTATCTGACATGAAAATATTATTTATCTAGTAATGGAGTTTATATAAGATATTTTTATCGTATTTTTGTACCTTTATTGTTATAGCTCTTTTTCATTATGATGGAAAGAAAATAATATGTTATCCTTTTTAATAAAGCATATGTTCACATACTATTGTGTTATTAAAAATCATTTGTAACGTACAAAATGTTTCATACAAAAGAACAAATCTATATTAAAAATGTGCTTAATACAAAATCTCATAAAAGCAATGTCACATTTCAAAACAGGTTTCCTTTTGTGTAGAGGTAAGTCTCTGCCAGTTTATTTTTCAGCCAAGATTTATTGTGAACGAATAAAAGAAGTAAGTCATTACGTCAGCGGACTACGAACTCAGCGAAATGCCGCTTTTGTAGGGTTGTGCAGTTTTGTCTTAATTCAAACGAGCATAAGTCCAGATTAGCAGGCATTTATTCAGAGTAGTTAGAATGATGTAGTGGTGCATAATATACTATTTATTCTAGTTACATAGCATAGAATTGTATAGTTTATATTATTTTTTTATATATCAACTCTTGCTAAACAAGAGTTTTAACTAGTACAAGTTTCTTTTTTACGTAACAATGCTGAGGTCATCGTAGCGAAGGCTGGGAAGGCAGTAATTTTTTTTCATGGGATAGTCATGACAAACGAGCGCTCGGTTCACCTGGTGGTAAGTGATCACTGCCACCCACGACCCCTAGTAACAGCAGTGGTGTTACAGGTGCGTTGCCGGCCTTTAAAGTGGAGCTAGCTTTTTGAAGGTACCCATAACGTATCAAACCGTAAACTACCGCCGGTAGTTAGTTGGTACGTGGCTATTCCACAGTTGTGTGGTACGTGGAAAAAAGTTCCTATAAATTGCACCGTAGTTGAATGCCAAATATCTAGTGGTGGGGATGATATTTCAGTTTGTAACGTAGTGTGGTTAGAAAATGCAGTGGCAGGTATTAGGTCAAACAGTTCCCCAGAGCATTTCTCATGGTGTAAGCGACAGAGAACGCACAACAAGAAAACGTCTCTACGGAATGCTAAAGTAGTTTAGTAGCCTTTCACAGATCATTGGGTCCCCAGCGACTCGAACTGCCTAGATCCGCACTCAGGAGAATTAAGAAAAAAATTTCAGCTGTATCAAATCACTCTATATTTATTTTGTATACTTTATCCTATGAGGTCCCCGTTGTTGTTGGGATTTGTCTGACTGAATACGAAAGTTATGGGCTAAATATTTCTTTTCCAATATTGATGAACGATCTACTCAACGAGGACGCACTACATTTTTTACGGTTAAATGCAGCAGAGATGAGTCAATATAAAAAAACAAATCACTAATATGCTTTTCCGAAGGATGACAATTCATTTAAATATTTATTTTCTTAATATATTCCATTTCTTAAAATAAAATATTGATAATGAAATGTTTTTGACAAATAAGTAACATTAAGGATATCAATGTAATAAATGTAATTTAATTTAATTAACATATGAAATTCTATTAGGTTTGAATATTCCAACTAACTTTAGAACTTCGAAACTTCGCCGCGTATGTCATGTTTAAACATTAAGTAGATACATTCAGATTTACGATGCTCTTAAAGTCACCTAACTTGGTAACAAAATCAAGTATACTCTATATTATATGATTAACTTCTTTAGTTACCCTCAATTTCTTTCGTTTTAGACACGTCAATTTTTTTAATATTTATCGAATTTCGTGTTAACTGTAGGGAAAAACGTGTGTGCTGCTAATTAATATCACTAATAAAAGATGTCGCAGGTTTATTATGGTTAGATTATAAACAAGGTGTGAAGCGATTTAAGGAGGATTCGGACTTAAAATGATTTTTTTCGCAGCTATGTTTTTCACACAAAGTACCTATAAGTATATGTAGTTATATACCTAATATATACACTGTAGCTGGTAATTGATTACAATTACAAAAAAACACTTATACGCTAAGACCGGTCTTGTGATTCTCATAAAAACTTTTCTATCATAAAGGAAATATTTAATCCTAAATCCGGAAAGGGCTTACTTTGAGTTTGAGTATAGGAATTAAAAGGGAATAATGGTCGGTACATCACTCAAACCCGCCCTTTACTATAAGGGACATACGTAATGGGTTTCATTCTGTACGAAAATTGAAATAGATCTAGGGTCGAAACTTTGTTATGGGACCTTTACTGTCCTTGCCCACAGCCCTTAAAAGTTAAGATGTCAGTGGGTCCTTTTTATGATAAATTATATATTATATTTTTTTCCCAAGAAATTTTGTGGTTTTACTTACTTTGAAATGAAAAATTATTCTAGTGTTTGATAGTCCATTCATCGAGTAAAGCTAGGCTAGCGATATATCACTACACATTTTTGCTATTCTTATATTGTTAGGAAATAAAAAAAATATATAAAAATTCTAATTTTTGTTTTCTTTAAGCATTTTTCTATTATTAGTGTGGATTAAGACATTGAAATAATAAAAAAAATAATAAAAATAGCATTCTCTCTTGCCAAATGATTGCTCTTTGCAATAATCTGTAGGTGCTACCTGCAGGTAGGTGCTAAAATTGTAAAAATCTCCCTACAGCTAACAACGTAACATATTACATCACATACACAACTCCTAGTTGTTACCATTTGCCCACGAAGGCGAATCCGCAGGTAGAAGCTAGTCCCATAAAAAACAAAGTTAACAACATATAACACGCTTATATTAATTCTATTAAGATTCATTAATTTTATAAAACCATTCCATTCCATTTAAACGGAATAAATAAAAAAGAATGTAAATTTGATTGTTAATTAATTCGTCTCACAATAATTCAATTATGAATTATTATTCAATGTTCCATTAAGCGTAAAATCTAACCAAAGGCAATTTAAAGGTTTAATAAATTCGTTAAATAATAACACTTTTACTATCTGATAATTAAGATTAATTTTAATACAAAATATATTAACTATACACAATAATTTTATACTTAAAAAGCTTGTAAACATAATAGACGTTTGGAAAAAGTTACAGATGCCGTCGTGGCGCAGCAGGTTCGATTCTCACTCAGGGCAATTAATTATTTGCCTTTCGCGCTGATAAGGTGACGTTGAGTTAAATCAATACGCTGTGTGTCGATAATTGGGTAAGAAGTGGGCGATTCAGGAAAATGCGTGAAGCTATTTTTTATTTATTCGTTAAACTGAAATTCATAATAAACTTTACTTTGCATGGCAGTATTGGATAACCAATAAATTCCGAACTGATTTATTACTCTCTGATATTTGAAATAGAGAACATAAATCATCCTTCTTACTGACTTGGAACAAGATAACTCTTGTGGTTTTTGTGAACTAGCTTTTTACAGTACTTTAAGTCACATACTAGCTTTTCTCATTAAAGATTAGGAATTTAAGAGTTAAAGAAGTATAGTATATTTTCTTTGGTTTATATAATTAGTGGTAGTAAGAAGTGGAAAGTATGTAATCTGGACTGGACCATATCGTTAAATAATAATCAACGTTTAAAGATATATTAATAACAATTAAGAAGACTTTTAGCACACTATTTTAACGGTAAATAAAACAATTAAAATTTTTATTTCAACTCCAAATTTCAATCACGAGGAATATCCTCAGGGAAATCTGCAATAATGAAAGCTAAAGTTGACCAAAAAACAGCACAGGTTTCCACAGAAGTCTGATTTTGAGCATTTATAGTATCAGCCTCGGAATGATGATACCAAAAGTAGCGATCGTCTTTAGTTAATAAAGAAGCTCCAGGAATTCCCTTTTTAATAAAAAGAGATAATTCTGATCCTGTATTATTATCTATTACTAACTTGTTTATTGGAGAAAGAAATTGTAGAAGTGTTTTTATTATGCAATTTGCTGATGTAGAACCAGCGACTGTTAACCCTTCGGGTTCAAATGTACCAGCATCGGATTCCAAAACATAATCAATGAGGTCCAATTCATTTTCATGTTTCTTAATGTATGCATGCCCACCGATTAAACCCTCCTCTTCTGCTGTCCATAATATCGCTCGTATAGTTCGTCTGGGCCTAAAATTTAATATGTGGAGTACTATGGGTACGACCCAACTTATCATCATTCCACCAGCGTTATCTATAGCTCCTTGCCCAACATCCCAGCTGTCGATATGACCTGATACTATAACAATTTTTTCTGGATTTTCAGTCCCTTTCAAATCAATAATGGTATTTCGAGACATTTTGAGTGATTGTCTATATAATAATTTCATATGTAAAATAACTTTTTGGCCTTTTCTATATAATCTATTTATTAAGTCTGCATCTTCTAAAGCAATACAAGCAGCTGGTATCTCTTTTATTGAATCCACATATCTTAAAGCACCAGTGTGTGGCGTGTACAAGGAAAAAGGTGTGACACTCTTAACAAGTACTGCAACTGCACCTTTTGTAGCAGCTGTTGCAGCGCTGTCTACTCGATATTTAACAGTTTCCTTGTAATTAGTAAAATTTGCATTGAACAACACAATTTTTCCTTTTATCATGTCTTCTGGAATGTCAAAAAATTCCTCAAAGCTATTTGCAACAACTACTTCTGATGTTATGCCACTAGAAAATGGAGTGCTAACACTACCACCAATGCCTAATACTGATATTTTCTTTCGCATAGGGAGGATCATAAACATGTCTTCATGAAGGCGTTGCCAATGAGGTACCTAAAATTATATATATATATATATATATATATATATATATATATATATATATATATATATATATATATATATATATATATATATATATATATATATATATATATATATATATATATATATATATATATATATATATGTGCCATAACAGCCTATGTTTATATGTTGTTAACAAAAATTAAATATACCTGTACTTCCTCTGTTGTAATTGTATCAAGTCCAAATTCGTGAGTAAGGTCTATCATATAATCAATGGCTTTTTCTAGTTTGTTGGTTCCTGCTAGGCGAGAACCAAATTTATCAAGAAAGTCCTTGTATCTAAAAAATCAAAACTGTGTGTTAAGAATATATTATAAACTAGCGTTCCGCTTGCACATTTCGTCCGCTTGATTGATATTTGGATTGAAATAATACAAACTCAATTTTTTTTCATTAAGCTTACTATATTATAACGGTGAACACTATTAACAAACGCACATACAAAATGGAAACAAAAATTTTAAAATATATTATTTTGGCCTCTTGTCCATACATAAATAATATCTAGGAGTATAATAGTTTTTTAATATATCTTCCATGTACAGACAGCGATCAAATACATTTTTATTATATGTATAGATAGAAATTGTTCAAGCTAACGGGGATTGGAGTATCTTAACATAAAGTTCCATCTTACCCTAGTAGTAGTAGACTACTACTACTAAAACAAAACTAAATTACTATTTGAAGTATAAATGAATTTGATTCTAATTTAATTTTATTCCATTTATCTAAGTTAACCTTACTCTGTTAAGACAAAGTGGAGGAGCAAGTTGAAAGGACAGTGGATGAATTTTCCAATTTCTCTATACTTAACCTGCTATGCGGGAAAGAGTGTAAAGTAGAAGAAATACTGTTACCCAATAAATTATATCCACCCGTCTGGCATTATGTATCATCGCTTCATTTCTAGCATGTATTACAAATATTTTTTAAGGATATACATAAGAGAGAATAATCAACACCGGAGCGTATTTACCGCAAATAAAAGCGTTTTAACTGTGCCAAACTCCTCTACGGACACATCATGTGGATAAATTCATAGAAAAATGGTAATTGTATTCTCACCTTTTATAAAACTGTATTCCTGTAATTGTGTTACCAAGAACATCCATTATGTATTTTCCTAAAACTTTGTATTCTTGAACTAGACGTGATCGTTGAAAATCAAACGAGCAAACACTGTCATTTAATGTTCTCATGTTTGCTGACTCTTTTCGAGCATGAACATATATATATGAAGAAAATAATACAGACAATAATATTTTAAAATTCATTTTGTTCTAATTGTATACTAGGTCTTGTCTGCAATTTAAATTTGAAAGAAAGAAGGGGCTAGAAAAGGTTTATCGATTAAATAATACTATTATTGTCATCGCTTGTAAAAATTTATAGAAAGCTTTAATGAATTATCATTGTAGTCCAAGTGGCTGCTGTGTTTTGAACCTCTGCCATGCACACAGATAGATTTAAATTAACTAAAATTATGATAATATTATATCGTAATTAATTATTTGTTTTATTCTATCTAACTAATTAGTGTATAAAAGTAATAATTAAATGAATAATTGCTGATGTTCTTCTTCTTTTTTACTTTACTATTGGTAAACTTATTCTAATTGAACTGTTCAACCTAATTCCTTATTCAAAAACAACCAGTATGTCGCTCTTTAATAATTGTACTCGTAGAGTTAGTGATGGCAAAAACTTACAGTATTATGAAAAATGTACCCAGAAAATAAGTAAATCTGCAACTGCCTTTTACGGCCACTATTAAAAAAAAGTAAAAGTAAAAAAAAAACAATACTAGGAGGAATTGGACGTTGTCGCCTGACCTACTATTTTGTCAAGCGTGAAATGTTAAAAGCGTGTTATAAATTACAGCTGCTTATAATGTGTTAATTAAATATTTTGTAAATAGTACTCATTCGTTAATTATTTTAAATTTTTGATGCCTTTTGTTTTGTTTATACAGTTTTTAATTATTTTTGTGGCGTAAACGTAATGAGCAGTTTGCTTACCATTTAATAATTAATTAAATCTTACTTTAAGCTGAGAAAAATAATGATGGAAAATAATCAACCATTATTTTCTGTTAAGAATTTTTTTATATTCTCTATACACTGTTGTGACAAATGCTAACTAGCTTGATTTTAGCAGCAATACCAGGCTGTTCTCCCGGAGTACCTACAAATGTCACCACACATTATTTTAAAAAATAAACGGGATGACTTTCTTCGAAATCGTCATCATCAATTATAAGGGGGATGTAGTAAACAGCATTTTCACAGTATTTAATTAAGTATTGTGAAAAGAAACTACTTAAGATTTCATAGATTCACCGTGCGGGTGCTGGGCTCATCGCGTTGTAGGTAAGCATGAGGTTTCATGGCAACACCTAGGATTTGCGGCCTTAGTGGAGGTTTGAAGAGGCCTCTTCGAAATGAGCATTAACGCTCATTTCCATTGTCCGAGCTCCATTCTCTACCTACTCAAATCAAATTTGAAACGATTCTACAAGTGCCGCCCTCGAAGTACGTTCTAGAAATAAATTGATGATAGTTCTAATCAGGCAGAGAAATTCAATAAACTATGGATATAATTATAGATTCCCTGTTATACCGATTTCCGGCACCTGCCGCGTACAAATTAATATTAAACCTATTTCTGGTCAGTTCGTAAGTAAGATCAAAGTATATACTTGTTAACTAAATTGACTAGAATTACGTTCCTCAGGCTTCTAGAGTAATGGAAAATGTCCGGTCTGGATGACGAAACATCATTATCCTCATGGATTTTATACTGTTTCTCATACTTGTGACGAACGAGTCCAATGTAAACGCACCATATAATTATCGTCCTCGTCTTCCAGCGTAAAATATTATGTTATGTCTATACTTTGAACTTTTTTATTTGATCTTATCCCTACTGTATTAGATTATGTTCCTAAAACACATTGTTTATGATTTTGATATTAAAATCTTCAACTCGAGCTCTGGGGTGATGTAATAATAATTATTGTGTAATTTTTCCAGGATATTCGTTTTGATGACTCTTAGGTGTTTATAGAACTTCAAAGGTTTCTTTTATCTCCGCCTAAAACTATGTTGGTCCCTTGTCCCACAGGTTATAGGTCCACCAAACGCGCTAAACTTTTAAAAATCTACAATATTTTTATGACACTTGCGTCTAGCTTCGTTTAGTGATGTAGACCATCCTTTTCTGGGATCCAATTGTAAAAACGCACACACTGTCCCATGATGAAATTGCAGACTCAATTCAATCCAGTTACAGGCGCGGTAAGTTTCAGCCTATTTCTAGTACATACATATTGTGTCCATCGCCAATTTTAGTAAAATCATTATTTTTTTTACATACAAAATATTTTATAGGATATATTCAGACATAACTGTCAATATATTAAGTTCCTTAAATTTGTCTCTTAAAGATTATTTAGGGCTTAAGTTATAGATTGACCGAATAGCTCAAAATTAGCTCGAATTTCCACGAAAGCTCATAAAAAATTGATAGCAACTGCATTACCCCAAAGTATAATGCCATAGGACATCATACTATGAAAGTTGCTAAAATAAACAAGGCGAGCCGCTTCCACATCAGTTAACGATCTATTCTATTTAACCGCAAAAGCTGCTGTGCTAAGTCCATCATTCCATCAATATAAAGTCCCCCCCGTTATTTGACAGTCAATGGAATATACCGAGAAATACCGTGGAATCAACAGTACCCGCGGTTTCACCATTCAAGAGTACATTGGCTTTAACAATTTTCATGTTGGGTGTTCAAAAATTATACATTTAGTTTTTTTGCTATTTCATAGTAAGTTGTTAGCACTAAACCAATGTCTTACTAAAGACACTAATATGTGGTTATCACACAAAACTATAGATGATTCTATAAAGGTTAATTTCCCTTACGAAAATATAAAAATAATTTGAAAATGTAATACATTTAAATTTAGGGAACAATGTTTATTGTCTTCTTCGCATAACAATTTTGTAAAAAAATATTCCAAACGCTCGAAGCGTATAAAATTACTTTATAAATATTTTCATCACGTTTAACAAATTTCAATTTCGTACATAATATGTATCTGATTTGAAGCACTTACTTCAGAATATTGAATATTTATTTTTAAATCGGTAAGAATTTTAGGCGTGATTTTAATAACTAATAGGAAAATATTTATTATTACATTACTTTGGGACAGCGTCTGATCTTAAACGCAATGGTTGTGGGTAAAACAATATATAATATAATATTTTATTTCATTTATTTTAGTCATTCATTCATTTATTTAAATGCACTTGCAAAAATATATAATTTTGAAATTATCAATAGAGGCTTCGGTAGGCAGAGGGAACTTAGCGTTTAACCACACCGTTGCTGAGTTTGCGTCAGCCTTGTATTTACATTTATCACGTCGTGTTTATTTTGTAATTTTCACTCAGATGTGACTTGCCTGAAAGAAATCACATAAAGCAATGAGACCCTATTGTACATTTTATTTTTTTTAGTTTACACACTATGAGTTCAATTTTTATCTGCACAAAAATATATAGTAAGGTATTGTAATGTATATATCACGTGTCCAATCAGCCAAGCAGTACCTAGATGTAAAGTAATTTTATAAAAACCACCATTTTTGTTGTCTGTCTGCTTCATAAGAGTGAGGAATATTTGTATTGTCAATATGCCAGAATACCTAAGCCTAGCTGCGCTTTGTCGGACTGATATATATGTAGTGACTTTGAACCATATAAGACTTTGAATATGTAACTAAACTTTAACAGTATCTTCCTATTCCAATAATGACATAAAGAGTAATTTGAAAAAAAATTACGCTCGTATAATTTTTAGGGTTAAATGAATGGTTTCTATATGTTTTAAAATATATTTTTTCCAAAGAAAGCGAAATATGTGGAGTACTTTTATTGCTACGATAGTGACAGTCCTGATGAAACTGTGATGTTTAGTATTTACTAAGAATCTCTTTGTATATCTGTAGTCGAAGAGTATGGTTGAACGCGCTAATAAAAATACATCACGTTAATAGTTTGTATGTAAGCCATTGTAAAATATTCTTAAGTATTTATATACATGTATGAATAATACGAATTTGCCCACATGGGCTAAACTGCATGTAAAAGCTAATATGTCATAATATGTGTAATATACAGTATTAATAAATCTCTAATGGTTTTTAACCATGAGGTAATTAACCATGCGATACAACATTATTAATAATTTTTTCATGTGAGGTATCTCAAAATAATATTTAAACCAAATAAAAAAAAATCAATTCTTTTTCTTTTTCACTATACAATTTCTACACTGTGTACAGTATATTCATGGACTTTAAGTTCAAATCTCTCAGTAGTACAATAAAGTGGAAGTCCAAAGAAGGTTTGATACGGATTGAGGTATTTTCAAGCGAAGCCTGCGCGTGTTACTACTACGTTGTTACTTTTATTCATAGAAATTTGGTAAGCTTCGTTTCAAATGTTAGTCTTTTGAAATGTTTTTTTCCCTTAAAGAGATGACGTGGCAAAGATCGTTGAAATATTTTTGTTATATCATTTTGTTCTTAGTCATTGTTGATTTTTAACATGTACCTACATATGTGGGAAATTGTTAACGTCAATAAATTAGTGGTATACTTGATTTATCTATTCAATCTATTAACTAAAATTTGGATCACTAAAATTATATGCCATATTATATATTTGTTTGAATAAATAATTATAATCGTTTTTCTTGTTATTATATCTAACACACTGTATATTACATATTTTGAACACAAAAAACAGAGGTTTTTTCTGTAATTAAGTTTGCAAAACCATAAAGAACCTATCAATATGCTGAATTTTTATCAAAATATGTACACTTTTAATCCTGACAATCTATCCCGCATAGTAAAGTGTACATGGAGAACCTAGTGTCAAGATATTCTGTTTTGATCTTTCCGCCCGAATTTAAGAGGTTACGACATTTAAGCGGAATTCAACGCTTCGCTTCGTTTCATCAGAGCGAAGTGAAGCGAGCAGAGGAATACGAAAACGATTAAAATATAATCTTAGGCTCTTCTTATTTTTGGCTCTCCTAATTAACTTAACTATAAATATAGGTCTTCTTTCATAATTATACTGAACTCGTTATTATACAATGAGTTATTATTCATTTAACTTAACAGATGTTAGCGATTTATCTTTGTAGCTTAAGTTTAAGTTACACTTCTTAAGAAATGTATTAAAGTTTTAGAAAGAATAGCCTTTTCTCTCGCGTCTAGCTTTTCATTTGATCTTTTAACTTAAAGTGGCAGCAGAGTTATAGCTTTCTGCGTTAGCTGTGAGTATGTTTTTGATTAGTTTTGAGCAAATTATACAAATCTAACTTTAAATTATTTCTTAATTCAATTTAATAATATATTATTACAATTGAAATTATTTATATAATAATAGGCATTGTGGTATATAAATTTAACACGCTCAATAGTATATTTCTAACATTTCGTCATTTATATATAGGAGGGTGAAATATGATAACAGAAGTTTTTATATAATTTAAAGTTTAGCAAATTTCAACAATTTTAACAAATCAAAATATATGTTCTTAAAATAATCCATACTTTATGCCTTTTCGTATATCCATATGCCGTATAATCATTTGCATAGCATAATTAATTTCCAAAAGTGCATTAAAATATTTGAATGGTACTACGCTCTGTTAAATGGATTATCCGCCACAAAGAGGCTGGCGCTTGAATAATTCAACGCGTTCCTTTCGACTTGAATTCGTGAGGTAAACATCATCTTAAACATGTAGCATTCCTTTTGAATAAAAAATATGGTTTCACTTTGCAAGAATATTCCTGACTTAAGTCAAATTTGTTTGCTTCGCTATATAGTACAGGTTCCGAAACATATATTATATTGTTTGCATGCATGCACGAGGTTATCCTAAATTTAATATAAAAATCTAATATATTAGACAGATAAAAAAATTCAATTTTCACATTGACTTAAATGGACTTCTTTACAATTTCACAGTATACGAGTATATTATGTATCTACATACATACATTTTATATATATAATATATATTTTTATGTTTTATGCTTCACGCTTTATTCCGTGGTAGGCAGAGGGATTCTAGTGTTAAGACACTCCATTCCCAACTTTACACCTTTCAAGGCATTGCGTGTTAAGTGGCGGAACTCAACGCCGCGCTTTGCCTTGTTGCCAGAGCATAGAAAATGAAAGTAACTCATTGTCGCCGAGGAGAATGCAATCCACAAAACGTCGCGTTTACAGTCAGACGCTGTGCCTCTGCGCCACGACGTTTTTCAATTATATTTGAAGGTAATAAGTAAATATATCTCTCAAGGAAATGTTCTGTTTTAGATATGCTTTGCCAAAGATACATTTATTTACTGACTATTCATATAAAACATGTAGTGCTCTTCTACTTTCTATGTCTAGAATTTTTTAGCAGTTTTCTATCACTCATGATGATGTTATATCATAAATTCAGCCATTTTGTTTATGTCTACTGCTGGACACAGGCCTCTCCTAAGGATCTCCACGACGATCAGACCAGACTAATAAAAAATCTTGTAATGATTTTTTTATTATAAGCAGAAATCTGAAGAGTTTGTATGGTTGAACGCGTTATTCTCAGATATTCTTTCCTGTTCAGTAATTTTTTTTATGGCTCGCTTGCCTTGTCTATGGCAAACGTGCGTTCGTGTCACATGATGATAAGTGATCACCTCCGCCCACGATACCGTGTAATACCAAAATTTTTGGTTCATTCAGATACGTCAAATACGCAAGAGTTCTATTCAATCCTAATAAATTTGCATGTTACAATATAATCTAAACACAATTTCACCGCAAAACCCCAAAAAAATGTATGAAGTCGTTCCAAGCAATCATAATAAATAAAATTTTCTTCGCCACACAATACTATTATATTGCGTGGAAGTAAATTATTTGAGTGGGGTAATAAAGCTTGTTGACTCGTTAAATGTAAGTTCTGACCTTCGAACTTCGAGCATGAATACATGCAAAGTTGCTATAATTTAGTTAATTTTACATACAATAATCCTTAGCAAAGTGTTAATATTAGTGTAGGCAAGTTATTTTGTTATTTTATTTTATTGTTACGTTTATAACGGACGTACGTATTTGTACTTACATCTTAGCTAAGTAAATCCAAGGATTTTACATAAATGAGGCTACTTTTCAAAGTTTTTAATTCTATATTTTGGTATATATGCAGTGAGGTTATGTAAATTTATATTTTTAACTTTAAAATGTTTAAAGTATAATGAGTACTGCAAGTTTGCAATATAAGGATAGTAAAAATAACTTTTATCTTTTATTTCTCATCTATATGCAATACTGCTTGATATTGGAATTTTAATCTGCAATCGCTTATGCGTTATTGATTAAACTTGATTTGTATTCAGAATATTAAATCTTCTTTTACTGCAATATCTTTATCTAACTTCTAAGAAATTAATAAAATTGCTGGCTTAATATTCTGTTACAGCATAAAGTTCGCTTAATGTTTTACATATAAATTGTATTATTATCTATTCCTAATTTCGTTTCCAGACGCGTATTTGGCTTAATTCGCCTTTGTAATGTTCATTAAAAAGTATACCATTGGTTTATTTAATGGGAAACTTAGGTAACGTTATTATAATATTTTGTAGTTAGTTTGAAAGCGCTTTTAAAGTCTTTAATAAATCAATTAAATTGAATAATTCGTTTCTAAACTATAAGTAAATCAAAATCAAAATATTCTTTATTCAAATAGGCTGTTGCAAGCACTTTCGATCTGAATCATATCATCTTAGTTCTAACTTTTAGTTCCAGTTTTATTGATGTTTTATATATTGTAAAGAACAATAATCTGCATAGTTATTAAGTATACTTAAAGCTAAAAAACAAAAGGTATTTATCATTTACCATGTAGTCATCACACAATCTACCAATCCAAACATCTAGGACATTTATTTCATTAAAACAAAAACCTTCAAAAAAGGAAACATGCATTCTCGAAGTAAATTATGATCAACTGGCACGCTCAAAACGTAACTAAAGAGAAGAAAAAAAATGTAGTCCGCCATTTTGTTGCCGCGGCCATCTTGGATTCACAATATTAGTAAATTACTCATTATTGTATTGTCATCGAAACTTAATGCGAGCACCTTATTTCATGTCAATGGTTTTAAAGGATATTGGGGGTAAAAGCTTAGTAGTTACTAAACTTTTACCCCCACTATCCTTTAAAATAGGTAACAATAGATTGGGACGAGGAAAAATCTAGCTAATCAAAACCGTCAAAAAACTACTTTAGCCTTACATAAAAAAACCTTTAATTATTCTTTGTGCATAATAAAGACTAGAAACTCGCAAACACAAAGTAAATGACGAAAAAAAACACTCTACTGCTTTAAAAATTTCAATAGCCTGTGAATACTGAAAGTTATTATGATTCGTACAAACTTTTGTCGGGGACAAAGCGGACAGGGAACTCTCACAAAATAATGGAATATTTTAGAGCTATGTTTAAATCAGTGTCATATAAGCTCAGTAGAGATATTTTTATATTTAAATATTGAAATCCCTGCATATAATATTAAACTAAGTTATAATAGTATTGTTACATTTAAAATTAGTTGACAATATATTTGTATTTTTAAATTTAATTGTTTTTTTATTAATAAAATATTATTTTCCACAAAGAGTGGGCATTATATATTATATAGTAAATATATTACACTGAAGCATAAGATGGCATTCATATACTTTGTGGGTATTGAAATTGAAACGGATTTGCGGACAATTGCGTCATCGTGCTATCGAATTCAGTTAGAATTTTTCTTTTGTTGCTCACAAGAAACGATAATATATTTTAAATTTTCTTTCACCAAACGGTAAATATATTTTAAACTGCAAGTGGGAATATGATTTTTAAAAACTTACCAATGAATTGACAGAAATTCAATTAACAAATAGTGTTGTCTATTGTAAGAAACGTTGAATATGTGTACATAGATCATATTTATAATGTATATCCTTAACTTACAATGTTTTCTATAATACATGACTAAATAAGATTATTGATTTTTTTTAATTTAAATATTTGGTTTCTCCATAAATACAAACGAAGTGGATGTTTAATAGACTGTTAAGCTCACGTCGTTCGTCTGAGCCATATTTTAGTGCAAACGAACCAGAACTAACGCGTCTCTAGCACTTTATCACTATATATATATTAAGAAGCTCGGACATTTAAGCCACACATTTATGTTACAGTAAGTGTATATATAAATGTGTATATGCCGTTTCCCGTTTTCCACCTTTCGAGATTTAGTGCTGATAATAATTTTAAAGTGTTATTCCACACTAAAAACTAAGCTAATTGAACTAAGTAGACAGATTTTGTTACTTATACTATTCATATATTTCTGGCATTGTGGAAGTAAATTATATTTCCTTCCGCGTCAAGAAGCAATAACTTCTCAACCCTGAAATTGCTGATAACTTTGATTTATTGGCGTTATAAAATTATTTGTGCTAATTTATTTCAAGTCTTTTCCCCGTTTGTTAAACATTTATTCCTTTTATAGCAGATTTTAAAACTTTTTTACCATTAAAAGTTTCAGTTTTATCTTTCAAATTCAATGTTTTGTAGAAATGAAAAAAGTTTAAGTTGTTAATTTTGGCGTTTAATTAAAGTAATGATTGCCAAAAGGGTAAAAACAGTAGCTTCAACAGTAATTTCTACAAAGTTCTTGATGCCACTTTTAGTTTTTTCAAAGTTAAATGAAAGACGAAGATAAATGTTTATTTGAGCATGGAATTCCTTAGTTTTTGAACGAATTTCTTTTTACGTTACTTAATATTTTGCGCCATGATTTTAACGAATATAATTAATTATAAATTACAATTACTTTTAATATAAAACAAATAAAATTATGATTTTTTTTATTTCAGTACTCTAATAATTTATTTAAACAAAGTGTTTTAAATATAAAAAAAACAGACAGTAAGTAAGTATTTGAAAGATTCTACAAATATGAAAAATCACGTAGCCTCTTAGACTAAAATGTGGGAAACTGAGTAGTGTATCGAATCACTATATTCATCTTTTATAGTTTTCGAAATGCTTGTATATAAAGTAAATTGAAGTAGAAAATTGTAAACATTTTTATTCACATTTTATATATTTCAGTTTAAATTTACTGCATTTGGATGAAAAGTTTAATCTTATGCAAAATTGATAACATCGGCGAACAAGAGGCAATCTCGTGTTTCGCTCCACTGTCTCGTATTTTGTAGAACTAAGTCTACGTACCAAGCTCTCTGAAAACTATTCTGTTTTTGTTTTGTCAAGTCAAGCCAACTTCGTTATATGTTATCTGACACATAATTTATACGATAGTATTTGGTCGCCATTTAATAAAACATATTGTACTTTAGAAAACAGTAGGTAAATGTAAATATATGTACATAATTATGTATACAATTTACGCTATAGAAATTTCATTAAAATAGGACATAACTCACCGTATAAACATTCAAATTATTATTTTAATAGTATATATTCAAATTCAATATCCATTTAATCAAAATATTTGCTACAATTATTTATTCTCTGAAATATTTCCATTCGAAAATAGTATTAGTTATACCGGATTTCAAACAGCAGACGACCGAGATATATCGTTTCGTAACGTCCAATTTGTGGTGCTTGTACAGGGTATGGGTATCCATGTCTATGATCTAAACATGCTAAGCGGCTTTGATGTGGTTAGAAGCAACTCGTGTAGAATTGTGCACTCCCACGTACTTCAACTGCAAGAAACGGAAAGATAATTTTACGTAGTACTAGTATATTCAGATCGGTAAATTTAAATTAAGATATATATTATACATGCTGTACATTTATTTATCATTAATGTAAGTAAATGCCTGTAACTTTTATTATAAATTTTTAATTGAAATATATATTTATATTCATGTTTTAGATCTTTTAGTGATAGTATGTTTTCATGTATTCTTTTTTGATATATATTAAATGTAATATTAACTTAAAAGAGAATACTTCAAAATTAAATAATAATTCTTATACAAATGATGCATACATAATAGAAAGCGTCAATGACGCTTCGTCTATCCTTTCCAGACAGACTATTTAATTGCTTAAATCTTGTTAGTCTACAGAAACTAATACCTTGGTTTGGGCTTCCTCTCTATCCCGTTTGTCTCAAATATTTGCACAGTTAGAATATGCGTATATCAAATAGTGTTGTGTAAATGTTTACATAGTAAGGCAGTCCTGCCTCTGTGTAGAAATACAACAATAGATATAATAGAAGAAATATATAACTGTACAAATTTTCTGTTAAATCGAAACAAATTTTAAATGTATCTATTGAAACCTAAAAATTCTATTGCAGATAACGACTAACTTCGCTCTGGCTGCAAGGCAAAGCCCGGCGTTGATCCCCGCCACTTATCACGCAATGCCTCAGAGGGCGGAAAGTGAGGAACAGATCGTCTTAACACTATGTTCCTTGAGTCTATGGTTCCCTCTGCTTACACTGCTATGTGCGGGGTTCAGTGTGAAGCTAGAAAGAAATATATAAAAAAATAAAAATGGATAAAAAATACACAAACGCATCAATAATTACATATTAATAGATTTTATTAACAACATAAAATATAAGAATATTAATGAAAGAAAGCGTTTTTAAGTGCTTTTGAATTTTTATCAGTATATGATACTATTTTTAATAAGCAGATAAAGCAAAATAAAATATAAATCGATTTGTAGTTAATTTATGCAGTATATTGAGTGAAAAATATAGCTCATGGCTGATAATTAATTTAGACGATCCTACCTAATAGCTCTCCAGTAACGAGCGGTCTAATGAACTTTATTCACGATATTAGAGGAATTAGTCGTCTGACCCAAATGCTTATTCCAAGGACATTTAAATACGTAACAATCCATTTGATGACAGCCCTAGAAGGATCACAATCTGTACCAAAATAGCACATATAGACATATTGAACGTATTTATTGTTTAAAAAATTGTCATAGAATTTTTTTAATTTAACTGTAGTGCTTTTATTTCATTTCATAACATATTTAAAACGAATAATTTTATAATGCTAACGAAATTACAAATTCAGCCGTCGTGACGCGGGTGAAGGACAAGTAATATTCACATAATGCATAAGTAATATAGGACTAACGACCTGGTGAAGGTCGCCGGAATCCGATGGATGAAGGTGGCCCAGAAGCGGTCTTAATGGCGGTCGGTAATATGATGTGCGGTAATATGATGATGATGATAACTAATATTTTTTGTCCTAGTCTTTTCAAACAATATCGTTGTGTTGAATGTCAAAATGTCAAATTTATAGAATGGAGTGATCCTTCATCATACGAAATTTCCGAGGGATTATGCCATCGGGTAACCAGTTTTCTTGATAGGCGGAGCATAAAGGTCGTCGTTGACGGTATATACTGGAGTATCCCAGAGATTAGTGGGCCTGTCTGCATGCCTCCCATGCTGTTTATTCTGCATATCAATGACATGTTGCGAACTTGCAGCATTCATTGCAATGGACAGGCTAATATCTCTCGCGCTGAGGAGAAACACGGAGACTACAACTTGTATCCGATATTGAATCCTCCTCGGAGCAGGTCTTGCGATTGGGGTGGATGTAACCCCCTAAAAACACAAGTTTGTGAGCTTAAGAATTTTCCGTTTTCAACTCAACGTTTTAGCCTGAATATATAATATATAGACTATAATTAAAAGTTGAAAATATTTTATATTGAGAAGAATTTTTCAAGAAAATTACCATAGTACGTAAATATAATATTAAAATGAGCTTTAGGTGGCTGCATTCGCTCTATAAATGAATGCATTAAGTAACTGCCTGCATACTAATAAGTTGACCATTTTTAGTTCTTACTAATTCAGTACTTTTTTATTTTCCTACAGCAATAAAATAAAGAGAAAATATAATTTAAAATCGTATTACAATGTTGATGTTTTTATCGCTGGATAATGCCTTTTATGCAGTCCACCTTTGCAATGGGCTGAGTTGTACTATGGGACTCATCGGTACATTACCTGTCTAGACCCTCTTCATCTCTGTGAGACACCGTAGGATCGGTAGAGCATTCTACTACGACTTCTCGGTGAAAGGCCCGCCTGCTGCGAGCCACTATCGTTTTTAGGGTACTCTGGGGTCTTCCTCAGGGTATCCGGAACCATCTCGCAATCCAGCATGGCCCCTATCACATTGGAAAGAAAGAGGTCCCCACCCACTACAGCCGTCAAGGCGTGGCACTATAGGGCCCGTGCAGGGCATTCGGCCAGCGTGTGTTGTGCCAAGTCGACGGGCGCATTACGTTACATTTATATCACTCTGGCGACGCCTCGCCTGTAATATGATGCAGATATTTGCCGAAGCAACCATGCCCCGTCAGCATATGCACCATCCTGGACGTCAGGCCCCGAATTTTCTCCTAACTTTCTAGTAGGTGCAGTTGGATCGCCTCTACTGTCACTAGGACTGCCGCTGGAACTCTATGAAGGGAGGGGCCCTACATCGCTGGATTAGGGCAGACGAGGTCCTTTTCCTACTCCGCGCGATATCCTTTCTCGGTGGTCATTTACCTTGGGACCGCTCGCTTTCCTGGAATGCAAGAACTCTAGCGAGCACTTCCGCCTGCAACTCCCAAGGCGGATCGCCAAGATAGTAGCCGCCGTCCATAATACTTTGCGGTATTCCCGGATAGCTCCGATAGCCGATAGATAATATCTAGATATTACGAGCGGTGAGAAACTACTTTAACTTACATAACTACTACTAACTACTAAGTAACAATTTATAACGAGACTACACCCCCTACTAGGTAGGTACACTATGAGTTGTGAGTTCGATTACCATTCAGGGGAATTTAATTAATTTCATTACTCCGCTACGCCCAACGTAATGTAGACGTACACAACGTCACTGGCAACCTGGCAAATCTGAGAATAACGTGTACTATAGATTATCTCTGCCATATCGCAAAATAAAGCGCGAGGCTGGAATAAAAATATATTATAAAATACTGTATTTGATAGCTAACCTTGTAAGATTTTCAAAGACACGCCGTGACGTAGCTTACAATCTTATCTAACACGGATCTAAACCAGTGAATCGTGAATTGATCAGAGATCCGGTTTTGCTGTGCGAATTGCTAACGATAAAGGACCTTAAGATGTTCCAATAACATATGCATTAGTAATCTGAATCGAAATATTTACCTGATGTTGACAGCGTATTAATAATCATAATTAATTTATTGGTTCGCCTTTGAGTACAACATTTATTTTCATTTCCACAGTCTGATTAGATAATGCACGACGTTCAGTTACATTATACAACTCATAATGTGTCTTAATTGGGCGTTAAGTGTAAAACGGAGAATTTTGACACTATGTCCACGCTGCCTACCCTACCATGCTATCGGTCCAAATATAGCCAACCGAGTATAACGAGAAAAAAAAAACAAAATGTTAACATTCAATAATTTTTTATTTACTCTTTAAACAATACTGTGAATTGGCATATACAATTAAAACAGTACACTTTCAGAAAACAATCTAGTAAAGGCATTTACAAGAAAAACTGCAAGTAGTACGATGTTAATAAAATATATTATAAAGACGAAACACGTTATTAAAATTGTCATGCGACCATAATCTTTTTACCGTTTACTTATTATAATATATATGTACAGATCTTCTTCATAATTTTGTTCTACAGATTTATTTACATTCGCATAGGCTAGCTTTAGCATAACAACAAATATGTCTCACTTTGCGTCTTCTTCATGTTTTAATTCACTTTGAAATATTTCTAAAAGAATCCCTTTGAACAATTTCGATTTGATATCTTTAAGCCTCGTATTTACAATTTAATAACTAGTTCATATTTAACATCATATACAATTATATTTAAATTTATAAAAAAATAAATTTTCTACTTAAATAATGTACTGTAAGACAAATAACTTTTATCAATATAGTACAATTTTTTAATAAACTTATTGGAAGGCAAGCGACGACTCTTAGTCAGTCATGAAAAAAATACCGCTTCGTCATGTGTAATATATGCATAACTCAGGAATTGAATGTACATACTTTAAATAAGTCAGACTGTTAACGAGTTGGATGTAGATTCGATTCCCATTTTGGGGAAGAAGTTATTTTCATTTCCGTGCACTGGTAAGACACAGTAAGAAGTTGTGCTCCGCCAATCAACGCGTAATTTCTTGAATTGAAAGAGGATAACGGAATTACTGGGTTCTTTCGTGAGGCCCTCCTAGGCCTTGATATACGTGATATAGGGTGAAGCTATATAAATTAAATATTTTGTAAAATATGCTATAATAGGCTGGAAAAAATGTTAAAACTGAAAAAGTAATATTACAAATATTAACTATGAGGTCTAATAATAAATATCTTAAGCTAATAACAAATAGATTACTTCACTATTTTCAGGGTTAATCAAACATTGCTTAAATGACTTTCCTTATTTTATAAAATGTGGCGTAAAAATAAGTTAAATTTATGATGGAAAACTGTGTATATAAACATTGTACTCATTTATAATAATTAATAAAAACTTTTCAATTCTTAACGTTTAATTTTAAAACTTTTACATTTGTTTTAATTATATCAATTACAGAGCGGTAGTAGTAAGTATGTAGTATATGATGTATAAATAATACTGAAATGAGATTCACAATAGCTGTGTAATAAAATTAATAAATAAATACATTATTATTTAATAACACATTTGCTCTTACTTTAACAGATTAGCATGAAATAAAAATATTAATATTTTATTCGACATAATTAAAATATATATATATATATATATATATATATATATATATATATATATATATATATATATATATATATATATATATATATATATATATATATATATATATATATATATATATATATATATATATATAATTTTAAAATACCTTATACATATAAACGGTAGTACACATTTTGTTGTTTACTATTAAATAATTGGTAATGGTTAGTATTGTAAATTTTGTCAATTAAAGTGAAATGTACAATATTTTGACCATACAGCGTCATACTGAGTGTAGACTAGCATCTGTATCGCTCTCGGCACCTCCTAGCAGAAGACTTGTTTCACAAGGAGGATGGTTAGGAGAGCCTGTCGTGACCTCTTGCGGCATTAGTCACAGTTCGATAGCAGCTGAACCCTTCCAAGTTACTCCCACACGTAGAAGGTGATAGAGTCTTAATACGCACCATATGCATAGACACTGGAAAATAATATTCATTATGAATTCTAATAGAAAGGATTTATTCAAACTATTTTTAATATGTATATATAATATATTATTTTAGTTATTTAAATAATTATATTATTAAAATGAAGTGTAAAAAATAGTATATTTAATACTATACATCAGAATAATAGTGAAATATATTTAATATAGTAATGTATATACATTTATTATGTATATATGTCAAATAAATTGTAATATGGCCATTTACAAATAATACATTACAATCATAGATAACAAAGCACAACAAAACCTAATAATAGGCGAAGCAATCGGAAAGTAATTTAGGTAATGTTTGATTAGTTATAAAAAAACGTTAAATAATCTTGATGAAACCTATTTTTTATTAGCTTAAGATATTTATTATTAGACTTGAATGAAATAGTAATATTTTTCGTAGTTAACCACTGCGCTAAAATTTTAAATTTCATTTTATATAAAATTTTTCTAAAACAACTCAAAGCAAATATAAATATTATACACATAAAACGGCGGAACTTCGTGAACATTACTTTAAAGGGAAGAAAATTATCTTTCTCTGAAATGAAGTTCCGAGCACAAATTAATGGTATACTTACATTCAAAAGTATTCTCGGTACTAAAAATGATATTTCCGCTTTGCACATCGCGTCGAATTGCTGGAACAAAACGATTTTATTCTTAGTAATAACTTTGTGCTACGATTTAATTTTCAAAGACGATGTTGATAATGTGTCAAGAAGTTCAAGTTATTTTGTAGCATTCATAATGTTGGCTTGTTTTGTCAATTTATATTTTGACGTTGGAATTTGATATAATAATCAATGATACTATAATTATTAATATACTTGTCATTGCAGATTTTATATACTATATGGTTAGATGATGAACATAATGGTATATTTGCACTTTATATATGGATTCGCTACTAATGAAAGCTATTAGTCCATTTGTCACTTTCTACATATTTAGGATATTTTGTTAGGTGGATAAATCACAAGGAAATATTGCAATATGCCAATATTAAGATAAATATCGATTGATTTACTTCCCATATCTTTAAAAATACAATGAAGAACACCGATAACCACACATACACAGCTTCACGCTTAGCGAGGTAGGCGTTACGGTCCCTACATACATTTTTTTGCCTCGTTAGTATTTTCGACTCTGTGTTCTGTTCTGAGTGAGGTAGGCGCTACGGTCCGTAAATAACTCTTTCTTATATGTTTCTCATCACTTATTCTCTCGACGTGAAAAAACTACCTCAGCACCTTTTTCTTCATTCATCTTCTTTTATCTCTCTCTTGTATCTCTTCATTGTAGATTTGATCTAACTGATCAATCAATAGACTCCGCATATCCTCCGAAGAGATCAGATCTACACAGCATTCATTTTTCTTCCATTATTCTACACTAATAACCCATATTTGTTACACATAGCTACGGAAAACAATAACAACAATACTAAAAACAATAACATAAACCGTATTATATTTCAACGAATTTTAATTTTCAACTCGGACAACATTTCCATGAAAATATATGATGCTTAATTCCTTTGATATTCAAAGTACACGCGGCCTTTAAATTCGTACTACAACTGAATCTGAACAGTCTCATTAAATGTAACGAGCTCATTATTTCGAATGTAAAGACTTACGTGAATCTCTCTCATTTGATTCCGGATTCCGTGCTTTTAGTAATTCGTGACATCAATATTGCTAAGTCAATACTATAGGTTGTATATTTTATACGTTTGCCAAAACAATTTTTCTATTAGTATGGATTGACACGTTATGAATAAAAAAATATTTTTATTTACTTTAAAAATAATAAGTAATATTTATTAAATAACATTATTTCCTGCCAAATGATAATTCTTAGAAATAATATGTGGGTAGCGGAAATATGTTTAAATCTACCTACAGAGATTTCTAACAACATAACATAAGTTGTAAAAAGTGTACAAGAGTTTCGAAATAGATCGATGAGAACGTATAGCTTAGTGGTTAGTTAGTGGTAGAGCGCATGGAGGGTTTCCAAGAGTCATGTTCATATTGTGTTAATTAAAACTCTATTTTATAGGAGATAGAGTAAGTAATGATTTTGATTTATTATATGTGAATTATAAGAAACTTTTTGAGGATACCGAACAAATTATTCAACTAAAAAAGTATTAAAGTAAGATGGAATGATGAATTCTGTGGAAGTGGAAAGTAAGTTAAGGTCGGTACAAAAACATAAATTAACTTAGTACAAAATTATCAACAGTGGCACTATAAAGAAATTTCTATACATAATTGAATATATAAAACTGTGCGTTTTAATAAATTTACTATCAATATTAAAAGTATAATGGACTTTCAAAACAGCTTTATAACAGTTTTATAGCTTAAGTAATTATGGTATACCTCACTAGCTATTACGTTCGTAAAACTTTATATTACTCATCAGCTAATGGAAAGTCGATATGGTTACATATTGGTATGACAGGGCATAATTATAATAAAATATCAATCAATAAACAAATAAATATTCAAAGATTATTGAACCTTCAAATAAATATTTTTGTAATAATTACAAAAAAACATACAAAAATTACATTAAATATGTGGTGTAGGTCTATAATTCTATATTAATTCATTATCTATGTTATATAGTTATATTATTACTGATATTATTGTTTATCATGCATTGGTTGAACAGAGTGAGATCTGAAAAAAATCTGTTGATATTTTTTTCATTTTACAAAGCACTTTTTATGTAAGTAAATAAAGGTATAACAGTCGGAATATTTTAATATTACAGGACGTATGGGTAAATCATAACTTGCTTATTCACGTACACGTGTCGATATCAAAGTTTCAAGGTCAAATTAATTTTTGATCAATATCGCTGAGGACAAGGTGATAAGCCGTTCCGAAGATTTTACATGGACACAAATTAACAGCTTACATTTTACGGCAATCACATAAATTTATATATTTCACAAAAATCTATTATAAACATTGTTCGATACCAATGAAATATTTAATAGACTAAATAATGGTAAATATTATTTCTTAAGATCACTTGGTCACAACTCTGTCTTTGAAGAACAACCGAAGTCGTCTGGAACACATTCTGTTTGGTATTGTTTTACTATATTGTCATTTACATCACTTAGATGTCAGTTGATCTCTTTTGCGTCAGTTCTTGTTGTAATATTTCGCTATGATAAATCGCGTACGTCGTTACCAACTCTACGGGCTACTTGTTAATCACCATAAGACGTGAGATATTGTCACATTCTCTCGTAAATACTATCTATCTATCTACATATACCCATTACAACTCGTGGTCTCTCTATAATAAAACATATCTCCATAACTCTTTAAATTCTTAGTAATATAATTAAAAATTTTCTAAATAACTACGATATTGATACAATATTAAAGAAATCATTATTAAAATCTTCTTCAATACTCAAGACTTATTGAATTTTTTTAACGTCATATATAAAATAATTGCAAAGTGTCAAAACTCACTTCACAAATAAAGTCACGGTGGAGTGTTCTAAATTTAGATGTTCCACTTGCTTAAGATTTACATACTTGAAAAGATGCTTGAATTACTGTCTGTTTTTTGAGATTAAAGAACGGCCTTGTTATAGAAATATTTTTATATATTTTTTTTGCTGATAATTTATATATAAATTAATTATTACATTGAATTTTTTAATTAAATGTGAAACGATATGAAATTATCACTAGTACTTTTACTAGTAGTACTAACTACTAGTACTACTACTACTAATTCTCAAATGTAACATAATAAAAAATATCTCAGATTAGAATATATGTTTTTATTTTTCAAGAAACGAATATAAGATCTGTCAATATATTTATTGTATGATTGTCAATCAATTGAAAACAAGATTAAGCTATAAATATTAATTTAACACAGAGTTGGGTCTTTTTGGTCGCTATAAAGCCAATTTATGAATATTTGCTTTAAGCAGATTAAATGAAAATTGAAATGTCAAAATATAAAATGGCAAACAGATATGGCTAACGTATTTAAACATTTATCGATAATTAGGTATATTCATATTTATTTGTTATAAATACAATGCTATTTCGTAAGGATATTGAGGTTTCAAAAATATAATATAATGCAATAGTATAATATATTATATCCCGCATATAACAGGGTAGGAAGAGAGATCCTAATGTTGAGATATTCCATTCTCCGTTTTCTTTCTTTCAGTACATTGCATCTTGGTATCAGGGCGAAAAAAATAAAATAATTCATTCTCTCCGAGTGAAAATCGAACCCACAATCCACGTTTACAGGCAGACGCTGTGCCGCTGCGCCACGATGCCCCTCGCAAAATATATAAATTAAATTAAACTAATATGCATAAATTATGACAAAGTAGTTACACTAATGGAGATGAAGTAGTCAATTAGGAGTTCAAATTGTGGAAAATGACAATCTATTAAATATTAAATACAATAATTTATAACATATCTTTGAAAAGTCACATAACTCTCAATTTACTAAAACTAACCCGAGGCCGCGAAAGTTCACCGAAAGCGAAGATCGGTAAAGTATTATTTGACTATTGAATTCAAGGAATCTCTGTATAGATAATAGATACATTTATTTACAATGTCATTGTGGCACCGTCAACAATGTACACGATCTAAGCATTTTCACAAACGAATATGAAATGGTCAATCCCTAGTTCTCTACCTAAATTTTATGATACAAGTTTAAATATAAGAAAATATATATTTACTTTGTTGACGTGATCCCGTAGTATATTAGAATAAACCATGGCCATAGCTTCCAATGCCATGAATGTCATGCAGCCTAGCACCCATGGAACGAGGAAAGCTACGTTTTCCTGAAACAAATGGCTTTTTTAAGTTCATATTGAATTCTATTAAAAGTAAGTCATACATTTTATACATTTAATATGTTTTGTGAATATTTATTATTTAAAAAATATTATTTAACATAGAAATAGGTATTATACTTATTTGTATCACTCGATTGGAATTTTTTCTAAATTACTCACAACTTAGACCTTATCGTAGAAAAATATACAGATAGCAAAAAAGGTATTTTATGATTAATACATATAATATTTTATAAGCGAAAGTTGACTGAGCTTGTGCTGTTTTAAATTCAGTCTTTATTTAAAAAAAATTACGTCTAAATTTTTTAGCTTAATAGTTATATTGTTTTACATATCAAATGTAATTCGCTTATATTAGAATTAATTTGGTTGTAGATTCGATACGAGTTTGAGATCTGAGGTAAAATTCTAAGTATATAGCGTTGGATATTTTATATCCTTACTTCTTACTCATCCTTAATAAAGTAGTAAAAAAATGTGTCTTTATATTGAAGATTTTTAGGAAACAGAATATGATATTCTGATTTATTTTTATTTTTATCTGTCTATTTGTTTGTTTGTTTGTACATGCACATCTTCTGGATCTCTAATAGACATCATCTACTGTATGGAATTTAATGAAATTTTTTTTGTTGTATAGTTGTTAGACCAGGAGAAGATTTGGGATAAAAGATTTTGAAAACTAGCATATTTGATGCAGCACCATAGTAGACCAGCTGAATTATAAGAAATAATGATTGGACGTGCATTCACCGATAAGCACTTTCTATTGTCATATAAAAATGAATGATCTGGAACACCTAATATAGAACCACAATAAAACAATTAAACTTTAAGAAACCAGAATATGGAACTTTACTAAAAGTTGATGAGCATTTTTCTTTAAAATGTGAATAGTTCTGATGAGCACTATACACATACATTCACGTGATGACGCTCACGTATCTGGAACATCTCATGAAGAATCATTATGTCCAGTTAAGCTACATGAAATACGGAAATGGAGCCTTACTAAAGTCATTTAACGTGATGATTATTTTTAATTGACATTTTGATATATAATATCAAGGATCTTGAACACCTGATGAAGAATGAAAATAGGGAAGCTAAACTAAAAAAAATAGAAAAGTTTGAGCATTTTCGTTGTCATTAATTAAGTTACACTATTGTAAAAAAAAAATAATAACGCCTTGTATTGAAATATATATTTAATGCAGTTTAAAAGGTTAAGGTTAGGTTTAAATTTCAAAATGTAGATTTTTTTTTTTTTATGATAATGAGAAAACAAAAACATTTTCTATTTCTTAACATGCGGCATATCTTAGATCCACTCGGTTCATTTCTGTTATAAAAGAAACTTTTATAAATTCCTATTACTTTTTTTATTATAAAATATAATTCTTAAAGCAATAAAACCGACAATACAATTTCAACCCCAGAAATGTTATTTTCAGTGGTGGATCTTTCCGAACTCTTGAATTTTACACTAAGCTAAGCTTAATAAACCTTTCTTTTTAAATCTTTATATATATATATATATATATATATATATATATATATATATATATATATATATATATATATATATATATATATATAGATATATATATAATATATATATATATATATATATATATATATATATATATATATATATATATATATCAAATCAATTACATACTATTTATGAACGTAATTTCATCTATTAAATTAAGATTTTTAAAACTGTAATAATGCTATAACAGTATCATAAAAAAAAAAACTGAATGAGGGGTCCCCATAAAACCTTACTGGACACTTGAGCTTTGACGATAGAGCTTAATTTCTTAGGAATAGATAAATAGTCTAAAAAGTCTCATGACGTATTTTTCTACATAAAAATGCATGCAGTAAAGAGGGAAAAATTCAACCTACACTACATTTTCCGTAGCAGCAATAAATTTTATACTTTTCAACGCTTGGCATTTATGCGAAAAAGTGTTGATGTAGTACATCTAAGGTAAAAAACAGTAAGAATTTGTGTGATTAGCGTAGGTCGTAGAGTTAAATTTCCAATTTAATAGTTTAATAATAAAACTGTGCTGCTATATACAGCACCTATTACCCATAGGTGCAAAACGAGGAAGATAAACAAGCCAAATGTCTGATATCCACTGTCCCGAAATAAATAATCGAATATTCATTTTCGAGAACTTTGCCAAGAGACACTTATCGACCGGTCGGTGGTAGGGAATGGATTGGAAACGGTACGACTGGGAGCGAAATTAAAATAGAGTTTAAAAGAAAAAGAGTTTTAGAAAGTTTAAAATAGAGCTTCTGTGGACGCTCTCGGTTCAATCTTGGAGACATAGAAATGTAAGTACATAACAAAAGACAGTATATATTATGTCAAATAAACATATTATCATCATCATTGAGGCAAAAATGGCATTTTCATATTTCATCAAATTGTTTTATTCAGTACAAATATTATACGAAATTTTCATAACAGATAACCGGGTAAACATTAAAATTATGCTTATTATTTTAGTTTCACGCTAGGCAAAGCCAGGTAGGTAGGGATAGCCTAGTCACAAGCGACTCCATTCTTCGCTTTCCACGAATCGAGCATTCGAAATGGAACTGAGTAAGGAAATTCAAAGCCGTACTTACATGTGAGGAGCGGGCAAATTAAAATAATTCATTCCTCTAACTAGAGACAGATCCAACAATCATTATATTTAGAGTCAGAAGTTGTCCCATCGTGTCTGACTTACAAATTATTCTTACCTTATAAATCCCGTAAAATAGGAATATGCTGAGCACGAACATAAACATTTGCGTACCAATAATTGCGAAGTATGCTATCTGTACACCTGAAACAAACAAGGATATATCAGTTAAATGAATATTATCTGTATTTTGTATTTTAATTATTTTTATAATATAAAAAAAAATCGACTCAGAAAAAATCCTCATCAAGCAATATCAAATATCAAAAAGTGAATAGTGAAACTAAATTTCTATTATAAGTAATAGTAAATTTACCTATACAAATAAATCAAATAAGATGGACATTTTTTATGTTCAAGGGACGAGCATAAGGTAAATAATCCGTTACTACATCACGTAATCGATTCTGAAGTATGCAAACAAATCGAGCAAAATCGATCACGTCGATAGCCTGGAGCTATTTTCTTCGCTGGTTTGTGTAAATACATCATGAAATTAGCTTCAAGCTCGTGGTTAGTTACATTAAAAAAAAGTATACTTATATGTATATCCAAGTGCTGTATAATACACGATGGTCAACATCGTGTCTTTTACTGCGAAACAAGAAATGAACAAAGCAAACATATCAAATAGTAATTCTTAATATTTGGATATACACAAGATATTACTGCGATTATGGACTTTAGGATATTTTAAATATTTATTTATATCTCATTTCACATTGTTTATGTAACTTTATTATTAAATACATAACGTTAGCTAGTCTATTATTTGAAAACTTTATATCTAATTATGTTACGTCATAGCGTAAAAGGTTATTGAACATTTAAAATATTCAATTCAATTCATTTTTAATTCATTTTATAAGACACTAAACTTATATTTATGGAGAAGAAAATAAAGATGTTAATTTAAATAAAAAAGTCGCATTGTCATAAACTTTATAGCCCCCATTCTAGAACATTCTCATAATTTAACGTCATTTTAAGTAGATTCGAGTAAGAAAGTTCATTTCAGTGTCAATGAATATTAAAAATTCTATGAAGAATAAAAATTCATATTATTATTAAAGATTTTTTGATTTTATTTAAGTAAAAGTCAGTTGTACTTTTGCTAAAATACAACAGGGCTAAGATCACCCAAATAAAATCACCCTATTACAAATTTCCACTACGTCAGAGCGCAAGAACCCAAAGCAATACAAATAATTTTAATATGAATATTCCCCCGAGTGGGATTCGAGTCCACAATCTTTACTCCTTTCCCCTTTTAGTCAAATATGTTAAATAAGTTTCTCTCAAATGACATCATAATTTTCTATGCCAATGATTATCTTGTCAGTCTGAGGAAAATCTTAGGAGCAGGCAGCAGGTGTGGTTAAAGCCAGCAACTACCTTGTCATTGACCAAGTGCTATAATTGAATTCGTATATATACGTTGCGTTATGAAGGCGTATGTCTATTGTGAACCTATAATATGAAATTACGTATCTGGGTTTTAACCCTGGATTGACAATGGAAAAAACAAAGGCTGCGGACGCCGCAGGGCTTTTCAAATTTCATTATAGTCACTTCTGTCCTTAAATGCAATGCAAGTCCCAATCTATAAATTTCTTATCTGAAGCGTCCTGTCCATTAGGTATATGCCTGTAAAAATAGGTGTTCATATATCCTATAATTTTTTAAATTTCTCGATGAGTAACTCGATTAACTTTTCAATTTTACATATATATTTGTTTTTTTTTTTAAATAAAATATAAAAAAGGAAAAAAGGCTTAAATTTTTTGCGTAAATTCGGCTGTGTATCTATAAGTGATCTCCTCCCGGCAATCCTTACCATAAAAAAGATCAAAGAATGGATGGTTGGCGCTTGGTATGAATGTGATAATGTTAAAATAAAATTAAATCGAACGATATTAAAAATGTTCTCTTAATATAATAAGCTAACTAAAGAGTTTTTATACTTTAATACAGTATATAATATTTCTATAGTATATTAAATACTAACTTACATAAATAAAAATATGTATATAATATGTCTATTAACAGATATAGGTGATAATTTATTAAATACCAGTAGAATGAATTAATTAAACTAGAAGATTTTAACTTCTTACTAAAACTTGAGTGACATTTCAAGTATCTAAAATATAGCTAAGAAGATTTATAGTTGGATTATGCAAAGTCGATAGCTGACTGTTGAAGACAGCTATTGATGTTATAGCTTAATTGGATGCTATATCTGGTTACAATATCTACGAGTATATATAGTTTTGTCGTTTCAAAAATGAATCTTGTATCTTCTTCTTCTTCTCTTTGGTGATAGCGTTTCAAGCGTGCCAGTTGAGCACAATTCACTTCGCCAATGTAATGTTGAATGGAGCTTGGAGCTTGTTACTTTCTATTAAATTATCTGAACTTTACTTTAGTTAAACGAAATACCTATCTATGTACTTACTACTGTCATTAGATATCTGTCTTAGGTGATTTTGTTGGCAGAGAATGTCTACTTACTTTACGGACAACAATATTATCTTTAACACATTCACTGTGGTACTCTAAATCTTGAACTTTCATCTGATGCAGCGGTGGGTCGAACGATCCAACGAGTCCAATGATCTTTTCGCCAGTGTGGCGGCAGCAGGGAATTTCCAACCTGCCAGCACTATGGTAGATAAGATGCTATAATTGTGCGAAAACATATAATCAATTCTTTTGTACATTGTAAGAATGTCTTTGAGCTCTTTATGAGAGCTCAAAGAGAATGTTTAGGTTTGTTTTGCCCGTAGATACGCCGGACATGAAATTAGAAATAAACCAGGGAACGGGACGGATTGATTCGCACTAGAAAGTATTTTTGTAGAATTTTCTGCAATATATTTTTATTTGATCTAATCATTTTTTTGTTACTTGGGTACTTTTCACGGATCTTTGTAGTTTTACATATGTACAGGATATTCCATATAGCGTTCTTTTTCATATGAGTGATTTTTTTTATTCTGTGTGATTTTCTAATTTTGGCATAAATTCACTGTTAAGAATAATAAAAAAGCTTCTATAAAGTGAGACAGTTTTTGGTATACATGTGTGTTTTAAATGTATTATTTCATTTGAGAATACGCAATAATGACTGGATTATTTAATAAACGGAGTCTTTACTTTAATTTAAGTTATAGCTTATTATCGCCGTGCTTGACCTCATTCTAGGTTTGGTATTGAGAATACATGAGTGTAGATTCAAATTGAACTTCAATCATCTTGAACAGATTAGTGCTTGTTTAAGTTGATAAAAGCAAAGATTCCTTCAAACTTAGCTGGCTAAGAGATTTCTTCTTTGCAATAATCTTTGGGCAGCGGAATTTTGTAAAAAACTCCCTATAGAGATGCTAACAAAGTAATAAGCTGTATACAATTTGTTGCATATAAGTTGCATATTCTATACAAGAATTTCGACGCAGCTTAGTGAAGAACGCATGACTTAGTTGACCAGCTCTTGGACAGTTTCCATGAAGCACGGGTTCAAATCTCGTTAATTCTTTTTAAATATATACAAATATAATTTAAATAAGAATATAAGTGGAAAAAAGGCACAATATATATTCAGTTTATTGTATTTTTTTAAAAATGTTTTTATCTGATGTAACGGCTGTAACGACGGTGGCTACCTTTGTTGTTGTTGTGGCAGCATATTGGTTTGTCAAATGCTGATTTTGCATACACTGTACATCAGGATGCCAGAAAGTGAGTCTAGTTCAACTTGCAAGATTCGTTAAAAACGCTCTTTTCTTTGCGTTCGAATGGTACAAATAAAAAATTGATTACATGAAAAAATGTTAACTTGTTAGTATTATTTGCTTCAATAAAATATTTTTTATTTTTATATATTGTTTGAAACCACCACTGAGGATGTTAAAGACCGTGCAAAGTGGAGTAGGCTCAGTCGGAAGGCAGACCCTGGCAAAAGCCGGGACTAATGCCAAGAAGAAGAAGAAGATATTGTTTGAAAAAGCAGCAGATAAACTAAAATATTCATTATAATAATTTTGTATTTTATCTAATACTTGTAGAATACGAAATTGCGGGCATTTCGTTAGCGTGAACTTTATGATTCTTGCCACCTGATTTTTATTTACCGATTTTATTTTTTCTCATTTTTGTTTTCTGTATATCAAAATGTCAATAAAAAACGTTATGTAAGTTACTCTGAAAAACGTAGGCACCATTCCTTATATAATATAGTTTGGCTGGATATTATGGTTCATCATGAGATGTTCCAGATTTTATATTTACAATACGTCAATGAAAAATACTCATCCTGTGCAATAACTTTTATTAAATAGCCATTTTCTTATTTCTTATAGTTTAGCTAATATAATGTAGTTACTACAACGTATACATTCAATCAAATAAAGACTTTTTTTACTATTTTATTACAGTCTCGCCTCGCCTCTTGAAGTACGAATATTTATTAAGTAAGCAGAATTTAGTTTGTTTTGATTTTTTTAACTCACCACAAATCTTCTGATATAATATACATAATTTATACATATACATGTAGCTTTTGGATAATTTTCTCAATTAATTTAAACCATATACTAGTGCACTATATATTTGTTCCTCATATGTAAAATGTATACCTGTAGATAAATTAAATTTCTACTTTTTTATGTTATCAATGTTTAAAAGTATATTTGATTTTAGAAAATCTAACATTTATTTCACAAAATCCACATTTTTTTGCTTAAATTATATGATTAAGCTTTTTAATCAAATTTTTAGGTATATAATCTAATTCACTTGCGAGTATTGAACGTAATTTAAATATGTATTTTTTATTTCTCCTATGGAAACAGTAATTAACGTAATTTGACTTTATTGATTGCTTAATTTTTACGGGAACTGAAGAATTCCGGAATAAGCATCATTGATTATGTTAGTCCAGACTCAGAGCATTCGCGCGTGATTCACACAAACATACAGATAGATAGACCAAAATTCTGTTGAATTTTTTAACTTCTGATATCGGTGTAATCTACCTAATCGATTAATAATATCAATATGACTAACAGACCCAATTAATATATTTTTAGATGAAAGATCACATCTATTAGAAAATTGACGTTTCTATTATTTTTTTTTATTCCTGCTGAAATAAAATAAATTGTCTGTTTTAAAATTATATATACGTTATCACATTGCAAATCTATGACATTCTTGGATTTATTCTAATATAAAAAAATATATTATACGTCCATTATTGAAAATTGTATCTTAAATATATTTGGTCTTGTATCTAAAATATATACATATATTTCTTACAATAATTATTATATGAATGTTTTGAATTTGAATTAATTAATGATTTATTTAACCAACTGTTTTCCTTTGTAATATCATATTCAAGCAGTTTAATTTATTACTACATACAACAGTAGGGTAGACAGAGGAAACGTAGTTTTAAGGCACTCCGAATTTCAGGGCGGCGATTTAGAAACATCAATATATTAAATTGTAAATGATAGAATAAAGTTGACAAAATTCATGGCTAGCTTTTATTATTCATACTATATTTGTTTTGAGCAAAAAACCATAATCAATACTGAAGGCGGACTCACCGTAATAGACATCGTCAAGGTCTTTATATTTTTTGGCATTCACACCGATCCTCCAACTATATAACAGCACCACGAAAATCGATATATTCTGTAACAAAATTAAAATTTATTAAATAATTATTATAATTCTTAATAATAACGAAAAAAATATGTTTTTAACGACTTTAAATTTAGTATTCAATGTTCACTTTTGTAAAAAGATGATTTCTTATATCTTTTGTAGAAAGAAGATTTTATGTGTTCAAAAACATGTAAAAGTGACTAAAGAACACCGAAAAACTAAAAGAATTCTTCTAGTAGTTAAGTGACTGAACTAGATTTAAATAAATATTTATCCAAGACGCTGTAGAATTTATTGTAGGCATGCGACATAAAGAATATATCTAAATCTTCATCATTTTTTATTATATAAGAGTCGTGTATTTATTCATTCATGTACATTCTAAATGACCGAGATTACTTTAGAAATGAGTTCCGTCAGTTACATTGACGTACATCGATAAAGTTCTCAGTTCTAAGTTCTCTCTGTCCTATTCTGCTACAAAATCAAATTATAAAGACAAAGTGTAAATAAAAAAAGATGCCACAAACATAATACAGAAATTATACTAGTACTAAACGTCTTCCATTCTCTAACAGTTTCAATTATTAGTTTATTGAACGATATTTCATTGGTATATCAATTAAGTACATTACAAAATGTATCTATATCACGAACAGTAGGTAACTATTTGGAAATTTATTGAACCGAGTTATACGCAAATTAATTTAATGGTTACAACAAATGGACACAGATATACCAAATGAATTCCACTCGTAAAATTTAATATTCATAGCTTAAAGCACAAAGTGTTGCCAAAGCTGTAAAAATAATCAACAAGTATGCCATGTAATGTCAGCTTTCCACATTTTATTAAAACAATCACTGATTACTTTTGTTTTATTCGAAGAGAAGAGAGAAGAAATTACGTATGTAATGGTCATATTGATTATTAAAAATTATATAGAATTTTTGAATCCAGTAAATCAATACAATCATTTTCGGAAGATCTTTAAACGTCCTTTAGAGAGCTAGAAAATATTATTCTAATAATTTTACGAGACATTTATGACAATATAATTTAATATGTTTATTTCTAATAGGCCCTTGCGAGTACTTCTGAATTAAAAAATAAAACCATATCGGTATTCTCGCCTACACAGGAAGCTACCAACGATTTGGCTATTTTGACCAAAAAGCTTATGAGGCTAGAAGCTACCAGGTAGGGTCAAGAAATATTGAAAGTCATTAGTTATATATTTCGACATCAATCCCTTTTATATAATATATTCTAAAAAATATTGTATAATGTTACCAACGCGGTGTCGAGTCCCACCAATCAACGTGTGTTATGTCAAATATTGCAGAAAGTGGGTGGGCCAGTGGGTCTTCGTAATTAAATTGTAGATTCGTTAGTATGACTTTTTCTACTTGACTTTATCGAAATTAAGTTCCACACTCAACGATTCTTTTGTTAAAACCTTCAAACTAGGATAGGATAACAATGACACATATTTGTGTGGAAATGGGATAAAGGTAAAGTTAGCTTAGGTTAGTGAAGGACATATGCCTCATAATGCTTTATTTACATATTCATCACACATCTGATTATAGAGGTATTGTGCATGGAGGGAGTATGCAAATATAGGGATCATTAAAATATAATCGTGAAACTTGGCTAAGGCAAGATTTTGAAATCGAAACTTCTACACTATTTTGGAGAGCGTAGTGTTGAATGGTGGTGAGCTCATATGTGTTCAACCGGGTCGATGAAAATATTTGATAAAATTAACAAGTCCCTTGAATGTAAATCGAACCCATAGCCATCGTTAATTGCAGTAATTCCTAATACAAAATACAATCTACTATGCAAATTATTAAGAATTCTAAAGATTAAAAAGATATTTAATTAAAAAAACATTACGAATAGAATTTACAAGCTTTCCAAGGAATACTACGTGCAGCTCGTAGAGCCTTGCCTACGAACTTCAGGACAGGGAAATTCGACTCATGGGTATCTTTAAGGGGCCTTTTAAAATGCTTTAACGATCGTATCCACTCTGCTAATTCCTGTCTCTACTTAAAAATATTTAAAATAATCCTACCACACCCACTTTCGCCGTGCGTTCTAGAAATTAATGGATTACAGTACTTAACAAGCATCATTTAGTAAACTGTAGAGAGATTTTCCTGTTACCTACCTCTCGCTTCTACTTCTTTCTAACATTAATCTTACATTAGTGGACTTTCAAAAAGCTTTCATGTTCTTAAGATAGTAACGATGTACGAAACAGAATAGTTAATATACTATTACAAAGCTGCTAAATAGTACAAGCTTATTAAAATCTCACGAATAACGTGAAGTTTCAATGATAATATTATTATTGTTGTAGCTTCTGATAATATTCACGCTATTTCCCGCATGTAGTAGGGCCAAGGGAACCAAGTGTTAAGACACTCCGTTCCCCACATTCCAATTTTCGAGATAATGCGTGTTGAGTGGCCGAACTCAACGTAGAGCTTAGTGTTATTACCAAAACGAGGAATGAAAATAATTCATTTTCATGATTCTCATGGTTGTAGGTTCGATACTATTGGAGGAATTAATTTTATTTCCCCCATCTGGTAGGTAATGGTTTTGCGTTAAATTTCCCGATACTCAACATATACTCTCTAAAACAGAGAACGAGATGTTTGAGTTTTTGTGTTCTCGATGCCTACTCTAGTCTACGCGAATCGCAGCGTGAAGATAAAAAACGTTAGAAATTGTCCGATAATGTTAATTGGAGTTTTTTAATTCTCACTCTTAGGAGTCCAGGGAGGCCTGACTGGAAAAAAGCTTTTTTTTATTGAGCAAGCTTTAAGTAGATTGGAAAGAGAAAATCAAAATTATACGTGTGTAATAGCACTAGCAACACTGTTTGAAATCATCCCGAATTTCTATTGTACACCTTTTATTTCGGTTCATCTAAAGACTTGTGATCATCATCTTAATTTTACATAATAAATAATGTAGTCGTTTTATCTATTCTGAAAAAAAAATAGTATCGACTATTTATACAAACGGTATAGCGTTGGTATATATATATACCAAAAGTAGATGGAACCAATGGAATTTCATATTCAGTTCGAATTATATCGAAATATTTGTGGAATTGGGATGTTTAATATCTTCCTCTTTGCCCTTATTTGTTCAATGTTCAAACGCTTTATAAGATCCGAAAGAGAATAAGTCCGAAATAGAATATTTTGTATCACGCATCTTCAAAAGATACAGAGAATCCTATGACTATACACTATACAACTGACTTCTTCACTTACGTTTACTACAGGTATATTGCTGTTGAGGGGCGAAAATTATTATTGTACTTACTTTAACGGTATCGAGAATGATTATAATATTTTAAACGATCATTGTTACGAATATATTGCTTGTTAATGATATTATATGCATGTAGTAAATTATTTACGGTTTTTTTATGAATAGCTGCAATTCATTAAATTTGATTATTGATTTGAAATCTATTTTAAGAAAAATTTAAAAAACATTTTTGGCGTGACAAAGGAAAACAAAACCTGTCAGGTGATCTATCACCGTATAGTTCCGAGTATTGGAGCTATTTGCATTGAAAGTTAGCAGACATATATCTAGTATATAACAAAAAATTAGCAATATTTTTTTATAAACTAAGAATAAACAACAACAATAAATGTCATTAGAAATGTTAAAGAATCTATTTACAGCAATTATATATTTTAATTTTTTTATTATTTTTTTAATTCTTTAGAATATTTTGAGTTCTGTTAATTTACTTCACTCGTTTAGATCACAAGTATTAAGTTATAATAAGAAATTAATTCTAATTTATATTATATATATATATATATATATATATATATATATATATATATATATATATATATATATATATATATATATATATATATATATATATATATATATATATATATATATATATATATATATATATATATATATTTAGCATAAATATATTTTAAATGGTACTTGTAGTATATTTGAGATTATTATCATTTTGATGTATGCAGGCTTCTCCAACTTTGATCATGAATTTGTCGTTGTGTACCGTCATTACAAAGTTTAAGCCACTACATACACGCAGTTCTAAAGTTGGAACAATCTCAACGTGAAAGGGTGATGGCAAATGTATATTTGTATTTCCGTAAATTTACTATTAAATGAATATATCGTTTTTTTTCTATGGAAGTTTAATTAATTGTGCATAAATTAGTAATTAGGGATGAGTATCTACGAGAAATAATTAATACTTACGTATATATATATATATATATATATATATATATATATATATATATATATATATATATATATATATATATATATATATATATATATATATATATATATATATATATATATATATATATATATATATATATATATAAAGGCCATGGGCTATACAGGTACATCTCTATAGCCTATGGCTTCATCAAACTATACTTGTGAGTTGTGAAGACTGACATACCTCCGAGATAAGTTCTCTCATACTCAGTTATTCAATTTCTGCTCATACGTGATTTGTACATAGCCCAATGCACTTTTAATATTCTCTGATGCGAAATTCGAATTCATAACTATTGCTAACTCAGTCATGATACGAATATGCCGTGATATAGGGTTATTAAATTTTCTATTTCGTTGCCAGTATAATTATTATTAGTTTGTTTACTTTATATATTATTTCAAAAGCAGCCATTTTACGTCTCCTTAGATATTACTTGTGGTTTTGTTATATCAGAAAAGTAAAATATATCAGTAGAACTCAAATATTTTGATAATTTTAGTATATATGACATAATATGCATAGCGTTTAGTTAACTACTTTCCGCCTAAATATTATGTGTTGAATGTCAGAATGCAACGCCGCCCTTGATTAAGAGAAATGAAATTAATTCAAATGACCTCTATCCGGGGCTAGAGATTGAACCTACAGTCATCGCTTTTATGTTGTCACACTACGCGACTACTACTAATTTCATATGTCAAAGAAATTTTATATGTCAAAGAAATTTTATATGTCAAATTATATTCTTTTTGTACTAATTATAATACACAAAACCTTTGCTATCTTAAATAAATTTTCCACTGAATTCCAGCCCGATCAAGAAATTTACGAATCTGAAACGTAAATTAACTTTAATGTAAGCACATTCTTTGATATAACGGATTTTGGTGGTAAAGTTTGAAAACTGAGTCTTCTAATGCCAGTTCCTACATTTCGTGGAATGTAAATTTTATTATCTCAAGATTGTCGTGTCATGAGATTATGCATTTAGTTATTTGGAAACGGTAATCGAAAAAGTTATAACCTTATTAGTATTTCTACAGCGTTGTTTATGTTTGCTTCGAGTACAGTTGGTCTTGTAATGGACCAACTTTTTTTGCTGTATTGAAAATATTTGCAAAATCTGCAAGTTTTCAAACGACCATTTGTCTTTTAACAAAAAAAAAATCTTCAATACTTTTTGGAATAAAACTGAATATCAACATCTTTATTGGAAATAAAGAAAATATCACATTAAATTACAGTTCGATAATGACTTGTCAAAAATTGTGTTGTAGTCAGTAACTATTATTCAGAAATCTTTTAAAATCATTTCTAACATCAAAATACATAAGCTTTAACATAATATTAAAAATTAAAAGTAATGAGAACAAATGTTATTTGATAAAATTATTATTAATCGTTTTAACGATAGCGAAATTGAAATTCAACCGCATCTTTTTTTTTGTGGTAGTGTATAAATATATTTCATAAATTTTATAGTAATTTTGTTGACACAAATTCTATGTTTTAAATATGTTCCATCTAGGTGTATGTATGTCACATATACACAAAGTCATATTATTTTTAAAGTGGCCCACACACGTTCAATATTATTGAGCAAATTTATGTATGACTACGTGCCACTAAATATTTACTGTGTATATATTATCTTATTACTCGTATGTATATTATCTACCCATATTGCATACACGCGTTCAATTTTATTGCATATCTCCCTTTATTGGGCAATCATTTTGAACGTGTATATACGTAAAGTTTATATTGTATACATACATACATACATACATACATCAATACATACATACATAGTAAAGTATATATTAACAATTCATGTTGATTCCAGACACTTAGAAATTTAATAACATATCAAGATAAACTAACAGATAGAAACTTTTTATTGCATACTAAGAAAACATAAAGAGGGTGCAAAGACCATTTTATTAAACATATATAACACATTAAGGTTATTGTTTTGTGAAGAAAATAGTTTTTTTTTATGAAAGCGTTTTTAATTAAAATATTAGTTTCACTTACCAATGTATAAAGGGCACTTGCATAAGCTGCGTGTTTGACGTGCAGCGTTCTGCAGCAAGGCAATGTCGTGTCTTGCTCGTGGGCCGTCCACGCTTTCATCTGTTTATCAAATTTATATTATATTAATTATTAAATTATTGATAAATGAAACAAATATATTATATATAAATTATTCCTTGACATAAAACTTTGTAAATATTTGCTTCATAATTTTGCTATTATATTATAATATACTGAACGAAATGATTGTAAATTTGTGTCTTTTTAGGACAAATACAGTAATCGACCAACTATAAATATATGAGGTAGAAAATTGATTCATTGAAAATTGATTGAGTTGATAAAAAGCAGGAGATCAGCAGGCAAGTAATTAAATTCAAAATATGATAATTAATATATTTTATTAATTCCTTCATAATTTTAAATTACATTTTAACTAGTGGCACAAAATCCCTCACATGGCATATCTGAGTATTATGTAGCCTATAAATATATCAATTTCATCTATTTTTCTTAATGTAGAAGCAGTTTTACTTCTTGATTTGTAAAACAAATAGAGTGCATACTATAATATATAAATATCTATTATACTACATATACTATATATACTACATACTATATATATATACTATAATATATAATTATGTAAAATTAACTATCGTAATTTGATAGTCACATTTATATTGTAATTTCTGGAGGATAATATATATATATATATATATATATATATATATATATATATATATATATTATATATATATATATATATAATATATATATATATATATAGATATATATATATATATATATATATATATATATATATATATATATAAATATATATATATATATATATATATATATATATATATATATATATATATATATATATATATATATATATATATATAGATATATATATATATATATTCTCCAGAAATTACAATATAAATGTGACTATCAAATACGATAGTTATTTTTACATAATTGTTAATAGAAGTAAATAATTGTTTTTTATACACAAACAAAAGATTATTAATACTTTTACATACGTAAGTATGTGATTAAATTATGCACATTTAGTTAACAAAATAAAACAAAATATTATACTTTACTAGCTTGAAACTCATATTATGTAATTTAAGTTTACCTTCGAGTTATTGATAATTCTGTTTCAATAACAGAATCACATAGCATAATAATCACTTAGGTGAGCTTATCGTGTTTATTCTATATAAGCCGACGACGGGACGTGCGTACAGTATCGCGGTCGCGTGCTTACTGAAACCTGCAAAAGCTCGGGTGTACAATTGTACTAGCTAATGTTAAGAAAACTTCGTAAAACTTTTAACAATGAAAGTCTTTTCATATAAGAATATTATATAATAATGACAGATAATATATTTATATAAGATTTAGTTAAGTTTGGTAATCGGTAAAAGGTTTTTTTTTTAATAATGTTAAATATATATAGATAGAGCCTCAATAGTATGCGTTGCTTAGTATACAGATACGTTTAATCTTCTTTTATTTACATATTTCACAGGCTTGTATGGTATTGTGTAGTATATTTGTAAATTTATTGTTAAAAGAGATTTCTACATACCTGCTTAAATATTTTATGCTAACTGTCTAATAGTTAATGTATAGTGCATAATAACTATAGAGGCCGTCGTGTCGTAGCAGTATGGCGGACCACTCTGTCTGGGTGCTACTGACACATGGAAAAATGAGTTACTTTCATTTTTCATACTGGTAATAAGACAAAGCGTGGCGTTAAATTCCGCCACTAAGCACACAATGTCATTATGCGGAAAGCGGGGAACGGAGTGTCTTAATACCAGGTGCCATCTGCAGAGCTCAGGGTAAAGAATTAAAAAAAAGGTAAAATATATGCTAAATCAATTGTATACATGTTAACCACTTGAAAGTATTTATTGTAAATGTACTCGTATATCTGTAAAGAATGTTAGTTGGCGCTTTTTTGTAATAAAAGCTGCTTCAATTAGATAGATTTTCTTTTCTCAAATGCCTTTTCAAATTTGTTTTCCAGATACTGCTGACAGCGACAATTCGAAATCCAATAAAAATAATATTTACCCATCCACTTAGAACCGGCAAACTTCGGTTCTGAACAATCTTGTTAAGGTAAATGTAAGTAAATACAGCGGTGTGACAAGATTTTGCTTGACTTTTTTTTTGTGGTTGCTTTTAGCATACAATTTTTTGGATATATGAAATGTCTTCTCATTATTTGTATTTAGATTTTTTTATCAATTGCCATTATCGCATCTGCCACAACTAATAGAAAGATCGATCACGTTTGAACAAGAAATATATTCTTTTAAACTTTGACTGTAAAGTTTAAGAAAGAAAAATTATTTATATAGTTTATAAACATTGAATTTAGTAGAACAAGAAACTGTCACCCGTCTCTTGTCTCTTGTGTCTCTCAAAGATATGCGAAATCGGGCCTTGCTAAACTTAAATTTTTAAATTTTTTCTCATTTTTTGGAGAACTGAATTCACAACCACTTTGTTGAGATAGACAGTTAGAGCTAGAGAGTAGAGATTCGATATATTACAATTAAAACTATTTTGCAACTCGATATGGTATCTAACTTTTAATTTCGTCATTCACGTTTAAAAAAAGAAAACTGTCCCATATATCTTATATTTACGAGCGCATCATAGGTTAATAAGGTTAAATGTTGAGATAACTTAATTGGCATGTTATTTGTTATTTTTAAATAAGTTTACATAAAAAGCACGATAAGTTATTAAAAGTACGTAGAGGGAAATTCAAGTAACATTATATTATCAATATAATGTAGTTTCATTGACCTTTATTCTCTTGTGTAGAAAGATGTACGATCCTTGTTTTTTATTCTGTATGTATACACATACTTTATTACAATTTGTCATATGCCTCTAAATAGTCAGTGATCTCATAATGATTCAGGGAAACTATATTTTTGTGGGTAAAGCTAAGCTATTTATTTAAGTATAATTATAGTAACATATTTATTTATTATTTTAATGCAAAAAAATGATCATGAAAATGTAAATTTTCTTTTATTAAATCTAAAGCCTAAATCCTTTCTAAAATATAGCTAATGTAAGCCATATATTTATAAAACAAATCAATATTTGCGATACATATTTCAGATAGGACTGTAAACATAATAATAGCACATATTTCAAGTACTAGAAAAATTGCATAAAAATTGGTTGTATTTATTAAGTAAGATTAAATTTTAAGAAACGAATATATACATATAAACTTTTAATAAAAATTTTAATAAATAATAAATCGTTTTATTTTTTATAAACTTTATATTTTATTATCATCATGTTTTTTTTAAATAAGACATTAGTAATACTTAAAAACAAAAAAAATTTTGAATGTACAAATTTACAATGGTATACGCGATGTATGTAGTATTTTTTTTTTGTCATATATATATATATATATATATATATATATATATATATATATATATATATATATATATATATATATATATATATATATATATATATATATATATATATATTATATATATATATATATATATATATATATATATATATATACTCAAAATGAAAAGTTCCTGCATATATATTATACACTCATACATATATAAATATATACATAGGTATATGTGTATACAGAATGGCAGCAATTTATTAAATAGTCTCCTCTAGCATCTAATCTCTTTGTCTCGGTCTGTTAATATAAACCGTGTTGGTATTTCCACGTCCATTGCCGATATAATTGGTTCTTCCACGGTTAAATCTGCGAGGGTAGTAGCAGTCGTCGTAGTCGCATGGTTCAGGTTCAGGACTGAAAATGAAAAAAATATTTTTTTCTTTTTATTCGTTCTTATGTGAGGAGTATGTACTAAGTTATATATTTTGTATATTTTTGTTCGTTATGGTTTTTCGGTGAAATAGAGAATTAAGCTGAAATTAAATAAGAATAAAATCCAATTTGTTCATTACTATTGATTATTGAAGAATTTAATAATCAATTAAATATTAGACAAACAAATATGAAGTAAGTAAACTCTTAAGTAGTTTGCTGTAAAAGGGTTAGTAAAGCTAATACATTATAACTACAATTCCTATACAACAAAAAGTCGAAAATTAGGTAAATGGTATACTAATATTTCTAAGGACACTTACACAGGGTTAGCCTGGCTGATTGTAAGCAGGGCAAAAACGCACAGGAGCAAGAAGATTGACAGCTTCATTTTTTAAATAATATTAACAAAGAACAATACGTTTGATGCTAGTCGTATCACAATCCACAAGTGTACGATTTTAGCTTTTAAATATGGTTTTATACAGCTTTAGCTTGAGCCATATCGGTAGGTCAATTTCTTATCACATTGCAATATATTTATAAAACATATTTTAGTAGGATATATTACGGTGTACGTAATTCTTGATTTTTCTAAACTTTTATAAAAGTGATATATTTTATATATATATATATATATATATATATATATATATATATATATATATATATATATATATATATATATATATATATATATATATATATATATATATATATAAAAATATTACTTTTATAATGTACTTTACTTTTAGCTATGATGTATTTTCCATTTTGTGTGATGACTTTATTACCTGTATCATAAAAATGGAAATGAAGGAATCTATAACTAAAATCAGCAATTATTTAGTTGTCAACCTAATATATTATTAAAAAAGATAAAGATAAAATATATAATTAATTTCTTTATATTCCATAATTTTATTAAATGTAAAAATATTTATACATGAATAAAAGCTTGTCACCATATTGCCATATTTTAATTTCATTATGACAAGCTATCAACAGTTATGACTAAAATAATATTAATAAAAGTGGTTAGTAGCCCATCGTCTGACATCATCAAAAATACCCACTTTAATCTTTAGTATTTATTGATATATTGTACCAATTTATAATTAATTTTGAGTGTTAACGATGATGCTTCTGAGTGAAGCTCTTAGTTTTAGCGCAATGTACGTATACAATTTTTAAATGACAACTTAATTTAAAACAAACTTACAGTCAAAATAAAAGAAACACAATATTATTACTATAACTACTATAACCACCAAAAATATCATATATTTATATATAAGTACAAAGAAATCTTAAAAATCCGCATTAATTAATGATCGGTAAAATTAATGTTACTTTGCCCTCATCACGAGCGGTGGGGCGGGGGCTGCCTTCTTGGACGCCTTTGACCGTCTTGGCCTTACGTTTGGCAGCCTTCAGGTCTCGTAGCCGGCCACCTCGACGGCCAGCAGGTGCATCTGTTAGTTGTGGGTTTGTTGATTCCTCTAGAACGTTGGAGGAGTAAATTTTAATGGACTGAGCGAACGTCATAAGACCGCCGTATGCGTCAGAATGGTTATCCTTAAAGACCATCGTACTTAGGGATGGCTTGGATAATTATATTCATAGCTATCGTACTTAAGGAGCTTAAATAAAACAGTAAAATATACCTTTCCTCAGGTGGATTGGGCGGCAAGGCAAGACAGCAGTACCTCACGGCACTGTACAACACGACACACACACAGTATACACAGACGCGAAATACGCATGAGCACGCGCGCACAATGAATATAAAAGAGACATAAATGATTAAAACATAGGATTTACTGTTATATCTTATTTAATTATTTAAAAATAATTTGTGTAAATCATTAATTTATATAGTTATATGTATTACATTTATCGTAATATAATTTTTATTATTTTTATAAATTGAATAGTCTGTTAGATAAAGTTGTAATATATTTGTATTCTTTTTGTGCTTATCGTGGTATATCTTCTGACAGGTTAGCTATTATGTACGCTACGGTAGTCCAAAAAGCAGTGCACAAATCTAACTCTTCAGGACTTTCAACATTCATAGTATCTCCTTCAGTGTGGTGGAACCAGAAATAGCGTTCGTTTGCGTTATGAAGACTTGCACCTGGAACTCCAGTCTTAGTGATAACACTGATGTCAGAGCCGGGGCTGTCTTCTTCAATTAATGTTGAGGCATTAATGGATTTAAATAATTTTAATATTTCTGCCACTATACATCGGGCTTTTTGTGTACCGGCAACAGCTAGCCCAAGTGGTGCAAAAGTGCCTTCATCGGACTCCATTATAAAATTAATGTTGTGACTCTCATTTCTGTGTTTTTCTTCATATGCATATGCACCGATCAAACCAAGTTCTTCAGCGGTCCAAAATATAGATCTGATAGTTCTTTTTGGTTTTAAGTTAAGGCGCTTTAAAATTACAGGGGTCGCCCAACTGACAAAAAGGCCACCACCGTCATCCATTGCGCCTTGGCCAACGTCCCAACTATCAATATGCCCAGATACTATTACTAATTTTTCAGAATTTTCGGAACCTTTTAAATCTATTAGAGTATTCCTAGAAGTTTTTGTTTCCAATGTCGAGGACATTGTTATATTAAGAACAATTTTTTCACCTCTGTCATAGATTCTTCTTATTAGATCAGCATCTTCCATTGAAATTGCAGCAGTTGGTATTTTTTTGATGTTATCATCATAATATTGCGATCCAGTGTGTGGTGAATTAATAGAAAATGGAGCAATAGACTTGACTAGTGATACAACCGCACCTTTTTCTGCTGCTTTCGCTGCTCCTTGTGAGCGATATACTACAGTTTCACTATATGTTGTAAAAATTGGATCGTATAATACAATTTTGCCCTCGATATCATTATCAGATAATTTTGATAATTCTTCAAAATTTGATATTACGACTACTTCTGCTTGTATCCCTTCAGGTGGAGTTGTTACGCTTCGGCCGAGACCCAATAAAGCAATATCTTTTGCTCGAGGTTGAAGCATAGTTATCTTTTCTGTTCCTCTAATCCAATGGGGTACCTATATTAATGAAAACAGATAAAGAATTAGAAAAAGACAAAAAAAAATTAACTTCATATTAGATAAAATAATAAATCGCAAGGTAGTCGCTTTACATGTTTCTACTACAGTATAACCTGAATACATAACTCTTAAGTCCCCCAGTGACTGACAGACTGCACATTAATTCATTCTGAGATATGAACATGTACAGTTTAAATAGAAACTAGAACGATAGATCGTGACCAATATACGTTTTACAACAATTATCGATACATTTATATTTATAAATGTACCAAAAATATGTCAAATATTAATAGTAGGGAAACGTGATTTTGATTATCTTAATTACCTCTAGTTCTTCCGTAACTATATCATTTATGTCCTCGTCTTGACTCAGTTGAATCATGTAATCAATAGAGTCTTCAAGTACTTGCGATCCCGATGGGCGAGCTCCAAAGATGTCAACGAATTTAGCCAACCTAAAAGTATTTTGTATATATTTTTATGTCCCGTCATTTGTAAATTAAAATGGAGGAAGAAAAGAGGAATATATATATATATATATATATATATATATATATATATATATATATATATATATATATATATATATATATATATATATATATATATATATATATATATATATATATATATATATATATATAGTCAATACAATAATATTATTATATTTGTTTTTGTTTCCATAAATGAGCCTTAAAATCACGATTTTCAAGCCAATATTATCTAATAAAGTTTACTGGTATGAAGTTCACACCAATATGTAACTATTTTTAAATTTCAAATATATTAATTCTTGAACAATTACTTGATTGCTAAATAAGTTTACTAATTATATATATATATATATATATATATATATATATATATATATATATATATATATATATATATATATATATATATATATATATATATATATATATATATATATATATATATTTTAAATATATGTTTATTTGTACTGAAGTATTTAATACTCACTCATTATAAGTCTTGCTTTTGAAGTCTCCTTCTAAAACATATTTGAATATTTCATCTCTAACGCTTTCGTAGGAAGCGATCTCCTTTATCAGGTCATCACCTAGAATAGCTTCGCAAGTATCATATTTTTTTGGTATAAATTTTGCCTCACAGATAAAAATAATAAAAAGGGTTATAAGAATTCGTGCAGAGATACTCATCTTTCTGCTCGTGCCTTAAAAATATTGTGATGTTGTGATAAGCTAAGACCCTTTTGTTGAGCGGCTATCTTATCTCTTTAAGAAATATCGGCAACTGTCGAGATGTCTATTATTATTTACTCAAGAGGCATTCAATAGATATTTCTGTTACAGATTATATTATATACGCATGTACTAAATCAAATCTATATATTAAAAAAAGATTAAACATAAAATTCTTACAATTTTACATTTTGTAAAAATTATTCATTTAATTTTGTTTTATAATAATTTTAACTGTATTATACTATATATTATATATTTTACAATTTATTATATTTTTTTGAGCGTTAAAACGTACACGCGTTAACAATGGGTTCGATTCCCAATTGGGAATGAAATATTTTCATTTACCCGCTCTGGTAAGACAAAGTACAGAGTTGAGTTCCCTTGCAATGTCTGGAATTTGAGAGGAAAATAGAATCTTGACATTTAGGTCACTGCCTAGTCATTATATACTCTGTTTATATAACTATTAGACATACTTCAAAGAAAATACATGTGTATTGCTATTTTTAGGGTTTCGTACCTAAAAAAAAAACAAAATTCTTAAAGGATCACTTTATTGACCGTCTGTCTGTCTATCTTTATGTCCGTCTGTCAAAACCACTTTCTAGAAATCGCGTAGAGGAATCAGGCTGAAATTTTCAGGCGTTTTATGCTTATCCAAATCAAACTGATCATTAATATAAGCTAAAATAAGATCAAATATAAGCTTAACGCAGAAAAAAATCATTACAAACTTATACTTATAGTTAAGAGTTATATAAAATTTGGCAAGGAGTTAGTACAGGAGATAGTAGAGTTATTACAAGTAAACAAAAACATTCGAAAATTGGAAATTTATAGGTATGTCACTGAATAAACCAAAAAACCACAACAATGTATTTACCAAACATATATGTAGTTCATTTCATACAAAATTAGTGCATACGTCCGCAAAATTTAAGCATGTCAATCTTTATAATGTGTTCTTGCCGCTGATGAAATTGGAACGGGAGTATGCAAGGGCTACTCGTACTTGACCGATATTTTAATTGTATTTTCTGCATCAGCGGAGCTTCCAGGGATTGAGAATATATCAAATATATCAAAATAAAGCTAGACTGACATTTGTTGGGTAACATGAATTGCTTAAATAAACAGATGAACTGAAATTCGATACTTTAATCAGAAATGAAGTCAGCATCATAGATGCATACCTATTTCTGTAGGTTTTTATCACAATATGTAATATGTGTATAGTCATTGTGACAAAAAGTTTATAAAAAAATAATATTACAGCAACTATACAAACATAAATGTATACATATTCTTTGAAGATTTAATATGGAGTAAAAAGTTCGTATATAATATGTATTCGTATATATATATATATATATATATTATATATATATATATATATATATATATATAGATATATATATATATATATATACTATATATATATATATATATATATATATATATATATATATATATATATATATATATATATATATAATATATATATATATATATATATATATATTGTTTTTACGCAGTATCAAGCACATAACATGATTGAATGATTCTAGTATTAAGACACTCCGTTTCTCACTTATCGCCTTTCAAGACAATACGTTTTTTAGTGGCGGTAAACAACAGTGCGTTTTGTTTTGTTATCAGAACGTGATAAATGAAAATAATTTATCCTCGAATGAACCCACAACCGTCTCGTTTACAGTAAGTAGCTGTACCACTGCACTGCGACTGCAGGATACAGGGATATAAGTTAGATTAAAACATAAAATTGCATAAAACTAAAAAAAATATTACAATTACAGATTTTTTATCACCTTAAGTTGTTTGTCATCTATAACTTATTATTTTTTTTTATTAAGTATGGCAAGCTGTAATGAACGATATTCTGCAATCTTACCCAGCTTATATATATTACAAAGATATGTTTATCTCTGTATAATTTTAGATTATGAATTTCTTTTTGTCTTTAGTTATCAGTTAAACTTTGACATATGGTATTTTATATTAGTTTTATAAGAATTATAGTATTGATGTAATGATATAATTAAATGGGCTATATTCGATATTGTTTGAAGCTTGATAAAATATTATAGCGGATGGAACAGAAAAGAGCTATGAGAACGTTATGTAAAATTAAAATGGCCACACAGTCAGTAGCAGTCTTGAGAGCAAACGTAAATAACTTTAACGTGACTGATTATGACACGGTAAGACCGCGGTAAGAACGTCAAAATAACAGCAATAACCCTGTTCCTATCAACATCGATCGTTTGATGATTTTGTATAGTTTTTGCAAATCATGTTCATTTATAGACAAATTTTCGTCTGTCCGTCTGTCAATGACTATTTTCCTCAAGATCACATGAAAGTGACAAGCAGAAATTGATATCAAGTCTTCGGGTCTATTTCAGGTCCTTAGAGAATTAAACAATCAGCCTAATAAGCACAGTAAAAAAATACCAGCGTTTATACTTTGTTTTTGTCACATTTTATGTGAAATTTTCCGCGTAGACATAACCTATAGGGTCATTTCCGTTGATCTATATTTACGAAAATTAGTATTTTATAGGTACAATAGCACAGAAAAAATATTAAAATCGAAATTTATTGTTACATCTGTAGTTTCATCGAAAATTAGTGCATATGCTCGTAAATTTAGGTTTGTCAAGTCAAATTGTAGTTCTCATTGACCTATTATTATTAAACTGGTACGAAACCCTCAATGTGCCACTCCGACTCGCATGATTTCATCATATTACTATACTGTATTTGAAATAAAATTATATATCAAGTGATATCGGTTTTTTGTACTTGAAAATAAAGTAAAATCTATCCGCAGGCTATATCAATGAGAACTAACGACTCTAACTTCTTATCTGGCGTCGGCAGCTTCACGAACCTCGACAAAAGGGCGTTTCAAAACACAATTATCCTACATATTCACGTTTTCTTTCTATGAAGGCCTAATTAAAATTTACAAACATAGTAATTTGATTCGTTCTCCTTAGTACTTCGAATATTTTTTATAAAGTACTAAAATATCATATTAGATATTTTAAAGATACTCGTAATTTGTATGATTTTTTGTTAAAACTTTAATGATATATATTTTCTTTTATTATTTAAAGTTTATTTACTGTGGATTTCTATTTAAATATTTTTTATGTCAGATGTTGTGCTTGCACAAGATATACATGATCGCCATTTGTTGACTCACATAGTGTTTCAAAATTTGACAGAAACCGTACATTTAATGTTATAACTATTGCGAAATTCTCATTTATACAATGCACATAGAAAATTTGGAAAACAACTCAAGAACATATGTATTTACAAAATAAAAAAAATATATTTTTATCACAAAATTTGATGGCCAATAAATTGTAACAACTGTTGCAATATTTTATTTATACTGTGTATGTAATTTATTTAAATTAATAGATTATTCCACTTATATTACTTTCCTTGTTATAATTATCGAGGGATATCTTCTGTAATATCAGCTATTATATATGCCACAGCGGTCCAAAAAGCAGTGCACAAATCTAATTCTTCAGGATTTTCAACATTCATAGTATCTCCTTCAGTGTGGTGGAACCAGAAATACCGTTCGTTTGCGTTGTGAAGACTTGCACCTGGAACTCCAGTCTTAGTGATAACAGTTATATCAGAGCCGGGGCTGTCTTCTTCAATTAATGTCGATGCATTAATGGATTTAAATAATTTTAAAATTTCTGCCACTATACATCGGGCTTTTTGTGTACCTGCAACAGCTAGCCCAAGTGGTGCAAAAGTGCCTTCATCAGACTCCATTATAAAATTAATGTTGTGACTTTCATTTCTGTGTTTTTCTTCATAGGCGTATGCACCGATCAAACCAAGTTCTTCAGCGGTCCAAAATATAGATCTAATAGTTCTTTTTGGTTTTAAGTTAAGGCGCTTTAAAATTACAGGGGTCGCCCAACTGACGAAAAGGCCACCACCGTCATCCATTGCGCCTTGGCCAACGTCCCAACTATCAATATGCCCAGATACTATTACTAATTTTTCAGAATTTTTAGAACCTTTTAAATCTATAAGAGTATTTCTGGAAGTTTTTGTTTCAAATGTTGAGAACATTGTTATATTAAGAACAATTTTTTCACCTCTGTCATGAAATCTTTTTAACAAATCTGCATCTTCAATTGTTATTGCAGCAGCAGGTATTTTTTTAATATTATCTTCATAGTGTTGATAGCCAGTATGAGGTGAATTGATCGAAAAGGGCGCTATGGACTTGACTAAAGATGCAACTGCACCTTTTTTTGCTGCTTTTGATGCTCCTTGTGAGCGATATACTACAGTATCGCCATATGTTGTAAAGACTGGATTGTATAATACTATTTTCCCATAAACCTCTTTATCAGACAATTTTGATAGTTCTTCAAAATTTGATACTACGACAACTTCTGCTTGTATACCTTCGGGTGGAGTTGTAACGCTTTGGCCGAGACCCAATAAAGCTATATTTTTTACTCGAGGTTGAACCATGGTTATCCTTTCCTTTCCTCTAATCCAATGAGGTACCTGTGAATTGTGAAATAATTGAAAGTAACAGTAAGTATTAATAATTTTTATTATGTATCTTTTTATTATTATAATTATTATTTTAAGTCAGTATATATATATATATATATATATATATATATATATATATATATATATATATATATATATATATATATATATATATATATATATATATATATATATATATATATATATATATATATATATATATATATATATATATATATATAATATATATATCTATATATATATATATATATATTAAAAGTGTTTTATATTTTGTTCTAATATGGAACTACGGAACGAGAGATATTGTGAAATCATATCATATAAAAAATCTAGTTATTTTATTTTGTACATGTTGCTCTTTTATTGTTTTTTTAGCTTATTTGTGACTTAAGCAGAGTACACATGGATACATGGAGCAACATGGGTCCACCACCCCCTGAGTTTTTACGTTTATTATGTGATCTTCATCTAGTACTATAGATACATTATAGAAAGTCAAACGAGGTCTGAAGACTTCGTTAATATTTTACATTAGTAAAAGCTTTTGATAGACATTATTATAAGAAATTAAACATATAAAAGACAAATATCCAAGTAAAGTGTTTCCTATTGTCCTTAATTACCTCTAGTTCTTCTGTAACGACGTCATTTATTTCCTCCTCTCGACTCAGCTGAATCATGTAATCGATTGAGTCTTCGAGTTCTTGTGATCCAGATATGCGAGCGCCAAATTTGTCAACAAATTTAGCTAACCTGAAAGTTTCAGAAATCTAAAGTGTTATAGTCATTTTTAATATTAACTTCAGTAACTTATATTTTTTATATACACAACGTCGTATAGTGTAAAGAATATATATTATTCAGACTTACTGTAATTCATTGAAAATCAAAATAAATATGTTGAATCTACATTATCTTTTAGAATGTAAAGAGTAATAAATGCAGAGAGTAAGAGTAATAATAAATGCAGAGCAATATAATATTTTAGAATTTAGACTAATAACAGAAGTAAGCTTGCGCAGCGAAAGTATTTATTACATACATTCCTCTATAAACAGTAAATATTATAGTCTGATGACCTCGCATACTAAACTAGCTAATATTTTTTATCAGTACATTTGTTAATATTTTTGCCTGATAACAAAAATATTTATTTTAATTCGAAAGTAAATAAACAGATATTTACTTTTATTTTGAAAATTAAATGAAACCAACGTATTATTATTAAAACGTATCCAATGAACACGACGAGTGTTGGTTCAAATTTCAATCGTCGCATGTAATTTTTCTCAAAAAACAGGTTTTTATAGTTTCCATCGTTTAATAGCAAATAAATTAAATTTATTTGTAACAAGATATGTAAATATAAATATGATATGTAAATATAAATATGATATATAAATATTGTATACGTATTTTTGTCCGCCTCACACATCATACAATACAAGGTTAGGAAAAGATAATCTAGTGTCAATTTAATGGCGCTTTCTACTTTTTCTCCGTATTCTAGATATTGCGGAAATTATGCCTTACCAGAGAAATATATATAATTTATTCTCCCTCATGGGGACCACCAACACGTGTAAAATCCGACAATGCACCACTACAGCTACGTAACGATGGCATCGATTCATATTAGTTTAATATTGAAAAGGCAGTAAATAATAACTTACTCATGATAGGTCTTTCCTTTAAACGGACCGGATACAACATAGTCTATTATGTCATTTACCACAGTATCGTACGATGCAATTTCATTGGCCAATGCACCAATATCACAAGATTTTAATTCCGAGTATGATTTCTTTTTAGGCGCACATTGAACTTGAGTTAGTGATATCAACAATAAACTAATATTCAAAACAAATACAAACATATTCAACGATTACTTATCTATGTACACTTTACACGTCTATACTCAAAGACCAGTTGTCGTTAAATGGTCAATGAAACTATTTGAGCTGCATATGTGTCTTATTTTATTGGTTTTAAGTGCATATAAACATATACCTTAGTAAAGAGATTATCGTGTAAAAGAATAACTAAGAATGTTATTAATCTTTTTTATTCTGCATATAGCAGGGTAGGCTAGGGAATCTAGTGTTCGACACTATATCCCCACTTTTTGGCCAGTTTTGATGATTTTAGCGTTTTGGATGAAAAATGTCACGTGTTGTCTACTTCCTTGTAGAGCTTATACCTTTTAATTTATTTATTTAATAAAAGAATTTAAATTATTTGATGATTCTCTTTACCTATGCTTAATGAAAAAATCGCGTGAAGCTAAAAACGTATCATAATATAAAGCTTAAATAACGTCAATACTACTAACAACATAATATATATATAGTACATACTTTTAATACTAACAAGCAAAATAAAGTAGAATAATGTTGTTCACGGGTGTATATTAATTGATTTTAAAATGCATTAATATTTACATAATAAAATTCTTGGTACTGATTGGCAGACAGGTCGCCAAGTCTATGAATCTATGAAGTCTCTTTGCAAATTTTATATGTAATTAATATATTATATTACCCGAATAATAAATATAGAACAATGAAGTTAATAGTCCTACTAATTAGCACATAGTAACGTGCTAACACTAGGTTCCGTCTGCGGAACAAAATGTAAATCAAAGCAAAGCGTTGAGTTCTGTGATCTGTCCCTTAACACGCAATGGAGAACAGGGTCTTTGCACAATGTGTAATAAAAAAACGCTCTTATACTAAAACTAAAAAGCTGTAATATCGCACAACATTATATATAGGTTATGTGATTTAATTATGAAATCATACAATGAATGGTGAACGTTTTTTTTGTGTTACGCTATTCACACGAGAGCACTCGTCGACAATGAGAATAGGCCGTATCCGCTATATTCCTCATAGAATGCTATAAGTGTGAATCAAGGTTGATAGTTAAGTATTATTATCTATAGTTATACAGGCATTTATTTCATGGTAAGCTCTAATTAACTGTAGGATATTGGTACTTGTAATTTAGATATAATCTGTACAAAAAGGATATTTTGCGCTTATTTTTGTGTACTATCGATAATATCCAGTTAAAGCTTAGTGTTCAGACTCTCCAGAAGGTTAAGTAGTGTTTTAAATGTCAATGAGAAAACAACCGAAATATTATCATTTCCCAATTAGGGGCCGAACAACAACGCGCATACAGTGAGATCATGTTTCTGCGGTACGATGGCCTCTAGGTATAATATACACAGATGAATGAGTGAATTATTTTGCTTTGGTTTTTCTTCTATATTTTTTACATCACAGATTTTTTCGTTCGTGCCTTTTTTGTTCTGTAACGTGTAGTCAACGGTTGTCGTCGACAATGTCTTAAATTATTTATATTCACATATCAACAAGGTGTGTCTTGGCACAATGATTATGATAAGAAGGTTACAGGATAATATGCTACCTTATATACTTGTTCATCGTAAAGTTTCTTATCCTCAATACTCAAATTACTTACACATATACTTATTATTTATACATTTTATAATTGTTGCGTTAGTTATTTAAAAAAACACATTTTTTAATTTTTTTATTTATTTATTTGCTTTTCATATTGCTTACTATTCCCAACTCGTATATCGTAAAGTATTCCGTCCATGAGGCAATATCTGCTATATTTTTTAAATAGTATATATATATATATATATATATATATATATATATATATATATATATATATATATATATATATATATATATATATATCTTCATATATATATATATATCTTCTTTCTTCTTCTTCTTCTTAGCATTATCCCGGCCTATTGCCAGGGTCTGCTTTCCTACTTAATCTACTCCACTTTGCACGGTCTTGAGCATCCTCAGTGGTTAGTCCATTGGCTCTCATGTCCTGCGTCACGACGCCCAGCCATCGCTTCCTTGGGCGTCCAGGGGTCGCGTCTTACTCCAGGGACAGACATATCAAGGCATTTTCTTCCGACGTTGTTCTTAGGCCGGCGCAAAACGTGGCCATACCATCTCAGACGACGCTCTTGGAGCTTATCCGCTACGTCACGGACCCCAAGACTACCTCGAATGAATGTGTTGCGTATTCGGTCAGCCCGAGTAACACCACACATCCACCTCAGCATCTTCATCTCCGTTACGTGAAGCTCCTGAGTGTACCGAGATAATGCTGGCCAACATTCGCTGCCGTATAAAAGAACTGGTCGGATCATGCTCTTGTATATCAGCCCCTTGAGTTTGGGCGGTATTCTGCGATCGCAGACCACACCAGTGACCTCCCGCCATTTGGCCCAAGCAGCGCTAACCCGAGCGTGGACATCGTAGTCGATGCCTCCGGACTCGTGCATAATGGATCCAAGGTACCTGAACTTCTCCGACTTAACGACTGGCTCAGGCCCGATGTGGATAGTGCTCGAGTCTGGGTTCCCGCAAGCCATGTACTCGGTCTTTGACACATTCAGTTTAAGACCACCGTTCTCAAGCGCACCCTTCCAGGCATTCACTTTACGCTCCAGCATCAGTCGGTTCTCGTCAATGAGTAATATGTCATCGGCATACATCATCAGCCATGGAGGCTGGTCCTAGATGTAAGCCGTGACAGTATCTAGCAAAACTACATTAAACAAAAGTGGACTAAGAGCTGAGCCTTGGTGAACCCCTACTGTAATTGGGAAGTGTTTGGTATCGCCAACAGCGGTCCTAACTGTAGAAACAGAGTCGTTGTACATGTCTCTGATAATAGCAAAATAGGATTCAGGGATCCCTTTGGATCGCAGTGCCCACCAGATACACTGACGTGGCACACAGTCAAAGGCCTTCTGCAGGTCTAAGAATGCCACATGCAGAGCTCTCCTCTTTTCCCTGTGTGCATCAAAATTCTGAGGGCAAAAATAGCGTCCGTAGTGCCTGATCCTGGCTGAAATCCACATTGACACTCAGAGACAGTACACTCTCGGCGGTGCCTGAGGGCGATCACGCGCTCGAAGAGCTTTATGCCCCTATAACTACCGCAATCTTGAACACTGCCCCTTCCTTTGTAAATAGGGGTAACAAAACTGTGCCGCCATTGATGTGGCATCGTTCCAGTGTTCAAAATGCGGTTAAAAAGATCAGTAAGCATGAGCACACCACGAGAGCGCAACGATTTCCACGCTTCGATCGGAATATCGTCAGGTCCCACCGCCTTGCCGTTCTTCATGCGTCGAAGACAATTCCGAGTTTCATCAAGGGTTATTGGAGCAATAAGTCCCAGGTTAGGTGGTGGTTCAGACGGAATACTACCCGGGTGCTAAGTATTCAGCAGCTCCAAGAAGTAACTTCTCCACCTCTCCTTCACAGAAGCATGACTACAAAGCAGCTTGCCCTGGGAATCTCTGACGCAAAGACATTTTGTGATATCTTACGTCGCTTTATCCCGAGCACGTGCCAATTTGTAGATGAGCTTCTGCCCTTCCACAGTTTCAAGTTTATCATATAGAGGTAATAAACTTTCACTGCGGGCTCTGGCTACAGCTCTTTTGCTGGCACGTTTCGCTGCTATGTACTCCAGCCTATATATATATATATATATATATATATATATATATATATATATATATATATATATATATATATATATATATATATATATATATATATATATATATATATATATATATATATATATATATATATATATATATATATATATATATATATATATGTATATATATATATATATATATTATGACAGATAATGTAAAAAATATAATAGACAGCTACCGTAAAAAAGAGGAAATCGACTACAACTTCAACTAATTTAAAATATCAAGAATTTAAATACATAATATGTATAATTATGCAAGCAGAATTATAATATTTCAGTGGCTCCTAGATCTGACGATTTCTGTGATGTTTTCTGTGAAGATTTTACTTTTATTATAGATTAATTCTTTTGACCATTTATGTATGCAGTACTTTACACACAAATTATTATAATCAATAAAATTAAAGCTTTATCTGTAAACGAAATACAGAATTAAACGCGAATCCATACAAAAATGTACTCATGTACCCTAATCTTAGATCAAGGTCATAACGACCTACGTATTTCGGCATAGGACATATTAATGAAGCGAGCGGCGTAGCAGAACGTCGCACGCGTAGGTTAGATCACTATTCAACTCGTGAGGTGTAAACAAAACAAATCCGGTTTCCATACAGCATTTTCAGTGTATAAAACTCGTACAAAAATATGAATATAAATAACAAATTATATTAAATCAGTTTAGTAGTGATATCATACGCAGTGCATAAGTGATAGTGGCCATTTATTTACCGTCCGAAATGTCTGTAAAGAAATCTGCTGTTTGTTTACGTTTTTTTCAAAATAATGCTATTAGGTAAGTGTCATGTCAAATTTATTGCTAAGTGTCTAATAATATATATTTTTTTAATAATTTTGGAGAAATTTTTATTACTTTTATTCAAAATACATATATATTTACTAAACAATTACATGTATTCGTCTGTTTGCGATTTTTTTTGTAAAGGCGGTTGTATATTCTCGGCGGTTGTATATACTCAATTAAAACAACATGTAAGGTAAATGGAAAGAACCTAGAGGCAGATTATTTAAATTTTTGTTACAATTTTAACGTATATCTCTTTATAATGAAATTATTTAACTAATTATATCACCACTTTCAGGTTTCTATCAACTACGAATGAAAAATCTTTGGAAGAATCTAAATTAAAATCATGGAGAGAAATACCTGGTCCTCCATCGTTTCCTTTAATAGGGCAGTTGTTTACATTTTTACCAGGCGGTAATATTTGGTTATTGTTTATATAGAATTAACTTTACTAACATTTAAAATATATTTATACAAATATATGTAATTTAATACTCCTTTCATTATTTCATATCAATGAATGGCTCAACTTTTTGCTTTATATTTTTCGATTTTGCCATTTTAGGTATGTTGTATAAGAAAAACGAAGAATTACCGGAGATTTTATACAAAACGTATGGCCCTATTGTAAAACTCGACAGCATTTTCGGATCTACCCCAATGATATTCCTTTATGATCCTGAAGCTGCAATCAATGTAAGTAACTTTGCTTTGTGCTTTAATTAGTCCGTGCTCTACTGTCAGTTTCTTAGAGACGTTCATATCCTGTTTCATGGATTCACCGTACGCGAAGGATCTAGACCCTTCGCGTTGTAGAAAGAGCTTAGAACAGAGCCTGAGACTAGAGAGGGTAGGTTTAAGAGATGAATGGCGCATTAACACTCGCCGCCACTGTCCGAGCTACCATATTATGAGATAAAAACTGTAGATCTCTTTGTTTTTATGTTGTCTGAATAACATGTAGAACGTAGGAGTACTCTATTTTTAAATAATATACTTTTATTTCAGGTTTTTCGAAGTGAAAACTGGACGCCTATTCGTCCTGGATTTCAATCATTGGAATATTTCAGAAAAGTTTACAATCGACGAGACAGTCCCTCCAATGCTAGTCTGCCCTCAACTGGCTTATTGACTGAGTGAGATCATAATTTGTTGATAAATAACAAAAATAGCTGTAATAAATACTACGTTGAAGACAAAACATGGAATATCTTATTTCAATCTGCTAACGTTACAAGTAATATTACACTTCTTGCCCTTTTCTTAAGAAGTATTACAGAATCGTCTATTGATAACACTTATCATTGACAAATACTTGTATTTTGATAAAACGTTACCATATACTCGTATATATGTGTATATTTAGTAATAATCGTAATAAATGCCGTATTAGTAAGTTCTCCTTATTCGAGATTTTTTAGTTTTTTTCTAAGCATTATACTTTATCCCGAGTTTAGCGGAGTAATCAGTTTTCAGCATTTCACCCAAATTTTGAAATTTAAAATGTTAGGCGGAAATTAAAACCGATCTTTTAAAACTTCTTCTATATGATCAGAGCCGGCAAAAGATAATAATTTAAGTCTCTGAGTAAGTATCAAACCCGAAATCATCATGTTTACAACTAGACTAGACTTATTTTTTTCACATTTTTACATATTAACGTATAATATTCATATATCAAACACCATACCTAAATAGATAAAAAGTAGAGAAAACATTCAAATAGTATCTTCATAAAAATGCGGTAAACGTAAAAGAATAAACAAATAAAACATATCCCAGTGAAAATATTGAAATAATTATGAATTAACATCAAATTCTTGTTAAAGACATGGGGAAGACTGGAAAAAGTTCCGATCGGTGGTTAACCCAGTGTTACTGCAACCTAAAACTATCAAGCTCTATACGGAACCTCTAAAAGAAGTAGCAGAAGATATGATAAAGAGGTAAAATCCAAGAAGATCCAAATACATAGGACAATAATTCATTGAAACATTTTGTGCGTATTTCTAGTGTATTATAGTTTAATAGCAACTTGTCTTTTTCAGAATGAAATCAAAACGTAATGAGAAAAATATGATAGAAGGTAAATTTGATATTGAAATGAATTTATGGGCATTAGAGTCAATTGGAGTTGTTGCTCTCGGAGGTCGTATTAATTGTATCGATTCCTACCTTCCCGAAGAGTCCCCTGTAAGAAAATTAATTCAATCAGTTCATAATACTTTGGATGCGGCAGAGAAACTCGACTTTCAACCAAGTCTGTGGAGATACTTTTCAACGCCAGCTTTTAAGAAAGCAATGAATCATTACGATGAACATGTTCAGTTAAGTAATCTTTTTAATTGACCTAACATTTGTATAATTGATTTAATACGTATAAGTACTAGATAAATATTCTAATAGAGTAAATTTAATTATACAAGTATTTTTTGAATTGTCAGATTGAGTAAATATTTCGTACACAAAGCTATGGAAGACTTAAAAGTAAAAGAAAAAAACGACGATGAAAAGGCTGTTTTGGAAAAGTTACTAGAAATAGACCCTGAAATTGCAGTGACTATGGCAAGTGACATGCTACTTGCCGGAGTTGACACGGTATAAAAAAATTAAAATACCAATTACAGTGTTAATCTATAATGATTTAATTCATATTTTATAAATTATCATATTTTATAAATAATATACCTATATAACCTGAATGATAAATTGTGCTTATATTGAAGTCACAATCTTTTTAGAAGACAAAGTTAAATCTAAATAACTATTTGTATTATTATGTACATACATTTATATATGTATGTATCTATACACGACTGTTACCATATTAATATTGTGAATATAAGAAGCTAAATGTATTTTTGCTTTTAGACGGCAAATTCTGTGATGGCGGTCTTATACTTATTAGCCAAGAATCCAGAAAAACAAAATAAATTACGTGAAGAGATATTGTCAAAACAGGAAAAAAGACCATATCTCAGAGCTTGTATTAAAGAGGCAATCAGGCTAATGCCAGTAGTGGGTGGTAACTTAAGAAAAACCAGTAAGGAATACAACGTGCTAGGATATAGAATACCAAAAGATGTAATTTATTATTATAATCACTCAATTTCCAAATAATTATTTATTATTGTGATTTTTATTCTTATTAAAGTGTCTTATTATAATGCAAATTTTCTAATGTTACTTAAATCAAGGCTTATAAATTAGTCATTGGCCATATTCAAACGTGTGTGTGTGTCAAAATGCGTTTCAGTTTTTTTAGCTTCACGCTGTATACCGCACATAGCAGGATAGCCAGAGGGAACCGTAGGCTGAAGGAACCTAATGTAACGACACTCCGTTCCCCATTTTCTGTGGCGGAACATTTCGAGTGGCGGAACTGAACGCTGCGCTTTTAAATTGTTGCCATAGCGAAAACAAATTAAATAATTCATTCTCCCCTAGTAGAAATCGAACCCACATACCGTCGCGTGTAGGCAGACGCTATCGCCTATGCGCCATGACGGTCCTCACAATATTTATCTCTATAAAAAGTTACTACAACGTACTTAAGCATTTTATTTTTCCCCGTTTTTAAAGAAATTCCGGATATCTGGAATGCCAAATGTTAGAAAATTACGCTAAATAGTTTCCGCTACGCATTGTCAGTCAGTCACTGTTTATAATGGAAGAAGTTTAATATAAGTCTAGATAAATATGTTGGTTTCAATATTTATACATGGGTAATGATTTTTAAAAATTGCAGCTCTTTTTTATAGTTGCTAATCAACATATGTGTTTGTTGGAAGAACATTTTCCAAGACCGATGGAATATATTCCAGAGAGATGGCTTGTTGATAAAAATGATCCATTGCACTATGGGAAGGCACATCCATTTGTTTACGGGCCTTTTGGATACGGAACAAGAAGTTGCATAGGTACTCGTATAATATATATTTTTTACCATTTTTAATACTTAGGTACGTCTATATTTTCTAATTAAAGATTGCCAGCTTCAGAAAGTAATGATGATTTACGAGACCGAGTAAAAAGCGTTCGAAAAGTCCGTCTTTTAATACAGTGTTAAAAAGCAAAATTCTTATTTTAATATTTTGTTTCACCAGGTCGACGCATAGCCGAATTGGAAATAGATACATTTGTTGGCAAGATAATAGAAAGTTTCCAAATAGAGTGGTTTGGCGAACCGATAAAGACTCGAGCGAATACTCTGAACTATTTAATCGGACCGTACAATTTTATTTTTAAGGACATTTAAAATCGTGTTTTATTTTTTAATAAATATGATATTTATTTATTAAATTTGTATTATATATTGTTTCTATTCATTCCTTTTGTTGAAGATTCTTAATACCATGGGGAGTATTGGGGAACAGTTTGACCTGATAGCTGACGCAAAATTTTCTAACCGCATATTTTTTTTCGAAAGCTGCTGGAGATAAAACGAGCAGGGTAGCTCAAAGAATGATTTATAGAGTGGGCCCCGTCACGCCAAGCCACGGACGTTGCGGCGCATGTTAGATGGGACAAAGGAGTGTAACCTTCCATTGTAGTGACCGTTGGCTACAGTTAGGAAATCGTCGGGGTTTAGAAGGAAGCTACGAGTGCGTCGAATTAGTAGATGTGAATGTGGATGTGGATGTGGAGCGTACTTAGCCGCTTTAACGATTTCTGGTCGATACGACTTGGGTACATTATAAAAGCGCGTCTATCTCACCCTTAAAAACCTGCAACGCACCTGTAGCGCATCGGGCGCTACACGGGGTTGAGCACGGGGACGGCGGTGATCACTTAAGTTCAGGTGATCTAAAATCTCGTTTGCCTTGTCTTTAAAGTTATAGTCGAATTCCAATTTATTATTAATACTCAATATATATACTTTCCTGGTGCAAAGGTAAATACATATATAGCAGCCCTGTTCTGTAACATTTATATTAATATAATAGTATTGATACTATAATACTTGCTTTTTTTTTGCTGAATTGACCGGGTATATTGTTTAAGTCCATATTGTCTGTGGTCGCTGACTCGTATGTTACGCAACACCACCCAAAACGAGAATATCCCATAGGGACAGTATGATATTAATTGGAGATTTTATCAGTGTTCTCCGCGGTGCAATAAACTGTACACAGCTCGTAAGATGCAAGCAATAATACACGTAAGTTCAACTTGATCGTTAGATGAACTTGGGTTATGTGACGTCACACTTTTAGCTTTGCGAGCGCACGTTACTTAACCTTTTCTATTTAATAATTAGAGGGAAATTAGTTATATATTTTCATTAAGAGATTCCACGAGAAATCCGAAGTAACGTCCGATCGCAGGCAAAGTGTAACATATTGCACCTCTAAGCATATCTCAACAAAACTGTGCTGTCAATTTAAAAGTGACGAGCATATTCGTAAGTACAATAAATCTTTCAGATAAGTATAATTTTTACTTTTGATCTATTTCCAGCAGCTATATACACCTTAGGATACAAAACGGGTACCTATTTTTATATGCTTCTGTAGTAGATTCATTGTTGTTATCATTCGTTAATCATTCTTGAGAGAAAACTGTCGAACCCTACCTTACTACTTATTTAATAATAATAATAATAATAATAATAATAATAATAATAATAATAATAATAATAATAATAATAATAATAATAATAATAATAATAATAATAATAATAATAATATAATAATAATAATAATAACCCCCCCAGGGGATCACCTTGTCGTGGTGGGGGGGCTTACGGATATTAGGAACAGGTCAATAATGCACGCTATAACATCTAGCACACATTAAGTTATCTCTATAAAAAAACCACTAACAACACGGTCAACCATATCCAAACCAACGATCCCAAACCCCTTTTATTAATATGAAGAAAAATAATCATGGGTATAATTTGCGGCCGCTTCCTGGAGTTCGTCGGGGCGCACCTGGAGCCGACGCTGGGTGTTTCAGCATACGGGCCGTCGGTGATGAGGAGCTGAGCAGGCGGGCTCCCATCGGGCTAGATTCCGAACATAATACAGCCGAGCAATCATCCTTATCATCATCATTATCACCTATTTCATCAATTCGTTCGTTTTCATCACCTTCATCATCAAATAGATCATCTATAATATCACCTACATCTTCATCCGTTCAATCAACACATAACATGATTTTGGAGGATGTTGTGCAGGAGGCAAATGCCTGTGTACCTGCACCCACCTTCATAATTCCTAAGGTGCGCTATAAATGGAGTAAAGAAATGAACGAATTTATCCTGCGCACATATTTACACCTTACATTACTAGATACTGATATCAACGCTTACTTAATACCATTACATACAAAATTTATTGAAAAATTTCCGCATATGAAAATAACCCGCCAACGTGTCGGAGACCAAAGAAGAGCCATAGTACGTAATAAGTTACTGCCACAAACTACAATAGATAAAATTTATGAAGAAGTTAAAAAAGCACTAGAAAATGTAACGAATCCAGACCAACGCATTCAGATAAATAATAATAATAATAATAATATATTAAATTCAAAGGATGGACGACGTATGAAATGGACTGAACAATATAATAAAGCTATAATAAAAGCATATTTTAGAATAACACGTCTAGAAACTAATAGAACAGCTTATAGAACATACCTTCATCAAGATTTTATTACCAAATTTCCACATTTGTCTCATATTTCAGAACAAAGAGTAGCAGACCAGAGAAGATCGATTGTTAAAAATAAGCTTCTGTCAATGCAAAAAATAGAAGATATTAAAACAGAAATAGCATCAGAACTACAAATAGAAACTCAAAATAGTCAATCTGAATTTAATGTAGTAACTATTAACAATACAGTCAATGTAGATGTAGAATATATTGAATATTCTACCAATATTTTACAAAATAATACAGATACTTGCAGTCCAGAACAATCAAATCTAATAGAAAGAAATACAGAAATCGACAATACATTTAACGAGTGTTTAACGTACTTCACAAATACTGAACCTACTAAAAGAAATTATATACCCAGACAGAGATCATCAAAAAGATTATCTCGAATAGTTGAATATATAAATACAATATTGTTACCAGAAAATATTAGGAAAGATACAAGTTTTAAATCATTTCAAACTATAATATATTGTGCTGCGTGGACTGCAGCGAAAATTAATGGCGCAAAAATAAAAATTGTACAAGATACCACAATTAAAAAATCATCTATAAAGAAACCCAAATGGCAGATCCGACTCGAAAAAAAAGTGGAAGATTTGAGAACTAAAATTGGCCGATTAACGCAATTCATCCAAGGTAATAGAAGCAAGAAAATAATTCATCATGTTAACTTAATTAAAAAATATTATAAAATACACTCTACACACGAAGAAGCGAACACACAACTGTTACATTTTCTGGATACGCTTAAACAGAAACTTACACTTACAAGCAGCCGATTACAAAGATACAAAATATGTACATTACGTAAAACACAAAATACTCAATTTATTTGTAACGAAAGACAGTTTTATAGGAATCTAAAAAGTTCAACTACAAACTGTATTGAAAATTCAACACAAACTACTCCTACAGGAGATGATTTTCGTACGTATTGGGCCTCTATATGGGAAAATCCCGTTACACATAATTCTAATGCAGAATGGATTAATTCTGAACAAATACAATATCAGATTAAAACAGATATGCAATTTGATAATATATCTCTTGTTATATTACAGTCATCAATAAAAAATTAAGTAATTGGAAAGCACCTGGTTCCGACTTTATTCATAACTTTTGGTACAAGAAATTCACACATGTACATATACATCTTCTTAAGCACATTAATAATTTTATTCAAAATCCACATGTTATGCCCAAATATGTAACAGATGGAATCACATATATGATCCCAAAAGATTCTAATAATCTTAATGATCCCTCAAAGTACAGACCTATAACATGCCTGCAGTCAGTATACAAAATAATTACATCTTGCCTTACAGAAACAATTTATAAATATTTAGATGATAATAGTATTCTTACAGAAGAACAAAAGGTTGTAAAAAGTTAAGTCAGGGTTGTAAAGAGCAATTAGTTGTAGATTCTGTTATATTAAAAGAAGCGCAGAAAAATAAAAGAGACATTTTTACTATGTATATTGACTACAGGAAAGCTTATGATTCAATTCCACATTCCTGGTTATTACAAGTGTTAGATATCTATAAAATACACCCAACAATTAAAAATTTCTTGAAGGAAACGATGAAGGATTGGACTACAAGATTGAAATTATCAACTTTAGATAACAACCTAGATACTGACCCCATTAAAATAAAACGCGGTATATATCAAGGTGATGCATTAAGCCCTTTATGGTTCTGTCTTGCATTAAATCCTTTGTCTAATATTTTAAATTCGACTAATGCTGGATACAAACTAAAATATAAGAATAATTTGACTTACAAAACTGAATATAAGATTGTTAATCATTTACTATACATGGACGACATTAAATTATACGCTGAAACGAAAGAAGACTTAAACAATTTAGCAAAAGTAGCGGAAACATTTTCACAAGATATTTATATGGAATTCGGAATAGATAAATGTAAAATTAATGCTAGTAAAGCAGGACAGAACTATATTCATGAATATTTACTGAAGAACGGGGAATATATAGAATCACTGATGGAAAATGAAACTTACAAATATTTGGGATATATTCAATCAAAGCTAACTCACCACAAGGAGGTTAAAGCAAACCTGATCAAAAATTTTAAACATAGGTTAAATTCCATACTCAAATCTAAACTTAATGCGAAAATACTATAAAAGCAATCAATAGTTTTGCAATACCTACTCTTACCTATTCGTTCGGAATTATAGCATGGAACAAAAGTGAATTGAAAAATCTTCAGCGCATCATTAATACAACTTTGACTAGAAATCGTAAGCATCATCCAAGATCATGTGTGCAGAGAATGACATTGCAACGAATAGATGGTGGCAGGGGATTAATAGATATCCTAAATTTATATAACAAGCAAATAATAAACCTAAAAAATATTTTTATTTAAAAGAAACACATCCACACTGCATGAATCCATAATAGAAAATGATCATAAGCTAAGCCCACTAACCTTAAAGAAAATAATTCAATAGCAAATGAAATACAAACAGACAGACTGACTAAAGTTCACGAATGGGCCCAGAAATCTCTTCATGGAAGACATTGGAGCGACCTAAGTCAGAATTACGTCGACAAAACAGCATCGAATGAGTGGCTTAGACGCGGAGACCTCTTCCCTGAGACTGAAGGGTTCATGGTGGCAATCCAGGACCAGGTGATAGAAACAAAAATTATCAAAAATATATCATAAAAAAATCTATATCCGATACATGTAGACGATGCAATAGGGCTTCAGAAACGATACAACATATAACCGGAGCTTGTACATCAATCGCCCAGACTGATTATAAGCACCGGCATGACCAGGTTGCATATATCATTCATCAAAAATTAGCAATTCAATATAAACTTATTTCATCACCACCAATACCATATTACAAATATACTCCGGAATCTATAATGGAAAATGACTTTTATAAATTATATTTTGATAGAGCCATATTGACTGACAAAACTGTACCTTGCAATAGACCGGATATCACATTAATAGATAAAGTAAATAAAACCGCACGAATAATAGACATTGCAATACCTAATTCGCATAATTTACAAAGCACCTTTTCGGAAAAGCTCACTAAATACGAAGACTTAAAAGATGAAATAATTAGAATGTGGAAATTGAAGAAAGTAACAATAGTACCAGTAGTTATTTCTACAACAGGCGTTGTTCCCAAAACCCTCCACCACTCTATCGCTACACTAGACTTGCCTCCCTATATTTACGCCCTTCTGCAAAAGGCAGCGATTCTAAACACGTGTAGAATAGTTTTAATTTTTAAGCCTCTCAAATTAATAAATTTCACTTTTCATTACTCTGGCTCTCACTTGACCTAGGTCCGTGATTGTCAATATACCGGTATATTTCATATATCGAGAGTAAAAAATAATAATAATAATAATAATAATAATAAATTTATTTCAGCAAGAAATATGCGATACAGATAAACTCTAGATGTATTTATGATTTGGCATATCTACAAATCTAGAGGAGAGCGATGGCAACCGTACCAATGTAAACTGTGTCACAGCTGCCAGCTGCTTGCTCCTTAACAATTTTATTTAAGTATTTTATTGATATTTCTATACATTACAGTGACTCAAAGAAAATAGGATACTTTAGGAATGAAATGAATTGTTTAAATCATCTGTATGTACGGAATTATAATATTTAATCAGTATCCCATAAATAGAATTTTTTTTTAATCAGTATCCCATAAATAGAATATAATTTTTTTTTACTTTAAAATTCACGGAGTTCTTTACAGTGTAGCTTCTAATCCTTATTTTGTTTGATTTTCACAATTGCTAAAACTTATAATTTACCAACGGACAGAAAGTTTATGTACAGAAAAATAACAAACTTTATTAATTAATTTTTGCTCGACAGGAACTGTAGCATCCTAATATATTTTCAATAAATTATGACCAAGTTACTAAATTTACGCCACCTTATAAAAAATTACTTGATTATAATATATAATTTTAACTTTAGATATATTTACTTTAACCTTTAGATATATATACTATATCCACATACTTCTGAATGTCCCTGAATATCAGGCGGGCAAAATCATTGCATTGCATTTTCAAGCAGCTTTTGTATATACTCATATATATATATATCATATATATGTATGTATATATGTGTATATGATATTATGTATATATGTGTATATGAAAGAATAGAGTAGTATATGATTTTATTAGTATTTTATTATATTTATTGTTCATACCCCTAACCCTTTTCCTCCTCTTTACGTCCAATACCTTAAGGTTGCCTGGAAGAAATCTTTATTTAGCCATAAGGTCGGCTATTGTACATGCTTTTTTTGAGGCATTTTATTTTTTTGTTTTTGTATTGTTTTATTTATTGGAGTACAATAAAGCATTATATTGTTAGATATTATTATTATCCAGCATGGTAGGGATATCTCGCCTAGTCTCAAGACAATAAGTTCTTCTCTTTTCACGTGAACTGGAGACATTGCTTGTATAATGGCAGAACTCACGTTGTGTTCCCGCTTTGTCCTGTCAGAGCGGGAAAGTGAAAACAATTAATTTTCTCTAGGGAGGATCGGTCCCAAAACCATCGTTTACAATCCGACGTCTATATAATCTTGTATTATATAGACAAAGTTAAATACTTTAAATTACACTAAGTTATATGTACCACTTTACAATGCTAATAGAAAATCAAAAATTCATTAAATTGTCAGCAGAATTTCAAATGCAAACATCGAACAAGATATAAGAGAAATATTTTGTATAGTTTTTCCTATATATTCGATGTATTTAGCTTCAACCTCATTGCATTGATTGTGTATGCAAAGCTTCAGGCTAATATGCATAATAATTATTGTTAGCGCAAAGACCTTCTGTGTGGTGTTACTATTTGCATAAATTGATTGAAATAAGGACTCCCAAATAATGAATATGGGGCACACCTCAGTAATAAAACGTATTGATTTCTTGTATTATCTATATTAAAACTAAATTATTTTTCTCATCAATGTTGGTATCTAACACGAAAAAAATTCATTATGACAAAGGACCGCTGAAATATAACTTGACTAAATATTTTTACACCGAAAATCATTTTAGAAAATTCAAATTCCAAGACAAATGATTTATGTAATTATGAAAATTTTAGCATTCAATTAGAAATTTCCTTACTTTCAGACGTAGATGTTTCCTACATTGCGCTAGAGTAGGTGAACATTTTGTATGTACCAGAGCGCTTGGAAAAGCATAAAAAAATATTCATTTATTTATATTTATTCTGAAATTAAATGTATAAATATTATGCACAGTTTCCTTATAGTTCTAAAAGTGTGTAAGTAGTTGGTTCGAATCTTTCAAGAACTATAGCTTGACCAAAAAACTATATACTGTATGCATAGTAAATGCTATTAAGAGAGTAAAAACAAGAGATATATAACTTACAGAGTAATTTCTCATAGTATATTTCATATGTCGCCGATAAGTGCGATACGATAAAAATAAATAAAGCACAGTATACATCATAAGACCCTATTCATTCGATAATAATAATGGGATCGCGTGCCAACGACTTATATGGAAAAGGTAAGCCTGTCCTTGGTATTACAAATCACCTCAATGTCAACAAGTAATTTGTTTCGATTTGCTTCTTGTTTATAACGTTGTGTAGTTTGCTGAAACCTTTTGTGCCTTTTGTACCTTCTTTATTATGTTTATATAACCATAAAAAATGCATGTTATTGTTCAAGTTAGTAGCTATGATATACAATTACATATGTCTATATTAAGCTATTAGAATTTAAATATTTAAGTGGTCTTCTCTTTTTCTTTTTTTCTTTAGTTATGGCGTTACGAGCGTGTCAGTTGATCACAATTAATTTTTGAATCATTGAGCCAAGGGTTTCTGACTTGCCTCGCGTATTGCCCTGGGATTCCTGCAGAAAGACCTGTATGACTATATCTTGCCCTCTGGTGTGGTGGGTTTGAGACTTTAAAGTTTTTATAAGTTGATCTCAGGTGGTAGAAAGCTTCCACGCGTTTTCTGTATTAAAATTGGAATATTATTGTATTTCAGTACAACATTTTGAGGATATATCTGTTTTCATTAGCGAGTATATGAGGTTTATCAAACCTAGATAGATTGATATATTATTATGTCAAATTATTATATCAATTGACAGACGAATGCCACCTCAGTCTACCCGTGACCACGGACTTCTGCAAAGTGTTCGAAACGTCGGGTTCCCAAAAATAATGTCGATACTCGATTAATTGTTACCTGTTGGACTGTTTTATTCAATATGTATAAATATCGCGAAAATCAAAGATCTTATATACCGATTAACTCTTTATATTTAAAATGAAAGTACTATTGTTAGTTACTAGAGTTATTTGATATGTAAAGTGGGTAATAAAGTAAGTGATACGAGATACTGTTTACCGTTTTGGAATGTTAAAAAAATATTACAAGCAACAATTATGCTAATACGCTGTCACGATGCAGGTACCGTCTTTAATCATAAAAAATAAAAATATTAATTATAACTTTCAATTGTGTTATTTGTTTTTTTTTTAATAAAATTCATTTTTCTTGACTGTCTTGACAATATTTCATATTTATTGCTAAAATAATTATAATGTATACGTAGATATATATTATATAACATTTTTATATTATGCCACATTATTTAGGTTTTATATAGCAAACCGTTTGATTATAAAATAAGGGTAATTAAGGGAAATGATCAGAAAATATTACATGAAAGTGTTGTTTATTTTGTTCCCTTCTATACGAAAGTTGTCTTCGAGCATTTGTTTATACTGTCCACAAAGTTAGTTTATTTAACTTTAAGGAGAAGACTTTCAGAACTTTCATAAATTTCAAAGTAAATGAAAAGTGTAAACTTAATAATTAAATTTCAAGAAGTGAAGTACTATTGTAAGGCATTACATGTATAGTGTATATTTAAATTTTACAAAGAAATGCAGATAATGTTTAAATTTTATTATTGTTATTCCGGACTTACACAGACTTACTCGAAAATAATTCAAAAAGCTAACAACATAACTAGGTAAATTGTAACAAGCTTGTAATAATTTCAACGTAGCTCGATAATAAAGTTTCTTTTTTGTGATGAATACAATCAGTTTTCTACTTTTAGCGAATTTGTTTTATGCTATTTGTGAGCTATCTACCATATATAATTTAGGATGCAGTTCTAGGCGGCCTGTATATTTACCACAATTTTTTTTTAATTTCATCTGCAACAGTGTCCAACTTGACGTTTTTATGGATTTCCCTGTTTGTAACAAACCATGGTATTTAGCTGATTGTTTCCAGTACATACTTTTGTGGATCCTTTGGATCGTGATGATAATGAATCTGCAAGCAAACAGGCCTCAGTACTTGTTATCGAGGCTCAGTTTATTGTTACACTCTAGTATCTAATAAAGGTTTCTGAATCGCATACTAAGTTCACACCACTTTGTATTTAACGTGGTTCATCCAACCAAGAAAGTACCAAGTACTTGACGCTGTTGTTATGTGACAGTGTGGTATTTTCCAATTTTACTGGTGGACAGTTTCCTTTTTTCAAGGTAAAACGGACCTGCATTAATTTGCTTGCACTTGCATGTGTTGATTCAATCTATTCTGCAGGATTAGTGACATATAGACGGGGTTTTTATGACTGGCTAGTAGTAGCTGAATCGTTAGCAAACGTTGCCGAAGTGACCCCTTCAGTCTGCGTAAAGTATGACGTATACAGTATATACAGTAGCAGTCCCAAAACTGACCCTTGAGGCACAACAGCTTTTATTAGGAAGAATAATGATTTTGCATCTGCTTCTTTGACCTGGAACATCCTGTCTCCATCTGCTTCTTGACTGAGGTAAAATTTTAGCTGGCTATAACTCTGGTGGGGCGATAAAAAATTATAGTTTAATTAGTTCGATATTAACGCTCGGACGGTATCCCGCCACTTTAATTTTTTTTCGTCTTCTAAAAAAACTAATATAATGTAAAAAATTGTACCCATATTCTCTTATAAAAATTTGCTTAAGTAGCACTAGAATATAAATTAAGTAATCAGCTTACAGCATAATTTATTTAATCTTATTGTTTTTGCATGAACAAAAATGTTAATGAATTACTATGTGTTAATTAAATTAGTTAAGCCATCTGTGGTTCCCTGAATCATAAACTAATTACAGTATACCACCCCACATACATATATTACCAATTTTGCTCGCAGAAAGTTCATTAAATTCGTTAATCAAATTGTGTTGACATTAGAGATGTGCCGACTATGACTTTGGCCGACTAGCCGACTAGTCGGTACTAACGAAGACGACTAGTCGTCCGATTAATAGACCAATCCTATCATTTGTAATGTGTGAATAATTGAAAAGTCCTATGTTTGATGAAAAAAATAGAGTGATTGAAATTTTTGGCAATGCTACCAAAAATTTGTATCAAGAAAAACAACAAAATATTCACGATGACAAGTCCTTCTTCTCCTACTAGTTCTGTTTCTAGTGAGTAGCTATTATTAAAGGACACGAAATTTTACCCAAAAAATAAAAAATAATGTTGTCGACATAAATATGTTTTCTTTTCATTTTAGAAACTGATTGTTAAAAGAAGTTGCATTTTAAGTTCAAGTTGCATTGCAAAAAGAATGTGCATTTCATAATATGTATTATATAAAAATATATATAGGCAACCAAAGTTTGTATTTAAGTGAATATTCACCGACTGGTCACCGACTACTATACAGTCGGCTTTTACCGACACATCTCTAGTTGTAATATATATAATTACAATAAATCCTTATTTTACTAGTTTATACTTGTACTTCTATTTCAGGTTAATTTTATTTACTCCATAAAACCAATTTTGAAGAATTATACGTATTAAAAACTGTTTTAGGATCTCTGAAAGCGATTGTAGCAATGTTATTTCTTTTTAATTTTAAAATAAATAATAAAAGAAAGGCCAAAACTACAGATTTAAAAAATGATTTTTAAGTTACCTTTTAAGAACATGTATCAGTAGAGAATTTTGTTAATGGGGACTTTCAATAGGAAACGAATTAGAGAAAAAAGTAAGAATAAAGAAATTTCAATTTAATATTTATCAGTCAGTCAGAAACGGGAGTGTCAAGAACAACATAATGTTTCTTTAAATAAGAAAGAAGATAAACATTAGTATGTAAGTATTACTGCGAATGTGAAATTCTCAAATGTAAGAAATCTGAAATATAATCAATCATATTTAACTACACAAAATAAGAATACGAAGCAAAGATTTTAAAGTCGCTCAAGCGTATTCAATAGCTTCTCTTTAATGTGAAGAAAAGAAAACAAATATCAGGATAATCAAAAATTGGTAATAGCAGTGAGGCAAACTCAAGATCTCATTTTTGATCTCATAATGATGAGCATTTTTATGAAAATCACGTGAGCACATCCAGCTGAAATTAATAGCGAATATCTAAATCGATAGTCCCTTAGATCATGGAAAAAATCAAACTTTTAAGTCAACATAATTAAAAGATACCATCGTTTATGTCATGCAAATTTTAAAATGATGTAAAAATAACTAATACGATATTAAATATTGTACTGTATATATTTAACTAAAGCTTTTTGAATTATTTAGAACTATAAAAACTAACTGAAGAGCTTTTTAATTATTAAGTTATTAATACTTGTAAATAAAACTTTTAGGATTCACCCTCGGCTCGTTATTGACATTAGACACTTAAAATTAAAGACTTATTATATTGTGATGATTTAATGCAAATTAAGAAAAAGGGGCATATATTCGATCCAAATAAATTTAAAATATTCTTTATTCAAATAGACTTATACAAGCACTTATGAATCGTCGAGCTACTTTTAATTATGGACTTTAATGGAGATTTTGTATTTGCTTAATGTACAATGAAGTTAACTAAATAAGAAAACCTATTTGTAATGCTTACAAAGAGTACTTCTTTTTATAATCCCCTAGGGCTTATTTAGGATAAGCTAATCTACTTTCATTATTTCAAACGATCCCATTATATTAATGCCCTATATATCTGTACATAATCTGTATATGTCTATTGACTTGGTCTATCTCGGTAAACGGTAAGCATAATATAATTGCGGGCCCAGTTGAAGTATCTGGGCCTGACCCTGGATGGTCGATGGTCGTTCAAGTCACACTTCGCTCAGCTTGCACCGAAACTAGCGAACGCTGCCGGGGCCCGGGGACGTCGGCGTGTTGAGATCCATGGCACTTTATGCTGCACCCGTGTCGGCTGATGCTCTTTCCGCTTATAACAGCACCCAATTGCGGAAAGTGCAGTGAGCCACAGCGGTGAAGGCTATTCGGGGTTACCGTATGGTGTCGAGGATGGCAGCTATACTCTCGGTCGGCGATCCGCCTTGGAAGTGGCAAGTGGAAATGGCCGCCAGATTTCACACATTCCGTGCAAGTAAGCGGTCGCGAGGTGGGCAACCATCGAAGGAGATTATCGCGCAGATCAGGAAGAGAGCGGACGAAACCTTGATTCGGCGATGAAGGGAAGATCAGTCACGGATGTCAGGGCTAGCAACGGTGGAAGCCGTTCACTCACACGTAGAACGCTGGTTGAAAAGAGGGTTTGGAGATGTCGCCAACGTGCCACGAGTGTGGTGCCTTCGTCGATTCGGCGCATCACACTCTGGCCGAATTCCCCCTTGGTCTCCATAACGCCACGCCTTGATAGCTGCAGTTGGAAGAGATTTCTCACTCTCTAGTGTAGTGGGGACCATGCTGGAAAGTGAGAGAAACTGGTCTGTAGAAGTCTCCTTCTGCGAAACAGTTATTGCACGGAGTTAGTGCGTGAGTTGAGTGCAAACGCAGATCCGCTCCGCTGTCGCAGACCAGAGGGTGGGAGAAGGCAGTACGTGCATCTCCAACCCCCCTTACCATAGAGGAACTACTGCGGGATGTTTCGATCCTACTAGAAGTCATCGAGGCTACGGGTGCCCTAAAAGAAGCCCTGGGGTACCCTGAAGGCGATGGTAGCCTACAATAGGTGGGCCTTATAGCGTCTCTTATAGGTGGAGAGGATTCCCGCTGGTTTTTAGTGGGTAGTGTCGAGTTTCGATGACTCCCATAGTATCATCCGTGTGTAGGAGATTTTTCTCCTACAGATGGACGGTCTGCGTAAAAGCATTTCCCAGCGACAAAAAAAGGTCATAATATAAGAAATATTATAACCTAACGCGTTTACGATGGCTCTTAACATTCTTGTGTGGATTGCAACAAGTTCATGATACACGACAATGTAAGCTTTCAAAAAAAAAGCTTACATTATACATTTTTAATCGCAATATATTCACATCACCGTCCTATCTCATGTATATCATCGTAATGTAGTGTGAAGTTAACCTTTCCTTGATAAAAGTTATAATTTATGTAAAAAAATTCGTAATGGATATAAAGTACTACAATATAAGAAATAATTTACGTTTATTTCATAAAATCAGCTCGGTTCGGTAGCCTAATAAATACTGCATTTTAATATTTAATAGAATATGTATACAAAAAATATAAAAGACTCTATAATACACATAAAAATATCAAATTAATATCCATATGGAAAAATGTTATAAAATTAAATATTATGGCTAATATGAGCGAGAACAGTCATTGCGTTAACTTAGCATAGTTTAGATATACAAAATGCCTATATATAAATGTAAATTTTCATTGCTCTTACAACGATACTGATAAATGTCATAACAATATTGTCCCCTTTTATGGCCAAATGTTTATTATACTTAACGTATTACTATACTTTATTATACTTAACTTATTAACGTATTTTAAACGTTTCAGAAGCTTCGTTAGATTTTGAAATAAATATTTGTGTGAGGCCATTTCTATATTTTATTTAAGATAACTAGAATAACACTTCCTGCAAGTCGCATTCAATATTAAAAATAATGTTAATTATAATTAATTCAATAAGTTTTTAAAATAATATTGTTCAGTAATTTAATTTAACATAGTAAACTATCTATATGGTCCATATTTTGTTAAGGTAAAATCTGGTATGATTGTACATAATTTATTTATTTATTTGTTACTAATTATAAGAGAATATAAATTAAAACTATTCAATTAGTGAATTTTGTCAAGCTATATATATATATATATATATATATATATATATATATATATATATATATATATATATATATATATATATATATATATATATATAATATTTTTCCTCGGAATCACGCTCAAAAGTTTCGTTTTAATGCCAAAATAGGCCTCTGAAAATATGAGCCCTTAATAATAATAGTTAGGTTGTCCGCATCGCACTTTTTGATTTCCTATAAGAATAACACAGGAAAAAAGTTCTTTTTTCATTTGATTTTTATAACTAATGAACGATATATTGTATAGCAATACCCATTCATTATTTTTGTAGAAAATTTCTCAATTCAATCAATTTTTTTCAATCGTCAATTTTTGATAAATCAACTCAGTCAAAAGTTATTCAAGATCGAAGTTTATTTTAAAATAATATAAATTAAAACTAAACAATCTGAGTTCCATTATTTATTATATTATATTATTTTGTGAAGTTATATATATCATATCACACCTTATATTTCAGGAAGAAATTCATATTCAAATACATTCTCTTAAAATATAATCGTCTTACTTTTTATTATTATTTGGTATTTCGGATCTGGAATTCGGATTTGGTACTTATTATTTATTTGGTACTTCGGATCCCACTGGTGGATATCGTTATAATACTTTAGAGCTATAACATTTATTCTGTAAGTTTTTATATTTTCTTGTTAATTTTCATCAAGGCTACTTGATAAAAAGGCATTTAGATTAATCAAGTAACTATTCGAAAGGAAAAGGGAGTAAGCTTTTGTTATAAAAATTATAGCGACATATTCGTTCGGCGTCGTGTCTTTCGTCTTTTTTTTCATTTGTATTAATAGTGCATATTATGAAATTATTGTTGAATATATAAAATGTTTTATGTTGAAATATTTATGTATATAACTATTTAAATTGTTGTAAATAAATAGTTTTTGTTCTTTTTTATATCTCTTATTTTTTAACACAGGCTTTTGGCGTCCGTGCCATTGTTATTCTGGTTTCCTTGTTTGTATACTCAGAGTTGGAGATTTTCGGTCATAAGCAATTTTAGTACAAGTCGATTCTCATCTAAGTTCCGGCTGGCCGACAGTTGTCGTCGACAATATCTTCAGCTATTATAATTGTTTTCGTTTCCAGGTACCTTGTTAGAGACTATTTCGTCGTCGTTTCTATAGGAAATAACAGTTTTGATGTTGTGTTCTACTATATCAGTCATGGAACTTTCGTTTGTCCAACGAATGAACCTACCGAATGCGTATTCTTTGGCGTCAGAGTAGTAAATACATTATTTGGTGTGTCTCGTTATTACGACTCGTTATTTTGCAACTAAAAGTGATCTTCCGTCTTAGGTCCTCTGCTGCCTCTGTAGTTGTAGTTGCTACTAAGTCACAGTCAGAGATAAAATGCTTGTCCACCCAGGTGGATTTCCCGCCGCCAGGTACACCATTAACCCACTGTATTACTGGTGCCTCCCAATGCTTCAAGATGTTTGTTGGACCTTTGGAGTTATATATAGTCTGTGCTATACTAAGAATTCTCTGTTCCAGCGCGACCTCCGTGCATTGAGCTACCACCAAGATTGGGTGATCAGACGGTGTCATATATCTGGGTGGACTAGTTCCTTCCATTATCCTGTCGTACTTATATAAGAAGCCATATTTTCTACTGTAGGCCGCCATATAGGGGGATTTTGGTAATTTGCCCCGCAGGTTCTTGTTTATTGTTATCATAAACAGCTGCCTTCTCTTCCTCGATAAATAAATAGTTATTTTTATTAAAATTTAGTTAATTTCTATCATACATAACATTTGTATAAAAATGTAAATAATTCATTTATTTATTCATTTAAATTAATTAATTCAAATATATATATATATATATATATATATATTATATATATATATATATATATATATATATATATATATATATATATATATATATATATTATATATATATATATATATATATATATTATATATATATATATATATATATATATATATAAGCACATATATAGGGGAAGGTTGCTATCATTGGACTATGTAACTTTATTTTTTTATAAACCAATTGTTGGAATGTGATGCTCTTTATGTAAATAAACGATATATAAATTATTGACAGTGAAAGTTGAGAGGCTTTAGAAATATAATAAAATAACTTTTCAATGACGAGTTGCTTTCTTTGGACCACCGTTACCTTGAATGGACCACTAAGTTGCTATCATTGGACTTAGAAACATTTGTATTAACGGTCCAATGAAGGTGACTCAAATGTAACACAAAATAGGTATTATTTTTTATTCCAAAGTCGACAGATAGATGTGGCTCTTGTATGAGAGAGACTTATATCTGGATGGATGCTTCATAAATGCATAGTACCATTTTTTCCCTGCAGCTTCTTTGGTTTTATTAAAACGATGTCTGATTTTATTTTCCTCAGCTAATTGAAAGGCAAGCTCTCTGACATCTTAATACCAAAAAAGAATTCTCCATATCAAGTATATGATCCCTTAAGTCAGTTTCTAAAGCTCAAGGAGATCTCCTTTTGACCTCACTATCGGAACTTTTTCGACAACTTTTTGGTGTTTCCCGACCAATCATCTTTTTAATATGGCTTTTAGAATACCATAGATTCGACTCACTTCATTTCATCAATTTTTTTTCTGTAACATTCTATGGTCAGGTTCACACAACTAGTTTCAGTTCAAAATAATATTTCCTTTCCTTTTCCTCTGCCGATAAAAATCTTTGTTCATTAACTTTGATATTGAAACTATAATGTTTCAATATTGCTGGAGTGTCCAATAAGATGTTTTATTTTTTATTATTTAAAAAAAAAGTAAACGCACTTTAGAAAATTTTAATTTGTAACTATTGCAATAGGAAATTCACGCAGGTAAAACATTTCTTCGAGTGATGCTAAGTGAAAATAAGTAATTCGCTAAGTTTCTTTGATTGGACCGGCCCAATAATGGCGACACCATTAAGGTCCATTGATGGCAACTAGGCATATCAACAGAACGAAATCAGGTATTAAAAATGTGCAAAAATAGGTAAAAAACTTCATAGTCTCTTCAAGCGCAGATAAATTTGCTATTCTGATCTAATACAATCATTAAACATGGATAAATACAATGCTACTTACATCAGTTTGTTGATGGCTCAGTTTTTATATCACAGTCACCATTGAACCAGGTACACATATCATTACTTACCAGATGATGCGAGCGTGCTGAGGTTTGGTGGGTGGGCAATGAGCTCGGTACTGTTGCCTAGCAACATATTGAACTTATTGTATCTATAGTTTTTGAAATAATTAGGTGGTCCAATCAAAGAGCCGGTCCAATGATCGCAACCTTCCCCTATACAGGCAAAGAAAAAAATCAATGCTAATAAAAGATACAGCCTTTTATACTTTGTTTATGCTGCATATTTTGACTCTCGCAAAGTAATCCTGTACTTCCCGTTGACCTAGACCATACGCCTGCAATTTTAAGTTCGTTAAATTTTATAAGTTGTACTTCATTGATCTACTACCCCTTGACCTATAATCATTAAATTGCTATGGAACTCTTAGTGTGCGATACGACTCGCTTAGTCGTAGTTCATTTTTTAAAAAAGTGGAAAACATGTTTTAAGTCTAATTTCTCTCTCTGTCTCTATCTATTACTTTATTTAAATGTGCTTAAGTTATTCTTTACCCGCAAAACAATAAATATGTACATAATTCATGACAAACTGTCGTAAAATAAAAGCTCGTTTTATAAAAACAGTGTGTAGATTTTATATTCAACTCGTGGGCTATTACATCGTAAACTCACTTAACCCCAAGTGCGTTATTCTGTTTAAATTACAAGTACAATAAAGTATTAGGGTGAATAAATGAAACAATACCACGGTAAGCGTCGTTTTACCCGGGCATTCATCTCAAACCGTGACACACGCCAGCTGTAAATAAATATTGCTTGTATGATGTACAATTTAAATAAAACTGACTTTTGACGTCTATACTTTAAAATTATTCAATTCCCATATATACTGACATTAGGCGTGACATATGTCAGCTTTATGTTGGCGTGTTGAAATCCATGTCTTTGTACGGTTCCCCCATATGGGCAGATTCTCTCACTGCCCGCAATAAGGCTCATTTGCGGAAAGTGCAACGGGTCATAGCGGTAAGAACGATCCGAGGATACCGTAGGGTGTCCTGGACAGTGGCAACTTTTGGCAGGTGATCTGCCTTAGAAGCTACAGGGTGGAAGTGCAAACCAGAGTACATACATTCCGTGTGAGCGAGCGGTCGCGAGGTGTTACACCATCGCTAGAGAATATCGTGCCAATCAGGACGAGAGTGAACTGCAACTCTGATTCGGCGATGGAGAGAGGACCTGGGGTCACCGGCGGAAGCAGGCGAAGATAGCATACCAGCTCCCGTTAGTCTAAAGGAACTAGCTGCAGGAGGATCATTTTCACCCTCCTGCAAGTCATCAAAGCTAAGGGTGCCTGGATGTGGAGTGGCTTAGGAAAAATCCCAAGACATACTGAAGGTGACGGTGGCCCACTATTGATAGGCTTTCGGGCCATCGAGACGGAGTAGCATGCTCAGAGTTCCTGTGGCGGTTTATGCAGATGTAGAGGGTTTTTGCTTGGATGAAATATAAGGAATATCCCCTTGTATTGTCCTATTTTAAGCGATCATTTTGACGAAAGCTTTAATTTTTAAAGTGAAAGGAACATAGGTTTATAAATTTAAACATTTCTTTAATTCAAAGGTAGAAGAATTCCAAATTAGATATCACCAAAATTCTTCCCACTAAGTCTTTAGTAGTTTCTACAACAGTAGCAATTCTCAGTGGCTCCTAAGTTTAAAATAACGTCAGATAACGCAGGTTACGGACGGCGGGTAAAACATGCATTAGATTTTAAATTGGAGTTCCATCTAAATACTTGTAGGTGTATTATGAAAACCAAAACTCAATGCAGATGCATCAAATTTTGTGATTTGTATTTCTCATATGTAATATACCTGCCTTATGGTTTTTTGATACCTTTTCGTTATGTTATCATATTTTGTCGTAGTTCTATTTACATCCAAAGTATTTTAATGCCTCATTAGAAAGCTGAGAAGCTACAGATATGTTTAAATAGTTTAGTCGCAATGTTCAGTTTACGGAGTGATTTTACATTTTTCACAGGGACACAGTTTGTCATTTTTTTACATTCTCTATAACGTCGCAGGCTCTTATTTCTAAACTTTGGCAAATAAGTTCTATCTGATAACTGATAAATTACTATTGCTATATTCTATAAAAAAACATCAAAAGAATCACATTTTGTTCAATATTTTTTTTAAATATATTATTTTAAAAGCAAAAATCGACTAATATATTAAGATAACTCAGGATGGGTGTATTTATGTTTAGAGTATTATTTATATTAAAGGCTAAATCTATTCGCAAGTAACTCATCCCTATATAGGGTATTATATACAAAATTTTTGTTGGATCGAATTTTCATAGAAATAAAATAACAGCCAGCTGCTAGTGCCAGATGATCTTTTAATTTCATTCAAGACCTTGTGCGAATTTAATTGGTATGTAAATGCACAATCACGTATATTGGAAAGACAAAGTATTTCCATTATCAAAGGGATTTAAAGGAATTTCATGCGTTGGTATGGGGATACGTGTCACGGCCAAATTCCTTTGGCTTTGTTGTAATGGAACGGCGGTGTTAATGTTATTAAGAGATAGGTACTTTTACCTAACGTTTTATTTTGTTTTACTATTTATCTATTACTATATGTATTTATAAATATATTAGAAATTTGACATTTACTTATATAATGCGAAACATAATGAAAGCTTATATTATAAATATATATATATTTTATATAATAAACGGTTTTTACAATAATTTTTTTATTGATAATATACACTATGATTAACATATATTTATAATATTGATAATTTATTATTTGTATAATGATTTTTATTAAGTGTAGATTAAAGTAAAAACTATAAATAACTTGTTCAAAAACGATTTAACGTAATAGGCCGGTAATTTTCCTTGCTCGCTATTACAACGTGAAAGGGGTAGCAAATTATTTGGGTACGAAATAAGCTTCATACAAACTATTAGTTTCAGAAGCGCCAGAATTTAATATCCAACTTTAACCATGACATAAAGTACGTTTTAGTTCTTTGCCGATATTGTGGCGCAGTCACAATGTTTTCTGATTGCATGCAATGGTAGTGGTTCAATTACCGCCCAGGGCATTTTTAATGTTTATATAATATTGATCGCTTATTCTGGTTTAGGAAAAATAATAATGTTCCCTAGAATCCGTCTAGCGTTCCTGAGATATTTGACTCTTGACTGAATGATAAATTGACAGACGGACAGACAGACAGACAACAAGTGACCTTATGCCGCGATCAATACAGTTTTTGTCCTGCAGAAGCGAGCTGTTCGCTCAATCTATAACTTAATCCCTAAAGAATCTTTAAAAGACAAATTTAAGGAAACTAATATATTGACATTTGCGTCTCAATATATCCTCGAAAATGTTTTATATGTAAAAATTTTTTTTAATGATTTTACTAAAATTGGCGATGTACACAATATTAATACTAGAAATAGGTTGAAACTTACCGCGCATATGACTCGATTGCATCGAGTCCGCAATTCCTTTATGGGACAGAGTGTACGCTTTTACAATAGGATCTCAGAAAACGTCCGAGAATGTTCCATATCACAATTTAAAAAATAGTGAAACGACGTTTGTGTGTTAAAGGTTATTACCTAATTAATGATTTTGTAAATGATAACACACCTTGGGAATGAAATGCTCGCTCCAGTCTATCTCAAGCGTATCATTGTCAACAATGAATAATTGTATAATAATACTATATAAGAAAAAAAAAGTCCCGCTGAGTTTCTTGCGCCGGTTCTTCTCAGGTCTGAGGCATTATCTTTAGTGAACCGGTGGTAATGTATTTGACGTTCAAAAAATGAATCTTGTATTCTTACTTTGAATAAAATTATTAGAATTTGAATTTGAAGTTATAAGTATTCTCTCCTTTTATTTTAGTTATGGAACCCTCAAAAGAACGAAAATCTTTAAAAACTTATATACTCACTTTAAAGCAATTCATACAAAATAAAAACGATTATTCAGAATGTTTATACTCTATTTTTCAATGCTGGGAACTTTAAATCCTAAAAGGCAACTAAGGAAATAGCTGACTAAAGTGAACTCTCAAGATATACTGGCAAATATTTGTTATGGCTCGAAGGAAACGCCGACTAATGGCTCCGGCCCTACTTATTACAACCACTCAGTGAAAACGTAGGTCATCTTGTCATCTATTCTTTACGTTGGAATATGTATAGATAGAGCTTAAATTGATACATTTTGTTGTATAAGTTGTTTAATCTTTTCTTAAATCTACTCAAATCCAAATTATACGCTAGAAAGTATAAAAATTGAAAAATAAATATTAGTGAAATAAATTATATTATATATTTGAAATTAAAGTATGTAACAATAACAACTTAAATCGATAATAACTTTTTAACTGTGTCGCAGTTATTAACGCTCGCCTCACAAGCGTCGTTTCAAAAAGCTATTTTTGATTAAAATTAAGCACAATATAAAGCATAATTTTAAGTATAAATTTAAAAAGTGTGTATGTATGCGTGTGCGTGTGTCTGTAGATAAGTGTATGTGAGCTTATAATAATATTGATTATTTATGCTCATACAATACTTTATGCTCATATACTACAATAGTTTTTGATTTTAGGTTCAAGAGGTCCTTGGTCTGATTATAATTTCATTTTAGTTACCGATTTGTTAATTTAGTTCTAGTTTATTGATACTTGGTATGTGGTATTTATATTTAACGTGTAAATTTACGTGTATTTATATAAAAGTTTTGAAATAATAATTTCTTCATGGCTTTACATTTCATAGTTTAAAGAACATCATTTTATTTAGTGCTACTATATTCAAAAATATAAATAGAGTTTGTTTATAAGTAACAAGTATGGATACATACGTATAAGGATAAAGATAAGATCATTAAGGAAATAAAAAAAAGATCAAAAATCTTCAAAAATATAAATAGAGTTTGTTTATAAGTAACAAGTAAGGATATAAAAACGTTAAAAGTAATTTAACCGTAAATAATCAAATGCTTGCAAAGAGAAACCTAATGAGAGCTTTCGAGCAAAATCTATTTCCGCCATCAAATAGAATCCTATTTAGTGGAAGTCCTTCAAAGAGGATAAGCTTTCAGACACCGGACCATTGTTACAGCGATCTCATAAGATCTTTATAGTTGTCACCTATTTGGAGCTGCGAGTCCGCCTCAATCGTTACAGCTTATTGGTGACATAAGAAAATTACTAGAAGTATATGTTTTTAAGGTATTTTATTTTATAATGATGATTATTTTTTTTATTTTTATTACATATTGAATTCGTATTCTCTACATATATCTATGTGAATAAAATAAAAAATAAATATTAACAGTATATATAAGATAAGGAGGTCGTGTATAGTGTCTTGACAGGTTTTCTTGGTATTCTCTGCCTATCCTGCTATATACGGGATACAGAGAGAAGGTAAAAACTATGAAAAACGAAAAAAAAATTATATTGACGCAGATGATAACAGTTCGCGGTCTGCTTATACTGATAATAGCGTACATGAAGTAACTTCTATACAATATAAAGTCAAAATACTTTTTATAAGTATATCTTCCACTTTGCATTATCCCGGCCTATTGCCAGCGTCTGCTTTCCTACTTAGTCTACTCCACTTTGCACGGTCTTGAGCATCCTCAGTGGTTAGTCCATTGGCTCTCATGTCGTGCATCACGACGTCCAGCCATCGCTTCCTTGGGCGTCCGGGGGGTCTTACTCCAGGGACAGGACATATCAAGGCATTTTCTTCCGACGTAGATCTTAGGCCGGCGCAAACCGTGGCCATACCATCTCAGACGACGCTCTTGGAGCTTATCCGCTACGTCACGGACCCCAAGACTACCTCGAATGAATGTGTTGCGTATGCGGTCAGCCCGAGTAACGCCACACATCCACTCAGCATCTTCATCTCCGTTACGTGAAGCTCCTGAGTGTGCCGAGATAATGCTGGCCAACATTCGCTGCCGTATAGAAGAACTGGTCGGATCATGCTCTTGTATATCAGCCCCTTGAGTTTGGGCGGTATTCTGCGATCGCAGATCACACCAGTGACGTCCCGCCATTTGGCCCAAGCAGCGCTAACCCGGGCGTGGACATCGTAGTCGATGCCTCCAGACTCGTGCATAATGGATCCAAGGTACCTGAACTTCTCCGACTTAACGGCTGGCTCAGGCCCGATGTGGATAGTGCTCGAGTCTGGGTTCCCGCAAGCCATGTACTCGGTCTTTGACACATTCAGTTTAAGACCACCGTTCTCAAGCGCACCCTTCCAGGCATTCACTTTACGCTCCAGCATCAATCGGTTCTCGTCAATGAGTACTATGTCACCGGCATACATCATCAGCCATGGAGGCTGGTCCTGGATGTGAGCCGTGACAGTATCTAGCACTACATTAAACAAAAGTGGACTAAGAGCTGAGCCTTGGTGAACCCCTACTGTAATTGGGAAGGGTTTGGTATCGCCAACAGCGGTCCTAACTGTAGAAACAGAGTCGTTGTACATGTCTCTGATAATAGCAACATAGGATTCAGGGATCCCTTTGGATCGCAGTGCCCACCAGATACACTGACGTGGCACACAGTCAAAGGCCTTCTGCAGGTCTAAGAATGCCACATGCAGAGCTCTCCTTTTTTCCCTGTGTGCCTCCATCAAAATTCTGAGGGCATAAATGGCATCCGTAGTGCCTGATCCTGGCTGAAATCCATATTGACACTCAGAGACAGTACACTCTCGGCGGAGCCTGAGGGCAATTACGCGCTCGAAGAGCTTCATGGTGTGACTCATAATCTTATAACTACCGCAATCTTGAACACTGCCCCTTCCTTTGTAAATAGGGGTAATAAAACTGTGCCGCCATTGATGTGGCATCGTCCCAGTGTTCAAAATGCGGTTAAAAAGATCAGTAAGCATGAGCACACCACGAGAGCCTAACGATTTCCACGCTTCGATCGGAATATCGTCAGGTCCCACCGCCTTGCGTTCTTCATGCGTCGAAGACAAATCCGAGTTTCATCAAGGGTTATTGGAGCAATAAGTCCCAGGTTAGGAGGTGGTTCAGACGGAATACTACCCGGGTGCTGAGTATTCAGCAGCTCAAGAAGTAACTTCTCCACCTATCCTTCACAGAAGCAGACTACAAAGCAGCTTGCCCTGGGAATCTCTGACGCAAAGACATTTTGTGATGTATTGCGTCGCTTTCTCCCGAGCACGTGCCAATTTGTAGATGAGCTTCTGCCCCTCCACAGTTTCAAGATTATCATATAGAGGTAATAAACTTTCACTGCGGGCTCTGCTACAGCTCTTTGCTGGCACGTTTCGCTGCTATGTACTCCAGTCTGTCTTCAGGAGAGTTGGAACGCTGCCACTCCTTAAATGCAGTCTTCTTATCATGAATCACCTCCTGTACCTTGTCATTCCACCACCATGTCTCCCTGTCCATAATACGTCCTCCCTTAGAAACGCCAAGAACATGTTTACCCAGCCGTAATAATTGCTGACTGAGCTCGATCCCAAGCATCCTGAGCAGTTTCGGTGTTAGTTGTTAAATTTGACTGTTAACCTCTGCCAGAAAGTCGGTCTGCATCGGTCCATTCAGCAACCAACACTTGATCTTAGACTTACGCGTCTCGGCTAATTTCTTTATCGGGGTAACGACATAATCCATGACAAGAAGACGATGTTGGGCCGTGAGGCTTTCACCAGGAATGGCTTTACTGTTAGTTACCTTGCAACATGACACCGCCTGGTCAATAGGTAATCTATTTGGGTGAATGGAGTCCACTCGCATACGTAATAAGATGCTGCGGACTCTTATGGAAGAACGTATTCACGATGGCCAGATCAGATGCAATACAGGTTCTTAGGATATTTTCGCCCTCTATATTGCGGCGACCGTGACCAAAACCACCGTGGACACGTTCATACGTATCCGCAGCCTTACCTACGTGACCGTTAAGGTCTCCCCAACTATGATCACCTCGGTAGATGGTATAGCGAGTATAACGTCTTCATATTGCTCCCAGAATGACTCCTTTTCGGCCTGCCTGGGGAGAGTAAGCACTGATTAAGTTGGCGATAGCACCCTCAACCTGTACCTTCACCTGCATCAGGCGGTCGCTGCGTCGGTCAACTTGTATATATATATATATATATATATATATATATATATATATATATATATATAATATATATATATATATATATATATATATATATATATATATATATATATATATATATATATTATATATATATATATATATATATATATATATATATATATATATTATATATAAATATTTATAGTAAAGTACTTCATATTTGAAAGCACTGAAGTATACGCGTCGTTATTTAAATATACATACTCATATGTATGCTTACAGCGCAAAATGTTGTGTATTTCCATGGGGAACTGTGTCGGCTTTTAATAATGGGAAAATGCTTTCAGACAAATTAATTCAAGATTTATATAACAATAGTCTTTAGATATATAGTATAAATTTAATTTAAATTAATATATGAAGAAATAAAACAATATACGAATTAAGTGTAATAAAATAATTCATGTCTATTTAAGAGTACGTTCCATACCAAAATAAACAAATCACCATGACAAACTAATTTATGTGAATGACACAACAATTTTCTGTCCAAACTCTCATTAAGTTTAACCTTTAAAACCTAATTATCCAGAAATAATTAGCGACAATAGCAACGATCGAGCTAGATTCTCAAAGTTAAACCGACCATAGTAAACTGAAACTGATGTTTTGTATTTGAAGGGTAGCAGAGCATAAAGCCGATTCATTCTATCCACCAAACTTAGAATTTTGTAAATTATTCGAAATTTTGACTGCAACAATTTGTTTTTATATTAGTTTTATATTAAATACGCTTTAGTTTTATATTAAATACGATAAAGTGTAAAAAAACCTAAACTTTAAAATGTACTGACATTAGTTATTACCTCAAAACTGCTTTACTGCAAATATTAATAGATATAATTAATTTGAACAATAATATTGAACGGCTTCCATGAGGCGCAGTATCAAATCTCGCTGCTTTCATATTATGTTTTCCTTAAGTATTTAAACAATGATTTTCAACTCGCGTGGTTTACACAGTTGACTTTCTTGACTATTCAAATATGTTTTTATAGTTCAGCACCTCAAGAAATAAAACGGTATCCCTATAGGATCATTTATGTTTTCAACCAGTTAGTCTGTCTCAAGATCGCTTATCGCGAGGTACCAAACTGCGATTAACATCAAATCTTCAAATCTTCAGATTTAGAGTGCCACATACCATAGAATAAAATGCTAAGTCATCGAAATAAAATCAGCGCATATGATTCGTTTTTGCAGTATTCATTGCGTATTCAAAACTTATAATAACAGTTACACCACTTGGACACTTGGCTCCACTACTGTGCGGTTCCGTAGGAACTTTTTACCACGTACCATATAACTGTGGAATAGCCTGATGGCGGCAGTGTTTCCAGGTCGATACACCATGGATACCTTCAAAAAGCGCGTCTACCTTAACCTTTAAGGCCGGCAACGCACCTGTAGCACCTAGATGTTACACGGGGTCGTGGGCGTCGGTGTTCACTTGCCAACAGGTGACCCGAACGCGCGTTTGCCTTGTCTTTCCCATAAAAAATAAATAACAAAAGTTAAATGGTACCTCTCATTGTCCTAGAGTTATGGAAATTAGCGAGAACTGAGAATTTACAATAAATATAAAGGAAAACATAAATAAATAGATATATAACAGAATAAAAGCATTAATTTGATCCATATTATAGTAGACGTAATTTATAATATTTAAACGTGCAGCATTTTTATTTAAATTGAGTTACTTCAGTTCTTTTATTATAGCATTTGTTACATTATAAAAAATACATATTAAACCGAGAAAATACTATCGTATCGAGAATATCGTATCGAGAATATACTATCGTATGTATTGAGAAAATAAATATCATAATTCTAAGTTCATTAAAGAATTTTAGAAATTTCTCTGCAGAGAAACCGAATCCAAAGAACCAATCTACCAAATCCAAGAGAAATATGTATTCAAATCCCCTTAAATGCTTGTCAATAATTTATATTCATAGGAAAATATTTTCACTTCTATCTTATTGGAATGTGTTACGTAGGGCTTATATAGTTTTTCTCCAATTTATAGAAAGGTCTCATGGCATTTACGTCATTCATCCCAAGTAGAAACGTGTTGGCACGAGGGCGTAATAAAAGTTGGTATGTTTAGAGTTTCGAGAAAAATCTTTCGGTATCAATTATTTAACACTCAGTCATTGTTCAGTGATGTTGTTTTCCCATGTAGTTGTTTATTCTTCAACCAACTTAATCTACCCAAGGATCTTTCTAAAATTTCAATGGATGTTAATAATTGTATTTTATTTATAATAATAATTATTATTTTTTTAACTTCACATAGCTGGGTAGGCAGAGGGAACCGTAAGCTGAAGAAACCTAGTTTAAACTTTTTTAAACTCCGCTCCCTGCTTTCCGCCTTTCGAGGCATTTCATGTAGAGTGGCTTAACCTAACGCCGCGCTTTTGTGCCTTATTACTATAGCGATGAAAATGAAAATAATTCATTCTCCCCGAGCCGAATCGTTTAATTTCTTTGTGTGTATTATAAAATTATTTTAATAGTGTTATTTTAGTGTATTATTCAGTTTTACTCTTTAGAAAATTCTCAATTTTTGAGATGTCTGTGACCTTAGCAGATCATTGTCCAGCAGATCAAAAATAAAAAGGAGTTCTCTTCGCATGCAGCATAGTTCTATAGTTCCTGATAGATTTTAGAAATAGTTCTGGCGTTTTTACCTATAAAAAAGTCATTTGAAAAAATGATCTGCTAACTTCCCGTAGCAGATCATTTCTTGGAAACAAAATTCTGGACAAGTTCTATACACATAGGGGTGACTTCTATAGTTCCTGATCGTTTTCAAGAATAGTTCTCTCAAATTAAATAAAAAATTATTTTTGAAAAATATTATATATGCAATCTTTTTCATACAAAAAATATTTATAAAAAAATTTGATATGACACTCAGCGGAAAGAGCTTCAAAATTTCTGCAAGAATATAAAAATACCTTTAATAAAAAACTAACTTTGGGACCCAGAACTCTCATAAATATATCAGCAGAGCATACTTGAATTAGAAATTTGTTAAAAAACCTCAATAAAAATCGTTCATTTGAAAAAAATCATAAAATATCTCACATATTCTCAGGAGGCTGAAACTCCTCGATTTTTTAAACAATATAAAAAGATCTTCAATTGAAATCCTGCTGTAGAACCAGAACTCTCAAAAAAATATCAGCAGAGCATACTTGAATTAGAAATTTGTTTAAAAACCTCAATCAAAATCGTTCATTTGAAAAAAAAAAATCATAAAACATCTCACATGTTCCCAGGAAGCTGGAACTCCTCGATTTCTCAAAGAATATAAACGGATCTTTAATTAAAATCCTGCTGTAGAACCAGAACTCTCAAAAAAATATCAGCAGAGCATACTTGAATTAGAAATTTGTTTAAAAACCTCAATAAAAATCGTTCATTTGAAAAAAAAAATCATAAAACATCTCACATGTTCCAAGGAAGCTGGAACTCCTCGATTTCTCAAAGAATATAAAAAGATCTTCAATTAAAATCCTGCTGTAGAACCAGAACTCTCATAAAAATATCAGCAGAGCATACTTGAATTAGAAATTTGTTGAAAAACCTCAATAAAAATCGTTCATTTGAAAAAACATCATAAAACATCTCACATGTTCTCAGGAGACTGGAACTCCTCGATTTCTCAAAGAATATAATATAATATTTAATTAAAATCCTGCTGTAGAACCAGAACTCTTATAAAATATCAGCAGAGCATACTTGAATTAGAAATTTGTTGAAAAACCTCAATAAAATCGTTCATTTGAAAAAAAATCATAAAACATCTCACATGTTCGGAAAAGGCTGGAACTCCTCGATTTCTTAAAGAATATAAAAATATCTTCAATTAAAATCCTGCTGTCGAACCAGAACTCTCATAAAATATCAGCAGAGCATACTTGAATAGTAATTTGTTGAAAAACCTCAATAAAAATCGTTCATTTGAAAAAAAATCATAAAACATCTCACATGTTCTCAGGAGACTGGAACTCCTCGATTTCTCAAAGAATATAATATAATATTAATTAAAATCCTGCTGTAGAACCAGAAATCTCAAAAAAATATCAGCAGAGCATACTGGAATAAGAAATTTGTTAAAAACCTCAATAAAAATCGTTCATTTGAAAAAAAAATCATAAAACATCTCACATGTTCCCAGGAAGCTGGAACTCCTCGATTTCTCAAAGAATATAAAAAGATCTTCAATTAAATCAAGAGGTTATTCAACAAATTTCTAATTCAAGTATGCTCTGCTGATATTTTTTTGAGAGTTCTGGTTATACAGCAGGATTTTAATTAAGATCTTTTATATTGTTTAAAAAATCGAGGAGTTCCAGCCTCCTGAGAACATGTGAGATATTTTATGATTTTTTTTCAAATGAACGATTTTTATTGAGGTTTTTCAACAAATTTCTAATTCAAGTATGCTCTGCTGATATTTTTGTGAGAGTTCTGGTTCTACAGCAGGATTTTAATTGAAGATCTTTTTATATTCTTTGAGAAATCGAGGAGTTCCAGCTTCCTGGGAACATGTGAGATGTTTTATGGTTTTTTTTTTCAAATGAACGATTTTTATTGAGGTTTTTAAACAAATTTCTAATTCAAGTATGCTCTGCTGATATTTTTTGAGAGTTCTGGTTCTACAGCAGGATTTTAATTAAAGATCTTTTATATTCTTTGAGAAATCGAGGAGTTCCAGCTTCCTGGGACCATGTGAGATGTTTTATGATTTTTTTTTTTCAAATTAACGATTTTTATTGAGGTTTTTCAACAAATTTCTAATTCAAGTATGCTCTGCTGATATTTTTATGAGAGTTCTGGTTCTGCAGCAGGATTTTAATTGAAGATCTTTTAATATTGTTTAAAAAATCGAGGAGTTCCAGCCTCCTGAGAACATGTGAGATATTTTATGATTTTTTTTTGCAAATGAACGATTTTTATTGAGGTTTTTCAACAAATTTCTAATTCAAGTATGCTCTGCTGATATTTTTTTGAGAGTTCTGGTTCTACAGCAGGATTTTAATTAAAGATCTTTTTATATTCTTTGAGAAATCGAGGAGTTCCAGCTTCCTGGGAACATGTGAGATGTTTTATGATTTTTTTTTTCAAATGAACGATTTTTATTGAGGTTTTAAACAAATTTCTAATTCAAGTATGCTCTGCTGATATTTTTTTGAGAGTTCTGGTTCTACAGCAGGATTTTAATTGAAGATCTTTTTATATTGTTTAAAAAATCGAGGAGTTCCAGCCTCCTGAGAACATGTGAGATATTTTATGATTTTTTTTTTCAAATTAACGATTTTTATTGAGGTTTTTCAACAAATTTCTAATTCAGTATGCTCTGCTGATATTTTTGTGAGAGTTCTGGTTGTACAGCAAGATTTTATTTGAAGATCTTTTAATGTTGTTTAAAAATCGAGGAGTTCCAGCCTCCTGAGAACAGGTGAGATATTTATGATTTTTTTGAAATGAATGATTTTATTGAGGTTTTTTAACAAATTTCTAATTCAAGTATGCTCTGCTGATATATTATGAGAGTTCTGGTCCCAAAGTTAGTTTTTTATTAAAGATATTTTATATTCTTGCAGAAATTTTGAAGCTTTTTCCGCTAAGTGTCATATCAAATTTTTTTATAAATATTTTTGTATGAAAAGATTGCATATATAATATTTTTCAAAAATATTTTTTAATTTAATTTGAGAGAACTATTCTTGAAAACGATCAGGAACTACAGAAGTCACCCATATGTGTATAGAACTTGTCCAGAATTTTGTTTCCAAGAAAATGATCTGCTACGGGAAGTTAGCAGATCATTTTTCAAATGACTTTTTTATAGGTAAAAACGCTAGAACTATTTTTAAAATCTATCAGGAACTATAGAACTATGCTGCATGCGAAGAGAACTCCTTTTTATTTTTGATCTGCTGGACAATGATCTGCTTAGTTCACAGACATATTTTTGAGCAGTTGGATTTTTGTATATATTTTTTTATCGACCTGGTATGACCAGACACTTTTTAATACCAGTCTTTATTGGAATTGATCAAGTAACAAAGCATTTGATTTCTGTTCGAATATATATTTATATAGTAACAGTATATAAATATTTCTAATTCGTTACTCTATATATATATGTGCTATCTTCTATGACTAAACTTAACTTAGGATTTTTCTAGTATTATCTTAATTATCTTTAATAATTTCTGGTGTATCTGTGTTTTTTATCTTGTAACATGAATTTACTTCTGATTCCTATGTAAAACTTACTTTTCTAATTTAGTATCTCATGTTGACGATTTATATTATAAAAATTAAAAGCTTACATATTTTAAGGAAATCAAATATATAGGGCAACCTATTGATTAATTCAGTGACTTGTATAGGGTCTTGTGTGTGTGGTGTTGCCAGGTTAAGTTTTTAATTTCCTTGAACGCCATGTAAGTTTGTTGGGAAAAGATCTTAGTGGAATTTCCCTTGTCAGCGTCTCTTTATATTATTGTCCTTTTATTATATGAGTAAGTCTGTAGCTTGCTTAATATTTGCAGCCGCACTCCCTTATAGCTTGTCTACCTCGTCTCAGTTCCTAAGTCTGATAGATTTCGTGATTTAGAATCAGTCAGGTCGACGGCTTCGATGACCCTAACGAAATTTTGATGGCTTGGTAGAGTGTGTAGAGTTTTGGCAACCGTCTAAGTAAATGATCATACCATTATGGTCGTGTGAAATTCCAGTTTTCGATTGTAGGTCCTCGAAGAATTCGGATCCCAACTCAAGATTCTCAGAATCTCAATGACTGGACAAATGATCTCTCTTGTTAGGATAAGCTACAGTTAATTTTCCCGACCTCTGATGTCTATAGTGATTATGTTGGACACACATTACACGTATCCGTACTCGTATCAAGCGAACCCTTACTGTTTTATTGATCAGTAACTGTTTACCAGTTTATGGTGCATCCTTTCCCTCTTATCTGGTATCTTACGGCCATCATATACTATCTAAAATCCATTATTCCAGTGAAGTTCCCATGTCTCTCAGTTCTAGTGTTCGGTATAAATACAACAATGCACTTCAATGACAAGCTTTATGATCTAAGTAAATTTATAAACTTTTAACTTTTAAATATCTAATTTTAACTTTTTCCAAATAAACCGTATGAGGTACATTAAATATACAAATAAATGTTTCCACGTAAAAGCTAAAAATCTTCAGCTCGTGCACTAATTATATGTGCATCGAAATTGGAACTCAGCCAAACCTAAAGTATGCTTTCGCCAATACCTCATTTCAATTTACATAGGATATTTTCAAACCGAGTTATATATTAAATTATACTTTTAAATATATCTATTATTTATACATGATAAATATAATTATAATTGGTTGTCTACTTTAGATAAATTATAAGTTGCATAAGCTATGAATTTAGAACATTATAAGAAAGTAGATGGACAAATATTAAAAAATACCCAGTCTCCATAAAAGGTCTTGACAGACGAACATTGTATAGTCATTCTATAATTTTAGTTTATACTTTTCACGTACGGAACCTCAAATCAAAAATTCATACTACACAGTAGTATAGTATTCAAAGTAACCCCATAATCGATGAATGTTATTCACAGCATTGCCCGTGAAACTAGCACCCTTTTATTATCATTCACCCAATCAATGTTATTTCATCTTATTAATGGAGCTCTTGGAACTCCTTTTGAATTTCTTTTCGCATTTAAATTACATTAAATGGAATAAAATAACCCAAATAGAACAAATGTGCTTCTTGTATGTTAACGTGATTTGTTCTGGTAATAAAATATACGTTTTTTTTTTCAGAATGTATATAGCTGGTACTTTATCTAAGATAGAATAGATGGACAGATTGTAGGTAAATTTAAGAAAAGGAATATAAAATGTTACATTTATATTCAGAGAACAATGTGTGTAAAGAGAGCAAAACAATGCAAGAACGTTACATTTTTCCTTCAATTTACGTGATACTCTACGATACGAGAAGCAACTTCGACAAGGCATCCGGATATTGAAACTGCAGGCGTTTGTGATCTCGTATGCTACTGCAAAACTGGGCCAGTATTTTCTGCATTATTATATTATCTTTTCATAAGTGAAAGTTTTAGTATTTTTAGTATAGTAGTAGTAGTAGGGTCACTTTGTTCATTGCCTGTATATCCGTGTCTGTCTGTCAAGATCATTTTTCCCAAGATCACTTGGACGTATCGAGCTGACAATAATATCAAGATCTACAGTTCTACATTTTCTTGGACACAGTAAAAAATTAAACCTCTAAATCATCGTAGTCAAAGTAGTTAGATGATAAGGAAAAATAATATAATATTTATAATTAACAATGTCTGTTGCAGAAAAAAAAATATTACAAACTTATATCTGTAGTGAATTTGATGCAAGATTACAGTTTGTCAATTTTTACAAGTTGTAGGTACGAGTACTTTCTGTCGATGTATGTTCATGCAATTGGTGCGGAGACCACGGTGCGCGAGTGTAATTCGCAATTTATCGATATTTATTAAATTTATAAGTTAATAAAATATAAATATATCTTTTGTACTGTCTGTTCTTCATAATATATTACGAAGAAGTATCCTGTTGAAATCCTATTGAAGTCCAATATCCGCTCAGATTGAGTAGTTTTACACAGAATAACGGATACACTTATTATTTGAAAAATGTTTGCCTATAACAAAATATTACCTTTTGATTATATAGTGTTCATAATAAATCTATCTATATCATCACTTCCTTTGAATACAAAAGTATAATATTGCTATATTATTAATACTTGTCTAAGTAGATCTTTTATCCCATTACATTATTAATTATAGATCGCCGGGGAGGCCAATAGTTTTGTATTGAAGCTATTCTTTGTATTCAAGTACATTAAATAAGTTTTTATTCCGTTTAAAAATATGATCATACTAAACTGTATATGACTGTTAAGGAAAAATGTTACACTAAAACGTTATTATTACATATTTTAGTAATTTATTTATGTTTCCAGTAAATACAATTCTTTTTTTTTTGTTTACGAAGTGTATTCTAAAATGTTTAAATATTCTTCATATGGTATTTAATAGAATACATTCAAACTTAGTGAGCTTACGCAAACAAGTAACAGCCACAGTTCGTGACTTTGGATGCTCTCGAGGGGCTTCAATCGAAGTCTTAGTGACCTAAGCAAAGTTGTATTAAATTTCATTCAGCGCTCAATCCTAAGAGGTATTTATGTATATGAAACTTGGTTCATCCGCTAAGAAAATCTTATATGGTCCTATATATAATTTTAGACGTTAAAGTAAATAGCATCGTGAGGGGGTAAGATCTGAGCGTCTGACTTTTAATAAAATGTTTTGGTTAAATGTTTTGGTTCAATTTTGTATCCATGAATGAGTTTCACATTTTATTCTGCATTAGGCAGGGTAAGCAGACAATAAGATACTCCGTTCTCCACTTTCTGCAAATTCGAGATATTGCGTGTCGAGTGGTGAAAAACAACATCGAACAAAATTCAAACCGACTAAATTGAGCTTAGCTCCTGCAGAGCGCGCGCGGTCATTAGTTTAAAAAAAAAAAACAGTAAATAAAACCACTTCTCTAGTGTTTTACTTGTATAGATAAAATTATATATTTTTTTATGGTTATTACCTCTAAATTTTCAATAAAAAGTGATCAAATAATAAGCTACCCTTTACACAAGTTATCTGCAAATCGGAAAACAAGCCCTCGAATAAGTTTTCACATTTTACGAGGAGTAATAAAATTTTTGCAACGATAAGGCAAACCCCTTCGGCTTTTCTATGTTAGTAAAAAGGTAAAAAACGGCTGTAACGGCTGAAAACCCTAGCGGGTTGATAGTCTTATTATAAGTCTTGTTATAAGCCTTCTTTTACGAGTAAAAGTAGTAGCTTGCAGTTATTTGGAAAAGTAAATTTTGCAACATTCCTGAACGTAGATGTTATTGTAGCGCAAATGAGATGGAATTTCTTAAAAAGCCCGCAAATGTTGTTGCTAAAGTTATTTAGTAGTGAATGCCGATGATAGTCAAGACAAAAAAAATAAAAGAAAAACAGAATAACGAATCACGTAATAATTTTTTAATTTATATTTTTTATTTCATCTATCATAATAATATCTCCAATATATTTTTCATTATTCAATAAAATCACATTACGTAAAGTAAAACATCAAGAACTAGAATTGTATTTCTAACTTGGGGCTTTAATATCTACCTTTTGATCTCTTTTATAAATACCTTGTGTAAATTTGAACTTTCGCGTACGCTACGGTCATTATGATAATGTCTTGTGCTATGAGAAGTGATAACTGAGATTCCTTTGTTTTTATGAAAATAAAACAGATACGAAGTTTGTAAATGAGTGTTATTAAGAAATTCGTGCGCAAATTTCATACGTATATATTTATTATCAACTTCACGTTTTATCCCGCGTATAATAGAGCAAGACAGACCTCTCTGCCTATTGTCAAGTGACGTTGTTGTCTATGTCTACTAAGTGTAAAGAAACTATGTTTTTCGCTTTTTACCAAAATTCGAGGCTTTGCTTGCAGGTGGAGAAGCCATACCGGGGAAATCGCCTATCCAACTTCGCCAATGAAGCCTCTTGAATAGTTGCAGCAATCATAAAATTAATAATTATAAAAAACGAAATGTGAAGCAGTAACACGTTCGTACAGACAGCACATTTCCGTTATAATTTTGAAGCCACATAAAATGATAAAAAGTTGATTCTGTTATTATAAACCATTTTTCTTCTAAATGAGGGTCATAGAGGGTCATTTAAATGATTTATAAGAAAATTTCGGTGCTCATCTCGTACGTGTACCTACAGCAATGCAAATTTATTATAATTAATATTATATTATAATTAATTATTTAAAGGCTGTCGGAAAAAAGTCGGAAAGGCTACTTAACTCTAGGTTCTCTCTGCCTACCCTATAGTAGGGGCTATATATATATATATATATATATATATATATATAATATATATATATATATATATATATATATATATATATATATATATATATATATATATATATATATATATCTTCTTCTTCTTGCCATTAGTCCCGGCTTTTGCCAGGGTCTGCCTTCCGACTGAGCCTACTCCACTTTGCACGGTCTTTAACATCCTCAGTGGATAATTTATTGGCTCTCATGTCTTGTGTCACGACATCCAGCCATCGCTTTCTTGGGCGTCCGGGTGGTCTCCAGGGACAGACATGTCAAGGCACTTCCTTCCGACATAGTTCTCAGATCGGCGCATAACATGGCCATACCATCTCAGGCGACGCTCTTGGAGCTTATCCACTACGTCACGGACCCCAAGACTACCTCGAATGAATGTGTTGCGTATGCGGTCGTACCACGTCACGCCACACATCCATCTCAGCATCTTCATCTCCGTGACGTGAAGCTCCTGAGTGTGCCGAGATAATGTTGGCCAACATTCGCTGTCGTATATAAGAACAGGTCGGATAATGCTCTTGTATATCAGTCCCTTGAGCTTGGGCGGTATTCTGCTATCGCAGACCACACCAGTGACCTCCCGCCATTTGGCCCAGGCAGCGTTTATACGGGCATGGATGTCGTGGTCGATGCCTCCAGACTCATGCATAACGGCTCCAAGGTACCTGAACTTCTCCGACTTAACGGCTGGCTCAGGCCAGATATGGATGGTGCTCGAGTCCGGGTTCCCGCAAGCCATGTACTCGGTCTTCGACACATTCAGTTTGAGACCACCGTTCTCAAGCGCACCCTTCCAGGCGTTCACTTTACGCTCCAGCATCAGTCGGTTCTCATCGATGAGTACTATGTCATCGGCATACATCATCAGCCACGGAGGCTGGCATTGGATGTGAGCCGAGACAGTATCCAGCACTACATTGAATAAGAACGGACTAAGAGCTGAGCCCTGGTGAACCCCTACTGTAATCGGGAAGGGCTTGGCGACACCAAGCCCTTCCCGATTACAGTAGGGGTTACAACAACGGTCAACAACGGTCCTAACCACTGAAGCGGAGTCGTTGTACATATCTCTGATAACCTCAATATAGGCTTCAGGGATCCCCTTGGATCGCAATGCCCACCAGATACACTGACGTGGCACACAGTCAAAGGCCTTCTGCAGGTCCAAAAAGGCCACATGCAGAGCTCTCCTTTTTTCCCTGTAAGCCTCCATCCAAGTTCTGAGGGCAAAAATGGCATCCATAGTGCCTGATCCTGGTTGAAACCCATACTGAAACTCAGAGACAGTACATTCTTGGCGGAGCCTGAAGCCGATCATGCGCTCAAAGAGCTTCATGGTGTGGCTCATAATCTTAATGCCCCTATAACTACCGCAATCTTGAACACTGCCCCTTCCTTTGTAAATAGGGATAATAAAGCTTTGTCGCCACTGATGTGGCATCTTTCCAGTATTCAAGATACGGTTAAACAGGTCAGTAAGTATAAGCACACCAAGAGAGCCCAACGATTTCCACGCCTCGATTGGAATGTCGTCAGGTCCTACCGCTTTTCTGTTCTTCATGCGTCGAAGACAATTACGAGTTTCGTCACGGGTTATTGGAGCAACAAGTCCGAGGTTAGGAGATAATTCAGGAGGAAGACTAAGAGACTGCTGAGTGTTCAGCAGCTCCTTAAAGTAGCTTCTCCATCTCTCCTTCAGAGGCATGACTACAAAGCAACGTGCCTCGAGAATCACTGACGCAAAGACATTTTGTAATATCCTGCGTCGCTTTATCTCGAGCACGAGCCAGTTTGTATATGAGCTTCTGCCCCTCCACAGTTTCAAGTTTATCGTACAATGGCGACAAACTTTCTCTGCGGGCTCTGGCTACAGCTCTTTTGCTGGCCCGTTTCGCTGCAATGTACTCCAGTAATCCTGCCCGATGTTACGAGACTTATTGCCCTTCCAGCGAGTTTCCTGAAGGAAAGCACACTGGACCCGACGTCTCATGAGTACATCTGCGAGTTCTCTGCATCGTCCGGTTAGAGAGCCAATATTCCATGTTGCAAAGCGGAGTTTCCGTCTGGGTACTGACGTCGTTAGCCGTGCCCGTACTTGACACGGTAGCCCTTGTCCACTTATCGCAGGTGTAGGGCGATGTGCCTGCGCGTCGTTTAACGGCGACGCCCTAGCCATACCCAGGTTTTTTCTAAATCGGTCTATACTAGTGGCGAAGTGGTTTTTAGTGGAGCGATATATATATATATATATATATATATATATATATATATATATATATATATATATATATATATATATATATATATATATATATATATATATATATATATATATATATATATATATATATATATATATATATATATATATATATATATATATATATATATATATATATATATATATATATATATATATATATATATATATATATATATATATATATATATATATATATATATATATATATATATAATTACCGCTATGTACTACTGGACTTCGATGTCGCTATCTGGAAATTTTTTCGCCTTTTTTGGTCGATACAAGTGTTATGGAAATTAATTATATTTCAGGTCATCAAATATCACGTGTTGTAAAAAAAGATTTTTATTTTTTTCATAATAATTGTCATAATTTTTAAATATCTTTGATGACAATATAAATTTTCCTAAAGGTGTAAATTATTATTAGTACTAGCAAGATAAATAATAATAATACTTTATTGCACAAAAAAAAACAATATATATAACATTTCACAAACAGAATTATATGTGTATATTAAGTGCAATGGCGGCCTTATCGCTGAAAGCGATCTCTTCCAGGCAACCATTATGATTAATATTCATATGGAATCAGTAGCACAAATGCAGAAAGGCGCAAAAAGTATTACATTACGACTACAAATACATTTAAGGTATTATATATAAATATACTAAACATACTTACATATATAACAATTTATATAGATATACAAACATACACATACCTATATATACACATAGATACACAAACATATATAAATAAATAAAAAAAAATACATAAGAGGTTACCATGTACATACAAACATATAAAGGTATATATATTATGCACTTAAATAGACATACATACAATAAATATGAAATTATAAGACAATTCTAATTATATAGATAGTTCCAGATAGTGTTCCTTGAGACGGCGTTTAAATATTCCACAGATTGGGACTGTCTTACTTTGACTGGCAGCTCATTCCAGAGTTTTACTGTCTTAATAGTAAAAGAGTCACCATAGCATTTCGTACGGCACAAAGGTATCTCTAGGAGGTTGTTAGTCCGGGGGCGGAGTTGTTGGAGCAGAGTTGTTGATTGGTGCTTGATCCTAAGAGCTTGAAACGTTCCTTGAGGTACATAGGAGTAACAGGATGGTAGAGGATGGTATAAAGAAGAGTGAGGGAGTGTAAGTTGTGTCTGTGTTGTATCGTCAGCCACTTTAGCTGGCTGTGAAACTGCGACACATGGTCGTACTTTCTCAGTCCAAAAATAAATCTTATTATAAGATTTTGCAGACGCTCGAGTTTATTAAGTAGCTGTTGAGATAAGTCGAGATAGCAGGAATCAGCATCAAGGATTGGCAGGAGATGGGTGTGGGTCAAGGATATTTTGGTTTTTAAAGGTAAAAAATTCCCCCATCTTCTCAATCTACCTATGGCGGAGAAAAGTCTACGACTAAGCTCAGAAACGTGGGGTGACCAGGAAAGTGTGCCATTCATCTTCACTCCCAAATTCACAACACTCGTACTAGGCTCCAAGCGAACATTGTCTAATAAAATTGACAGTAAGGTTGAGGAGAATGAATTTTAAGCAGTTGTTTAGAGTTACCAAATATACATACCTGAGACTTACTTGGATTTATCGATAACCCAAAAGATTTACACCACGTACTTATTACATGTAGATCGGAATTAATCCGAACGACTGCACTGATAATATCGTTGACGGCTACTGTGGTGTAAATTTGTAAGTCATCTGCGTAAAGGTGATAAGAAGACGATATGTGTTGAGTGAGATTGTTAATGAAAATGGAAAATAGTAAAGGTGAAAGCACACCACCCTGCGGGACACCAGCGTTAACGGCGAAGATTGCCTGCCATTAAGCTTAATGCTTTGTCTGCGACCATGAAGGAAAGATGAAAACCATTCAGTAGCAGTTGATGAAATATTAATGGACTTTAAAATTGTTAGTAAAATATCAAAATCAACAATATTAAAAGCATTCGTAAAGTCTAGTAAGACAAGTAGAGTTGACGGCGGAAACCAGATTGGAAAGGTGACAGGACATTATTAGTATGTAAGAATAGGTAAAGCTGTTCATAAACAATGCGCTCGAGGACTTTAGATAGAAAAGGAAGTATAGAAATTATTTGATAGTTGGAAAATGAAGCTGGATTGGATATTTTCGGAACAGGAATCACTAGCGCATGTCGCCAGGTATCAGAAAATTGACTAGAGGAAAGGGAGTGGTTAAAAATGTGACATAATACAGGAAGAATCGAATTAAGGGATAACATACTCATACGGCTACTTACGTTGTCATAGCCAGTAGCATCCGATTTAATAGCTAGCACATGCTTACGTACTTCTGCTCTTGTAATAGTGTTGAAAAGAAAAGGGATGGTTGAAGGATCAGGAAGAAGTGAGTGATTGAAGGGTATTTATCTTAATATTATCAGTCATCCGATTGACATTCGTAAAAGAATTGTTTAGAGATTCTAAATCCGTGCAGTTGCTTAAGGTTGATGTACGTGTGCGCCTACCTCCTATCCCCATCGCGTTCAGAAATTTCCAAGTTTTTGCTGCATTGCTACGATCAATAGATGAAAAGATATATTTGCGACGTGCATCTCTGCATGTTTTGTTACATCTGTTCCGCAGTGTTTTGTACCTTTGCAGGTTTGCATTCGTAGGATTTTTCTTATACACAGACTTACTTATGCATAGACGTAATACCGCAGGTATTACGTTTTGCCATAAGTACCTTAATATCCTGAGTCAACCATGGAGCAGGGAGATGTTTTATTTTTATTGGCCGTAATGGTGCATGTTTGTCAAAAAGTTCAATGAGAATAGAATTAAATATATTTAATTTATCATCGACAGTTTCTGCACTAAATATGCAATCCCAGTCAATCTGACTAAGATCACTCATGAATTTTTCATTGTCGATATTATTGAAACACCTTCGCATCACAATCGAAGGTTTCACCTTGGGTGGACGAATTTTGTACGAGAGGAAGATGAGGTCGTGATATGAAAACGCCTCCGCAGGGATATGTCCAAAGGTAGCAACTCGCTCAGTTGATGAGACGATCATGAGGTCCAGCAGAGATGGCGCACAGCCAGGGAAAAAGTGAGTTGCATTTGTTGGAAGGATATTAAGGTTGGAGCTATTTATTGCAGTTTTAAGCCTACCTGCACGTGAATCTTTCTTGATAAGGCATGTATTAAAATCCCCCATAATTGTAGTGTGGTCAGCTCCGGGAACATATGATTCTAATAGGGACTCAAAGGAATCAAAATAATTCACATGCAGGTTAGGACTATAAAACACACCCAGTAAAATTTTAAGAGTGCCAAACAAGACTTCTATTAATATATGCTCCGATGCGTTCGAGTAAGCTGAAGGCGATTTATCTAATATTGAGAAAGGAATATGACTTCTTAGATAAATAGCTACTCCCCCTCCCCCTTTTCCAGTCCTATCATTGCGTATAAGATGAAAGCCCGGAAGCGAATATGCAGTTGATGGCAAACATGGCTTGAGAAAGGTCTCAGAGACAAGTATAGCGTGAACATGATTTACACTAAACGAGTCGAGTAACTCCGGATAATGAGCTGGTATACTTTGTGCGTTAATGTGAACAACTTTAAAATGATTAGCGAAGCTAATGAGCTTTGCGTCTAAGAGGGAGTTGAGAGGATCAGAAATGCTATGGAAACTATCATCGGATGCTGTAGAACCGCATTGAAGAAATAAAATATCATTTGTGCTACCACTACTTACACTATCATTACTTTGCATACTAACAATATTTATATATATATATATATATATATATATATATATATATATATATATATATATATATATATATATATATATATATATATATATATATATATATATATTAATAAAATATTGATTTTGAAAATTTTATTGTACTACAAAGAGTTAAAGTTAAAGTTATATAAAATAAATAAAGGCATACCAAATTATATTTAAAAACTATAAAATTTTGTAAACTGATGCAAGTATTTTTATTTTTTTTACTTATTGAAAACTAAATCTCATTTTACAGTTACTGTTAAAATGCAAGCTTCTAAAATTTTAAAAAGCTTTTAACTCTGTAACAATGTGAAAAGCTTAATAAATAATTCTTTTTGTGCGTTGATACTTTCAGTATTGCCATTACCATTTGGGTATTTCATTTTATTTTTCCTTTTTTATATACGTCCGTCCATATATTATAATACATAATGTAATTCTGCACCATTATTAAAAAGCGAAATAGTATATTTTTTATATTTAAATACAACGTAAATAACGTTATATACTTGTATAAAATATACGGATTATTACCACACTTAGCTTGACAAGTAAAAGCTTATTATAAAAAAAAAACTTGCCTCCTACAATTGTCATCTACAACTGTCGCATTCAGGAAGGCATCTCATTGTCATACAAAGTAAAAGCTGTCTAATAATATTTCTTTCAGAGACGATTGGAGAGATATAATTTACGCTGTTATATCATGTAAGAGATCTTTCTAGCTACTTTTTTAATAAATTAAAAGTAAAAACATATATGTGTATATGTGTATTAACAATATATATCATATTATTAGAATATGTCACAATTTCAGTTTACTGAGCAAATATTGCGTCAAAAAACGGACTTTTATTAAGAATTTATATTTAGGAATGCGTTGACAAAAGATTTAAAGGTCCCTTGTATGGGGTAAAAGTGCCAACATTGTTGAATTTATGTGAACACACAAATCCTCGACGTGGGTGGAAAAAAGAAAATCTGTTGAAGACATTTTCCATTTGCTTACGGTTCAGCATCAAAATTAATAGAGCTTTTATTTGAATAGATCCAAATCTTTGTACAATACTTACCTTGGTATTCATAATTTTTTATATTTGTACCTCAACAGGACAATATGGAACCTTTATAGGATCACTTTGTGGTCAGCTGATCGGTGGTAATCTGGATTTTTTTTAAATTTATTTAGTAGCTTTTGTTAGGTGTATTTAGTAGTTATCTACTTTATTTAGGCTTTGGCTCTAAAAATTACGGATTTTAAATAGTAAATAGGTTATATGTACGTAGTTTAGTTTATTATTTTTAAAATTTTATTTGTAATAAAATATTATTTTATTATACTTTACTTCCTGTTTAAGCTTGTAAGTTGGAATAACTTTGAAGTCAGTTTAAGTTTTTTGTTTAAAATAATTTTATTCTACTATTATAATAATTTTAATCTACTTTTTAGTTATTTACTAAGTTTGTTCTCATGCACTGCTGAATGTAGGTCTCAATACTCTCGAATATTCATAAAAAAGTATAATCAAAATCCATTTGTCGTTGGTGGAGTTATCCCGTTACAATCATATAATTTATTAAATTTTTTAAAAACCTTCTCCTATTTTAAGCCGGCTAAAATATAAACTTATTGAAATTAGTTTTTATATTGATCAGCACCTCAAGTATTACTTTTATATATTATTATTTAGTTCATTTATTAAACTTTACATAGTATACTAGTTACTGGCAAGCAAGAGTATGGAAGTGAGGAATTGTCTTCCATCATCACTTTACGTGAATTTTTCGATAATACACAACCAGACGTCCATACATTATTTCCCTATAATATTTGAAAGATTATTCACATAACTCCTAATTATAGAAAAGTTGTCTCCTCTTGTCACCAACATAGGTATAGGACGATAGATGATCACAAGTAGCAAATATATATATTTTTTATAAAAAATCATATCAAAAGCGTACATGCATATAAAACGTGGAGGATTCTCTCGGTTTTTTTTTTGGATTCCATCATCATATCCTAACACGAGGACACTGGGACCACCTACCAAGTACGCTCTTCCATACGTAAAAAAATAACTATTTACTATCGGTTCACCAATAAATAATAATTAATATTTAGAGTTTATATTATACAGAGTACCTAATTAATGATTAAAATTAATAAATAAAATTTTATTGCCTACAAATTTAATGTATTAACCTAATTATATATTATGAGAAATTATATGTTTCATAATTGTTATTTTCATTTAGCTTAGAAACATCAAAGTTCAAGGTGTATTTTATAATATTTTTTAATTTCAGTTTATTATCACATTTAAATTACATTGCTTGTTTAATAATATCGTGACACTACAAAAAACCACGTAGGTTTATCATTTACGGTGCGTTTACAAAATACTTTTTCAAATAATACTTACAGTAAGTATTATTTGAAAAATACCAAATAACTAGTAAGTATTCTATAGAAATGTTTGCCGCTGTCTTATTTGCTAATCAACAGTGTATGATTAAAATATTTATATCTTCTTCTCCTGTCCTAAATTAATTCGTCCCTTTTATGATGTCGTTTCTAACAAAGTCCCTCGTCCTCTTAATGTTCAACGTTTGTGTTTAGTCATCTTTGTAAATTACGATGTAAATATATTAAATATAACATTAATGTAAAATGTAAAATATTATTTATTACCAACCTACTAGCGTGAACATATTGTCAATAAAAGTTTGTCTTGTTATAGGTAAAGGATTTGAATAGAACTCTTATAAACATGCATTCTATTTTTGTATAATATTATCATTTTTTTACCGTACAATCTCCTTTGTGTGTTCTCCATTTAACGTGATATTGGCAATGTGAATTGTGCTTAGCTGGCACGCTCGCAAGGCCATATATAAAGAGAAGAAGAAGAGAAAGAAGTAATTCTTATATTTATAAAATTGAATATAGCATTTAGATATACTACACTACACTTCTCATAAAATGACTTCAAGTTTTGTTGCTTACGTAATAGTATACGAAATCTTAATAATATACGAAATCCATCTGGCACTGGAATCTATTTCCAATTACTTTGAGTAATTAGAAATGTGTATTCATAAAATGTGTTAAAATTTTACACTAATATATATATATATATATATATATATATATTATATATATATATATATATATATATATATATATATATATATATATATATATATATTATATATATATATATATATATATATATATATATATATATATATATATATATATATATATATATATATATATATATATATATATATATAAATATGATATAGATGATGTTAAATGTAATAATATAATTATATGTGAATTAAAGAAAAAAATTATCGTATATTATATATACGTATAATTAACCCAACGTAGCGTAATGGGACACCGTCGGACTGTACAATTGAAAGGTAGCCACTTAGGAAATTGAATTTTCATTTTTACGCTCTAGCAAGACACTCAAAAAGAAATATGTCAAAGCCAAGTTCAAAGCATAGAACATCTTAATATCAGGATATTTCACCTACCCTATTTATATACAGGATAAGTAAAGAGCAGGAGAAGCTAGAAATAGAAAAAAAAATGTAAATTTCGTTTGTTTCAATATGAAAATATAACTAACGGGACGTGAGATAGCATGACATTACGTTTCATTCTTACTCGTAATAAATGATGAGCCTTCTCACTTTAATATATTACAATTCCATTTGTAACTTTGGTTTAGACAAGCATAAATAATCATATTATAATATAAGTTTCTATATATATATATATATATATATATATATATATATATATATATATATATATATATATATATATATATATATATATATATATATATATATATATGTTAATTTTAAATAGTAGCCAGATTTAATATATTTGCTAAATCTTTAATGTATATAATTAAAACTCTTATGTTAGTTACTGAGCAACTGATTCAAAAGTAACTAACTTCCTTATAAATTTTTTAGAAGGTTTCCAAAGAGAAAAATTAAGGTAGACAAAAACGTAAATATATAGGCAAGAGCTAAAACGTACACGCGGTAATTACGGGCACCTTCTTGCACATAAAATAATATATGCTGTACGCGAGCTACATAGAAATTAAGTAATTAGCGACCGCAATCACTTTGTGTGCAACCGATAATGATATTCCATTACGCATTGAATAGATGCAAATATATATATATATATATATATATATATATATATATATATATATATATATATATATATATATATATATATATATATATATATATATATATATATATATATATATATATATATATATATATATATATATTTTAGGTCAATTCAATATTATATTAACGTAATTTGCATTAATTTATTCGATAACAATTTCAACATTCGTCTAAAAACCAAGAACAAATACAATGTTATACCAAACTATTAATCTTCTCAATTTATATATTTATACAATATAGCGGGCGAGTGATTAAAATAGAACCCATCAACCTCAGCCCTAAAAGCTTTACACGCCAAATAAATGGACATATTGTGTCAAATATTAAACCTAATGATGTTCTCATTTTCCTTTAAAAATATTATAGTTGGTTTGTTTATATATTTTGTACCACAGTAAAATATTATTTACTGTAAATTCTTTCATCGATACGTATAGACAGTTTATTTTAATGAATTGCTTACTAAAAAGTGAAAACATTTTAGTGTTCCGTACATTTAAAGCACAAAAAACGAAACGGAAGACCCTAAAAAATATATTGTACAACAATCACTGTTGTACCCGTCTGTTTGTGTGTCAAGATTATTTTTTTGAAGATTACGTAGAGGTATCAAGCTGTAATTAAGTACTTGGAGCCTAGAAAAAATCATAAGATATTTTTATGCTTCGTTGTTGCCTCATTTTGTATGAAATTTGTCGCATAATCAAAACCTACAGGGAACTTTCTATTGACGTACAATTATGAAACTTGGTAGCAAGGAAGAACTTACAGTATTTTAAATATTGAAACAATTGAGATTTTTTAGGATATTACAGAAATCCTTACAATTACAATAACAAACTTATACTTATACTTACATAGAAAATTGTACATATAATTTTTAATTTGTCTACTTTTCAAATTGAATTTCCTGTTGACTAATAACAATTGAAATTGGTATGAAAACCTTCGTATGTGAATTCGACTCGCACTTAACGGATGAAATTGAGAATAGGCAAAAAAATAATGTCATACAACCCTACATGCTGTATACTTTAAAAATGTTTAGCTAGACTAGAAAAATTAAAGCTTATATATAAAATTTTAAAAGTTTCATCCTCCGAGTAGGGATCCAACTTTTGTAAAACTCCCACGTTGCTTATTTCTTACATGACGTCATCAACCATGCAGTGTAGGAAAACTGAATTTCTGGTACTGAGTGTGATTCATTGTCATCATATAAAATATACAAGACTTTTCTTGAATTACTATAAAAAAAGTTCTTAGCCTGCGTTTGTCACGAATTGTTCGAATAGAGCTTACTTTAACTATGTATTTCTGTTATTTGCACTGGGAAAACCGTAGAAGGGCACAAGCCCGCAATGAATAATTCACACAGTCCCGTCGCTTTGTGGTTGGTAATTCATTTAGTACTGGCACGAATGGCACACATCAAAATACAAATTTTTACATCGACGCGTTCGTTATAACTGCAATTTTTTTTAGTACTTGCACTTAAATGTTGCCTGGTTAGCATTTGCTTACAGAATACTATTTAACTTTATAATTAATCAAACATATAATAGTTGCTTACAACATTGCTAACATTGCTTACATAATAGGCTACTATTGACATCTACACTTAATAGATATTCGCTTTATTTACCAAATCTCAAAACTAAATAAAAATTTATAACTACATGAAAATTATCAAATGATTTATATGTATTTATATGTATGTAGTTTGTTGAAAAATAATTACAAAATCTCTTAATATCTGACTATATTCAGGATAAAACAGGAAAGGTAAAAGAAGTCGTGTTAAGATACTCTATTCTCCATTTGCCGTTTCGAATTTATAATGTTCCAACACAAGTTCTTTTAAGACCAAAAAAATGTTTTATAAATAACAAAGGAATATCATATATGACATTTCTTTGTTATTTATATTATATATTATAAAATGAGAAATACTCGACTACTAGCCACAGTTAAACACAGTTAGCTACAGTTAAAATCTTGAAAAAATTCAAATAACAGTGGCCGAAACCTGATATTATCTGTCTGTGGAACACCTGAACCGTTATATTAGCTTCCATTTATCAAAGCTGGCACGTGCTACCTATAATAACACTTCTAACGTGTGACCATTTTCCAAGTGAATTATGGCCTTCACATTTATCCTTGTTAGTGGTACATTAAATTTAAATCGTAGTGCCAGTGTATTAGAGTTGGTAATAAATGTTCATGGAAAATGTACATAAATTAGATAGGTTCTATTCAATGAACATATTAATACATGTGATCAATATTATAACTGATACGATTATGATGATCGAATAAAAAAATATACAAAGAATTATTAGAGGCTCATGTAGTCTCCAGGTTTATTTTTTTCTTGTCCGTAACGAGGCTTCCAGCCCAAACCAAAACTAAATCAGGTCAAGTGATCTTAAAACATCTGTAATTATTTGTCTTTTTTTTGACATTACACGCACTGTTATTAAAATAGTAAACATGGTATAAAATAGCAAGAATTATTTTATTTAATTAATATATATTTTTTTTGTGACAGATGACTGACGTACCCAGAGTTCCAATGCGCAGCCATAGTCGCTGAATCTAGAATATTGGAAATTCGTTAAAAAGTTTTTTGTATAACAAATTTGAGCAATTATCTATCTTAAGAATTTTAGAAAATCCACCCTTAAGGAAGCAAAATAGGAATTTACAAAGATAATTCAAATCAGCGTATAATTTAAAATCAAAACTGTAAGTTAATAACAAATTAAGTGTTTTTTTCTTTGAGAATGTAGGTTACATTTTACATACTATAAAATATCTCATGGGAAAATCGATAACCATACGGGCAAACGTCAGGCGTAGAACTAGTTGAATATGCTGAAGTTCATCATATCCAGGTCTTAATTTCATAAATAAAAATTATTAAAAGCCCTGAGTATTTTAATTATTGGATTTATAAAGATCTTCATTATAATCACATATTGACATCTTCTAAAGTATCTCGGCATCGGACTCGGATACTATAAATTAGCCGAGCAACGCCTGACTATTATACAAGTTTAGCTAGATTTTTTGGGCGAAAGGCGAAGTCGAACGTATTCGACGAACGTAGTCGAACGTATTACTTTCTAGTCACTTTAGTTTTTTTATAAAATATTTATTTCTATAATAATTAAATTAAACCCAATATGTTTTTCTTAATACTCAAAGACGGTAAGACGTTTTGATAAAAATAATGTGTAGTAAAAAAAAAAACAAACATGAAATCACTATACTTTATTATAATAGTGTGCTATATTGACATTCCTATCTAACTTTGGCAATATATGATTAATGTTGGTGCACGTCTACGGATCCCGAGATTAAGTTAACACAAAAGGAGGACTCAGAATTGGCCCACTTTTTAACTTGTATCTAGCGTGAGTGAAGCTTGAATTTTAATAACTGAACACGAGAGAATTCTTACATGAAAATCTTATATGAGAAAAATATGCTCATTTTGTCACTTTTATTTATTTTCCTTGTTTCATTTATATGATAGATTTTTTTTATTAAAAAAAATTATAATGGATTTACCTTACTAGAGAATATGCGAGATAAAGCGAGAAGCTAATATTTATTTAATTATTTTGTTATTTTATCTTATAGTCTGTATTAACCTTAGAGGCTAGGATTAGAATTGAGGTATATACGCTTATAATTATAAAATGTTATACCGAGTATGTTACTTATTGCCCGTATGATGTCCATATGACTTTTACTATTTTCCACCCGAATACAATATACTGCATGATAACTAGCGGAACTTAACGCCGCTCTTCGATTACATTCACTTATTATAAAGTTAACTTTTTTACATATCATGCATATATATAAACTAGCATAAATATTGGCTGAAGATATACAACAAAACATAATTAAAAATAAATATGTGTATTTTCTGATAACTGGAAAACTGAAAAGGCGCTAATTCGATATGTTATACTCGTATGAAACAAGTATCAATGAAATCGCATGTTATTATACACCGTGAATGCGAAAAATTATGCTTTTACTTCGTTTTACTTAATTTATTAGATGTCAATATTGAATTAAAATTTAGTTTGTTGCTTAATTCTATATTAATTTTTCCCACATCGATATATTAATGCATTTATTCCTAACACATAGTTGTATGCATCAGCTTCGAAATTAAAGTACATAACATAACACAAAAAAGAAACAAAATTTCGTTTTTGTTTCAACGCGTTGATCTCAAGATTTATTTTCCAAATTGATACTTCAGGTTAATCGTTGCGATCATGGTTCTCTTAGGCAATAATTGCCCTCTCAATTAATTTATGTTAAAACCTACTATAGCTTTATTCTTTATATTTTTTGTAAAAAGTAGAGATAGAATCCCTAATATTATACTATCAGATCTATCTACATTACCAAGTAAAATCTGAACTAAATAATTGAATACCAACTGCATTGTTATACAATTTTTGTCTCTGTATATAAAATTAATTAGTGATTTCATATAGTAGCAGATTACCATACTTATAAATTTCAACTTACACGCGTTAAAGTCATTACAGCAATTTAGAAACTTGTTACTTGGGTCGAAATTACCCCGTCGTAGTTTCCAACGTAATTGACGGGCGGTACACATAGTCGATGAGTTTATAATAGAACTAATTGAGAAGTCACGTTTCTGACCTACGACGCTTTCTAATAGTTTTAAATTTTTATTCCAATTTTAATTACATACAGATAATTAAGATATTATTAAGATCCGACGGACATATTTATCTGTTTAAACCAAAGTGTATTGTTGTGTATTTTAATTCTTTATTCTAATGACTATTGTTGATATATACTATTCCACGATAAGCAGCAAAACACACACAACTATTTTATATATATATATATATATATATATATATATATATATATATATATATATATATATATATATATATATATATATATATATATATATATATATATATATATATATATATATATATATATATATATATATATTACTTTAGAAAATTAATAGTTTAGTAATATTCAAGTAAATAACTTACAAATTACCGAGACATTGAAGTAGAAATGATATGTTGTGCTAATTTAATTTTCATATGTGCTCTAATTAGCAGAGTACCTAATATAATTAAGTAACATCTATACGCTTTGCATATTTGCTTTTCTAAGTAAAAAAATACACATTTTTTTTTAATTTCACTATAAAAAAATAAGTAAAAAGAATAAAATGATGACACGATAAAAAGTAAATAAGACTAATTGAATAGTATGCAGATTTTAAAACAGACAAACTCAAATCACTATATGGATAAAGCTTTAAACTTTTTTTACATAATTTTCTTGGTTTATTTTTTCCTGTGCATTTATCTGTGCATGAATGTTTACCCTATTAAGCTAACGCCGTGAATGTCAACGGTGCTTAATGATATGTAAAAATCGGCCCCTCGTGAGCGATGCTGAGGAAATATAACTAAGGCGTTGACGTCATTATAAGTTTCTTCAGTAGAAAAAGTATACATTTTTTGTTTTAAAATAACTTAAAATTTATGATTATTCTCTAAGCTCTAATCTAGATAATGTTCCTAAATTATGATATAAGTATACTTTTTTAAATATAATTTTAAGTTAAAAGTATATTTTATGACAAATTATCGTGGCGGATTGGGAGAGACCCTAAATTTAAACACGATGGTTGCATTGACCCTATTCGGAAAAAAACACATAATTCACAATGTGTCCAAATTGAGTAGGAAGCGGAGATTGGAGTGTTTTGGCACTAATCTCTCTATTATAGCGTGAAAATATCATTAAAATAATATTTTATACACTGAATCTGGTTTTGATATATATGTGACGTACGTGTTACGTTACGAGTAGTATAAACGAACTTGAAATAGTTGTTGTTGTCGCTGTCTTACATATTTGTTGATTTTTTCTGTAATATGACACATATTAAAATAGCAAAGTACATTACAACGGTTGACTGACTGACTGGCAAACTGACACTGACACATTTACATTCATTTTATTATATCTATTATAATTTTATCAAAAGACAAAGCGCTAATTTTTACAAAGCTTCAAACAGATGGATATGTATCTGACTCCCCTGTGATCAAAACTAATTTCCTCTCGACAACGTTTTTGTATTGACAGTAGGTATTGGATTTTGGTTGAAACAAATAGATTCTGTTGCATATATTCATGAACAATGTTCAACAACATCTGCGCAATTTCCTATCTACTCAGTATTACAGATTATGGGCGAGTATATAGGTATATAACCCTCAGCACAATTATATTCATTATTTTAATGTATTTATACAAATATTATAAACGTGAAAAGCTTCTTTGGATGAAAGCACTAATCTCAGGAACTTTCAGGAAAAAAAAATCATTAGACAGTCCAGTTATCTAGAAAGCGTATATTCTACATCACATACTTAGATCGTTTCGATGAAATCCACTGTACTTGCTGTTAGTCACCTCGGACACCTTGAATGCGTATGGTAATCTACCAAATTTCATATTATATTGATTTACTATTTGATCTAGTACAAAAAGATTCATGGTGAAGTAAGATCGCGCGTTAATCATGCTATATTTTTAAAATTCAAAAAAAAATCGATTACAATATATTATTTATTCAATAAGGCCATTGCAAGCACTTTTGAATAGTCAAGTTCCAGGAAGCTACTTGATAATTAAACCGGACTCGGTTTGGACATTGACAATATCGTACTTAAGTATTAATAGAAGTAGGCAGTACTTTTCTTAGAAACTATTTACTTATCTTAGGGTTAAGTTTAATGTTATATCGTATCATATCGTATCGTATCGTTTCGTATCGTATCGTATTTCTCTAAAGATCTAATAACATAATAATAATAAAATGTAAAATGGTGAAACGTTTCTTATCTAAGTAAGATTAATGGCATGTCATGGAGGCTTTACTCTTAACCTTCTAAAACATAAACAGTAAGAACCTTTTAAAAACATATAAAATTCCTAATATAGGACGAACTTTATGCGGTAAGCAGGCACATTAGTGTAACGTCGAATACCGTTCTCGTACATTTCATATTACGCACATACATTGTATTTGTCTTGAACTACACACGATTATTACGTATTTATTATAATCAAAAATATATTTAATCTGCTATTTTTATTTTTATATTAAATAATAAAAAAAATTGCTTCTTTATATACCGAGGTACAGAAAATCATATGACGTCATATCTTCAATTATAAATTATATTGTCCTGAAATCATACAGATACACAGACATACCTGATACACAGACTTTGTTAAACAGAGCGCAACTCTAGATTTATTTGCTTATTTTCTACTCAGAAAACTACGAATACTTAGTACTATTAATAAAGTATAATATAGTATTATAGTAATATTATAGTAATATTTAATATAATATACTTATATTTAATGTAGTTAAAACTGAGTATCCGTCCCCTTATCACTATTATAGATATCAAGATATAACTAGAGACTTAGAGTAAATTTAGTCTCCTTATCAATTTATTCAACACTACAGCTACAGCGAATGTGCACTTATGAGCATATCATTTGCATGCATACAAAGTTTCACACCACGACAAATCTAGCGTAGTGCTTGTTTATGTATGCATACATAGACAAACAACGAGAAGTATGTAAATTAAGTCATATATAAATATTTTGTACATATATATTCTTTTAACAAATATATTAAATAATAAAATTGAGTTTCATATTTTTCAAATTCCCCTGAGGTGAGATAAAATGCGGTTCTGATATTGGCCTTTCAACAGAAAAGTAATTAAATTAGTAATTAAATTTCCAGTATATAATATAGGAAAATCTGGTGATTTGGGCCATTTTTGTTTACTAGTGCTTCGTTAAACCTATTTGATATGACAATACGATATATGTATATATATATATATATATATATATATATATATATATATATATATATATATATATATATATATATATATATATATATATATATATATATATATATATATATTATGAGCATTTAAAAATTGTATTCATTTCCTTACATTACACGTGTACGTATGTATGTAGATATTTATGAGTATCACCAGGATGTTTGCGATCAAACAAACCAAACGTTTTACAGTATTCAGTGTTTAGATTAACACGCTGAGCGTGTAATTATATTGTTAATTAATAGTAAGTACGTGAGTTATAGTACTGTTTACTCTGTTTTAGTAATTACCGAACGGTACTCCTAAACGAAGTTCAGCTAAGCTCATTTATATGAAATGGTATCTCATATATATAGAGTAAAGTGATTTATTCAATAAAAATAACTATATCTATCAAATGGCGAAGGGTGTAATTTTTATAAAAGCTTAGCTTACGAAGTTTATTTACTCAGAAAATAATTTATGGTTTATATTAAAAGATTGTGGGATTATTTTTTTATTAATAATTGATTGAAATTTACAATTTATTTCTCTCTCTCTTTAGTTTATACAGCATGAACCTGTTTTTTTTTGGAGGATATTTTTTATAATAAATTTTAAATAGGAACTGACAATGCGCCATGAATGAGAAAGTATATACCTTTGTAAATCAATACGTAAAACGGAAGATAAACGAAGGGCAGAAGCTTAATGAGAGGTTCATGATATTATCTTTTGGGTACGGAACTAAACTATGATATAACTTGTATGTAATTCGCTTTACTTTATGTATAATAGGCATACTGTTAAAATCTCCATATATATATATATATATATATATATATATATATATATATATATATATATATATATATATATATATATATATATATATATATATATATATATATATATATATATATATATATAAATTAAAATATTTACATACATCAAGACGTAATAATTAAAGAATTTATAAAATAACTAAATGGACCGTGAGAGATTTTAAAAGAAATGGTCACTTTAGAGACATTCCGTTCGTACCTCAATTTGAGAACACTTCAAATTTTGTTTGCGCACCTCTTGTCCCAAATGCGGCGACCAAATCCTCTATAGACGACGAAGACTACTCAGGTAGCGGTACGTGCTTAGTAGAATATTGTTTTAAGTCATATAATTAATCCATTGTATTTTATAGTACTATTGAAGCATATAATAAATCTAGAGTATATAGTACAAACATAATAATATACGTCCAAAGCCTGTTTATTTATTACCTCAGATCGTACAGGAAATTCAATATTCAACAGATTTTTTTTCTTTGCGACTTGCTTATGTTGTTGTATTTTTGAGAACGCTACTAACACCATAAAGCATTTATTGAACATCGATCAAGTACCAGCTAAAGTCCCCTAGACGGGAAGTACAACTTAAAAAAGTTAAAAGTTGTCAAACTTAAATTTACGAGTGTATATTCTCATTTATATGAAATTAATTTTAGCTTTATACCTCCACGTGACCTTTAAATAATGGCTGGACAGATGGACGTATGGCGGAAGGAGAGACAAATGGACAACAAAGTGATTTTTCCTTCATGTGTCATTTTATTTTAATACCTTATTTTAGTAGAGGCTTTAAAGGGGTTTAGCTAAATGTTGTACACAATACAAGTTTACATCGAAACGATTAACGTAATATAATAAAACGTATAATGTAAATAGCTATGGAAGTCTATACTTCCATAATGCATACTATCCTGTACAAAATAAATTTTCCAATTTTAACCAAATGTTCCAGAAATAATATTGTAATACTAGTAATTGGTACTCATTCAGACGAAAAATGGAGTACGTAGTGTCCTGGCACAATTTTCTAAAATAAAAAAATTGCTAAATTGTGCAGCTGAAAACATAAAATAACGATCTTACTCAGTAATACAAAAATACCATATGTTTGTCAATATTACTATACATAATATGTAGTATATATGTACATATGAAGCAAAAATATTCAGCGCCACTCCAGTGCGGTTACGAACAGTTTGTTCCCAACTTTTGTTTATCTGCTAAATTAGGTTGGTACAAATTTAACAAGTGTGGCTTGCTGATGCAAATTACCCTAACATTTTGCGTAAAATTTTCTACATTTATATTTTCTGATCAAAATTAATTCGTCTCAAACTGAATTTACTTAGTATAGTTTTCCTTTTATTTATTTGAGTATAATGCTAAGTGTAATCAAAGTTTCCGATTATCTAATAAAGTTTCTTTGGTACGTCCGAGTTTCGTCTGAGAACGTTTAAAGAGTTTGTTTTCACTCAAGGCATTAACGCGTGACTCGATAGCAAATTATATTTAGATAGGATTATCAAACTTAAACTTTCTAAGTCTACGTGCCATGAAATTGTCCCCTTAACTCAAATTGGTTCTAAGAGATTAGTATAGATATTTTAATATTAAGGTCTATAAACGGTATGGATGTGTGGCGTTACGCGGTCCGACCGCATACGCCACATTTTCATTCGAGGTAGTCTTGAGGTCCGTGACGTAGCGGATAAGCTCCAAGAGCGTCGCCTGAGATGGTATGGCCATGTTATGCGCCGACCTGAGAACTATGTCGGAAGGAAGTGCCTTGACATTTCTGTCCCTGGAGTTAGACCACCCTAGTTAGAAACGATGGCTAGACGCGTGACGCAGGACATGAGAGCCAATAGATCGTCCACTGAGGATGTTAAAGACCAAGCAAAGTGGAGTAAGCTTAGTCGCAAACGAAGCTGAGACTAATGCCAGGAGAAGAAGAATAACGGTATGAGAACTAATTATTATACGCAATAATAATAAATAAATATAACTGTACTGTAGGTGTATTAATGTCTGCTGGACAACATAAAAATATTACATTCTAGAAATGAATTAATAATTTGTAATATGAAGGCGGCATATAGATACTTATTTTATAAGTAGATATTGCTCTATAGGTAAAGAAAATTTAACGCAGCTGCGATCAGCTGTCCGTGCATCCAAGGCTTACAATTTTACAACTAAAGTACGATGGGAAATTTAAAGTTATTTTAAATCACGACTGCAACAGTATATTGAATTGTATCATATGGATTGTTTGTATTGTAAACATTGTCGAATTAGACTTGTTTCTAGTTCAGTTAAAATTATTTGGAAGCTTGCCAATAAACTTCTATCCAGGCTGGCATGCATATCGCTTGTTCACTAACGAACTAAACAAAATTGAATTGCAAAAACTTGAAACTTCAACATTGATATATCTTTTTACACTATAATATTTACAATAAGTTCTCTTATTATGAAAAGTCAAAAAAATCTTATATATTCATTATATTATGTATACGCATGAAAAAAAAATATAAACTCAATCTGTCCCAGATTGAGTTTATATTTTTTTTTCTAAGGTTCTTCCAGATTGAGTTTATATTTTTTTTTCTAAGGTTGATCTGGTTGATGAAAGCTTATATTTTGTTTACATCTAAAATAATCAGATTTTAAAATATTAAATGTAAATATTAGAAGAATACATAAGTTAATTAATATAAATCACCATTTTTATCATCCTACATTTTACAACTACATAACATAATTATCAAGACATGAACTCTTTGAGCTGACACTTTAATTTTATTTATATGTATAGATTTTAGACATTATGATATATTAAAATATGTTTACTTTATTGTTATATTTACTGCTTTTCATTATCATATAAATACAACAAGAATAATACCATGCCACAGCTACGATGTTCATATAAAAATAAATTGAAGTAAATGGCTTACTGCTAAACAAAAACCACTTTGTTTCAATTACACTTCTCGTCTTCAGATTATTTTATTTATTATTTTACTGTTTTTCTCTCCAATTGTGGGCAAATGTACATTAATATTGATGTTCTGGGATGTAATGTTATAAGGAATATATGTTTTGTATTTATAGGATGCAGGCAAATGTTTTCTTATATATAATACAATAGTGTGCTGCTTGCTCGCCCGCGGGAACTGCACCATCATGATTATTTCTGAGAAAGGATTACTTAACAATCTATGGATTCACCATGCAGGTACCGTGCATATCACGTTGTAGGGTGGGGAGCTCCGAGCAGTACCTGGGACTTGTGATCCAAGTGTAGGTTGAACTATCCAAGCTCCTCTCTCTACCTAACCAAATCCGAAATGATTATACTAGTTCCCCTGAGGTGAGATAAAATGCGGTTCTGATATTGGCCTTTCAACAGAAAAGTAATTAAATTAGTAATTAAATTTCCAGTATATAATATAGGAAAATCTGGTGATTTGGGCCATTTTTGTTTACTAGTGCTTCGTTAAACCTATTTGATATGACAATACGATATATGTATATATATATATATATATATATATATATATATATAATATATATATATATATATATATATATATATATATATATATATATATATATATATATATATATATATATATATATATATTATGAGCATTTAAAAATTGTATTCATTTCCTTACATTACACGTGTACGTATGTATGTGGATATTTATGAGTATCACCAGGATGTTTGCGCTCAAACAAACCAAACGTTTTACAGTATTCAGTGTTTAGATTAACACGCTGAGCGTGTAATTATATTGTTAATTAATAGTAAGTACGTGAGTTATAGTACTGTTTACTCTGTTTTAGTAATTACCGAACGGTACTCCTAAACGAAGTTCAGCTAAGCTCATTTATATGAAATGGTATCTCATATATATAGAGTAAAGTGATTTATTCAATAGAAATAACTATATCTATCAAATGGCGAAGGGTGTTATTTTTATAAAAGCTTAGCTTACGAAGTTTATTTACTCAGAAAATAATTTATGGTTTATATTAAAAGATTGTGGGATTATTTTTTTATTTATAGTTGATTGGAATTTACAATTTATTTCTCTCTCTCTTTAGTTTATACAGCATGAACCTGTTTTTTTTTTGGAGGATATTTTTTATAATAAATTTTAAATAGGAACTGACAATGCGCCATTAATGAGAAAGTATATACCTTTGTAAATCAATACGTAAAACGGAAGATAAACGAAGGGCAGTAGCTTAATGAGAGGTTCACGATATTATCTTTTGGGTACGGAACTAAACTATATATAACTTGTATGTAATTCGCGTTACTTTATGTATAATAGGCATACTGATTAAAATCTCATATATATATATATAATATATATATATATATATATATATATATATATATATATATATATATATATATATATATATATATATATATATATATATATATATATATATATATATATATATATATATATATATATATATATATATATATATATATATATATATATATATATATATATATATATATATATATATATATATATATATATATATATATATATATATATATATATATATATATATATATAATATATATATACATCAAGACGTAATAATTAAAGAATTTATAAAATAACTAAATGGACCGTGAGAGATTTCAAAAGAAATGGTCACTTTAGAGACATTCCGTTCGTACCTCAATTTGAGAACACTTCAATTTTGTTTGCGCACCTCTTGTCCCAAATGCGGCGACCAAATCCTCTATAGACGACGAAGACTACTCAGGTAGCGGTACGTGCTTAGTAGAATATTGTTTTAAGTCATATAATTAATCTATTGTATTTTATAGTAGTATTGAAGCATATAATAAATCTAGAGTATATAGTAAAAACATAATAATATACGTCCAAAGCCTGTTTATTTATTACCTCAGATCGTACAGGAAATTCAATATTCAACAGATTTTTTTTCTTTGCGACTTGCTTATGTTGTTGTATTTTTGAGAACGCTACTAACACCATAAAGCATTTATTGAACATCGGTCAAGTACCAGCTAAAGTCCCCTAGACGGGAAGTACAACTTAAAAAAGTTAAAAGTTGTCAAACTTAAATTTACGAGTGTATATTCTCATTTATATGAAATTAATTTTAGCTTTATACCTTCACGTGACCTTTAAATAATGGCCAGGACAGATGGGCGTATGGCGGACAGACAGACAAATGGACAATAAAGTGATTTTTCCTTTTCAGGTACAGAATCCTTAAACAAATACATTACTGCTGGTTTCATTTTATTTTAATGCTATATTTGTAGTCGGCTTTTAAAGGGGTGTAGCTAAATGTTGTACACAACACAATTTACATCGAAACGATAACGTGAATATAATAATATACGTATAATGTAAACTAGCTATGGAAGTCTATACTTCTATAATGCATCTGCATATGGAGTATAGACTTCCATAGCTTAATTCCTGTACAAATAAATTTTCCAATTTGAACTAAATGTTCCAGAGATTAATATTGTCATAATAGTAATTGGTACTCATCAGACGAAAATGGAATTACGTAGTGTCCTGGCACAATTTTCTAAATAAAAAAAAATTGCTAAATTGTGTAGCTGAAAACCATTAAATAACGATCTTACCTCAGTGATACAAAAATACCATATGTTGGTCAATATTACTATACATACTATGTAGTATATATGTACATTATGAAGCAAAAATATTCAGCGCCACTCCAGTGCGGTTACGAACAGTTTGTTCCCAACTTTTGTTTATCTGCTAAATTAGGTTGGTACAAATTTAACAAGTGTGGCTTGCTGATGCAAATTACCCTAACATTTTGCGTAAAATTTTCTACATTTATATTTTCTGATCAAAATTAATTCGTCTCAAACTGAATTTACTTAGTATAGTTTTCCTTTTATTTATTTGAGTATAATGCTAAGTGTACATCAAAGTTTCCGATTAATCTAATAAAGTTTCTTTGGTACGTCCGAGTTTCGTCTGAGAACGTTTAAAGAGTTTGTTTTCACTCAAGGCATTAACGCGTGACTCGATAGCAAATTATATTTAGATAGGATTATCAAACTTAAACTTTCTAAGTCTACGTGCCATGAAATTGTCCCCTTAACTCAAATTGGTTCTAAGAGATTAGTATAGATATTTTAATATTAAGGTCTATAAACGGTATGGATGTGTGGCGTTACGCGGTCCGACCGCATACGCCACATTTTCATTCGAGGTAGTCTTGAGGTCCGTGACGTAGCGGATAAGCTCCAAGAGCGTCGCCTGAGATGGTATGGCCATGTTATGCGCCGACCTGAGAACTATGTCGGAAGGAAGTGCCTTGACATTTCTGTCCCTGGAGTTAGACCACCCTAGTTAGAAACGAGTGGCTAGACTGTCGTGACGCAGGACATGAGAGCCAATAGATCGTCCACTGAGGATGTTAAAGACCAAGCAAAGTGGAGTAAGCTTAGTCGCAAACGAAGCTGAGACTAATGCCAGGAGAAGAAGAATAACGGTATGAGAAATAATTATTATACGCAATAATAATAAATAAATATAACTGTACTGTAGGTGTATTAATGTCTGCTGGACAACATAAAAATATTACATTCTAGAAATGAATTAATAATTTGTAATATGAAGGCGGCATATAGATACTTATATTTATAAGTAGATATTGCTCTATAGGTAAAGAAAATTTAACGCAGCTGCGATCAGCTGTCCGTGCATCCAAGGCTTACAATTTTACAACTAAAGTACGATGGGAAATTTAAAGTTATTTTAAATCACGACTGCAACAGTATATTGAATTGTATCATATGGATTGTTTCTATTGTAAACATTGTCGAATTAGACTTGTTTCTAGTTCAGTTAAAATTATTGGCAAGCTTGCCAATAAACTTCTATCCAGGCTGGCATGCATATCGCTTGTTCACTAACGAACTAAACAAAATTGAATTGCAAAAACTTGAAACTTCAACATTGATATATCTTTTTACACTATAATATTTACAATAAGTTCTCTTATTTATGAAAAGTCAAAAAAATCTTATATATTCATTATATTATGTATACGCATGAAAAAAAAATATAAACTCAATCTGTCCCAGATTGAGTTTATATTTTTTTTTCTAAGGTTCTTCCAGATTGAGTTTATATTTTTTTTTCTAAGGTTGATCTGGTTGATGAAAGCTTATATTTTGTTTACATCTAAAATAATCAGATTTTAAAATATTAAATGTAAATATTAGAAGAATACATAAGTTAATTAATATAAATCACCATTTTTATCATCCTACATTTTACAACTACATAACATAATTATCAAGACATGAACTCTTTGAGCTGACACTTTAATTTTATTTATATGTATAGATTTTAGACATTATGATATATTAAAATATGTTTACTTTATTGTTATATTTACTGCTTTTCATTATCATATAAATACAACAAGAATAATACCATGCCACAGCTACGATGTTCATATAAAAATAAATTGAAGTAAATGGCTTACTGCTAAACAAAAACCACTTTGTTTCAATTACACTTCTCGTCTTCAGATTATTTTATTTATTATTTTACTGTTTTTCTCTCCAATTGTGGGCAAATGTACATTAATATTGATGTTCTGGGATGTAATGTTATAAGGAATATATGTTTTGTATTTATAGGATGCAGGCAAATGTTTTCTTATATATAATACAATAGTGTGCTGCTTGCTCGCCCGCGGGAACTGCACCATCATGATTATTTCTGAGAAAGGATTACTTAACAATCTATGGATTCACCATGCAGGTACCGTGCATATCACGTTGTAGGGTGGGGAGCTCCGAGCAGTACCTGGGACTTGTGATCCAAGTGTAGGTTGAACTATCCAAGCTCCTCTCTCTACCTAACCAAATCCGAAATGATTATACTAGTGCCGCCTTCGAAATACATTTTAGAAATTAATTATTTACAAGAGTTAAAGACGACATGCAGAGTTCAGCACACCTATTTCTGGTATGTTCGCTGGCAAGGACATATTTATTTTCCGTTTTAGCTTGCAAGCGTGGAAATAAATGTAATTTTCGACCTTACATTAGAAACATTAACATTGTTGAGGATGTTCTCATTGTAAAAGCATGTTTTGTACATTATACTCGTATAACAATTCATATTATGCATACACATAGGATACGAAGATAACTTAAGTAAATCTGCAAATACAATCGAATATATTACTATACTTGTATAAATATATAAGTAAATATTCTTGGCTAGAATAAATTATATTTTGAATTTAATCATTAATATAATAAGAATGACGACAAATAATAATAATAATTGCTATCGCTTGCAGTACATTTCACATTACTTTTTAGAATTAAGAATAAGAAAAAGTATCATAAGAATATAAAATAGTGTTCATATGTTAGATTTGGCGCGTGAATGGCCACGAGGTGCACAAGCAAACTTTAAAGTGGCCTCGGCTTAAAATGAAATGGGTCAAACCGAGTGTGCGCTACGTGGTTGAAATGGCAAAAAGGAAAATCTTTCAATGCCCGAGATTTTAATTTTCGTCTATTGTTAGGTGCGCTTTAGATTTTATTTATTATTGCCACATCTCAATTTGTCATGAGTTGTGAAATTAGGTCCTTCAATCGAAAGAATATTTGTAATTAAAATTTATTGAATTTCTACTGGTTTCTTTCATCTCATCAACCACGGTTAGATGCTTAAGATGGTTGAGACGGGTAAAGCTGACAATAGATTCCAAAAACAAGATTAAACTTGAATTGCTATAGAAACGGTTCATTTGCCCAGATGTTTTATATCGGTAGCATGGTTTGTGTTTTTTTGTATTTTGATATATATCGTTACATGTTCACTATTTACATTGCCAGGTAAATAGTGAACATACAACGACTACTGGCATAAATAACATATGTAAGTCTAATTCGTTTTATACTTTATAGTGAACTACATGTTATATATCTTTCATCCACAACATGGAACGTAGAACTGAAGCGTACTTACTCAATATATTAAAAAGTGAGCAAATTAAGGTAGCTGTAGGTTCCAATATATATATATATATATATATATATATATATATATATATATATATATATATATATATATATATATATATATATATATATATATATATATATATATATATATATATATATATATATATATATATATATATATATATATATATATATATATATATATATATATATATATATATATATAATATATTGTGATTGAAATGTGATATGATATATGAAAATTGTGATAGGATACTAAATAAAAAAGAAAACGAACACTTCTTTGTTACTGTTACGTAAGTAATTAAATACTGCATATTTTTTAACTACACAAGTCAAGAAATTTATAATATTATTCAACCGAACACATTCACGCCACATTTTCCATTTGCTTCACTAGCGACAATAATTTGCTACTTACTGGTGGATACTTTTCAACTGGCCCCCATTTAAAGTTGGTCCTCCTTACTTGTACCTTCCATAATCCACAAGTATAAAACCACGTAGCTTCAATTTAAACCTAAGTAAGTACATTAACGTTATATCCTAGCGTTCACTTTGCGTCTGGTAAAATCACATTTCACATAACGAGGTCATATTGTACCTCTTGAACGTCACACACGTTCGTCTCTAAATGGTATTTGAAGATCTTAAGAGAAATATACGTTACGTATCTTGTCGAGGATATTGAGGGGCAGTGGAGCAGCACCTTACCTTACTTATATATGATGATTATAATATGGTGCTTTCTTAAAGCAACGAATAAATTACTATATATAAATTATTATTAATTTTATTTCCCTTCTCTGATTAAAGAAAACGACGTAGTATTTCACTAGTAAAGCAATGAAAAATGTAAAACAGATAGTTTCGACCTACGTTCTCTAAATAAAAAAGCACTAAGTTCTCTAAAAGCTATTTTTTTTATATCATTATCATGGCTCATATAAGGCTTGTTTGTATGGTAAATGCTGATTTATAATTTATAAGATTTTAATAAGCCAGGAATAAGGTGCATTATCAAAAGATTTTTTATAATGAACATATGCTAAATGCAAGTTTTTATTGCGCGTAGTTGCATGTTTCAAAATTACACTGTCCACAACAAATTGTTCCTTGGGCCCTCTATGATTCTGTTTACATCACAATTGCTCTTGAAATACGATGTTATTATGTGGTTATTTAATGTTAAGCATGAAGTTATTATCTTGTAAATAGTTATGGACCTTTATTGAGACGGATTTTCAGTTACTTTTATTTCAGCTATCATATAGGTAATACATCTGTTAATACAATCAGGCAATTTTTCATTGGACCGTATTAAATCTGTCATAATGCTCGGCAGTACAATATACTAGTATCTAAAATATAATTATTAAAAATATAAACTAATTTAGAATTTTTTTTATTTTCTTTTCGTCGCGATAATTTTGGTCTAGATGTTGGATATGTTTTATTATATTCAGTGAGTGCAGTTTCGAGTTTTTTTTTTAATTTTTCAATGTATTGAAAATTTATGAAATGAACATGGATGAAACGAAAATCATGTCGAACCACTATGTTAGACCCACCCCCCTGTCAAGATCGGCGACGGTACACTCGAAGTTGTTGACGACTACGACTACCTGGGAGAATCCAACTCGGCTGGGGTGCGTTCGAGAGGCTCTGACACATTTTATCGTCCGAATTAACGCAATGTTTCAAGAATAAAGTCTTCGACCAGTCTGTATTGCCAGTGACCTTTAGCATAAACGTCGTCGTTCACTATGACCCTCATCAGAAGATTTAAGGTAACCTAGAGGGCAATGGAGAGGGCTGTGCTCGGAGTTTTACTGCGGGATCGAATCAGACATGAGAAGATCCGCAGGAGAACCAAACTAACCGATACATAACCCTTAGAATTGCAAAACTTAAGTGGGTAAGGGCAGGGCACATAGCTCGCAGAACCGATGGCCATTAGGGCAGAAAGGTTCTGGAGTAGCGACCACGATCCGGGAGACGTAGTATAGGCAGGCCCCCCACGAGGTGGACGACCTGGTGAAAATCGTCGGGGTTCGATGGATGAGTATGTACGATGATGAGATGGATGTAATATGTGCGATTGACAAATATATTTATTTCATCATCCCATTTCATATGCTCCCTTAATTTGCCTTTTGCGCAACAACCTCAATATTATTATTTTTGAAATTCACACTAGCCAGAGCAAAAATAGAGCCAATTGAGAACTACTAAACACACTGAACGTCATTTACTTATATTTAATATGATACATTTGTTTTAAAGTATGGAGTTTTTCATGCAATGTTTTTTATCACTGCCGTGTTTCACACGAGAGATTTTTTATTACATTGTAAATTGCAATTCTTTGAAACTGATCTGATTATTATTATAAATATGACTATGCCTAAATATCTATCAGCCATTTTAAACACTTTCAGATTTGTCAGAAAAATTATACATGATGATACCGATTTTACCTAACAGCACATAATTTCGTTAAGTACTCTTGGCTTGGGCCCGCGGACTTTACATTAGCAAAACCTGAAATTAAATTGACGTTGACGTGAAATTGAAGTGATATATTTTAATCTCGTTTCTTGCCAAGTAAGATGTAATCTTTACAAATACGGTATCAGGTATCCAACATTCAGTTGTACTGTCGATTTATAATATCATTTTGGCGGCTCAGATAACGTTTGCACGAGCTCTAATGGCATTTGCCTTCCTAATTAAAGCCCAGAATCCACTGATACCTCTGTCTGCGAACATCGAAGATGCGTAATGAGTTGTTATATAACCACGTATTTGCGAATCACCTTCATCGCTGTTCTCGTATACTTCACCCACAAAGCCGAAGTTTGGAATAGAAGCCTTTTAACACCTTCGGTGCAACGGTGGGATCTTCTAGCCAGCATATTCCACATAATTAGACTTCTATTCGTATTTAAAATATTTGAAGAATTTCTAATATTATTCTTTTGTCATCTTAATATCATCATAGTGACTACAACAAGCAAATACTTGTTTTATATAAGATATTAAAAAAAGCCTATAAAATCAGAAGATTTTCCTCGATTTTGACTGACATGTTGATAATGGGACAGAAGTACCTTCTTTCCAACAAAACAGGAATCACTCAAATTGGTTTACAAATGACTGAGATAACATAGGACCTCCTCCGTTTGGGTTAAAGTTAAGTTAAAAAGATTAAACATTTTCTTTTCTTTGAATGAAATCTATTTAACTATACAAATATAATTGCTGACAGTATACAGCAGAAATAGTTGACACAGTTCGTAATTACATTTAAATTGACCAGAAATAAATATTTGTTCGCTGAACACTTTACAGACTTCATGAAGTTTTTAATTAAGATTTTAGAACAATATTTATTTGTTTCAATATAATTGATATTTTTTAGTAGAAATGACTGTTTTATTTATTGATCTATATATTATTCGGTTTATATGTAATATATTATTTGAAAATCTCTATCTTACTATGAAAGATAAGCCAGTATACATTTTACTCACGTTTAATTTTTATCCCGACGTGGCGTTTTATTGGTGGCATTGTCATTCAACCTTAACACTCACGTCACCTCAAGCCAAATAAATTGCAAAATTTTCTCAATGGCTTCGCCCGTTTGTCTTCGTTACAAGTTAACTTACCTTACATGGACTTACTTTTTTTTAATAAGAATATATAGTTTTAAATAATAGAATAATAGTAATTAAATAAAATGTACAGGTCTTTCGCCAAAAATATTAATTTTAAGCTACTAAACTTAGACCTATATCACTCTGATCTCCACTTTCCGTCCATATCTCGACTGCATGGTTGAATAACGGTGAAATAATTGAGCTCACAACCATCGCATTTACAATAACATTTACAAAGCCCCAAAAATAAGAGAAATCGAGAATTATATTTATGTTACGTCAGAAAACTGGAAAATAGCGGAAATAATTCCGCTATTTTCCAGGTAATCCTACACAATGGTATATTTATTGAGTCATATCGAAATTCCAATGAAAACTTCGTCGGTTTCCCATAGTCACGGAAACAATAAAACTGAATTTATGAAGACTATTTTTTACGGTGTGATGTACGAGCTATCTGTATTTATGCGGCCATATTTTTGAAATATAGCACAAACGAGATTTAGAAATACAAAAAAATATAAAATGCTATCGTGAGTTTTTCTCTTATAACAGTCAAACAATAGTAAGCTAAGATACGAGTACTTGCACAAGTTTGCAGTAAAAATATATAAATATTTTCCTGTAAGACAAATGAGTCTTCACAAGAAAGAATAACTTGACAATGGCAGAAAATTTCAAGAAATCTCTACATTGTATAAATTGTTACACAGTGATATGTAAATAAAATAATATTTTTTTACTTAACTAATAGTAACGAGCATTTCATATTATTTCATAAGGTCGAGCATTTCATTCGAAGGTATGATCTGGAACCATAGAGGCAAAGCTAAACCTTGAGAGATATGAATATAACAAACACCTTATATAATGAGCACTATTATATATATTTTATTTCACAAAAACATAATAAGCAGATAATACAGTAATAAAGTGTGCAAAGGTGGCACTATCTGATTGTGATAGAAAATTGAAGGTGATCTACATATTTCATTTCATTATTTCTATTTTATTTGAAACTCTAGCATCTGGGACGATACAAATTTCGTTTCTAGAAATATTACAATTTAACCTACGTGTTAAAATATAAGCTTAAAAAAGCTTTCGTGTCTTTAATAAAAAATAAATCATTATTTTTTTGGAACTACATACACACAGCGGAAAAATAAATTGCAGGAGCGTTGTAAAAAGTGTACGCAAATGAATTAACGGGAAGCATATATTAATAATATATTATTAAAAATATTTTGAATTATTATTATACACTACAATGTCAATAACATTTTCGGCTCTATGTGGTTATGCACATTATTACATAAATATATATATATATATATATATATATATATATATATATATATATATATATATATATATATATATATATATATATATATATATATATATATATATATATATATATATATATATATATATATATATGTATATATATATATATATATATATATATATATATATATATATATATATATATATATATATATATATATATATATATATATATATATATATATATATATATATATATATATATATATGTATATATATATATATAGATATATATTCTAAAAAGTTTATGTTATTTATTGAATTTATTTACGTAATTTTATTTTTACAAACACGTAACAAATATACACGTATAAAATGTTCCTCATATGGAGCATTGTCTACCGTCGTATATTTTCCCACAAAAATCGCTTGCCGCTGTATTCCCTATAGTACTATTGAACTGATATGTAGTACAATCCAGTAGTATCGCAGCGCGTACACTTTTTAGACAACGATGTTGTCACTGTTATTTTGTAACTATACAAAAAGAAACTGAAATAAATAACTTGACGCTATTTTCATAGGAAACCTAGTGTTAAGACACTCCGTTTTCTACTCTCCGCATAATTTTGAGAATAATGAAGAAGAAAAAGAATACGCTATTATAGTGCATTAGGTCTTTGTCTAACTAACAAATAAACTACGCGTCATAGTTGTGGACCCACATCATCACTCGCATATATTTGAAATTATTTTATAAGCAAGCATTTATATATATAAACTTCCATCATTTTACACGAATCTCTAAAAAACCAGTCAAATTCGAGTCAGATTTAAGTAACAATGGTACACGTTACGAAACAACGGAATGTACAATTTATAACCCTTTGCAATTATAAAATACCTTTTGTGGAAATTTGTGATCGTATGCACTCGTTTTGTATAAAATTAATTGCAAACTAATTTGCTTATAATCATTTTCTGTATTTCATATACATAAATTTGGCGATTTCGAGTTTTTTTTTTATTTGAAGGTTATCGGGATGTACTCTATAGGTCTTGATTACGCTACTAGTTTCAAAATACACAGCATAAAAGGAACATAAAGAACTATATGTTTTGATTGCGTTGAGTTGAATAGATTTCTGCAGCTAGGAACTGTAGACCTAGATTTTCGATATTAATTTACACATTACACAGTACCCAGAATAGCATAGAATAGCAATTTTTTTTTTGTATAAAAATTCGTGAAGCAATTCACAAAATATATTTACATAACATATTTCAAGTTTGTAGTTATAATATTTTGGGTATAAAGTGGCAGTGACATACCTGTGTGGCACGGCCCGACAAACTGACATACAGACAATTATACATAGCAAATTTATAAGCAAAGCTAAAATTGTAATAAAATGAATTCCTATGCCAAATTAATTAGACATAGTGCAGTGCATACGTATTTTATTGAAAGGTTCACATAATTTAATTGAGTTCAATGTCAAACAACATCTCTATTAGATAGCAGTGTTTGAGTACGAGTAACACGATATTACACATTAATTGGCGGAATACCCTCATTACTCGCCTTGTCACTCAGGCAAGCTTTTCGTGTTGTTGGCAGACAGTAATTTAATAATACTGTATCATATTTTGTCAATATATACCTATATACATTTAAATATAATATAATTATACTTATATGCAAGGCGTTGGTGTACCACCACTTAATGTTTCAAATTCAGGCGGACCGCGGAGAACGGAGTGTCTTTTCACTAGATTCTCCTCTCCTACACTGCTCTGTGCAGGAAACACCGTAATGTACACTTTTATACGCTATAAAGTTAATTTTCCCAGAACAAGTAAAAAGGAATTAGCCATTTGTTAACTCTAGTAAATTAAAACAACCAATTAATTATAAATAGTAGTAATAACTACTACCGTTAAAATTAATAGATTCTTTATTGTACTTTTCCACAACCACAGTTTATACTGTTAGATGTGAAATTTTAGTTATGTTTATAATTATTCAGTTGTGTTCCTTATAATTCAAATCGAAAAAAAAATAAAATGTAAGACTTAAATTGAAAATTTGCCTATTTCCGGTGGAACCCAATCCCGTGATTTATATAACCAGAGCAGAGAAGTGAAAATAATTTAAATATCACCATTTTCCCCGATTGGGATCGAACCCACAGCTATCGCGTCTTCATAGCTACGATAATATTATTAAATATCTTTTTTTTACATTACATTACATTGCGTTTTGAGTGGTGGAACTCATTGCCGCGCTTTTCCCTTGTTGCCAGAGCGAAGAAATTGAAAACATTTCATTCTCCCCGAGTGGGAATCGAACCCACAAACCCTCACCTTACCTTAATTACAAGCTACAGCACAGAGCTCTAGTTCACACGAACATCGCAATAGTACTAGCATAAAAGTCGCTGTACTGTTACATTTTAGCATAAATATGGGACTAAAGTTTATTTAAGATGAAAGTAAAAGTACACTTTGACTACACATACAATTTGGGGAACACGTAACAGCAAATAATTTCACCTTTGTGACAAAACCGATAATTTTATTGCACAAGTTATTTCAGGGTTCGACCGTAAAATTTTCGCATAGCTTTGTAGTTTCGTCGAAAATAAGCTAAAAAATAAATATCCCAAAAGGAGCGTTGTTTGAATTGAAATTGTATTCGATCTTACTTTTATAGCTTTTTAAAATAAGTACATATTCCAGATGGTACACGTATTTTACCCTAGTAGATTCATTTTTTATATTTATAATAGTGCTTTTGTTCTTGTAAGCGAAATTGTGAGTAACTAACAAACAATTAATATATAGGACGTGATAACGAACTTTGATAATGAACTTAAAATTAAAAAAAAAACTAAATTTAAGCGTAAATTGAAATGTTCAATGTAATATACAAGTTCCTATCTAATTTAAAAAGAAAACAATATGATTTAAAACATTATCTACCAAATTGAAATCAACGTGATTAATAAATTAAGGAAAACACGACTCTGCTCGCAAAATTATGAGAGTTAATTACTGTTATACCAGCACGAGGAAGATACCCACATATTTTCATTCAAATTAAAAGTTGTAACAAATGGTTTTACATCCTGTTATAAGTTTGTTTAGAAAGGTTTTATATGTTAATGCCGTTTTATTTGTGTATCAACGTAAGCTACAGTAATAAAAAATATTAATTTGTTTATTTATAACATGAAAAAGCAAGCCAATGTGTGGGATTGGATTGTAAACGCGTCTCATTGTAAAGATGCTGATCGTGGGCTTGACCCTCACTAGGTGTGAACATTTGCCCTCTTTGAGTTGCACGCAATGAGTTGATTTCAGGGGGGAAAAGAGAATGGAATGTGCCCCAACTGTATGTGAAATAAAGTGCTTCGAGAATTATAAATATAGAACAAGACAAGGTTTTGATCAGAGAAGTATTTAACAACTTATTGTTAATTTAAACTTTTATCTAATAATTATTTAACAGTCACTGCATTTAATAACATTTGTAGGTTCGCTAGTTTAATAGCGTAAATCTCAGTTGGATAGCCTATTAATTGACATACGTTTATACATAGGATTTGTCGGAATAAAAATCTGTTAATTGTAATACTCTGCCACCTAATAGAGATACTTTAAGACTGATCCCATTTGTGGTTAATGTGAGTTGATATTTTGCAGACTGCGTCGTCGTTGGACTGCACGAATGCTTCTTTTACATTTATTTAACACCGAGCAATGCTTTTCGTAGAATAAGTAGACTTTAGAGGTTCAAAAGTAGTGTATAGTTAAAATTTGTATAGACATAGAAGCTTGTATGTATTTTAATTTGCTTGCGGCATTTCAATAGTGTTAATCGTGAATTATTATTATTAATCGTGAATTATAATTATATAAATATTATCTAAGATACTATAACTATTATACGACTTTATTAATACATGCTATTGGCAATGTAATTAAACATTTACATACTGTATGACTAGCTATTTCTTTAAGCTTTAAATTAAATACTAGAGAATCATTTTCGTTATATATAAAACATTCCACCGATTTAAGTATGTATGTAGTAAAAAAACAGCTTATTTCTTCTCATAAAATGACAAAAAACAATTGAATATATATAAAATTAAATTTAATCATTGTTATCGTATGACATCATAATACATCCTGTTATAAGGAAGGAAGAGCACAGTGTATAGAATAACAATGCTACGGTCCACCGTCCACGTATATGCCACGGTCTCATCGTTTTCATAATAACAACCATTCGATATTGTGCCGAAAATCATTCATATGTATTTTTCTATTATTCATGCTCACGCGGCCTTTGGGCGGAATAGAACGAGCCTTATATTAAAATAGATGTAATATGCGGAAGCTGTATGCTATTATTATATAGAGGATCTATAGGATCTATAGGTCAGGATCTATAGGTGTAATGAAATTGACTTCGTTGTGACGAATAGTGAGTGGGTGGGATGTATCGTAACCCTGAATAAAAGAAGAAATTTGAAAGTTCCAATAAAATGGACTTTTTTATAAAAAATACTTAAACAAATTCGAATATTGCAATGCATTAAGTAATGTCTATTTATACATATAGCATCAATTTTCTTGATAAGTTTTTACTTCAGCTTTGTTCTAAATAAGTCATTATTCATATCCCCTGTTTAGAAGGATAGGCAAAGAGAACATGAGTCAAGATCCAAGACTCTCTTTTCCGTACATTTCTCCGTAATACTAGATATTACGTGTTGAGTGGTGGAACTCAATGCCACGCTTTATCTTACCACAGCGGGGAACCTAAAATGAGCCTTAATATTTTAATATTAATTTTGAAGTAGTTACTTTTTGTAATATAGTAATATTTTTTATGCTACCATATCTACTGAATTTTCAGCTACAACTGTAGGTTAATAGAATGCGAAAGCTCCATAATTTTTTATATAAGTGATATAGTCTTATTTGATCATGATAAAAATAAAATAATAATGACCATTATACCATAAACAAAAAACATCAATATTTTAGCTTTCATATTTCTTTTGACGATTTGCTTACAACAAAGCAAGCAACAACAAAGACTTCAGGAAATTATATTGTTACTTTTATTTTAAATCTACCCTTATAAATATTAGAAACAATAATTCGAAGGTACCAAAGTAAATTTCAGTTTCAGTTTTTGGGAATTTTCAACGTGGTATTCGCAAGAACCTTGACTCCGGTTGACCCTTTCCGCGGGACAGGGATAATGAAATGGGGAACTAACCAGACCGCCATTTGAATTGTAAATGTTATTATTTCCAAACTCTCGCCGAAATGCTTGTCTTTCCTGTCTTGTAGGGCCGAGGGCTACTAAATTATTCCAAAGATTCTCTCGAACAAACTTCCTAGGGTTCCTGTTGGGTTTTTAACAAATCCTGATTAGCCAATACAAGTTAGAGGGCTCAATTTACGTTGCAATACTTGTCATTTTAATGGAACATGACACTTTTTTTAGAAATATTTTATTTAACCACCAAAATCAATGGCCATTATAATTCTACAATTTTAGATGAAACATCTAAGTTATACAAGAACTTTTTTCTAATCTATTACAAGCTCTTCTCAACTTACAATAAGAAATGTTCATGCGACTTAGTTTATTACCTTAATTTTTTATGAAACATTTAAAATTAAAATAGTTATTGTGTTATATAAATATATATAAATATCAATAAATATCAAAAATATATATAAATATCAATCAACGTTACTTTTACAACTTATATATATATATATATATATATATATATATATATATATATATATATATATATATATATATATATATATATATATATATATATATATATATATATATATATATATATATATATATATATATATATTATATATATATATATATATATATATATATATATATATATATATCTATATATATATATATATATACGTTTACGTTACTTTCATTTTAATATATTAGAATTACAGCTTAACTTCATTTAATAAAAGGTTTATCCAATTCAATAAATATAAGAAAAATTTAATAAGCCCAAGGATAAATTTAAAAAAAGAAATACTCATATAATAAATTTAAAAAAAGAAATACTCATATAATATAAGCAATCATTTTTATGCCGTATTAAATTTTTATCAAGAACGCGCCTATTACATTTCTTAACCTGTTGTATTTATTGCAAGAAACATGTATCTTTATTCATTTGGCAAGAAATTCATAGCAATTACATTTTATTATTTATAAGTATTTGTTTTTCAATATATTTACTATTCTGTAGCGTTTCTCATGGGACACTGCATTAACACTCGCCTCAACTCCTAAGAGAATAGAAAAGGCCCGGAAGCCGATTCTTTGCACTTCCCGGGCATTGCTCCGAGCTTCTCGGGCTTGCTGATATATAAGTCTAATAAAGTTAAGTTAAATATAAGTATTTATTGCTGTAAATTGACGAATTAATATGAGAATAAGAGTCGATGGTGTATACATCATTTAAGTACAGAAGATAACATGTTATGCTGACATTTATATGGCTAGAAAATTTTCAAGTCAATGGGGTCGTAATGAGCCTGCCGCTTTAAAGCTAAGTACGGTACGTAGTAAAGGACAGTCGTCATTATTTATATTTATAATGTAGCTTAGAAGCTACCTACCTACATTATCCATTACCTTGATGCCATTTTGTAAATGGCGGTCGGCATGGACATGGAAATTTTAGTTCAGGAACATTTCGAATGTAGCGTTTAAAAATAATTTTAACCTTTCACAGTCTCCGCTAACTGTCGAGTATGGTCGTGACTCTGAGGATATTGTATGTTTAAAGTGTATGAAAGAATAAGTACTGACTAAAATTTCGTTTGAATTTCAATTATAATATAATTAAATTGCAAATAATAGCGTAAGCCCACTCTTGTTCCAGTGATTATGAGAAGATAGTTGCACATAAGAAATCGTTTATGGTCTCATTTGAAGAGCTTCAGCCAGTACTTTTGATTACAATTTACTAACTTGTTGCGATTTAACAAGCAATTAATTTTAACGAGCGGGAAAGTGTTACTGGTCGGTTAGAGAGCGGCGCTACAGGTGTTAAAAAAATGGAAAACGTGTGAGCCTATTACGATATTAAAATCTATTGAATAAACGCGAGTTTTGCGGGTGACCCAGTCGCATACACTCATTTTGTATGAAATGACATGAGACAAATTTGTAATGTTTTTTTTTATTAGATTTATAAATTTCCATTTTTTGGATATTTTCCATTCTTTGTACTATAAATTCTAACTTCTTGCCAAATTTCATACTCTAGGTCAGCGAGAAGTCCCTGTAGGTTCGATTACGGGGCGATTTTTATACAAAACGCAAAAAAATTAAGCATTAACGCTAATATATTTTGGTTGGACTTAGTGCTTAGTTTGATTCTTTCTGTTTTAAGACGTTATCGACTTGAATATTTTATATTTTTTCAGCTTGATTACTCTTCGTGAATTTGAGAAAATGGTCTTGACGAACAGACAATGTGATGCTATAATGGGATTTTTCCTTTTGAGGTACGGAACCCTAATGAAGGGTTTTTTATAATGTATAAATTACATTTTATTTATTTATTTACTATATTTTTTCTTATATTTATCATAAACCAAATAAGGTTATTATCTAAAATTAACATATACATACAAAATGTGCTTATGGTTCCAATTATATATATAGTATTCTTTATTGCAATCAAAATATGTTGAATTACAAACATAACAAAATATAGTTCCAAACGGTGGACTTATCTCTAGAAGAGATTTCTTCCAGCCAACCTGTGAAAGTGGGTGAAAGCAGTAAGTAGCGAGATGACGCATAAAATGCAATAAAGATAAAAATTTACATAATTACATAAAAATAAAAATAACTTAAAAAAAGAAATCCTATACATAGAGCATAAAAGATATACATACATACCAGTAATAATGTTAAATAAACATATACTTACACAAATACATATAAATACATACATACGCTATAAAATATATAAATTTCAACACAAAAATATATATAGTTCTCTAAATTTTACAATTAAACATTTTATTTCTGCACTATAAGAACTATTCCAAATGATAGCAAGATAGCCTCTTAAGGAATAGAATGGCATTCGTTACGTTCAATTAAGGCTGTCAATCTTTCTGTCCCAAATGCTCCTCCCGTGGATGAAGATGAATGACTCCTAACAAAAACATTGGTAAGTTTTCTTTCTTGTTACTATTATTCTTCGTGTATTATAGACAAGAGCTTTTTGTTGTTAGCTTTTAATTAATTATCATATTGCTTTTTCCTGTTATTATATATATTAACTAGCGACCCGCTCGCGGCTTCGCCCGCTTATGTTAGGTAGATCGCATTCATCTTCTTAAAATTAAAATTTTGTAACTACATCACAATGCAGTTCTTCGATTTTCTCGTAGTCCTATTTGAATCACTCTTGTCTATTATTAAAAATCGTGATACCTATGTTTCTTGCATGTATATATATATATATATATATATATATATATATATATATATATATATATATATATATATATATATATATATATATATAATATATATATATATATATATATATATATATATATATATATATATATATATATATATATATATATATATATATATATATATATATATATATATATATAAACGTAAGCGTATATGTAATGAACATATAGTCTGTAAATAGATTATGTTCTGTTAACTTATAATATATAAAATTAGAATGTAACTTATATTGTAGCGAATTGAAAATCGAAAATGACTGCAAGTTTAAGTTTGTCAATTTCTATCGGTAGTGTTTTCCTCATCGGAATACGTATCTATGTATCGAAATCTTAAAATAGGTACGAAATCCTCGGTGCGCAAGTACTACTCGCACTTGACCGATTTTTTATTTATAAATACACCGCCTCTCTCTTTTCGTTCTTTATTCTAGTCCTGACAAATGTACTACTAATATATTCAATTATTTAAATATTATTAATATTATACTAAAAAACGTTATTTAAACTAAATTAGTGCTCATATTACAAAGAAAATAAGTCACTTATTCGAGAAAATCTATTATAAAATTTAGTTTCACTTGCTGGTAATCGACGTAATTAAAATATGTTTTTTTTTTTCTACGGAAAACTCATTGAACGCCAGGATGACAACTATTCTATATGTTGACTTAGCTGCTGATTAAGCTGTCAAAATTTATTCATTCTGTAGTAGAGAGCTGTAATCAAAGTACTTCTTTTTTAAGAAAACTGTTGAAATACAGAAATTCATCAATTCCCATTTTTTTTGGCCAGTAACTTTTACGTGATTCGCGAATAAATAAACAAACATATGGACAAAAAATCAAATGTTTAGCTTAGCTTAGCTTTAAAATAACTATAACGATAGCTTAACGAAATATAAATATACCCATTAATATATTTTAAAATCTATTAAGAACATAGTTTCTTTTCTGAGTTTGACTTTTTAATACTTTAATACTACGTCAATTTCATCTATGGTCTCCAGATGTATTTAAGATATATCGACATTAATACAAATAAAAGAATCCCGCCAGCGTGATGCGGAAATTTTATTTCAATGAATAACGACATCTGTTTACCGATATTATAAAATATTACTATAGATTTTTAAACATATTATACTATTTTATTTATTTATAATTATTTGATGACATTCTATCAAAAACTACTAAATTACCTTCTGATTGGTAAATGTCACTATAATAATTGGAAACCAAATGATTTGTAGCTATTACTGTGACATCTAGCTAAACTGTGGAAATAATTTTCAAATGTTTTTATATTTTAAATTTTAAATAATAAAAACTTTTACCATTTTCCACTGTTACTAAGTGAGATTGGAATAGAACTACCTTTACTTGCAAGTAATCGACGTAATTTAATCGTCTCTGTTTTTATTTTTCATTTGAGGTTTGAATTGTATATCAGGATAAAAACTATTCTATGTGTATTGCCTAAGGCTATGAACTATTGGCATGACAAATCTGACTCACTTCTTTTCAGTCATTTAAATTATTCAATATATTTTTTAATTTATTTTTCAGGAACAGTATGAAATACCGGGATAGAAACTATAATTTATGCGGGTTGGGATTGTAAGCTGTTACTATACAAAAATTCATTAATTTTAGTTCAGTAATTTTAGCCTGATTGGAGGACAAAAAACACAGACAGGCAGATAGACAATTTTGTATAGGTACTACTAGGTTTTGTATAGGTTGTAGGATTTGTAGCTTCTATTATCGATATATTAACCGACCCAATCAATCTTTTTAACATCTTTACACAACTTTGTACACTTGTACACACTTGACTTTGTACTTTGTACACAATTGACTTTTCTATCCTTTTATTATATATAGATATAGATAATAAAAACTTCAAATAAGGTGAATGTTTTATAAGTATAGGTTTGATCACGTATTTTTTGATAATTTTTTCAAGTTTATTTAGTTATATAGCTAAGTAAGATATTATGCTATTATTATATTTGAGACCATTATACCTTTATTAAAAACATGCTTTTTCCCGCATATTTCAGGAAAGGCGGAGGGAAACTAGTGTTAAGACACTCCATTTGCTTTCCGTAGAACTTTCAAGACATTATGGGTTAAGTATGGGAATTTAGGCACATTTTCTCTTCCTACCACATACCGAACCCACATCGCCACGTTCTACGTGCCATCACGTTTACAGACAGACGCTAGTGCCTTAATAAACATTTATAATATTATACTATAATTTTAAAACATTTTATTAAGGCACGTATTAAGATTGTTTGTAATAGACGTGCTAAAGCAAATTGAAAGTAATGTTTGAACAGTTAAAATTGCCAAGTTTTCTCGGCGCCAATATAAAAGCAATTAGTAGCAAAAAGCTCTGGCCAAATAGTGTTTCGCTTAAGTAAACGTTTTTTCCTTATATAATTGGACTATTTCTCAGCAATTGAGCAAGTTATTGTGCTGGTTTTATCATATATCTTTTGGTATATACGCATATCTTTCAAAGAAGCTAAATATAATTTAGTAAAGATGATGTAAGAGGGTATTGTGGATATGGATATAAAACTATAGTCCAAATAAGAATATTAAGAATACTTTCTTTAAGCTAGTTACTACCCAGGACTACTATAACTAAGCCAAACCCAGTTAGCAACAGCTGTCGAACCAATCTAAGCTTTTATCAAATTAATTAATATAGTTTTATTAATTTAAAATTAAGAGAAGAGAAATTCTACTTTTCACAAAAATTTGAGGCCGTAATATTATTAATTTGTTAACTTCTTGAATCGGGGAGGTCGTTTGGAACATTTCAGTAAAATAATTTCGAGGTGGAACAATTATTGATATTAAATTGGTGGAAGGCAATGAATTATTAACCTGACTAAAGAAAATGACACATATAATCAAAACTTATTAACTAATTGTACGATTCACTTATCATATGATGTAAATCATAATATTATGTTAAGGTTAGGAACAAACATATACTTTGCACGAAAAGAAAAAAAAGAATTTTACTTAAAATGTATATATTAATATCATACCGTTTTATTATAAAAGTATATATAATTCTAATTTCAATAAGATCATAAATAACCATACGCACAATATATTTTTTTACATCCACGTAATGCTACTCTCGTCACATAATTAGGTCGTTGAGATAATACCCCTTCGAAATTATTATATACCTGTGCTATATGCTGTAAATTATACAATACTTTATACCAAGATATAGTGAAAACAGTATAAAATGTACGAATGCGCCTTTTTTCTTACACATACAATTGTACTTTATATAAATATTATATATATATATATATATATATATATATATATATTATATATATATATATATATATATATATATATATATATATATATATATATATATATATATATATATATATATATATAATTTTATTTACGCAAAACGTTACTGTGACTTATATTTAAAAGCTTTTGCCAAAATTAAGCTAATTAATTTGTTTGAAAGCTTTATAAACATTAACCAATTCATAATGAAATTGCTTTAATTTTAAGACTTTAGTTTTAAGCGTTTTCAACAAGACGTCCATTATCAGTGCCAACTTAAACATTATATCTGTTTAAAGTTAGTATAATGGTTCACACTTACTCCAAGCAACTTCTAGTAATAGTCCCAGTTCAAAGTTAGCATTTTGAATTGTGGTCCAGCTTTTGAATTCACACGATATAATTCAAACGGAGCTTTGTTCACAGAAAGTTTATGCCAGAAACGTCAAGGAACTAGAATTAGTTTTTAAAATTGCATTTTTAATAATCCTTTTATTCAATATATTATACATTCGTATAATAAAAGGCTACTTGACAAGATTTCCAAAAGTATTTTAATTTATTTATTAGTGACCGCAGAACTGTCAATGTAAATGCTTTGTTTTTTAAGTATTTGCCTCAATAATTCAAATTGGTTATTCAAAAATTGTATATCCCACGAAACCGCTTCTTTATTTATTTATTTATTTATTTATTTATTTATTTATTTATTCGGTCCACCAACAGAATGAACACTCAACATGTACATATAACAGATATAGACGACACATTACAAGGTGTTATTCCATTTACAGGCGAACTCAACATGCTCCCATTATATACATTGTTTTGAAGTAAGCAATTTTAAAATTAAAGTATATAACAAAAAAAAGACATAAAAATAAAATTTTAAGATAAAAGAAATACCACAAGAACACAACAAAAACAAAAACATAGCAAACTGTAACATAAATCAAACATAATTTAACACATATTAACAAATGTAGTAAATATGATAAATATTTAATGATATAATCATTTGTATTCTAAGCGAGAGAGTGTGTTAAGCCTTTTACGTATCTTATGTTTAAAGCGTTGTATGGTATCAAAAGCCACATCCAAATCACCAATGTTGCTGGATATCTCATTATATCGATACAGAAGTGCGTTTATTCAAGATGGCGTAGCACTAGTTCTTGTACATGTCTTTCGTATGCATTTTTTATCATTTTAGGATTCGTGTAATATTTTAGTAGTGATTTTTATTAGTCAAAAAATTACAAATGATGGCAAGTGGCATAAAGTAAGTCTGGAATAAATATTTATATGTGGCACAAGCAAGGATAAATTGCACATTAAGTGGCTGCAACTCTCTCGTATTAAGGGAGAGAGGGTTAAGAGAGAGAGATTAAGCAGTCGGAAAATGTTTATAAGAGTATTGGTTCATTGGTTTGACCAATCCTGACTGTTACGTGTCACGTGACTGAAGGATAAAAATTAATATATTTTTTAAACAATTTATGACATGACCTTTTTTTACTTTATAATGCTTTTAAGGAATAACACCCATTAACTCTTTATTTTTCACACTGTCATATAACCTATTACTAATATTACCTCGATATTAATGATGGATCCTTAAAATTATTCAATATTGTTCTATTTTTAGTGTAAATTTATAAGCACTGACGTTGATAAATGTATGAACATAATTTAGTATAAAGAAATTAAAAAATATTAACAAATAATAACTTCAGTTCACACACACACTCACACACACACAACAAAAAATATCAAAATATATGTCACTTATCTTCTTATTGCTAACAAAGTATCGGTCAAGTGTGAGTTGGACTCGCGCTTCAAGGGTTTCGTACCAATTTCATGATTGGAGGTCGACGGACAGTAGTACTCACAAAAATTAACAAATTTAAATTTTGCGGGTGTATGTTATAACTTTGTATGAATTAAACTATACTTAAGTAAATAAGTTTGTATTGGCTTTTTTGGAATGTACATGTAAGACAGAATTTTTAGATTTTTTTATTTTATTGTATACTAAGTATCACTTCTTGCCACTCTTTCAAATTTTGTAATTCTAGGTCTATCAAAATGAATATACTAATAGTGTTTGATAAATGAATATACTGCAGAAATGATTGACCTTGTATATATTGATTGCGTTGATCTAAAAGTCAATTTTGTTGTGGTCCTGGGGGCTGATTGATTTCAGCTTAATACCTCGAAACGATCTTGAGTAAAATGGTCTTGACATACGAAAAGACAGCTTATCTTTGTATCAGAGATATACAGGCTATGTACGTGTTTCTTTGTAAATTAAATGGTTATGTCTGGTCGTGATCATACAATTGTTTTATTAAAATTTGACTACTTATCTATTTCTATATTTTCACTACAAAATTCATATTTTAATGTTGTAAATTTAATAACGAGGTGCCGCGATGGTGATAATCCGTCATTGTTATCGTCGTCCGAGTTCAATTTATTGAAAACAAATTTGCACTACAGCAGTGATGATATTTCAAGTTAAAAACTAATATTAAAAGCTATATATATATATATATATATATATATATATATATATATATATATATATATATATATATATATATATATATATATATATATATATATATATATATATATATATATATATGTGTGCGTGTCTGTGTATGTGTATATGCCAATATAATTCCAACCAGTACAAAATTGGTAGCACATATTAGAATATAGTTATAGTTATATAATAGAAACGGGTCGTCTCTTGGTGTAAGCCTCCTCTAGCTTATTCTCTAGCTTTTCCCTATTGTTCCCATCTTTTAAACGAATACATAGCTTCACGCTGTATACTACATGTTAAAGTAAGGTAGGTAGAAGAACCTAGTATTAAGACTTCTACATCTTTAGGCCCAATATTCGTGATATAGCGTTGACTGGCGTAACTTAACGTCACGGTTTGTCTTGTTACCATAATTAAAATAAGTCTTCTCTTGAGTTGGAATCGAACCCATAACCGTCTAGAAGCTTAAATAATCGATTGGATTACAAAAATAATTCCTGCTTTATCCCACAAATAGCGGGATAGGGTTACGACACTTCGTTCTCCACTTTCCGCGACACAGCAGTCTTGAGTGGCAGTACGTTAAATTAAATATTTAATAATAAGTTGAAATTGTATTATTAAATGTATATCGATACGTAATATATCGATATATATTATTATATGTATGTGTTTTAAAGTCCACTATCTTATTTATAATTTATTCACTTAATCACATTCTCAATACTTGACCGGTCAAACGAGATAAGAGTAATAAGCTATTTTCAGTTGATTTTGTTTTATCATATAAAGCAGATGTGTCAGATTGATATAGTGAATATTTCTTAATTTTTTTTTATTATGGCAGGTGAGATATAATTATATATATATGCAATTATATTTATATTTTTTCACTTTTTGTATTAAATATAAATAAGGCCCCTTCAACTTTAATCGCTTATAACTATATAAAACACGTACTATCACATTGTTTCTTTAATACACATATTTCTATTCAAAAACGCTTGAAACCTTCTCAGATAAACAATTGCTTCAAATTCACTGTAAGTTGTCGATTTGTTTTCTAACACAGTCAAATAGTACGTGATCAGCTTCATAATGTGTATATATTTCAATAGAAAGCTCTAATTTACAACGTCTCCATCGTTGGTACATTGAATTTAGAATACTATAAAACTTGAGTTATGCTTGTTTGTAAAGTAGGCACAAATAATATGTTATATTAGTGTTATAAAATAACATTTATGTCTGTTTGTCTTGTGGCTATTGGTAAATTATATTAACGTATATTTGTTTTTTTTATATTTTCACAGCTATAAATTCAGTGGAGATAATAGACAAAGCCTTAAGCGTAAGAATTAACAGTGGTGAAACGATAATATTTGAAGATGTTTGGCTGAGAGATCATTGCAGGTAAAATTCATAATACATCTGTATTATCAAAAAAATCAAATAAATATATAAGAAAAAGTCTTTTTTCTTATATAATTATTTATATATGTGCCGCATAGCAAAAGGTACATAAAGTATATAAGAATAGAAAAATCTGTACAAAGGATAACTTATCTTTAAAAGATATCTCTCTTCCAGTAACCCTTGAATATGAGAATTAATTTCAACAGAAGAGACATAATATAGATACTGACCAGAAGTCAGTATCGATTTTATGTAAATATTACGTTGTTGATGAATACTATATACAATATATAATATATATATATATATATATATATATATATATATATATATATATATATATATATATATATATATATATATATATATATATATATATATATATATATATATATATATATATATATATATATATATATATATATATATTATATTATATATAGAATATAATATAAATAAATTAAATAAAAGGATAAACTAATATCGATATCGACGGATTGCCTACCAGGATAGAATTAATAGGCAACTTCCATAAGCTCACTGTTTGGATCTTAAACAAGTTTTCATAGAAAAAAGTAGTTAAGTATAAACAAAAGGAATGGAAAATTACTTTGTATGTTAATATGAAATTATATGTAATATTTACAGATGTTCCACCTGTTACCATGCAGATACCTTCCAGCGCGCACACCATTTAATAGATATTCCAGAGGCCAGCATTTGCAGAGTTGAAAACGAGACTACACAAATCACAATCACTTGTAACTATCTGTTGATTATTATTTACTTTATCGCTTTATTTCACACTTTCAATGATATTAAAAAACAATTAATAATTAATATAAAACACTACTTTTTACCTATGCCACAGGTAACTATAGGTAAATTGGGTCGTATCAAGATGTAATGTAGCCCATATACTACCTTGATAAATGGACACAATAATAACTTTTGAATTTCGAACCAATAGTTCCCTTAAACTAACCCTTTTAGCATTATAATATTAGTGTAATTAAATAAATAATTAAGATTTCAAGCCGCAGTCATTTTATGTCACATATTATGGTGTTCCTTGCATAATAAATATTTAGACCTCAATGTACCTACGAGCTGTACTAGCCGTTCGTACATACCTATGTACCTATCAGCTCGTATTTTTTGTACTGTATATTTTGTAATAATATGACGTGTTTTTCGGTTTTTTTTAGGGAGTGACAAACACGAATCAATTTACAAAGTTGGATTTTTGCTACAATTCAATTACCAAAATTGGATAGAAACCCGAAGACTACGACCGTTGTTATGGCGCGGTGACGAAGTTAATAATAAAGTTACAAAAATAAATGCGGACAAATTTCTTAATACTGTCAACGGTGCTAAAGCAGTTTTTCAGTCCCTTCTTGATTACGGAGTTGCCCTCATCGAAAATGTAATAATTTCTTGTAATAATAAGTTCGTTTACACATTTTTTATTTATGCATACACATTTATATGTTTACATACACATTTATATGTTTACACATTTTTTTATTTATGCATAGCTTAGATCTAGACACTCAATCGCGTCTTAATCTATCTGGAGAAAATTAAATAACTATGTTACTTTTAAATTATGAAGAATTAAATTAATAGAAACACCAAAAGTCTACATAAATTAAAATAGCACAAAACATAAGAGATAAAAAAAATCTTTTTCAAATAGCCGACGTATCATAATATCGTTTTAGTTTAGAATCCTGAGCCACCGCTTGTTTTAATAAACGAGCAGGATGCGTAATAATCGTTATCATCGTGAGCTGTATACTACCGAAAATCTTCAACTACGAAAAAATATTTTAGTACGAATGATGTATATATATCTTTTAGGAGCATGCTTAAAGCTATCATAGATTAAATCGTTTTTATGACTTGATACTAGAGGATATTTTACAGTTTTGTCGAACTACGTTTGTAGGTATACGGACTAAGTGTCTATGGTGTGAAAAGTCAATCAATATAAAAAAGATAGCCTTTTATATCCATTTATCTTTCTAAATATTTTTATAACTAATATGATTCTCTTTTTTTCATACTAGATAGACGCAACAGAAGAGGCAACTGAAGCTATATGCCAAGCTCTCGGTGGTGTACAGCATACTATATTTGGAGGAATGTGGAAGTTCACTACAGTCCAGGACCACGCGGACACCGCGTATACTAATTTGCCTTTAGCTGTCCATAATGATAATACCTATTTTACAGAGGCAGCAGGGTAAGATATACATATTTTATAATTATTTAAAAAAATTACTAAATATAAAGATAGCACAAGCAATTAACATAATATATGTAAGAGCGCATATAGTAGAAGCCAACAGCTGAGTGCTTTACAAACAGTAATCGTAGATTTAAAATAGACTTTATATTAAAGTTTTTAAGTTTACGCAGTTGCATCGTTTATCAATATTTCTTCTTTTAAATGGTTTTTAATTTTAACATTTATGATATTGGTATTATCGATTTTTAAATAAAAACAAGCAAGAATAAGTCTTCAGTAAATTTCCTCTTAGGGAATTTGGTATTCAAATGATGATCTTACATTATACAAGGATAGGTAAACACAGGTGTTTCTTCGATGTTTATTATTGTATATTCTGAAATTACAAAGCAGGGATGTTGTTCACTAATGTATCGTATTACGATTAAATATATATATAATATTATTATTTTACCATCGACATTACCAAGCATAATATTTTAGTTATTACTTAGATCATTGACAACTATTCTTAGAAACATAATATATGTTATGTATTCATTTATATCGTAATTGTACATTGATCCTTGATACATACTAATGAAATTATTTATTGATAATAGCAAAATTCTTCTCCACAAATCACACAAAACAATTTCAATCGATTTCTTAACTACTGAAAAGGTATCTGTAATAAAGAACATTCTTATAAAAGGTATTGTGAGTAGTCTGTGAAAAATAACCGCCTTCGTTATTAAATCTCCACTTTGTAGGGGTGAAATAAATTCTCCAGCCGCAGTTGTTTGATTAACCGCTAAAACTAAAGTTATATTTTGCTTTCAAAAATTGTCTTTTGTAAATTGAGGTTGTCGTCTATACCACTTTATTTATAAAGTTTGGAAAGTAAAGCTTTGGTAATTCCTTATTAGAGTTCCGTACCTCAAAAAAAAGCTGGATACGTCACGAAATCAATCCGTCTGTCTGTTCGTCAGTCTGTGAAGGCCAAAAAGTCTACAGAACCTCGGGTTTATAATGAGGCTGGCAACTTAGGATATGTACTCGAACTACGGCGAAATGCGTTAACAAACGAGAAGATAAGGAAAATCTGAAAATTTATTTCTTCGTACTATATACAAAATATAAGCTCTCAAATACATTGTCACATACATGTCACATACATACATGTACATATATGTTGTCACACTTCAATTCGAAAATTTAAAAGAGGAACAATTCCGTTCTATATATTTTTTGCATAACTACGCAACGTAAGCTCTTAGCGCTTTTATTTGTTCGAATATTTTATACCAATGATGTACCAATGAACGTGGAGTACTTCCACGTTCATTGGTCATAACGTGATATAATATACCCTATAGCCTTCCTAGATAGATAGCCTATTTAAGACAAAAAGGCTTTTCAGCTTTATAATATTTATATAGAAGTCACACTAGATTGTTTTTTGTATAACCACTAAACAATGTAGATGCGTGAAAATAAATAGAAATATACTACTTATCGATTACAGGCTACAAATACTACACTGCCTGGAACACGTTAATGGATCGGGTGGGGAAACAATATTGGTGGATGGGTTTTTCGGCGCGACAAAATTAAAGGAAGAGCACCCAGAGGACTATGAATTTTTAACTAACTTCGACGTAGAGGCGGAATATTTAGAAGATAAACACCACTTCAGATACTCAGCTCCCGTTATAAGAATAAATAAAATGCATGATTTAACACAAATCAGGTAAACCAGTTATATTATATAAGTGTTTTATAAGCAAATAACCAATTAACTGCTTAACTAACGATGGCAAGATAATAACTTCAGTTTCACGCAAATATATATAAAAGGTAGGTAGAAAAAAACTAATGTCAAGACACTCCATCCTCCTCTTTTTGCCCGATTTTGTTGTGTTGAGTGGTGGAACTCATATAGTAAAGAAATTTAAATAATAAGCTAAGCGCGGTGACTTCCGCCTTCTCAAGTTCGGGCAGGAAGCTACCCTGTTATATGCAGTATACAGCGAGATGCTAAATATACTTATAATTTTTTACTTAGGTTTAATACATACGATCGTTCAGCGATGGCATTCTTAAGCAGTGAAGAATGTAGAGCATACTATCGCTCCTTGAGGAATTTGTCAAGATACTATGAAAATTCTGAATTTCAATGGAAATTCAAACTTAAGCCAGGTATCATACAATAAAAAGTATGTTAAATATATTATAATTTTATATGATGTCACTAAATATCAGAATTAGTATACTGAGAGCTGACAAATTTTATCAGAAAATATAAGCGTTTTATAAATATTTAATTTGTAGCATGTTTATAATTTTTTTATTATTATGCTTTATTCTATATATAGTAGTAGGCAGAGATTACCTAGTGTTAAGACACTCTATTTATCGAGACAATGTGTGTCGAGTGGTGGAACTCAACGCCGCACTTTTGTCAGATTATTTTATCATAAATATTCACTGCTATCAAAATATCAAAAACAGCTGTCCCTTTGAGCCTCGATATTAAAAAAAATTATTAAATAAAAAATTAAATATATGTTTAACCACATTAAGAATATTATATTTAATATACTTTGATTTATTTCTTAACTTTTTATTTAAAGGCACGGTCATGGTGATGGATAACTTCAGAATTCTTCACGGAAGGACTGGTTTCAGTGGAAAGCGTGTGCTTTGCGGAAGCTATGTGTCACGCTCTGATTGGCTGAATAAGGCACGTGCTCTTCGTCTCATACATTAGGAATCATTCAATAAAATAATTCTGATATAGATAACAGATGTTTTCTTTATAAGTGTTTTTTTATTAACAAAATATACACCATTCGCCACACACATTTCCTTTTATAATAAAAATTAAATTAAATTTTAATAAACATTAAAAATTACTTAAATTATATTGGTTTATATATATATATTAAACTTGTGCCAGCCTACGTTCCAACATTTAAAATTTCGCTCCCCTTTAATAGCAAAATAAAATTTGTGCTGAATCAATAAAATACAAGTCCGTAAGATGCCAACATACAAGTGTTATATAAATGCGGAATAAGCTAGCTTATTGCCAACTCTAAATGCATTACGTTTTACTTGGCACTTCATAAAAATTAATACTATAGTATTTCCAAATATTTTCCTTATGTTAAACAAATTATCTAGTCCCTTTTCGATTCTAATTTAAATTGATATTAATTATATACATAATAAATTATGTACATTTGCAACATGTTACAACGTAGGTATATATTTCATATATAACACATTATATATTAACTTATATTTAAACTATTATCAATATTTTTCTAAGTAGAATATATATTTCATATTTTTTGAACTAATTCTAACATATTTGATGTACTTTCAAACAATTAAAAAGCGCATGTAACGTAAAATAGATGAACAAAATTTTAACAAATCGCTTGGATATTACGTTATTAGATTCAGTAATAAGGCAACCAAAAATTTCAATTTAATCAACTCACCGGAACCAAATTGCATTTTATATAAACAATTTCCAATTACATTACAGTTCCCGCTATCAGTCTAATACCAATTAATAGAAGAACTCAAGAAACTTGATTCAGAATTTAACAATGAATTATATAGTCTTAAGTCGGGCTCACTGTAGGTGTATCGATTTTGAGATTTAAAGTTCCGACTTCTCTTTATTCAGGGACATTTTTCACGTGAACCGTCTCATAAATAACGATCAGACTGCCACAGCTTGTTCGGGAAAGTTCGAGAATTTATTCTCATCCCTTAATTATTGTTTTAAAATTATGAGTTTTATCAGTGAATGTTATATTTTAGAATAAAATGTATTTCTTGTAAGTTGATATAATATATTTTGTTAAAGAAATGAATAAGGGAAAAAAATATTAAATAGTCGATAGTATTTTTCACCAAGAATGGCCTATTCTCAATACGAATATGGAATGGAACTTGCAAAAAACACTGAAAAATGTACGTTCATCTCGAGGACATTTTTTTTACCTTAGAAGTTCTTAATAAAAATCCGTCTTGGGTATATATAATGGTAGCTGTTCAGAGGATATCAATGAATATAATTGTAAATGACTATATAAAAAAGTCAAGTCCCGTTGAGTTTCTTGCGCAGGTTCTTCTCAGGTCTGAGGCATTAACTTTAGTGAACCGGTGGTAATGTTTTTGACGTTCCAAAAAATTAATCATGTATTCTTACTTTGAATAAAATTATTTGAATTTGGATATTTTAGAAAGTATCACAGTTTTAAAAAAAAGTGCAGTGATCGTGGCGTCGCGTCGTACGTCGCAAGGCCCTCAGCAACATTTCCATTGTCCAATTCAAAAATGACAGCACATCAAATTAAAATAGAAAACACTATACAACATTCTCGCTCCTATTAAAATAACTACTAGTGATATACTGTTCAAGCTTAAAAATATCGACACTACAAAAGACCCGGGTACTGACAATATTCTTCCCATGTATATTTACTCCTGCGCTTCTAATCTTACTGTACCCTTGTCACTTATATATTACAAGTCCTTGCAGATTGGAGATTTTCCATCTTTATGGAAACAAGCCAAGATTATTCCTATATATAAAGCTGAAAATGAAACGTTAGCTACTAATTACGGGCCAATTTCAATTTTATCACACTTTGCCAAAATTTTTGAATGCACATGCATGCAAAGCACGAACCAGCATGGGTTCATGAAAGGTAGGTCGACTATAACTAATCTTTCTACATTTACCAACATAATTATAGAGAATGTTGATCGTCGTTGTAAGGTCAACGCAATATACACTGTATTTAGTAAAGCCTTTGATCGAATATCACATTGTTTACAGCTACAAAAGCTGTCATTCTATAGACTATCGGACAAAATGTTGGAGTGGTGCAAATCATATATTGTAAATAGATCTTTTTTCGTTGCAATTAATGGTTACCAGTCCCAAAATTTTCCTATATTATCTGGGGTGCCTCGGGGATCTCTTTATATCGTTAGTTGTTTCAGAAAGTCAACATCATACGTTTTTGCTGATGACAAAGTTTATACGTACCGTTATCAAAGCTATCCTGGCTTCAAAGTCACTTATTACGACTATCTGAATGGTGCCAAAAGAATCAGATGGAGTTAAATATAATTAAATGTAAACATATTAAGTTTACGAAAAATTTTAAATTAATCCATTCTGAATATTATTTAAACGGTATAATTTTACAAGAAGTTGAAACAATCAAAGATTTGGGCATTACTCTTCACACAAAATTTACTTTTCTTCCCCATATAGATCAAATTATAAAAAAGTCTTCCAAAGTATTGGGTTTCATTATTCGTACTATGAAGAGTGTTTTGGGCCGTCAGCAAAAATATTATTGTATAATAATAATAATATTGCATGCTTAGAAGTATATTGCAGTCCGTTTCGTTTGGCGACCACATTATTCTATACATTCACTAAGAATTAAATTGCAGAAGCGCTTCATGTGGCATCTTTATTATTCTAAAGGCATGACCAACTCTCTGGAAACCTATGACAGCAGATTGAATTATTTTAAAATGATCTGCCACCACAAGAGATTCTTCATTCTTGATTTAGTCTTTCTGTACAAAATCCTCAACAATTAAATTCACTGTCCACAACTTTTACAGCTGTTCAATTTCTATATTCCTCCTCACCTACCTCGTAGTACTATAAAACCCTTACATTATCCCCTACGCAAAACAATCCTCGGTGCTAATTCCACCGCTATACCACAAATTAGCAAACTTTTCAATCGATGAAGTGGCTCAACTGATATTTTTGATGACTCTACCGGTGTTTTTAAAAGAAAGTGCTTCCAATATCTATCTGGTCGCAAATTAACATATTAAAATTAACTTAAAACATTTTTCTATGTATGGTTCTTCTTCTTTATTTAGGCATGTTGTTGTCAACCTTCAAAAAGTTTTATGATATTGTAACTTTTAACTGAATAATGTATCTTACTAAAAAAATCATAGTATAAAGTGTGTTGCTTCAGGAGTTACTCCGTCGAATTCTTTTTATATTGAATATATCTATTATAGAAGAATTACAATGCTTATTAAAATTACAAAAAGAATGATAATAATATGCGTTTCTTTTATATGCATTGAAAAAGTACCTACATAGTCTGGAGCCTCACAAAATAACAGTTAGGAAATCCCCCGATATAGGCGACATGTTACGACATACTATGGTGGATAGTAACTCCGTTCTGTGCGCTGTTTAGGTTTAAGTTACGCAAAAACCATATATGATAGAATCTGTTCTTTAACAAAATCCTTAATAAGGTCCGCACCAGCATATCTATCACCTAAGGATAACCTTCGGCATATTTTTTTTATATTTTTCAAAAAAACAACAATTCTCTAATTAATACACTAGATGCTTTGTGATGCTTTTACTGTAGGTTATAATAATTTGTATAATATATTCAAGTAAATCCGAGTATTCTGAAGATGTACAATGCATTTTGTGTGACATTTAGAAGCAAATGCAATTGAGTTCACTTCACTCATCAATCACAAATGTTTTATTTTATTACCTAGCGTTTTTTATAAATTATGTACCTATATTGTCAAGATATTTTCATTAAAGTCATGTGAATGAGCCATTGTGACTTATTAGATAAGGGAAAAATATTATACATTTGTATTTTATAGAAGAGAATCTTATAAAAAATAATTTAATATTCTTTTGTAATGGGACATATAATATATATTTTGATGGATCCTTACAATTTCAATTGTTTTTTTTTTTGCAATATAAATCTGTTATGTGCATATGATACTAGGCTTTAGCTGTGGCTTCGTGTAAGTAACTGGAAATAATAAAAAAAGGCATGTGACACATATCTAAATTCCTGAGGTACGCTTGATCACTTTCTTCCTCGATATATACATATGCTATCCATCAGAACTAGTATTTCTTGAGATAAGCACGTTCAAATTCTTCAGCTTTATTATATTTGTGTAGACACATATAAGGCACCTGGCATAGCTTGACTGGCTGTGAAAAAGCTGAAAACGCTTATATCATGTAAACGTAATAATAGATAATGTTCTGAAGAAATTCGAATCGCTAATTTACCGTTCGCGGAACAATAACATTCGGACTAAACTCCTCCACTCAACTCCAGTGTTCATTAATCAATGTTAATCAACAAAGTAATTACAAATACACACACGACGCCTATAATTCTTTACTCTGTGTTGAAAACACTTTGTCATCAGACACGTTGGCTTCAATATCCGTTTATATTCAAAAATTTATAGTTTCTATAAAATGGATTGTTTTGTTGTTTTTTTTTGGTTAAATAGAAAATAAAGCTTATACGATGACATGATATATTGACAAAAGATTAATTTGTTTTAAATTTTATTTGAATTAAATAAAGATTTAATTTTTTAAAATCTTTAAGCTTTTGCCTTTTCCTTAACCTAGAGAAAAAGTTCGCTAAAGGTATTCGACTTACATTGTTATACTCCAGCAACACGGCTAGGATTTTCAATAACAGTCGTTATCGTTCACTTGATATATATATATATATATATATATATATATATATATATATATATATATATATATATATATATATATATATATATATATATATATATATATATATATATATATATATATATATATATATATATATATATATATATATATATATATATATATATATATATATATATATATATAATATATATATATATATATATATATATATATATATATATATATATATATATATATATATATATATATATATATATATATAAATATTAAATGAAAGTTCTCAAAGTAATTTATATTTTCCTCTCCTCCTCTCCTACGTAACATAGCGATATCAATCGACAGTTCGCTTAAGGTATTCGACTTACATTGTTATACTCTGGCAACACGGCTAGGATTTTCAATGACAGTCGTTATCGTTCACTATAAGCCCTTTTGGGGATTTGAAAGGGAAAGGACCTGCTCTGTTACAGTCCCTAGATCATTTTTCAATGGAAAACCTTTTCTGGAATACACTGCTATTACTTTGATATTCTTAACACTTTACTCACTTGTATTATTGACTACAATTTGTGTTTGAGTGGAATTTAATTTAAATTTATCTTTTATTTGGTTAATTTAAAATTCTATCACAAAAAAGACAGTGTGGAGTAAAATAATTGATAATTACAATAAATGTAAATATAAAGTTATCTATATATTTTCAAGTGATTACAATGTGTAAGCTAAATATAATACATCGGTTATTTCATTCCAATCTCCAATATGCTGAGGACCGATCAATATTACTGCAAAATATATCGACTTTTTAGTTGATAATAGTTTGTAGTTGATATACAAAATAAGATAAATTAAATAATATCTAAAGATTTTCAATACTAAAAACGTATTTCGATATCTGATTGAAAATTTCATTTTTATGAGGAAATAACTAGGTACGCCAGCTGCGTGTTTCTTGAACAAATAATCCTCCGTCTAGTACGAGTAGTGTTCAAATGAAATGTGGCAGGCAGTAAATTACAGAAAATGTGGAAACTCGCTTTGTTCTCAGAACAAATTCAATTCAACCGATAACTCCGTATGAAAGTAATTTTATATGTCTATAGCGCAATAGGTTTTACGGAAAAATTCTAAGTGTTTATTGGCACCGGCTCCACGATAGTTGGAACGGGTAACTATTTGGAAACAAATTGAAAATGCTTAAATTAATTAAATATTAATTAAAAACAAGTCAGCAAAATGCACAAATTTACATATATAATATTTTTATATATAGATTATATTTTTCTTTCATATTTTCAATCTACGACTACCAAAATGCGAGTTTAATGGCGAAACTCAATACCACACTTTAATCAGAGATACAAAAATGTAAAAAAAAATTAAGTTTGAACCTACAATCATCGAATTTACAAACAGACACTGTCCCACTCAGTAACGATTTTTTTTTTTTTTTTTCTTCGCTGGGAAATGCCTTTTACGCAGACCACCCATTTGATGGGTTGGGTGGTACTGTGGGACTCATCACTCAGTAACGATTACCTTATCTCTACAACTAGTATATACTTTTATATAAATTCAAAATGTTTAAATACAAAAAGAAATATATATTTAAAAAAGTTGCTACGTTCTTGTTCGTAGAAAAGTTTAATTTAAAATAACAGTAATTACTAGAACTGGGGAGATAGTGTCGTAAAGCTAAATCTCCCCTATTACCTGAAGAAATAAAGGTACAAAAATACTGTAAAAGATACCTGCTGTGGCTAATAGGAGTATTTTTGTTATAAAAAGCATCCTTAATTATTTAAAAGAAAAACAATTCTCAGTCTTTTAAATTAGGGTTTTGTGTTATAAAAGTTAAAATTATTCTTTGGTAAAACTGTTGTAGAGATTCAAAAATAAAAAAAAGTAATAAATGTCACAATATCAACTGAAACGGTTTTTTCGCTCGCTTTATTATCGCTTACTTTATTATACTTTCAAGTTAAATAAGGAAACGATTCAAGTTAATCTTTAAAACTTTAGCCAGGTGCTATAAACTGGGGAAGCACGAAGATCGGCTGAAATAAAATCTTACTGAATGCGCTAGAAGATTATATAATTTTCAGGAAAAAGTAAGTACCTTGAAATTTATTTAATATAAAAAAATATAAAATTTTAATTACTGATCTGTAAGTAAAAACTCTGTCTGTTGATGTTGATCACCTTGAACTAATGCATTTTTATTAAATTGTAGAGTGATTAAGTAAATCACGTTGTATCCTGCACATAGCGGGGTAGGCAGAGGAAATCGTAACCTAGTGTTAAGACACACTGTTCCTCACTTTCCGCCTTTCGCGGCACTGCGTGTTGAGTGGCAGAATTCAACGCCGCGCTTTTACCTTGTTACCAGAGCGAAGAAAAGAAAATATTTCATTCTTCCCGAGAGGGAATCGAACCCGCAAACTATCCATCCCTCGTCCGCTATCCACTGTCCGCTGTCCGTCCAGTATCTATCCCGTGTCTAAATAGCAATTAATTTACTTTTATAATATTTTTAACATATCACCTATTGTTTATATAATGTCGTTTAAATGGTTTAATACAAAATTTACCTTATTTAAGATCAGATGGCCCAAAGCATTTTTAACTTGACGCTTTATCTCGCAATAGGGTAGACAAAGAGAACCTAGCATTAAAACATCGTTTTCTACTTTAAAACTACCTTTTTAAGAATTTTATTACATTTATTTAGTACTAAATGTATTACATATTATACAGAGCTGGTAGTTTACTTTTATGACTATTCACTTCAAATGCAAATTTCATATTTAAATACAAAACTTTCATCGTAATAGTAAATTGCAAACAAGTGTCCCCGGAATGTCTTTCCCGAATAAATGGAACAAAAATCAGAAAGTTATAAGAATATGCAGAAAATATTGCACATTCTAACTTAAAATTACTTTGAGTGCAAAAGCGCAGTTAGAGAATCGAGTAGAATCGAATGTTTGAAAACCTTTTCTCACCAACGACAATACCCTTGCCCTCCCAACCAACCACCACTTTCCGGAACCCTTCCTCCAAAACACTGTTAAACAATTTTGGAGACAACGGCTCACCCTGCTTCGCTCACCGTGATGTGAAGGATTATTTTATATAATAATATTTCTTTATTTCGTGTTATAAAAGTTTTTGGTACAATGTTTACAACAAACTGTTAAAAATATAGTATAGTAAAATTAAAAGATATCCTCTGTATCCAGACGAATTTCCTATAATCCGGTATACACCACCAATCCCCTCATGAAATAAGAGATTAGCCTTTTAGAATAGGTTAAAACGAAGGTTAATTGATGTGCTCTGTGTGTATGTGTATTTATTTGTGTGTGTGTGTGTTTCAGTATGTAGGTGTGTGTATTTGCGTATGTATTTGGATAACGAAAAAATATATAAAACTAGGTAGAAACTAAAAACTTTAGCCTACATAGGTAAAGTTAATTTTAATTTCAGACTTAATTTCCTGTCTCCTCAGAAGAGAGTTCCTGTAAGAATTTATATACCTGTTGCTTGCATAGCACCTTTTTCAAAGGATATATATATATATATATATATATATATATATATATATATATATATATATATATATATATATATATATATATATATATATAGATATATATATATATATATATATATATATATATATATATATATATATATATATATATATATATAATATATATATATATATATATATATATATATATAATATATATATATATATATATATATATATATATATATATATATATATATATATATATATATATATATATATATATATATATAAAATTTTATTTACATTATTGTAAATGAAATGAGCAACATAAATGTGGAAATAGTTTACCGAACGAAGTTCGAGGTATATCGCAAATCATGTTATGGTTTGCAATATACCTCGAAATTTTTATGTGGTTAAACAAGGATAAGCGTCGTTTAGTAAGGACATTAGGTTTCAGAAGTTAATTTGGAATGTTGATTGAGGATAATATTTAATATATATAATTATCTGACACTCAATATACTCCAATACTGATATAGTTATATGCAGTGGGGAATCAACGCAGATGGAAAAATGCTGGACTGCAATGCCGGAATGAATGGACTTTTATTATAGATCGTTGATCTCCAGAATGTTTATATTTAGTTTTATAGCTTCACCCCAAGTAATCCCTAAATATTTTACACTTATCTTTCGTTTGAGCTCACGACAAGAACAGTTTCTGATCAAGCTACATGCAACAGAGATGTGATGTGTAAGATTATTTTTTTATGTATGGTCAAACAAATATATTTATAGTTTTAAGGAGGTAAGATCATTTATATAGATCAGAAATAGTGTTGGACCCAGAATACTATCCTGAAGGCCACCAAAAGAGACTTTAAGATCGGCACTAGTATGCTTGCCAACTTTAACATGCTGAAATCTATCAGACAGATAATCCTGTAAAAGATTTTTTTTCTTTTTTCCATTTTTTTATTTCTTTCATATATGCTTTGTTAATACTATCATGTCCTGTTGTGTGGGCAGTTTTCATATTTTTAATTAAGCAGTCTTCCTTTCCTTTTCGTCACAATGGGCTAAAATATGCGTATCATTTAACAAAAAAACTACAGCAGAATTACTAAATTCAGAAGCGACACCTCTCGGTGATACATTTGGATGCCCGCAACTTTGTTAAATAAGATCCTTACAACCCAATTCCCATTTGCATTTATTGTATTCGAAAATTGGATCAAAACTATTTCCACCTTCACATTTTATTATTTTTACTATTTTACCGTTCTACTTAATATAGTTTTTCATGAAATGTTCCAGATCTTGGAGGTTTATATGTCAACAAAAAATGCTCATCACGCTGAACAACTTATAACAAAGAGCCAATGTCTTAACTTAGTGTTTTTCTACATCATATGTTCCAAGACCTTGAATCTTACATGTCAATGGAAAATGCTTATGATGTCATTTTTTTTTGTTATAGCAGTATTTCATTATTTCTTATACGTGACTACTATGGTTTTGCTTCAACTACGCTTATCTTCAAAATCAGTTACAGCCAAGATCTTGCGTGGACTTAACAGCTATACCCCAAAAATGTTCTTCCATAATATTTATAGTTTTATTATAATAAAGATTAAAGAAAACTTTTAACGTATACTGGATACAAAAGTAATAATTAAATTAATAATAATAATTGTGTGCAACGTCACAACGATATAAAACAGGTCACTGGTCCCATTCAAATATAATTTTAGCCTACAAATACCTGTGACAAAAAACACCTTTTCGAGACTTTATTAATATTAGAAGTATCATGTGATTTGAATATACAAAAAAGAAAAATACGTAGCTATTTCTTTTCTTATTATTGGATTTTCTTAGACGTTAATAACAAAAGACACTCTAAAAAGACAAACATCGTTTTTCAATTACCTTACAACAGGTGTAGATGAAATAAAACGTTTACCATGTAAGATCTAATACCATCAACCTTTAAGATTATCAATTAAAGATGAAGCTGTGTACACATAATGAGTGCCAAATGATATAGTGGTACGCCGCCTTAAAGTGTAAGGAATATATTTTTAGAACGCATTTTTATCGCTGTAAGTTTTGTTTTTAGCATCTAATATCATTAGTAGTATCAACTACTAATATGTAAATTATAAACTTCTTACATAATGTCACTTTATTTCGATGGTTGTGTGGTTGATCCCCACTTGGTGTAATAATTTTTTATCATTTCAAGATAAAGTGCGACGTTGAGTTAAGCCACTCAACACGCAATGTTTCAAATTCAGGCGGAAAACTGGGAACGGACTGTCTTCACTAGGTTCTCTGAATAATATACGTGAAATAAAGAGTAAATATAGCGATTAAAATAATAATAGCCCTGCTGAAACATTAATTATAAGTGTTCACTGCAGAACAAAGTGCTTCACTGTTAAAAAGGATTATAAATGACGTTATTGGGGATTAGTGAGGAATAAATTATATAGACTTAACTTTCCAAATTTATTTTGTAATTTTCATATTTTCATTAGGTTGAACACCATCGCTGCGGCACGTAAAACTCATAAAATTTCATCTGTTGCGGTGGTGGGTTGAAATGTACCCCTAACGACATTTTCTATAGTTCGGTGTGGCAGGTCTTTCTCGACCTCTCCACCAGCACCAACGTATATAAAAATGCTTAACTAATAATTAACTATTATGTTTTTAGAATGACCATGAACGCAATATCTTTATAGGCACGACTAGCCCCTGGATTTGCCAAACACGAAATCACAAATAAATCAGAGAAAGTATCGGGCCTGACTTGCACGATAAAGTAAATAAAACAATTTAAAAGATATTGTTATTATTGTAGTTAATGTCTGTCTTTAGAACGTGTCATGCAAATATTTAGGATGTACTTCCATATCTTGTATAATTTTTTTCATATCTTTTTTTGTGCTTGGATACTATTTGAGGTACCCCAGTCCCGTCCTCTCAGTCTCTTCTAACTGCGCCCCATTTTTCCATTAAGCGACTATTTCGAGGTCATGGTGTGACTTGTTTTGCTGAAATGTATTTTTGTAATTCTGTGGTGTAGTGATTTACCATAATATAAGTTCTGCTACACGATTTTATGTTAAGAATTAATAAATAGATTTTAAAATGAAATTGAAGATTAAAGTGGAACGCTTAAAAAGAGAAACCGTTTTTAGTATACATGTATGACATAATATATCACGCCATATCATGAGGTTGTAGTTTAGTTGCATGTGTGTGCGTTCACTGTGCTTTTATGCAGTTTTTTGTACCTTACCTTCTAGCTGGTCTGCAAAATTGTATTTTAATTTTCTATTTCATCTAATAATAGATAATGCTAAATAGCGAAATTTAATAACTGTATTAAATCCAGTTCCCACTATGCTAACTTTTGTTCAGACATAGTGCGTCGATATTAGACTTGATTGTCAGCGTGATCGTTCTCATACCTGTCAGACATAGCCTTGGTATTGAGATAATTTATATAGATAATAACAGAATTTTTGTACAGACAAATCGTCTTCTGATCGTTTTAATGATGACAGACAGACAGCTGTCTGTCGTCATTAAAACGATCAGAAGGTAATTTAGTAGTATTTGATAGAATGCCATCTATTGGGTAACTTAAAATCATTTTTGAAAACCAATATTATGAGTTTAAAAATTTATAGTAATATCTCATACAGATGTCGTTATTCATTGAAATAGAATTTCTGTATTACGCTGGCGGGATTTTCTTTTTTGTATTAATGTCGATATATTTTAAATACATCTACAGACCACAGATAAAATTGATGTAGTATTAAAGTATAGAAAAGCCAATGTTCACAAAAGATTTTTAAAATGTATTAATGGATAGATTTATATAGCGTTAAGAAATATAAACTGGAAATCTTTTGTGTTGAATGATTTTTGTCCATATGTTTGTTTATTTATTGGCATATCACGTAAAAGCTATTGACCAAAAAGATGAAGATTAATGAATTTCAACAATGCAAATAATGTTTCGGCTCTATAAGGTATATATATAGGTTCCCGTAGAATAAATAGACATATTTTAATTACGTCGATTACTAGCAAGTGAAGCTAAATTATATAGATTTTGTCGAATAAATTACTTAATTTCTTTGTAATATGAACATTATTTAAGTTCAAAGAATGTTTTTTTAGTATAATATTTTATGTTAAGCATTGGCGATGTTTCAAATAGAAGATAGTAGTAGTACATTTATCAGGACTAGAATAAAGAACGCGGTGTATTTAAATACCAAATAAATAGTGCTGGTATTTTTATGCTATGATAGAAAATGTAGAACATAATCTGCTTAGACTAAATGTTAATTACATATACGTTTATGTTTTAATTTATACATGCAAGAAACATATTACCTATATGTTTCTTGAGCATGATTTTTAATAATAGACAAGAGTAATTCAACAAGACAACGAGAAAATTGAAGAATTGCATTGTGATGTAAGTATAAAATTTTAGAACGAACGCGATCTAGCTAACTTAAGCGGGCGAAGCCGCGAGCGGATCACTAGTATACATATATAACTATTCATATTTTAGTTATTTATTTGTATTACACGACTACAAAACCACTGGCGACCTAGGCTCCCCAATTTATAGTGACCTATATGAAGGAGAGTTTTACTGTAAATATATTTGAATAATTAAACCTATAAAAAAACTCAAAAAAGATTCTGCCCCTGTGTTCTTTGGTAAAATACAAATACAAAAAGTATATAAAAAAAGAGTGCTTCAAAAAGCTTTTTAAAATAATGATAGTGTCAATGGTATATTTTTTGTGACTCGTTCAAGATAACAAATTCATAGACCTGAACAAAATGGAGATAAGAGGGAACGAAATTATAAACGCGTATTAAAAATTAAGATCTGATGAATTCACAAATGAAAAGATGTTTTCTTCGAAATCTCGATAAAACGGAGAGCCATTACCGAATTCTTTGCGAAAATACATTCTAAGAGGTTCGCGATAACGATGAATACAGAAATTATTCGATTATTAATTTCGAATACATTTTTTTTTAATTTATAATATTCTGACTCTCTGTATATAAATGCATATATTTTTTTTCTGAAAAAGAAATCTATAGGCTGGTACTTTATTTGTGAATAAAATTATCCTAATGAAATTCTAACTTTGTCTTATTAGGATTTTTTCTTTACAAATGATTTAAGCAATGTCAATGTGTAAAACACAACGCCGCTCATTACCCGATTCGCCAACGACATATTCATCCAGACTTATTACACGAGTATTAATACTGTGGCTCCACCCTGGCAGAATTTATCTAGCTGTTATTCCTTTTGGATCTTTTTTCGGCTAGTACACAAAAACAGGTCTTATCATTTATTTACTTATTTATATAAGGTTCACCAGCAGTTGTTACAATAATGCTCTTATAATTAATACATGCAACTCAATTTAGAGATAATTGTACAATTATATGAAGGTAAACACAACATGCTAATTGTAATTGCCATACGTAGTATACTTAAGACTAATATCCTTAAAATAATCATATACCTACAGTATTTATAGTTTTAGCTAATTTTTGCTAATACAAGCTTTAACAATACAACATAACAGGAGAATGTTAATACAAACTGTGTTTAAATATAACTAACCAACTGTAACTTATTTCATATGTGTTAATATATAATTTCGTAAATTGTTGAAAAGAATCATAAAAAACATCTACAACCATACTTAAAAGCTTCCACAAACGAGGAATTGTTGAATTACCTCCAAGTATATTAAGACGAAATGGGATAGACAGTGGTGTAATTTTCTATCGGGGGCCACAACGAGGCACTCTAAAGTTTAAGCTACTTATGATTTCAGGACATTCAAAATAAAACTTAAAGCTTAAAACTTTATGAATAAAAAGCATGTCTAAGAGCAATCAGCGATTATTGAGAGAAAGTATTTTAATATATTTTAATTTTTCATCATATGAACTTAACTTTTTTGTGTTGCCTGTATAATGTGTATCACCTTCTTTCGAAATGGCATTACTCCTTAAACGTAATATGGGAAGCCCTACATTACGTTTCGTAAACGCAACTTGACTACACAAAGTCTGTCTGGGCAATCGCGTGCTACACATACGTTGCAAATGCCCTAGCCAACTCAGGCGTCTCTGTTTTATGAGAGCAGTGAAGCTAGGAAGCTGTGCACTCTCCAACATTCTCTCGTTTGTTACCCTATTCTTCCATGTGTTGTTACAAATATTTTGAAGATAGCAAATGTGAAATGTGTTTAGTCGACGGACATTCCAAGATTCTAGGCGCATGGATATTGGATATGTAGTTTAAAGCAAGCGGTAGCTGATCAAAGGGCCTGCGATGGACCCTCCTACTTTGGGCGCCAGGGTTAATTAAAGAAGTAACCACTGGCGCTCGCGCTTACGTACATACGCGTGAACTTACAACCGAACATAAATTTTTAATTTAAGGCTTAATATAAATAATATGTACCAATATAAAAAAAACCGAAGAGTTCATTTGATTGAACGCGTATATCTCAAGATCTGCAAGATTAAATTAAGATTTTTCTGTTGGATAGTCCATTCATCAAGGAATGATATAAACTCATCGTAATAATGTATACCTCACGTTAATCATTTCGATGTAATCCACTATACCTGCTGGCTGACCGCAGCTACTCGTAATTCTGCAGTTAGCTCAGCCACTTAGAATGTATCATGACTTGCGTTTCATATACTAACATACTCTTAGTTAACTCCAATTGACCTCTGGTTACAACCTCTGGTTACAAGTATATATAAAATAATACATAATACAAAAAATATACATAAAAGATATTTTCATAAATATATTTTATTTAGTTAAATTGCAATATTCACGCTACCTGCCCATCAAACATTAAATGAGAAACAAATTGAATAAATTTAACTTCAATCCGTACTAAATAGAAATACTTGGTATGATTAATGACCGTTGTTTGTGGTCGCATATTTGAATTTATCGAACAGGTAAATGTACTATAATATATTGTATATAATATATACGTGTGTATGATAAATGATGTGGTCACTAATTGCCATTTACACAATACCTCGCTTCCTGACATTATACATTCCGCCACCTTGAACCACCGCGCCGCCTACGCCCTTATAAATGTTACCAACAATTCTTATTTACAGATATACTAAATTATGCATAGCCTGAATGTCACAAAAAAATAAATAAATATATATATATATATATATATATATATATATATATATATATATATATATATATATATATATATATATATATATATATATATATATATATATATATATATATATATATATATATATGTATATATATATATGTGTATATATATATATATATATATATATATATATATATATATATATATATATATATATATATATAAAATCGTAATTTTATATTTTATTTGTATTATATCTATTGACATTGTTGACTTTGACGGCTCTTTCATTCATTTCCTTCGCTCTGGTAATGACGTAATGTCTCGAAAGTCTTAACACAACGCTGTGGAGAACGCAACGTCTTCTTTTTTGAACGGATTGAATCAAATAAAAATATAATTGAATCACATTTTAAATATATGCTTATACTTATTGTTAAATTTCCTCATATAATATCTCATATAAAATCGGGAATACTAAAAATTTAAATAAAAATACTTTTTTTTATTTTCAAGTGTAACAATGATGTCACGTTTTACTCGTATATATCTAGAAGACACCAATCTCATTCGTGTCTACAACATCACATTGTTGAAGTTAGAAATTCTCAACTTTAAATAATTAACAACATAACATATTAACAACATAATTAAAATAACAACTCTAAATAATTCTATTATACATTTTTCTCCATTTTAAGATTCTGCTCCGTATATAATATGTTTCAACTATTAAATTTTATTTTCATACGAATTTAAAATCTAACAATTTATCTTTTCTTAGCGAGAATCGAATGATATATAAGTAATAATAAAATACCAACCAAATGATGTTTTTGTTTCAAGGAAAGGCAAAACGAATTTACTTTCAGTTTACCACAATCTCCGTTTACCACACAAATCCATATACCACTTTTTACCATACCAGAGTGGTGAAATGGAAAATTATCAATTTCCCCTAATGGGCATTGAACCCAAAACCATCACGTTACAGTAAGACACTATGTCATTGCACCACGATATCCTTTTCAAATACAAAATCGACTCCATAGTATTCTTTAGGCAATTAATACTATTTTAACAATATTTTTTATGACGAAATAATTAAAAATATCGGCAAAGTTACATATGGTACGTTATTAATTCTGACCGTTCGTACATAACTACTAAGTAAGAAAGTTTGTAACTAGCAGCAACTTTGTGCTCTTTCGCCAACATCTCTCGATTTATTGCTAGGTTTATCTCGTGTAATACCTGTATATGTGGTTAATGAGTGTTGTTCAGAAGTTCTAGAGATTAGTGGGCCGGCCTTTAACATCGCGGGGCACATATGTTAGCAACGATTGCTAGTATTTTTATAACACGAACAAATAATTTTCTTTTATTATTAGATACCGAATTTGAACTATTTATTTAAAGAGTTCAGAAAATTTAAAATAAATGTTTATAAGGTTAACTTTTTGGTATATTTTACTGACTTTTTAAATCATAACATCAAATCTCTATAATTGCAATATTTTACCAACTTCATGCTGTATCCCTCAAATATTTTAAAAACTGGAAAAGCGTTATGAGAGTGTCAAGGCGTAATGTAATACCGCAATTTGTCTTATCAAAGCGGAGAAGTTTAAGTAGTTGGTTTCTTTTCTTTCTTCGTATATTTCCTTATGGATGTTTATTAAAAGTAGAGTAAGAACTTGTTACTGACGTGAATTGGACCGAAATTGGATAACAAATAAGACTGAATATATATATATATATATATATATATATATATATATATATATATATATATATATATATATATATATATATAGTATATATATATATATATATATATATATATATATATATATATATATATATATATATATATATATATATATATATACACGTACACCCCGGGACCACGAGCCACAACTATCATAACCCGATCCAATCCATGTAAGTGGTGTCCCTCCCCTATATTCCAAGTCTTTCTGCCTCTTATTCCCTTTCCTTTCTTGGTTTCTCCCAGTAATGGGTTTGGAGGTCAGATGGCGATCGCTCCACTAAAAACCACTTCGCCTCTCGTATGGTCCAATTTGAAAAAAAGCTGGGTATGGCTAGGGCGTCGCCGCTAAACGACGCGCAGGCACATCGCCCTACACCTGCGATAAGTGGGCAAGGGCTACCGCGTCAAGTACGGGCACGGCTAACGACGTCAGTACCCAGACGGAAAGTCCGCTTTGCAACATGGAATATTGGCTCTCTAACCGGACGATGCAGAGAACTCGCAGATGTACTCATGAGACGTCGGGTGCAGTGTGGTTTCCTTCAGGAAACTCACTGGAAGGGCAATAAGTCTCGTAACATCGGGCAGGCTTACCGCCTTATATACACTGGGTCACCTACAGGCAAAAACGGTGTGGCGGTAGCGCTTTCTGAAGAGCTTCAGAATGGGCTTCTTGAAGTTGACCGTCGCTGCGACCGCTTGATGCGGATAAAGGTACTGATTGAGGGCGTTATCACAAACTTAATCAGTGCTTATGCTCCCCAGGCGGGTTGTAGCGCGGCTGAAAAGGAGACTTTCTGGGAGCAGTGTGAAGAGGTCCTACTCGCTATGCCGTCTACCGAAGCAATCTTAGTTGTGGGGGACTTAAACGATCACGTGGGCCGCTGAAGTGTATGAACGTGTTCACGGGGGTATTGGATAGGGTCTTCGCAACGCAGAGGGAGAAAATATTCTAAGAACCTGCATTGCGTCTGATCTGGCCATCGTGAACACTTTCTTCCAGAAGAAACCTCAGCACCTTATAATGTATAAGAACGGGTCCCACTCAACTCAAATTTATTATTTGCTGACTAGACGGTGTCATATAACTGTAAGGTCATTCCCGGCGAAAGCCTGATGGCCCAACATCGCCTCCTTGTCATGGACTATAATGTTACTCCAAAAAAGAAAGTAGCTGAGAAACGCAAGCATAGGATTAAGTGGTGGTTGTTGAATGGGCCGATGCAGACCGACTTCTTGGCGGAGGTGGAGAGTCAAAATCTACTGACTAACACCGAGACCGCTCAGACTGCATGGGATCAAGCTCATTCAGCAATCATTGCGGCGGGCAAGCGAGTTCTTGGTGTTACAAAGGGTGGGCGTGTCATCGACAGGGAGACATGGTGGTGGAATGGATTCAGGAAATGAAGGCTGCGTTTAAAGAATGGCAGCATTCCAACTCTCCTGAGCAGCAGCACACATAGCAGCGAAACGGGCCAGCAAAAGATCTGTAGCCAGAGCCCGCAGAGAAAGTTTGTCGCCATTGTACGATAAACTTAAAACCGTGGAATGGCAGAAGCTCATATACAAACTGGCTCGTGCTCGAGATAAAGCGACGCAGGATATTACAAAATGTCTTTGCCTCAGAGATTCTCGGGGCACGTTGCTTTGTAGTCATGCCTTTGTGAAGGAGAGATGGAGAATCAACTTTAAGGAGCTGCTGAACACTCAGCAGTCTTGTAGTCTTCCTCCTGAATTATCTCCTGAGCCAGCCGTTAAGTCGATGAAGTTCAGGTACCTTAGAACCGTTGTGCATGAGTCTGGAGGCATCGACCACGACATCCATGCCCGTATAAACGCTGCCTGGGCCAAATGGCGGGAGGTCACTGGTGTAGTCTGCGATAGCAGAATACCGCACAAACTCAAGGGACTGATATTCTTGTATATCATTGCATTATCCGACCGGTTCTTTATACGGCAGCGAATGTTGGCCAACATTATCTCGGCACACTCAGGAGCTTCACGTCACAGAGATGAAGATGCTGAGATGGATGTGTAGCGTTACGCGGTCCGACCGCATACGCAACACATTCATTCGAGGTAGTCTTGTGGTCCGTGACGTAGCGGATAAGCGAGAGCGTCGCCTGAGATGGTATGGCCATGTTATACGCCGATGTCGGAAGGAAGTGCCTTGACATGTCTGTCCCTGGAGTTAGACCACCCGGACGCCCAAGGAAGCGACGGCTGGATGTCGTGATACAAGACATGAGGGCCAATAGATTGTCCACTGAGCATGTTAAAGACCGTGCAAAGTGGAGCAGGCTTAGTCGGAAGGCAGACCCTGGCAAAAGCCGGGACTAATGCCAAGAAGAAGAAGATATATCACATTATTTTTTTTTATCCTATTCAACAATTTTTTAGGCTTATTCCCGTATATTTTTACAAGAACTAGCCACCTTAATATATCCCTTTCATTGTCCCTAACAATATGATTAAGATTTATAATTTATGGTTGACTAAATAATTCACAACATATATTTATCCATATAATCCCTCAAGGAACTCCCACAATTTTAATGCCATTTATAGTATTAATTGAAACTATTAGTAATATTATTCGTCCTATAACTTTAGCAGTTCGTTTAACTGCTAATATAATTGCAGGACATTTATTATTAACTTTATTAAGCAGCACAGGAATTAATATATCTTATTATTTAGTAATTATATTAGTTATTGTTCAAATTTTACTGCTAATTTTAGAGTCAGCTGTAGCAGTAATTCAATCCTATGTTATATATATATATATATATATATATATATATATATATATATATATATATATATATATATATATATATATATATATATATATATATATATATATATATATATATATATATATATATATGAGGCATCGACCACGACATCCATGCCCGTATAAACGCTGCCTGGGCCAAATGGCGGGAGGTCACTGGTGTGGTCTGCGATAGCAGAATACCGCCCAAGCTCAAGGGACTGGTATACAAGAGCATTATCCGACCTGTTCTTATATACGGCAGCGAATGTTGGCCAACATTATCTCGGCACACTCAGGAGCTTCAAGTCACGGAGATGAAGATGCTGAGATGGATGTGTAGCGTGACGCGGTCCGACCGCATACGCAACACATTCATTCGAGGTAGTCTTGGGGTCCGTGACGTAGTGTCCCAGTCCCTGGAGTTAGACCACCCGGACGCCCAAGGAAGCGATGGCTGGATGTCGTGACACAAGACATGAGAGCCAATAAATTATCCACTGAGGATGTTAAAGACCGTGCACAGTGGGGTAGGCTCAGTCGGAAGGCAGACCCTGGCAAAAGCCGGGACTAATGCCAAGAAGAAGAAGAGATATACAATAGTATGTTGTGGCTATCGCTTTCCAATAGATTGTTGAACTAGTAGGTGTAGTTGAGTAGGTACTCACGAAAAAGTCTTAATTTTTTTCTTTAAGCTTTGCTTTAAGCAACAATTGTTTAATGAAACATATTACTATTGATATTACATACAAGTAAATAATAAGTAATAATAATAATAAATTTATTTCAGTAAAAAATACGTGTTATAGATGAGTGTCATACACAGAGAGTGTGATATAGATGTATTTATGATTTGGTATATCCATAAATCAATCTTGCAACTATGTATTGCTCGGCTAAAATGAATAAAATTTCAATAAGGAAGTTAATTTCAATTTCAATTTTAATTTGGGCAAGGTGCCAAAATTTAAACAGCTTCATCAACCATGTCAGCCGCACTTATCGCTATTTCCCTGACGCGAGGCGCGCAATATGTCATGCGAACGGGAGCGACGTTAATGAAAAGCACATATGAATGCTTAACACATAAGTAGCGCAGTGGCCAGGCCATTTATTTTTTTGTATTCGTATACATTTTATAATAGGAAAAAATCTCTCTGTTCTCTACTTTTGCCGAATTATAGTTTGCTAGAGAAATCAAATTCACAGCTACGGTGTAGATTATTGTGAAAATTCTATTGAGATATTGTTAGTAATATAAATATATATAAAATAGGTTTTGTATATATCAATCATTTTAAATTATTCTGTTACATAAAATAGAAATTTGTGAGTTACTACTACTCTTTAAATATTAACAAATCTTTATTAATTAAATTAATAGTTGGATAAAGCTCCAATAAAGCCTTCTACATTAACAGGTTTATTACAGATTACTGTTCACATATAAAGTTATTGAAATTCCTGATAAATATTTTCAATAAAGTTCTAAGTTTAGACAATTTACTTACTATGATTAATTTACTCATTAATGTTTTTAACTTATGTGTACGCATAGCATTTTTCACACTGGCCTGAATAGAGCCTAAAGCTCAGATAATTTGACAGATAGAATGACAGAGCGTTGACTTTCACTGTGTAAAATTCGTTATCATTTTACCGTACATTCTCCTTCGTGTATTCTCCATACAGCGTGACTTTGACTGAACTGAACAGAACTCTATCTTATGAAATGAAAAATAAAAATGGATTACTCACTCTTGGATTAAAAGTAAGTATTAACTATTTGCTTATTTTTTTCCGATATTATAATTCATCATTGTTTCACAGTGGAATAAAGCCGGGTGGAGGGGGAAGTGGGGGGCAAAATAGAAAATCTCGTTGAGTTCCGCTCCTCAAATGTTAATATCTCGACTTTGAAATTTATGGACACTAGTTATTTCTGGGTATACAGAAAGAATCAATACTATACTCAGGATAAAGCGTAAAACTTAAAATATGCAGAAATGTATAAAAAATATCATATTCCGGTTCATCACGTCAGGGTTAAATGAATTAGCGGCCCAAAGCGACAGCGCGGTTTGAATTATTCATGTCTTGTTTAGTACCCTCGCTTGTTTGCGGCCTTCCTGTAAATGAGGCTTATAATAAAGAGGCTTCAAGTATAGGCTATTGTTATAACGAAATTATATTTCGAGATTGCGTTCCAATTGTTCGTACCGTTAATGTGACACGGTATTTAGGTAATATAGACTATTGTATTTTGGAAATTCAAATATAACATTAAATGCCATCCTGGCGCAGTGGGTCAACGTCTGACTGTAAACATTGGTGATTGTGAATTCAATCCTCACGCAGCGAAATAAATTATTTTGATTTCCAACCTGGCAAGACAGAGCGCAGCGTTGAGTTCCGCCACTTAATATACAATGAATTGGATCGGGTGGAAATGGAGGAACTTAATGAAAAGACAATAGATATGCTAATTGTATATGCTGATAAAAATATAGGAAGAATAGCAAAACACGACATCGTGGTTTTATACTAATAAGGCCACGTGCTAAAGTACTCTTGTTTATGTACACGTGTAATTCTAAATCCCATTCAAAGAAAAACACTTTTAACGACATAAATATTTTTTAGACATTTCTATATACGAGTATTATTGTGTTCCAAGTTTAAGCATAGAAAGAAGCCTCTATCATTAAGTACCCTCACTCCGGAGATAATATAAAAGGGTGTCTTACTACTTTTATAAAGCATAAGAAATAAAAAAAATATATGAAAATTAAAAATTAAACCGCTAAACAAAGTTGCAGGTCATAACTTTTAAACCAAAAATGACTTGCATAACTTGCCTCGCCTCTTTTAGAAAATTAAGTAAAAATACGAATTAAATTATCATACAAGTAAAGTAACAAGTCAGTTATTACTCTTGTTTATATGTGTGTCTATTTCGGTGTAACGACCACGCGATAACAAGGCGTGGCAAATATTACGATAGGAACTTGGGCTGTATTTAAAGAGAACGTACACAAGGTCTTCAATATACGAGTATGCATAGCTAGTTCTGTTCTAGATTTGTTTACCATAAATGTTTTATTATATTATATAATAGTATGTAAATATTAACTATAACATACGACTTTCTGATTGAGTTTGGTAGAGTGTTAGATTATTAAAACACATAGTGTGTATAACGCTCCGCAGTGTGACCTTGATCAGTGTGTTTGTCCATAAATGTGCTTATAATTTTAGATATACTTTGACCTAATTAGAAAGATATCTTTCTACAAGAAAATTATTAAAAAAAAAACGCACTCGGTATAAATGAGAAATATATATTAGCAATTAATGGACACAACCTCAGGACCCACTCACGATAAGAGCTCGGAGTTATATCTGGCTTACAGGTTAGGAGTCCCTTTAAATTCGCAATTACGCACGCATCCACGGAACAATTACTTCTTAAATCATTTAGGAGATTATAGAGAGATTTCGCTGTTTTATCTATAAAGATATAACAGCGACGATACGAATAGGCCTATCCCGAATAAACAAATAAACCTATTATTGATCAATTTGTTGATCACTAAGTTATTGTGTATATATAGACGCCATATATAAATGCCATAGTTACAAAAATCTATTTCAAATACAATAAATAAAATAAAGTTTCTACAAATAATCAGATCATACATTTATAATAAATGCCTGTAGCATTTACTTAGAGAAACACGCAATCTCTTTAATTGTACACGTTACTTATATAATTAACTACGGTACAAGCCATTAGTACTTGCATTGCAACTAATCAAGCTGATGCAGACCTCTTGGTAAACGTAAAACAACCCACTAATTGCATTCTGCAGCACTAAGCTTTTTCTTAATGAAGGAATATCCGATAGCTTTCCGTAGCACCAAGAAATTTAATTAGATTTTTCATTACTTATCTCCAGCTTTTTCTAAATGGCAAATCTTATATTATTTTAACTGTTTCGTGTATATAATGTATGTTTTATATACTATTAATAATTTTTGCCTGTTTGTCTGAATGAATTTTTATGTAGAGGTTCTAGATCAACATATAGGATACTTTTATCTTAGAATCCTGGAAAAACCACGTTTATCGTGGGCGAACAGGTACAATAGTAATATTTAGTATGTATATATATAGGTATAAATGTATTTTATTACTGTAAAAAAAATAATATACAGGCATAAATTTTACATATATATTTTACATATATTAGTTTCAAAATATTTATATTCTTGTATAAGTATTTGTGTTCTTTATAGAGTGTAAAGTTCCGAAAGCCTTATTTTGCTCTCAAAAAATGGAAATTAATATCATCTGTCATCTCTTGAAGCATCAAAGAAAAATCTATTTCATTAATCAACATAAGTCAACACAATTACGTCAATACGATCGGATATTCTTTGTTTTTTTTTTCCTTGAAATTTCCCGCGTAATCAATACGTATAGAGTGCTTCCTGTTTACCTAGAATTATGAACAAACACTACTTATCGTAAGTTTATCACGGACAAAAACCATTACAGACTTATATCTGTAGTTAATGTCATCCAAAATGAGAGCTGTATGTTGTCATTGCAAATTTAAGTTTTACAAGTTTTTATAAGTTATAATTTTCGATAACTTACAATTAAGAAATTGGTACGAAATTTTCGTTGCGCCAGTACTAGGAAATTCAACTCATAATCATCTCTCAAACCGTCAGACACTTCTCAACTATGGGACAAATGATATTGGCATTTTTGATTCATCTTATTTAGCTTTATTCTAGAAATCTGAGTAAAAAGACATCTTTATAGCACTATAAATGTTGCTGTAGTATACCATACTGTAAGCCAATTCCGCGTAGCTGCCCGCTGTTATGTATTCACATAAATCCTCCCATATTGACACTCCACACCCTTACACGAATACCCTCGTATCTTTCGTTGAACGATGGCCAAATTTAACTGTGATCCTCGGATACAGAAACTAGGATCAATAAGTTTCAATTTATATTAACATTGGAATAGTTTTTAAATATCGATATTAAATATCGTTCAAATCGATATTTTCTGAAATCTTAAGCACGGTATAATATACTTAGACAAAATTAAGGAATATTGTTGGGTAGAAAGTGAAAATGACATTTATTTATACACTAGTTTTTTTTAGGGTGTAATTACTTGTAATAATTGATTCGTTATAAATATTTATTTTGTATAATATTTATACAAAATTTAACTTTAGTAAGACTCTTTATAGTTAAGTCTTAAAATATAGAACTTAAAATATAGAGTTAATAGTCTCTTATAATATATAAAGTTGAAGTAATCATAATTCATATAACGAAAATATTCAACAGTTTTCTCTGTTCTAGAACTATATACTCCTAAAAATACTATAGGATTTAATATTGAGGTCCAATGGGCGGTCCGGGTTACTTTTGGGGTAGGAATAATGAGTGATACTGATTTATGAGATTTTTTATACTTCATGGCATGGAATATTATTTGCATTTGTATAGGTTATTTCACTGGTTGAATCGAGGAATATTATCTAGATCTAATATATTATGAAAAAAGCTTTCATTCTTTGTCCTCGTCCTTATATCAACAAGTTGTATACAGCATTCTTTACAACGAGCCCAATCTATTACCTACTTATCTATAATAAGGGAGCCAGGTCTAGTGTACACAGCGCTTTGTTACCCAATTCTCGTACCTAATAACAAGGCTATTGTACGTGTCTTTGTTTGTTTCTCTTGTAAATTATCTTTTAATTTTTCATAGAATATATAATGTCAAAGCGAAGTTTTTATCTTTCTTCAAAGTTACTTTTTATCTCAGCTAGGTGACGAGACAAGCACGTTCGCTTAACTTAAGGCAAGAGTCACGTACGCCTATAACTCTAATAGTGGGCTATACACTTTATAGTATACACTAGCCTTCGCTCGATACCTGCTGTGCAGCTCGTAGCATATAATACGTATATACACTGTAATTTTATCGTGAAATGGCATTTCAACTAAAATACGTGTTCATAGAAGCAATTTCTATTTCTTAAAGCGATATTTCTGTTTATATTAGGGACCTTTTGATATTGAGTTAAACTTGTCCTGTCCAGAGAAGAAAATTAGTGGTCAAATATTTGTATATTTAAATATTTGTATTAATATATTATACATGTAATATTAAAAATAATGCTAAATACAATATCGTGTATAATGATGTAATGATATATACTGGTAGTACTACAGTTACATATATTATTCGCAATTTATCGCAATACTTTTTAAAGCATTTATTAGTCTGAATGTAAGTTGATTTGGATAAGTTTCTTGCATTGAATTTATTGTAATAATATTAAACAGAGTCATTACAAAAAATCTAGAATTAATATTGAATTATTGTTCAAAATATATCGAAATTCATAGATGAATCGTACGTAAAGGAAATCGTTAGTATTCCATATTTCTTAATATTAACATTCTCAACGTTATAATGGAAAGCGTAGTCGTCTAGGGAGGCAGTCTACGTCATATATAGGTAGTACGCTACCTACCATATTTCCGTACAAAGGAATGCCAATGCAATTTATCGTATCATCGATAACGTTTGAGCTTAGTAGGATGGTACTACGTGAATATTAATTTTAAGTATTCATAAATAATTTTGTCCCGTGTATATTAAACTTTATAAAAATTTGATAAACAATTTAAAATATTTCGAAATCAATTTGCAAATGCAAATGCATTTACTTTGAATTTACAAAAAGACATAGAGAAATTGTATGTTTGACATAGAAATATGGTAACATAGTAAATATACTCGTATTCGTGCCCAAATATTCATAAAGAAAATTAAACGAACTTTTATGTTCACATAATTAATTTCAAACACAGAATCTCTCGAATCCCGTAATCCAATGTCATGCCCAATCCATTGCCAAATTCATTGCAAGATTCAATGCTATTTTGCAAATCGAATTTCGAGCTTTAACCATCATGTGCATATAAGAGATACATGTTCCCAATATATGTTGTAGTATATGAATTTTATCTCCTTTAGATAAACCATTTTTTAGATATAACAGATCTATCTCGATCTGTTAGAGATAAGACCTCTTAACTTAAGGAATGTATGCATATAATATACATTTTATATATTTTGTTTTACACTTAAATTATACGCTATTTAACTGCCGGTCTTAAAAGACCCAGCAGACCTGACTCGGATCAAAAAATACCTATATATACATACATATATATATGTATATATATATATATATATATATATATATATATATATATATATATATATATATATATATATATATATATATATATATATATATATATATATATATATATATATAATATTTCGTATAGTTTTGTTGATCTATTACAGTACGTATCAACAACAGTAACACCTTCTTGGTCCAATTATATACAGAAATCATTCTAGAATTTTACATGTTACAGGTTACAAGAAGTAAGGTGACAAGCACATGTATAGAAAGATCATATATGTTTTTAAGATACTCGTTGTTCATTATAAAATACAGTATGTACTATACAATTCTTATTATAGTATCCAGAATTGCAGTTGTAATTTTACTCAACAGAACAATATATCTACAATTAACATTTGAACAATACTAAACAGAAAGCTCCACATTGACTTCAATTAAACACTTGTGTAAAGAGGTGAACATGGCAATATCGAATACCAACGAAAAAGTCAAAGCGATAAAGAACGTAATGAGCCAAATTCCAGCCTTTGGCGTGAGTAATAAAAATGTAACGTTGATTAAAATAGATTCGGCTCTGTTTAGACTTTACTTGTTGTAATTAAGTCGATTGTACATTGTCTCTGTATCAGCTTTCATAAAGACAATGTTGTAATCAATTTCAATTTATTGACATTTGAATAAAGTTTTGTCATTTGTCATATTGTTTTCAAATGCTTTAGCCTGTTTCTATTTGATTTCTTTTCCAGAATTAGTTGCTTAATTTGTAACTATAAAAAGAAAGATGATGAAAAAGCTTCATCGTAACAAGGTATATACGTGATCATTTCTTTTTAAATAACAAGAGTATACTGTGATTTTTGTAAAAATGTAATAGTAAAACTCAGTTTTTTTAAATAACTTTGTTGCTTTTGACAATACAAAACTAGCAGTTATAAAATATACTTTACAATTTAATTTATTTCGTAAAATATTTGTGTGCATCTATTGGTATTCAGCCTCTGAGTGCTTTGGAGAGAAGGTACTGTTTATGAATAGCAAACATTTTCTGGCATTCTTGCTACACGTGCTCTCATCAAAAGTCAAATGCACATTCCGGGCAAGATGTATGGAAAATTTTAAGCAAAATTAAAATGTTTACATAATTTACTCGTATATATGAGGAGGGTCTCTTAAAAACGTTCACTGTTTTTCTAACAATGAATTTTAACTTTTTATAATCCCAACATTTTGTGATAATTAAGTAGAGAAAAACTCTACATGATAATATTTTTAAAAATACCGCTAAACATATTATAACTTTTGAAATCTGTGGGATGCGCGTAAAAATGTATTATGACAAATGGATACAAAAATTATACTAACCAAATAAATATATATTTTTTTTTATTTTTCTATCTGTCTGTCTGTCTATCAAGACTATTTTTTAAATGATCACGAGGAGATATAAAGTTGAAATTTATAAATCCTAGCTTATCCTAGTTGAGATACAGAAAATTCCAACTTTTGAGTCAACTCAATAAAAAAATACGAGCTTTAAGCTTTAGTTTGCCGCATTTTGGAAGAAATTCGCCGCGTACTTATTTGTATTGTAATTGCCATTGACAGACCACAAGTAATTGATCCGAAACCCTCCGGGCGTAAGTATGACTCGCATTGACCGATATTTTAAATAAATAAAATAAATTAAGATATCTTTACGGTTACAATTTACGTCAGTAATAATTTAACTTTAATTTAACTAGCAATAGTTTGTATAATATTTAGTAACTAATCATGCTTTTTTATACCAGGGTAGACAGAGAAAACCTAATGCTTAACATTAGGTTCACAGGTACACTCCAGTCCCCGCTTTCCGCCTAACTTTTGAGATATTGCGTGTTAAGTCCGGCGGAACACAACGCCGCGCTGTGTTTCCTAGAAAGAAAATACAAATACAAAGGATTAGTAAATAAATAAATTGTTATATGTGTTATAAAGCCCTCGGTGTTAAAGATGGAATCATTATTACACACAGAAACGTGTGGACTGATAGGCAGCAGGCCAATGTAATACTGAATTGCTAAAGATCGGATTAACGGCAACGGTGGGAAAAGACTCCCTGTGTCACTTTTATTCCAGTACTGCCTATTTTATTTCAATAGTCAACAATTATAAGAGTCAACAATTATAAGACAATAAGTAGTCAACAATTATAAGCGAATAACAAAACAGCTATAATTCCATTTATTACAAAGCACAATAATTCCGATTACCTGTAAATTTGGCTAACAAATAATAAGTTATTAATAATTTTTGTCATTATGTCTGTCGAGATCAAATATCATATATCTAATACTTCACGTTTGGCGGCAACAAGCTCATTACTTACTTATACCGTAGGTATTTATGTTCTCCTCCATATATAAATAAGAAATATCATTTTATATGCAATATTTTACCTGCTCACGCGCAGTGAATGCGTAAATCCTGATTCTGCGACAATTTTGGGACAAAACCCTATATGTTGATCCACAAACTTCTATATCTATATATATAGATATAGAAGTTTGTATATATATATATATATATATATATATATATATATATATATATATATATATATATATATATATATATATATATATATATATATATATATATATATATATATATCACTCGAAAATAAACGTTTGTCTATACATATAAATAAACAGGACACTCCAATTTTAATTACATGTATATATAAATAATTCCAAGCTTGCTTTGAATTGGAAATTGATTGGCTTGCGGGAACCTGGACTCGAGCACTATCCACATCGGGCCTGAGCCAGCCGTTAAGTCGGAGAAGCTGCCTTGGATCCATTATGCACGAGTCCGGAGGCATCGACCACGATGTCCACGCCCGGGTTAGCGCTGCTTGGGCCAAATGGTGAGAGGTCACTGGTGTAGTCTGCGATCGCACAATACCGCCCAAACTCAAGGGGCTGATATACAAGAGCATTATCCGACCAGTTATTTTATACGGCACTGAATGTTGGCCAGTACTATTTCTGCACACCCAGGAGCTTCACGTCACGGAGATGAAGACGCTGAGGTAAATGTGTGGCGTAACCAGGGCTGTCCGCATACGCATCACATTCATTCGAGGTAGTCTTGGGGTCCGTGACGTAGCGGATAAGCTCCAAGAGCGTCGTCTGAGATGGATAGCCACGTTTTGCACCGGCCTAAGAACTACGTCGGAAGAAAATGCCTTGATATATCTGTCCCTGGAGTAAGACCCCCCGGACGCAGAAGGGAGTGATGGCTGGACGTAGGACAGTGGATGTAGGACATGAAAGCCAATGGACTAACCACTGAAGATGCTCAAGCCCGTGCAAAGTGGAGTCGATTAAGTAGGAAAGCAGACCCTGGCAATAGGCCGGGATAATGCTCAGTAGAAAAAGGAGACAAATAATTTCAAAAGTTATATTAGAAGCCATAGTACCACCAGCATGATACTTCTTAATTTTACTACAATAGTGTCATAATCTAAAGGAAAGTTTTGCCCAAAAATTAGAAACAAAAGAGTGCTCGATATTATTAGTTTATTATAATATTAACATCATAATTCTTAAATTTGATACTGAATTTACATTCAGAGAAATTATTATCAAATCGTTTAAAATTTGTATAGTCTGTGGTATAGGAATACCTTTTGTGGGAAATCTAAATTGAGATTGTGCCGAAGTTGTTCCGAAAACGAGGCCTCGTGCCCATGTAAAATTGCGAAATAGTGAATAATAAATGTAGAGGACTTTTATTAAGTATGTTTTATTGTATATTATGACGATTATAATATTATGACGTATTGACTGTGAGTTCGATTCCCACTCGGGGGAATGATAATTTAAATTATTATAATTTCTCTGCTCTTTTAAACAAAGCTCTTATCCACTACTTAACTCGAGAAGGAAAAGAAGAAAGTGAGATATGAAACACACTTAACAGATATGCAGGATAAAGTGTAAAGCTGGAAAAAATCTAATGTGAATAAATGATACTAAATAAAAAAAAAACATTGCAAAGTAATACATTAAAAAAACGTATTAGATGTTTTTACTATTTTTAAAGTACACTCAAAATAGAAAAATACTTAAGTAAAATTTTTGGTTCTAGTCTGACAATATAATGTGCGCAGATCTGTATCAATAATCACTAGGCAATATAGGAGATATGCATAAGTGATTTATCACCAGATTTTCTTTGTCTATCACGCGAAAGCTTTGCGACGTTAAAAAGAAATTTAAACTATTTAACAAGCTTATTGTATATGTTCGCAAAAGCTCAAAGCTTCCAGGTTACAAGTTTAAAGACTTTCGTCGAAAAATTGACAACATTATTGATAGCTTTTATACAAAGTTTTGATGGCACATTACGTTTATGAATAAGATTTAGAAGGCTTCTTACATAATAAGGTTCGCTGAACAAAGGTATTCAATATTGGAAATAGAAATTTTATTAACTTCGTCATCTGAGGCAATCTCATGGATTATGTTTATGACAACGTAAACTGACATTGAATAACAATATTAAGTGTCTTAGGATTTACTCTATTATAACACTGATATTTATATACCAAGTAATTATTATATATACCTGACTGAATAAATGTTTTTGAAACGGAATGTCTATGGGTTTGAATTTTACTCCGGTTCCGTCCGGATTCAACAATTTGTATTATGTAATAAAATAAAATAAGTATTTTATAATAATACAAAATATATATATTTCATTATCACAAGTAATATGATTGTATTTTATTTTAGCATATTTTTACTCAAGTTAATTTCCTTACGAAGATCTTTTTTAAATGATTCAAATTAAAAAAGATCAAAGAATCATTAGCCTCGTGGCAAAATTTTGATTTAAAACTCATTTTCTTTGTTACAAGCAAAAAAGGCAAAGGAGAAACTATTTTTTTATAATATTAAAGAATTCATTTAATTAACGTTGATTTTTATATATTATTTGTACTAAAATAAGTTTCAAATTAGATTTATTTTATTTTAATTCGAGAAAGTATAATTCATAATGTCTTGGAATAATTAACTAATTATTCCAAATACTAATAAAACGTTAGTAATAATAAAACGTAAGATTTCTACCTATTGTCTAATAGAACATAGGTGACACTTATTTCTTTTAAACCTGGCTGAAAAAGATACTAGTAAGGATATATTGATTAAAGAGAGAGAGAGAGGAAAGTAGGGAGTAAGAAGAACAAAATGTACAAATCTGTTTTGAGCTTGTTTGTCAAAATAATTAAGAATAATCATACATTATTTATGATATATAGATAATGTTTTGAAACTATAATATATGTGTATGGTACATATAAATATTTTTAATATTTTTCTTAGAAATCACTTTGTCTAATAATTAAAGTAATTAAAAATGTATAGGTTTAATAATATTTTACCTTACAGGTATATTATTATTCAAAAATGATATATTATTATTCAAATACAAGAGTCACACGATTAAGTGCATACGATTCTTTTTCAAGTATTCAAAATATACAGCTTAAATCAGTACTGTTCCTAAGATTTTAATCTGTGTATATTTTATTGTAAATTACTCTGGTTAAATTGTGTAAAAATTTCAAAAAATCAGAGATCTTATTATATAAATCTAAATTTATCATTTATATACAAAAGTAAATTTTTACTTTATAATTGCAATTATAATTGAATGTCATTAAGTGATTTATAGCCCATTACATAAATATTGTAAAAGCAAATGCTTAAGATGGACGTTTCTAATTACAAGGCAATTTACAATAAAACTCCTGACGAAAATTTACGAGCCAGTCGAGGAAAATGGGTAATTTTAATTGGATTCATTTGCATTTTAAACAACTTATTACTGTCATTGTAAGGGGTTATAATATACAACAGATTTCGATATGCCACATCATATTTATCACTTTACTTTATCAATGTCAATTTTTAATTTTAGTTTTATATGGAGACTGTGAGTTTTACAAGGTATAAAACAAATTTATTACTACTTAAATGTGTCACGCTACGCATAGGGTTTTAATGTGGTTTTCTCTAATAGTTATATTATTTAAAAAAAAGCTAATAAAAAAATATATATATCTTGCTATCATTTTACGGTAATTTCTACCGTACTTTTATATTGTTAGCATAACTTTATTTATAATATTATTTAATTAATTTAGATACAAACAAATCACAATAACAATATCAAGTAAAGGGGAAGCATCTAGTTACTGTAATGAATCCCAAATAAAAGAAGTCTCGCTAATGGACTGTAGGGGGCTTTTAGCTTAAGAGGGCGAGACGCAAACAACGGTACGACTTTGACCTTTAGGCCTAGCCCTTTTACCTAGGCTTACGATATATTGCTTGTCAAGAAATGTGGATAACTTATCGAATTAATTCTATGCTAAAGTAGAATTACTGTGTTTTAATCAACCTCAAAATCAAAATATGTTATCCACTTAATGTTAGATACCTACTTGTAAACGTGATAAACGCATTTGCGTGATGATCCGGTTAAAATTGCCCGTTGAGTTTCGCCTATACAAAAATATACTCTGCTGTAAAGTATACAGCGTCTGACTGTAAACTTGATGGTTATGGGTTCGATTCCCACTTGAAGGAATTAATTTTTTTCATTTCCTCGCTCTAGTGAGAAGACATAACGCGGCATTGAGACATTCAACACGCAATATTTCAAAAAATTGTGTGAAAAGTGTGGAATAGTCACTAGGTCTTGGTTAAATATTTGTATATGTTACGTCATTTGGTTAACTATATAATTTAATTAAATATATCTTAAAAATATTTTCATGCATGAATTCTCTTGAATATTCTTTGTAGTACAAAAATAAGTCTCCATGTCCTGTCTGATGTAAATATTGAGCGGAAATTAAAGACATTTAGAACGGAAACCGAAACGTTAGGGACGGACATAGGCTGTGTTTTATCACCGAAATTTAAATGTAGGCAAAAAAAATCAGGATTGAAATTATGGAAAAATATTACAATCATTAATATATTTTTTTCAATAGCAATTACATGTGAAATATAACTACACTATGTTTTTTCAATAAAATAGCTTTGACCTATATATACACATACACGGATGAGACGCCTATGGATTAATATATTTTTTAATAAACAAAATTATGTTGTACTCTTCTAAAATAGTTACTATATGTAAATCTTTGAACATTTTAAAAGGAGTTTGTAATAAACGTAATACACCTACAAGTATTTTTTTTTAATATATTGTCAACTAGTGGCTGTCGTTATCCATGTCGTATCTGTTTGTTTGTTCTCTGTTTTGCGGCAGGAGCCACTGTCACTCGTTGGCTAGCCAATAAACCGGGAAAACTAAGTTAAGAATTGTTTATTTAGCTTAATCCCGTAAGACAAATTTGGTATCCACCTTCCACCCAATTTTGATCTACTCTACCAAGACCGTGCTTTGTCATACCAAAGTGAACAAATATACATAATTTATACATAAAATTATTATAAACACCAACCACAATTTATACTCAGGTATTGACTCGCTACACTAAAAAGCCTACTTTTAGCATTATAGATCAATATTACCAATAACGTGTATAATTAAATCGATTTTCTGGCTTTTGATTTCTCCTGGTCCAGTAAAAAAAAACGTGTTTTATTAATATTACAAATATATGGAGGCATCATAAATGAAAACGTTGTCTACCAACGAGCATTGTGTTGGCACAATATAATTCTATTCAATATACAACTTCATTTATAGTTTGTCAATACTATAGTTTACATTTACAGTCTTGTGGTCGAAAAGCAATTGCGCTGAACTCAAAGAGAAACAGTTAATAGCTAACCTCATGTGGACTTGGATTTTGGTATTTCATCGTTCGTATGATATTAAGATAAATATGTGTAAATATTGTTGTTGTAAAAAAATACAATTTATCATGTTTATATGTGTAGTTTTGGACTTAAAACAGAAACTAATCATTATTAATTAATGGGAGAAACATACTACTTGATTATTAGTGTGTCATTTTTGTGGCGAAGAATTTGTAATATAGATTTATACGTGGACGTCATCCACCATGAGAATAGAACCGTGAGAACCATGAGAATATAGGACTTAAGTATTACTAAATCATTAATATAGAACAAGATAAGAAACTACATAGCCTTCCATGGAGTCGCCGTACGGGTGCCGGGCCCATTGTATTGTAAGGAGAGGAGCTCAGAGCTGCGCCTAGGACTTACGACTCAGATGCAAGTTTAAAGAGGCCCCTTTAAAAAGCATTACCGCTCACTTTCACTGTCCAAGAATTAGCTGTTATATTTCTCGCAACCCACTTCTAGTGCATACAAATTAACTCTAAGCTGCTTAATGATTACTGGTCAATTCGTTGGTAAGCTCAGAATATTTGTTAAGATTAAAATTTTATTATGATATTAGTGTCCTATGGAACAGTCAGTTCTACTAGTACCTATTACGCGATAAGGCTTCTAGAATAAAAAAAGTTATCTGGTCTGGATAACATAGACACTTTTTATTGTCTATATCCTCAACTTTCCTACTTGATCTCAACTGTACACGAATAAAAGTCATGATTCGAGCTCTCGTGTGAGCTTATAAAACTCTGCTGGTTTCTTTAATCTCAACCCTAAGCGTATATCTGGACCTAAACCGGATTAAGGTGTAGTCTTAGCCAAAATTCCTTGTTTTTATGACGCTTACATCTAACTTTTCTAGGAGTGCTTTATTAGTGCCGTATATTAGGAAAAGCCAATTTAGACGTGATAAATATTTTAATTGTATATGTAATACTTATTACTTTATAGCATAACCCTTCGTGCAACATGTATATATATATATATATATATATATATATATATATATATATATATATATATATATATATATATATATATATATATATATATATATATATAATGTAATAATTTAAAAACTGCCAAAGTTCCAAAGTGCCAAAATTCGTATTCTCAGTAAATGGAATTTTGATGTTGCATGTTGTTAAAGTGAGTGTGGACATCAAATGCTCTACATCGTGGGATGCATCAACAAAATATTAATATATTTACTCTTAGTAATAATAATAATGATATTCTATACTGAAAAATTACAATATAAAGAAAGTAATACGTAAAAAAGACGTACAAGAGGCGACCTTATCGCTAAAATAGCGATCTCTTCCAGGTAACCTTAAGGTATACGATGTTAAAGGGTGGAAAAGGATTGGGGATGTGAACAACACAGAGGCGTGAAATTACAATTTCTTCTTAAAAGTCATTTAAAAATATAGAATGTTTTTGTTTGATATTTAGAGGTAAATCATTCAAGAGACGAGTATTTTTAAATGTGAAGGAGGTGCTTTAGAAGGAAAAAGAGCAGAAAGGATTTTTTTAGTAAGCTTTGATCTCGATGGAGATTACGAGGATGAGAGCGCCCCAAAAATTGGAAACGCTCTTTTAGATAAGGTTAATAGATGGAATAGTACACAGAAAAACAGATTTAATGCATGAGTATTCCTGCGAAGACGGATTGGGTGCCACTTGAGCTTTTTACGAAAGCCGGAGACATGGAGTAATTAAGGTAAATAAAATTCATGTCAAACAAAAATTCATGTCAAAAAAATTCATGTCAAACTTTATGTGAATCATCTCATCTATAGAAAAATTTATAAATACCAAATTTTTTGGATATAGATACAGATTTCGGGCTGAAGGTTCATAGCCAAGTTTTTAAGAAAAATCTGAGAATGCTTATTGCATTCAAAGTGAAGCAGTGAAGTAGAAGCTGAATTACATTCGCCTGATTTAGGTAGTGATGACAATGATGTATTACTTTTAGAGATATGTCAATCTATAAAAATATATTATACTGGTAAAGCTATACTAGCACACCCAAATGGAAAAATGTTAAATAATGGTATTATGAAAAACAAAGTAATCTCGAAAGGTAAGTTGGAAAGTTTTTCAAGAATGTCGTATTTTTGGGTAAACGACCACTTGAAAACTAAAAAGCAAAATTCCTTTCAATTAACTTTCATGCATTACCTAAGAAGAATCTAGTAAGATTGTTGAATATTTTAATAATTCACCTCCTCCAATAAAATGTCTAATATTATGAAAAGATGTGAATAGATGTTAAAGGTAACTTACCCTCAAAGTAAAGATCGTAAAACTAAAAACATACATTAAAAATATGACCCTCTAATAATTATAGATGTTGTTGTTTGTTAAATAGCAAAGTTCGTAAAGATTAAAATGATCATTTAAAATGAGTGCATATGAAATTTATTCTATGTTACAAGCATTGGAGAAAAATTTGATAATTTTGTTATTTCATTAATAAAAAAGTTTATAAACGTTACTTTTTGGAATAATTTTAATTATTTTTAGACAAATTAAAAAGTACTTATTAGTATATGTATTAAAAATTTACTTACTTAAAATTCCTATATATATTTTAATTTTATTACTACTATATTTTGGGGTTAAATTAAATACACATACATGTATAATTATAGTAAAACTTAAAGAAAGATAAGAAATTAGCAAAATATATTTTAGCTATACTAAAGGGATGTGTAACCAATTATTAAAATTCATTTTCTTATATTATCATATTTATTTATTTATCTAGTTAAAACATGTTTTCTGTTAGGAACTTCTCTAGCGCATGGTAGAAGTGCATCCATACGCCGTTCAAGTTGTGATCTTCGTCAGTGTAGCTCTGCAAAAATAATTATTTTGTATTAGTACATGCATAGAATTTATAATTTTACTGTGTTTAAGTAAAATATAAAAAGCCAAATTATTATTTTTCTTCGTTCTTGTATGAATTTCCAGAAATCGTCTCTTAGTGCTCCCCAAAGACTTTTATCCCGTCAAATTTCGGATTTCTACGCGCAATAGTTTCAGCTGTGCGTTGTATGTCAGTCAATCACTCAGTCAGTAAGGGAAAAGCTTTACTTTTACTTTATTTAACTATATAGCTGTCAACTAAATGTTACGGAAATGTTAGTCTTGTCATATCGGGATTTTTTTTTTAGTACAAATATTTTGTTTCCATTTTATACACTTTGAGACTAGTAAATACTGTGAGTAATTTTTGTATAAACAGCTTTATTCTTAATCTACGATTAAATTCAAAGACAGCGTCCAAATAAAAAAGGTTGCCGAATCATTAAGAACATGAACTTCATCCACTTACACATAAAATTAACTACATGTTAATTTTATGTGTAAGTGGATGAAGTTGAACTGAATTTCATTTAAAAAAAGTACATTTATTTTTAATTTCATTCTAGATTTGAATAATGAATAATTTGTTTTTAATCTATCTTTAAGATACTGGCTTATTGATATTATATCATATATATTTTATTGAAACGTAAAAATATACTAACCATTTGAGTAAAGTAGACATCTTGCCTCTGAAGTACTCTAGACAGTAACATCGAATGCTGATAATGCACATTGTCATCTTCTGTACCATGAACGAGGAAGTACCTCTTACTTCTGTATGCGTCAACCTATATATATTTTATTAATTAATACTTATGAAATTAAATAAAGATAAACTGAATACGCCTAGTCAACATTTAAAATATATATAATATTTTTGGTTAATTATGTTATTATATATGTATATTGTATAAATACAAGAATATATATTAGTACTATTCTGTTATAAATATTTTACTAATACAAGAAATTACAAAACTCCTTCATAATAATTATAAATGCTTTTAACTTCACGTATATAGATTTATAGGCGGAGAGAAAATAGTAATAAGACACATCGTTTTCCGTTTTTTGCCTAAATCCTAGAAAGAGTGTGTTGAGTGGCGGAATTCAATGCAACATTTTGTCTATCAGAGCGGAGAAATGAGAATAAATAATTCCACCGGATCGGAATCGAACCCACAATCATTATTTACAATCATTACTCGTGAACAAAGTAGAAAATCTAAAATAAACGCCATCTATTTAGTAGCTATATAAAATAGTCCGACCTCTGCCGACAAATAGAGTAACTTCGTCCGTACTCACCACTTGTTCTGATAGGAGGGACGAGTTAGCATAGCTCTGACTGTTGTTTTGTGGAGTGCTCATGTATCTTTCCGTGTAGATGGTGTCTTAAACAAAAACAATAGAAAATACATTACAAAGGATTATATTTAGTAATTTTTTTCAACTGAAATAATATAATATAGTTATAATAACATATGAACAAAAATAACCATATTCGTTACAGATTAAAATGAAAGACGCTATCACGAAGAAATAGTAACGTGTATAAAAGCGAAAGAAGGTTGAATATCATTTTCAACCAATACATTTCCTTAGTTTGATTAGACAATATACTTGGATGATCCAATTAACCTATTAATCAATAAACACTAAGTAGGCTTTTTTAGTATTTGATTAGCTTAGTTACACTGCATACTGTGGGCTAAAAGATAGAACATAAAGAATTCAATTAAAGTCAGTAAAGTAAAAACAAATTAATTTTAATTTCATGAGAATATATTATCTATAGATACCATTATAATATTGTGAGATAATAAAATTGTAACTTTTCTATTGAAAAGAGAAATTGTTTCTTAATGGCTCCTCTCACCAAAATCACCTTAAGCCGGTGTTAGATTTACTTTCGTTCGACGATAAGAAAGTGCTTGTAAAAGTCTTTTTAAATAATTTATAGACCAATAAAACCTTTTTAAATAACTTATAGACCAAATAATTTATTTGAATAATTTATAGACCTACCGTAGAAACGCCAATCCACCACAGGTGCAACAGCCATGCCGCATCTGAACACGTCACCGCCCCGTGCGAGCGCCAGCGACGCCGCGTAGCCGCCGTACGACCAGCCCCATATGCAGGTGCGGTTGCGATCAACCCAGTGGGTGTTTTGTTGGAGGTACCTAGGATAATAAAGTTATATAGATATTTGATATTAAATAATAATATAAAGAAGTAGCTTATTACTACTTTCAAGTAAAATATTAGCCAATTAAAGAAATGAATCCAGAGGAATAAAAAATATACATGTATATACGAGCACTTTAAGTTAACTATTTATAATATAAAGATTAAAATATATAGATATAATTTTTCCAATAATTCATGTTATTAATACTAAATTTACAATTAACATAGCTACGAGTATTATAAGTTAAAATGAATTATATATTAAATATTTATTACAATTCATACACACCTCGTAACAGTAATCTGATCCTCAATCTCCACAGAACCCAGTTGTCTGTTCAGCGTGAAGGCGTGGTCAACACCACGTAGCCCAGAGCCCCTGCCATCGATGCGCGCGACGGCAATACCATAGCGGCTGACCAGTGACGTGCCCCAATCTACCTTCCATTGTTTTGTTACTAACGCTGTGTCTGGACCTGCGTAACTGGGAGATAATAATTTTGAAATGATTAAAACTATATGCTATATATTTGTAGCGTTTACAGTGTATTCACTTTTATATATTTAATCTTTGTCAGCAGGGTTGAGCTCTATTTTTTCATATGTGACTTTGCATTTAACTTTCACTTAAAGAAATATTAAAATATAACAATGTATATATGTATAGATATACATGAAATATCTGATGAAATAAGAGTACACTTTCTAAATGTATTCTTTCACATTATTTCTAAATATGATTAAATTTGATAGGTTTGTTAATAGCAAATACTTACACATAAACTAGAAGAGGAACATCTGATCTAGAGAAGTAATCGTGTGGTACTTGCAGTAGCACGTCAGCATCGGGCATGCCGACACCAAGAGGAACAGTGCGTCGTAAAGTTGTTGGCAAATTGTGTTTTGCTACTAGTTCAAACACTCTTGCATTGTCATCCCAAATGCTTTCAAAGCTCCCATTCTAAAAAGTTTATATTTTTAATGTTTAAGTTATATATTGTATATATTGTTATATATTGTATTGCTAAAATTATTTAAGCAAAAGATATTTCTAAGGAAAATGCGTTCTAAGGAAAATTAAAATACTTTGTTACACAGATCTAGTAGTCTGATATCTGTAACTAGTGTTGGCTTCCATCCTCACTCACAAGTTTTCGGAAATAAAAAGCGAAGTAGAACTCTCTACCATTTCACAGTTATGAAATATCAGAGAAATTAACTATGAGAGTAAATTAATCACTTACTATATTATAAATATATATTTGAGGAATTTCAGGTCCAGCACAGTTAATTGTAATCCGGGACCCTGGGCTTATCTTGGCATCATTGTACAGGCACTGGCCTCCGTCAGGTCGAACTATGTTGCAAGTGAAACAGGAGAGTTCGTTGGTCCCAGACAGTGAGTATATATGTTGCTCTGTTGTATCGTTCTCACTGTTGGCTTTGTACCATCTTGAAAAAGAATGAAAGAAGTAAAATTTAAAACGGAATAAATATTTAAAATAAACAGTTTATTCACAACTTCAGTCAATGTAAATATATAGTACCTATAATCAATCATTCAATCTAAATATAATATAATCAATAATTCAATTCAACCATTTAAAATTATAATAATTAATAAAATGGCATTTGATTAGAAGGTTGAAACTTTCTTCTAAAGTCTCTTTTAGTAATATTCATAAAAGCTTTGCTCAAACATGTATCTCTATCTTGCAATACTGTAAGCTTTAAGTTTCCCTTTCTTTTTTTCTCACTTATATACTATATACTTTATAAATATTATAAATAATTAGTATTAACATAATTTTAAACATATATAAATAAATGAACTCACATAGTGTTATCAGCTGTCCACGACAGTATTTCAGCGACGGTGTGGGGTGTGTTGGTGCGACGTACTGAGGTCCACGTGCTTGGAGCTTCAGAAACTTGTACTATTTGCTTATAACGTACGCCATTTATACTCTGGAAGACAATAATATATAATCTTAATATTTTTATCAAAGGCAATGCACAGCGTCTAACTGTAAAGACGGTGGTAATGGGTTCTATACCCGCTCATTATAAATAAGATGTACATTTTATTTTCCTTTTTCCGTTGATTTTTGCCACTTAACATGAAATATCTCGAAGTGAGGCGGAAAGTACATAACGGAATGTGTTCTGCCTACTTTCCATTAGTCTGTCAAAAAATGCACTTGTAGATATTTTAACACATGTCTCTTATAAGAGCTTGTACTATATCTTTAACATAACAACAAAATGATAATTTATAGAACATATATGTAATCAAAATCAGCTAATATTTTTTTTTATTATATTTAAATCATAAAAGAAAAATACTTGCTTCTGGTAAAATTGTGATGAACGAAGTCCCTGCTTCATTGAAAATCAGTTGTATGTTGTCAATCCATCCATTTGCTTCAGTATATTCAAATATCTGAAATTTTAGGTTTATTATGAAAGTAAGATCATTCACACCATCGCTTCATTTCCGTTACCTTATTGAAGTATAGTTTGTTACTATAAGTTATCACAAGATATTTATATTTCAAATAAGATTTTAAGCTCAACTCAAGAATTCTTCTCGAAAGGCAGCCTAAATTATCTTATATAAATATATCGGCTTCTATAAATATATCGGCAAAATGATTAAAATTAATAAAAATATGTAAAATATCGTTTTAACAATCACAATTCTGCACATAACCAAATAAAAAAATAACACATCTAATAATTTCATAAATTTTAGTTAAATAATTTCAGAATATGTGGAATTAATAATGCAAGTGGTTCATATAAACTCCTTAGATTCACGCTACTTTCACATAATATAGCAGACATAGAGAGCGTAAAGTAAAAACACTCCGATGTCCGATTGCAATTGCCCATATTCTCTGTACAGGACTTAAACTATTACTAAGTAAGGAGTTAGTTACTAGTTTAATCCTAAATTAATAAAATAGTAATTAATTAAAAGGGATAATGTATTTCCATATCAAATAATATGTATCTACAATTTGATTCAATAAAATTACAGATAGGGAAACTGGCTGGCACGTCCTGCTGTGTGTAAAAAGACACGTACTAAGAAAAGTATGTAAAATAGGATATTTTACGCTTGCTTCACTTCAAACAAAACTTCACTATCGTTTGGTATGTAGTAGATTAACTATCAATTGAACATAGATTAAAATCCTAAAGTTAATATTTTATAAACATTAAGTAAATAAAACGTTTCATAAAAAAAAAATATTCAAAAAACAAAGTTACCGCAGCACAACTCTGTGGAGCATCAACGCAGAGGTCCACTCGTAAATAGTTTTGTACACGGTTAGTCCACATTATAGCGATGGAGTCGGCTCTTATAAACGCTACGTATTTTAAAATAGGCCTGAAACAAATCATGTTAATATTGTAAGTATTATATATCATAAATTTAAGAGTTTTATCATTACATGACATTTTAAGTGCTAATCATTGTTGCTTTAATATATGAAAATATGAGACCATTAGTACGGTAGACAGTAACTGACTATAAACGCGATGGTTGTAGATTCAATTTTCACCTAAGGTAATAACATATTTTCATGTATTGAAATATAACTTTCAAAATAGAAAGAAATTTAATATAACCTTCGATACATAAATATTATTATATTTATAATTTTAAAATAAGTATGCCATATACCGTATGTTATATAGATAGATAGATAGAGGGAGCTTAGTGTTAAACCACACTCCCACTTTTCACACAATTTTTGAGCCTTTGCTAGTGGCTGAACTCCACGCCGCGTTTTGTCTTCTTACCAAAGCAAGGAAGTCATAGACTTAACTAGACGAATATATATAAATCAAAGCAAATAAAAGTTTTTCCTAAACGAAACTATAAGCACATATCAGAAAAAGTCCATTGTCTTAATGAATAGGATTACTCCAAAATCGTAAAAGAGAAGTGGACTAAAATTGAAGCTTTAAAGAAGTGTTGAAGAAGTTAAGTTATAGGAAGATAACTTAATTCAATGGTGTATATTAATGCATATCATATACCGTGAGGACAAAACCGCAGTTAAACTAAAACTAAAAAGCAGTATATGAACTTACTCATCAATATTTGTCGGCGCTGGGAAGTTAACAGTGCTCTTGGTATTGATATTCCAAATACTGACAGATACAATAGGATTTCTTGTACCGGACTGAAAAATGTAAGGAATAAATTCATTAGTTATATAGCTAAAACGTTACAGTTATATTATATAATAACGTGAGCTTGAGTGAGTGAGTCCGCCACTCACAACACGCAATGTCTGTAATTCATTTAAATAACGGAGAACGGAGTGACTAAACTCTAGGATATATTTGCCTGCCCTACGGGAACCCCCTATACGTTGTAACCAGGATGACAAAAAATATATATATATGGAATAATAGCAAATCTATAATAGCTGTAACACTTTAGATTAATTGTAAACACTATATATGATTAATATCATGATGTTGTGATTTTAGATTTTTATTATGTTATACATAACTATATAACATAACATTTTCAGCCATTCAATAAATATAGACTACGCTCTACGACACTTGATTAAATCCCACGAACCATGAAATTTGAGCATATTTCATTTCGATGAGACTTATGAAAGGATTCTGGATATCGAAACTTACATAAAACGTAATATAATATAGCCTTGAAAATAATATAATTGTTTTAATGTTATGAAAAGTACTCAAATTACAAGTAATAAACAAAATAACAGATTTATATTTCACTATTCTTTATATGTTTTTTACGCTTTGTAGCAGGGTAAGCGGAGAGAATCTAGTGTTAAGACACTTTGTTTCCGCTTACTGCTTATCGAGATATTTATATTTATCTTGTGTGATGTAGCTCAAGGCTACTTTTTATCTCACTAGAGCGAATCTCTCTCATAGTTTTTGAATCAAACCTGTAACTATTGTCATTTTCAATCAGACACTGTTCTAGTAAGCTACGATAGTCATATATGTATGTACATATATAACATTTTAAATAATTATTATTATCAATATTAAAACTGGATTGAAGAGAAAAATATATTGCAGCTTAGCTGGAACGCACTGGCTCTTGCTGTGGTAACGAGTACAGAATTTCCTCAAAAAAATGTGTTTCGAAAAGTTAATTATTTTCGTCCTAAAAAATCAAAATATTATTTATTCAAATAGATTTTACAAGTAATTTTGAATCGTTGAACGAACGAACGAAAAAGAACGAACTCTAGAACGATTAGCATTTTTATGTCAAACATTATGCTAACAAAATGGAGATTAGATAAATATTATAATCGTGGTAACTAATTATAAAATAATAATATTCTTAAATAAGGTAATAATTGAAGTAGAATGTGAGCTAGCTATAGCACTGCAACTATATACTGTAAGTTGTGTTCTGTTATATTACATACCTTGGGATAGTGAATCTCTTTATGTTCCGTATATTGGTGGTCTACGGAGCCAGGCACGCCGTAGTGTGGAATTTTCATTATGCGTACATCAGTATCGTCGAATGTGGCATAAGCAATTTTATCACCGTTACTCGAAAACCAAATTGCGTTTCGCTCGCCGAATACTTCCTCTGGAAATAAATATCAAGATTATTAAATTTTTTTCAGAATCGATTTATTGAGTAGCATGTAAATTATATTTAAATAAATTAAATAGTTAAGTTATTTGTAAATATTATATTTATACGATTATATCGTGTTACTATACACGTCATAATTGCAAGCTAAGAGTATACTTTAGATAGTATACTTTAGATAAATTCTTATAGATAATTTCTTTAGTTTTAAGAACAGTGGAGCGGAGAAATGAAAATATTTAACTCCTCGAATGGGAACCGAACCCATAACAACCGTTTTTACGATCAGATAGTATCTTATACCACGATAATCTCAACCTTATTAAAGTAAGCTATATAAATACCTTCATACACCCAATCAGGAACGCCATTATAAATGACATTACTTTGTCCATTACTTGTAACCTGTTCCGGTGGGTTAGTCAGATTCGATTGATAATAAATATTATTTTCATATACAAAAGTGAACGCATTGCCCGAGGGACCCCACTGGAAGTTTTGTAACAATGCATTTTGTAGTTCTACTCCAGCGGGGGCTATGTCGATAACATCGCTAGAGTACACGTCGATAGCAGCATACCGACCTTCAAAACTATATCTATATATCTGGAAATAATTAATTTATTAAAATGTAACGCTTGTATACTTTAACTATGCGTTAAATAAACAAAAATTAAATCGCAAATAATAGGTACACCTTTATGCAGATATCGCGATGCGTATAAGGGCATAAAACAATTTAAAAAAAAACGCGAAAGAATACAAAAAAAAACAATTGTATACTTAATAGGTTGATATTATTTTTCCTTAATTAACATTACCTACTGGAAATGTTCCACAAATTAAACCACCACAAAGATAAACCTCTCAATTTGTAGTAACGATCTTAAATTCTGCCATAAGATGATATTACTCAGTATTAATAATTAATTTACAAAACAAATGCGACTATACAAACAAAATTAAGCCTCGACTCGCGCCGCTAAAAGCTTCATAACAGAGACGTGATCTTAAATAATGCTCCTCTCCCAGAAGGATCGTCTGTTAATTTAATGGAATACTTGGTTTACATTTTAATGATATTTGCTGACAGATGCCACCGACCATAATGAGTTCATATTTAAAAGATTCCAGCCGAAATTACTAGATATTGAGGAAATTATATTTATATAATAATTTACTTCTTTCAACCGAGGTCAATAAATTATTATTTTTATATCTACACAACGACTGAATGTCGACGTGACGATTGTGGGTTCGACTCCCAGTCGGGGGAATGAATTATTTTAATTGAGTTCCACCACTCAAAACTCTCTTGAAAATTGGGCTGAAAGTGAGGAATGTCTTAACACAAGGTTAATTGTGTACGTTTACTAGGTATGTATTATTTATGTTATGTTCTTTACTTTATGGCTTTTATGAGTGCCAGTTGAGCACAATTTACTTCGCCAATGTCACATAGAATGAATAAGGCACGATGGTATAGGCACGATTAGTTTAAATATTAAACATTAAAAAAAATGTATTGAAAATGAACGAAGCTTAACGTTTATAATTTAAAATTTTGCTACTTTTAAAGAAGTCAGCAAATAAAAAAATCTAGTTTTTTCAATACGCAATCCAAAATCCAAAATTACACATTATATATCGATCACTAGTTAATACATTCTAAATGATGTTGAAATGTACTCTTGAACTTAAGCTTTAGCTTTTAACTTTTAACAAATAACTTATTATAAAATTAAGTAAAACTTTGACATATGTATCCTAATAATAAGTACAGTACTATTAGTACTTATTCTATATATATGAAACAAATCAAATCAAATGCTTACCTGAAGTTCGTTGAACGAAAGAACAACGTATCTACGATCTGGGGATATAGTTGTTTCTTGAAAGTTCTGCTGTAATATCTACAACAAAAGGTGATATAATATTAAATTAAGAAATAAGTTACTACTTCTAACGTTCAAGTCTAAGTTGATGAATAAATTGTTTAACATAACAGAAAAAAAGAAAGAAAATATCATGTTTGTTTAAATATGCTGCTTCGATATTTAAAAACAAGAGGTGTCATGTATTTAGGTATTAAGAAACTAAGTATTATCTTTCGAAGTCAACCTCATTTTAAATTGAGCTGTACGTGCCCCACTAACAACTTTAACAAGTTAAGTTTAACTAGAACTCACGTATAGCGTTTGAATACACGAAGTTTACTACAAAGTGTGACAAAATTGCTTTTATTAACAATATATTCACGTACTTAATAGAGTTTTAGTTATATTCTCTTCATATTTAGATGATTTCAATGATGTTATTCAAATTCAAAAACCTATATTAATAATTAATAATTATAAAATTTTTTAGATCATAAGCAAAATAGCAACATACAAATAATGTTCAAATATATTTAGTTTTAACAACTTTAATTATTTTTTAAATTTAGTTAAGTTGAATAAAATTGCTTTTCTATTCTAAATACATATAAAACAAACTTAATTTACCGTCTGACTGTGTTTCTTTGTATAAAGGGACACCCAATCGACTTAAGTAAACACAACTAGATTGCAACGTACCTGTGAAGTATTTGCTACAAGGATCTCAGGACTATCAGTGCTTACGTCGTATAGGATCAAATCACCGTTGTCATTTCTGTATAAAATTTCAAAGTCTGTAAACAAAATAAGATTTTTTTGTTACCACAAAAAATGTACCTACGAAAGAAATCTATGAAAAAGAAATAAAAATTTATAAACGATTTCCATGCAATATCTATACAATAAAAACGCATTATATTATTATAGTATATGATTAACTCCGATTTTAAGTTTATTTGCCTTCACCCGCGTGGTTAAATAAAATTAACATAAGTGCTCAGAGTAGCTCTTTTCGAAGAAACGGTTGTTTCCATTGCAACGACATACATCATGTAGTATAGAAGTTCTTGAGATTAATGTGCTCAGCCTAACAAAGTTTTATTATTAAAATATAGAAATATCGTTTTTTATAAAATATTTGTAGAATAACTTTTATATATTTTTTTTATATATTTAAATTTTATGAATACGAAAATACACACCTGAAACCCATGTCCCATTAAAAGATTGTGAAGCAAATCCTCCAGAAACAAAATCTTCTAAGCTAATTTCACCTTCATCGGGCAACGTTGTTGGTACTTCAGGTGTCACTGGCGATGATGTTGTACTCGATGTCGTTATAGGGGTCGGCACTGTCACTATAGGTCCAGGTATCGTAGGTCCTTCGGTTGTCGATATAATAGGTTCAGCTACACCACCTTCCCCGGTCAATACTACCGCTAGGGCTACCACTACTCCAATTACCGCCAGCATTGCAACAGCGCCTATTGCGTATGTCACTCGCTTTGTCTTTTTGTTAGCTACGACCAAAACCTGTAAAACAAATTATTGTTTATTATTAATTTTACTATAATTTATGTAAGAGTACAATGGTGGCATTACACTTCCAGTTATAAGCAGTTGATCCTGATTGTCGATCTAATAACAAGATCAGTCTTTGTTATTCTAGGCTTTCAGTAGCTACGAGCTACAAGCTACTATTATTCTAATTTATTCAAACATAAGAATATTCCCGCAAGGTTACAAGGACTACAGAAATAATATAAGCATTGAGTAAACTCGTTAAGTTATCTTATGATAAATATTTATTCATTATAATATTTTCCAAATCATTATTGTTATTGTAAGAATTGTATAAATAACTTACCTAAAAAGAGAACGTCTATTTAAAAGTTATTATATATACCATTGTACTCCACATAACAGATTAGCATTACATATTATAAATCGTTTAGAATATTGAAATTACACGTTAATCGAATGATTACAAGTTTATAAAACGAATTGATTTATTTCAGTTACACCTGAACAGATTTTACGTGCTAATATGGTTTATCGTAAACTAGTGGATACTTAAATTGTGTAACGTATAGCTGAGTGATGCACTCGTCGCATATTTTTTTCCTAGCGACCAATGATACACCTTATCAGCAAGATTATCGACTTCACTTGAGAGTTAGTTTATGTAAATATGTACGAAGATGTTTACTGTTTATCAATATATTTATAGCACTATACAAGATTATTTTAAAAGTAGCTTCCATAAATAACTAGGATAGATGCAGAAAAAGTTAAGTAAATTCAATATTAAAGTGACTAAATAGTGAACTTAGAATGAATAATTTACTTAAATTCTTCTCAAATGATATAAGTGATGGCTTTTACTAAAGTCAAGCCGAATTTCGACCCAACTAAGTTTGAATCGATAACACTAATATTAGCCTATGTGCTACAGATATTTAGATTGTGTGTTAATATAATTTACAAAAACCGGTTATTTCCACGAGACATACCTGTGTTTTATCACAACTATAAATATTAATCGTGTTGTTCTAAATTTAGATAAAATAAAAGAAGAAATTACCTGGTCACTGGTTCCCATCTCGAGGGTGGAATTGCCGTTCTTCGGCTCCATGTTGTGGTATATTATATGCACCTGAAAACAAAAGGTAGCTTTTTATACAGAAAATATAAAGTTAATAGTATTGTTTATATTCGTTTTAATGTATTATTGTTTGATATACAATTACATGTTGCATACTTGCGAACCCAAAGTCCTGCCAGGAATCAAAGAATCATATTAAATATAATATATTGAAAGTACTCTACAATGTTTATCTAAATCCCATTATTTTATTTTGTAATTGTTCTATTAGAGATCGACGTTATAAATGTCAGACCCTTGATATATTTGTATTGTATCATCAGAACATTAAGGTGCTTTAGTTAACCATCAAACCATCCAAAACCTTAAAACCTTGAAATATACACACAAATTTAGTTAAAATCGTTCCAACCATTTAAAGACCTACAGTATCCCTTTAAATGAAAAAGGAAATGAAAAAAATAAGGGAATATATGACTACGTAACTATTTCTTGTATTTTCGTACACGTGTTGGGAGAACTTTGTGTCCCCATATATTTTTCAGTGAAATATATTTACTATAATATCCTTGAACGTGGATAAACAACTTTTGCAGAAGTATCGTAAAATATTAGCATCATATTGGATGAGATAACAAGCTGCACGTGTAAGCTCTTTTGAAAATGGGCATTCGGTTTATCCTAAAGTAACAATTAAGCAATTAAACTTAGTTAATTTATGAGCTCTACGTTTGTATTTATTTTTCGCAATATTATGAAGGTTCTATTTGGAAATTAATTTGTTAAAATATATATATATATATATATATATATATATATATATATATATATATATATATATATATATATATATATATATATATATATATATATATATATATATATATATATATATATATATATTTGTGCAATCACAATCTTTTGTGGTAAATGGATGGTAATTTAAACATATTTGTATCTATCAATCAATATCATAGAACTATTCCTTGTTGAGATCAAGATACACTAAGCATAATTAAAATTACTTGCTTGCTGTAGTATTTTACAATGTAACCCACATTACATATGTTTTTGGATTTTCTAAGTATAAATATATAACATATATAAATTGCCGGAAAATTTAAATATTTCTTTGACATATTGGGACTTATTTTAAAATGCAATTATGTAATATTTATAAATCATCTTTTTTTATAAAAGTTTAATATCAAGTGAAAATTTAAATCAACCTCATCATTTTTCACAAAATTTTGCATCTTTTACGATTTATATTCAAGAATATATAAAATCTTATAATGTTGCTATCTATTGTGTTTCCTAAATCTCAAATACTTTTATTTTCCACAAACGTATTTTAAATAAAAGTTTCCCTGACCTAAATATTTAATATAACTTTAAAACCATACGTTTTTCGCATTTCTAGACATCGCGTGTTGAGTGGCGGTACTCAACGCCGCCTTGTTACCAGAGCGAAGAAAATGATAATAAATCACTCATAAGACTATATCGTAGTCTTTTATTTACTCCAAGCTTTACCCGCCTGCAGCAGAGTAAGCAGAGAGCACTTTCTGCCCCAATTCAAGACATTGTGAGACGAGTGGTGGAGCTTAACGCCGTGCTATGACTTGTGACAGAACGGAATCAGAATTCATTCACTTAAGAACATTAATTTCCACAGAGCCTTTAAGAAGATGGTTTTCTGCATACATTTTATCAGGAGTAAACACTTTGTGATGTAAATTTTTGAGAATAGTTTAATTTTTTTCCAAAGGAACGTATAAACAACTGTAGAAAACATAAAGCAGGACAGCTTTCAAAAATCAAATGGTAAAATAAGTAGTTACGGAGTACTTTAAATATAAAAGTTTACATTTGTTAGTAATATAAGTAGAAAGAGTATATATATATAGAATATATATATAGAGTAGATATATATATATATATATATATATATATATATATATATATATATATATATATATATATATATATATATATATATATATATATATATATATATATATATATATATATATATATATATATATATATATATATATATATATATATACTACAGTTAGGACCGCTGTTGGCGATACCAAACCCTTCCCAATTACAGTAGGGGTTCACCAAGGCTCAGCTCTTAGTCCACTTTTGTTTAATGTAGTGCTAGATACTGTCACGGCTCACATCCAGGACCAGCCTCCATGGCTGATGATGTATGCCGATGACATAGTACCCATTGACGAGAACCGACTGATGCTGGAGCGTAAAGTGAATGCCTGGAAGGGTGCGCTTGAGAACGGTGGTCTTAAACTGAATGTGTCAAAGACCGAGTACATGGCTTGCGGGAACCCAGACTCGAGCACCATCCACATCGGAGCCATCCTGAGCCAGCCGTTAAGTCGGAGAAGTTCAGGTACCTTGGATCCATTATGCACGAGTCCGGAGGCATCGACTACGATGTCGACGCCCGGACGCTGCGCGGACGCTTAGCGCTGCTTGGGCCAAATGGCGGGAGGTCACTGGTGTGGTCTGCGATCGCAGAATGCCGCCCAAACTCAAGGGGCTGATATACAAGAGCATGATCCGACCAGTTCTTTTATATGGCAGCGAATGTTGGCCAGCATTACCTCGGCACACTCAGGAGCTTCACGTAACGGAGATGAAGATGCTGAGGTGGATGTGTGGCGTTACTCGGGCTGACCGCATACGCAACACATTCATTCGAGATAGTCTTGGGGTCCGTGACGTAGCGGATAAGTTCAAAGAGCGTCGTCTGAGATGGTATGGCCACGTTTTGCGCCGCCCTAAGAACTACGTCGGAAGAAAATGCCTTAGTATGTCTGTCCCTGGAGTAAGACCCCCCGGACGCCCAAGGAAGCGATGGCTGGACATCGTGACGCAGGACATGAGAGCCAATGGACTATCCACTGAGGATGCACTGACCGTGCAAAGTTGAGTAGATTAAGTAGGAAGGCAGACCCTGGCAATAGGCCGGGATGATGCTAAGTGGAAGAAGAAGATATATATATATATATATATATATATATATATATATATATATATATATATATATATATATATATATATATATATATATATATATATATATATATATATATACATATATATTCTTATTGATACATTTTACATTTATTTTAATTTTTTATAACGCTTAACTTTTAAAATTATTACGCTTATTTTTAAAAATATACCTATTTTTAAAAATTGGCTGCAGAAACAAGGTCCTTAAATTTACTAACGTCATCAGAGAGTGTACAAGTTGAACAATTTTTCGCGTTCCATATTAGACCTTCAATTTTAGTTCGGAAAGTTGATCAACTTTTCCTAAGGCACTATAATTATATTTCTTATAGATAAGACGGCTTGCTAGAGTTTCATATCAGATGTTCAGAACTTCAAAATAAATTATAATAAAGAAAAAAAATCATAAATTGTAATCTTGGAGTTTTACTCCTGGAATTTTTTTCTGTTTTTGTTCAATGTAGAGAATTGACATTTTGTCGAAACATAGACATATAAAAACAATGACAAAGAAATTAATATACACTAAAGATAAAACCAACTCTGAGAGGCACATGCGACCATTGCTTACGTGGTGTCAAGATACGCCTGAACGAATATATTTAATAATTATAATATTATGTTCTCATATAGTACAGTACAGTACGGTTAAGTACAGTATTCTTAGTTACAGGACGGTAAAGTTCAGTAAACAATTCAATAGTGCACTTTGACTAAATATTATAAATATTTTCACACCTCTCACTATTAAATACATTTAAAATTTGACCAGCATAATTTCATTGTAACATATACAATAAAAACATATAATGGCTACATGTTATCAGAGTCTTATCAATGAATATCATTTTAATCTATAATCCGTAACGTAAATTATAGCGCTAGTATTTATCTTTTATTTATTGTTGCCATTTATATAAATATAATATCATTGGGAGGCTTTGGGATCCATTTTCTAGTGTTGTAACGAATGGGATAGCCATTGAGTCGTCAAAGTTAGATAACACTAGTGCTAGTATGAACCCCCCCCCCCCCCTCATCTCCACTCCCTCCTCCCTTCCCTCTCTCTACTTACCCTGCAATATGGAGGATAAAGCGTCAATATTACACTACATATTTATTTTAAAAATACTGCTCAGAATTAACGTAGTACTGTAGTGCTTTAAATCATAATTTGTAACCAAGCAACCTTAACAAGTATCAGATTTAAGCGAGCAATCATCGGAAGTCTTACTCCACTATCAAACTAGCTATACTTTTTATTTATATTTAATCATTTTGTACAAAATAACAATTTTTTACTACTTGAATATTTATTACTTTTTGAATAATATTTATATTATAAACATAGAATTAGAAATACGGTAACATATAGATTAGTACTTTATACAAAAATATACATATAAATACTCTAGTCGTATAACTAAATAATACATTAAAAGAAATGTTTACTTTACTATTATTTCACTAAACGAGCTCAGCACTGTATAAATCTAACTTAACCCCCGAAAAGCTATTCCATTTCTCGCTCAAAGACTCTACACAATTCAATTGGATTTAAGAATGCAGCTGAAATTCAGACCATAGTTTCTCAGGAAACTTAACTGCTATAAAATATATGATTTTGTCAAATAAGTTTTACTTTTTTTGGAACATATCGTCATGATTTTGGTCGAAATTTAGATTATTTCATAATAAATATAAATTCATGTCTAACGCGCGTGGTGCGTGGCGCGTGGTAATTATATTTAAAATATATATCCATTATCCTTGCACATTGGTCGATTTTAGTTAGTTCTTAGTTTGTACGTCCTTATTTTCTCATTATTAGTATTTTATCATGCAAATACCAATATATATATATATATATATATATATATATATATATATATCTATATATATATATATATATATATATATTAATATATATATATATATATATATATATATATATATATATATATTAATATATATATATATATATATATATATATATATATAAAGCCCTCCCGATTCTGATTCACAGACAGACACCACACAGGCGATATTACACAGCGTAGAAATTTCGCATGTAGGTCCTTTAAGAGTGTAGGGAAGCACTAACAGAGGGTTTCCCGAAATTCCAACAGATATTTAAAAGTAAAGCTAATAGAAATGCATTAACGATGTTTTTGTTGAAATTATCATAAACGTTACGTACCTTTTATTTTATTATGAGACATTAAATTGACAAACCATCATCATCATCTTTATCATATCAGCCTTTCGATTAAAACCATTAATCTATACTATAATAAAAGAGTAAAAAATATATGTCTGCGAATTGAATATTTTTACGAAAAAATCATTTAGAGAATATAGATGTGAAAATAATAATAGAATATGATTTTATGATTTTTTTTTATTTTTTTGTCAGTCTCTTGGCTTGTTGGTCTATTTATGTGTTTGAACACGCATCACACATCTGCTGCCATAACAAAAATTATTGAACACGGTAAGCAAATTTTCATTGTCATTTATGTTTGTTATGTTATAGACTGACTGAAAATACATGAAATAAAAAAATATGTGCCTTTGCAAAACTTATTTATAATCGACATTGTTTTTGAGGTATAAAAATCAATCTTATATCAATAAAATAGATTTAAAATTTCTCAATTTTAACATGAAGAAGCCAAAATCTTTATGTATATTACGTATTTTTGTTTGTGCTTAATACTTTTTTCATTCTGTACTATTACAGCCCAGTCCATACGTATAGTAAATAATAAATATGTACATATATGCTTAACAAAAATAACTATGCGCCTACACAAAAGATAGAAGCAATAACTATTAATTAGGGTTAACATAAATATAGTTTATGGTAATGTTTGTTTTTCTTCAAAAACACTTTGAACCGAGTCACATATAATTTATATTGGCTTAATTATATAGAAAAAAACCAATCGAATTGATAAGACGGAGTCTTATTAAAGTTTGTTAAAAAAAAGAAACGGTTCCTTAGTAAATATTGTTCAGCGTTATCAGCATAAGATCTGGTCTGGAACATCTGATGTGGAACTCTAAGAGACGAACTAAACTATGTAGAATACGGAAATATCGTCTTTGTAAAAGTTGCTCATAATTATGAGCATTTTCCAATGACGTATAAAAATTCAATGTCAGTACGGTCTGATGCTAAGAGATCACGCTCGAAACGCCATAAATAAAGAGAAGAACAAGACTCTTAGAGAGACTCTAGATGCTTAATGCGAAAATCGTAAAGTCTACGTGAACGATAGTTAGATAGAGACGTTTCGGGATTCAACATTACAAGTTAGAATTATAGGTATAACAGACCCAGACGAAAACTCCGCTTTGCAACATGGAATATTGGCTCTCTAACCGGACGATGCAGAGAACTCGCCGGGTCCAGTGTGCTTTCTTTCAGGAAACTCGCTGGAAGGGCAATAAGTCGCGTAACATCGGGCAGGTCTTATATATACTGGGTCACCTACAGGCGAAAACGGTGTAGCGGTAGTGGTTTCTGAAGAGCTTCAGAATGGGCTTCTTGAAGTTGATCGCCGCTGCGACCGCTTGATGCGGATAAAGGTACTGATTGAGGGCGTGACCACAAACTTAATCAGTGCTTATACTCCCCAGGCGGGTTGTAGCGCGGCTGAAAAGGAGACATTCTGGGAGCAGTGTGAAGAGTGCAGGTCCTACTCGCTAACCCGTCTACCGATGCCACAGAAAAGCACCGAGGACTCCCTGTATGACCTGATGAGACACATTAGACGTAAGCTTCTTGAGAAGAAACTAGTCATAATGGTCTCCCTGGACATAGAAGGATAGTGCACCAGTAGTGTGGCCTGCCATTAGAACCAGGCTGGCTGAGGAAGGCTGTCCCGATAATTTACGCAGAGTGATCGACAGCTATCTCCAGGACCGGATCGTGACAGTAAGGTACGCAGGTGTTGAGTACTCAAAGAGTACCACCAAATCGGCCCCATCCTTTGGAACCTACTACTGGACTCCCTACTCCAGGAGCTAGATCGTAAGCAAGTACAATGTCAGGCGTTCGCCGACGATGTGGTCCTGGTGTTCCACGGTGACTCTGGTCTGGGGTTGTCTCTGGAAGTCAATGCCGCTCTCGAACATATCCAGAGGTGGGGTACTGCAACAAATTAAAGTTTGCGCCACACAAGACACAGGCAATGGTCTCGCAAATTGAAATACGATACCCCGCTTCTGACCATGTCCGGGATCGACATTGAAATTTCCAGAGAAATCAAGATACTCGTTCTCGTGATCGACGACAAGCTCACCTTTAATTCCCACCTTAATAAATTAAGCGTAAAGGTGGTGAACATCTTTAAGCAAATTTCCAGGACTGTGAGAACAAGCTGGGGTTTCCAGCCAGAGGTCCTCAAAACCATTTACACTGCCGCTAGCGCGTTGGCGCCTGCAGAAAAAAGTTGGGAGAGCAGAAACGCCTGGACGCAATTCAGAGAGGTTTTGCCCAAAAAATCGTAAAGGTACACCGAACTGTCTACCTGAACTCTGCCCTGTTACTTGCTGGATTGCTTCCTCCCGATCTTAGGATCCAAGAGACAGTCGCCCTTTATGAGACCAAAAAGGGTCTATCTGAAGCAGTACTTGGGGATAGACAGGTTGAGCACAGAGTCGGGCCTTACGAATTGCGGCATCCTGTCGAGCAAGCAGCTCTCCTTTTTACTAGCCAAGAAGACCAAGAGCAAGTGGAAAGGTACAATTGCCATGCAGTGCGAATGTATACAGATGGGAGTAAGATTGAAGGCGGGGTTGGAGCGGCCATTTCCGTATGGAACAATGCCGTGGAAACCAGAGCCTTCACGCTGAAACTCGCTTCGCACTGCTCTGTCTACCAGGCAGAGCTGCTTGCCTTATGCAAGGCGTCCTCACTCATGCTAGCAAGTCCGGCTAGCTCTTTTGGTCTGTATTCTGACTCCAGGTCTTCACTGGAGTCAATAATAGGCCACAGATCCCTCCATCCTTTAGCAGTGAAGACAAGGGACAATATAAACGACTGTCTCGCCCAGAATAAGACTGTCTCCTTGTTCTGGGTGAAAGCCCACGCGGGATTGGAGGGAAACGAGCGCGCGGATGAGCTAGCGAAGCAAGCCTCCCATCTTAAAAAAAGGCCTGATTACGAGGCGTGTCCTCCTTCGTTAAACGGATTCTTCGCTAGAATTCGATTGACGAATGGGATCGTAGATACAAAGTTGGCGAAACAGCTGCAGTCACAAAATTGTTTTTCCGGATGCAGGTGGCGCACACAAGATCATTACCAAACTCAGGCTGGATAGCGTACTTACGCAAATTTTTACCGGCCACGGTGGGTTCTCCGAGTACTTGTACAGATTCAAGTGCAAAAGTGACCCATCGTGCATCTGCCAGCCTGGGGTTGAAGAGACCGTGACTCACATAATTTGTGACTGTCCCGTCTACGGTAAGGAGAGGGCCGAACTTGAGGCTCAGGTGGGCATGAAAATAACAGCGGACCAACTCAAGGTGTTAATGATAAGACGAGATAAGAAATCTCGAGACCCATTATTAGAATTTTGCAAAAGCGTGGACGGGAAAACAATAGCATACAACAAGTCTCCCCTCTAGTGAAACTATTGGTATCATTATATTACAAGTATACGGACATATAACAAGTAGAATTATTATTTATTGAATCGCTTTTATTATTATTATTGACTTTTCTCCTATGTAATTTACACAACCTTAGTTTATAAAAGATCTAATTTAATCTCCACTCACAACCTAAAAAAGAGAAACAAGTTCTCTGATTACGTCAGAGGGACGCGATTAAAAAAAAAAAGAAAAAGAAAAAAAACCCGTCTACGGAAGTAGTCTTAGTTGGTAGGGACTTGAACGGACACGTAGGTGGAGTAACTGAGATGTTTGAACGTGTTCACGGGGGTACGGACGGACGGGTAAGAGTGCTGATACAATCAGCACTCTTGTAGTTTTCCTCTTGAATTAGGTCCTAACCTCGGACTTGCTGCTTCAATAACCCTTGACGAAACTTGTAATTGTCTTCAACACATGACGAACGGGAAAGTGGTAGGACTTGACGACATCCCGATCGAGACGTGGAAATCATTGGGCTCTCTTGGTGTGCTTATGCTTACTGATCTGTTTAACCGTATCTTAAGTACCGGCACAGTTATATTATTCCTATTTTCAAAGCAAGGGGCAGTGTTTAAGATTGCGGTAGTTATAGGGGCATTAAGATTATGAGCCATGAAGCACTTCGAGCGCATGATTGGCCTCAGGCTCCGCAGAGAGTGTACTGTTCCTGAGTGCAGTATGGGTTACAACCAGGATCTGGCACTATGGTCGCTATTTTTGCCCCAAGAACTTTGATGGAGGCTTACAGGGAAAAAAGAGAGCTCTGCATGTGGCATTTTAAGATCTGCAGAAGGCTTTTGACTGTGTGCCATCTAAGGGGATCCCTGAAGCCTATATTGAGGTTATCAGAGATATGTACAACGACTCCACTTCAGTGGTTAGGACCGCTATTGGCGACACCAAGCCCTTCCCGATTACGGTAGGGGTTCACCAGGGCTCAGCTCTTAGTCCGTTTTTATTTAATGTAGCCCTGGATACTGTCTCGGCCCACATCCAAGGCCAGCCTCCGTGGCTGATGATGTATGCGGATGACATAGTACTCATTGACGAGAACCAACTGATGATGAGAACGGTGGTTTTAAAGTGAATGTGTCGAAGACCTACGGGAATGGCATGACTTGCGGGAACCCGGACTCGAGCACCATCCACATCGGCCTGTGGATGTGGATCAATCAATGTGGGCAATCGTTAAGTCGGAGAAGTTCAGGTACCTTGGATCCGTTATGCATAAGTCTGGAAGCATCGACCATGACATCCATTCCCGTATAAACGCTGCCTGGGCCAAATGGCGGGAGGTTACTGGTGTGGTCTGTGATAGCAGAATACCACCTGAGCGCAAGGCCAAGGCAAGACCGCTTCTTATATAAGGCAGCGAATGTTAGCCAACATTGTCTCGGCACACTCAGGAGCTTCACGTCATGGAGATGAACATGCTGAGGTGGATGTGTGGCGTTACGCGGTCCGACCGCATACTCAACACATTCATTCGAGTCGTGGGGTCCGTGACGTAGCGGATAAGCTCCAAGAGCGTCGCCTGAGATGGTATGGCCATGTTATGCGCCGACCTGAGAACTATGTCGGAAGGAACTGCCTTGACATGTCTGTCCCTGGTGGTACACCACCCGGACGCTCAAGGAAGCCATGGCTAGATGTCGTGACGCAGGACATGAGGATGAGGATGTAAAAGACCGAGCAAAGTGGAGTAAGCTTAGTCGGAAGGCACACCCTGGCAAACGAGGCCAGGACTAATGCCAGGCAGAAGAAGAAGAACAGACACAATATAAAATGTGAAACACTATATATACATATATATATATATATATATATATATATATATATATATATATATATATATATATATATATATATATATATATATATATATCAATTAAAAAATTGTGGTCTTATCAAATGTCGAAATGATAATATTTTATTACATTATTTTATATTCTTATAGACGTTTTTAACAACAGGTCTCCTGAACTAATTAAAAAAAACAATTTTAAGCTAATTAAGAGTGAATTATTATTATTGATAGATAGTCTACAAATCCACAGACTCTACAATAATAAGAAAATAGATGGTTGACTTATATATATTTTTCTTTCCTTATGTTCCCCATATAGCAAAGTAGTCTATGGGAACCTTGTGTGTGTACACTGTATTTATATCTTGTAAATGTCTATTACATCAAGCATCTTTATAACTTATTTATTAAGTGAAAATATTGACTTTAGATAAAACTTAACAATAAAATTCGACTTACCACAAACTAATTTATCACCGACTCGTGGGCGACGTTCCGCCACACTAAATATTTGTAAAAGAGGGCTAATCGAGATTAAGATAATATGTATATCATTTGTAATGTTAATAATGTCATTAAATAATACCTAATCAGATACTATAAGAATTTACGATAACGCGAAATAAAATATATGTAGGTAAGTACATAAATACTTTTAAATTACGATAGGTTAAAACTTTTAGAAACTAAACTTATTTTGAATTAAAACAGTTTTTTAAAGATTTTTCAAATTTTATTTGGAATTCCATTTTAAAAATCCAACTAAAGCCGTTTTTTGGGTGCAATTTAAATTATTTACTCGCATATATATGTCGTTACTAAATAAAATTATGAGTTGGCGTAAAACATAAGTCCTTTTACTATCTAATAGCTATCTAATAATCCCAATCATTATATGCTGAGACACGTTTGTTGTTAACAGATAACAAATGTTCTATCAAATTATCAAGGTAAATTAGGCTGTAATGTAAATATACGTCTGTATATGAAATTGAGTTCATATATATATATATATATATATATATATATATATATATATATATATATATATATAATATATTATTAATATATTATATATATGATATAAGTTTTTAAATTAATTATTATATATATATATAGCTATATATAATAATTATATACATTATAAATCCAGCTTCTCTTACTTTGTTGGTATTTCTGAATGAAAAATATTTTTGAAATTTTTATTTTTCGCACATTTTGAAATGTAAAACAAAGCGAATTTCCCTTCAACAACATCTATTTGTTTCTTTGGATATTTTGCTTGTCCTCTAAGAATCACTATAAATGGAACTAACAAGACACTAAAACCTTAAATATATTATACAAATATGTATATATATAGGCAATAAGTTCTTATTTGACAAACTCGTATACCTATGGTGAAATTCCAAGTGAATTATTATACAAATATACTTTGAATTCTTGTTTAAGATAAAGATAAATTCTAAATAATTATGAAAGAACGTAAAAACTATTAAACTTTATACAGAAATATACGTGTTATTAGTTTATATAGGAAATGTACTCAACGCAAACCATTCATAACAATGTTAAAATGCTTTCTGTCACGAAATTGTATAGAGATTAGAAATCACACAATAACTTCACAGTATCCTTCGTAATATCCGAAAGGAAATTATGTACTTGAAATCTAATAGCGTATTCAACTACAAGGCTGTGTGTGAGCTAATTCATTTTCTTTATATTTTTTTTATAAAAGTCGTAATGTCGCCATCTTGCCGCGGTGTGAATGACTGTATACAAATTAGCTGTCATTCTTTTTTCCGGGATTGAGTCGCACTACTCAATAAAAAATAGAAATACACGCTTAGACTCTTAGTTTTTAATCGACAATAAGAAAAACAATCATCAGATATTTTATATTTGGTGCTAAATTCCAATCAATGTAATTAAAGTATTTAAAGTCGTACGCCATAGCGCACAAGGTGAGGTTTTTACTTCAAATTGGAGGAAGATACAGCTAATATATTTTATACTATTTTAAAAATAATCTGAAATTAAGGATATAAACATATACCCTTGGTTATCAGTTGTCACTCGAATTATATAGCCGTGTACTATCGTTACTTTGTCAACTGTCTCTGGATCCCGAAGGCACAATCTCAATCTCACAATGATTCCGGATCATAAATAATTTTATGTTACAAAGATTAATACATAAAATTTATATAAACAATGAAAATAATATGTGACTTTATAACATTTTGCAAAGTGCTTATGTTATATTAATAACAAGATATTAAGATTATAGTGGAACAAATTGAAATTTCTTACAAAATTATAAATTTTTTTGAGATAGCGATTGCACTGCATTGTACCTAGTGTATGTACTCTTGATATATCCAATACTTTTACATTTTCCATACGTATATACATCTAAAACAAAATAATTATAAAAAAGAAGCGATAACCTTATTACCATAACAGTATTAGTAAACGATATTCTTATGCCACATTATATAGTAACTGTACCGAAAAAGTAAAAATATTTTAATTATTCAATTCTACTGCTAGCTACAACCTTCTTACACAATCAGGCTAATTTCGACTATATGTGGATTTTTCTTTAAAATGTATATACACATTTTACATATCGGTAAAATCACGTCAACTGGACCCCCTAGTTACCACTTGATCATAAAATTTAATCTATATATATTTTTTATTAGTACTTATGATGGAAAATTGATCCCCCAACAATTTTTCAAAATTTCGATTTTAACAATTTTTTTTTTTATAATGAAAATTTTAAGCACTTTAATTGAAAAATGGATTAAAAATCAACCGCAACAGATAAATTTGTGAAATTTTCAGGATCCATGGTCAAATGTCTATATTTTAAGAATATCTTTATGACTTAAAATTATTTATTTATTTTCATATTGTTAATTAACTTTTAAGTTAACAAATGAAAATTTAACTGACTTCTCGGGCAGAAAATGCAGTTTTTTTTCATCGGTCACATGCTTTATCCATTTAAGTTTAAAATTCCGGAAGAGAATTTCACTGCTCGCCATTAGTTTAAATAAAATTAATTTATTTATGACAGCGCGCCAGGCGCCGAGCGCTGTGGAAATGCCGCGCTGCCGAGCGTCTTGAACTACACTAACGCTTTTATCAATGATAATTTATAATAACATTACAAAATATTATTATAAAACAAATTTTATTATTATTTATCTTATAATTTATTATAATTATTATTAATAAAATTAATTTTTTTTAACAATGTTATAAGGAATGTAATCAAAATTTCTTCTTATTTTTACCAAACAGCGGAAATTAAAAAAAAAAATAATCAATTTTAAATTTTTAAAACTGTTTCGGTCTATGTGTATTTTCTTTTAGGTAATTTAGTAAATTATTATTTTTTAATTCATCAGTCAACACTCCATCTTTACTTAACAAAAGAAAAAACCGCTCAGTTACGATTTTCATTTGTTTTTCGCGTATTGGAGTAAATAACAAAATCATTTTAGAAGTCATTCCTGTAGATTCGTGACATAAGTTATACGGAAAACAGTGAAATAATTATTTAAAATAGCAGCTGTTGTTGAGTTGTGTTTTTAGTTAATATTTAAGTATTATAATTTTTGATTGTAATAATATTTTCTGTGATTTAAAATGGGCCGAGTGAATAAATGTTGCAATCCGTTAAATAAAAAAAATCACAATAATGTGTTAAAAAAATTAGTTATAATTAGAGCTAATCGTGCTTGCCAATTCATTTTGATTTTTTGATTACATTCCTTATAACATTGTTAAAAAAATTAAATTTTATTAATAATAATTATAATAAATTATAAGATAAATAATAATAAAATTTGTTTTATAATAATATTTTGTAATGTTATTATAAATTATCATTGATAAAAGCGTTAGTGTAGTTCAAGACGCTCGGCAGCGCGGCATTTCCACAGCGCTCGGCGCCTGGCGCGCTGTCATAAATAAATTAATTTTATTTAAACTAATGGCGAGCAGTGAAATTCTCTTCCGGAATTTTAAACTTAAATGGATAAAGAATGTGACCGATGAAAAAAAACTGCATTTTCTGCCCGAGAAGTCAGTTAAATTTTCATTTGTTAACTTAAAAGTTAATTAACAATATGAAAATAAATAATAATTTTAAGTCATAAAGATATTCTTAAAATATAGACATTTGACCATGGATCCTGAAAATTTCACAAATTTATCTCTTGCGGTTGATTTTTAATCCATTTTTCAATTAAAAGTGCTTAAAATTTTCATTATAAAAAAAAAAATTGTTAAAATCGAAATTTTGAAAAATTGTTTGGGGGATCAATTTTCCATCATAAGTACTAATAAAAAATATATATAGATTAAATTTTTATGATCAAGTGGTAAATAGGGGGTCCAGTTGACGTGATTTTACCGATATAGTAACATAATATAGTGTAGCAACTATATCTTTGAATTAATATAACAAAATACGTATAGTAATTTCGTACCAGGCGTGTATATATATAGGCTATAGGTTGATAGGTTGGCTTGCATGTATAAATTTTTAGTCACAATTAGCATTAAGATCGCTTTATTTATAGAGCGAATTACAGACTAAATCGATACTTGTGTTTATCAAGAACTAACATGCTTACTAAAAGTAAATAACACTTTTACTAAAGAGTATCAAAGAGCTTATTATATATAAATGTACCGATCAAGTGCAAGTGATACTCACTCACCGAGGGTTTCTTACCAATTTTATAGTTAACAAAAAGGACAAGTTAAAACAGTTGACAAACTTAAATTTGCGGTCTTATGCAATCATTTTGTATGTATACAATTAAATTTGTAATTTTCATTTTCATGAAATACCTGTAAATTTTCCTTTTTTGTGATATTTTAGTTTATACCAAATTACTTATTAAATCAAGAGACGATCGTTTGTGCTTCATTTTTGCCGCATTTATATGAAATTCGCCACGAAATTTCAACCTAGATAGTACTTCACGTTGATCTAGAGTTAATAAGTTGGCACTTATAATACAAACGGACGTACGAAAATTACACATTTGATTTTGCTGCTTGAGCTGATTGAGAGTCTGTCAATGACAATGTCTCCCGCGGGACTCGAACCTGGGCTTACGGGCGTAGAGCGGGCGGGGATTGAAATTTGCAGAACGTTGTATCTTATATACCTATACCTAATCATTCTCTGCGCGTAGCAGTATTTGTCACCTTATTAGTACAATACGGCTGAACAAATTTGGAAGTTTTGTAAGTACATTAAATGGGTGTTTTAATATGTTCTGTTCGCTAGATGTACAACAAATATTGTTATTATATTATTAAAGAAATATATTTTAATTTAGATTAATATATCACTACATAAAAACAAATATACTATCGATTTAAGAAAATTGTAATCCAGTGGCATTTTTTGCTAATTCTGAAAACTTTAATGTCAAAGCATTTATATTTCATTCCTTTTATCACTAAAAATTTTATTGCAGCAATTTTAAAGCGGAACTGTGAGCTTCCGTTTCGACATCGTTGTCTCGTTCCGGGCTTTCTATGTTTGTGTATTGCAGTGGTTTTTGTAAATTATTTAATACTTTAAACATTTATTTTTTTGATTTGGGTGAAATTAATTCATTGATTCAATATAATTATAGAAGTTGGCAGTTTTGCTATGTTCGAATTTCGAATATTGTACTGAATACCAATGTGGATGTGACGGCTCGCGTGAAACAAATAACAACTAAAATTTCTCGTACTTTTACAACATTAGTTTTAGTATTTTAAGAGTGACAGAGAGATACATTATATGATGCTGGAGGCATTATTTTTAAATAAAATGTAAACTAGTACTAGTGTCTGTTAGCGACTTTGCCCGCTTATTTTAAACGAATTTACTCTCCCTTCTCTCTCTTTTTTAGGGTTCCATAAATAAAAGGTAAAAACGGGACATTATTACTAAGCCTCCGTTGTCTGTCTGTCCGTCTGTCTATCCGCCACCAGGCTGTCTCTCATAAACTGTGATAGGTAGAGAGCTGAAATTTTCACAAATTATGTATTTCCGTTGCCAACAACAAATACTAAAAATAAATAAAAATATTTCGTCAGCGGAATACCTACAATCAGAAAGCGGAATACCTAAACTAAAATAGGTACGGAACCCTCGGTGCGCGAGTACTACTCGCACTGTAATAATTTATTTCCCGTTTTGACTTGAAATATTTATGAGTACATTGGTGGGAGGGGATTTTGTTATTTCAGTTATGTCATGTAAAATAAAGAAGATATTTTAAGTAATATTGAAAACTTAAAAGCTTGAACTTTTCGTGCAATGACACTTAAGTGTTGGAAAATCAGGTAATTCTAACATGAAAAGAAATTGTCAATAATTAAAATAAATTTCACTACACATTAAACATTTTATATACTGTACATTTTTATATGCTACTGTATCCATTTTGTATGTTGCCCTCTTATAATTTGTCATTCACTCACGTTTACTTTCCTCACAAGTCTTCGGGAGTGACCTGAATTAGTAATCACGTAATGTATGGTAACACAATAACAAACGTAAATTGAAAACGCTTACGTAACTGCGAGGTACTTTAGCAATGCTACTATACCTCATTATTGCATTACAAATTAAAAAGGGTTCAAACGTTTTAAATTGTCTTCTATATAGAGTACAGACCCAAATTAAGCAAGAAATCATTATCATACTATACTTCATCGGTCTAATATTTATAAAGAAAGGATTTTTTTCTTGTATAATTAGTTAATGAGAAATGCCAGGAATATTTCCCGACACCGATCTAAAGCATAGTATGGCATAACTCAGCTCACACACCACCTCATCGAAAACAGTCTTATACTCCTGTGTTGCCAGCCCTGAAGCGTCGATATTAGGCGCTAGGGCCTTAGGTTTAGCTTGAGGACTCTTAGGAACATTTACAGTATATTATCGTTGGATGTCGTGGATGCCCTAGTACTGATTCTTTATATCAATCCATACATAAGCTAACTTACAGCCTTCTAGTTACTTACAGAGCTACTTAAATCTCATCTTACGGTATAGATTACAGCGCTAGTTATTCTCACTATTAAATAATTGCAAATCCCTGTATTGTAAACAGAAAAGTAATGTACAGGTAACTAGCCCACTAGCCGAGATTTAAAGGAATAACTTGGCAATATTTCAGTCTTGTCAGTATAAATTGGTTACTGGAGTTCATTATTACATCTACCTTCAATTATTTTCTGATAATCAATTAGGATCACTAGATTTCATTTAATGAAGATTAGTAGGTAATACCGTAGATGGACAAAGCCCAGATTATCTGTGTAATTATGAGAAAAATCTAATAATTCTCAAGCTTGATCAACTATCCAAATTGTAAGGACGATGTACGTATCGTGGTCATTCTAACACCTGGAACTTAGTCTATTAAATTTAATTGAGTTAAAATTACACATTTAGCCCATTTTCATGTAATTAAGTACTGAGTACTGTGGATTACATAGAAACGATTAGTATGATATATAGCTTATTGGAATCAAACACAAAACCAATGTTTCAAATAGAACATATAGTTCCTGAGATTTACACGTTTATCCAAATAAAGTCTTTATAATTTTAGTATTCATTAGTAAAGTTACTACGATTACATTAAAGTCAAGTCGAGACATTACGTGTGCTTACATGTACACTTTTCACTGTTATAGTACGTCACGATTAAAAGAATGATCTGTATTTGAAAACCAAAAATAATATAAAACTGATTTAATCCCATATTCATTTATCTTATTTCCTGTGAAATCCCTCGAGATTAGAGAGGAAACTAAGCACTTACTAAAATACATATGACTTTAGATAAAATAATACAACATTGAAGACTGTCTTGTATCCTTCAAATATTGTATTGCAAAAATTAATTTTATTTAAATCATAACTTTATTAAAAAGTCATAAATTTATTAAAATTATAGCAACGTGTGTTTACTTTTATATATTTCATTTCTTAATAAATCCATAATTTATCATCTTCATATAAAAACTCTTAAATGGAATTTGATATTATAGAATTTGCATTTAACTTGTGTAACACTATTAAACAAAATAGTCAATTATTTATTTATTGTGTTACTATTTTGTTATATAGGTATTAAGTAACTAAAGATTCAGATATATTTGTATGTCGGTTTGCAATATCGTATCGTGTTTCCTTTAAAAAGAACTTAAATGTTCACTCCCGTGAATAAAATGTTATTATTAAATTAATCCTTAAATTTCTTTTTTGACTTCGTTTTGATTAAATCTAAAAGTTTCAATATGTTTATTAGAGTATCTGTTTAATTATTCATATCTAATACTAGCTTTTACCTATACACAACTTCGCCCATTGCCAAATGAAGGTAAGCAACTGTTGTAAATGATCAATTACATTTAGCAGATACTGTAGGTTACATCGAAACTGTTCACTTGATATGAATACTCAATATAGCCTAGGCTATAGGCTATTTATTACCTAACAAGTGCATAGTCCATTTATCGAGAACGATAAAATCTAGTACAAAAATATTTTTGAGATGACCGCGTTCTAACAAACAAACATTTTAGCTTAATACTATTAGTATATTAATTTTACATATCTTTTCCTCTCTCAACACATTTTCATATATATATATATATATATATATATATATATATATAATATTTGCTTATATATAATATAAAATGTTTGTTTGTCAGAACGCGGTGATCTCATAAATATTTTTGTACTAGATTTTATTGAAGTTTCGATGGAACCTACAGTATCTGTGTGTGTGTGTATAATAAAAAGAGGTCATTTCCAATTGGTAGATATCGGATTTACGGATGAAGTTGCTTCCTCCCTATAATGGGATTATCCTAATAGTGTTTTTGTTATCTACCATTACAAGAAGCTTTTATCATTAAGCATTTGTCACGTAAGAACATTTTATGACTTGATACAATATGATGAATAAATTACATTATCTAAAGGTTATCGATGGAACTAAAACCGCTATCTATCACTTATTGGTTCAACTAACAATAAGCGTATTTAAATTCTGTTCTGACTATTTTATGGCAGTCCCACTGCACTAAAGATAGCAGATTCTGTTATTATTCGTAATGCATATATTACAGTTCAATAAGGAAACTAAGCTATAATATACTTAGACATGTTTTGTCTATTAGTTATATAAATTTTAATTAATAATAGATAGTTTAAGCTATATATATATGGTTTACATTTCATATCCTATTGAAGCAACGTCTACTATAATATTAACAAAGTGCTCTTATCGGGTTAACTTAATATACATGCGTTGTTAAGCGAGTAGGAGGCTGGCATAATAACTGTTTAATCACAATTTCACAAGGCACAATATGACTATACAAAACTGTATAGTACGTATATTATAAGAAACAGTTACATATAAGCATATATTCTATAATATTGCTAAATTAATTATTAATTTTAATAAAACGCTTTGCGTGAGCCGTCTCTGTGCAGAGGCGTAAAGTCGGCATGTAAACGCGACGGTTTGTGGGTTCCACTCCCACTCGGGGTGAATCCATTATTCTTATTTTCTGCGAATTGGCAACAAGGCAAAAAGGCGGCGTTGAGTTCCGCCACTCAACACGCTTAGCCTCGAAAGGCGGAGATTGCGGAACGGAATGTCTACGGAACCCTAGGTTCCTTCTACCTACGGTTCCCTCTGCCTACCCTGCTAGATGCGGGATACAGCATGATGCTAAAAAAAATAATTTTTATAAAAAAAAATTTAATTTATAAAATAGCAGGAGAACCGCTCTTACCTAATTTTACATACATAAAAGTGTTATTCCACACTCCGTTAGAAAGAAAAATATTTTTTAGGAAACGTAAAAAAAAGCAAATTCTACTATACATTTAAGGAAACATCGCATTGTGACTAACTTTTAAACTTTAAAATAGCTCACGACTTCTACTCGTTAGTAAACAATATTGTTGTTTATGTGTATATGTATGTACGAGTATTTAAGTACATAATTGTGTAACTTATACATATGTACTTATGTATATACAAATGAATAACAATAAATTGAAAAAAAATTATATCAATAGTCTTTAAGCTGTAAAAAGGTTATAATACAAAAAAATTATCAAATTTTGTTTAGTACCTATAGCGGGAATTACCATAAGACGGGTCAGTACCGCTATTAAAGATATTTCCTACTTAGGTATTTCCCCGACAATTTGAATGTTTTTGAGAATATATGGATAATATTATAATTTGATTATTTCTGTTATCTGTTGCTTGCGTATTTGTTTTCCCAAAACTACTCATATTAATGAATATTTATATGTGGTTTATAATTATGTCATGGATTATTATTGTTTACAAAACAAGCTACATAAATAAAACACGAAATTGATCAATGTATACATATATGTTATAGATATATGTACGTCTGTGTTTTTAGCTTTTTTATATGTTTTACATAATGCTTTACAATACTTTTGTTATAAAAGAGGAACGATTCACATTTTAAAATATAAAATATGCTCTTCCGTCGGAACGAGGTGGGAGGGGAGGGGAGGGGGTATAATACCATATAATATTATTATAGTGTAGAAGATAATGTGTTCAAATCTTAATAGCCGTATGGTGTAACTAAGAGCTATAAAGGATAATTAAACTAGATTCGAAATTATCTCATCAGGAAACTTAATCACTTCAAAAGTCTCTTTTAATTAACTAAAGCGTCACTTATCCAAATTGTACTAAATTGATCTGCTTCATTCGATACTTCACGAAAGCTTTTAAATTGTAATAGTATTTAAAATTATTTTAAGCAATATTCCAATTTAAAAGCTTTCATTGCAGATTAATATATATCTTGGCCATTTTAATTAGTACACTAAAATTACTTCTATATAAACATAAAAAAGATGTACATATGTATGTTCGTAATAATTCCACAAAGCTATTTAAGAAACCTCATAATGTGTAATACAATAGTATAGTATAAGTTCAAACTACTCATTTGTAACTGCTATACGTAGTCAAATCACAATAACGATTAGAATCATTTGTTTAAATTATTCATTCAAAACAAGATCAGAATCTTTAAATGACGACATTGGTGTCATAATAATAATATTTTTGATGTAATGTGTTTATTTTTGTATAATTAGAATTTACACATCTGCACGTATGAAAGGGCCATTGTTGGACATTCGGACAGCTTCTGAAATTTGTTGTGATTTCGAGCCCGACTCGAGGTTGAGTTGATTTCATTTTGCTGATCTAAGTTGGTCCCCGTAAGCCAAAATGTGGAAAGCAAAGAAGTCGTCACACTCCACTATATGTGGTATAAAGCGCAAAACTAAATAATATTACTACTTTAAATTATAGCTATGTAATAATATGTGGAAGATATTTTGGAGGTTTTTTAAATAGTAACATTAACGTATACCGTTCCGTATCTATTTTATGATTGTACGTAATCCACTGACAAATATTTTCTTTTGTTTTTATACTAAATATTTGTTGTTATAGCGGCAACGTAAATGCATAATATGTGTTTTCAGCTTTCTAGCTATCACGGTTTGTGAGATACAGCCTGGTGACAGACAGACAGATAGCGGAAGTTTAGTAATAGGGTCCAGTTTTTACCTTTCAGGTACGGAACCTTCAAAAAATATTCAAACCAATTTATTTATTTGCATTTATATAAGAGCAAAATTGTTTATTTAATGTTTTAAGTTGAAATACTTATAGTTTACGTAACCAACATACCTATTGAGATTTAAAACATCAATACAGTTTTATTTTCCGTATCTCGTATATACAATAGTAAGAAGTAAGTGCAAAGTTACACTCGTAACACGCGAGAGATCAAGGTGAAGATCAAAATGTGGAGCACGAGCCGACCTCTTTGTTGCTATTATTGTGTAAGTACTTGTAGGTATCATGTCGAACACTTCAACTCTAACAATACGATACGAGCTTCTCATGGAAACCTTTGAAAAGTGTAAAAAGTTAGTGTAAAAGGTATTTTTTTTTTTAATTTTAATCATATAATATGGTAGGTATACGATGAGTATTGATGAAATGATTCAATATTATTACTTACAACTATTTTTGTTCACTGCACGCTAGAAACTTTATTATATAACTAAAACCAACTTAGTTGTAACTAACCAACAAGAGAAAACAATGCGTATTCTTGCCATAATGTTTTATTTTATGTAATTTTTGTAATAAATACAGTGAAAACTTAAAATAAGTTACAGTATCTAAAGCTAATTATCAATATTTAAAAATTCCGGACAAAAAGTCGACTTACGAAATTTGATTAGAACTTCTCGAAAATTCCATTAAATGATATGATCTTATAAAAACTTCTCAGAAAAATTGACGATACTAGAGTGAAAGCTCTATTTTTATAAAAAATGTTGTTGATAACGTAAGAAACAAGTTTTACGTCGGAACTTATGTCATGCCTGGACGCAACAGACTTCCCCATACTTGTCATTCTATTAAGTATAATTACTATAAATGTCATTTACATTGAATGCAATGACTCGTGGCTTAAGCTTAAGCTCATATCATAGGTAATTTATACCATGTATTTATATAACATTACTAGCTTTACCATTTATTTTTCATAAAGCAGTGTAGGCTGAGAGAACCCAATTTTAAGACTCAGAACACTTTCTGCTTGGATTTCAAAAATGACGTATTGAGTGGTGTAGCCCTAAGTACGTACTTTTTTGTTGCTATAGCGAGGAGATGAAATAATTTAGTCCTCCGAGTGGAAATCGAACCCATAAGCATCACGTTTATAGTCAGTCTGCTTCACTTTGGCCTATATGAAACTAATAAATATAATTTTAATAATAAAGTGTTGTGCATAGGCTGTTTAAATAATATTATCTATCCAATATTTAAAAAATTAATCATTCTATGCAATAAGCATGATATAAAACTATCATTAAGGATTCATGCAAATTATTACCTATAAAACACGAGCTTTTGATGTACGATATCTACTAAAATTTTGAAAATCCTTTAGTTCTATTTAGGGTTAGTTGCCTCAAATGGGAAAAATCTCTTTCTATCTCTGTATCAATTTGTGAAAGTATCAAGCTGAATTTAATATCAGATATCCAGGTCTGCAGATCCATGGAGCATAGAAAATGTCACACTAATAAGTTAGCGCAATTATTTCAAGACATAATTCTAAGTAATACCCATCGACCTAGAATTATGGAATTGACAGTTCAAATAAAGGAAAAATTCCATAAATTGGAATTTTTTTTTTTATATCACAGAAAAATCCATTAGTAAGTTATGCTTTTTTTTCTTTATTTTTGGTAATATTACGTTTTTTTTCCTTTCATTCGTATAGCACTCTATAGATGAAACTACGTCAGCTACACGCTTTCGATTTGTAGTTTCCTTTTTCAAGCTTAGGTGAGATCAAAATATACATATATCTTAAATATATTATATTTGTGCGTGGACAAACGAGAAATTTAAGTTTGTCAACTTTTATAAATGGTACTTTCCATTGACCTACAATTACAAAATTAGTACGGGGCCCTCGATGTGAAGCTCGACGCGCACTTGAAATTTTTTTTTGCACCTCTCACTTATAGCAAGATATGCAGAGAATATAGAATAAGTAATCCGTTCTTCACTTATAAAGATTTGAAATAAAGAAAGAAATCTTCACTTTTCACCCGATTTCGAGATAACGCATCCTATTATTAAGCCATGTATTCAGTCAGATAATGACCCACTGAGTCACAATAGTTTAATTTGGATTTTTTATATATTATTTATGTATCCTAATGAAAAAAAGGAGGATATCGAATATAATGAACTATTTATTACACTAATATATTTCATAGAAACGTACGTATTTTTTCCTTTTATGCATAAAGGATTCAATATTAGATACTACGTCAACTACACACACGCTATCAAATTTCCCACGTTTATTGTTGCCAGTTTATAGGAACAAGGAAATCATTTTGTACCGCACTTTTGTTTGTTTCTGTTTAGACTTCTCGTTTGTTTAGATATCTAGAAACTCAATATTATGTATAAGTTTATGAATATTATATTATTAGTGTTTAAGTTTTAGTTAAATAAGAATATGGGCCTATATATTATAAGAAATTAAAAAAATAATCTGTCATAATAATATTAAATATTTTAATAATTTCGATGACTTTTCTGCGAATGCTTAAAGTGTTCATTAGCGAAATTTAAAATTAAAAAATAAACATTAGTGAAGTCAAAAATAAATATCCACGTATTAATTCACATGGTCCTCAGAAAAAATTCTTAAATAGGTACCTACTATAAATATGAGATAAAGATAGCTCGTCTTTGGTTTTTTTTTTATAACTATATTAAAAAAAAAACATTCAAAAGTGAATATTGAAATATGAAAAGTTTCTACACGTATATATTCGAAACGATAAACGAACTTTACTTGGCTGTACGGACGGAAATAACACTTTGTTTTCGCTTTATTATAAATCTGGGAAAGACATATAATTGATTTAATAAATAAGAACAAAACCTGACAATAAAATATAAGCAATAATGTTTAATAAGAAATATTGTTATAAGTATTTGTCCGATGATATATAAAAATTATAGGTCTGGAACTTACTTATGTGTAACTCTTAGACATACCATAAAAGCTACATAAAGCGTCAATCAATGATAATACCGCTCTACTTTGACATCACGAGTTATTATCTTAAAATAAAACAATTTAAATAGTAATTAATTCACGAACGAAGTCAACAATTAAAAAATTTAATCTTGAATTGTAAATGAAACATTGTATGTAAATTAAACGTAATGTACCTAACTAATTCCACAAAACAGTTTGATACCGTTGTGTTTCAACTATTTCTTATACTATAATTAAATATAGATAAAAAATAATAGATTATATTAAAAAAAACTAATGTGTATACAAAAATAACTTACCTTAAAAATAAAAAATAAACTAGTTATTTACCACTCATATTTCAGTTTCTATATTAAAACTCACACAATAACATAAAAAAAATAGTATACAATAATTGTAATTTTAATTTATTGAATGAATACATTCATAGTTCATTTCACGTGAGTCGTATCGTACGTTTGTATATAAACATGATTTGCTACACCGCTGCGTACCGGCGTCGACGTGAGACTGCCGGAATCGAGTAGTATTACAGTAAACGTTCAGTACGCTTACTAGTCCAAGCAATTATACCTCCATTAATATATAACTCTGAAGAAAGAATGATGTAAGATGTTGTTTATAAACTTAATTTTGTAAGCATAATCAAAATATTTTAGAAATTTTGTTTTAGTATTGAAACAATAAGAAATGAAAATAATATAATTGATGAATTTTATAGTGCGCAAATATTGTATATAGTGTTTAGTTTTTTATACGAATCTATGTATTTTATACATATGTATATATGTATGTTGCACAGTGTTTAAAATACTTTTTTCTATTATTTATTTCGTTATTGTATATGAATTCAAATACAAATATACTAATAGACGTACTACAAAGTGATTGTATAAAGATTCGATTCTCTTTTTAAATTATTGGCCTTATAATTAAGTGAATGTAACATTTTTTTTATAATTATATAAATTGATCATTTAAATAAAATATAAGTATTTGATTTTAATAATTACACTTATGATTTCTTTTTTAAATTAACATACTACCTTACAATGGCTTAGAAGTTAGAACAATAGTTTCATTCATCACTCTCGTACACATTGACTGTTAACAATGGTTTAAAACATATATAACGTTAATTGCATCAAGCTAATTGCCTAGATTTTATTTTTCATTTATTGGTATTTTCTTATCTTCTCTTTATAAAGCAGAAATATAACACTTTCGTTTCATTTTGTCGAAAGCCTGGTTTAAGAGAGCCTGTTCAGTATGTAGTTAAGTAAAATAAGATATTTTTTACTTATTTATTTATTCTTTATAGCACCATTATAAAAAAAGATTTACAAACGACGGGCTTAACGCTTAAATACATTGACTTAAAATAATTTACGTATTATTATCTATAATATTATGCAAAATATTACTTTACTCAAATACAGATTTTTAAGCTTCAATTGGAAGTGGGACACTGAAGCTGTCTAGTGGAGGTCACTAAGCCACGATAGCCCCGGACTAATTGCGTTTATTATACTTAAAAACAAGATGATGAACGCCATGACCGAGCATGGTGGCGGGAATTCCCATTCTTGTAGTATGCGTAAGCATTGTGGAAATACGATAGACGAAAATAACACATTTCGTCGTTTTGTTTTTATTTGTTTAAAATAATTTACGTACTTGTGGCATTATAAATAATGTTAGAACTAGCCTAGGAATGAGTGGCATGGAAATCTAGCATCTAGCATCTGCCTATATTTTTGTCTAGATTTCTAGATTTCAGACAATAAGAGATTTTTTCGTCTGTTATTATTATTATTTTTTTAATTTAAGAATAAATATTGTTGTTATTATTTATTTTTACAAATCATAAAATAAATCAACGGTCCATAGGTACTCGTAAAGTGTAGATATTTATTATTACTGTTTTGACTTGTCAATGAAAGAAATTTTATTATGACATTTAATTTTATTTTTTTAATTCCCTGTATTTTCTCTAAACGTAACAATCTTAATCAACAAATTTTAACATTCGAAAACTTACGCTGAATCACTGTATACGCCGCAATTCCTGCGCACGTAATTCCTATACAATTGCTTATGACAGGTTGTGTATTCCTAATACAAACAATAAAATAACGAAAATGACAGTTACTATTATGTACGTGGTTTTTTAAATAATATATTGCTATAGAAACTGATGATTTCGATATTGACGAGATTTTTTTTAAGAGATTTGATGTTTAGTTATACTAATGATATAATAATTAAATGATTTACTTTAATCCTTTAATTTTTAATAAAAAAAATATTTAAGTGGAATTGGGTTTCTGTGGTTGAAAATTTTATGTAGATAGTATTTTATATAGAAAGTATCATTCAAGATGGTAAGCAAAGCTCATATATTATCAAGGTAATAATATGATGACAAGGAAACGATAAATACCTACCTCGGGATACGCCGTGAAGCTATATATATATTCGTTCCATGCAAACCTTCTTTACTAGGAAGTAGCTGTTTGATCCGATAATTATGCGGGCCAAAATATGTTCGTTTCAGAAGATTCTTCTCAATATTTCTTCAAGTGAAGCCACACTCGGAACGAAGGCGATAGCCCTGATAGAGAGAATCTAAGAGACAACAAATTTACACTCCTAAGTCTTAACCATTGTTCGTGTGAGTATGGTGGAGAAAGACTGAAGACAAAAAAGATAAAGCAGAAATAAATAAAAGTGAACTTGCTTTACTTTACCTTTTTATACTTATTACTTTACTTCATTAATATATAATCAATTTATTCAAATTGTTCAATTCGTTCAAGTAATTTAGGATGTTTTTGTAAATGCAGTTCTCTGTAAATTACTGCAAGTACAAATTTCTATTTCAAAACCAAGTTAGTATTTAGTTACGTGCTCTGCTAAAGCTAACATAAGTCGATTTTCTTGGAAACTATTCACAATAATTTTTCCTATAGCTACATTATAATCTCAACACAATAGTGTCTATCCAATTTTTTAGAAATAATTAACAAAAAAGCTATGCAAAAAAGAAACTTTGAATTGCCCTCCCGTAAAGTTGCATTTTTCAATTTCAATTTTTTAACTAGGGACCGTCGAAATAAGTAATACCCAATATTTTCTTATTTTCCATTCGTTTATTGATTGGTTATTAATTAGCCAGATAATGAGGGTTAAATCCTTGAGTGAAACTTATTTTTTGGGATTTACATCATTCATATAGAGCTTATTGCAAGAGGCGAGAGGAGAAGGAGAGATTTAATGACATTGCGAATTGAATTGTGAAACTCGATGTATATGTGTATTTTAATATTTACCATAAACTTAAGTCATACATGGTCTAACGAATCCAACGATCGCCACGATTATAATTTTCAAATCAATTTAAATAAGCTTTCATCGTACTAAATTATAAAGGTTTATATATAAACTTTATATGTTCCCATAACAAAAACAAAAAATAACACTAAAAAATTAACTCGGCATTTCACCACCTTTCTATTTAAAGATGCTGCGTTCTATTTAAAGGTAGATAGTGGTTACGTTGCTCTTCTGCGCACCTTTTTCCAGGAAAAGAAAATAATTTTGATCATAAGTATGGTCTAGATTGAAGATGGAATCCATTGCGTACAGTCCCATATTATATTTCTCAAACTTTTGTATAAGATTATTTTAGCTTCACGTTTTATTCCGAATGTAGCAGGATAGGCAGGAAGAATACAATGTTAAATCACTTCGTTCTATGTTACATTCAAGACATTGGGTGTAATGTTTGAGCTTATCACCACACGTATTCCACCAGAGTGACATGGGCGTTACTGCAGTTGTTTTCCAGGAAGGACCCCGGTCCCCATGTTATTCAAAAAATAATACGCAAGTCTAAAAAAGGAAACCTTTGTCGAACTTTATATGTTATCAATAGTATAAATCTCCAAAAAGTTAAGCTTTTTTGACTTTATATTTGTATATTTTTTGGATATTCATTTGACTGTACGTTATTGAAAATTCTAGGGTACCAGACGTTTCTGGGGTGAGCATGGACCACCCGGCCCATCCTATACTTACGCCTTGAGAGGGACGAACGAGGGACGAGAGAATGGGGACGAACTCACAACCTAACATGCGCCACAACGGCTTTAATGAAATGATATGAAAAATTTAAACTTAGCAAATTTTACATAATTAAATTGGTACTAGTTTCTTTACACAAGTTAATCGCGTTACGAGCTTTTATTATCATATAGATTGTGTATTATGGAGTTAAAATTTGATTGTTATAATTTAAAAGAAAATTTTTATTTTCTTTTTAGAGCATTTAAATAAAAAAATGTCAAAATTGTTTTATGCTTTTTATTTTCTTTTTACTTTATAGTTATCGTTGGCTAGGTTTCCTAATCTTTTGTCTATTGGTGTATTGTTTATTATGTGTGTATTCCGCCATCTTGGATGTTCCGACATATTTCAAGTTACTCTCAACAAGCCCTTTCATTTGATACCTATATTGTAGAAGTGGATTAAAAATAACTATTCCCCTCTCTTAGATAGTCGGCCATATTGGGTTTAGAATGACGTCACACAACTTATCGTGCCTTGCCTTGTCATCTAAATTAAGCATTTAAAAATTCAGCTCAATCGGTTGATAATATATACTTCAAAATTAAGTTCAAAGATTATACCCAAACAAACATATAAGTATGCATATATATATATATATATATATATATATATATATATATATATATATATATTATATATATATATATATATATATATATATATATATATATATATTTGTTTGGAAACCTTGTTCTCACTTTTTTATATATATATATATATATATATATATATATATATATATATATATATATATATATATATATATATATATATCTATATATATATATATATATATATATATAATATATATAATATATATATATAATATATATATATATATAATATATATATATATATATATATATATATATATATATATATATATATATATATATATATATATTATATATATATATATATTATATATATATATATATAATATATATATATATATATATATATATATATATATATATATATATATAAGTGAGAACAGGTTTCCAAACAACTATATATATATCTATATATATCTATATATATATATATATATATATATATATATATATATATATATATATATATATATATATATATATAATATATATAATATATATATATATATATATATATATATATATATATATATATATATATATATATATATATATATATATATATATATCTATATATATATATATATATACAGTACAAGCTAAATAAAATAAATCATATAATATTTTTTAACATATGAATCTAGGCTTAAATCTACTGTCTAGCAATAACATACATGACAAGTGAATGGAGCTTACATAGAATATTCAAAGCTTGTTAAAGTATAAAACTCTATTTCGCCGTCGGTAACCACAAGCAAGTTAAGTTAATCTCATGACTTAGAAACAGAATAAGTAATAATGCATGGATGATATGGCAATATATAATGAAAATCCCTGGAACTATTTTTTTTACAACAGATTTAAATGAAAAATATAAAATATTTTAGAGTTGTTTAATTGTACGAATATACATTGTACCATATTTAAAAAATATATAATATAATAGTGAACAAGACTTAGTTCTCCAAATTCCAATTCCAATTTAAGTGATATTGTGTGCTGTGTTGAGTTAACTTTTTAAAACCATCAAATATTATATAATGTAACCGTCAACAATCGACACTTCGATATTTGTCCCGACTTCGTTATGACAGCGCTGAAAATATTTAAATAACTTTAGTAATAATAAAGTAATTACATGCAATGCAGACATAACTTAAGCGGACAAAATCTTTTACATTCTGGAAATCAAAATAGAGTTGTTAAATATAAATGTAATACACGATATTTAAGGGTTACCGGGGGAAGGGAGTGGCTTCATACTAAAATTCTCACTATCTTACTATGTCGGAAGGCTAAAGTATGAAGCTGAAAGCGTACTGATTGCGTAAAGCATGAAAAACGTGAGTATGAAATCACATGCTAAAAATCAATACAAAAAGGCATTTTACGCATTGTAGAAATCACAATTTATCTTCAGTGTGGATTTTACAATAAATAAAATAGGATTCTTTTTTGCCAAATGATCATTCTTAGCAATAACCTTTGGGTAGCGGAAATTTGTAAAAATCTCCTTACTGAGATGCTGACAACATAATGTAAAAAGCATATAAAAATTCGACGAAGCTTGATGAAAAACGCATGGCTTAGTGATCGGTATATATATATATATAGATATATATATATATATATATATATATATATATATATATATATATATATATATATATATATATATATATATATATATATATATATATATATATATATATAAGTACCTATTATGAAGTATGTATATATATATATATATATATATATATATATATATATATATATATATATATATATATATATATATATATATATATATATATATATATATATATATATATATATATATATATATATATATATATATATATATATATATATATACATACTTAATAATAGGTACTTTCCCAGAACACTGAAAAGCCAGTAGTCCGTGGTTACGGGTAGACTGAGGTGGCATTCGTCTGTCAGTTGATATAATTATTACGCCAAGCTACCGCCAACGGTTTTTGAGTTTCTCCGCGTACTACCCTGAATTCCTGCAGAATGACCTGACTGTATCCTTCCCTCTGGTGTGATGGGTTTGGGACTTTAAAGTCCGAATAAGTGGATCTCAGGTAGTAGAAACCTTCCAACTGACTTCTCTATTGAAATTGGGGTATTTTTGTATTTCAAAAGCCTCGCGGATCATTCTCGGATCATTTTCCCTGGAATATACGAATATCTGTTTTCCCTTGTGAGTACATAAGGCTTATCAAACATTACAACAAGTTTGTTAATTGAGTGTTCAGAGCTGCCAGGCTGGTTTTTTTTACAACTTTTGCCAAGACTTTGAATCTCACTATAGATATCTCAAATCTATGCACACGCCACTTCCTTACGACCTGCGTATCATTATTTGTGTATTAAACACAGACTTTCTCTTATCGTTTAAAAAAAAAAGCATAGTCAACGGCTCTTCCAATTTTATATCACGCTTAAGCTAAGGCATAAGGCGTGCGTGTTTCAAAAAGAAGACTAACAGACAATAGAAGATAATTTTACATTATTAAAAAGACAATAAAAAGAAATATATATTATTTAATTACGTGCAGTATTTATAAAATTATATGATCTTATTATTTTATATTTTTTAGAATGACGTTGACATGCAACTGTCAGAAGACATATTGTCACTTGTCAGCGGCAAATGACATAAGACAGAAAAAAACAACCTATACAGTTCATAGGCGGAAAAGCCAATTTTTCAATGAAAGTAAAAGTTTAATATATAGACAATATAAATCATGACTACAGAATTTGAAAACCGACCCCGAGACTGCACAGCCTGCAGAATGGTCGGTTCTGTTGGGTTAGTGGGTATTGGAGCCTACTTGGCTAATGCTGCATTTAAAAACAAAACACTGCCCGGAAAAATATTAGTAGCGACTATTTCCTTCAGTAAGTATACATTTTATAAATTATATGGATCGGAATATCCTTCTTGTTATCTAAAAGCTCTGTGATATAACAAAACTGAACTTGAGTAACAGTAAAAATGTGTCATTACTCTTTTGTAAGTAGTTTTATCTTCTACTACTTCAATAAAATTTCTCTGAAATTTATTGCATTATATTGAAAATTTAAATTTGTATTAGATCAAAAGAGAATGTTTATCATGACGATGATATGATGATATTATTTTAAATCAAGAATGTAACATATGTATCTAAAATTAACCTAATTTTTGAACATTAAAGTTAACCCATATTCTGAATTATTTGAATTATATAATAAATATTGTTTGGTTTCAGCGTTTGTTACACTAGGAGTCCAAAGGTACAAGAATCAGTTTCCATTTAATCGGACAGAAAAGACAAATATGTAATTTGTATTTTATGTACATAATTGTTATTGTATTTTTAATGTAAGTTATTAAATTAGTTATTAAAATGATTGAAAATTATTAATTGTATTTATTTTTGTAATTTTATCTTTATTTTATTCGGAATAAGTGATTTTATGAGATGAGGAGCACTGCTATAGATCACAATAGAAAAGATTATAATATTTTTTTATATTTAGAAAATATAAAAAAAAACTTGAGTAATCATGTTACAGGCTGTTTTGTAAAATAAGAAATCTGATTAAATTAAGGATATTGAACAAACTCAGATACAAGTACAATACAGATTCAAGTAGATAGCTTCATGAGTATTCCAGCTTCACAACCTTCACAGATACCTTGATTACTCAAGTAAATACCTCCGTAATTTAAAGCAGGATTCAATTGGAGTAGTAAAAATCACTTGCTTAAGAAAATCCCTGAAAATAAAATTTAATTTTCAACTTACCTTAGTCTTAGTAAATATTTTGAAATTAGTGTGCTAACATCTTTCGGAAAACATTTAATATTACAAAGACCTTCGAATAATAAGTTTTTCATATTTTAATTGGATAATTTTAAAGAAAATACATTTACAGCGTTCAAATATTGCACAATAGTAATACAATATCTTTAATAAATATTTTGGAGCCGCCACCTAATATGTGACTGACTAATTGTTACAATTTGCTACTACAGTAAAGTTCAACCAATCCCCGATAGATGGTGCTTGTAAAAATCATATGACTAAGTTAAATACCCATAAAGTTTACATAAATTCAATTTATTGTAAATGAAATTGTATTTTAATTTTTTTTTAACTAAAGTTAGTTTTCTTCAATAATTAACTAATAATTATCTTATTAAAGACAATTAATTGAGCACGTTTTACTTAATTTATTAAGTAAGACTTCATCTTTAAATAAAATAAAGAGGACCCAATTATTCACTGCCGCCTGACCACGACTTGACTTGCTTACATAAGAAATAAAAATTTTCGTATTTATTAAAGGTTTTTTTTAATTTAAATATTTGAATGGCACTTACTACATAATTGCATTCAATAAGTATTCTGATGTATGTATATCTTATACATTCAGGCATCCATTGTTTATAATTGATTGCTAAATTGGTGGTCGGACGACCGATAACGGATGACGGATTACGAATAGATAGCATACCCTAGTAATTAAATCTCCCCATTCACTGAATTCCAATTATGAATTAAGCTACTATTGATTCATATAAATCATTCCATATTACTTAAAATTTTATTCCATATAACTTATTTTAATTTAAAATCTGTATAATTTTTATTAAGTAACAACTTCTATCGGATAATACTCAATTATTAATCTCAATTATTTTTTAAATACGTATTGCAGCCATTTAACTTTTTGGGAGGCGGTACATATATTGAATTAGTACCCGCCGGCTCCACCCGCATTTTCATTTTATTATACAGTTTGAGCTTCGTCCATTTATTTACATCAGTGATCATGTTTCCTACGATAATTCAATTCGTACTCTTCTCTCAATGGCTATAGCGCGAAGCGGAAACAAATGAGTGACTTTTATTGCACTTTAAACGTACTAATATTGTTTACTTTCGTCAATGTTTTTTGCAGACAATACTTATTTTTTCATGTTTTCACTATTTATTTCGTACCATTGTTATTCAATGAAGAGGCTGTAATAATTTTACTTAATAAATATGATGATTTAAAATATTTTTGTGCTACAATTTCGTGTGAAGTAGATTTTTTTTTAATATTATAACGCCTTAAGAATTATATCAATGCCTCCACCTTATTTCAAATCCCAAAATAATTAAAATGAATTTTTGATTTGGAAAAAAGAAAACACAAATATTAAAATCCTGAATTGCTTATATAACGAATACGTCGCATTGACTATCGTATAATATAAAAGTAATTTTGATTAATACACCGTGAGCTTACAATAAATAAATATAATGTTATTTAAATAAACTTCAACTTTTACATTTTTCATAAATATTTTATGTAAAAACTCGTCCCCCATTTTGTTTTATTAGGTGTACATAAATATGACAGCATTAATGCATGACTAATGATCCGGACGCCATTCTTTTAGAAGTTAGTGACTTTAGTTCTGTGTATTTTCACATCACTATACAGAATATAATAGATGTAATTTTATAAAGTTCAATTACTTTTTGTTATAATTTATTATACTGTCGTTTGATAATTAAACTCAATGAGAGAATGATTATACGAGCTTAATATAACTTTTTTAGTTAAACGTTTAAATTTAAGCAGGATAAACCTGCTTATAGGGCTGGATAAGAACCTAGTGTGAGGACTCTCTGTTCTCAACGTTCCATCAGAATTCAAGAATTCAAGTTAAGAAGTGAAAGTTAATGTCTTGCACAACACAAAATATAACTGGATTTAAGAAAATTGATTATATTTTACTTATGTAGATATTTAGCTTCACGCTGTATCCCGCACTAAGCTGAGTAAGCAGAGGGAACCGTAGGTTGAAGGAACCTAAGACACTCCGTTCCCCACATTCTGCCATTCGAGACATTGCGTGTTGAGTGGCGGTACTCAACGCCGCATTTTACCTTCTTGCCAGAGCGAAGAAAATGAAAATAATTGACTCTCCCCGAGTGGGAATCGAATCCACTAACCGTCGTGTGTACAGGCAGATACCGTGCCTCTGCGCCCCGACGGTCCATTATATTTTACTTGTAAGCAATTTATCCTAAAACACCCTTGCCTCTCTGGATATATTCCTTGCAGACTATTAACATGAATTTAGTATTTAGTGTCAGAATATTAGAGGAAAACGGAGTATTGTGATAATAGTTTATCTCTTATGCACGGTGTAGGTTGAAGATATAATTAAAACAGTATTGTCACACGTCACACAATATGAACGTATTACAGATGTTACGCGCATTACTTAATAAAATATAAGGGCGAATAAACAGAGCTCGCTGAAGCGCTCGGGCTTGCAAATTGTTTATTGAACCAAATATTTGTGTCCCGAAAAAAGTCTTAGCCTCCACACTAAATGAATATATCCAGATGCTAGCGACAATTGGATTTGTAAATTGGATGACTTTCGAATCTGAAACATTTGTCGTTACATATATATATATATATATATATATATATATATATATATATATATATATATATATATATATATATATATATATATATATATATATATATATATATATATGTATATATATATATATATATATATATATATATATATATGTCTCAGAGGGTGTCTAGCCAATTATCTGTACGATATTTGGTTTCCGGCATACGGGTACGCGACCCCGGGACCTCGAGCCACCACTTTCATAACCCGATCCAATCCATGTAAGTGGTGTCCCTCCCCTATATTCCAAGTCTTTCTGCCTCTTATTCCCTTTCCTTCTTGGTTTCTCCCAGTAATGGGTTTGGAGGTCAGATGGCAATCGCTCCACAAAAAACCACTTCGCCACTCATATGGACCGATTGGTCTTAGTCGGAAGGCAGACCCTGGCAAAAAGCCGGGACTAATGCCAGGAAGAAGAAGATATATATATATATATATATATATATATATATATATATATTATATATATATATATATATATATATATATATATATATATATATATATATATATATATATATATATATATATATATATATATATATATATATATATATATATATATATATATATATATATATATATATATATATATATATATGTATATATATATATATATATATATATATATATATATATATATATATATATATATATATATATATATATATATATATATATATATAAAGGAAAGGATATTAACTTAGTTAAATAAAACAAAGCTGCACCTCACGTAATAGCTTTTTTCATTCATGCCGTACATATATGCTATAAATGTGTATTTTTTGCGTCTTAAAGCAAATAATGATGTAGAGAGCTTCTGAATAGAGCTAAATTAGAATCAATTGAACGTCACTATCATGAAGCAAGCATGTTTCTATGTGATGTTATTATAATAATGCGCCAATTTGTTGTTTAGCTATTGTTGTTTAGTATATATATATATATATATATATATATATATATATATATATATATATATATATATATATATATATATATATATATATATATATATATATATATATATATATGTATATATATATATATATTTTATATAATATATATTTTTTTATTTACTACTATTATCCATTATTTATTCTGAATATTATTTTTTTGCGTACACATATTAATAAGTCGCTTAAAATTATAATAATATATATAAAGTAAAAGTAATCGTTATTTAGAGCAAAGAAAATCTTAGATTAAGCTATTCAAATGTTATCTAGGTTTTATGGCCATTTAAGTCAGAGCGACACGAGTCTTCCAGTATAGCTAAATGAATGGTATATTACACGATTACGTCGCAATAAAGTCAACATCGCGACACAGATCGCGACTTGGGTAAACAAGTCACAACTTTAATGATAAGACGAGCGCCGCGCCGTACAGTCGTGCGTTACGCCCGCCCGCCCTAAACGTGCTTGAAAACAACTGCCAATCACAGTATTACATATTAGAAACATAAAATCACGTTCACTTATTATAATGGGTAAGTTATTATTTTTATTAAAAAAAAAATTGTCACGTATTCTATAACCATATGGCTGCGTCAACAACATCTAAGTAAGCAAAAATAACTTTACAGGTATTCAATATTGTTCGTATGTTCATATGTAGCTTTTTTAAAGTAATTACACGTGCTATCAAAGTCATTGAACTTTTATAGGGTGGCTTCAGTAGATTTATGTGTATATTGTAGGTTACTCAATCTGCATAATGGCAGTCTGATGGAAAATTTTAATAATATTTAAATTTTAAAACTAAATTTATTTATGTTGAAACTACTCTAGCCGTATATGAATGTAAAAACAACGTTATGCGGTATCATCAACATCGGATCGATGTTACATTATTCTAGGCGAGTAATTTCGTTATCTGCAGATAAGCTGTGGGCCGGACCGAGTCAACTCGATGGGGCACCTTGGGACGGACGTGAGTACGGTATAATGGGAGACTTTCCCGAAAATTGGAATTTTAAATCAGATTTAGATACTAAGGCAGTAAGTAATGAGGTGTTTGCTGGTAAGAAAACCATATTGCCTCCGCAAGCACGTTCGGGATACAGCCATAATACTGTAGTGAATCATAATGAGCTTTTGCCCCAAGCTCGAACAGGAATAGATGTTTCGTGGGATGGCAGTAGCAACGCCTGGAGTGCAGCTTTAGGTGCAATTGGAGGTGCCGGCACAGTACTGATCATAGCGGCGTTCCTGTTTTTATTCAAAAGGCCAAAGAAACAAGAAAGTCCGATGCTAGCGCCTATGGATATTGGACAAAACGTAAGTACTTTTTTCATTACTTTTTTTTACTAAAGTAATAAAACATGATTTAATTGCTAAACATATATTTTGACGATAAATAATTTTAAATATTTTATAAAGGATTTTGATTATTTGTCAAAATATTTGAATTATCAAATAATTTAAAAGAACTAAATAAAAAATAATAAAATAGAAATAAGCATTATACTATTAAAGAAAAAAGAGTGATAGGATAAATGTATGAATTCCAATCTGAAAAAATAAACGTACAAGATCTAGCTTAGGACGAATGCCTTGTAGGCATTCTAAAGCATTATGTGTAAAATATTTACGACTGGCAATCCCTGAGGGCTAGAACGAGCTTTCACTGTACAATATATATGTAACAAAATATTCGACTTGCATAGCTAGTACGAAAAACTCTAAGCATCAGGGATAAATATGATTATATTTAAGTAATTGTTTATTATATTATTTGATATTTACAAATAAATGTGTTACGTAGACATAAAAAAAATGTTGTTTACCTATCTTTTATTATGTAATATAAGAAAAAAAATGTATACGTCTATTTGAATGTTTTTTTTTATTTAATACATACGATATGAACAGATATCGTAGTGTCGTATTAACTACATAGGCTATTGTGCTAATTGCAAATACTGAATGACAGTAAAAAATCTATACACATGTTACATATTTGTTTAATAGTTTGTTGTAGATATAATATTTTTATTACTTCAAAAACACGTTAAGTGCGTGTTTTCTGATAAAATATACAAAACAAGTTCGAAATAATTTGCGTACATATATGCATATCTATTATAATTTTTTCGAAAATAAACTCCCAACTTTTACAAATGTTTGACGTTTGTTTGATATTGACTCGATAACTTTTCGAAGTTGATATCATCACAACTCGCTGCAATCGCGTTGAAAACGTACAGAAACACCTTCAAAGTGTAGATTTAGTTTCAAAGCAAAATTAAACTTCAAAATCTTATAAGTTAGACTGAAGTAAATACTCATAAATAACCTGAGCTTATAAACTATATATATTAACTATCTAACTAAATATATTATATACTATCTTGCTTTGAAAGATAGTTAAAACGGTCCAGCCTAATATTATTACATTCACACCACGATTCAATTTAGGATCATGTTTACATGTTTATTATAACTTACCTATAGATAAGCTATGGTAAAGGTTGTGTGGTATATGAAAATATGTGTTAAAATGGTGTCAGAACATAATATTGCATTTAGCTAAGAAAATATTGACCGATCGCAATGTAAAGCTGTAGGTGGCCGACTCTATGGGAACGTTAAAGCACTTAAAGCGTAAAATAAGAGAATATAATATAATAATACTATTTAAAAATTGTATCGTTTATAAATAATTATTAAAGTCACGTCTGCTAGTAATATATTATATTAATCCTTCGAACTCATTATCCTTCGAATTTAAATAACATTTTCAATATCAGAATTAATCTGTTAAATTTTAATACCTAGCACTGAAATGTGTGTGTTCAAGTCAAGCTTTACTTTATTTCTACACTATACCTATAACGTTAACAAATTAAATGACTCCGACCGAGAGACCACGGAACAAGATGTAATTTTGTCAATAAATTCAATTTGGCTCTGTCATAAACATAACTTAGTATTCTCGAGTCTATCAAAGTCGCTCTTTCGAATATATATATGATCTCTGAAATGACCGTTAGGTTAGGACCGTATAGGTTGTATATGTATTTAAATACTTACTTCATTGACATTAAAACCACAGAAGAACTGAAATAACTAAGATTTTTTTTGGTTTTTGTTCATATTACGTAATGCTTACTCTTATAAAAATATTTTTTCTTTTAATTTAATATAAGCGTCTGTATGACTTAAAACTTAGGTAGAGCGGGAACGTTTTGAATTTTGCATTATAGAGTGGCCCAATAGTGGCTGTGATAATTTTTATTATTTGTATACTCTTATTTATGAAATTGTTTAGTATATTATTCTAATTCATTTTTAACTTATAATTTCATCACTTACATCATCATCATCATCTTCATCACTTGTTATCATACTTATATATGATATACTTGAATACGATAAAATGTGTCATGGACGACACCGCAGGCGACAGCTAGTATCAATATAACGCATAATAAAATCTTATGAGATTGCTGTGAATGTATACAGGCTGAACGAGGTACAATATCGTATATGATTTTTATTATTACGACGCTTCCCTGGGTTTTCTAGCTTTTATTTTAACAATATAGATACTTACATAGATTACATACATAAAAACTCTAAAATATTTTTTTACTATAAAAAAATATATATATATGTTAGTAATACTCGTATAAAGATATAATATGTAAAGAAGTAATATAAAGATTTACTGTACATATATAATTGTACGCATATTAAAGTTATAGTACAAAAAATAAATATATAATATTAAGACATGTTTACTTTAATTCTTCTTTTCTTTGAATTCTTATAAAGGCTAAGCAAAGCCCAATATAAATTGTAATGCCTTTGTTGTTATAAGACGCTTAACATACTCAAACGATATTTATATTTTCACTTATATAAAAGAAAAAGCTGCTTAATTATGTACGCAGAGCTAAATTTAAAATAGTAAGCATATGTAATTTATTCTTTTACACATCAAGCTCGTGATATAGAATTATGAAATTCGGTATTTTAAACTTCCAATTGATTATTAATGACTAACTTAAAAAAAACCTTGTTACTCTTTCAATATTACAGAATATATTGCATATAAGATTGATTTCATTTAGAGGGTATCGGCATACGGGTACGCGACCCCGGATCCTCGAGCCACCACTTTCATAACCCCATCCAATCCATGGAATTGGTGTCCTTTCCCAATTTTCCAAGTCATTCTTCCTATAATTCCTTTTACTTTCTTGGTTTCTGCCAGTAATGGGTTTGGAGGTCAGATGGTAATCGCTCCATTAAAAACCACAATTCGACACACAAATTGACCGGTATAAGAAAAAGCTGGGTACGACTAGGGCGTCGCCGCTAAACGACACGCAGGTACATCGCCCTACACCTGCGACAAGTGGGCAAGGGCTACCGTGTCAGGTACGGGCACGGCTAACGATGTTAGTACCCAGGCGGAAACTCCGGTTTGCAACATGGAATATTGGCTCTCTAACCGGACAATGCAGAGAACTCACTGAAGTACGCATGAGACGTCGGGTCCAGTGTGCTTTCCTTAAGGAAACTCGCTGGAAGGATAATAAGTCGCGTAACATCGGGCTGGGTTACCACCTTATATATACTGGGTCACATACAGGCAAAAACGGTGTGGCGGTAGTGCTTTCTGAAGAACTTCAGAATGGGCTGCTTGAAGTTGATCTGGCCATCATGAAGTTTTTCTTCCAAAAGAAACCTCAGTACCTTATAACGCATAACAGCGGACCTCATTCAACTCAAATCGATTATTTGCTGACTAGATGGTGTCATATAGGCAGGTTGACAAACTGTAAGGTCATTCCTGGTGAAAACCTTACGGCTCAACATCGTCTCCTTGTGATGGACTATAATGTTACCCCGAAAAAGAAAGTAGCTGACAGGGAGACATGGTGGTGAAATGACCAGGTGCAGGGGGTGATTCGGGAAAAGAAGGCTGCGTGTAAAAAGTGGCAGCACTCCAACTGTCCTGAAAACAGACTGGAGTACATAGCAGCGAAACATGCCAGCAAAAGAGCTTTAGCCAGGGCCCGCATTGAAATTTTGTCGCCATTATGTGATTAGCTTGAAACTGTGGAGGGGCAGAAGCTCATATACAAACTGGCTCGTGCTCGAGATAAAGCAACGCAGGATATTACAAAATATCTCCGCGTCAAAGATTCTCGGGGCACGTTGCTTTATAGTCAAGCCTCTGTGAATGAGAGATGGAGAAGCTACTTTAAGGAGCTGCTGAACACTCAGTACTTTTGTAGTCTTCCTCCTGAATTACCTCCTAACCTCGGACATGTTGCTCCAATGACCCTTGACGAAACTCGTAATTGTGTTCGACGTGCGTCCGGAAAAGCGATAGGACCTGACGACCTCCCAATCGAGGCTTGGAAATCGTTGGGCTCTCTTGGTGTGCTAATACTTAGTGACCTGTTTAACCGTATCTTGAATACTGGAGAGATGCCACATTAGTGGCGGCACAGCTTTATTATTCCTATTTACATAGGAAGGGGCAGTGTTCAAGATTGCTGCTAATAATCAATTCTCAAGCGTTTTCTAGTTCAATGATATTTGTTCCTATTAAACAAACAGGGTGGGTAAATCAATTTCATTAGACACTTGTAAGATTATATCATCACGCGCGGGAAGCATGTAAAGTGAGTGGAGTTCGTATGCTAAAAGCTTTTCAACCGTGATTTGAATTTTTAATTAATATATTTAGTTTTTTTAAATGGTACATTGCGCACGTGAACGTTAACATTACGCACGTGACGGTTGTGATTTCGATTTCCACTCGGAGAAATAATTATTTTTCATTGTGTTTATTTCTCAAGTCTGGCGGCATTGTGCTGGCTTCCGATTTCCTTCCAGTATACAACTAGGATGGAGTTTTTTACACTTGTCTTGTGTGAATGTCTTGATGTGTAAGATATATTGCTATAGATAATGTTTCAGCAAGCGGCTCATAATTAAAAAAAACAATTTGCAATAAAGTAAGACATTAAGTAGAATGAAAAATTGACTTATTTAAATATTTTCGACCAAAGACATAATTGTTATTTGTACAAAAAATACTTAACAATTAAGTTAGGTGTAATAAATATTCAAAATCTTTGCACAAGTTTGTGTTTACATAATTTTATTAGATTTCTTAAAATAAAAGGAAACGCCATCTTAAGTATTACAGAAACACTAATAAGTCGAAGTAACGTTTGTATTAAAAACAAAGTTATCACTTTCCACCACAGATGGCGCTAACATTCACTGTTGTAAAAGTTTCGTAGCGCTTTCGTAGAGATTCCGTAGATCGTCATTATTTAAATTATTTAAATTATTTTATTAAAATTATACATTTTCGTCTTTGTTATATGTAAATACTAATTAAAATGATATTAAAATAATATTTTAGAGAATATCTTTAGTCCTTTTTTTATTTGACGGTCAATTTTCTAATTGATACTTAATATTTATAAAAAATAAAGACCTAATTTAAATCTTTATAATATGTTTTAAGTGATGAATGGAAGCTGCAATTATGCTGTTGATTGGATAACTTAATTGAAATGTGTGTCTCGTTCGGCTAACCAATGGTGCACCAGGAAAGGAAACTCAATACGATGTTGAATCCCAAAATTTAGCAGATACTAGAATTTTTTTAAATCTGTAGAAATCGAATGTTTGAAAAATACTTCGTAACTGTGGAACTAGACATTTTTTCGTTTATTTTCTCTCGTTTTGACTTTATTTAGCAGTTTCTACAAAGACTTTTTATTTAAACTATGTAAGTAAATACAATATTATTGATTTACTTTAATTTACCAATTTAACCGATCCGCCCGTATATTAAAATAAAACATTTGTCAATGTATATGTTTGATTTATGGTTTTCAAATGTACATGGATTTTGATTATAAAAGAATGATTTAAAAAAAAATATCTGTCTTGGGATTATTGAATGTTTAAAGTACCTATTAGCTTAATACATTACTGCAGTTAGACCGTGTCTGATTATAAACAAAGCTGTAACGATTTAAGATATTACTCAACAAAAAATTTCAAAATATTATTGTGATAATAAATATAATACTCCGTCTTATGAAATCAATCATATTTTTCATGTATTTCAAAAATATTGCAACTTTTTTAAAATAGGCATTGACGATAAAAAATTTATAAGTTTTTGTCATAGAATATAGAAAAACGTTTTCTAGAATACGTCGTTTTCATTTATTTTTCACTAATTCTTTGAGAGAATCTTAGCAAAATGTACTTTTTACTACAATTCCTTTCATAGCTAGTATAAAAAACAACCACTTCTATACGAGTTCTCAACGTAGTAGGCTTGTTGACTCTAGTATTTGATTACTGCGTGCTCTATTGTGCTTCGTAGTCAATGCGCCTCGGGGCTACAGTAACAGTGCAGTTGTTTGTTTATTTTCAATTTGCACTATATTTTAGTTAACGTTTAATTAACAAACACTTTACGTGCAACTTTGGTTTAATTACTACGGTTTTTACTTTTTGATTTTGGGTACTTATAAAAATTTACTACTATTCTATTGTTAATTAATTCCAAATGTGATGAAACAACTAAATATAATGTTCTATATTAAATGTTAGAATTATTAATAATAAGTATTATAAAAAAAATATGGATCAAGTTCGAGCACCGAGGGCTCTGTACATATTTCATGATTATAGTTATTCCACTGAAGAAAATACTGCTTATAAAACTTGAGAAAATTAAATTTGCGGTCATATCCATTCATTTCGTATACTGCCAATTTTCAGAACACTAGGTCAACGGGAAGTACCTTGATGTAGGTTTTGATTAGAAGATTTAGAACTCTAAAAATGACACTATACTATAGGCAAATTTCTTTATTACTGTTAACTATGTCATCTTGATGCTAGTCAAATCACACCGTTATCCTTAAGGTTAGTTCAATTTCGTAAATAAGAAGAATATATTAACATTTAAGCATTCGACGTATAAATAATCTAAATAATGTCTCGACTGTTGTAATGCCGAGCCTGTTGAACACCGCAACAAGTGCTGCATCGATCAGCACACCCCCACCCCCTCGCGAACATTTGTGACTTACTCCAATACTTTATAGGAAAAACGTTATTATAGATTGCTAAACGTTTAACTCTTCTAAATTATTTTCCTTTTAAAGGCATTTAAAATCTTTATAGCATACAAAAAGACCTAAAGTAATTTTAAGAATCGAGGTTTTGAGTGATTCGAATGGCTTATTTTACTTACGGAATAAAAGAGGTTGCAATGCCGATTGAATAATGAATTTTAAACTTTATATTTCAATATCTTTAAATAAGTGGCAAATTCAAAACAAACTGCTTTTTTATTAATACGTTCCATGTGCATTTGAACGAGATGTGTACATACATAAAGTTTTTCTTTTTTACCTTTATAAATTAAAATTTGTTCAGCAATTTTTTATACAACACATTTTAATCCTCCCTAATTCTAAAATAAGATGTTCATTGTACGTCGTTGTGACGTCATTGAATAGCTTTAAGTTATAAGTCTTATTGGTAAGAATAGGCTAGAATCTTGCACCGGATCCGCGCTACGTACGATGACCTCTAAACAAAACATGTATTTAATAAGTAATACTTAGACAAAACGCTTTAGAGCGTTACTGTAAGTAAAAATAACTACCCTCCCGGTATTCCCGCATATAGCAGGATAGGCAGAGGAAACCTAGTGTTAAAACACTCTGATTCCCACTTTCCGCCTTATTTTTAATAATTACAAGTAATAATTGTAAGTAATAATTGCAAATAGCGGCGTTACTTCAAGTATTTGTCTATTAATATATTCGAGTGGTCTAAAGTGTAGTACGAAGAACTTATACATACGAGTATAAACGGATTCTATTCGTCAATATTTAATGTTTAAGTACACACAGTATTCAACCAATACTTAAAGCAGTTATCATAAAAAAACTTTTCAAACTATTAACCAGGATTTAAAAAAGCAGTAGCGCCAAAGCGTATTAAGTTTTCTCTATACGAGGATCTGTAGAGAGATTTTCTTTATAAGAGAAAATCATCTCGTTCCCGTTTTATTATGATATCATAAAAACTGAGACTATAAAACTTAAGTCATTTTAAGAAAGCCACTGAATTTTAAAAGTTTTCATGTCGGATTTTATCGTATAAAATTCGCTGAGAGATAGGTTTTGAATCAGTGAAGCTTCATGAAGATTGGTACAAAATGTCTGTAGTAGTACGCAAACTGTCGTAGCATGAAAAATTAAAATAAGTATATTTGGATTAGCACTATAATAATAACATGTTGGCATAAATTAAAGATTTTTATTATATTTTAATATATGAAACTAAAGTATTTGTTTGATTAAACACACTTATCTCATTAGCTGCTTCGCATCAAAAAATATTTTTGTTTTTTATATGTTTTCCATCAAGAAAGCCTATAATTGATATGATGTAGAACTGTACCCACCTTTAAAGTCACCTTAGGCTTTTAGAAAGTGTCGTAAGTTCCTAGTTATTCCCGTTTGACCACGCGGTCAAGTTCATTGGTAAAAACAGTTTTAGTTATGTTTACATATAACTAAGAGGCATGATTAAAAAATGCTCAAGCTTGAGTACGACTTCGTTAAAATTACATATGATTTTTAATAATTTACGTGTATATCAAATGTAATATATCAAATGACACGTAAATTATTAAAAATTATCGATATATATATCGACATAATTCCCATTGTCATTGTCCACAGATACAAAATGACATCAATCTAACAGAAGAAAAGTCTTATAGAATACACTTACGATCGCTAACATCTTTCAAGTACACATTTAATCACTCGTGCTTAAGCCCGTCAACGAGCGCCGTATTCACGAACCTCCCTATATGTCACACGTAATTTTTATCTCATTTTCCCCAAAGAAATATATTTTGGAAACCATTTATGTGGGTAAAAAATAAATTACCACTGACGTCTGACGCGTTGAGATTGTCCAGAGAGTACGTTAAGCGACAATTTTGTTAGTTTCACGTGTACGCGTTGTTTATTGGACGAAACAGATTTTATCGAAGTTTCTATAGATCGAATAGAATAGCCTTCTATATGCAATATATATAATGTAATATAATATAAATAAATAAATATTGTTTTACTTCAGAAATAAAATTGCACGTCTAATGTCCTTGTGTGTATCTAAAGCTGAAAACGAATTCAATCTATTGTTGCGGGATACAGGTGGTCATTGCACCAGTTTAAACAACACATTATAGAATAATGGCTTTATTTTATACAAATATGCCCATCCATACAATATGTTTTATAGACAATTTTTTCGATTATAATAATGACATTACTTGTATTTGATATTAATATTAATGATTATAAATACTATGAAACATTTAAACAAAAATATATAAAAAATCCAAGCTATAAAACTATAAGCAATTTTTAATTTACGCTACAAAAGCTGAACGGTGGCATTCAGAGGGTATTATTGATTTGCTCGTGTGTGCAATATAGGATTATCAGCGCTCGCTTCGGAATATTACGAGCGAAATGCTAGAATCCTCTTATTATGATATAAATAATAAAAAATCATAGAAATACATCAACAATAGGATTTGATATATTTATTACATATAATTGCTTTTTCCTGATTAACTTCTATAGTATTTTTTTAAACAGTCCATATGTCTATTTTAACATTTTTTTATGAGAAAATAAATTAATAATATAGATTTATTTATATTTTAATCTTTCAGTCACATATGGATATCGAAATATGCTATTTCTAATAAATGTAAATGATGTATTGAATATTTTTCATAAAAGTGAAAATTTTATGTTGATTTTTCCATAAAATTTCCTCACATATTGCAAATTTTTCAAGTGCGCTTGTAAAATAAATTAGAAGCACTCTCCGGAGAGCTGCTTCTTGTACTTTTTACTTCGTAACTCTGTCATCCAATGTCAGAAAATATGGAATTTTTGCTCGTGCTTTTAAATCGCAATACGAAAGAACTACTTCCAAAAGTTTTGCTAGTACATTTTGCTCAAGTACAATTTATTACTTTATTTATTTATCATAAGAAAAATTATTAATAAAAATTTGCTTTTCAAAATTATTGCTTGATAGGAATCGATCTTGGGAAATGTATGGTAAACTTCTAACTGACGCTGTCAATTGTAGTAACAATACAAGAAAAACATGCAATTTAGACAACACTGTCTCATTTGATATTTGTACGCTCATTATAGGTTTTGTATAGGCAAAATATTAATAAATAATATTTAAAAAAGCTGCAAAACACGCTTTTATGTATGACGCTTTTTAAGACATCAGAACGATAATCTTTCTACATTTTTTACGCAATACATGTTTAAAATAAAAATTGATTTAAAGTAGTGTTAATTAAAACTATTAAAATTTAGTTTTTAGTTTGATATTCATAATAGCATAATAGTATTTTTTAATTATTATTTATTTTTATTCTTATTATTGTATTGTAATCGGTACTCAATAAGTAAGGAAAGTTTCGGATTACTCCGACGATTTAAAGTCAGTCGAATTAATTTTAAAACTATTGATTGCCAAGTCAGCATGAGGTCTTTTGAGTACACTGTTCCTTAATGGATGTTCACCGTCAAAGGACCGTTTAATTACAGAAGTTACATGAACTTATTTAGAGGCTATACATATACCTATATGTATGTGCATGTATGTGGTCTGAGTGAATTAAAAAAAGAAGAAGCATAATATCGTATATATATATATATATATATATATATATACATATATATATATATATATATATATATATATATATATATATATATATGTATATATATATATATATATATATATATATATATATATATATATATATATATATATATATATATATATATATATATATATATATATATATATATATATATATATATACATGCGCCTGTTACCCTAAACAGTTGAATTGATTTAAGTAAATTTTGGTAGGTATGTATTTATAAAAAAGATCTTGGATGGCTTGAAAATAAATTAATAATTCAGCTAAACTTTAAGAAATAATGTAATCTGCCGTGTTCACTAGTATTAAACTCATATATTAAATATCAGTATCATTTTATTATATAAAAAACCAGTAAGTAACATTTATCCAATTCTTACGAGAATTAAGTATTAGGATACTGAATAAATAAAGCAGAGGATTGTCGTAGCGCAGAGGGACAGCCTCTGCTTGTAAACACGACGGTTTGTGGGTGGGTTCGATTCCCAATCGGGGAGATAGGAAATCGACAAACCGACCACAAACCGTCGCGCTTAATTTAATTTTTTTCGTTCTGGTAACAAAGCAAAAGCGCGGCGTCAAATTTCGCCACTCAACACCCAATGATTCGAATTGTGAAAAGTGGGGAACGAAGTCTTAATACTAGGTTTCTTGAGCCTACGATTCCTTCTATCTACCCTCCTATGTGTGTATTTGTATTGGGATACAGCGTGATGCTTAAAAATATAAATAAATAAAACATATTTCCGTTATACTTACCGATAATATGAAAGACGATTATATTCCTGAATAGCAGAAAGACATTATTTTTTTATTTAAATATACATAAAAAGTATATAGAATTAAATGAAATAACAAGCACAGGGGAAAAAAGTCTGACTGTACAATGGATAGTTGTGAGTTCGATTCCCACTCGAAGGATTGACTTATTTACATCTCCCCGATCTGTTAAAACAAAGAGATATAATTTCGGCCACTCATCACCTAATGCCTCGAATATGGAACGGAAATGCAGTAAAGTGCTATATACAAAATGAAGCTTTAAAAATTTTCCTCGCCATATTTCTAAAAATATTAAAATACCGTATATATTTCTGTTACGTTTCAAGCTGATAAGTGAGTCTCTTTGTGATATGCTTTATATTATCATATTTTAGTCCGCATTTTGCATTCCTTTATAACAGGCTTAGTTGTGGCTGGCTACAATATTACTTTGCTTCATTCATTCTGGCAGCCATAACCATTTTCTTGAGCTTTTCAATATTGTAGCTTTCTCTAATACGTAAAACGTTATGAGTAAAAGTTACTATTCTCTTTTACGATCAATCATTTTTATTATATTTTTACCTTAAATACTTACTTACTATTTTACCTAATTTTGTACTAATGTGTATGATATATAATGATGATGTGTGATGAATAATGTATGATCTAATTTTATACTATCTATTCTCAATTTTTTCTATATCTTATATAAAATATTAATGTATTTTATTACATTCATTTTGTATTTCAAAAATGTCTTCCGCAAACCTCACGATTAAGAAGCTGAGCGAGATTTCAATCACAAAACCACTTTATGGTATCTCGTAAAGCCGAAATAATTACGTCTTGTTGACCTACAAACTTCTTGTTATTATTTTTATTATTATTGAAGGAACACATAAAATACAACTCTACACCTTGATCGAATCTTTGAAAATCTTTAGGAAGTAATTTTATGAGAAAAGTTAATTTTAATGTTAAATTCGAGCTATTCAAATGTTTTTTTAGGACTTTGTCTTACCAAGCCGGATTTCAAGTCCAAAAGTGCGCGAAATACGCAAAAACTACTGCATTACTGAATTTTGGTATATAATAATAGATTAGAGTATATGTTTGTATACTGGTGTTCAATGTAGGTCCCATAAAAATTGAAATCTGATAAAGTCAAGTTACTTCAATTACAGATAACTACTGAATAGTACTGAATTTTGACTTGTCAATAGTTTAAAGCCTAAAATAACATGTAGTAACCTGAAAGATTAAAAACACATTTGTCTTGTAGATTTAGAATATATATTCCAATTACGAGAAGTGAATATTATAACAAATATGTATTTAATATATTAGAGTAAACCTCAAAATATCGAAGATTTGAAAATGATGATTGTGATGTGAAAATATCAAAATGAGATTCAGTTTCCTAAATAAATAATCATGTAGTTCCAGCGGGTGAAACTGTGATCTAGAGAGGGTGAGGTCTATTAGCAAACTATAGAGGGATATCTCTGTTATACACTTCTACTTCTACCATGTATAAATTAATGTAGATAATTTCGAAGTTTCACTTTAAAATTATAGTTTTTTTATCAAAATTATAATAATACGAATAAAGGTCACTTTATTAACATGATGTTAGAAAAGTGTAAATCCAAGCTTTTTAACATTATTCTTTAGTTGATGGTCTACTTTTTCAAGATCCTTTAAAAAGCTTTTAACTAATACATCTAGAGATAGAGTGCGGCCTTCATATTTTATTTACTTACCGCGAAATTTAAAGATGCTGTTTCAGAGATCGTAGAAACACGTTTACCACCAACAATAAGTCCCTTACGATTTATATTCGGTATTTTATCTGCACCAGATAATGAGGTCTTCGAGGTCTTCGATTTGAGCCGAAGTTGTACTTAAAATCAGAAAATTAATAATTATATTTAAAAAAACATGAATAATAAACAACCTAAATTAAGCTAATAAGGCGACTTTAATTTATCTACATTTAATTTGTCTATAAAAATTGTTACAATTGTTAATAAATAACCAACTTGCTAATCTTTTCAAAATATTAAGAATATGTATATTTTTTTCATTAAATAACTAAAAAGTGATTGGCTTGTTTTGCATATCAATATTTTGTTTTAATTTTTTTCGTTCCTAACGTAATAGTCCAAGAGCGCAATACCAGAAACTTGTACACTTGTAGGTATGCCTCTCTCGTGTCGTCCACCGTCATCAACTTCTTCAAACACGTCTTCATGCTTTTTACCTAAGCTTCACCCAGTATCATCAATATTATGATCTCAATTTCAAATGAGATCTCCCTTTACATCTCATACCACTCACTTGGCGCTATATATATATATATATATATATATATATATATATATATATATATATATATATATATATATATATATATATATATATATATATATATATATATATATATATATATATATATATATATATATATATATATATATATATATATATATATATATATATTATTTACCAGTAATATTCTGCAAATGTACTTGTCATTCTGTGCGTGTCTTCTTTGCGGAATCGATCAACTTGACTTATTACTGATTCCACATTATATTTCCTTCAACATTTTGCAACCAAATTAAAGTAAGTAAAGCAGTAAAGATAGAAAGTAAAAAAAAGAAATAATTATAAAAAAAAATACTATGTAGTTCTTATTAAATATATAGCCAATTATTTTACAATTAAGAGAAAACGCACGTCACCAATATGACACTCAATATTATTTATATTTGTTTAAATATGTTACTTTAAGTTACGTTACGTTTTATAGAACTAAATACATATTATACATATATACCCAATACAAAATATTAAAAAAATAAGAGAAACGCGATGGTTGTCGGTCCTTTTTACTTCTACCATTCAATAAGCAATCTCTAGAGGTCGTATGGAAAGCAGATAACAAAGTCACGTGACACTATCTACACTGGTATATACGAGACAAAGGATTAATTAAAAAAATATATTACAATATATTTTATAACTTTTTTTGAAGTATTAATCCACACTAAGAAAAATACTTTTGGAAATACATATAAAAGTTTGAATGTAGCGGAATACAGCATACCCTAAGAATATTAATCAACTTAACGTTCAACGTAACCTCCGCAAAAAGGTTCTCGTAACCACGTAACACAAAAGGTATCAAGATATCAACATAAAGATCGCCATTAGTATCATCCTTTGTAATATACGGAGTAGCATTAGCTATTTCGTTAGGTATTTCACGTATGACCTAGATTAGATGAAATGACGATAGGAACATAAAGCGGTGACCAACCGAGCCCATCAATATTTGAGCAAAACACAAGTACTCAAGCGGCTGAACATGGACAAACAACATTTTGTATATATATACATATTACATTATATTATAATTTTCTTAATCTATTTCTTCTTCTTTTATCGTTTAATATGTTTTATATCTTATTTTGTATACTTGGTTGTGGTTACACACACGTGGCTTCGCTTGAACTATACGACTGTTTATTACATAAACTGTTCGCGTTCTATATTTTTAACAACTTGGATGACTTTAACACTTAAGATTTCCATAAAAACTTCTGATTGTCTTGAAACAGAAATACAACCAATATTTACTGTACTTTAGCTGATCTATTGTATTTCTACATCAGGTGTTCCACGCCCTCGATTTTTGTATATCAATGTAAAGTGCTTTTCATATTTAATCATTTTTGTGAAGGCAGCATTTCATTATTTCTTATAATTCAGCTGGACTGCTTTGGTTATGCATCAGATATGCCAGTGCCATCAAAGTAAATTATAGCTTAGGCAGAACACTGGCAGGCCCAGACCTGACAGGTAGTCAATAAAAAAAGTTACATACAAATCTGTCCAGTAGATCCTAAGATCAAATAGATAGACATAGATTTGCATTCTATCGGTGTTTTACATCTCCCTATATAACTTTCAATGTACCGAAAAAAATATTTACAAATAAAATTATTTTTTTAATATTTTTATATCGAATTTTTAGAAATCTTTTATGTACATAATTTAATTATATATCCTTTTATTAAATATATGGATATTTATTTTTATTTGAGTTTATATACCTACAACATGTTTACTAATGTTAAAGAATTTGTTTGGTTAAACATACTAACCTCAGGAACTAAGGGATAGTTCATTTATCAAGGAAGCACCTCGTGGTACGATTAGTGTTACTTCTTAGTTATTTCCATTTGAATATAAAGGACGAAAACACAAATAAAAATACTTTGCTCTATAAATATTGAACACAGTAAAAAAATTCATCTTTAATTATAAATCCATTGAATTTTATTGAATTCAAAGCTATTCATGTCATAAAATAGGTGTTTAAAATTGATATGATATAAAAATACGCAAATTAGTTAAACAAAAAAATATATAATTGAAAATGCATAATCGAAGTTTCAACGCTTCACATGAAAGCTTATTAAAACTTTTCATCACGAAACAGCTTTCAGTTTTTTGTGAACTTTTTCCGCCATATTGTAGACGACCGTTATTATTATGCAAAATGGTTAAAAAGGCCCCTCATTCCTCACTCAGTGCTTAATTGACACATGTGAAATTTTACTGTACTATAGCTATTAGGTATATTTTGTAACTTGTATAATTTATGACTCGCCTATAATATTTCCATATAACCTCTTTTTGTTACCTGCAAAATAAAACAAGTAAGAGTTTTGTATCATATTTGACATATTCTAAGTGTTACGAGCTGTGACCGTGGGTTAATCAATTAACGTGATTAATATAGCTTAAAGTCATCCTCGATAAATTGAGTATTCAACACAAAAATAAGTTTTTAATTCGAACTAGTTTGTTCCTTGTACTAGTGAGATACTGAGATTAGTATATACAATCAGAAGGTTTTTAAGCTTTTAATCATATCTATAGTAAAGATACTAAATTAATATCTTAACATTAAATCAAGCGTATTTACCTCATAAGTAACTTGAACGTATTCAAATCATACATATTATACATACGTATACAATTTGGGTACCTACTATGAAAAAATTTCAACACGAAATTTCTTAAGATTAGTACTTAAGCTTACGAAAATTCTTGAGATTAAATTGACAAAGAGTGCTCTGCACATTGAATGTAGTATACGAGGCTATGCTCGTATTCTCGAGACGCCCTGCATGACCTTCCGTACCTGTTGCTCGCCCAGAGAAAGTGACGCGCCCGAAATGCGCCGCCGCCCTTGGTGATACCAGCTTTCAAGTTTATGTATATTTAACAGCAATATTTAATTAAATTATAAATATTTATTTATAATAAATATTTTCTAAAAATACTATTAATAGATCCAAATTAATATATTTTTATCAAAAACAAAATCTTGTCTTAAGTATTAAGATAGATATAAATAAAATTTTATAAATTTTACTGTGTATTCTATAATTTGCAAAAGTCATGGCTGGAAACGAGAATACGAGAAGAAAAAAGTACTCTATTTTCCTTCCTAGCCTTGACTTCTTATTTACATGGACACATAGATGTAAACGTCACATTGCATTTAATACACAATGCACAATTATATCAAGTGAGCTTAACGAGGCGTTCGACAAGTTACCTGTGGGGTAATAAAATGTGGAGTAAGATGCTCTCGCCCGGGTAACACTGGCCCGGGGAGCGGCAGTTTGCGCGAGACGCGCCACGGGCCGCGCGCCCCTGTAAATCCTTTTATACGCGTGTATTAACAGTGATCTATATACATATATATTGAACTAATGGGTAAAGCCATATAGGTAAAGCTAAATGAATTTAAGGCCAAGAATATTTGCGGTAAAATATTCCTCTAGTTCAGTTATAGTGTCGATATTTTGGACTTTAAATGTTCCTTTAAGTATTTATGTAGTATTGGTTGTAAATTGTACGTAGTAAAATAATACAAACTTTCAAACAAAAATTTGGTAGAGTTTTAAAGCTTTTTGAGCTTACACAACAATCACTTTTGTCATATAACTTGAAACGATTATTTGGCGAGAGACATCTCATTTTCATAAATGATAATTTGAGATCCAGTGTTTTATAGCTTTTTTTACAAACTACAAACGATAAAAGCGTTACCTTAATAAAATAAATGCTCTAAATCAATCAATAACATTTTAATCCTTTTACGATGTTTAAGATACAAACTAAAAATCTTAGAACATTCTAGAACGTTACTTAACACAAATCGTTTCCAGTTAGCATTAGACATAATTTGATAGTACTAAACAGATCCACAGGCCGCGGCAGAAAACTGCTAATTTAAATAAATCTGCAATCTACTGAGATGATCTTTCCTGAGATAACTCGAGGCGCAACAGTTCGCTGGTAATCTACACCGTATTATTCGATTGTAGACGTAATTTTTATGCTTTCCATTTAAACTTACGCACTTACTATGAACAATTATTTTATAGATGTTAAATTTGTACAAAGGTCATTCAAAATAATACATTTTAAGTATTTATGTACTTTGGTATTATATATTATATATTTGGTATTATATCTGAGGTTCATTTGAACCAAAATTAGGCTGAGATCTTCCCTCCGATATATACATTTCAGTGACCCACTTTGCAGGTTCTCTTTCGTCACATCAGTTAACATATATGTACTTACATCTTCGTATGAATATTTGTACATACTACAATTATTTTGATATATTCCATGTAGATTTATATTCATTCTATTTGTTATTAATTTAGAGTATATCTTAAATTCCCCATAGAGGATTTCGATATCGGATCGAGCGACACAGGTTCTTAAATATACTTTGCATAGTAAGCGTTTCGTGGGATACTGTAGTCGTTAAAATTACCATTGTTTTTATTTGATTAAATTACTCGATCCGGTAAAAGGAAAATAAGAGGACGAAGTTTAAATATTTTACTTTAAAAGCAATTGGTAAATATCGTTATAACTGAACTATAGCTGTTCTTATAAAAAATGAACTAATTGTATACACAAGGCTCTTAGAAATATATTTAATCTCTTATGAATTATATTTAAAACAATTAACTATAATACATTTCACAAGTAATTTTAAGAGCAAACAGTGTCATAAATAAAATTTTGTTTCGATTTGGAAAGTTAATTATCAATAAAACTATAAAATAATAATTTGAGCTCGACGTAAACAAACGCCTACATACTACGTAGTACAACCGGCGCCCACGCAGCCGTCTACGAGAGGCGTGTCGGGTGTACGACAGTTTAGTTACGTAGCATAATTTGAACGTTAAATATATTTTTAATATATTTGAAGGTTATATATATATATATATATATATATATATATATATATATATATATATATATATATATATATATATATATATATATATATATATATATAAAAAACAAACTGCCTACATACTACGTAGTACAACCGGCGCCCACGCAGCCGTCTACGAGAGGTGTGTCGGGTGTACGACAGTTTAGTTACATAGCATAATTTGAACGTTAAATATATTTTTAATATATATATATATATATATATATATATATATATATATATATATATATATATATATATATATATATATATATATATATATATATATACATATATATTTAAAATAATATTTTTAAATGTATCAAATGCAGATGATTAGGTATTATATTATTAGAAATTGTAATTTTTTTGAATATTGTATGTTTTTGTATTGTTCAGTTAGTAGTAAACATGTTTGTTATAATACTTAATTTAAATTATCTTCTATGAACATTATATATCGGGTGTAAAGGGTTTAATCGAATAAGCCTTCTGTGTATAGAAGGATAGACAGAGAGTACTTAATGCATGACATTGCATCTTCATTGGTGAAACTCAACGCCGCGGGTACTAGAATACTAAGTACTAGAATATACATAACACTTGCTCTGTCTAACTTTATATAGTAAAACAATTCCTTTCAACAACATACAAGCGTAAATATGCATAGAATTTAAATCACATTTTAACGTACCTTTTAGTAATTCTATCTTTGGTGTAGGAACCTCGCTAGTGCGTTTATAGTGGAATAGTTTACGAGATGGCGTCTGAGACATATCGAATAAACGTCCGTGTGAACGCCTTTATGAAATATAAAGTAAAGAATATTAGCAAACCAACTTTAGACGTAAATAAATATATGTATATTTATAATTTACAGAATGTACAAAAAACGTAATACAAATTAAACAACGAAATTTTACCTAAATATAAAAAAAATAATACATACTACTACATATTTTCTTATCGTGTATTCAAAAGTGAAGTGACATATTATTTGTAAATGAAGAAATGAGAAGAGAGTAACAATGAGTGGGTTAGGCCCTCCCGGTGTGTGGGCGGCTCAAAAAAGGCTGGAGTCCTGGGCCAGGGCGGCCAGGGAAAGGACTTCGAGCGCCAGTAGCGGACAAAGCCACAACTCTACAGACAGCTTCGGTGAAGATAAATCACATGGCAGCCCTAGTGTATGTAATTTATTGATAATTTAAAGTATTTACTCACATTTCTATAAAATATGTATTAATTACTTAAAGAAAACATAAAAATTTGAACGCAGCGGGATATCTTTAAGTATTTTTTTATCCTCAGTGTGGATTATATCTTTAAAAATAATAAAAAAATATATTAATATTTTGTATTTTAAAATAATTGTTCTTAAACAATGGTCCATGTTCTCATACGTTCAAAATTACCATAAGGCCGTCATGGGTCATCGGGTAGGGTAGTAGTGTAGCGTCTGAGTACAAGCGCGATGGTAGTATGTTCGAACCTCACTTAGAGACATTTTTTATTTACTTGCTCTGGTTTCCCAAATTTAGACGGAAAGCGAGAAATAGAGCACACAAAGCAAGAAGACTTAGAAGAAGATTTAGGTATCAAATTTCAAATGAAAACAGTAGCACAAATTATAGTATAAAATAAAACATTATAAGCATAATCTAAATAAATATTTCTCTTATAGAAACAAAAAAAATCGGTCAAGTGCGAGCAGTACAGGTTTACGTACCTATTTAATGATTGTAGGTATCCGGTATCCGCTGACGTAAATACTACTTTTAAAAATTTACAAACTTGAATTTGCCGTCGTATCCACTTATATTGTACTAGCGACCCGCTCGTGGCTTTGCCCGCTTAAATAAACTGAATAACGTTGGTTTTGAAATGTTATACCTTCGACATTATATTGCAATTCTTCGATTTTCACGGATATACTCTCTCTACTCTCTATATCTATCTTTATCTCTATTATCGAAAATTGTATACACAATGTATGTATTTCTTGCATGAAACATATATGTATATTATTTTTATTTTTATTTATTTTATTAATTATTTTTATAAAATATGCAATATTTTTGTAATAAGTTTTTGTTACTGAACGCTTTTCTAGTGTATAATATTATTTTTTTACCAATATCCACTTATTATAAGATATATAACTGTATCCAGCGTTTCCACCCGTATAATTGCGGGATCCATATAGAATTTAGTCTACGTCCTTTTCCAAGGTTCCATCTACTGATATCTATACTAAAATTCATTAAAATCGGTTCAGTGGCTTAGGCGTGAAAATGTAACAGACAGACAGAGTTACTACGCTACGCATGCTACGCATGTATAATTAGTAGAGATGAAATGAACTACAACTATAAGTTTGTAATGGTTTCTTTCTGTTTTAAACTTATAAATTGTCAGATTTGAGTTTACTCGTCAAATTTCGTAAGCCTAAGTCAATGATATACAACTAATAAAAGTCGACAAACCCAAATTTGATGTCATACTCATTTAGTATGAAATGAACTACAGTAGCCTACTGAATATATCTATCTATTTTTCCTTTGGTTGTACTATAAGCTCTAACTTATTACCAAATATCATAACTTTCGGATGATGGGATGTACCCTACAGGGTACCTACAGGTTTCAATTACGCGACGATTTTCATACAAAATGCAATAAAAATTAAACAAAAACGTTCATATATATTGATTGCGTTGACTTAGAAGTTTGATTTTTACTGCGCGTCAAGAAGTCATCGACTTGGATATTTGATATCAATTTCAGCTTGATTCTTTCAAGTTATTTAGAGAAAATGGTCTTGACAGATAAGTTGATACACACACAGACGGACAACAGAGTGATCCTGTAAGGGTTCCATCTTTTTTCGTTTGTGGTACGGAACCCTAAAATGACTAAAATTATTCACTTTTATTAATATCCCATTCTTCAAAAATAATGTTTAATATGTTTTCAGTTTATGCGTTGGTTATACCAACTCGGTACTTATTGTACGGTGAAAGTCGTATATTAGTAAGAAATATAGATAGTAAAACTCGGTCGCGCTTACGATTCTTCAAATCGCTATATCCTTTACCCATAATATCGATTCGCTATATTTCTCTAGCTTAGTTGGTCAGATTAATGAAATTACAATGATATTAATGAATGAGTGCTTACGTAAATTATATGTTTACTAATATTTGTACATGAAAAGGCATTTGTACATGACGAGTAAGTTAGCTAATATCTGTCAAAAACTCAGTAATAATACGAGATATTTGTAAGAAAAATTATGACTCATTCTCAATGAGAGAATTTGATAAGAGAACGATACGGTGATGCCATCATGACGTAGTTACGACGTGAAGCTTTCTTTCATATTTTTTTAAAAGACTAGTGTCTAGTTTTTTAAATCTAAAAAAGCAGCTTTACGCTTTTTCTCGCATATCGTGGTAGGTAGAGGGAACCTAGTGTTATAACACTCCGTTCCCCACTTTCCACCCAATTGTGGGATATTGTGTTTTGAGTGGCAACATTTAACGGCACGATTACTCTAGAGTAAGAGCAGAGAGAGAACAAAAAATAAAAATATTATATTTTCTCTATGTAGGGGAACCTAGAAGCGTTTTGCGAGCTTTAACAGTACTATGTTGTCCTTTTACAATCAAATACCCCACGACATCCTTAACTACTACACTGTTTTGTAGTATAATCCACTATTTGAATACACTAGTCCAAAATAACTTATCGAAGAGGACAAAATATTTTAGAAATTTCAACGTGCATCGCTAACTATTGCGTTCAATAGTACGCCCATAAAAACTTTTTAATATATGCTATAGGTAAATATAAAGAAATCATGAAAAATATAAAAAAGAAATATTTGTATATATCTATCTATATATTTCGTAAAAACAAATTATGACAAAACGTTATACAAAACTGTACGAGGCAACATATTTTTACATTTCATAAAATGTAGAGTTTCTTTTGTTTTACAATTCAAAACAAGGGCAAGAAGTCGGTGTACCATTCCCAGTCTCCCTTTTTTCCTGTTTCCTATTTACCTGGCCAGCTTTTAATTAATTACTCGTAGCTTTTCTAAGAGCTGAATGTATGTATGTTGATGGCACGGTTGCATGAGAGCATATACGCAGGAATGTCTTTTTCGCACATTCTACACGAACGCTTTAATTTATTCCTTTTCTAAAAACTGAAACAAAATATGACTATATAATTTAAAAATCGACGGTAATTTTAGACAGAAATACCTAAGTTTATATATTTGTAAACTGTAACCTGTAACTTAAAATAATTTAAGAAATCAATGTTGCTGTAATATGCTTTAAATGGATGGATGGATGGATGGATGGAATTTTTTTTCTTAAATTAATTTAAGGTTTAAAGAAAACAATTAAATTTATAAGAGAGAATTTGTAGATCTTATATTTCAGTCAAAGATTCATTCATTCAGTCATATATTAACTATATTACATACTGAGCAAGATGTATCAGAATCACTTCTGTCGAAACGTAGCGATAGCGTACCGTAATAGAGACTAAATGCTTCTAGTTCAAGATATTACCTAGTTAAGTTTATTAGTATTCCTGCTTTTTATAATGTTCTATATTATTCTCTTTTAATTTCTAGTTTAAAGAGATTTTTTCTTAACTATGAATTTTATTAATTCTTTTCCCATAATTCTATGAAACGTAGATATACTCAAGCTTTACTTACTTACTTAAGAGGCCTTGAGTACCGTCCAAGCACTCTAGCATATCGAGCCATATGTTTTTATCGGGCTACTTTAAAGTTCACTTACACACAATCGTACTCTTTACAATTTAATTATATTGCTAGCATCTCCTTAGCAAGATTGTACAAATGTCCTACCTCTATCTCCCATACTATTTAATTAATCTCCCATATTATATATTTATTCAATACTTCAAACAAAACTGGAAAATGAAACCGTGAAACTGAAGATCTGTATTGTGAATAAGTATATTATACCAAAAAAAATCTTAAATCGTCTATTTTACATAAAAAATTATTTTTAAATTTAACCCCACACTATTTCCCATAAAAAAGTTTTTAATTGCTCAGACTAGCTTTAATCGGTTTCCGATTCAGCAGATGCACGAGCAAATAAATAAAAAGAACTAAAACAACATATGTGCTTCATCGACTTTTATGCTACGTTAAAAGAATATCCGTGTTCAATTAAAAAAATTGGGCCAATCATTCGGCTATATCGATACGCAATGTCCTATATACTCTTGCATACTATATGTATATGGAAATTCAATATATTGATTGACTGATCAAAATTCATCATTTTCTTTGTTTTTTTTTAACCTTACATGAGATAGACAGAGAGAACCTACTCTATTCTCCGCTTTCCTCCTTTATCCAAGACCTTAAAAGTTCGTTGGCAAAACTCAACAGAAAATAATTGAATCACCCATCACTAGGGATGGTAAAGACAAACTTAAAATCATTACGTTTACAATCAGACGTCGCGTCGTGCTAACATGACGCCCACGTATTCAATATTAGCAAAATATAAATTAATTTAAATAAATAAACACAGTAATCTCACCTGAAATATTTATATATAACATATAGTAAATACAATTGAAGAGTATGTTTGTGATTTCAAAATTATTGTATTTTTTCAATGTCATTTTAAATTTTTTGTCTGTCTATTTAACTTTTTGCCTGGGCTAATCTCTGAAATAAATAATATGCCTAATAGATAGAGGAGGTTGTAAAGCAACATATAGACTACTTTTTATCCCGAACTCTATTTTTATTCCTTAGGCGGAGTGATTCTGAAACAGGATTTGTTTATACTATAAATTAATGGTATAGTAGAGTAAATCCAAGAACATCAATGGTGTTCGATATAATGCTTAGATAAATATTCGTGTAGCTCAAACGGGCGAAGCCACAGCGGGTCGCTAGTTTTAATAATAAATTAAATAACCCTCGAAGAGACGTTAAGGATTAAAGCAGATCATGAATATCCATTATGAACCTCTCCTTTCAATTAGGAGATAAAACAATAGCGTCAAATTTAAAGTAAACCAAGCGTTGCCACTGTGGGCATCGCAAAGAGTGAAATGCATTAGGGTGTGGTAAAACAAAGCCAATTATAGCGCGTCCGGAGCACTAATAAATTATGAGTGGAAAACAACGAAGCACGAACAGAATGAAAAATGTATAACACGACAAGAGACGGTACTGTACCGTTATTTATGTATCTTCTTAAAATATTGAAGAAATTTACACTGTAATATGCATATTGTCATACTTAATTAATAAACACTTTGTAGAGACTTGTTTACTATCACTTATTATAAACATTTTCTTCGCAAAGCATCCGTTCTCAAATTTGTGCACATATACGAGATATGGCGTGTTGAAGATCAGGGCTCAACGCTACGCTTTCTCTTTCCAGAGCAAGCAATAAAAAAATCATTGCAATGAGAGGGGATTGAACCCACGAACATGAAATATTTATAAATATTATTTTTTTTTCTTTCTTTTTAGGGTTCCACAACTTAAAAGGCAAAAGGGAATCCTTGTAGGATTACTTTGTTGTCCGTCTGCCAACACAATCAAAATATATAATTATATACTTCCCGTAGCCCGAACCATTGTGTTGTGTTCCAAATTATATAATTTTTTTATTGTGGTGATGTATGAAGTTTTATTGATCTCTCCTGAAAATTAGACATAAGCACACACATATAGACTATACACTATATTACAAACAAAGGAAAACGTCCGAAAATTGTAAATTTATAGACTTATCCTAGACCAAACCAGACTAGAAAAAACCATTAAAAACTCGTTCATTTCATATAAAAAAGAGTGCGAGTACGACCGCAAATTTATGTTTAAGCATTTTTATAAGAATATTATAATTTTTCTCTGCGGAATACCTACAATCATGAAATAGGTACGGAACCCTCGGTGCGCGAGCACTACTCATACTTGACGGATATTTTTTGTACTCAGTTACTGCAGTAAATGGGGTACGCAGAATGAGATGTGACCTTGATGCTCACACATTTTCAAGTGACCAAGTGACACTAAGTTCTCTCGGGCAAAAAACTCAACAGAACTAAAAATGTAATTCTCATCATCAGATGTAATTGGTTACAACATTTCCCACCTGCACCACAACGGCATAATATTTTTTATTCGACATATATATTCGGCAGATTATATTTACACCAACGTGACTGAGGTGCTGCTGGACATAAAATCAATAAAATATTTTTCCACAGCAATTTAAAACTAATTTTATTGGTTTTGTTACTATGTGTGACTCAAATCTTGCTATTGAAACGAGTGAGGTAAATTTTCATGCACATGTTTTCGTCTACTAAATTCCAACTCCTTTTACGGATTCTAAAAGTGTTTGAATTTTTTTATTTATATTTTTCATGATAGTATGATATAGCTTTACCACCAACCACAAAATGTAATAGAGAAATCGATATGTATATGATATCTCGTATGGCAAAGCCTGAACGTGTCTAGGTGGGTATAGTCGCTAACGAGCGTACACAACTTGTCATACAGGTTTGCGCCACACCCTATTAAATACAAAGTACTCTAATTATTCATAAACTATCTAACTAACGCATGATATTTGATGATCAAATTAGATTTTCATATATTCTCTAAGAAATAATATTGCTGTATTTGAAGACATTATGTTAAAATCGATACGGCACAATGACGAAGAACACTGAAATATAATTTTGATGTAAGCATTGATGAGAATGAAAACAGGATCTACACACAGTATGGTCACTAAACTTGCGACACTATACTGATTCTTCCGTACATACATATTTAGTAACTCTCCATGCATCATATATAAATTTATACAGGTCAAGGACGCTAATATATAATCTAGCCTATCCACAGGGTTCAAAAATATATTATATGTGACGACACATTTACTTCGCCCATTGCTTTTCGGCTATAAATTCGTAAATCAATAACGTTTATTATCCTCCATTACGCCCTTATTACGCCGTGTTATATTTGGCCTACATATCTGATTTTATGCTATGATTTTTAGTTATTACTACACATACCACTGATTTTTTCCTCCACGTGGTTATATATTATATCGTAGTAAGAGAAGAAACTACTTAGAATTCCATGGATTTACCGTACTAATATCGGGCCCAACGCTTTGTAGGGTGATCTATTCCGAACAGAGCGTAGGACTTGCGACCCAAAATTCCTCTCTCTATCTAACCAAAATGCTTTTGCTTATACTTTTACTGCCTTCGAAGTACATTCCAGAAATTATTTGATGCTATTTCTTGACCAGTCCCAGATCCTTAAGAAAACTATAGAGATTTTGCTCTTATGCCCCTCGCCCCTACTTCTACGGCGTGTAAATTAACTCGCATCCTGTTCCTGGTCAGTTAGCTCGTCGGCAAATTCGAAATATTATATAGGGATATTTGCTTCTCATGGAAATGAAATTTCTAGCAGTATAAGACGCTTTAGGCTTAAAGAGTAGAGGAAGAGATCCGATCTGGATGTCAAAATACTAATATATCCTGGGGGATTTTATACTATTTCAGCCAAACTCTATTGATTGTTTCTTAGTATTGACCGCTATTCAAGAGTAGGTACCCTATACATTACTAGCAAGTGCTTTACTATTATTATTACAAATGTATAAAGATTTTATAACTTTACCCCATTTTACCAAACTACTTTGTTCGGGAAAGTTATTTGTTGTGCCATTTTAAAGCTAAATATTACTTTATAGGTTGATGGTCTACTTTCAAGATGTTTTAAAAAACTGTCATCAAGAGATAAAGTGCGTCCTTCATAATTTATTTTCTAACCAATAAATTTAAAATTCATTCTTTCCGCCAATTATAAGTGTCGGATGTGATGTGATGTTATGTGATTATGTGTAGTTATTGTTGAACTAAAACCGATAATCCCGATTCTCCTCGTGCCTGAGTAGTTTCTCCTATGAGAATATATATATATATATATATATATATATATATATATATATATATATATATATATATATATATATATATATATATATATATTATATATATATATATATATATATATATATATATATTCTCATAGGAGAAACAACAATTTTACAATTTTTCTGTGTCTGCTTGTTCCGGCTAATCTCTGAAATGGTTGGACCGATTTAGACGAGACTTTCACTGACAGGCACAGCTGATGTAATAAGGATACTATACAAGAAAGGCTACTTTAGAAAAATAATGATACTATAGTAAATACAAGTATATTGATCATGCACAATGGATTTCGTATAACATATCGAAACGAACGCAATTCAGTTTAGATAAGCGGTCGCTATATAAACTGAACTAGCGATTCCATATATATATATATATATATATATATATATATATATATATATATATATATATATATATATTATATATATATATATATATATATATATATATATATATATATATATATATATATATATATATATATATATATATATATATATATATATATATATATATATATATATATATATATATATATATATATACATCCGCTTTTTTCACTTGGTCACCCTAATATCGATTGGTCGAGTTACGGTTTTTGCTTGGAATAAACGATAAAATGAAACTTCATTTAGTTAGAAATTATTAGAATTTTAATTTTGCCAACGGCCAAACCAACGGCCGCAATGGTGGCATGCATGAAAAGCGTTTCTAGCGCTTCTAGCGATTCTATATATAATAATTAAAATTAGATCAGCCGTTTCATGTAGTAGAGTAGTCGTGCGTTTAGTTGATGATATAAAAACGATATGGTATCATTGATCTGCACAACGTACAGTCTTCACATTTCATGAAATGCAGCAAGCATCCTTTCATGATTTCTATAACTACGAAAGGGCCACCTTATTAGTATTAGTATTAATCTATCAATTTAGAATTGAAGAATATTAAATTCCTAAGTTAGGGCTAACTTAAGAATATTATATTTTTAAGGTAATTCCACAAACAAAACATTTACTTTCTCATAATAGATTATACTTCAATCTCTGGTGAATAATTGTAATTATGCAAATTATGTAGTCTCAAACGTCGCTTCTACATATATTTTATTAATATTAAATTTTATTTCTTGTTTAACTTCACAAATTAATATCGTTATTTTGTTACAGGAGATGCTAATACCTAAAGAACAATGTCGAGTGCAACCACTAAGCGAGACCCGAACTGCCACGTCACTACCTCACGCGAGGCTTGCTAGAACACCCTCCATATCTTCTCAAAGCAGTCTTGATAGTGGCACTTCAAGGGCAACTGTAAGTTATATCATATAATTTCAATATTTTACTAGAAATAAAACTATAGTAGCGCAAGACCTCAGGTCCTCCAGACCCAACTTAATCTCAGAGATGAAATGTATGAAACAGCTACATGCTAGCTCTTCCCGTCAACTAGCTTATATGTATCAACTGTTAAAGATCGCTAATAATAATAATAATAATAATAATCCTTTATTGTACGTCCAAGAAAAAATACACCAAAAACAAAATTATAAAAAGAAATTGTACAAAGGGCGGCCTTATTGCTTAATAGCTGTTGTTTATTATTATTTTATAAAATGTTGAAATATATTTTATTTAGTATAATATAAGTAAGAGGAATCTAGGATTTATATTATAACAAGCAAATGTTTGTGAGAATATAATTTATACGTGGTTAAAGTGGCATTCATTGCAATAGCGTATTATAAAAGAAAATATGATTTTAAAATCACTTCCAGCCTAACATTTATGTTTGTTTAACGCTGAATGGTTCCGACTAAAAAATCACTTGCATATATTAAAAGTTAATTGCTATTGGAGTTGAATCTGGTACGCAATATCTATAAAAGGGTAGAAAGTAAAAATAGTAGAGCTTATCTTCCAGGTTATTTTTGTACATTGTGTGATAAATTGTTAAAATATATTTTATGAGAATTATAATATTGGTATATTGTTTTATCCTATATATTTAGTTGGCTGCTTAGAGTCATTCAGTGACAAGGTTTAAGTGAAGAGGAGTGCGCCTGCGCTGTATTGACTATTGACTTTAAATCAATTTATACGGCGGAAGCAGCAGGCCAGTTCTGACTTATCTAAAATTTGAAATTTCTAACTGGCCTCGTGATAACGTTTTAATATTACTCATGATATTTAAATAACATTTTTAAGTTTTTAATCTATTATAACCTATATAAAATAAAAATAAATATGTTCTTAATTTGTTTTGATTATAATATTTGGCTGGGTATAACCCAAACAAGCCGAAACAAGACCCAGTACTGTAAACGGAGTTTGCAAACCGACCAAAGTTCGGAACTCACATGTGGCAATCTCTTGTTTAAATTGTGTTTCGTACACTCTCTACAACTATAACATATAGAAAAATATTATGAAAGCTGGTGTAGTGGGTCTGAAGTTATCTCCCAGGCTCCGAAGGTTGATAAAGTATTTATGTGCTATGTGCACATTTCAATCCATCCATTTATACTCTAATTTATATGTTTTGTTGACTCCATCATATTTATTAGTATTACATCATATGTATATAATGTTACTACGTCAAAGAATACAATTGTTTATATTTTATTTATTAGCAGCAAGCCCCGCTACTTCGAACAATTGAACTTTACGATTATTTATTTAATATTATTAAGTATATCTCGGCAAAATTGGTTGGCTATTTTAGTAAGGATCTATACCGTTATTTAATAAATAGATTGTACTTCAAAGCTTTTGGCATTATTACTTTTACAGATTTAATAGAAAAATGTTTCTCTATTTCGTATTTATTTGGGCGATAGGTACTCGCGCGCGGTTTACTTTGGTTTTCCCGCGTAAATCCCGTTCCCACGGAAATAGTAACCTAAATGTTGCTCCACACCTTCCTCTGTGATCCAATGATGGTATTATAAAAATCGGTTCAGATGCTTAGGACTTAATGTCCTGGACAAACAGAAAGACAGACAGATAGGGAAGAAAATTGAAGTCGTGTGCTTCTGTTTTAGTATTGTGTAAATAACTTTATGCGCGTGAAAATCACAGTTATTTTGTTATCATTTTATAGATATATATAGAGATAATACAAAATCTTTCGGTAGTGATTTTTGGTGATTTACTGTCATGAGCTAAAACAATAACGCCAGTTACGTCCCTCATACGTGAGCATGCCACTTATAGATGTCCATGAGTGGAGTAGGCCTTGATTAAGTCTATTCCAGTTTTGTTCAGTATTTCCGAGTCTTGTTGTTATTGATGCTAAAAAGATATCGATATGCTATATAATTTGACTTACATAAAAAACTCTCCTATCCAACCGGTAGTTCCTGAAAATTTAGCGTTTAAAAAATATTTTTTTTGTTTCTTTGTTTTGTTTGGTTATTTTATATCTATTTAGGCGGTAAGCATTTGCGCGCAGTAAGGTTCGGTTATTTCTAGATCCCGTGTAAATTTCTGGATAAAAAGTAAGGCTTAATAATTAATCCATAAAAATTGGCAGACAAAATTTTTAATTTATTTTTTAATTTTATTGATGTGTATTTATCTATACACTATAAAATTACATGCATAGATTTTGATCTTTAATGAATAGGCTCTAACATATTTTATTTATGTTTCTTTAAATAAACATCTGTGCTGTGCATTATTACAAGCGTATGACTGTTTCCAACTACCGAATGTGATTGCGTAGCTGTCAACGGCGCCGTGTGACAGCTATCAATCACAATATTGACAGTTTCGATTAGACGCCATCTGCGAATATACTTACTTATGAGAGTGCTTTTCAATGTTTTTGTTCAATTCTCTTTGTAATTTTTTTATGTTAATATACCTTGTAATATTTTAATTCTGTTGTATCTTAATACAACAGAATACTATCTTAATAATAAACTGTAAACAAAGTTTACGTAGATGGGATTTGTACTAAGAGGTTTTAGAAAAACTTACAATGTTTAAATTTATTTATTATTATCAAACTTTGAGATTTATAGGAAAAGATTGTACATGCGAGCTTTTACTCTATGTCACTCTCAACGACGTATCGTATAAATTACCAAAGTTTACGTGAACTTGCATGCGGAAGTTATATTAAGTATTTAAATTAATTCTGTTTCCATTTATGAACTCTTTCGCATCCTTGCTGCTGCTTGTGCTTATCGAGCCATTCAACTTTTGGTAAAACGTCATATTTTCTAGTCTTATTGAGCTCTAAATTATGTATTTCTGATCTTCAATTGTTATATGTCGATAAAACATACTTATTAAGCTGAACAGTTTTTGTTAAAGCGCCACATATTTTTCAAAGTTTACCTGATCTACAAGAGACCTCTTTCGCCTCGTTCACTGTCATTAACCTCTTTAGTATATGAAGGGGGTCTTCATGCTTACGTGAGCTTCCTCCAGTATCTTTGACACTGTATTTTCGAAGGTCAGCCGAGGTCTCCCATTACCTCTCTTACTTTTGCTTAATATATATTTTATACCATTCTTTCATCTCTCATTCTTTCGACGTGCCCAAACCACCTGAGCACGTTCTTCTTCATTCTCACTGTGACATCCGCGCTGATACCTGCTATTCTGTGTATCTTTTCGTTGCGGATTCGATCAGTTCAACTGACTCTGTAAATCTTCGGAAGAGACTGCATCTTTGGAAGAGATTGCATACTATTCACGCTTACTTATATTAAGCTTTACTATACTATATAACAATTTAACCATATTGGAAGTAAGATTTGAGAAATACAAAGTACACCTTCCAATCAATTTATCTGCAATTTGCGAAAGCAAAGTGAACCTTTGGTACGGGTACATTCCATTAAAATATGATACACATCTCTACAATTACACAATCCGAACAATTAGACGAACCGTTTTCTTCATTAAAAAACCAAATTTATTTAATGGAATGTGTCCGGAGCGAAGTCTAAATGCTGTCACAATATTATCCCGGTTTTATTTATATACATCTATCCAAGAATGATAACAGGGTTGAGGTTGAATTGTCTTATACCAAATACCTTTTTCCTTAGATCTTTTATAAAAGTATTCTTACCAAGATTTTTTACGTTTTTCTATAATATAATAAAGACAGTCCGTATAGAAAGGTAACACATTAACTACTTTTCTATCTGTACCGGCTTCTTTGGCATATTTATCAACCTTCTCATTACCAATGGTATCACTATACCACTATGAGAATGAATCCATTGCGATACAACATGCTTCTTCAAAGATTTTAATTTTAAGATAATTTCAATAATGGAGTTGGCTATCGGTGTTCCTCGAAAAATCAAGGTACATCAAGCCAAATGTTGTAATGCGCTTTTTGAGTCAGTAAGAACTATAAATTTATCAAAATTAACTGCCACAGTATAGGATAATACCTCGGCCTATTTTTGAATTTCATGCTAAATTCTGCTTGTGGATCATAACAAGCCATTCCATTCTCATCCTTATCAATAGATACGTCAGTATATAATTTATAATAGTTAGGCTGTTGTAAATGTATATAACATATACATTTTATTTTAGTATCAAGTTAATTATAAAATCGTTTTGGTTTATTAACGAAAGGAATTTCTAGCCTAATATCTAATTCTTATCTAAACATATCTAATTCTTTACTTACGTAAATTGAATTATTGTGGATTTCTTTAAATAACTCAACTAATAGTGGCTTTTTTCTTCTGTTCCAATATGGTTTTTCAAGTTCCGAGGCATAATTTTTAAGTAGTGAAATTAAAATATGGCCTTCTAGCGATATCGACTGACATATATGAGCAGGTGTTATATTAAAGAGTAAAGGGGATAAAATATCTCCCTGAGCTAAACCTTGACTACAATATCTAGGTTCCGTTATGGTATCCAGTTGAATATCATTCTATTTTTAATTATATATAATTTTAATATAATATTGAAATTTATAACAAAATAATTTCACTGGTAGTAAACAAAGAATCTTCCTCATACAAAATATTTCTACGAATCCTTTGTCTAAATAGATTTATGACGGCAGTGGCATCTAAAATTTGGCTCTACCATATTATTCTTGCGAAAAGGTCTTTTTGCTTGCGACTCTGCATAGATTTTCCTTATAAATTATGGTATCTTTTTGATAACATGTAGCCTTGAAATGGAATAAAAAATTATATTAATTTTAAATCTACCGTAAGAAGATTATTTTGAATGAATGAAATCTAATCTAATCTGTAAAACGTAACGTCAAAATTGCCCAATGTAAAATAAAATACTAAATATGGAAAACCCAATCCTATCCCGATTCAAGGAAAATAAAGGTGTGCCCATAAACGTACTCGTTACTAAAGATTATAAAAATTGACTTTCTTTGACAGAGTACTCAGGTGAGTGGTTAGTTTCTATCTTATTTGACAAATTATATTTTATTGTACTCTTTAATTACCACTGAAATTCAGCACTAACTGCACTGCACTTCCTTCAGTGAAAATTCACTATGAAATATAAATTTTATACCTACTATATCACATAAGAATACATTATGCGCATATATGTAAATACATTATATGGAATAGAAGAAGATGGGATGTCCTTAATACAGGGGACGAGTACATAGATTGATCGATTGATTGAATTTTATATGGTATTTATATGGTATTGGTAAAATGTTTTTATCTTGGTGTGAAAAATTTCAATACAACTAAGGATAGATATATAATTATGTAATTTAATATGTAATAATGAAGCCGCATAATAGCCGTTATATATAAATTAATAAACATTGAAATCTAACAATATCTCTATTGTTTTACTTTTTGAACACTTTAAGCAATTAATTACCAAGTCCTTTCACAAAGGAAACGGGTTTCTTCGTACCTTGTGTTGAAAGCTTTTGTTATTCTTTGCAAGTCACGAATATACCTACTTTGAATGACCCAAAATGTTTTTTTGGTTCAGAAAGGTCAGAGGTGAAACATATTTAGCAAACATACGATGCACTTACATGATTAATTTCGTTTTAAATTTATAATCTACTTTAGTAACTTAATGTTCAAAGTGCTTTTATTTATTATTTATTTATGTAGACTAAAAATAGAGCATAAAAATTCTAAAATGTACATTAACATAAATATAATAAAATATAATTTTGAATGCCTCAAAAGGCGGAAAGCGGGAAACAGTTCCTACGGTTCCTACGGATCCCGCTGCCTACCCTGCCGTATAATAAACCCTGGAATAAATCCTGAATCCTAATGTTATTATTCTTATTTTGAATATACACTACAACTACGAAATTTCAAATCATCATTCCTAATTCATGAACGCCACTGCACGCAGCGCTGCGCTATATATGCAAAACTTAATTACTCTAGCAACAAGTATAGCAGATACGTATATGGTCACGTAAACAGAGGTAAAGTCAACTAACTGTACGTGTATATACGTGTTGGCTTTGTCATGTATATTACACAAAGCACATGCGTGTTTGAATTCGCTATATTCTGACGGAATTCATGATGAGAACAAAAAGCAGATCAATGTGTCGCACTCATCACGAAGAGCCGTCAATTGGGCTTATTTATTATTTATTATACAAAGGAAGGTTTTTTTCTGTTGTCGTGTCATCTAACTAAAGTTACTTTGTATAGTACTAGTTGCTATGCATTTATTTATATTCAGTTGAGCAGTAGCAGCTGACTAACTGATTTGCTACTATTATATGGCCAGATGAAACTATAAGACAATACGTCTTCCAAAAATCGCATGACTAAAAATAACCCGAGGTTGGAAAAGCACTAAAAAAATATGTTCGGATATTTAAGCCTATCGACTTTTATAAATTGTACTATCCAAGAGCCTACAATCATGAGCCAGACTCGCGCTTGACCAATATTTTTTTTCTTTTACGGAACCCCAAGGAGGAGATATTCTTTTAAATAAATTTCTCTCGCTCTCTTTTTACTTTGGGCGCAATTAAAGTGGTGTTAATTAAGTAAAACAGTTGAATATATTATTGTGCATAAATATTAATTAATACTTCGTTTCATGCCAATTAGGCACGATCAATTAAAATTGTTAAATGATTTTATATCAAGCTGAAATGAATATCCAGGCCATAGTCACTTCGAGCACAGAAATAGTCGAACTACATCTTACTGGATACTTTATATAAAATTCACTGCGTAAATAAAACCTACAGGTACTTCTCATTGACATAGAATTATGAAATTAGACAAGGAGTTAGTATTTACAGTACATATTAAGAAAAATGTCCTAAAATTGAAAATTTTACGTATATCATAAAAAAAGTATATTATAACCTTATATCTGTAGTTCATTTCCTGCAAAATTATTGCATAGACCCGCAAATTTAAGTTTCTCAATTTTTATTACCTATGAAGTAGGCACTTACGGAAAAATTTATAAGTTGTACTGACCAATAGTCATGAAATAGGTACAGAACCCTCGGTGTCGGAGTTGGACTGGACTGGACTGGACCGATATCTTAAGGAATAGATATCGGTCCAGTCCAGTCCAGTCCAACTCCGTCCAGTCCAGCCTTGAAATTAATCTAGATAATTTCTATTTACGTATCTATTGTTTAATACATCTCACCAATCTCAAAATCAATCACGCAAGGTATACTCTATACACTGCGTCTGATTAAGAGCATGTTAAGCGGATTAATCAATAACGTATGGACTTTGGCTTTACCAATTGTAAATTACCTACTGTACAATATCTTTAAGCTTCGTTGAAATTAACTTATAAACTTACTTATATAGAATTTTGCAAAAAAATATACATAAATATTTGCCAAGCATTGAATATGTTGAACTAAAAATTTTGTCAAGAATTCAACTAGAGCGTCACAGTAACTTGAAATAAACTTATAGCTGTATTTAGTAGTACGTCAATAGTAAATAATTTAAAATTTGTTTCAGAGTCATCGCGGCTCATCGCCTGCAATACGTACGTTCGCACCAGACGGTCGTACTCTAGAGGCAGGCGCAGCTGGGGTACCTCGCTCTCCGTCGCCGCTACGTGCAGCTTCTCTTGATGTCCGAGCAGCACCCATGGCTCATGGATCTTTAGCATCCTTAGCTGATAGTCCTGCCCCGCCCAGCCCGAGACATGTGCCACCTAGATGCTTATCACCATTGTTGATGCCGCCACGGTAAGCTGATATTAGCTTGAAATTAATTTGATATTTTGTTGACAACATATTTTTCATTATTTTAAGGAAATGGCAAATGAGAAAGGAGTCTTACAAAAACGTGTACAATGATTTTTTTAATTAAAAAAATAATAAATGGCCAATATATGACCTGAAGCGATCTTAACATAACTGAAATATATATACAAAATATCGACAAGGATTAGTAATAAAAATCTTTGCACAATAATAGCTTTATGTTTAATTCTCTAACATTTCTTAAACATTTTCCTGAACATGCGGGAATCTTATACAATATTTTAGAAAACGTGTAAAAATTTACTTAATCACAATTTAATGTAACTTTATTTGGTCATTCCACCGCATTGATCTTCTTGCTGCCAGACCTTGTCTTGATAGCCATAGTTTCATTTCTCACTTGAATGACTGTGCAATTGGTATTTTCTTACAGAGAATTTAGTGTGGAAATTTCAAACGCAAATTATAATGTACTTTTTTATATACAACGAGAGAATTCAATATTTTATAATCAAATATTACAATGGATCCATTTTCGACGCAACGCTTACGGCGAAACGTGAATGTGTCAATTTACCAGCTTTTCATATACCTAGACCATAGTTAAACGTTACAGTATTTCATGTTAAAATATTCACATACCTATTCTGTTTTGTCAGTGAAACATATGTAATTAAATACCAATTTACGTTTACTACTAAGTATGCTGTACTTTAGGCTATTTACAGTCATTATGATAACCAATCTTACATTTAGCGAGCAATATACAAGACTGTTACTATTCTACAAAAAAAATCATATATTTATTGTATATTTATTGATAATCTTAAAAGTATGATGTCAAGCTTAAATATTTGCGCCAGAATATCCGATACACAAAAGTTTCCGCTTGGAGAATCAATCTTAGGCGGGCGTGTCCCTTATAAATTGATATAAACTCAATTTGCGCACCCGGGCCTTCTTCTGACACTCCACTCATTACTTTGTACTAACAAGCCATCTTTGCCCATGTAATTACTTCATACAAACGGGATAATAGAGCGTCTATTAATAGGCACGTGTTGCGTTTATAATTCAAGACCCTTTAACTTGTTGTACGGTTTAGGCTCAATCGATATAATTCTCATTCAGTTCGCCTCAATTCGCAATTCGCATTAAAGGAATTTGTTATTAGTTTTATTTATTCAAATTTGCTGAAAATATATACATGACGTGCTTCATATGACTTTGTAAATTCTAACTGCAATTTATGTTTTTTGTTTGTTAAAAAACTAACGTGATTTGAGTTTCAAAAATGGCAAAATTGTTTGTTAAAAAAAACGGGATACGTAGATCAAAAATTGGAAACCGAATGGTCCTTTGGCAAAAGTTTTATATTTCGTTTTACCTTCGCTTATATTTGACCTACTTAAATTCCAATAACATATATATATATATATATATATATATATATATATATATATATATATATATATATATATATATATATATATATATATATATATATATATATATATATATATATGAGTTTGTACGTAATACAAACAAATCGTTAAAAGCTGTATACGATATTAGATATATAAGTAACGTGCGTTTATACTCTCGCATTTCCTTGATTCCACATAATAAAAGATAAATTGCCATAGCAATTTCTACAATTTGATCAAGTAGAAATATTACGTGAATACATACACAAACAAATTTATTTAATGTCGATCATATTCATAAATTCATTTTCGTCGATATGTAACGTATTGAGTGGCGGAACTCAACTCGCGCTTCGGCTTGCCAGAGCGGAAAAATGAACTGATTCCCGGCTGAGGATCGAACCCGCAACCATTGTATTACCCGAATTAACCGCAACAATCTTAGGCTGAAAACAATCCATGCTTAAAAAATTATATAAAAAAAAGCATAATGTGAAAATACCTACATGTTTCCCAAAATAATTACATAATACCAGTGTTGAGATTTTACAAATCAAGTTGAATTTAAATGTCAAATGAGGTCACGCTCGTGACTAAGTAAACGTTGAATTATTAAATAACATAAGGGCCACGAGTGTACATTATTAACTTTGTTGAAGTATATATTTCAAAGTCCCATAGCTTGGTTAAATATTAATGGTTGTATTACTTGATGACGTAGCTGTTGGCTGGAGTATGCGAGATATGACAGTATACGTATTTATGAATGTTATAAAGCAAGGCGCAATTTAATTAAGTCATCATCGTTCTGCATTATTGTATAATTGTGTGGAAGCTTAAAATATTTCCACGAACGCCATATTATTTACATAATAAACAATTTTTGTAACATGTTAATAGATCTTCATTTTGCTTTGTTTTTATTAATAATAATACTTTATTGCACTAAGGATCATGTAAACTTACAAAAGCGAAAAAAAAACACATATAACTTATATATTCTTAGAATATTACTTCGACATATATGCAATAGCGGCCAATAAATATTAAGAAAGTAAGGTACAAAAAGTATTGCTTTCTAAATAGAGGCTAAGTAAAAAATACTCAAGCTAAATATATATATATATATATATATATATATATATATATATATATATATATATATATATATATATATATATATATATATATATATATATATATATATATATATATATATATATATATATATATATATATATATATATATATATATATATATATATATATATATATATATATTATTTCAATAGTTGACAAACATTTCAATTTAAAATTGATATTTAAATTTAATTTAATTAAAATTACATTATGTTTAAAATTACGATATACAAACTATTTATTATATTAAGTACAATAATTGATCAATCTATATATATCACTTATTATTTCAGACGAATAGACCGAAGCAACTCTTTAGTGGAAAGCAGCAGTGGTGTACCCCTGAGTCCTGGTGCAAGTGCCACTATTAGCGCCTTGGGGACTCTTCAGCCAGACCTTTATACCAAGAGAGAGGCTCCTCTGGTCATTGAACTGGAGGGAGCAGGCCCTTCATTAGGCAGGATCCACTTACGCCTAAAATACGATTTCGATAGATCAGATCTTGAGGTTCATCTAATCGAAGGTAAGTTTAATTAAAATCTTAATTAGAATTACCATCACCAAGTTATCAATCGTTAATTAATTTTTACTAACAATGAAAATTATCTCAATGTTTCCCAAAGAAAATCTTCAAAAGACTTAAGATATGTATAGTTCTCGGACGGATATAAATTTTATTACAGCAAAAGTCAGTGTATCGTATAATTAAATATATGGCATAAGCAAAATAAAAATATTTTGTGAATAGCAAAAGTTATGTAGACATTTGCGGCCTGCAATTGACAGCTTTTTGGTTCTGGAAATACATTTATTTTTGTACCTGAATTATTTTTTTAAATTTAATTAAATGATATAGATAAAAAAAGTTACGTCAAAGTGATGAATCACTCAACCAAATCAATTTCCACAAGAAAAACTTCAACATTCCATCCAATCCAATCACGCTTATTCTACCTGCATAATTTTATGTTTGTCCATACATATTTTGTTAAAACTTCCAAAGCTTACACAGTCTTTGTTTACGTAGATTTAATATTATAACAAGCTTGCGAGCTTTCACTATTAATATGTATGAGATAATTTAGCGTATAAACTAAAATGACCAAGTAAAGATAATTTACTAACTAATTAAAAAATCTAGTAAAGCCCTTAAGTGACATAGCTTTGGACGCTTATAAAACTTTGAACCATGAAGCTTTCGTGCTTTACTCTCCGTCAACAACTCTGAACAAATATGCTTACAAAATATTTACATAGAAATTTTTTTTCATAAATTTTATTCTAAAATGAGTTTCCATAGATCTCTTCAAGCATTAACAACTAATATTTGCTTTTCGTGGAATATTTCTTGAACAAAAATAATAAATTATTGTGTTCTTTATATATGCTAGCACAATAAATACGTTATTTACTTAATAGATACAAAATTTTATGCATGAAAGCGATTGAAGAGTAATTTGTTTCAAAAGATACAAGTTCACATATATCAGGTCTACATTCGATTCAATTTTAGCGCACGATCTAGCGGGATACGAAGCGGGAGGTTTTAACGACCCTTACGTGAGGGTTAGTTTGCTTCCCGAAGTGGATACGCGGGTACGACAAACACCAGTCCACAGGAACGAGGCGAATCCCTTCTTCGATCAGCATTTCAAGTTTCCCGTATCCCATGACGAGCTCACTGATAAAATACTTTTGTTACAAGTGTTTGATTATGACAGGTCAGTATTCTAAATTTTATATGTGTAGCTTATATTGTGTAGCTATCATTGTGTATCTGCATATCTGCATTTAATATGTAAATAGAACTCGTTAATTGTCTGTAATTACAATCGTGATTGATACACTTAATTAAGGTTGTAATGAATTTGACAAATATATATACAATATGTTCAATCTAATCCAAGACAAAATGGCAACATTATACATTTTTTTAAGTATATGTTTAAATCAGATTTTACTTTTTTGTGAATAGTTGAATACTATAAGCATATACAGATTATTATTTTGTGTGATGTATTCACAACGATCTGAAATATATATTTTTTTTATATTATGAAAATGACTACTATTCTTAAATGTTTAAAAAAGAATTTACTGAAGCATATTTTTGTATTTGTTTTTGTTTATTTGTTTTAATATTATCACGATTTATTGTCACGTTGTTAGCTTTATAATAAGTAAATATATTAAGGTTTTCGCGCAATGAAGTTATGGGTTCAGCTAAAGTCCCACTATCGCGCGTTGAAGTAGCTGGCGGGGCAGAGATATGGGCGGAGCTATCTCGTGAAAGAAGACCGCCAGAAGAACTACAAGAACTCTTACTGTCTCTCTCGTTTCTACCATCGGCAGAACGATTAACTGTAGTGGTATTGAAAGCCAGGAATCTATTGCCGCCGCAAGAAGGCAAGGATGCTTTAGGTAGATACTACTTATTATATTCAAATCCAGTATTACAAACTTCCTTTTTCATTTTGGAATATTGCTTTCTTACACCTAAAACTTATTAAATAAAGTTTAAATTAATAGCAACTCATGTCCATGTGTTTCTTTTTTCTTCTTATTTATGAAAAGTGTAAATTACACTTTCAGATGTCTACGTGAAAGTGTATCTGCTAGTAAACGGGAAGCGAGTGAAGAAGAAGAAAACCAATCGGAAAGAAATCAACAACCCAGTGTGGAACGAGGCGATGTCTTTCAGCCTCCCTTCTGCCAACTTACAGGAAGCTTCGATTGAGGTATAGAATACCTACTAACGAGTATACTTAACAAAAATGTGAGATTTAAAAATTAACATAATAAATAGGAAGCTGATGTCGTACAGCGGCAGTCGTCTGTCTGTAAACGTGACGGTCGTGAGCTCGATTCCTACTCGGGGGAATGAAGTATTTTCATTTCTTTGCTCTCATAACAAGCAAGCGGCGTTGAGCGCACGGCGTAAAGCTAAAAGCAAATGTAAATAAGAAGAACATTATGCTAGACACGCTTTGACATTTGACATCATTTTTAATGATGATAGATTACTAGATTAATATACTTCACCTGTGAGTTCTTTTATGTGATCAATGTTTCAACGACATTACTTTCGTTCAGGTATGCGTAGTAGCAGGTGGCGGTAGCGGTTTAGTTGTAGGGTGGTGCTGCGTAGGCGCAGCCGAGCCCGCAGCTGAGGGACGCCACTGGGCCCAAATGGCGCACGAGACCCGCAAAGCCGTCGCGATGTGGCACACGCTCAGATAAATGTGATCTTCATCTTCCAAATTATTAATAATAGATTAATAAGTTCAAACAATTTTTATGCACTATCATATTGTTAGATCAATGTTCTATTTGTCTTAAACATGATATAAGCGATATAAGCGATATGTAACGAGATCAACCTACTTGAACAGAGATTTCAAAAATATTTTTTATATTACTTTTATTATTCATTCTTTTATTGTTTTATCTGATCTTTTTATAAAAATACAATTTTGAAAAATTTATTATACTATTTCATAGCATTATTTTTAGCTCTATGACTATATTTTCTCTATTTATACATATATAACGTTTCATTTCGATCCTTAAAACATAAAGTAATGATATACTGACCTCATTTTGTATTTACGTAAGTACCTATGTATTAAAGATAATTAAAATTTAAGTATCAACTTTAGATTCTTTTGAAATTCTCTACAAAGTCATATAATAAACGGTTAATTCATTAAAATTTATTAGATAACTTGTATTTTAAAACCATTTAACGTTAAACCAGCACAAATATCTACTATTAACTTTGAAGAGCTAGTCACAGAGTCACATAGAGTAGGCAACGATAACGAATAAAACAATATTTCATTAATAAAATAGTATTTATTTGCCTTTTAATAAGGCTTGTGTTTATACAATTGTAACAATATTTCTATAGCTTGTCTCTATATATTAAATGTATTAATAATTTAATAATCACTTGCTAACGAAATAACGTAAAACTCCTATTCGGTATAATTTTAGTAATGTTTTAAATAACTATTTGAATAACCATTTATAGTTACATTTTTCTCTTTTTTTTAATTACAAACAGCACAAGTTTTTAAGGCTTAAAAAAATATTATAGTTTATGTGACTTTTTAATAATAATTGAGTACACAGCTTAACTAGTTACCCAAAATTGATTTAAAATGATTTTTAGACATCCATGTTTATTATATTTAGAAAATAATTCAATATGTAGAATTATTTTTAAGTTAACGAAAGCTGCTATGCTGTGTTTCAAATTACATATTAAAGTTTTACCTTATTTCATTAGTTAGTTAGCACTTTATTAGAAAATAAATATTAATTAAGAATATAATATATATACGAGTCCTTCCTAGCCCAATGTTTTATAATAAAAATTGTTTTTAAGTAATGTGATCTATATGCTACTATGTCTATATCCATAGATAGTAAAATCACTTGTCGTGTTAATATCATATTTGTGGTGTCGTCTTCATCTTAAATGGTTACCTAGTATTGCCTTGTAGATTATATGTATATTTAGTTACACAAAGAGTTGTTTGTCTACGATCGGCAAAATGTTTCTTATATCTTTTAGTTCTTATACATTTCTAAAGTCTTAAATTGGGGGAAACGATACAACAACTAGCTTTATTTAATTTACGGAACCCAACTTCGCGTTTTGCTTCACCTAGCAGGACGAAAATGATACGGACTTTAAACATTTAGTCATGAAGATGGCTTTGTCCAATTTTAAGGCACTAAGTAGAAGTATAAGCAGTTAAATTATGGGTTCCATCAGATTTACCAAATTAAGAAATTAACTGGTTGTTTTTGATTTGTATGTAGTAGTGAATTAAATTGATATCTGCCGCTCGTAGATTATTTCTGTGTAACTACGTTTTAAGTTTAAAATATTAAGTTAGAACGATCTATCTATCCAGAAATCCCGATTTCTAAATCCACATTGTGTCTGTATGTCCTTAACTGTGGGCATTTACGTACCGGTATGATACTGTGCAAATATAAATATCCTTAATAATTATTATACAAGTGAAAGTCAAAAGTTAATATTGTCATAACTTATTACATCGAAAATAGTCGGATCTACTGAAGGATTAAAATTTGATAAAAATTAAGCTGTTTAGGTCTGCATGTTAAGAATAATAGATATTTATTTATTTGTGAATTTAAATTAAAATGAGTCGTTTTTTTAATTGATTTACTATCAAAATTGGAACCGGCCTAATATTTTGATACAAATATATTGCTTACCTGGTTTATTTTATATTATTGCATACATACCTACATATATAAAATTTTTACCCAGTCACTCGCTTAATTGTACCGTAAGTATTTTATGATAATTGGAGCTTTGGGAAACACCAATATAATCTTATGAATTTATACATTTTACATTATTAAGAGAAATATAATTTTTTTAAATAACATTTTATTAAGTATATGGAAAATAAATAAATTTCTCCTTGCCCACAGTTACTTAGTGTGTATGGTGTACCTTGTATCTAGTCGGTCACATCACGTGATTCCCTTTAAATAAGGAATTATTATAAATAATAAGATTTATTATATCGAATTTGATTCCAAAATATACGTATTTTTGTCTATATAAGTGTATCGGTGTGATAAATATTTTCATCGATTTTATTTTACAATGTCTATTAAATTATCTATTTGTATGGAGTGTTTCATTTACTACTTACCTACTTCCTATATATTATCTATTAAACAAAGTATTTGCTTAATAACATACATTCCATAAATTTCAAAATAAACACCACATAAGTACTTAGGTTCCTAATAAAAACGAAATTAAAACTCTTATTTTATTAAGGGCAGCCAGAATCTAATAGATATACCTATCTAATATAAGAAATAATGAAATTCCGCCCTAACAAAATGATTGAATGTGATAAGCGTTTTCCATTGACATATGGAAAAATCAAGTATCTGTAACACCTGATGTAGAACTACAACAGATCAATTACACTGAGAGGAATATCTAAATGGCCCTTTATTAAAAAAAAATTGAGCGTGAGAAGTTTTTATTGAAATATGAAAATTCATCATCTGAAACAACTCATGAAGTATCATATTGTCCAGCTAAACTACATGAAATACGGAAATTACGCCTAAACAAGAGTTGTACACTTTTCATTGACATTTTGATATATAAATACCAAGGAACTGGAACACTTGATGTAGAACCAGTATAGATAAGCTAAATTATAAAAATAAGAAAAAGGATCTATAGTAAAGTAAAGGATCTATCATTATTGGGCGTATTGGAAATTCTTCGTTGTCATGTGAAAATCTAACGTGCAGAATACAATCTCATGAATCTCAAAAAGAACGATAATAGTCCGTAAGGAGGCAAGAATAATAAAGTCCACGTCAACGAAGTAAACGAACTCTTCTTCTTCCTGGCATTAGTCCCGGCTTTTGCCAGGGTCTGCCTTCCGACTAAGCCTACTCCACTTAAAACAAAGCGGAGTTTCCGTCTGGGTACTGACGTCGTTAGCCGTGCCCGTACTTGACACGGTAGCCCTTGCCCACTTATCGCAGGTGTAGGGCGATGTGCCTGCGCGTCGTTTAACGGCGACGCCCTAGCCATACCCAGCTTTTTGTCCAATCAGTCCATATGAGTGGCGAAGTGGTTTTTAGTGGAGCGATTGCCATCTGACCTCCAAACCCATTACTGGGAGAAACCAAGAAAGGAAAGGGAATAAGAGGCAGAAAGACTTGGAATATAGGGGAGGGACACCACTTACATGGATTGGATCGGGTTATGAAAGTGGTGGCTCGAGGTCCCGGGGTCGCGTACCCGTATGCCGGAAACCAAATATCGGACAGATAATTGGCTAGACACCCTCTGAGCATAACTATTAGTTGATAATAAGTACCTACGTTAAAAATTTTATACGTTTCATAATATTATCCTTCCCTTAAAACAGAAAATATTCATGCATAGCAGTGACCAGAGAAACGAAAATATTATAAATAAAACATTACCCAGTAAAAAATATTAAAAAATATTGTAAATAAAACATTAAACAGTATGGATTTCAACCCACCATCACGAAAATCTGTCAGGTATGTCTAATCTAAGCCATTTAAATAAAACTTAACTTACTTAACATATATTTGTATATGGTCATTTTTTTGGAAACACTGCAGTAGTCCGTGGTCATGGGTGTGGACGTGGAAACTATGGTGAAGGGTGTCGTTTGTCTGTCAGTTGACACAATTATTATACCGCCAAAGATTTCTTTGTTGCCTCGCGTACTGTATGTTTGTATATATGTGTTTATGTATCCATAAATGTAATAATTATTTATGTTTGTATGTAAGTATTTATGTTAGTAATATGTATTTATGTTTATATGTAATCTGTATTTATGTAAGTATATTATTATTATTAATGATTATAAACATGTTTTTGTTACTATTTATATAAATTGTAGGTAATATATGCTATGTTAGTGTATTGTATGTACTAAGATTATTTGTACACCAGCCAATATCCATGTGTCATTATTTCTTTTCTATGGTAGAGATCACCTGTGGTGATAAGGCCGCATATTTTATTTTCCTTTTTTGCAATTCTTATTATTTGTGTTGATATAAATAAAGCTTTGTATTATATTAACATTATAATAAATTTCGTAACTAGCATTTCATTTCTAATATATTACAGTAGGTATTTAAATAAAAGTCGATTATACAATTAAGTATATATTTGTTATTCTCTTTTTACACTATATACACTGATTAAATAAGTGAAATTCAAATTAAAATATAAAATGTCCACAGTTTACCGTTAAAGCTGGATCAGTCGTTAGGGGACACCGTGTTATCACTACAATCACTATTAAAGGTTCTTAACTTACCACTCCCGTCGGGGTCCGCCACTGTCTACGGCAACTAGAATTGCATACATAATAATAAATATCTAATTATGGCAAAACATTGTAAATGACATGTCGTTTGATTCAGAACGGAAGGAATTTATATATTTTATTTTAATTATCTCACATGAGTTTATATTAAATGATAATAAAATTAATATTTAATTTATATGTATTTCAATAAATGTATCGATTAAAATAATCGATACAATTGATATCGAATTTAGTGTATGATGTGTATAATGTATGTGGATATTTCCTGCACATTAAATGTTGTGTTTAATGAAATAAATAAAAATATTTTAGATATAACCTAAAAATTAAATATATTATTAAAAAATATCAATAAATAATGATGGCGAAACAAAAATAAATGCTCACGATAATATAAAATATAAAAAAAGAAAGCATGCAACAAAATAAAAAATCTACATTAATACTTTACACATAAAGGCATCCATAGGCTGTAGAAAAAGTATGTGGAACTTTTTTTGAGTATTGTGTATAATTTGTATGGCAGTGAATGTACGTGTGTGTGTGTGTATGGATGTTTGTATGTGTGTGTCATTGATTTTGGACTTTTGGGTGAATGTATTTGCATTCAGCATCCCTGCAACTGCCGCCGAATTCGAATGGACAGAGAACGCCATTTGGATCTTCTTCCCAACTGAAAAGCGTTCATTTTGGACTTTTATTTTATAGTTTTATGCCGTTATTTTTGTTAATATATTTCAGTTTGTTCAAAATCTGTTCAACCTTTTTTGAGCATCAGACACGGCCAAGTAGAGTGAAATTACAAAGTACGAATGAATGACTAGATCGGATTTTGTATGTAAAGTAAAAACAGTGGAATCATTTCTTACTGTCGTAGACTTAATAAAATACAAAATTACACTAGAAAAGTTGGATTTTTCAAAGATCTAGTGTTTAGTAGTAACCAATATAACCATCCATACGCTTGAAAAATTAAAGATGTAAAACTGAATCGCAAGCAAGTGCGCAGAAGAGATGTCGTTAACACGAAAGAGCGCATGAAGTCGATGATTTAAAAAAAAAAATACAACATTTTTACGACTCCATGGTGTTTATATAAACAGATCACGAGTACGTAATATATATATATACGAACTACATTTGTTGCCAATTAGTTTTGTATCAAGGCATCTCTTCGTTGCTTCGAAATAGGTAACTCGATATATTTATTATACTTACATCATCGCGATGTTTGTATACTTGGCCAAGTCCATTTAACTAATAATAATAATAAATCAATTTTGAATCTCGATTTTTTATACACCTAATAAAAAAAATAGAAAATTTTACTTTTTTTCACAATAATTGTTGTTAATAACATTTCATAATCGTTGCCATACGTTTAACAAATCAACCGAAAGAGATAAAATATTGGCATATGTATTTTGTTCAACATTCAATAATGATGTTTAAAGAATAATACAATCAATTAGTAGATAGCAACAATTTAGAAAATTTCAATATCATATTTGATCTAAATTAAATTAAATTAACCATTCGCAAAAGCCATTTAACTTTAAATAATTTTAATCATTCAAAAACTGTAAAGTTATTAATTAAGAAAAAAAATTTAAGCAATCACAGTAAATTTATAAAAACAAATAGAACCTAGAATACGCTTCTCGTTAATTTACAGATATTATATCCTTTCCAAAAAAGACCAGCATTTATGATAATGTAGTACAATTACTTACTTTTTACACTGTAAAGCGTCTAATGGAGATTTATAATCATTCACGCCTTCCTTCACATCGTCAGTATTAATTAAACTCGTTCTACTTTCCGTATCTCGTTTACAAGTAACAATAGGCATTTCTTTGTTATTTCCTTCTTGTACATTCTTAGGTGTGTGTTGAATATCACAAATTTTGTCCTTGATTGGACTTTTTGGTAACTTTACAAGTTTTTTATTACTACTTACATCTACTTGAACAGAGAGCTTGCCATTATTTTGTTCATTTAAATCATTCACAACGCTTACTTTGACTGTTTTTAAGTTATTAGCTATTTTGCGCTCATCCTTTGATGGATTATTTTCTTTTTGTAATTTATTTATTGCAACTTTATTAGTAATTGCATTTAAATGTAATTTCTCATTGGAATGTTTAATAGGTGCGCTGGAATTTAATATATAAATTAATTTTGTATGTTAATGAAATTAAATATAATAGCATTCCATGAAAGTACCTTTTCAATAGTATTTGGTGGTGATTTCGTATTTTATACAAGCCATTTTGAACGGTTTTTTGCTGCCTCTTATTCAATGTTATAGCAGTTGTGATATTTCTTAACTCAGTAGCAACTATTTTATATCGTTGCGATAATTTGGTTGCCTCTTCTCTCAATTTCAACATTTTCGCTGATTCTTCTGCTATCCTTTTTCTAAAAATAACAATTTAAAACGCTTTGTAAATGTACATCGAAAAACTATTCAATACACATATAATGAAGTTAAATTTACTATTACCGTGAAAGTGCAATTTTTTCTTCTAATTTCTTAGCTGATGCCACTTTATATGATTCCAGAGAAACATTTCTAGGTTTAAGAGTATCTTTAAGCATGTTATTATTCATAAGTATATTCTGTCTAACTTGTTTAATTTTTTCTAATTCAGCCATTCTTTTTACTAAATTTTGATATTCAATTTGTTCTGATTTAGGAAGATGAATCATAGCCTGAAAAAGGAGATACATTAGTTTCACCTTGTACATACTTTATAAAATAATTGATTTCATTCTAACCTTCGCAACAAATTTTTCCGCAGGCTTTAGTTGCTCTTGAACAACATCAGGTAACTTGGTCTTCTCTACTTCCATTCTTGTCGACTTCAAGAATTGATCCAGTTTTTGCTGGAATTCAGCCTGTTCTGATAACTTTATATGCATTTTAGTTAAATTTTTAGTAGCCTCATTTTCTCCTTCAGAATCAGATCCACCAAGTTGTATTATGAACTTCTTTGCCTCGACATTAGTTGATTTTTTGGGAACCACTTCCACATTATTTACTTTAGTATCATCTGTTTTACTTTCTACTTCTTTTAAAGTTGTATCTAAAACATCTAAATCTACAAGGTTTGGCAAGTTTTTACTTAAAGAAGTTAACAGTTTGGCGCGAAGCAAGTCTTCATCTTCATCTATTTCATCTTCATTAGGTACACTATTAGCTTCTTTTACTTTTGCATTAACCTGAGAGCACTCAGTTATATATACTTTCCCTTTATCATCAGCATCAGAACCAATTTCCATATCTACAGATTCAATATCAGTATTATTATCTATATTACCAAGATTTTCAGTACATATATCTAATTCATGCATATTGGAAGACTGAGAAAGCCTTTTCTGTAACTTCTGCTTTTGTTTCATTTCTATGGCTTTTTTCAATAATGCTGATTTTAGACATATCATTCTCAATTCTGCAGTATCACTATCTTCATCCTCTGATATGGTGTCAGGCTTATTTACAGTTTCTGATTTTCGTGGGGCATCAACTTTCACTTTGGAAGACTTTGTTTTAAGAGCATGTTGGCGGAGTAGTTCTAGATCTTCATCAGAAGTACCATCACTATGGTGATTTGTCTCAGTTTTCTGATCAGAACAATCAACAATATCTTGTGATTCAACATTGATAGTGTTAAAATCTTCCGTTTGACAAGATGAGTCTACTACTTTAATTGATTCAATTCTTTTTAAACTTGGCTCTTTATCTGTTTGTAAATTGTTAGCTTTTTCATTCTCTGTACTACTAGTTCCATTATTTACTTTTTTTTTTTCATTTTCAAAGTTACTAACATTCAGCATTTTAGACAACCTGTCTTTTAATGTTGATTTATCATTTTTGGCTTTATTGAATAAAACTGCATCTGCCAGTTTACGACGTTTACTTACAAAGTCATCATCTGAATATTCACTGCTATTGCTGTCACTATTAAAATTTAGTTTTTTCTTACGGTGGTTCTTTTTCTTATGTTCTTTGTTCCTAAGAACATCTTTATCTAGTTGTTTTACTTTCTTTTGTTTATGGTAAAGCCGGGGATGCTTTTTATCATTAGAAATTCTTAATGTTAATTTTTTAAAACCGTAATCAGCATCTGTACCAGAAATTTCAGAAAGATCACATATTATTTCTCTTCTTGGATGTTGTTTCCCTAAAATGTGTTATGTTATTGACACTTAAGCTAACACATTATCAATTGCAGTGACGCTATCATAGATATTGGTAAGAAGGATATTAGCATGTATACATAATTACAACAAAATTAGTAAGTGTAATTTCAATTCAGTAAAACAATTTGTTTGTCTCAATTGAAATATATTCTATTTTACTGCAGTATTTAACAATTAAATTATCACTTACAACAATTATACTATTTTGGGTAACAAATAAAATCCTATAAACTACATATGTACACATATGTATATCAATGAGAAAAGGATTTATGGTATTACACAAATTTACAATAAAATCTAAGATATTGCTGAGCATTTTGATTATTTTTATAATGAAATAAAAATGTAACACAACATTAAATAACTATAAATAAAGTATTTTTAGGCTTACATTAAGGATGTGGAATAGACTGTGTAAGTACAGATTATTTTAATTTATCCTAGCTTCTAATCCTTGTATTTATGTAAATTGTTAAGCAATGTTCACATTAAATACAAATTTTTACATAGTCATATATATATAATATATCTAAATATATGAAGTAAATTTATGCGCACACATTCGCATCTTAATAAATATTTCATTAAAAAAAATGTTTACTCGACCCGCAGTACCTGATCCAACTGATGTTCTCTTGGCTTCTTTACGTTCAAGGACATTGTTATAATTTTCTAAAACTTGTAACCTTTGTCTAAGTAGAAATTCTTCTTCTGATGATATATCAGATAAAGCATCACCTTCATCAATTATCTCTCCCTCTTCCATTTCATAATCAGCTTTTACTGATGGCACATCGACGCAAGCCATTTTATCTTCAACAAAAATTAAAATTATTAAAGAAATACTTTATATTTAAATACATTATTTTTCTACTTACATAGTTAGAAAATCTTAAATGTTATTGTAAATAGGAACATATAGTATGTTTGAACAATATTATGTTAAAATATATGCACGAAATTAATAACGAAAGACAAAACAGTAAATTGGAGAGAAAACCCTTCTCGATCACTGTCATGTGTCAAAATTTGAGAAAGTATTTTCTGATAATAGAAGATGTATACAGATATTTATATATTTTGTATTTTTATGTTTTTACATGTTATTTTAAAATTAAGAATTTATTTTTAAAAATAAGTACTTAGCATGGTGCTACCTACCTCTTTTAATAAGGACGTATTTAAAAATATATTTCAATATAACCTATTGAAATGTTGGTTACTTAACATGGCACAATATTTTTGTATTTTATTACTTAATATTGCAATTTGGCATTCTGTTTTGTGATTAATATTAATTTTAATTCAAAGTAAATTTAAAATCTATGGATAAAGTCGTAAACTAAAAACGATGTTAATAAATCTAATGTGGCGTTCAACAGAAGATATCGTCAAATGATATAACAGTAAATACCAATTACAGAAAGTAATGATTTACATTGCTTTTTCTAATAGATTTAAAAACTATTACACTAAATAAATGTACCTGAATAAAATTTTAATAATATTATGTAGTACTCTAACAAAAATTATTATAGACTGCCCCGACTTTTATTAAAAAATCCGTTTTATTGCGATTAACACTGCCCCTAAATCTGTCACTGTCAAATACTATTAATTAAACCAAATAATAGACTACTTCTTGTACATACAAAAAAAGTATAAACAAAGTTATTTTAAGTTATAACTAAATAATTAATATCATATTTGATCTATTAATATCATAATTTCGTATAATCTAAGCTTAAATATAAATAAGAATGTCTGACAACAGTTATAAGTTTGCAGCATGTACATATTTTGCCAAAAATCATCCCGGAGAGATGTGCGGAAGTAATGGTCTTCCTTTAACACCTAGTTCAATCACTATACTGGGAAGGTCACAACGATTATTAACAATAGAACATCCTAATTTATGCACATATCTTGACATAATACGAGGAAAACATGGTAAATATTCTTTTGGTTTCCTATAACTGTTTATTTTTTTATTTATTTTAGAAACAGTATTTTGATTTGAAATTTAAAATTTACTTTACAGAAAGAATTATAGCTGTAGCCGAAGTAATTGGAAGGTCACTCTCTGAGTATACTACAAAATTTTCTACAGGAGAAATCATAAATATTGCACTTCAAGTATCAAATTCAATGATGTACTTACATGAACAATGTATAACTCATAGAACATTATCAGATGATAATATATTATTAGATTGTAATGGACAAGTAAAGTTATTCAACTATGGCATGTTTTACATGACAAATTCAGGAAATGAAGTACCTTTTCCGCTGGGGTAAGTTGTGAGGTTATTGACATTTTTTCACTATTGAGATTATTTCCTCAACCTACATGTTCGAAACATCATACTTTAATTACTGTACTAAACAGAGCTATTATTTAACATTACCCTTTAATATTTTATAGCTTTCTAAAACAATAAAATAATATCTTTTATAATTTAGTGAGGTTTATAATCTATTATAGATTTTGGCTTACAAATATGTTAACCAATTTCAGCTTACCCCGCTACTTAAGCCCTGAAACCATATTAAATGGAGGAGGTCCATCAGCTGATGTATGGGCATTTGGAATCATCCTTTTAGAACTATGCATAGGCAAATTATGGAATAACTTGAAACCTGGTCCAACTCTTAGAAGAATATTAACTTTAGTACATGCTAGTAATCCTCCTGAAAGAATTGCTCGAGAACATAATTTTGATGAAGAGTACAAGGTATGTCTTTTATTTTTATTTATACCGACTATACAGTCCACATTTTTATTACCAGCAGACAGTTTTTAGGGCAGGCAGCACCAGTGGGCACACCAACAATTATATATATTCCATTACGTTTTCTTAACTATACATATTATGTACTTAACATTTTGCTCATATTCATTTAATCTAAAAAAAAGTGTGTTAATTACTTGAAATATAACCAATATAGACTGTACAATAGTAGTATTAGTAATAAATAAATAAAATTTAGTTCTTAAATAATTTTAGAATATACCAACAGAAATAAAAAATATAATAGAGAAATGTCTAAAAATATATCCAAGTGAAAGAGCTACATTTTTTGAACTACATGAAGAATTGAAAAAAAATAATAGTAAAAAGTTAGAAGACACTAAGCCACCAAGAGGCCTGATGGGATGTAAATTGCAATATCTTTATTATTTATGGCAACTTGCCGGAGGTGATATACAGGCTGAGCTGAAAAAGAATGGTCTTATTAAAAGTAGCCCGCCTATATTATCAATGCCAATGTAAGTATATTATATGCCAATTTTCATATCTTTATGTTAATATATTTTTTATAATGTATTTCTTGATTAAACAAGATCCAATTGTTTTATAATAATACCTGTACCACAATAAAAACAAAGATTCATCTAATTTTTATATATTTTATATACTGAGATCTACCCAAGATCTTATAAATTATAAATTTAGAGTTCAAGCCATATATGCTTACATTGATATATGATGACATATGATTTGTATACATAATTTTCTTATGTTTTAGAGCTATTTTATTAGATGGCGGGACTATAGGCGGTAAAAGCGGCGCTCTTTTTGATCGTCGAATAGCAAAATACAGTTTAGATCTATTAAAGAATCGCCTGAGCCATATTCCACCAAAAGATTTCTATCCACTTATGCATGAGAGAAGAAAAGATTATGATACTGTGGCTTTACCTAAGATCATAAGGGAAAGAGATACTGAATACCAATTTTATAGACTACTTTGGTTTCAAAGACTTTTACATGTAGTAAGTCAGACACTGTAAGAAGTTTAGTTAGTAAAATTAACATTTCAATGGAGCCGTCCTGATAGACAGGCACAGCGTCTGAATGTAAACGCGACAGTTGTGGGTTTGATTCCCCCTTGGGGTGAATGAATTATTTCAATTTTATTCCCTCTGGTAACGAACCTAAGCGCGGCGTTCCGCCACCCGACATGCAATGTTTCGAAAGGCAGAAGGCGAGGAAGTGTCTTAACACTACGTATCCTCTGCCTACCTTGGTATATGCAGGATACAATGGGAATGTGAAAAAATATTCTTTGTTGTAATTTTCTCTTTAATAATTTATAAAATTTACTGTATATAAATTACTAGCTCCCTTTAGCAATTCAATTAATTAAAACCTCTTCATTACTACTAGTAGTTACATCTCTATTTGCATAAGTTAAATGTAATATTATTCTAACTTCGCTTATTTTAATAGGGATACCCATACACGACTCAGTACATAAGATCGGAAGCGGAAATAGACATTCCGCCATTAGTCCGCGGCGACGTGTGGGCGGCGTTACTGGGCGTTGTGGGAGATATAGAGGATCAGTACGAGAGGATTGATAAGGAGACCCCTACACCTACTGATAGACAGGTGAGCTTCTGTTTCATTATAGTTGTCCTGGTAGATTGTTGTAATAATTTCATGAGAATATCCATATAATATATAAGTATATATAGGAGGCAGAAATAGACATTCCGCCGTTAGTCCGCGGCGATGTCGAGTGACATTCAAGTGAAATTGCTTGATGTGTTTGTGTGTACTTCTGTTCTTCTGTCTGTAAGCTTCTGTTTGGTTATGTTGTCTTAGTACATTATTTAAATTATTTCACATGAAGATACGTAGGAATTCTTCCACTGTTATTCTGCGGTTATAGTAATTCCTCCAATAGTCCTCGGTGCCCACAACTACGGATAGACAAGTGGGCTTCTGTTTGATTATATTTTCCTGGTGGGTTTGTTTAATAAATTATTTTACAGGAATGGATTTATTATTTATGTATTTAGTACACATTATAAATGAAATATTCTACTAGCACGGCAAAAAAATATTACAATGGAAATTAGGCCAGTCCCCCTAATCATTATTATGATCACAAACATTGAAATTCCTGTATAATTTATAATAATTTACGCATAAATGTCGGGTGAAGTGTATGCGTGTTTATTTCACAGAAATATTCTTATATTATCATCCTATCCCGGAATTACGAATTTAAAAATACAAATATATTTCAGATTGACGTAGACATTCCCCGATGTCACCAATATTGCTGGTTACTCTGTGGTGCGGAAGGACATAAGACCTTGAAAAGACTATTAAAAGCGTGGCTTTTGACAAACCCTCAATATGTGTATTGGCAAGGACTGGACTCACTGACAGCACCTTTCCTATATTTGAATTTTTGTAATGAAGGTATTTACTATATGTTTTAAATTAGTTAGCTGCCACTTATTTTTTTTTAAATATATATAGATTTAAATATACATATATGTCGTGTCCACATAGTAGAAATGACGATTTCAATATATCATAGAGAATTTCATGCACTTCATGAATGGCCAACTGAATTTGACTATATCATGAAGTCGTCAACGTTTGAATACTTTCGTCATCGACGATTGGTCAATTCTTAAAATAAGTTGTTGTAATAATAATATGTGTACAAACTCATTTCATATAACGACAATGTTTTTTGTCAAAAATACTTTTAAAGTATAGAGGAATCATGTTAAAAAACATAGCTTAATCAAAATTGTAGTGTAACTTGAAGTAGTCGTAACCGATTAAATTACATTATGGTTACGCTTTAGTTTTTAGCATATGAAAATGTATAGATAGATAATGTTTAAATTTATACGTCAAAGTTATTATAACTTATAATCTTAAAAGCTTATAAGCTTAAATTGAAATTAAATTAAGATGAGTTTTACTTAACATAAAAATATAATATTTTAGTTTCAACACGATTTCTTTCTCATTTAATAAGAAATGATTAGAGTCTTAACTATATACCAACGGCCGCCTTGTGACATGCAAGAAAGTCTGCTTCTATTATTTTCTCAAATAATATGAACAATTTCATGAGGTAGCTAGCCTTTCATGGGATGTGTTGACATTATAATGCTCAACCAGATCATGAAATTGTCAATTCTACGGACCACAGTCGGCTTCGACATTTAAGTAATGACATAAAGAGTTGACATCTTACATATTGTGTTTGTATATATAGAAAGAAAAAACAGACTAATTTCTTATTGAAATAATTTATCTAAACCGCTTTTTAAGCGGGTTCTTATAGGTTTTCCTCCATGTGATTGTATGCTCTCGTATTGTGTGTATCTTACCGAGAAATCATTACTTTATGTATTAAAAACATATTGGCGCCATTGTCAAGTTACCATTTCCCTGCTTTGGTTAAACAAAACGAGGCGTTAAGTTAAGCCACTTCCCACACAATGTTTAGAATTCGGGTGCAAAGTAGAGACCGTCGAGTGTCTTGTCAAGTAAAATTAGATAAATAAATAAGCACCTTACTTAAAGTTCGATATGAAAAGCACAATAATATAAAATGAACACTCAACTATCGCCTTTACTGTCGCATTCGATATATGTTTTTTTAATTATATTTTATTTCAACCCTAGCTCGAGCAGTTCGCGTGTCTGTCAGCTTTCGTGCCTAGATTTCTGCACAAATTCTTCCTAAAAGATAACAGTGCAGTTATAAAGGAGTATTTGGCAAAGTTCTGGCAAATGTCAGCCTTCCACGAGCCAGAGTTGGCAACGCATTTGCATGATATCAATTTTGTGCCAGAGTTGTTTGCCATTCCGTGGTTTTTGACTATGTTTTCACGTAAGTTGAACTTTTATTATATATTTATTATTATTTTTAACTTTACACATTTTGTTACAATATTATTAATAAAGAGCAGAATACTTAAATAATTATTAATCGTTATTTATATAAATAAAAATTTTATATTGATGTTTCTTCTAACATTTAAGAAATATGTATATTTTATAATAATCTCATTGCTCATATTTAATCATGAAAACATGAAACACAAAATTTTATTCAATTTCGACATTTACTATAACTAGAGAGTTAATTTATGAAAGTACTCTTACGATTTTTATTTCATATCATGTTTGGGGTGTCTTCACTTAATTCAATTTCTGTAAGTGCAGTAAAACCCGCTTGAGACGATGTCTCAGGGACCTGACGCAAAACATAAGCGGAAATGTGTATTAACCGGGAAAGGGAAAAGACAACGTTATTAAAAGGAACAAAGACGAACCAAAACAAAATAAGTACATATTGCATCAGGGTCTTCCATTTTTATAAGGCAGTGAGGATTTTCATCAAACAGAATGACGGTAGCATGAAGCTTTAAGAAATGTCTGAAAACATGTCTCAAGTTGCAGGGACTGACGTAATAGTACGTATTATGCGGGAAATTGTATTGAGAGTGATCATTTAAGCGGGTTCTACTGTACTTTTAAATTTGTATGTATTGTATTATACAATAAAAATAAGAACTTAAAGAAATCACACAAATTTTTGTAAAATTAACACTAAAAATAATACAAATATTAAATAAAGCAGCTCTTGCCAAATGATTGTTCTTTGCTACATCATTGGGTAGTGGAAATTTGTAAAAACCTCCCCACAGAGACGCTTACAACGTAATAAGGTGTAAAAAGCATATTCAAAGTAGCCCGATGAAGAACGCATGGCTCAGTGATCAGAGCGCTTGGGCGGTTTCCTTGACGCGCATTAGTGTGGACGCGATTAACACTTAAAAATAATATAAAAGTACATAATTTTTTTTTAGATGTATTCCCTCTTCATAAAATCGTTCACCTATGGGACGCGTTGCTGGTGGAAGGGCCATCGCTTCCATTATTCATGGGCGTCGGTATTCTAAGGCAGTTACGAGATACATTGTTAGATTCAGGATTTAATGAATGCATACTTTTGTTCTCTGATCTACCGGAAATCGATATTGGGGAGTGTGTTAAGGTACGTTTCTACTTTTAAGAGTAATTCTAGTTCGTAAGCATACGAGATGGTTCTGAGATAGATGTTTATTCAATATTATATATATATATATATATATATATATATATATATATATATATATATATATATATATATATATATATACTGCAAACTGCAGTGTCAGTATACATCTTTAAATTTAGTCTTTCTACCACTGCATTTGAAACATATGGAAAGATAAATAGAATTGAACATTATATGACTAATATTTTTAATTAATAAAATAGCGCCATGGTTGTGGGTAAGATAAACTGCACTTAAAGCAAGAGATGTATTAAAATGCGTAAAAACTAAACAATATATTAATTTCTCATACGTTTAATTAAAGACGTTAGCAAAAAAAAGATGTTTTTAATGAGCAGTTTATTTATTACTCGCCATTATTTATTACAGCATCACACTCTATCCGCATAGCAGAGATAACAGTGATCGGAAGGACGAAGAGAGAGAAGGGAGTGTTACTCCCTTCTTCCTCAATTTTTGCTGCGCTTTGTCTTGTTTCTAGAGCATGAAACAATCGTGGAAAGTATTCCCCCGACTGGAAATTGAACCCGCAACCGTCACTTTCACAGTCAGACGCAGTAGCGCTGTACCACGAGGCGACGTTCTCAATTATTTTTATCATAAATATAATAAATATATATATATATATATATATATATATATATATATATATATATATATATATATATATATATATATATATATATATATATATATATATATATATATATATATATATGTATATATATGTATATATATATATGTATATATATATATATATATATATATATATATATATATATATATATATATATATATATATATATATATATATATATCAAATTGTTTATTAGAACGTTACATAACACTAGATTATACTATCATAAACGAAAATTTACATTAATAGCTAGAGTACCGCCATATAATACTGTAGGGTCAATGATCCAAATGGCACGTGCTGTGTTGCTATATATGTTATCGGTATATTAATTGAAGTCGAACTTAGTTATACGTACAATATATACTGTAATATATACCTGGCATGCTCAAGTTATACTTATTTCTTGTGTGTTCTTTATGTTTTCCAAAATACTTTTATTTATTTAGTAATATTTTACACTAAAGAAATAAAAAATATTTTAGAGAACATATAGAACAGGTTAACGTAAAAACCATAAAAAATGCTATCTGAAAATTTTCAAAATAATCCTTTTACATGTGTCGTTTTTAATTTAATTGATATTTGTTTGATTATATATATATATATATATATATATATATATATATATATATATATATATATATATATATATATATATATATATATATATTTGCTATAAATTTACTTCTTATTTCTTATTGCATGTTTAATTTGGAGTGCTTATATCGGAAATTGTCGGATTCACCCAGAAAAGAAAACCTTTCGGCTGTCATACGTAGTTTACTAAATGTTGTAGTTACTTGTTAATTACATAGAAAAAAATACCTTAATTCAAGTCAAGTCCAAGAAACCCTGTAAAATTTATTTAGTTCTATTTTGCAAAAAATATCATGATTATATAATTTTTATGTGTGTGATTAAAGAAATTAAAATTTTTCAATTGTCCAGTATTACTGTTGAGAAAATTCTAAACAATTTAATTTATCGTTTTAGTTTTTTTTTTACATTTTAATAGATGTTGGTATAACCTGCCAGGTTGTTACTCTCATAGCTGGCATGATATAACTCATAATAAAAAAAAAATCGACCAAGAACGACCGTTCTTTGACAATTATGCTAGTTGTAGATAAGATCGACGAGCATTTAATCATTGTATCGGAAATGAAATGATAAATTATGTATGGTTACATAGTGAATTTATCATTTCAATTTAATAAGTAGGTATACAAATTTAGTTTTTTTAAAATTTAATTTGATAAGTAGGTATACACATTTAGTTTTTATTTATTTTTCAAATCTCTGGTCAAGTTCTTAATTATTTGTTACACCTTTAATTTATATATCGAAGTAATTCTTCTTACTTGAAGACACCGACCTTATAATTTTTTGTTTAAAAGTTGAATTTTTATTAAATCAAAACGTTACTACTTTTTATTATATTATTATACTTTTTCGACTTATTTACGTAATATTATTTGTGGAAATAATTACTGCAGCTGATTATTGAGTAATCTTTCGGTCAACTGTTATAATTATATCTAATACTATTTTAAGCTTTATGGTCGTGTTTTTAATCTAATAGAGATAAGAGTAATAAACAAAATTTGTGTGATTAATGGTTTTACTTGAATACTGGTTTCCGTTTAGTATGAAATATTATAAACATACATAGAGGTATATATGTATGTATGTACCTGATGTTGTCACTTTTCAAATCTCATTTGTAATTCGTTTCAAAAACAAGACTATTAGTACAAGTACTTATGTATATACAAAAAAAAGACAAACTTTTATTATGAAAATCAATTATGTTGAACATAAATTATATAGCGAATATATACGAAAAGGCTACGATTGAATAATATAATGGCGAATATACTCTGACATTTTTTCATAAAAAATACATTCACGTATATTCAGAGTTTAAAGTTTTAGTAATGTTTTTGTTGTTTTTTTTTCTATAGGATTCAATAGAAATGTGTCGCAGCTCACCAAAAAGCATTAGTTACCGAAGGTTCACTAACGAACCGGAAATAAAGGATCCCATGGTAAGTTTTCTTAGCTATTTGTATTAAAAACTTATTTAAATATTTACATTATTTATTAATAATTTATATCTATATTAATTCATATTGAAAATAATGTTATATTTTCTTAAGTCCTATTCGAGTTGTTTGCAATAACATTAAAAACAAATACATATTGTCATTGACACATATATTATATGTGATTTTGTAATTATTTATCTATTGTAAATTAATCCACGCTTTTAAATTTCAAATTACTTTTAAAAAGCTCATTAAAAATCTATATATAACACAAACATTGCTTTATGTCTGAACATGAAGCTGCACTTCTTCGCTCTCTTTATGTTTTAAATTACTATTGTTATTAATGTATAATAAAATTCCACAATATATTTTAAATTTGCCACTTTCGAATCTTAAGGTATCAAAACAATGTTAGCTAGTACAGCTAATTAGTTTGTTCATGAATATTTTTATGATATAAATTTGTGGAAACAAAATAGTTTTTAATGAAATTCAAGTCAGGCATGCAATGCAGGTATATCATTATGCTATAATAATATAATTGTAACTTTTTATAATAAAAATTAAAAGCCTATTATAATTTTGTTTATCGATTTATGTTTGTATTTATGCAAATTTCTTCTTATTGTTTGTACGTATGTTTCGTAATTATTTATTTAATATGGGCTTGTATTTAAATACGTGTGACCTATTAATGTTATGACTATGATTTTTACTTCTACATTATGGAGTGTAGATGTAAAGAGTACCAACTCAGTATATTAAAGTGTCCGCTGAAAGGGACCAAATAAAGGTAGCGCCACAGTAGCAAGTAGAATAGCAGTAGTTTTAAAATCTCATTTACGTATTTTCAACCCAGCTCTCTTCACTCCTTGTAACTTCCATATTCAACACTTTAAGATTGCCAAGTAGAGATCATTTATAAGTCCGTTTGCTGTACGTCCATTTATTATTATCCAAATGTATTAATTTATTTTTTCTATGTATAAAACTATTGCATATACGTATTTATTGTTATTGTTTATGATATTATAGTAGCGAATTAATTTTATACAATTATAATTTGTGTGCAGGTTCAAATTCGGCGGCGTGACAAGTTTCCATCTGATACTTCAATATCCCTGAATTAATTATTAAATATAAATAAATACCTAGCTTATTTAAATTATGAAATAATAAATAAGAATAGTTTCTTAGAACCTACGAAGGTTGTATTGTTTACATAAACGCAAGTGAGCATGTGATTGGACTAAATATATACTTTACTCTTCTTAGTGAACACGTGACGTCGATATAGATCGTATTATGTGTAGTAGATTTTGCTCTAGCACGGTAATATATTATTATAATTATTAATATTTATTATTATTATTATTTCGTAGCTAAAATACTTCATGCATAATCTATATACTCTAAACTTTATTAATAATAATAATAATTATTATTTTATTTGTTTGGTTGAATGCGGTGATCTCAGAAACTACTTATTCGAATTGAAACAATATGGTCCACTTATCGAGGAAGGCTATATTACTGTATATTATGTTGATCGTGTCGTTGTAACCCCTGTACTTGTATCAGTTACCTCAAACATGCATCTTATGTAAACTCTTAGTTTTTTTTCAATTTGAGCACTAAGACAAAACTGCAGATAAAATATCAAATGTCGATAAATGTCGATAAAATATTAAATTAATGCCGGTTAAATTTTGTGTTTATTCAAACAGATTTGTATGTGTTAGTGTAGTTTTAAATTTTGCCTTTTTTATGTAGTCGTACGCAACGCTCTGTAACAGGCCAGTAGCAGTTTAAAATTTACAATTTAAAATTGAATAATTATTACCTAAATTGCAGTTCAGAATCCTGTTTATTTTACTGCACACCTATGGCTCAAACTCTTCAAAATGAAACCATAATCTTTTTTACAATTTTGTAATGTTTTCAAACGAACTTTAAACAAACCTTTCAGTTTAACTTAATATACAATATTGTTGCTTGTCATTTCGCGAGTGAATTTGAAGTACTTATTTACTTTAAAATTATGGTCTTTATCGATATTAATTGTTTCCCATGGAACGGTAAGTTCTCACCTATTACACGTTTTAATCTTCATTTTTTTTTCTTAACTTATTTACTAATAAATTTCAATATAATGCAATCTGTTACCAATCTTAGAAGGTTGACCAAATTTCAGTCTTCCGCACTATTTTAGGCTGTGCGTTGTTTGTCTGTGATATATTGATGTAATGCAAAAATGTATGATGTGCTTAATATAGAATATTCATACTTGGATACGTCCATTGGACATATGTATTGGTAACGTGACGATATCTATAAATACGTCTATAAATCTAAGTATTTCATAGACATTGCACGTTTATCATTTTATAAGAAATAAATTATTCTAAAAACGTCATAGATAATTTATAATATCCAATTTAACGAGGTGTTTTGGGTTCAAAGCTCATTCAGGAGGATTACTTAGAAGGCTTCGACGCTTGGTTGAATTAGAAATAGCTAAGAGCAGTGCATCAAGGAAGCTCTCAGGCTCTCTCTTTTTACATCATTTTTCATGGTTACTTCGCTTCTATTTTCATGGGTACCTTATCAGTAATTCAATCAAAGAAAATCTTCAGTTCAGATAATACATATAAAGTTTAGAAGCAATTTTTCCAGTGAATGTCACCCAGCACTTAAAAACAATGTATTAAAGCGCATATACATAACATACAAAAGGCCCTGAAAAGTAATTAAAATAATATAAGTTATATATAAGTGATAAGTAGTAACATATTGTAAAGATATACAAAAAAAAATATAATAAATGTAATATTTAACCAATTTTGCTCAGTGATCATAAGGAAAATATTATAAGAACATTACAAAAGTCTTCTAGCAAAAGTTCAAACACTTTGCTGGTCATTGAACCAAATACCATCCGCAATTCGAGAGGACCGTCTAGCGCATTCACTTGTAAACAAATAAGAGGCGTGACTGTTTTTTTTTCTATTGTTTGCTCAATAAAGTATGTCTCGTAGATCTTTTATTTGGTCGCTTTCAGCGGCTCTTACCTCGTTCATTTCGTTATAGAGATTAGAAAAATAGAATATGCTTTTTATTGATGCGAAATGATGGAAAATAGTACCAAAGGTTGGTTCTACAAGCTAACATCAACAATATTTTTACGTAGTGGGACTTTGATCATGACTTATGCAGAATTAAAACGTTATAACACGTTTTAATGGATATTGCAGCCACATTTATATCAATTTTAAATATAATATGAATATTAATAAGTTAACTAATCTAATGTTCTACGTTATTTAAAATTTTTAAGTTTTGATTTAAAAACGATTCTTAACATAATAAAGAACATCATTATTGTCAATAAAGTAAATTTAACGAATTCGATAAAATTATGATTTGTCCCGTCACTATCATTAATGCATCATAAACTTGAAGTTTACTAAAATATAGCTAACTACTTTTGTTTCATAGCATTTCTTGTTGTGTTCCCAAAATTGCTGCGCAAATAGTCTATCTCGTTTAGATCATTATAGTTTTAGAAAAAAATATATATTAAATTAGGCGGAACAAAATACTTAATAAAATTTGTTTATTTATTAATTTTATGCCATACAACTTTTTTACAATCGGTTAATACGATTCTGATATTTGTTTTAATGTATCTTGCATGTACAGACAGCAGTCATTTACTTTTTTATTATACGTATAGATATATAGATTAAGCCGGTCCGTTATAAATGTAGAGCTATTTGCAACTTCACAACTTCACTTCACAGCAACATTACACATGCCCGACTTCATACTCGTCGTCTTGAGATAAGCTGTAAATCTCATAATTAAATCTTATATGGAGCAAGAGTGCTACAAATTCTTTGTTTTACAGGACATTGTCGAAGTTCCTATGGAAGTGCTGCTTACTGAAATATGCCCTCGGATCAGCTTATCCGATTTCTTCTCGCTAACATGTCAAGAAAAATCGTGCGTTATCGATATAAGGTCAAACTTATTGTAAGTATTCATATTTTGGGCCTTATGCGTAGACAGCTGATTATTTTTTATTTTACTTTACTTTTTTTTATTTTATTAGATTTAAAAAAAATGTTTATATATCTAAAATACTAGCTGCGACCGCAACATGGTCTACGTGGGAAAGTAATTTTGAAGTTTCAGCCAATTCAATAAAATAGTAATTTTTAACAATTTTATCGTAGAAAATAATTCATATAATTTTTAAGACTCCATTTGAATCAGTTAAGCTGTTGCTGAGATTAGCGTGCACAAACGTACAGACAAACATATATATAATTAAAAATATATTGTTTTGGGTTCTCTTATATTGATAAATGTCCCTTACAATAGTTTTTTTATTCATCAACCGTGTACAGATAGATATAAACGATATAGACGTATAGATTAACAGCATGGATTTTACTAGAATCGTTCATAAATTATAGACCGTTCTCCTTCAGAGCGATTATTTATAGTTGTGTTTTATAGTATTGTACTATAAAATAACAACAGTAGTAAGAGTAAAATATGTATTTAACTTGAATATGTAGTACATAATGTAAATTATGTACAAAATAAAATTTGGAACAATTAAATACAACATTCTGAACTGCAGCCATAAAGAAATTCTTACTTTTACAAGGTAAAGTTTGCCTTCATAATAACTTTTCAAAAGATTTTTCTCGATTTTTACGGCTAACCTTGCAAACTCTAAATATCGTCAAAGATTTCCGTTGAAAGATTGAAGGAACCAAGAAAGAATTACATTATTATTTCGTTTTTTCCGATATTTACATAATGTGAAATTTTTTAAAACACATTTATACCTACTTGTAAATACAACATTTATTTTAATAAAGTATTTCATATTAACTTGATTGGAAAACTCTATACGTTATTAATATACTTTTGTGGTACATTTCATATCGTGGTTGTGGGTTCAAACCCAATTCGTAGAAATCAATTATTTTAATTTCACCCGCTCTGGTGAAAAAAAGCGTGTACTCCACACGCTAATCTATCCCATCCTACTTTATATATGCAAAATACATCGTGAAGCTGATTTTTAAAAATATTTGTTATATTTTTCTAGACTTAGCCTTAGTACCAGCTCTGGCCTCTAGTGCCTTTGCTTTGTATTTTTATAGATACGAGAAAAGTTGCATAGATGGTAGTATAAATATACCATATAGTGGAGTACATCTCGGACAGCACGATATCAAGTCGCTAGGACAGCAGCCTTACAAAGTGTTGAGTGAGGCGATCAAGTTGAAGAAAACTATTGTAGTTGCTTCAGCTGAAGACGAAACTGCTCAGTTGGTAAGTAATGCTAATGTAATAATTTATTTGAAACAACTCTAAAAGGTTTTTATATTTATAAACAATACTAAATGTAAGTCAGTCAGTCGTGAAGCAGTGGGGTAATATGTAAGGTTGTGTGTTAAATTCCTATTTAAGAAAAAAAGTTATTTTAATGTTCCTGCTCCCGTAGACAAGCGCGGATGATAGCTCATCTTGTGCTGCGTAAATTTTGAAACTCGTTAAGTCAAGTTAATTCTAACAAAAACCTAAACGTACAAACTTTAACATTTTTAATATTTAAATTACAATTTCTATTTTAATATTAAATTAGTTAAAGTTCAGAAAAAGCGTTTATTGTGTAATTAGGATAAGTAAATAATAAATATATTGTGTTAAAATTATGAATAGATTTGCCTTCAGATTAGATTGTCAGTGTAGAAATTAGTAATGATGACAGTGAATTTGAGTTCGATGCTCACGCAAGGCTCACGCTGTACTTTCTCAAATAATTATAGAATTTGTTTCAAAATGTTAAATGTTGTTGTATCTTAGAAAAATACATAAGGTGTTACAAAAAAATGTCTTAAGTCTCAATAAAAATAATAAGAGGTCATCCTAGAGTAAACGCGACGGCTATGGGTTCGATCCCCACACAAGAGATCGATTTTATTTATTTACGCGCTCTGATAAGAAATCAAGCGCGACTTTGAGTTCCGCCAGCACAATGACAACACGCAATGTCTCGGAAATGGGGCGGAAAGCTAAGAACGGAGTGTCATAACGCCACCTCTGCCTTCCCTGCTACATGTAGGATACAGCGTGAAGCTTAAAATATCAAATTAGTCTAATTATTACCCCATTTCCACACAGTTCAGTGATTATCTGGTTAAATGCGGTACGCCGGGTGTCTGCATACTGCACGGCGGCGTGTCCGCGCTGCACTCGCACGTGCCCTCACTGTTCACCGTGCCTAAGAGGAATGGACATAAATAGTTTTGTCTTATCATTATGATGAGACAGAACGCGGCGTTGAGTTGCTCCACTCAACTCGCGACATTTTTAATTTGGGCGAAAAAGGAGAACGGATCGTCTTGACATCGTCTTACATCTACTGGAACTGTGTGTATTGTTTTATTTGTTTCTCATCAAGAAATGAAATTATTTTCTATAAATTAATAAATATAATATAAAAGTACGTATCTAAAATAGATACCTATATCGTGAAACTGATCTCGTATTAACTTTAGGTATATTCTTAATTTTAAGTATTTTGTGTGTAATTTGTAAGTTCTCATTTTGATTATTCGATAAAATATTTAAAACAAACATTGTGAAAATCAATAAAATTAAGAATATATAAGTGTGAATATCAAGGTGCCTTTTTATTTTAGATAGTTAACAAATATCTTTTATGCAGTGCGCAGTGAGACAACGTCAGTGTTGTAAATTCAATGCCTTTGCCGTTTCGGGCGAAATAATAATTTTTTTACTGTCGTAAGACAAATCCTGGCGTTCTCCGCCACGTAATTGTCAATATTAGGGTGGGTCTTGACACTAAGTTCTTTCTGCAATATGCGAGATAACAAAACAAAAATATCATAAAGTAATTGAAAATAAAATGGCATATATGATTTTGTACACCTAATGTAAGACTAAAAAATTGATTTGTGCAATAAATTGAATCTTTCGATAAATGTATATGTTATTATTATTTTGTTATTATATTATATATTCAATACTTATAAATATAAAATCTCAGCAACTATAAAAAATAATGTCACAAGTGAGCAAATTCAACAAATTATATCAAGAGTAAGTATAATTTAAGTATTTGTCAGCTTTCTTGAATATATTGTGTTCTGATTTTAAATATAACAATCGGATATTTTGTAAATATATTGTAATTATTTAATATTCATACTTATTTTTTTTTTATTTCAAATCTGCGAAATTATTTATAATGAGACAATTACATTGATTTCCCATTCGATGGTATGGATTATATTGATCTCTGTTTTGGCAGGAGAAAATTTTGCGTTTATTCTGCCACTGAATCGTATCTGTCGTAGCGTATTGGTTAAGGACTTTAGTCACTGATGAAAATGTGTTTTAATTCGAATAATAATGAAGTGAGAGAAAGTGAGAGACAGGATATGATGTAAACATCAGAGAGGTTTTGAAATAATTAACTTGTTTATATTTAATCTTAAATGTTTTATAAATTTTAATTTCGTCATAGTTTTTGCTATATTGAATAGGTAGGTATTGTAAATGTAATGATTACAATACTAACTTCTTTGTTAACATTTTTCTTAAATATAAACCTTTATATGTAGGAAACGTATAAAATTTTCAACGTAGCTGGATTAATACCCGCGCGTCTCGGTAACCGTCCAAGCGCTATGACCACTAAGCCACACGTTCTCATCAAGTTACGTAGAAATTGTTACATGGGTACTTGTTACAACTATTTCAAATTTCCTTTTTTTAAATATATATATTTATGTTGTCCTTAGTGTGGAATAATACTTTGAACATATTAAAAACATATGTAGGTACTAGGACTACGTGGTTTTTTTGAACCTGCAGCAACGGCAATTCCTTGATATAATAGTCCGGTACTCTACAAGCGCAGAAATAAGATGTTTAAAGATAAAAATAGTAGTATGCCTTAATTTAATATGAATCATTCTACTTTTTCTTTACTGTTTTAAATTGCTAATATAGATGAAAATATTCTTTCGTATCCAAATAGGCATCTATTTAATGGTCATCCATTATTAATTTGTTAAGATCATTTAAATTAATCGTTTGACGCTATTATGTGTAATTTATATACTTGTACTGATATTTACTTTTGTATTCTGAAATAATAAATACATTCCTATTAAAATTATGTGTGTTTATTTATTTTATAATGATCTATTGAATAGTTTTTTTGTGATGTCACGAGGTTTTTTTTTTATTTCATAATTGAAGTGATTATTTATACTTTATATTTTTATAAAGTTAACGTTTATATTGCAAGTGCTGGCTGAATCTTACGAGCTAGATCAAAACAGTGTCCATAAAAGTCCACCATTTTCATATACGTTACGTCACGCTATATCCTTAGCGGGGTAGTCAGAGAGAACGGGGCGCCAAACCACCTATACCTCTATACCTCTTTTGTCTCGTCCACTGTCATTAACCTCTTCATACACCCTCCTCATCCTCATGCTTTTTACGTGACCTTCATCCAGCATCTTCGACACTGTGTTTTGAAGGTCAACTGCGGTCTCCCCTTACCTCGCTTACCGCTCACTTTTGCTTCATATACATACATGATTCTATATCGGAGTTTTAGTCAATAGTATAACTTTTAACTCAAATTTCATACGTTTAACTCAAATTCGTTGTGCGTTTAATAAACATAAAATTGCTATAATTCGAATATTATGCAAATTAGATCCACGGACTCGATGTGTAAACGCATTGCATGTTTTTGCTGGATCTGAAAAAAGCAGGACAGCAATTAATTATAATCTCTTGAAGTCGTTTGGGGGCCTTATAAAATTTTAACGAGGACAATTTCTTTATATAAGGTAATTGACGTATTCACATCTAGCTTTTATTCATGTATATAGTAAAAGAGAATTTGTAAAAAATGGTTCTCACTATTTATACCATCCTCATAAGATGAAATATTCGAGCTCATCACTACTAGAAGAAACCAACTAGTAACTACATACTTATGTACTATAACATATATAGTTTATGCTATTTTTTTTTTAAATATGTAAATGTAATTATTGTATTTATAAGTAGACGAAGCGGCGGGCATCACTAGTATATAATATATTTATAATAAGGTAACAAATCTGAAGAGTATGATTGGACGTGGTAAGGTTAGAAACTCTTGGATGGAATTGACAAAATATTTATTTGCTTGATAGGTCATTAATAAAACAGTAAAAACAGAATGCTTGTATACGTCATCAGAACTACTGGACGGATGTCAATAAAACTTTCTTAGTTGCATAATTATTAAACCTGGAGAGAAACGTGATTTTGATTGACTATAAAAAAGAAGAACTACTTATAAAAGAAAGGAAATTGATCTTTGGTAGAAAGTATTCAGTGATGAGCATTTTCTTTAGTTACGCCTTGAGAAGAACCCTGAGAGACTAGCTTCACTATAAGGATCACTATGGAAAATTATGAATATAATAATCAAATCCGGAATATAAGTCTTATGTAAAGTTCTAAAAGAGTACTAAGTGCCAAATATAGTGGTAAAAAGTTCATGCGAACAAAGAAGCAGGCATCACCTATACTATAAAAACTAAGTAGTAATAATTTCAACTGTTTTATAGTATGTGTATGTAAAAAAGTCTGAAAGCAAGTTTCGTATGCAGCATACGGCTAATTGACAACCAGATCATACTCAATGCGGGCTACACTTCCGTTGCGCCCAATATTTCTTATACAATATGTACACATTGACTATAAATGAGGAATCAATATATTTTATTATTTTAGTATATAAATGTATTATTTAATATTTTATTTCTCGGTTTTTAAGTAACACTATAACGCTGTTTTTAAGTAACGCTCGTAGTTTCAAAAATTGGTCGGAAAGGTTGAGAACGGAGTGTCTTGCTATATGAAGCTTTTATATAATAGCTAAGCTATCCTTAAATGTATACAATTTTATTTTATGCTCAGCTAGCGTGCAATGAACATCATAATGAAACGTTTTAAAATTCGTCTTTTTCCCGAAAAGTTATATTGAATAATTTAATTAAAAAATAGTCTACCCACATACAAACATACAAAACACAATTAAAAGTGTACGCACCCCCTTTGACAGGCGTCAGCTTAAACACCATCACCATGCTTTTACCCCCTATCACGTTATGAATGGAGGACGGGGGAGGGGGGAGGCGCGGGGACGCGGTCAACGCCGCCTCGCATTCGCCGGCCAAACTCCGCCGCGTGAGCGTGTTGCTGACTTACAACTAGCTAAAAACATTGTACCAACCCGCGTGTGAAATAATTCCACACCTGAAGGCTGAAACAAATGGGCGATAGTGAAAAGTAGAATTGTGATTGTGTGAATTTTTGTACTGGACTCAATTTATAGTGCATTATCGCACTTTCCAACTAAAGGACTATAGACGCGTGACAGTTTGCCTGTGTTTTGTGCGAGAGAGTTTCTTAAGTGGTAGTCGGAGGCCGTAGAGATACCCGGCCCCGACATGGAGAGTTACTACGACATCTCCAACGATCTGAAGGATGTCTGGGATGCGGACATCGACCCGGTAAGTCGACTATACACTACATAATAATATATAAAAGCTAATTCCAAAATTCATACGCGCCAAAATTAGAAATATGCGTGATAGTACGGATTATTGTAAAGGTCAAATCCGCTGATAACAGTAACAATTGATATTATTTTTTATTATCCGCACATATGCGATAACTGGATGATGTGCGTACATTACTTAATTAAAAGTAGATACTGTACGCACTTACGCCTATACATTTTTTATAGGATATTCCGTTATTTTCGTCTTTCACTACAACAAAGTCGGGTTGCACAGCCATTAATAAATAATTGTAGCTCCCACCGACCTTGTTTTGTAATCAATGTACCTGCATCTGGAAAGAAAATAATCGGCGTACAACTCACGACTACACACACAGTATCGCAACAGTTGCATTCCTGCATATTAGACAACAGTTTTGCAAATTACCATTTACTTGTAATCATTTGACGTTCATCGGATCGCATTATCCATGATATTTGTACCATTAAGCCGTAAAAAGATAACACTCGCAATAGAATTTAAAAGTTCCAAGCAATGTTTTACGATAAAACCGTTATGAGAAATGCGATAAAGCCGGCTTCATAAACTTGAAAACTTTCTGTAACTGTAACTTAAGGTTTTTACTCGGGTTGAACTTGCTTACTTTTACTTACTTCATTTCCGATTTAATTATGTACTTAAAGTGATAATTATTCCTGTGAATTAAGTAAAACAATTTAAATTAAAATTAATTATCGATAATTTCCCTGTTCAGGTAAGACAAAAATTATCATTGAGCTCTGCCATACAACACGCGATATGTTGGATTTAGGTGGAAAAGGAATGGCGGAATGTTTCGACACTACATTCTTTTTGGTTATTTCTTCAAGCGGAAAGGAGGATGACTTCGCATAAAAATATGCAAAATAATGCGACACAATCATACCGTCGGTGTTGTATTAGAATAATAACAATTAATTAGTTTTAGATTTAATTTATTTAAATTGTATTGAATTTAAAATCTACTTTAATATGCATTTAAATGTATTTATTACCATCAAAATGATTTTCGTTGAAAATAATTAATTTATTCGTTTAAATGCATTATAATAAAATTTACAACGCCAATATAATAATTATATACTTAGTATATTTATAGGTTAAACAGACAGAAAAATGTTTATAGTAAGAAAATTCGATCAAATCCTCCACAGCATCTCTGATAATATATGATAACACACTGGCCGCAGATTGAAGAAATTTTTATTTTTTATTATTTGTTTTTAAATGTAACAATCTTTTACAAACAGACCGACGAAAAGATTATAATTACAAAGGACTTTCACGCGTCGGATGAGGAACCATAAAAACATCCCAATTGAACAGGTTGTTGTGAACATGTGACGGCACCTGTTGAGTCCCGGTGACGTCACGGACGATAAAGGACGGTAATCCGGCGAAATTAGGGAGTCGCTTTGTGCAGAATAATTTGTTCAACGTTGAACGATCGTTGCATATGTATGGGTTAAAGCGTTTCTTATGGAAGTACGGTACACCGTACACTGTAGAGCGTCGACCTGGTGCGTTGAACTAAGAGGCCCGTCAGTTTTTATTAACAATATTATCATGTAAGAGGAGTAGGTAGTAGATAGTGTGGAATTGTTAACAATATTATTATAATATAACCACACACACACACACACACATATATATATATATATATATATATATATATATATATATATATATATATATATATATATATATATATATATATATATATATATATATATATATATATATATATATATATATATATATATAGCCGGCTTCATAAACTTGAAAACTTTCTGTAACTGTAACTTTTTTTTAAGGTTTTTACTCGGGTTCAACTTGCTTACTTTTACTTACCTCATTTCCGACACGATATATATATATATATATATATATATATATATATATATATATATATATATATATATATATAATGTAATTTAAATATAAATGTTCGTAAAGTCACCTTCCACATTGAGCTTAATGTTTTGTAGGTACTTTATGTACTTACGTTAGTATTGTTCTTATTTTTGGCAGATTAATTAGTTGATATTATAAAGTCGAAGAGATTGTTTGGTTGAACGCGCTTATCTCAGGAAATATTAAAAAAGAATGTTTCTCCATTTATCGAGGTACTATTCCATCACTTCAGTTATTTCGATGAAGCCCACTACCTGCTGCGGTCACAGTTACTTACACTTAGAATATTTCATATGTGATAAAAAATCTTATATATTTCCATATGAGAAAAGGGCGAAGCCCTTTAATAACTACTTACATATAGTATTAAACATTTTTTTACATATATTTTGGTTTTATGCATATTATCAACCAGCCGTCTATACGAGAAGTATTTCCACATATTACATCGCCTCATAAATAATTAACTGCGGTGATTTTTGATTTTTGCTGGCATTGAGCAGCAATTAAGCAGCGCTTAATTAATAAAGAGACAGTGTTTCTGATCACATAGTAATTAGAAGCATTTTGGTTTTATTATTATATTTTATATCTTAGTTATATTTTTGTATACAGATGGTCGCTTAACTACTTATTTTATATATATATATATATATATATATATATATATATATATATATATATATATATATATATATATATATATATATATATATATATATATATATATATATATATATATAAGTAGTTAAGCGACCATCTGTATTACCTGTATAGAATTCTCGAAATGAACTCGAATACGAGTTCATTTCGATACATCATAAGATTGTGTACGAGATGCGGCGTTAAATTCCACCACATATCTCTTCCGAAAGATACAGCGTGAAGCTCAAATAAAAATGATCACATTTAAAAGTTTTACTATCATTACGTATATTATAAATAACAATAACAATTAAATGCAATATTCCATATGGACGTCGATAAGAATGGGGATTTTAGCGAAAGTGTAGGTCTAACGATAACTGTAGTGCCAACCTAACGGCCGCATTGTAATGGTAATTGAATTTCCTTTCCTTATACCGACAGTCGCCGCGCGGTGATATAAAGGAAATACCTTTGCTTTTAAGATTTACAAGATACGAGAAACATAAACAAATTGTAAATAGACTATCTTTTAATACAACATGTTATATGATTATGAATTATTTCCAAAATTTAAAATGTCTATATGTTATATTGACAGAATATTTTTTTTTTTATTTTTTAATTCCATGTGTTTTATAATAATCACTATAAGTGAATGTGAAATGAAATAAGTAAGATGCTGTGTTTTTCTTTATTTTATTGATCACTTGATGAATAATATAAAATAATAAAACATTTTTTTGGGTCCAAACTTTAAAACGAGTCAACTAAAATGTTGTATAACAGGTTTCACTGTAGTGAACGTTTATATGTCAGGTGGCACAAAAATCTTGAATTCAATAGCTAAAAGCTATTGTTTTAAGAATTTAGAAAATATTTTCTGTTCCGTTTTACGTTTTCATTTAAACTTTTTATTTTCTTAATTGCTTTGCTTTCATTTAGTTTCATAGATATACAACTTATACCATAATTTGATGTTATAATAATTATAGAGTTAAGTCCTTATAGCAGTAAATTAAAACTAAAATTGTATTGATACAAATTTGTTTCTTTACATCTTAATACTGATTTAATTTAACGACTAATTTAGTACTTACTTAGGCACTACATATAAAAATGTTACAGTCGTTAATATTTTATTAATCTCTTTTATTCCAGCATTTGTATCGAACGTCTGTACCGTATTAATCAATCAAAAGTAATGTCCGGAATAAATCAGTTAGCTTATTTTTTTATATTATTTTAGTCCAATTAAACGAGAATCAGTCACGTGACGGTTAGATCATCCCACAAAGGTACTTCAATATCGTTCGTCTTATTTGTGAAGTTTAAACAATGGTTATATTGCGTAAATGTATACCAGTTGCGTCACTCACGATGTATCGGGCGTTCAAAAACATGCTGTTGACACAAGTGCACGAGCCGCTCGAACTGCGAATACCTATAAAATTAATAGAAAAATGTAACTGATACGTAATATACGATAAAGGTGCATAGTTGTTTGCCAGCCCACATACGAGTACACACAATGTTAAATATTCACACTCAATAGGTTATTTTTACCCCGGAATATGGCGATATAGGCAATGTCATTCGATTCGATGGAGCCTAACGCCGCGCTTCATTTTAGTACACTACGAGTAAATTTATATTTTTTAATATAAACAATCCACAGTGTGCGAATCAATCTTATCTACAACGATCTCAACCTTTCCACCGTCACTTTGTCGTCAGATTTATTTCGATTGATTTAATATTAATTATTACTTTACAAAATCTGATTTACCATATTACATAGATAGAAAATGAAAATAACTTAAAAAAAACATTTTTAACGCGGAGCGGAATTTGAATCCGCTCCTTATGGAAACCAATCCCTAATTAGTCTGTGTTAACATTTCAAACAAATAATAAAAATTTAAAAATAAATTCAGATTCGCCATACAAAATGTTACGGAAAAGTGATATTTAAAATGCATTTTTAAATGACTAATTTGCAATAATTATTGCAATATTTAACATTTACGAAAATAATTTATTTCAATCAGGACTATCAGCTAGCTGGTTTTTAATATGACCTTAAAATCGTTAAACTCATTATAATATGTTAAATTATGGTGCTCATGTGGTTCATTAAAACCCCTGTGTTGATAATTGTATCTGAAATACATAAACATAGTCACATATTATTCATATTTAAGTAAATTCCTATTTAAAAAAATATAATAATTGAAATATTATAAAAATATTCATACGTTTTTTAATAAGCTTATAACGTAATGAATTTTTCATTTACTTTGAGTTTATTTTAGGAAGTAACTGCTACGCGACCGTTAAATTGGCAACCTTACTTGCAATACACAGCTCTCAATATACGTAATAAAAATTGCACGTAATTATAAATGTTCATACATTACACACATGCATGTTGAAGTCCTTTCTCCTTGTCAATATATCGCCAAGAGCGAGTAATAAACCGGATTGAAGAAATACTTGTTATGCTCGCTCTAATTCCGCTCTTTCATTACCTATCGATAGGATTTTTTGGAAATTTGCTACCGCAAAGAGTGTATGCATTTCAAAATATTTGTTTATAAAATACTAGAACACTGTAAGTATGACTAGTATTAAGTACATGCCAATTTGATACAATTTATATAATAAAATAGTATTTTCTGATACATTAATTAAATAATTATTAAGAAATATCAATGATACCGTGTTTTATAGCAAAATGATAATAAACAATGATATATTAGCAAAGTAGGATCATACGACTAGTATCCGCGTGTAATCACGATACGGGCAAGCGGCAACGGTGCGTGCAACCCTGTGTTTCGTGTCGTGTGAAAGGCGGTTCGTCGTTTGCATTCCTCTCGCCAGCAGCAAGTTCACCTAACGAACGGCTAGCTCTTGTTACCACTGCATAAGAACTATATTATATAAAAAAGTAAGATTGCTCATATCACAAATTTAGAGAGTAGCTGGAACAATTGTCATTCTTCATTAGCACCGTCTAGTGACACATTTTTCTCGGCACGGTTAATGACGTTTGTCTTTTCAGGCGCCCGGCCCGGCCCTATTATTGAATTGAATCTATTGTCTTTGTAACATCAACATCTAAGGCTTTTAAATTAAACTCTTTGACCGGATTAATAGCGTATATTTTTTATCATCGCTATTGAGATACTGTAATCGATGTATTTAATTCGCGTTTTTAAAAAAATTGGTTCATATGATATATTCTTTGGTTAAAAACCTGCAGGTAAAGAATGGAATATATGTATATATATATATATATATATATATATATATATATATATATATATATATATATATATATATATATATATATATATATATATATCCCAAAAACCTTATAATACCTGGGCTGGCAAACTCGTAACCATATAGGGGGTAGGCAAAACTATGATTTGTTTTGATTTCATATGAGGAAGCTGTCGATTGAATAATAAATTGTAGCAAAATGGATATAAATAGTTCAAGCTTGCTTGGCTACTATTGATGCGTGAACGAAGAGAAGGGTACGAATAATTGAATCCTGATGAAGTTGAGATTTGCTTATGATTTTAAACTTGAAAGATCTTAGCCAACATCGCGCCTTACTAAAATTGTCATTTAAGACAAGTTTGAAAAGGTATAAGAGTATAACCAGGTGGGTTTACCGGAGTCATAAAGTCATTATCAAATTACCGATAAGTTACGTAATTTACTAATGATGTTTAATAGGAATGCTATTTATTCCACGTCTCTATAATAAAACTAATTGCGATATATAATGTGTTTTCAAATTAGACGGACAAACTGACACTAACATTCAATTTTATATAATCGAAAAATAGCTAATTTATACGCTGAATCTAAACCGCAGATGTGGTCTTACGACTTTGCAGTGCAAATTGAAATGATGGAATTGCATTTCTAAATTAAATAATTAACTTAATGGCATAAATAATTCTTTTGGAATTATTTAAATATTATTTGTAATTTATTGTTTTAGCTATCCTGCACACAGGCACAGTAGGGAGGTAGGGGCAATGTCGTGTTAGTAAATTTCTTTTCCCACTTTCCATCTAATGAAAATAATTCTTTCTCCCGAGTGGGAATCGAACCCACAACCGTGGTGTTTAAAAATAATATAATAATATAGATTTATAGAATTGTATTTTTCAAAATCTATTAAGTTTTAAAAATTTCTACAAAAAATTACAAGCTAAAATAAAAATATCTATTACCAAATTGTTATCAAAAAGTTTTTTCATACAGTTTTGTAGGACAGTCACCGATTATGCCGTTGAACTAAAGAGTTAATCTTATCGGGTTCTTTACTGTCATTGAGATGCATTTTATATGACTTTAATATATCAAATAACCTATGATAAACTTAACCTGTACATAGGATATATTAAGAATGGCGTAGGAAACTTATTTATTATATAATACCTTATTAAATAAAGAAACTTCTATCTTTTTCAATTTTTAAAAATAGAATTTGTGATTGTATTCATTTGAATGGTATTGATAAACTTTCACAACCAATGACGCATCCGTCAATAGACAAATGACGTTTTACGAGATTTTTTTTTATGTATTTATTTGTAATACTGTATTATTTTAAGTAGGCTATTAAATATTTTTTAATAAGAAAACTTTATTACGCCTTATAGTATCTTATTTGAAACTTTCTTGTTGATATATCGCTTGTGCTTTTATCATTTTTTTTACAACTAAAATTACTTTATTTTGAAATTGATAACAAGTATTTTAATACTGATAAAAGATTAAGTATGTATATTGTAAATTTATAATTTACTTTATACTAGATGATGAGAACAAAATTAAATTATATAATCTAACTAAAAAAAACTATATTAATTCTTGTTAGCACTAAAACTAATATTACGTATTACTATTAGTACATTTTCTTTTTCGGTAACATTTCCTATAGGTATTGCTCTTAAATTAGATTAAAAAAATCGATTTATTTAAGAAAAGCTTGCGTGACTATCCATAAATATAAAAATGTTGTATGTAATAATATTACATTATCACTGGAATAAGTGGATTATTGGACCGAGAGCGAATAAAATTTTTCGCTTGAAATATTTCAATGGAACGTTTTTGTACGGATGGCTTTATGTAAGATGCTCGCCCCACTATTTCCTCGTGGTGAAATCAATCAGGTTGGCATGAAACTAAAGAGGTTGGACAGAAATTCTGTCCTTAAACAAATTCAGATTTTAGTATGTAACGATGAGTCTAGTCTAGTCTAGTCCCGTGTACAAACATCGTAAAACATATACCAAAAACTTAATTTTATATAAAAAAAAAATTTATAAAACTTTTTCTAACTCAGATTTATACTTTATTAAGTACTTATTTTGTTTGTATTCTCGTGAATATAACAATATAATCATTTTCTCTATGACAATACCAGCAAATTATAATATAAACATCATGCATTCTGGTAAAACAAAACGCGATGCAATTACTCAAATTGAGGCGCTAAACGGAGAACAGAACCATTGAGAAACTTTTGCGTGTTTTACATTAATTTACAATTATTGCAATGTCTAGCAATATATTGATAACAGGATAATAATAATTTATCCTCTAACAAGTCGAGTTTAAAATATTTTCCATGTGCGCTCAAAACGGGCAGCGTATTATTATATACATTACATATTATTATATGCTAAAAGTTATAAACGTATTCTACTTTATTATTAGTTATTAATAAATATGTTATTATAGGCGTCATGATATAGTTGGAACGTGTAGTCTTTGTACTGCACTTGAGTTTCTTGAATCCATACTTGTTCGTTTCTATTGTGAACTTTCGAGAAACAAGAAAATCTACTACAAAATGAAAACATTGCATGGAGATGAAAATATTAAGAGAAATAATGTGATCAAAAAAATGTCTAAATCGTATCCAATTGGAGAAATAAAGTTATTTCGTTAGGTATGGCTTACGTAACGCTAGCGAAGTATCGACAAATCGAATCTCACTGCATTGAGAAGCACGTGGCTGTTATCAGCGGCGTGTGATTCGATACGTTTCCATAAAAAAATTAAATAAATGCGAAACTATCATTCTAAGGTGATTATATTAAATATAATGTGTTAACATTATTGTTTTTAATATTGTACAGTAGTATTGTGTTTCTAACCACATTATTCTTGTACCTACTTCCACTACACAATTTTACTGGTTCATACTGATCGTGGTACAGCGTCGGACTTCTTCACTCTGCCAACCCTGCTGCTACTGTATGTGGGATAAAACGGGAAGCTGAAATAAAAACTTGGTTGCATTAAGTAAAAGTTTTTTTGGTATTCAGGGATAATGTCTGTAAATATATTGTATATGTATACTAATACGATGATGGTTGGTCGTTGGTTGTTAACCGCCTATTATTATTAAAGTTACACTTAAATTACTTTTTTAAATATACGTATATATATATATATATATATATATATATATATATATATATATATATATATATATATATATATATATATATATATATATATATATATATATATATATATATATATATATGTGTGGTATTTAAACAAAATAACTATTCTCCACCAACACAAATATTGTCTTTATATTGTAATTTAAAAAATATATACAAATATCTACTATATTTAATAAGAAACATAAAAAAGCATTACTTATAATACGCATTATAACTTAAAAGCGGTGTTTCTACGGTAGTAATACATGGAAATTATGAATTCAATAGTCATTAAAGCTCGAAGGACAGCCAGTGGCATGGCTAAAATCCATTGCATCTAATTGTCTTAGCCGAGCATAAACATGATTGTGAGTTAACAATGCATTTGGCTTCCGAAGCCTGATAAAGAACAACGTGTAACATGCTCTTTTGCTTCAAAATTAAAACTTTCGATTATGTTTTATGACACCTTATCTTGCTCATATATTTCCTATTCGAAACATAAAAATGTCGTAAAATACACGTATTGTCGCGACCTTTTATTATATATTAAACGTGTATATGTATATAGTACTCTAAACATAGATTCCTTGAAAGAACGCTACTTTATAAAAGTACGCACTGTTAGTCGAATTTTGTATAATTTATTAGATTACGTTAATTTTGTTCTACCGTAGTTCCTTTGTTCGTATGTTCTATATTAAAACATATATAGCATAACATAACATAAGGTTATCCTTATAAAAGTAAAGAAAAATATATATGGGTAAATAAATGATAAATATTATTGCGTACATGTGTATCTATCTTACTCATGACTCATGAATGCGAAATATTTGCTTTTAGAGTTATGGTGGAAATTCCTTAAGATAATTACTTTGTTATCGTTTACTGACTCGTTTTGATCTTTACTCTTATATATGTGGTTATGTAATTAATTTATTATTACAATAATCGCCCACTTAATTAATGAGATATCGTTTCACTGTGATTCAAATACAACACATTATCATTTCAAAATGTAGCCATCGTTACATATATTATTAAAATTTAAAAATATTTTTTGTTATATAAAAATATATTTTGCTTTTGAATTTGTAGTATGATGTTGGCAATAATGGCCTTTACAGCATCACCGGACTTTGTAGGAGGCACAGATGGAAGAGTTCTGACCTTGACTTGGTCACTTTACTCGTCTGTTATTGAGTGACTGACGTATAGCGTGCAACTGATATGTAGCGTAGAAATGTGATTTTTTACCAGAATTCTTGGGGTGAGATTTTACGTTCTGGTTCACGTTAATAAATTTGCGAGCTACACCAACAGCGTGTCTTTTATCAATATAGTTTTAATTCATTTCAATATGTTTATCGAACATTATTTATAAGTTACTATAGTAGATTTGCGTAAAAATAAGCAGTACAATCAAATTTACAATATATACATACATATACTATTCAAAAAGAATCATATTGAGTATAATATAATAAATGACAAAGCTTATAATCATATACGAATAGAATTCACCAATTTCAATGTCAATTTTATGACAGCAAAAACGTTTCTATAGAACACAAATAAAAAAACATAGTAGAGAACACAACTGAGATGTCATATACGACATTGCATCGTGACGATTGTTTTCCAGATAGTATCGGTGCGCGGTGCTTTACCGGTAAATACACTGCATTATGTATTGTAGTCGCTTTGTCGCTCATTGCCCGTATCCGGAGCGGCAACGGTAATGGTACGCACGTAGGGACAGTGAATGTTGATATGACTCTTGATTATGAACATATTATTGATAACATAACTGGTTATTACACTTTTTTGTGTATATTATGTATAATAGATGAAATAACATTTCATTAGATGTACATTTTTTTATTATTTATTTCTTTAGCGTTACACTTTCTTCTTTGCAGGGTTACTAGAAAGAATGGAGCGCCAAATCTTCTAAACGTAAACCTTTTTCATATTGTTAGATTTTTCATATAGGCTTTTCAGACAGTCCTCATCTTTTCAGCTTTCAGGGTCTCGACGTCAACCGAGGTCTCCTCCCACTACCTCTCTTACCTCTGACTTTTGCATCTCATGTTTCTCAGATGTAACTGTTTATTAATCAAAAATAAAAAAAATAAAAAAGAAAAGCAAGAATTTTTATCTCAAGAAATTCATCTTATGTAGTAGAAATATTAGTTTAGTTATTCTTACATACTATAAACATGTAATACTATAGAGACGAATACATTTAATCCTCTCATTAATTATAAGCGTCTCATCTTTGTCTGGATATACAGCGTGCTGCATAATGTATAATAACTTAAGCAAAACATATACTTATGTGTAGATATATGGGCGAAAGCTAGTCCTGTTATATATTACGAGTATGATTCACTAAGCAATCGTGCTAACGAAACGTCGGTGGAGTGGAACATTGTTTGCGTTTATCTGCCGATTTCTACGACATTGTGAAAACTTAAATGTTTATTGACACAATTTTTCGTCTATTATTAGACATCGAAAGAAAATTTCACACAAATGATCATGAAAATATGCATTTCATTATTTCTAATCAAAACTGGATAATTGTTTATATTTTTCATCATTCAAAAAATAATTTAACTCAAATTTTATTACAATTAGGTGATAAATCTTGTTGTTTCTACAAATTATTTATTTTCTAAGTATTTATTAAATTATATAATTGAATTACTGTGTACAAATATTGATCCATCACTGAAAGGTCTCCGTCCATCAATATTGATCGAACGCAATGGCTCGAATTGAAGGCAAAAATTACCATATTTCGCCCCTAATTCGACCCATTTCTTGTCTAGAAGTACCCTGCGATATTTAGCATACAACATAAAAATGAAAAAAAAAAACAAAGAAATACGATTCGTCCTACGCTTGAAATATGCGTGGTTTGGTTTAAGTATAAGTAATTTCATTTAAATGAGGTTATTGTAAAGTGCAGTACATAGGTCAGTTAATAAATAAATAATTAGATATAAAAACAATCAGAATTAATTAATCATATACTTCATGTATACGAATGAACTCAATGAAGTACGTAAAAGTATCTACTATAAAGGTGAAATTGACATAAATTACTTAATTACAAATATATTAATGATTTATGGCTGTTTAATATATGTGTTGCTTAGGATTCATATCTATAATATATTATATATTAATAAGCCTTCGTGCTATCGTAGAAAATACCGAATAAATTTGATATATTTTATATCTGCGAACTTGTTGTATTTTGCAGAGTATCCGTCACCACGTTCACGTATATATATATATATATATATATATATATATAGATATATATATATATATATATATATATATATATATATATATATATATATATATATATATATATATATATATATATATATATATATATATATATATATATATATATATGTGTTCTTATTTTGTTAATTGTAATTCAGCCATTACTAACAAATTCTATCATTAGAGTATTATGTAACAGCTAGTCAATATTATTATGACACCACTGTGAAGAAGGCATCCAGTGTTAGCCAGTGTGTCTATAATGATCTTTTCTACTGTAGTCAAGTATAGTGATTTATTTCTCCTTGCAAAGACAAGCATTGCGCAAATAATAATAACCTTAATCATGACAGAATAAAAAGAAATATGTGCCTTTGTAAAAAATAACTAAGTGATCGTTAACAACGGCCTTTATCAGTATAATGTCGTCAACTACAATATCTAATGACGGTTTTCATGGTAGAAGGATTTTGCACGATATCACGACGTAATATAAATTCTTATCCTTTTTTATGTATTTCCATGCGTTTCCCTTAGCACCTGAGCTAGGCAAACAAAATAATCATAAATAAGTTGAGTTTTTCTTTCAACCGTTTATTTTCTATTAATGGGATATCGTGTATACCCAATACATGAAAAAAGACGATTAATGGAAATCGTATTGATTACTTTTGTAAATACAATCACATATGTCAAATCTAATGATTTTCTTTTCTTAAGTCCACAATTTTAAATACTTAGAGTCTACGCCAAGTTTATTACAGTTTTAATGCTTTTTTTTCCTATAAAAATATTTATTAGAAGTTAAGACAATGACAATTGAAACAATTCCAAAAACAATTAATACACTTATTTAATTTATTATGTTAAATAAAAAATCTAATAAAAATGCATGCTAGTTGAACGAATGCCCGTGTGTGAATGTGTACAAAAAGATATAGAAGATAAGCGAATACTTATATTTACAATTTTAGTATATAATTCGTGAGACGGAGGTTATCGCTGAGGTCGGAAGCGGATTTCCCCATAAGAAGTTTTCCATTTGCAAACAGGTTATTTTTAGTAAATGTGTACGAGACAAGTATACGGGGAATTTTGTATACAGTGAAGTCCCGTTTTAATGCGTATGTAAATCAAAGTAATTTTAACTTTTCTTTGTAAATGGACAAGAAATAAGTACTTGTGGTTTCGATTCCAAAACGGGGGAATAAATTATTTAACTTTCTCACTATGGTAAGAAAAGAGAGTGCGGCGTTAAGTTCCGGCACGCAATATCTCAAAACTTGGAAGGAAAGTGGAGATCGGAATATCCTTGCACTAGGTTCCATTTTGGTTATCCTGCTGATCGGGAAAAGGCGTTAGCCTACAATAATTACATCAGTCGCTCTCATCAGTTTACATAAACATATGAGATATAAATATACTTCTTTACTTATTTGGCAAGATACAAAAATACTTCTTGTCTGTTGAAATCATATTGAATAAAATAAACGTATAACATAAAAAGGTAACAAAGCAGGTACATACTTCAAACACATAAAAACATCAAAACATAATTTGCCGGTGTTAATGAGTATGTGTAAGTATTAGAATATGTGAAAAAGCGCCACAAATACGTCTTTTAGTGCAAAAACAAGGAATTCAACAAGTAAATTTGGAAATAAAAATGCAATTGTGACGTCGCGTAGCGAAGTACAGGCTATGGCTAAAGTTTTAAAGATCGAAAGACTTACACAATAATTTCAAGGTCACATAATTTTCGTGACTTGTATGTGTATAAAAAAAGGTAAATTTATTTCTAATAATGTTAAAAGTAATTGTCTTTAATCATTTTCATGACAAATGGACATTTCATGACAACTCCCGGGACACTCCCACAAGATCTAAACCTTGCATTTGCAAAACAAGGTAAATAGGGCATGCGATACTCCATCTCCACTCCATACTAAATGCGTCCCGACATTGTGTCCTGATCACGCTAAGACTGCTCGCACGCTATAGTTAGGTACTTTAGGTCAAGGTGACACTGGTTCTACCAGTAAAATCACGTATTAATAATTTTGTACATTTACTGTACAAAAATAAACAAGGAATTAAATTAACAACTGTTGAGTGATTAATTTCATACTAGCGACCCTTCATACTAGCGAGCCTTTCGTATTATTATATGTATATAAATAAAAATAGATCATTTTGATTTTAACTGGGAGGAAGGTACCTTTCATACAGTAAGCATGGCTTATCCCGCGTAAATCCTGATACCACGGGAATACCAGAATAGAAAGTATATATATATATATATATATATATATATATATATATATATATATATATATATATATATATATACATACAAAAAAAATGTATTTTTTGTGCGCTATGCAAATAACAGTTATTGCACTTAATAATTCAGTTATTTTTAATTTTATTTATATGTATAGATACAGGATGGTGATACAGAAAACTTGAACAAAACAAAGAAAGCGTCTTACTAAAATATAGATTAGTCACTATCATACAAAACGAGCGAGCTCTTATCATAAAAACAAGTTAATTTCCATTACTAATCAAATTAGTTATTTTCTATTTACGATAACAGTCTTGTATGATACTAAGCCACAAAGTTTGAAAATTGAAAAAAAAATATTAAAAGAACAGTGTAAAAAATATTAAAAGTATCTGAAAAACGCGATGTTTTAGGGCTTTAGTTGATTAACTCTACATTAACCGTGTGTAGCCAAATCTATCACAATCGGTATAACCTATCTTGCCAGTCCTATCTATCTAGCTAGAATCAGTGATCAAATCATATGTAAATATGTATAACAAAACAAAATGCGACAATAATTTCTGCCACTCAACATACAGTCCGAATGCAAGCAGAAATTGGAGAATAAAATATTTTAACACTAGAGAGAGTCAACCTACTCTCCTATATCGTATAAGTGATAGTATTAATTGTAATATGATTAAACAAACAAATTCTTTATTGAAGTGGTTTTATAATCATTAACTTTCTCGTTACCTTTTGACTCCTCCAAAATATGTGATATGCCACACCTTCTACGTTTATATAACGAACTCGATACATATTTCTACATATAGGTTACACATTAAAAGTGTAAAAGATTGTCATTTGCATGATTTCTACTCGTGTAACAGATAACAAGAATGCGTGCAGGCTGACGAGTCACATCCGGAGAGCAAGTAAAATTATTGCAATTGCTTAGATATTTTCACTCACAAATATTTTATGTAATTACCCAATCAAGTTTGAAGTATGAACATGATAGACTTAGTAATTGAGTAATTATTATATTTATTATAAACAAATATGTATGTATATGCGTTATGCATACCTTATTTTTATTATATAGGTACAGAATATTTATCACTTTTAATATCTGTAGAAATTCTCATACTAAAAATATAATGTTGCCAGCGTAATACCTGGTAGAAATATAGATAAAACTACTACTGGACTTATATTTTTAAAAGTGTTAATCTGAAATTGAGATTGAAAGATACTTTTTATCTTTAACCACGAGACACGGGCCCAAATAACACTACGGTTAAATTTTTAAACATTTTCTAAAATAATGACTGTAGCCTAGTAGTTAAGTAGTAAACGCTAGAGCTCGTATTTACGCTGATACGATGACCTAATCGATGAAGAACACAATGAAGTACGACAAATCAGTGACCGTTCCACTTCTGAAGATCTGGGACGGCTCAAATTGGTGTGAATTTTTAAAAATAATTATGAATGGAAATAAATAAGAAATGTCAACGCATATCATTGTTCTTTATTTTAAATTAGCTATTGTTCCACTTATGACTTTGCCTGCATTTCGTCGATCCTGCAATATACTCTACCGTTTAGTAAAATCGCATCAAAATACTTTACGTAGTTTAGAAGTCACTTGGGTACATCGCTAGAAAGCGACACATGCTTACTTTCCTTATTATTAATTAAATACAATCTGTAAGTATGTCTATTTAACGTATAAAAAAGGGCATTGTTATTTAATATGCGAATATAACGAATATTGTTTCGCGTTCTTATGAATGTATCGATCCTATTATACGCTTTTAAATATCATTAATATTTATCATGGTTTAAATACGTTTATGTCACTTTAAAACGTCTATTTATTAGAAGAATAGAAACAAAACAATTGGATTTTAAATTTCAAAATAAACGTTTATAGCCGCAACTATTTCTTTTCTTTAATATATCGTCACGCTTTTTGACTGGTCATATAACTGGTGTTTTCTTCTGTCCGTTAGGCACTCGAAAGTTTCATTAATATGTTTTTAGTTCATAGATGAGATTTGCTTAACTTATTTTTTACATCGTATCAAAGATGAGAAAAATATCTGTAATATTACATAATAAAACTAAAAAGTAGCTATTGCCTCACAAGGACTGTCAAGGTGCCGACACTAAATATGTCATATTTTCTAGGGTTATGTACGTTAAAAGTAATAAAATGTAACCTTTATAGGTTCACTTATTGTCCAACTGTCCAGAATTCATTTTTCTCCAGATCACGTGGGGGTATCAATTTGAAATATTTAGGGGTATCCCTTAGTCAACGCAATATAAAAATATGAGCGTTTATACTTCGTGCTTGTCAATTTTTTATGAAATTAGATCACTTACGTGAAAATATAAATAAAACCAGTTCACAGTTCGAAAAAAAATAAAAAAAAATAGCCGCGTAATCAAAACATATAGGGCCGTAGACCTACAATTCTGAAATTGGTACGGAACCCTCAGTGCGCGACTGTCTGACTCGCACTTGACCCATATTGATTAATGTCACACGATTTCTTCCCTACATCTTGGATACGTCGATATATTACGATGATACTGACTAACAGTCAGTGGCATTAAAATAAAATTTTACCGTAGGATCCCCATACCCCGGGTAGGGTAATCCCATTCAACTATTCAACTTTTATTTTATTTACCTTATAGCATATTTCTATATTAATATTTACTTAACATTCTAGTGACATATTAATATAAAAAATGTAAATTCTCACAGCAATAGAATCTCTAAAGTATCTTGAACATAAGCAGGCCAGGATAACTGTACCAAATGATGACCAAAAAAGTGGACACTCTCCAATTGGCGTACACCTATGCGAGGTTCAACGACTTAATACTCTATTAAATCAAAATAACGTTCGTTGTTTCGTGTTGTGAACAAAATTAACTTGTATTTCATTATATGCATAAGGTTGGAATTTCGTATATATCTGATGTCTGATCCGGATTCGCTTCATTTCTTCAAGGAACGAGCGAGTCATCTCTCTTAATGTAGATGAAATGATGAGTACTGTAAATTTTCATACTTTAAATAACTGCATTGTGTATATATATACACGTATTTTGGTTAAAACTTTTTTCTGCCAAAAACTTAGTACAACACTTATACTTCATATATATTATGATGGGAATGCATTTATGAATCTATATGAAGCATTCACAACGATAGTGAAATAAAATGACTTTTAAAAAAAAACCAAATCGCATGTTGTCCTTGATCATTTCATGTTAAATTATAAAAAAATAATTAATGTTTATTATTTTTTCTTGGCGTATAACCTGGAGAAAATTTATTCTACTTCATTAATTTCTTAAATAAATTAACTGTCACTGTATACGTGGACGGCCGAATTTGGACCGGACGGACGTCCGCATTACTGTAGGTATGGGTCGATGGCGTTAGTCATAATCCATAAAAGTCAGAAGCTTTCAGATGGTAGTAAATCAGGCGAAAAGCGCATAAATGGTCTCATCTTAAAAAGTGTGTAGAAAGAAACACAAGATTAAGCATATCTATACAAAATATACCTATTTGTCCCAACGTGGTGCTGTAAGGCAGTAAAAAGGATGGTCGTGGGTTCGACGCCACTCCCGAGAATGAATCGTTTTTAATTTTATCGCTTTGGCAAGACAAAGCTAGGGGTGAATTTCCGGCAACACGCAATGTCTTTATTGTTTTATTTTCCTTAAGATATTTTGAGTTTTCCCTTTGACCTTGTAACTTACAGGATAATAAGAGGAAAATGTGTTTATAAATAATATTTGGCTCATTCGATTTCATTCACTGACTAATTTTAAATGTCTAGTATTCAAAAATTAATAGGTATGCGAGCATGTCGATGGCATCTACTATTGACATTAATGTATTACTGACTTGTAATATCACAAAATGTCAAATTAGCTCATGAATCCTGTTATGTAAATGAATAGCGTCAAGTAATGAATATTTAGTTTCCAAATTAATAAAACTATTGGTAGTCACGATCGTTCTAGCCTTTTTTCTTTTGATTGTTTGTGGGACTTGGTCTTGCGTTCTATTCTTCTACTTGCTAAATACCGTTATAACATTTTATTGAATCCTATCTGGGTTCTCTAGATAGTTGAGTATTTAAAGAAAAATGTGAATGTACTATATATACGAATTTATTACATATAAAGTCATAGTATCTACTTTAATATTACGAAACTGAAATGTTTGTATAGTTGCAGTTGGTAATATCAGAAACTACTGATTGTAATTGTATAAAAAATGTTTTGAATGAATGAATTGGCTGAATGTGTCGGGTGTGTTTTACAAATCCTTTAATATTTCCATTTGACCACGAGGCGAATTATTATGTAATATGTTATTTAATTTTATCATATTTAATGCTAAGTTATTGTATGTTTATGATTGTATATTAGGAACTTACATAAGATTTATATTATAATATAATCATATATCTGTTGTTTTTGTTCAATCCCCACCCAAAGGAACTAATTATTATTAATAGAAAATAGGGCGGTAAGTTGAGACGGAGATTCTTACCAGGATACAGCTTGAAGCTGAAAAATCCCTAGCAGACCGGAGAAACAAATTTTACTAGCAATTCCATCGAATTCAGAACCGTTGCACACAATCTAACGCTATCCAACTTCGCTACGATGGCCCAATTGTTTATAAAATAAATTAAATTAAGATTTTACTAAAAAAGAGATTTCCAAGTACAATTTTCCTTATATTTGCGTTTGCAATTATACCAGAATACATTATGTTGCTGGTGTCTTACTGTTCCGCTTAAATGATTTATAATCAGTAGTAACAACTGGAAATTTTTATTATGCACGTTCTTATAAAACTCGTTTTATACTTCGTAGTAGGTTTACAGAGTATTTATCAATCATATCGTCTGCAATAAATATTTGTTCATTTGTTGCGAAATGTTAATAAACAAGAGTTTTTTTTATTAAACACTATTATTATATCTGTGATAATCGATGTCATAATTAATTTTCTACAACGTCAAAAGTAACGCAGATCTATTTTATGAAATTAAATGTTTTTATTATTAATATTTATTTTATTAGCATTAACATAGAACAAATTATTTTTGCTATGTTCATTAATAACAGTTACAAATAACTTAGAAATTTATCAGTTTATTCCTCTTGTTACTGTCCCACTCGGCTCAATTGTATCTTTAAAATTTCTTGAATGGAATAGGTTGACGCTTAAGAGCCACCTGTTGGTGCAGCATTCCACTTGTACCGTTACGCCTCCACAATCGCGCTCGCTTATTTGTTACCCACACTTCACTTTTATATTCAATTGTTATTAGGATGTCTTTCAGATTCTAGCTATCTATTCTAGCCTATGAATATTTTATTTGCAAAGGAAATTATAACGTCGTGGTAAAAGTATACATCAGTTAGCTTTATTACTTAATTGGTTTTCGGTATTCATTCGTTGAAATGAAACCTGTACATATTCATTTTTTTCAATGATCCGTTCCGTTGTATGATATCTAATAAAAATTCTGTTTTAAATAATTTACTTACGTATACTTTGAGTGACATTTCAAGCAAAGTTTTAAAGTACATCATGTTTTTCCATTTCTATACTTATAGAATCATATATTTAACCTCAGATAATACTAAGTGGTTCCGCTATATCATGCTCCTAAATAATAATTACCGGAATTAGTGGACACGTCAGTCCACGAGTCATTCAGCACAGAGCTGTTAACTACTCAATTAAACAAGCTTATGATCTTAGCATAAGCAAATTACTTCATTTTTGACGCTGGACAGGTAGGAAACAGACCCCCAACAAATTTTTACTTAAATATTAGATTGAAATCTATTATATCACTATTTCCTTTTATTTAGAAATTCTGTATAACATAACGAAAATGTCGAATATATTAAAGAACTGGACTAGAATGGAATTTATTAAGAATGTGATTTAAACCTATAACCATTGCTATATTCAAATCCCAACTGCACCACAGCGGATCATATGAAATTTCTTTTATGTAAAATCAACAAATATGATTGCCATTTATTCTCGTAAGGTCGCGTCATCAATCATAAGCTTGTAAAGGTTTGATGATAACTAGTAATAGATGACCATACTATCGTTAGCTGAATGCTGGTATGTAGAAATTCCGGGTCAAACCATCTAGCTGTCCCTCTCTTCATTACGCTGATCTGGATATCGCTATCTCTTTTCCGATTCCTTTTCTAAAGTATACATATATTTTACTTTAGTAAATGTAACTGTTTATATTCATTATTCATGTATAGCTTTCCCTGACATTAGCGGTATGATATGAATATAAGAAAAAGTGTTTATTATTTCAGAAGCAAACTGTGAGAATTGGCCAGAGTTAAAAATAACACAAGTAACGTTTACAAATAAGAAGAAATAGTGGACTTTCCCAGCATTTATTTATCTGTTGTTTTCCTCTGTAAGAATAAGTACCTGTACGAATTGTAAATATAGACTTGTTCTCAGTAAAGTATTTCTTGTGACGTCAATATCGCTTTGATATAGAGCATGTTCATTATATTACATCGTTAATAATAACGTTTATTAAATACGTCAAGTAATATCTGGAATTTCACAATATATTAATGATATAATAAAAAGAATACGATAAGTGTATTCATTCTTTTTTTTTATTTAACTATTGTATCTCTATTTAGGAATTATTTTATTTTTCAGTACTACATAGTACAAAGTTATCGTCACAACGATTATTGTCCATTTAAATAAAATATTTTATTGTATACAAAATTAAAAGGCAACTCTTGTAATTTTCATATACGTGATTAATTTAATACGTTAAAAAACACCTCGAGCACCGAATGCTTGAATTCTGTAGCAAGTCAATAACCTAATAGCTACTTACTTATATGTAAAAATCGTAACAGGATTACAGCTATTTCATAAAATTTGCTATTTCTAAAACTGGTTCTTAGAAATTCTATATAAAGTTGTAACTAAAGTGAGTAGATGATACTCGCCTTATATCATACTGTAGGGAACTATTAGTAGTTAGTAATAGTTTTCTAATTTATATATTAATCAATTATAAAATCATTCAGTATATCGAAAATATTGCAAAAATGTATAAAAAATTAGGAAAGTATAATATATTTAGTTATTTATGTATACTACATTTACATTACGTATTGACGATTCATTGTCATTATTACAAGTAGCTACAACAAGTGTTTTCTGGAATGTTTTTTTTTTTCTGAACTATTCACGTCCAAATTCAAGAACGAATTGTGAAATAGACATGATAGTTACATAACAGCATAAGTTGGAGAAATTCATAATCAGATCGATAAGACTTAAATTTCAGTAATAAAATTAATTATTACCTATAATAATATAATATATAATATCTTATATTACCTATAATATAAATATTATCAAGTGTGAAAACTACTAAAGCGTTGTTACGCGTGCAAACTTTACATGCGCTTGTTTTCACGATTTCTACATAAAAGTTTATGGGAACGCTCACCCCGTCCGCCTTAGAACTAAATGCGCGAAATACCTACCTCATTTATAGATCTTAGAAAATTACGTTAAACTATTTAACGAATATTAATTTTATTTACTTAGTACTTGAAATATTAATTTAATTTATGTTTTAACACCTTTCAATAATATCAAATTCTTCCCTCATAATTATTTTATCATCGTATAATTGTATTGATATTGTTCGTAAATCAGGTGAAATTTTACCAACTTTAGGATGCCTATTCGCCTCGTCTAAACAGATTTAAAATTACTGTGTTAACGAAGTTTTTTAGTTTTTTCTTTGTTTGATTTGGTGTTAATAATTAATCAACCACAAAATCACGACACAAGCCGTGTCCAGAAGTCCAAAAGAACCTACACAATATTGTATTATCACGATAAAACTCGTATTAGTCAGCTAATCGCTTCATAAAGATAGTCTCAATATCTAATAATCTTGGTATTTTTTTAAAACCGTTAATATCCCTATATTGTTTGATGATCTTTTTTTTATAAATTTTGTACTCGTATACAAATTATGATACTTATTTTGATATGGCAAAATTCATCACAATTTTTCATTATCTTCCCGAATCACGAAGCCTGTACGACTGGCCAATACAATGCTAAAGATATTCTTAAACATGATATTCAAAATTCACAATGCTTTCAATATAAATTTAGTGGATATTTGGAAGGTTCTCATAGCATTTGTTCCTGAATAAAAATGCTTTGTCATCCGCTTCAAATAAGCGTTCGTCGACATGTGATGCCAATAATGAATAAACTTTTTAATAGCAAATCTGGAAATACATCATACCAAATTTATGCCTTAGTTATTTATATAATAAAATATTTTATCCGGCAAGACGACGGTGTAAAACAAGTGGCTGACTATTGGAGAACTCTGTATTAGCTTTAAAATGGCGCACCCTTATTAACGACTGGTCTCGTTATTAAAATTTATCTACATGCGTACCAAATTACTCTTCCAGATCAAAATAATTTAGAAAGATGGGTTAAAGCTACCTATAAATCTTGCTACATCTGTGAGGATGCAATAGAATCAGCTAAGCATATGCTGGTGGGGTGTAGGATTACTCTTAGATACTCGCGGCGTTATGACAAAGTACTAGAAATCATACGTAAGGCGCGTCTTTCAGTAGCAAGAGCACAGAAAAACATAGTTTGTGAAAGAAGGCTCTTAATAAAAACCATCACAAAAGCCCTCTCCCAATTTTAGATCCAGCTCCTGATTGGACATGTATGAGAAAAAGTATAAAATCCCTGAGGATATTGGTGTTTCAAAATCCAGACCGGATATTTTCCTTAGCTCTCGAAGCCTAAAACGTGTAATATTGGTAGAACTTACAGTTCCGTGGGAAAGGAATATGCCTAAAAGTCATAACTTAGCAAGTCCTTCGAACTTACTAACAAACTCACCACGAATAGATTGAGAGTTCATTTGTATGCGGTTGAAGTAGGAATGAGAGGTATATCAGCGAGATATCTCTATAATTTGCTAAAAGTTCATTTTTAGAGCGTACTTCGAAGACGGTAGTAGCATCATTTCGAATTTGGTTAGGTAGTGGGAGGAGCTCGGATAATGAAGATAAGTGTTAATGCATTTTAAAGCAGCCCTTTTAAATAGGATTAAAGAGTAGGTTTGCGGCCCAAGTGGAATACAAACTATTTTCAATTCAATTTGTGTTAAATAATTGCCCTGTAAAATATAGAGGTATAATACGTATCAAATAACTTTCATATATATATTATTAATATAGAAAACGGCGCAAAGTTCGAACTCTGACCCGGTCAGCAAGAAAGTGCGATAAACGACTATCTACTGTTTTAAAATATTAATTATTGCATAATTACACATATGTATAAATACCTTTACGACTTATTGTCTTTCTAAAAACAATTCTAAGTAGATATATTATGTTATCTCCTTATTTGTTATATATCACGCTATAGTATTATATACTCGTATATAACTCTGTCATGTACGTGTACCTCAACATAGTGCGCCGTCAAACAATCACGACCTCTCTGTCATGACTGCACGATTGAGAAGAAGAAGAAGTGTTTAAGTAGCTGACGGGGAAATCCCGTCCATTCATATGAAATTTGTATTTAATCGTGCATTTAATACAACAATTAGTACGTATTAATAAATAAATATGAATCCTCAAGTAGTTTAGTCTTTTTCAATCTACTTCACATAGTGTAGGTAAATCAAAATTGTTTTACGCCGATTTATGCTCAGGTTTCTAAAATTATGCAACAAATTTTAATGTCATTTTCAATAATAGACTGATTGCTTCTAGAGTAAAGTTTTTTTATATAGGTACATAATGCACGCATATTATACCTATTATATACTAGTATCATGAGCTGGCAGTATAAAAGTCGTATTCGTTTAAATTTTGATAGGCTTTTATTTTGAGAATATATTCAATATTAACATTTAAGGTTTTTTCAAAGGTTATTTATTATTCCAGCAAGGTAGTACTTGCAAGGTTCACTAGACCTTGATATGCTTATTATTATTATCACAAATGTATAACAGTTTTATGTTCACCAAAATCAAAATACGAAAGTTTTATTATATATTTATTGATAATTGATATTTGCTCTCATTCTGTCATATTTTATACTCATTTACATCATTATTCCTATTTTTTTCTCAAGAAAATTACTATGAAAAAAAACAATTCACAGATAAATTGTAATTTGAAGACAATTTCAAGTTCCGTATATGTATTATGTGTTTTTTCTCCGCAAAATAAAGATGGATGAATGGATGGATCGATGGACCTTAGATGATACTTGAATTAAAAAATATATATAATTAATTCCCTATGCTTAAAATGTGATATAAATATGTGACTAATCGGGAACATACAAAATTTTTGTTATATAATATTAATAGAATGTCTTGTTAAACTTGTTTCCTTTATATAATCATTATACAATATATAATATTAAAAGTAAATAAATTATTATAATTCGAGAGACATGGGTATGTAGTTGCGATAAGTAAGATTGGCACAATACCTATAACAACAAGATAACTTTGTACTATCAGAATATTTATGTTTGTGTATCAGTGGGTAAATGCATTATCATTAGTGTTTGTAATTTTGTCAGCATAACCCGACACCGCTGTCAAGTTGGGGTCAATTATACCCCAAGCGGATGTACGGTACAGGACAGTTTAGAGATCTGTTGTGGTACGTTTTTTATACCTCACCAGTTTTTTCCAATATTTTTTGGAGTAGGCACAGGATCATTAAATCAGTAAGATTATGTTACACTTCTCTACTTTCTGAATACTTAAATAAATATATATCTGCAATAATATTTTTAAAACCAATGATTTTTTTACTAACAAAAATAAAAATTGCTTAATTAGGCAGATATAATGTTATCATTTCGGCTTTAAATTAAAGGAAACCTGTTGATAATGTGTAAACAACTTATATAAACATATGTATACATGAATATGTTATATTACTGATTAAAAGCCTGTCTTTGCCTACCCCAAAAATGCAAATAAAAAACTTACAATAATTATGAATTAACAAAATAAAACATATATATATATATATATATATATATATATATATATATATATATATATATATATATATATATATAATATATATATATAAATATATATATATATATATATATATATATATATATATATATATATATATATATATATATATATATATATATATATATACAGAACCCTATCATTTAAATGGACTTTTGCTTCTCGTCAACTTACACCACGAACGAGATGACAGAGGCTTGACATGTGTAACCGCGACAGGCCAATTTCTGAGAAGGTCACGCTTGATTTAATTCGGTTAAATGTCACCAGATGTCCAGCCGGTTTTTTATGTGCTTTTGATAAATGCCGCATCCAATAGATAACAAACAATGTATTGATAGTAATCATATAATTCGTCCGGTGGATATAATTAGAAAATAATTAATGGACAAGTGATTTTAGTGCCATCTTGAAAACATTGAGTACACGCGTTATATAAGAATATTATTATTTATGTATCATTTGACATATTTAAGCACACAATTATTGGTATTAATATTTCAGTTCTCGGTATACAAAATTCACCATGCCTTTTATATCAGCTACCACTTAATAAGCATATTGTATAACCACGAAGCCTTTTTAATGTTTACGGCTCGCAACCTATCTCATTCTTAATGGGTTCTGTATTACCTATAAACGTTAGTTTATTAATCGACATTATTGTCAAATTAAACATTCCTAAAATGTGATTAAGATTTTCTAATTACTTTTCGCCTCGACCACTGTCATTAGCCTCTTCATACATGCCCTCAGGGATTCTTTAGTATCATTGAAATTGTGTTCTCGAATGTCACTGGAGATCTCCTTCTAACTAAACCACCTGTGCACGAACGTGCAAGTACTTCTCCAGTCTTACTGTGACATAAGTGTCTGGACAAAATTGGAGATGATATTAAAACCGCTGTGAAGTTTTACAAAAGTTATCAAATATTCAAGTATATATGACTCCTTTCGAATGGTTTACTCTGATATTTTGTAAAATCCCACGAGAACGTCGTCGATGCAAAAAGGATGTAAGCAAATTAATGTTTAAAGTACAGCCATTATGATAGGATATCGGTTGCTTGTTTTATTGCCGCAGGCTTTATGAGCGATTGTATGTCATAATGTTTCCATTTCCTCGATACAAGTTTACAGTGTAGCGGAAATCGGCACAAGTAACGATAACAATTTTCGTGTTTTTCATTTGCTTTTATCGTTTAAAACTCGACTAATGATTATTTTATTTTCAGGTAAGTGGTATGAATCGGTGAATGCTACGAGTTTTAACATCGTAGAGTAAGTAATGAACAGAACATTAAAAAATGCAACAGGGTTAACTTAGAAGGTATTATCGGGACTATTAGCGTTCAGTTATCACAGATTGGCTAAGTAATGAACTATGCAATCCATGTGTGAATTGCCTATACCCACTGACTGTACAATGTCAATGTTACTCTAATTAGTATGACACGTCACGTTTAGGTCAACCACCTCGAAGAAATTTCGACAATCGTGGAACGCATCTTTAATTGCGTACTAGTTTGCATACCGAAACCAATTAGAATTTATTTTATATGTAACTAGATTTTACATGCGTCTTTGCCCCCGTTGTCTAATGGAAATGACAATGAGTTATATGTGACACATGAACCATTCTAAGTGTCCGAACTGCCCGATGGCTCCGACCACAGGTACAGCCTACCGTACACATTATATCTAAGAGATTAATGTGATGTAATATAGCCTTCCTCGATGAGACGACTATCCAACACAAAAAAATATATTTTCAGTCCAAACCAGTAAGTAGTTATATATGAATTTTACTAATTACATATGTTTTAAGATGACTGATGTTAACATCACAACACACACACACACACACACACACACACACACACACACACACACACACACATAAAAAATAACAACAACACACAAAAATAACACACAAAAATAAATATTTTGAAAATTTACTTCAATTTCATTTCTAATTACAGAATCACAGAATGAAAGCACTTTCTTGAATTTCTAATTCACATTTAATGAAAATTTCACAGAATATCTAAGTCGTGTGTAGTCTGTTCCTCATGCATGTGTCAATAGTAATGTGTTTTATAAAAATAAAAAAATCTTACTTTCGTATTATGTGCCATGTATTAATTATGCAATCAATCAACTATCGATACGATCAACATAACACAATATATATATATATATATATATATATATATATATATATATATATATATATATATATATATATATATATATATATATATATATATATATATATATATTATATATATATATATATATATGTATATATATATATATATATATATATATATATATATATATATATATATATATATATGTATATATGTATATATGTATATATGTATGTTTGTGCGTGTTTATGTATATAACTCAAGAAATACAAAGCGCAGCCGAAGCAATGTGTTCCAACGTAGAAACTTAAAATTTGGCATTTATCGTCCTTGGAAAGTGTGGGGGATACCAAGAGAATATTTCCCAAAATTCCAACTGGAACGTCAATAAACTGGATTTACCCTTTTATAGTCCACGCAAATTAATTTGCAGGCTACGATTCGCTATAACATTAACCTAACTTTGTGGGCGTGTGCACTATTTTGAACTTTGGCCTATATGAAACGAAGTACAGATATAAGTTCGCAATGATTTTTCAGTGATATACATATAAATTTCAAATTTTCGATTTTTTCCCTATATTCGTGCTATACGTTTCAGCTTTTTTCCAAATTTCATAACTCTTTTAGTGCCTACTTTATTTAAATGAAACAAAAATAAATATTTAAGCAATTTATCTTAGGTAACGCTTTACAATAAATTTTATTAAAAAATCGAATTTCAACTAATTGTAAGTATAGATAAAATACTCGTGTGTTGTTTAGATTAGTAATATACATATTTATTTAGTTAATTAATCATATCTTAATATTCTATAAAATTATCATATACAAGCTGATACCGTCTTAAAATATTCAAAACACATATATATTAAATATAACTGTCAGTCGTAAAGAGTAATAATTACACTAGGATAGGTATAATATAGCTTACATTGTAGTTTCCACTTGTTTTATGTTCGATTAATGAAGTAAATTCTGTTTATCAAAAAAAAATTAACGATCGCTTTAAGTATTGTTTGATAAGATAAAATAAACATAAAAATATATATTGAACTAAAAAATGACGTAGTAATAGTTTAATTGCATGTGCTCCATATATAATCATTTATTGATACGTTCCATAAAATAATCTGAACGAGTAAGCCTCTGAAAGAGATTGGAATTCACACCATACGCTTGCAACCAGACGCATTTTAACTTCACACTCGTGGCACAGATTATAAACATATTATATGATCTATAAACATGCTACCATTACTAATTATTTCATAGAAAATAATAGAGTAGAACTAGAAAACATGTTATTCACAACATTGTCAGGGCAAAATGTACTTGGAATATCACAATTCGCTGCAAACACGCGGGCGTGACTCGCACGTATCTACTCGTGGCTCATCTCATTATCATTTTTATCGCACGCGTTCGATTCACGCCGATCAACACCGTTCGCGGAATCAATGACGATCATTGGAAAATCTAATATTTGTCCAATGTCCATTGGTAAATTAAAGTGATTGTTTTATGAGAAAAAAGAAATATAGAAAAAACAAATATAGGGAACAATTTTATAAGGGCGTCGTGGCGCAGCGGCACAGCGTCTGACTGACGCGACGCGTTGTGAGATCGATTCCCACTCGAAGGATAAATTATTTTCCCATCTTCGTTCCTGGGGAGAAGCTAGGGTATGTTTTGGTGGGAATCTCTGTTGGTGAGTGCAACATTACCTATAAAACGAAAAAAATATGTCCAGTGCTACGCCGCAACCAACTCATCATCTAATGATAACAAGGACGACTTCTACAATGCCCTGAATGCCACCCTAAGTGGCATAAAGAAGCAAGACATCGTTTTCGTCATGGGGGATCTAAATGCAAAAGTTGGGAGCGTAAACACTAATCGTGAGCGGCACATGGGTACACAGGGACTTGGTGTGTGCAACGAGAATGGAGAGCGTTTTATCGAATTCTGCCAGAATCATCTTACCATTGGACGAAAATTGTTCATACATGGCAACCACCATACTGACTGGCTGTCACAACGCATCTGGAACCTGATCGAAGACAGAAGACGACTTAACCTTAGACTGCTTGAGACCCACAACGATGGCATGCGGATGCGGAAGGATCTGGATCGCGGAAGAGCTCCCCAGCGATTGGAACAAGGCTCTTCTTGTTACTGTTCCGAAAAAGGGTGATCTGAGACAGTGCGATAACTAGAGAGGAATTACACTGCTCTCTGTTCCTTCAAAATTGTTCTGTAAGATCATCCTGGACAGACTATCCAGGGCCGTGGATCCTTTTCTACGCAAGGAGCAGGCTGGTTTTCATTCGAACCGCTCATGCACGGACCAGATCAACACTCTTCGTATCATTCTGGAACAGGCATCAGAATGGCAAAGTGAGGGTTACCTAACTTTTGTCGACTTCGAAAAAGCCTTCGATACGGTGAAGTGGTCCTGCATCTGGTCTGGTCCGAAAGGTGGCTTTCGGAACTTGGAGTGCCGCCAAAAATCATCCGTCTACTAGAAAGCATTTACAGGAAGTATTCCTGTAAAATAACTCACGACGGCCTCATCTCAGACCATGCATGCGTGTGTCCGCCAGGGTTGCCTCTTGTCGCCGCTCCTCTTTTTGGTCGTTCTAGATGGGATAATGCTTCGCATCTCTGAAAACAAGCGTCGTGGCATAGAATGGGGATTGTCCTATATCTTAGAAGACTTGGACTACGCCGATGATCTGTGCCTGCTAAGTCACATACACCCCGACATGCAAGCAAAATTAAACGACCTGCAACAGGAAGCGGCAAAAACAGGCCTTAAAATAAACACAACACGGAACACCCAAGAGATGAATACTGGCGTAAACAACAACTCACCATTGCTGATTGGCACGGAGGCAGTGGAACGCGTCCTCAAATTACTTACCTCGGGAGCGTCGTTGCAGAGACTGGGAGGACAGAGAGAAGAGGACATCACTTCACGGATCGCCAAAGCCCGAGCTACCTTCACGCAGCTGAAACCCGTTTGGCAATCGCGGAAATTGACCCAAAGAATCCAGATATATTTGGAACTAATGTAAAATCCATGCTGCTTTATGGGTGCGCAACGTTGAAGGTTACAAAGGAGGACATCCGCCAAGTCCAAGTCTTCGTCAACCGCTGTCTTCGCCGCATTCTCGGTATCTACTGGCCCGAAACCATCTCCAACATATAAGTGTTGGAGAAATGCCAAGAGAGCCCGATCGACCGCCGGATCAAGCGCCGCAGGTGGCAATGGATTAGCCACACGCTCCGCAGCGGTCCCGACCATATGCCCAAACAAGCTTTGGACTGGAATCCCCAAGGGAAAAGAAACCGTTCTCGTCAAACCTGGTGTTGCACCGTGTTGGCAGAAGCGGCAAACATGGGAATGACGTGGACAGATCGCGATGGAGGATATCTGTGGTCGCCCTCTGCCCCATCTAGGGGACATAGGACATTAAGTGAGTTAAAGTTCTTGTAACAAGTGTTAGGCGCAAAGCGGGATATTACTATCAATATTGCTATTATTACTAAACAATGAACAATGTCCATAATTAATGAAAATAATCCTTATCTATCTGGAGTACAACTCCATTGTGTTGATTGATGAATTAATTCCACCCAAATATAGATTGATATGTTAACCATATTTTTGTATTGTATATTGTATGCATAATATACATTTCATGTCATTGATAGAAAGGAAGTCTAGTCTGTAATTAAGTAGTCGTGCAATTTTGTTACTAGAGATTCAATGATACATTTATATTTTTGACAACTCGCTAATTACTTACATTTTTAAAATATAAAAGAAGTTTTACGAATGATTATATTTACTACAACGCTATACAAATTGCTATACTAATAATAATCGTGAAAGGGAATATGCATTTGTAAACAAATTGGTAACTTAAAGTTGCTCCATGACAATAGTCGCGTAACACCGAAATTATAGACTTAGAACAGTAGGACGGATATTGCACGCTTTTTCGATGATCTACAAAAAATAAATAGAGCGAAGTCAGCGAACCAAGTTATATAAGTTTCCAAAAAACGTAAACACGTTTTTTTTGTGAAATGACGTTAGGCATAAAAACTAAGGTTCAAGAAACGTAAGGTGAACAACCCTCCCGGAAACCAGTTTCGGATGTGTCGCTGATAATGTGATTACCATATTATTGTGATGTATGTACGAGTACGTGAGGTAAGAGTTTGGCAGTAAGCTGACTTAAATTGTCATGTCCATTCAAATATTTGCTTCTGCTTGACATTTATTATTTTGTTGCGAATTACTTATATTTAAGTAAATGTTTTAATCATAGTGAACTAGTGGGGCAGTGTCTATCGCACTAGTAGTGGATTCAATCTCCACTGGACGGATATAGGGGTTTCTCCAGCTTACTTTCGATAAATCACTCTATTAATTAGTTTTTGCTTGTTACTTTTACTCGGCTGGTAGTTATATCTTGCTCCTCTAATTGCGCCTAGATAGCGATAGAATGAATTAATTCTATCACATGCACTAATAAACATTAAATTAAAGGTTTATATTAAATTGTTAGTTTTTTATTTTATTTATTTTATGAGATCTACTTATAAATACAATCGAACCGTCAATACAATCCGTAATTTCCCTTACATTAATTTATTTAATTGCTTACAAAAAAAATATATTTAATTTAAAAAATATTCTTCAACACAAAAATAATAAACAAAAATTGTCAGACCGTGAAGGACGACAATGAGAGCTATAAATAATTTCTCAAGTACGAGGAACAAAGTATGAGGAATGTCCGTTCACATGTTTACATTTTCCGTTAAATAGAGCGAACACCAGAGCGTTTATTGTCAAGGACGTGGACAATGGCCCGTCGACACTATCACAATAGTTTTTATATTTAAATTGTTAGCTTTGCGCATAATAAGGATTATTAATAGGACAAGAGATTAATAGGGTAATGCGTGCTTAACACTTGTTTAGTATGTAGTGCATTAGATTTTATATTTAATAGTTATTAATTATTATATATGTTTTTATAGCTGGATATATAGCTAGATTATAGCTAACTTATATACGACTTACACATAACTTATCCCTACTTAATATATATGACATGGATAGGAAAACGATTAAGGAAACAGGAAATTGATAAAAAAATATATAATCAAAAAAATATTCACTTACAAAAAAATTAAAATACTATTTGAAATTAAAAGAATGTAGTTACTCAAAACCTGTAATAGATTATTCTCCATAGCGTATGTCGGGAAAGTAAGTGCGTTCACACGAGCTTAATCATGAATTGGGCACGGTAAAAGTTGCTATTTCGGTTTTAACAAAAAAAGCCGTTAACTAGTCAATTTTCAGCATGTTTTGTTTCTTTATTCGGTGTTATTTTTAATATGGTAAATGGTTATATATATATATATATATATATATATATATATATCATATATATATATATATATATATATATATATATATATATATATATATATATATTATTTTGGCCGTCGGTACTGTATTTTCAGTTCAGAAATTGAATTATTTTCATTCCCCGCTCTGACACAAAGTGTCTCGATTTTGAACGGAACGCGCGGAGAACGGTGTGATTTCACTCACATACACACATATTCTCTCTGCCTACCCTGTTATATGCGGAAAACTGAAAGAAAGTATTCAAATTAAACTTGATTAATAGCTTAAATTCTAATTGATACGCCTTTAATAGAGCAAAAGAAACGACATCTCTCTCATCATCTCACGACACCTCTCGTCCGTCTATCGGGTGACTCCTCATGGTGACTGAGGTCGATGACTGCCAAAGATGCGGGCTATTCGTTTAGTGTTTACTTGCTTTGACAATGTAACGTAATGTCGTATAAATTTGTTTTATTTTACATTTCCATAATAATATTGTACGAAGATTTTCCTGTTTTTGCATATTCGTTATTATCTTGACACACAATGACATGTTTACGAGTATCGCTTTGAATTAGGATCAGAACAGCGGTGCGGTGATATTGCTAGCGATTAATATTGTATTATTTTATTGTATTATTTATTACTACTACTTATTAATATTGTATTATTTATTACTACTACTTTTACATAAATAGTGAAAAAATATAAACGTGGTTAAACTATTGCGATCAATTAATATTCTAATTGGAGGATGTTTATATTGTTTAATGTTTTTCCCGTTACAAAGCAGTTCAGAATCCCTCTGTCTAATGTATAAAAATCTACCTATCTACATATCTAATGTATAAAACATTATTATTAAGCTGAAATTACAGTTTAATCTAAAGATAGAGTATAAAATTTATTTTCTTCGAGTGGGGATCGAACCTATAAACCATCGCGTTCACAGGCAGACGCTGACGCCTCTACGCTACGACGGTCCTCATTGCGGCAGTGCTTGATATTCGATCTCCAATCGTGGGATTAATTATTCTTTTTATTCATATTAATTCAGCAACTTAACACACAATGTTTCGACTATAGAAGCAAAACGGAGAACGAAGTGTCTTAACACTAATTTCTCTCTGCATACTATAGCGGACTATATAATAAGAATAAAGCTGAAAATATGAACTTGGCTCATACATTTTACACATACACCCATGCTGACATAGGTATCTGCAAATATAGATCAAACTGTCATTACACCATATCGATGTTAATTCTATATTAAGTAATAAATATGAAATATTGCACTGTATGAAAAAATAATGCGATTGCAATTATACGTTCAAATATTTTTCATGTGCGCGTCTAACTACATTTTATGCTAAGGCTGTTGCTAGCAGCGATAAGCAAGGCTTGACATGATTAATGGATGAAAAGAAATATTAAATAATTACAAAGCAAACGTTTAGCACATTCCTGAATACAATAACGTAAATATACTCTATAGTAACTGTGTAAACTTTTAAAATTATTATTTTAAAAAAAATCTTCACTTCGTTCGTCAGAAATATCAAGAGACTAGATGACGATATCGTATATAAATTGAAATATTATTTGGTTCTAAAATTTAATTAAAATGAACAATATTTTAACAAAACATAAAAAATTTAACGCAGCGGGGTTTGAACGGGGTTAAAGCGCTTTGAAGCACTAAGCCATGAGCACGAGCCTTTAGGTATTCTTCTTCTTCTACGCGTCTTTAAGTATTTCTCTATTCATAGTGTGGATTAACACTTCAACACAACACAATTCAATCTTAATGTTTCTAACATATGTATGTACTAAGGCTATCTTAGCTTCACTTTTACACGCGTGCCATTTCACTTTGATACTAGTAGCATACGATACAGTTTTCAACAACGGTTGTGAATTTTCCCACGAACAGCCGTTTACCGCAATCTTATCAGAGAAAACTGATCGGATAGTGATCTGCTCACTCGTCCGTGCCGTTACATCCGCACGTCGCATGTGAATTACACTTGTATTGTGAAAACATTAATCATATATAATAATTAAATCAATCAACAATGTGAACTATATTTCAGTACAATATATTGATATTGTATAATAGTAAACTTTGGTACTTAAATTTTGACCTAAACGGTGCCGATATTCAATAAGCGTATTGTAAAAATCCAGCAACCGGCCATTTCATTTACGTGCGAAATTTTTTTATTATTTTTGTATACATTTATTTTTATTACTTATATTATGTATATTTCTATAGATATTTTAAATTTGCACTACCAATAAATAACGTACACACTGTTCATAGTAATTATTTAATCAAATTTCCATTCTTCTAGAGGTCAGGTCTTAGAAACTATATTAGATAGTTCAACAATTGTATGATATCATTGTCTAAATCTACAAAAGCACGACAGTGTTGTCGAAACCAAATATATTTTAGATGAGATTTCATTTCGCAAAGCATTGTCCTGTTTGATCATTTCATCGCATTAATAATATTGGCAGACAATTATTTAGAAAGGTCATTACGCAAGCGTTAGGTCCTCACGACTCGCTGTTTGATTGCGAACGTGCCTCTTGCAATTATAAATAACTATAGTTATATCAACACACACGTTTGGCAAGTCGTGTCGTGTCGTGTCGTGTCGGTGATCATTTTTATATAAATTTTTATAATAAACCAGCCACTTTTATGGCGTTTTCAAATAAACAACCCGTTTTCTGATCCGGTTATGTCCACATTATTAACAAGATTGCTTTAAAATAGAATTGCGTAGAATAGGATTTTTTTTCTGTTTGCACATTTGATTTTTTTTCTATTATTACCAGATTTATGTAGGTATACATCGAAAAGGGGTTATAACATATAAATTCCCATATATGTTGAGTTAATGAATATTATTTGCTTGTTAGCTTCGCTAATTGAAATAGAATGTCAGTCTCGTATAAGTGCAGTTTATGGTAGTTATTTTAATTAAATATTTATATATATTAAGCATTAACGTCATAGTAATAACTTCGACAAGATATTAGCGATTTCATATTATATATTTTTAGCTTGAAATATATTTTACATTGTAAGATATACTTTAAATTAATGGCGCTACGTCTAGGTTCTTAGTTTATTAAGTATCACAGACTAGTTTAAATGATTCTACTGGACTCGTAAATAATATATTAATTACATTAATAATTTGTTTAGGGCAGTATAAATTAATAATATATACATAACAAAAATAATAATTAATAACTACATAAAAGGCATCAGCTATTAAAAGCTATTACAAAAAGTACTGTTTTTATCTGTAGCATATTGAAATAAAAATAAACGAAGCTTCTTCTTTAATTCTATAAGATGACTTCGAATAATCGGTGATATGTCGCATCACCTACTTTCTACATATACATTACGCAATTGGACTAGAATTCTCATGTTTTAATTGCAAGCACTCTTGCTAGACAATTGAATGAGATTGAGATCGATTGTATTGTTCTTGTTTTCGGTAAAAATGAATCAGTTATGACAATATATTATCATAATGAAATGTGAATGGAACTTTAAATTATGAAAAATTTGACACATTTAGTCAAATATTATTAAATTGTGTTAAATGGTACGTGATGCATCTATTCCCTAAAAATATCTCGAATTTAGGTATATACAATAGCTTATGAAATCCTATTTAACCAATATATCAAATATAGGGAGCTATCACAGTAATTGCATGATTGCTTACATATTATAAGTACCGCAGTGTAAAACCATTATGCATTTGCTTAGGTTAAGAGATAATACCCTCAATATCGCACGTAGCCGCTGCACGTGTTTCCGCGGCGTGACTGAAATATCGACAGCGCTTGCCGTGAAAGTGAATTTCTTTTACGAAACTGCATTTTATGTCTAAAGAAAGGCATTCGAATAAATCTAAATTACATTTTATTTGGTAAAAGTTTAAGAAGCACTGACCGATTAATGAAATTCTGTAGATTTTTATCGTTTTCTTTGTGAATGACAGTGATTTAAAATATTTTTAATACATTTGTTATTAAATAATTATGTTTTTTAATATGTGTTTTATTCTTGACAGTTTTTTTTGACAACATTACATGTTTTTATATATTAAACGTAAATAATAACTTTATAACGTTTATGAACTTGAATACATGGTAGGCATTGTTGTGTAAACTGTATTTAAAAAGCAAAATCACTTAATAAGCAGCTTATTTCTCACGTTGCTGGTGTAAGCGAATATAACTGATTTCACAATAATAATCTGGGTTAAATAAATCTACTTATTTGTCATTATTTTTCGGCGTCAACAGATTTTTGTAAATCTGTAAACAAGCATTGTGAAATTAAGATATTACAAAATATACAATTTTCTTCAAAAAATACCTAATTTATGTATTTTTATTCTATACTTGTTTTTACAAAAAAAAATTAAAATAGATTTAAGGTTTTTAAATAGATATAACTTACATTTAGAGCTGTAGATGACACATGACACCACCTGAGTGCCCGATGCAGGTACAATTACGTGATGTGATAGACTAAAGTCTTCCCCTATGATGGAGTATCCAAGACTAAAAGATTTTTTAATTTCAATAATTAATTCCTGAGTCAAACACGAGCGAGTTAAACCAAACAAACTTTTTAGATTTAAAAAAATACTTTAGATGTTTTAACATGTCATTAATTATATATCCTACATACCTACTGAAATATATTACTATAATCTGTTATCATTTACCCTGTAATATTATTATTAACACTTAAAAAGAGCGCTAATTAACAAAATATCAAAAACATGTTATGATCAAGAAAGTGAGTTGGAGACATGTATAGTATCGTAAAAAACATATTTTAAAATATAAGCCACGGAATGTCGTCCAGGCGCGGTGTAGGTACGGTGTGAAGGTCGACCGCGTGTAGGACGTCCAGTCTCTGCTGACGCTGAACTTTCTACCAGATAACTTCATTTATTAGTACTAATTGACAGAGTAATTGGTTTTCTTCTTGTCTTAAAATGACTTTCTAGTGTAGGGTGTAGCTATTTTTATTAAACTAGCGGTATGCCCGCGGCGTCGCGCGCCTTTTTGATGTTTCTACTATTTACTCTATTATAATATTTTTACTTTATCCTCTCGAATCACTGTCTATTAATATATATATATATATATATAAATAAATATATATATATGTACATATATATATGAACATTATCATTTTAGATGTAATATTTAGTAGAAGGAACTCCCGTGCTGTTTTTCCCGAGTAAATCCCAATCCAACAGAAATTTCAGATTAAAACCTAACCTATATGTTGGCCTCATAACCTTTTTATCTCCAAGTGAAATTATCATAAACAACTACATAAAGTAGATAATATAAGTATATGTTAAGATTCAACTAAGGAGAAATAAAAAATACTCTATAATTATCTTAAGTATGAGAATGCTAGATGTATTTTTATCGAGATATAGCATACGCAGCGAGTACAAAAAGCCTAGTTTCACCAAGTGCAGGTCAGTTGAGCAAGGCACTCAATCGACCGGATCTCCGGCTACGTAAGTCACGACTAGGCTATAAATGTTAAAAAACAACATTATTATTTCAAAGAATATATGAAAAAGTATATTTTTTAAATGCCCTTTAAGCCCTTTTATATATATATATATATATATATATATATATATATATATATATATATATATATATAAAGTGTTTTGTATTATATTGTATTAGAAAAAATTTATGGTTTCTATCTACAAGAACGATTTAAATATTAACATTGTTGTGTACATGTATATTCGAGAATTGTAATACCTACTTACAATAATTTATAAAAATGTAATAATATATATCTTTACATGATATTTTTGTACTCATAACACTTATGTGTATTTATAAATAAATGGAACAGTAACATTATTACCTAAAAAAAGGTTTTTAAATCTACAAAATGTTGCAACTATAATGATCACTGTTACAATGTTATTTTTATTATAAATTGATGGTAACACTACTCATGAATAGGATACAGAGAATGGTGTATGAATCACGGATTGAAATGACGGAACTAAACTCTGATATTGTAGGTACTATAAATATCAAAACAAATACATGTATATAAATTGAATTTCAGGCCTACCACTAGACTTTATGTCTAACAGTAAAGAAGTGCAAGTATGAGTAAGAAATACTATGAGAACTTAATTTTATATATATATATATATATATATATATATATATATATATATATATATATATATATATATATATATATATATATATATATATATAAAGCCTAAAGTGTACAACACAAAAATATAAAAAAAGTTTATTGATAGAGATTTAAGTAATTATTTTAACAACAAAAAGTGTGTAGTCGTGAAAGTGACGAACCATGATTATCCTTTAACAATAGATCACCACAACTAAATCACAGTGAAAGTTGTCATTGCCTTTATATCGAATCGGTTATAACTATTGTAGAGTATTTTATAAATAAGCAGCGGTTATTATACGAGTGTGTGCAGTGACAAAAAACAAGGTCGTTCTAAAGGCTGATTTCATAACATATGTATATATGAAATATTTTTTTACAATACATTATATTTTTACCAGAATAAACGTAATATGCTAACTTTTCAAATTTTCTTCAAAATTAAAATATATAAAAATAACAATCTCTAAATGTGATTATTTAAAAAATATCTATAAGATCTTTTTATATGATATAAAGATTATTAAAAAAAGATCTATAACTTGTTGAATGTTCAAAAATATATATTGATATTTGATTGATATAATGTTGAAATTAATATGTTTTTTTATTCTGTTACAGGTAAGTTTATATAGTGTACTGGTATCAGAATCGCCGCTTTCAGCATTTTTGTGAGTGTTCTAGTTCTTTTTAGCAAACTTACCTTTAAAGCGAATTTGCTACAATATGCAACTATAGTTTTATTGCCATACAGCAATATGTTTATTTTGTTTATTGTGTGTGTTTTCAAACTGTTTAGTTACAATTTCAAACTGTTATACCACATTTTATATCATTTTCCTCATTGCACTAATAAATTTAATTTAAATCTGACGTAACCCGCATCTAAAAAGCAACTCAATAATATTCTATAGGTACCATTATTGTTGCAAATACCGTTACCTGCTCAATCAGTTTACTGTTAAACGTTATCACGACTTACTTTGAAGTTCGTTCTATTTTTTGTCCGAGTTTTTATGCAAAGAAATAGTAACTATAAATGTTGACCGAGCATAGCTTTAGGTAAGAGTATAACAGGTCTTATAAGACAGCGCTCGTCGACTCCCATTAGGCCGCTGAGGCGTGGATTAATTGACGACTGTCACGCGTGAAAAAAAAGAGAAATGATAATATTATTTGCTTAGAGGCAAATGCTTATCTCCTATAATAATTAATGTTGATGTAGTATTTTGTACTTAATTTTTTTTTTAACAAAAACACCCAAGTGAACTGAATATTGATTAAAATGTTGCTGCCTTAGAAAAGTTTTGTTATGGCCTCTGTAAAAAATTCTTATTAGCATGGAAAATAGTACATCTAATATTTTTTGTATCGCGTTATTTAATCAGATGTCTTAAAATATATATCGATAAAATTTATATTTAATTAATGAACCGCCCAATAAAAGCTTTAATGTATCGAAACAATTACTGCATGGTAATTGGGTAAAATTCTAAATATTAAATCTGCCAAAGGGACAACTTTTTGAAATATTCTCTCCGAAGCATGTGTAAATAAATTTCACATTATACTTTAAGTTGCAAAAATAAAAATGTTTATTATAGTAAAAACTGTGCAATAAAAGGTTGCAAGTATAAAAATGTGTCATTTATTCAGTCGACTTACCATAATATATATAGTGTTATATAAATGTACAACAAGCTTGCTATGCACTATATTTTATCTTTCTTGAATGACAGTGGAGCCTCGCTTTCTCAGTTTAGCAAAAAGTGGAATTGCTTGCTATGAGAAGATGAAGGCCGGGAGTCAATAAAATAACTCATTATTCATGGCGTACATAAAAATTTAGTGTAATGCTTACAACATTTAAATGTAAATTTTTTGATAAAACTTCATCTCAATTTCATATTATTAATCATTACTGATGTTCCAAATATATTTTATTTGCATACTATATATTTTAAATTTAAACAACGCGTTTGTTTTTAAATACAATATACTTTAAGCACTTGTTACAACAAACTTTAATAAACCATACACTTTTAACTATCAGATTGCGAGTTTTAGCTGGTGCTATATTTTACGTTTCATTATAATTTTCATATTTTTCGTGAAAGTATAACTATGACAAACTGACAAAAAATACATGATTTGTATGAAAAAAAAAACACAACATTTATAAGATCCTTTATTTATATAAATCTTAATAATTTTACTATTTAGTTAACAGCAGGGCACAACACAACAAGGAAGTACTGATTAATATGAGTGAAGTATTTGAAGTTTATGTAAAGATCACATAAAATACGTACATAAATATACATATATATCTATACTTAGTAATCTATAGATAATTTTGATGAACGCGCTGATCTCAGAAATTATGGGTTCATATTGAAAAAGAAGTTTTGTGTTAGATGTAGCCCATATAGCTTTCCTCGATAAATAGACTTATCGAGGAAAGCTATATGAGCTATATTACATCGCGTTAATTGTTTCGTAACCCACTGTACTTAATGAAAGTGTCATGTGTCACAACACTTACTTATTTGCATTTGCCACGGGCAAAAAAAACTTAGTGATAAAGACTAAATTGTATTATTTTACGTCGTACACAGTCTATTTTAGAAGTAGAAGAAACAGATAAAAGTTAGCGATCAAAGAGATTATTAAATATACTTTTTGTTTTTCTATAGAAATAACTATTTTTATTAGTAAATTCTAAAATAAGAAAGCTTTTTATATCTACGCCTATTTTAAGCTCGCATTTCTTATCGATATGTGAGAAAGGGCCGATCGTCGTCGTGCAGCAAATAGATTGTTTACCTTCTACCGTCCTTTCTTGTCATATACATTCGTACAAGGGCTGTCGACTATTGGCTTATAATTTGGACAATTGACCACATAATAATATAAAAATATAATAACAAAAACATATTTCATAATTAAATAAACAATTAATTGAAAGTACCAAGTCAAATTTGCGATTGATATTTAATAAAATTAAGAAATGCTAGCAACCCTGACAAGGGAAAGGCGAGCCTTGCGTGCGCTGCATCTCAAGACGGTCAGTATGGGCCCTGACATCCCGTTGAACACAAATACCATGGCCAACAGAGATAATAGTATAATCCGTGCTTCTGCCAGAAAGAGATGGAACTACCTGTACACTCAAATTTAACAGGTTTTTGCCATACTGGTTATGCAGGTGATGCGCTATGAACTATGAATGATTTCATCTAAGAAAAGATATTACAACAGGTTTCTAAGTATACAACGTTTTGTTCTAACTGATTTTTAAATATATTTTTTTTATTATAAAAAATCTATATTGAATTATAAAGCCTAGCTACTGAACGGTAAATATATAGAGACAAAAAAGTTTGATTCTCTCCTTTCTAAACTGGTCTTGAAATTTCAATTAGATTTATGCTATATAATTAATACCATACTTCATTATAGTATATACTAAAGTATTACCTCTTCAAATCTTTTATAAGCAAAGAATTATAAATTTTTACTACTATAATATTTATTCACATTTTGAAAAATCAAGCATGTAATGGAATTAAAGTATAAATCGTTCGTAATCGTTTGTATAGACTTTACCATGAGTAAGATTTGAACTCCTAAACATCTAGACAGGTATCACAGATTATAAATGTGTGAATGGCATCATCAACGCGTATTAAATGATGAGAATGACTGAAATTGATATGTTATAAAAAACAAAATAACAATAACTTATAATAATTAATGCAGTACACATGATACGTAGTTTATTTAAAGCATATTTTATAGTACACGATATGTATATAACCAAAGCTGTCACGGCCCTTCTTTTAAATTTTGGAGCAAACAAACGTGGGATGCATGAAAATTATATCGGTCTTAAAATATTGTTATAAATGGACACTTAATGACTTAAAGAAATATTTACTAACACAACAATTGCTATTATTATTTATAAATATAAATGAACAAATTTTATTAATGATAAGGTATTGAATCATTAATATTAATAAAATTTTATCTCTAGTTATTTGCATTGACGTAACGACTTTCTTCGTCTAGTAATAATGAATAATCATTGAGACTTGACGAGCTGTCTTAATCATACTAGAATAAGCAACTCGGATTAGTTTAAACTTAATATGCCTATAACTTAATATAATAGGCTATCAATATAAAAAAGAAGGTATAAATTTGGATATTAGAATGTCATAAGGCCGTCGTCAGCGTTTTAGTGTGATTCATTTAAAGAAAGCTAATATCAAATATGTATGAGTGGATAAAGGCAATTTCTCTTACTTCAACTATATTAATCTCATTTAATCTTATAGATTTACACCAGTTCCAAGTAGGAAATACTAAAAATATTTTTTTCTAAAATATAGCACAAACGGTAGCTGTAAGTAGTTGTTTTTATCAGTTTAAAGCGTCTAGCATGTCATGTTTCTACGTATCAGAATGGTTTACATGTCATATGCATACCACAATCGGATTATATGTAAAGTAGACTTGACATGTCCATGTGGCATGGCATGTGTAACAGTTCCTCGAGTATTGATTCTTTACTATTTTCTTCCGTTTGCTTTAGAAATGCTACTTTCCGCATGAAGCCACATAATTATCCATAATTGACTCAGTAAACGAAGACAATATGATTTTCAAGCTTCTCTTGATAGCTTAGACAAATATAAAAATATCTATTTATAGCGAATTCTATGAATCTATTAGCTATTCAAGGTACCTGACCTTTACACGTCCGTCAATAACACTCAATCGCAGGTGTAAATCATTATTTGTAAAGGAAAAATTGTGTTTGCACTACTCGCCTATTAATTTAATATATGGTCATATTTAAGAAGGATTTAAATTTTTGTCAATGTGTAGAATAGGAAAGGTAAAGTAATTTTTTTATAATACATAAGTATAAGAAATATCATATCATTTGCTTTATATTTTTACTTTCTCGTCTCTTTATGCTATCAAAACGGCACTTGAAACTGCTATTTGGTATTTTATAATAATAATATATATATATATATATATATATATATATATATATATATATATATATATATATATATATATATATATATATATATATATATATATATATATATATATATGTATGTACGTAAACTGTATGTACCCAGACTCGAGCACCATCCACATCGGGCCTGAGCCAGCCGTTAAGTCGGAGAAGTTCAGGTACCTTGGATCCATTATGCACGAGTCCGGAGGCATCGACTACGATGTCCACGCCCGGGTTAGCGCTGCTTGGGCCAAATGGCGGGAGGTCACTGGTGTGGTCTGCGATCGCAGAATACCGCCCAAACTCAAGGGGCTGATATACAAGAGCATGATCCGACCAGTTCTTCTATACGGCAGCGAATGTTAGCCAGCATTATCTCGGCACACTCAGGAGCTTCACGTAACGGAGATGAAGATGCTGAGGTGGATGTGTGGCGTTACTCGGGCTGACCGCATACGCAACACATTCATTCGAGGCAGTCTTGGGTCCGTGACGTAGCGGATAAGCTCCAAGAGCGTCGTCTGAGATGGTATGGCCACGTTTGCGCCGGCCTAAGAACTACGTCGGAAGAAAATGCCTTGATATGTCTGTCCCTGGAGTAAGACCCCCCGGACGTCCAAGGAAGCGATGGCTGGACGTCGTGACGCACGACATGAGAGCCAATGGACTAACCACTGAGGATGCTCAAGACCGTGCAAAGTGGAGTAGACTAAGTAGGAAAGCAGACCCTGGCAATAGGCCGGGATAATGCAAAGTGGAAGAAGTAAACTGTATGTACGTACTGGTAAAATAATAAATAAATAGCTCTCGCTCTCGCTTCGCTAAATATATCCAGCAATAACGTTATCACAATTGTAAACAGATACAAGTGCAACTGGCGCAATGTCACCGACTGTCAATCTGGGGCATTAGGTACTACGATACTGACCTCAGTATAGATAGTCGTAGAAGTGAGGTGGACTACGACTAATATATTGTCACCAAAATAACATTTATTATATAATATTATTTTTAAATAGGGCCAAAAGGAAATCTCGATTATCAATATCATATTTAATTCACGATCAATTTGGAAATACTCAAAATTCCCGTTAGCAATTATACTGCTAATTTAAATCGTCAGCTATATTACAGTATATTCAGGATATTATGCGGAAGATCACATAAACATTCCCTACCGTTATGCCATTTCCAATGAATACTGTACTGAGGTAAGTCTGATACGAAACTTGAATATGTAACCCACAAATGGTACAAAGTAAATTAAGCCTTATAACAATCGGGAGGAAAGTGTAAAAAGCTGCATTTTGATTAAACGATGGCTTTATAAATTTATCTATGCACACTCGAAACCGGGCCGGGACGATTATTGAGTAATTACCTTGCAACATTGTTTATACTCTGGTATCGGTGTAAATATATTTTTCAAGTAATTGCAATAGTTTTATTTCACCGTTATCATATTATAGTAAGGGATTTGACATTTGGCTTTCTTTACATAGTTACTACTTATGTAATTTATTTTTATATACAAGTTGTGATATTGAAATATTACAACTTATGCCAACTTATATAACTATATATTTATATTTAGAGTATTTTTTTCATATTTTATATCTTCATTTATTCTTCTTTTTTAACTTTACGCTGTATGTCGCATACAGCAGGATAGGCAGCGGGAGACTGGTGTTAAGACACTCTGTTCCACATTTTGAGCCTAATTTTACAGACATTACATATTGAGTGGTGGTGCTAACTGCCGTGCTTTCTCTTCGTATTACAGCGAGGAAAATAATATTATTCTTTCCCCCGAATTGGGATCGAACCCACGATGGTCGCGTTTACAGACAGACGCTGCGCCACGACGACCGACTTCAGTATCGAAACATTTTAAGCCTTATTAAATATTTTCAAAAGCGAAATAAACTTTTGAATCTAATAATAAGTTTAGATAAAGCAATACGTAGACGAGATATGACAAAATGTTTGATATGGCACGAGTATTAAACACACTTGAGTATTACGTAACTCAAATATAAAACGCCATAACGAGTAATTATAACTAATAAATTTAACATTATATTACTGCTCATTTAGTGTAAAGTTCGTTGACCTCACGTTGAAAAGTTGTAAAAGATATATATATATATATATATATATATATATATATATATATATATATATATATATATATATATATATATATATATATATATATATATATATATATATATATATTGAATACATAACATATGTTAAACACTCTTGTAGATCTATCCCCTAAATTATTTTTACATATTTTGCTTGAACTTAATCACCTTGATTAATTATCTACAGGGATATGTTTTGTGTGTTTCTAAGAACCCAAAAAGTTATCCTTTTTGAAGATTAATTACTTCAACACATATTTTTCTTTCTTTCTTTCCGTATTTTTTTGTAAATGTTCTTTATCAATAGCCAATTTAATATTTTTAAGTTACTTATTTCTCATCAAAGTCACTTACTTCCTTTTTTCCTTCCTTTGTAACAAAATGAAAATCAAAATATTTTTTTCACTAATTATTAATTATTTATAATCAGGGCGCCATCGTAGCGCCGCAACACAGCGTCTGTCCGTCTGTCCGTCTTATGTCCTGCCATATGCGGGATACAGCGTGAAGAAATAAAAACACAAGTAGTACAAAAAAAAACACAAGTAGTTTAGACTAGAATCACTTTTGCTCTGTTTCCTCCCAAATGAATATAAATTAAAATGTACGTAAGTAGCACGAGGAAGTTAATATGATATTTTACGATCATATTCAATTGTAATTTATTTGTTACCAGTTGTGACAGACAGTGCGGTGCTAAAATGATTTGTGTAATATTGTTTACATGACAAATATTTAATATTTCTCCTTATAATATGTACACAGTCTCTCTTATTTTTTTTCTATGCGTACAATTCAAAAATAATTGACAGTCATTTGCATAATTCTAAAAGGACATACGTACAATAGTGTCGTACGTTTGATGATTTATTGGAAAGCAATGAATGCTACTCACGCAAATAATGTCGCGCCGTGCGACTCGCGTTACGTCAGGCGACCAGGCATGCGAGTGCCGTTAGCTTAACACTACTAGGCAGTTGCTGTAGCTTGTAGGCACTTGGATTGCTTAAGTGGCCAGTATGCTTTTTTGTAAAAGCTTTTGGTGTAGGCTTGAATATGAAGCAAAGCAATGTTAAGATATATTTCTGTCTATCTGATTAACATTTGTTTTAAATATCATATACATAAATATGGATACTTTATGCTATAGAATCAATTTCCTCAGCTTGAAATATAATACTTTCTTTAACTTTCTTAAATTTACACATGTAATATTCACCGGTTTCAATGAATATAATTATGTATAAGACTGTTCTACAAGATTAGCATATTTACATAATTTAGTCAATTTTCGAGATGAGTTTCCGTTGATAAGACATCCTTCCTGTAGCACTGTTATCATGTGCTACAACAAAGCTATTGTACTAAATTGACATTATTTAATACTATCACAAATATTAACATTCTAAGAAATAAAATCTATTTGTAAACTAATAATTTGAGTCACTTTTTTGATTTAGCTAATATAACGCGATTTATTATATTTAGCGTATAAGTAATTGTATATTTGTTTGAGATTTTTTTTATTTCATAACGTGATTATATTTGATATTGTGAGTGAGCATTATGAGTATTTTCGTGAACTGATAAAAGTAAGGCACGTCCTTCGTCACGACAATGTCTACCTGTGTGCTAAATTCCATCACGAATGGTCGAGGCATCTATCTAATGATAGCGTATAAACAAAACTTACTACACAATAAGAATAGTATTGACTTTAAATAGAACAAAGGCATGAGAAAATTTGTATTATGCTATAAATACATAAGTGTTTATTTCTTTTATCTTTACACGATGTTCCTAAAGACAAGAATATGAACGCCAAGAGTTAAAGCATTCATCCAGCAGCCTCTTTTTAATCCACAGTCTTCTCATAAATGCCATCCAAGAATCCTTATGGCTTTATAAGATCCCGGTCTTCAGTTTATTTAAACATAACCGAACAGGCACTGTATTTCTTTCTTCTACATTTATATTGTCTTTTTCGCCCTATCACTTTATATCGAGTAAATTAAATAATATTTTCACCCTCAATATCTATTGATTTCCATCGCCTTGCTATGAAAGGGTGGGTAATTGGATTCGAAGGCTCTACTTACGTCTCAATTAGTTCCCACCACGCGCCCGTTTGCGAAGAACCGTTTTCAATTAAATATTATTATGGTATTTGCTAAATAAGAAATTAAATAATAATATCGCAAGGTGTTGAAAATTTTCTATGATAGGTTAATATTATTCTCTTAATATCTCTATAATGTTTATATATTTTCACATTGTATTGAAAAAGTACCTACATAAAAGTTTCTGCGCTTTACTGCGTTTTCTTATTAAAAAATACCCTGTATTTTAATGGTTGCCTGTAAGATAAGCGTCAGCATAACGTAACGCCGATATTACATAACATGTTAACCTCATAAATAGGCATAACGTATATTTTAAATAAAAAATTGTAAGATCAATATATTTTTGCCTGTCACAAGACAGGTATAATTAATTTTTATATATATTAAAAAGTAAGACTTTTTCTTGGAAGTAGTTTTAGTAAGTGATCTTCGTTTACATCGTTGAAAATGGTGCAAAATGAAAAATAGTTTATAAAGTCCATCGAAATTAGATCAGTGGGATGAAAGTAATAGCTTATGTGAAAGTTATCTGGCGTCGCAGGCGGTCGTATACCAGCGGAAAATTGTAAATTGAAGCCACCGCCTCCTCGCTCCCGAGTCCCGACACAGTGACGACAGCGGCGCCCTGTGACGACACGCCGCGCCCCCGCCCTCTCGTGTACACTTGCGGAAAAACGTGATAACGCTTTTATATTTATAAATACTATTTTAAACAGAATAAAAACTTTTAAATAGAATAATAAGAAACAAAATTCAATAAATATAAAGTATTAAATGGTAAAACTGCTTTTATATAAATGACATGGATGGCGATATAAATATTTATAGCGGCACAAAATATATTCCACATTTTCTACAAAGTTATCGTATATTAATAGAACGGCATGTCTTACTATTTTTAAGTAACTTAATATTAAATATTTATTCCATAAAACCAGTCTATATTACTAGGTTAAAAGTTACATTGTGAAGTTAGCAACAAGTGACGGTAATCACACAAATGACAATTGAAAAAATTAAACAATTGGAAGGGAATTTACATTATTACTTTATATTTAATTTATATAGCTAACATTATACTTTAAAACTTGTTGTCAAGGAAGTTCTAAAGAAAAGAATATATTTAGATGAGACATGAATAGAATTTGCATTCTACACGATTGTACGCGTGACATTTAAAAATAATTTTACGCTACGAAACTCGTTACTGTCTCAGATACGCGTTGGCGTAATGTCGCAAGTGGGTTAAAGGATACCGGATAGCTGGAAAATTGGATGGGAATGGGTCCGATTTATCAACCAATATAGTGTCATTGTGTTAAACGCTTATCGAGTTACTTAAAAACCCTTTTTTTCTTGTGGCCTTATTTACTTCTTTTTATTTATTATAACAAATTTTAGTTAATTTAAAAAAAAAATGCTATTCTTTTTGAAAATGAGTTTGTTCGATTTTTATATAAATTCGAAAATTAGAAATGTCTGAATTTGATACTAAAGTAAAAATAAATTGAATACACAGTTATACATTTAAGAGCAACTACTTAACCAATGTGATAACAGTGTAGATATGACGTCATAGCAGTCTAGACCAATTTTAGGAGTATGACGTCACTAAGTACTTCGCCCACCTAACAATTTCCTGATGTCATAGTAATTTCACACGAGTTATAATATTAAAGTTGCGAAAATACAATTATTATCGGTTCATCCACGCGTGAGGTTCAATTTATATTCATGATAATGTACAAAGAGAAAGGTCGATCTATCGTCGTACAATGTCCAAATATTCTTTTCTCATGAAACTTCACAGCTAGTTCTGCGAAGTTGCCAATAAAAATGAAGAACTCAATTCGAATTTGAAAGTCAATTTAAATATTTTTTGTATTAAAATAAACAAAAGTGCTGATTTCGCCAACATTTTAATTTTATAGCCGTTTTAGGAAATCACTACACATGTTAACAATTAAGGAGTATAGCTTAAGCTTTTTAATACTTTCATTGTTCATAAATATTGTATAACGTTGTTTTAACGTAACCGTTATAACCGTGCTTCGTGGTATGTTACGTTTCATATATAACTCTTTTATAAAAGCTTTTCTAGTTTTCTGTACAATATGATCTCGGCATGGCGTCGAGTGCCTCGGTAATATCAAACTAGAAAACACACATTTGTAATCTGTTATTTTATGAATGAAGAAAGAAAAATGTATGAAATGTTTAAATTACCATAGATATTTTTTTTACTATAATCAATCCTCTAATATTTACATCTAATTCAAATATCATATATTATATACACGTCTGTATGTATATTAAATACACCTCTTAGAAGCAACATAGGTATATGAGTTTCGAATGTATATTCTGGTTAGTAACTAGAGGAGAATGAACCGTAATGAAATTTGTTTGGCGCTAGTAATTATTCCACCCATCTATTGTCTAGACGGGCTATGGTTGGGCAAGCTTTTGTTCTATTTTTACATTGATTTAGTTGAATACCATATTTATTAACTTAATAACTTACTAACTTACTTTACACTACTGTGGCGCGGTCTGACTGTGAACGCGATGGCTGTTGGTTCGATCAGCACTTGGAAAAATAAATTTAATAAAACGGAGTTTCTTGACACTACACTTTCTCTGCTTTCTCTGCTATATACGCGCTAAAATGTTACCTTAATAAGTAAAGTATAAAAATTACGTGCAAAACAGAATATGCTTATAATTAAATACGTAAAAAAGAAAATAGTTTGAATATTAATTGAAAATATTCATATTTTATAGCTGTCTAATATTTTACCAGTTGTTACTCTTATAACGACAGTGCGACAATAAAAGTATATTTAGCTAAAATGTGAACTAAATTCGTGTGCATATCGATAAAACTGATTTATGACATATTCGCTTGTGTAGTGTGAATTTCTCAAGCCATGCGCTCTATTATACTGCGACCTATTTCGTGCAAACTGTATGGCCCACATTGCAACATGTGACAGCATATGCACTATGCAAGCCAGTGCAGGCTCTCAGTACTTTAATAAGCATAATGGGCATCTTCTGTTGAATTCGTAAGCGAATAGCGATCGTTATCGGATCCGAATATCAAATGCTATTTTGAAATAATTTGTTTTAGATAGTACGTACGTGTTTAACATCATATAAACGTTGTTGTCCTCTTAAATACAAGTAAAGTCGGCAGTAAAAACTTAAAAAAAAATTGCGACATAACGTGTTTATAAAGAAGATAAAAATAAAGAAGAAGAATAAAGATCTCGTGAAGATAAAGATCTTGCCAGAACCGGGAATTGAACGTAATTAATTTTCTTGAGTAGGAATCGAATCCACAACCACCCCATATTCAGACCTAATCCAAGTTAAAACGCACTTAACATTAAAAATACTACTATATTAGGTACTATTTAGCTTACATAGCTTAGCAAATGAAAAAAAATGGTGACCTCCAGAAAGTCGCTTTTTGAGAACGTGACATTTACATACCAACGGTAAATTTCCATATAAAACTGAAATGGCATTCGAAAACAGATAAAGCTACAAATTTATAATACCAAGTTTGGTCTTGCTTACATCAAATGCATATATTCCATTTGTTTTCATTTTTATTCAGCTTCCGTGATTACGTGACGTATCACACATGTACATAATAACCTAACTCGTGTAACTCCAAATGCATGATCAAGATAATGGCCGATACAAACGGTACTTGAACCGGATGCGAATCCACTATCGGCCGGTGAAAGTAGATCTCACAAAAAATGCTCCCATTCCTTGAGCCCGCGCTGTTGATATTTCATGAGACATTCACTTCAGTACAAGAAATAGACGTCTAAAAAGGGAATGCCAACTACAAAAATAATGTAACATGGTCTACTAGCAACTGGTATTATTATTCTTTTTTTAATTAATTTTCCTAATATTAAATAACTTTACGATTTTTCTACTCGATAATCGCTAAGAATTAACTTAATCTTAATATTTGTCAGAAACAGTTCGACAGTGATTGTTATTGCTTTCGAGTCGAGCGTGTTTTCGAGTCTCAAAAGTCGCAAGGCAAACCGAAAAACTTTGCAGACATCTTAAAATAAAGACCGAAAACAGCTTTCTTACAATGCAATTAACTGCAATATTCGAAGGACTTTTCAAACATATCACTAAGTACAAACGCTCGATTAAGTACGTTAAAAGAATGTATAGAAATCTCAAAAGAGTAATAAGCCACAATATTTCAAGTGAAATAGCCGAAACAAATTTGTATTTATCGCTAGCGTATGTTTTTTAAACGAACAATGCAATAAAAGGAGTATAATGGAGTGCGTGCAAATTGATTAATGGTGTTTGGTTTGACGTAAAGTGTGTGATACACTAGTGACCATTGGATATGTATATTTTAATTCAAAAGTATACTTTTAACTTGGACCATATTATCTCTCACCAACCACGATCCACCAATAAGTAATGCATTGAAATTGAATAATGGTGTTATAAAGCACGCGACATGTCATCACACGTCACGTCATACGCCATGCTAAGTGACAGACAAACAGACAGAGAAATAGTTGCATCAGGTTCTTGAAGGAATAAAAACTTCACGTGACAAAAAAAAAAGAACAAAAAGCCAACAACACAACTAAAGTAGTAGTTACATCCTTAATGTGTGCCTTTTTGTTCTATGAAACAGGACCTAGGCGATGACAAAGTGTAATTTCATGTACTATAATGTCAAACTGTGGACATATTAAACGTAATTATTTAATAAAGTGACCGCGCTCAAGCTCCATGAACGCTTTATATTTGCCTTACAACAAAACTATACCAAACAAAGGCATCATCAATTATTTAAACGACTTTTATGACAATTAAATTAAATTGATTAACGATGCTACACTAACACCTTCTTCTTAGATATTCATATAAAATTTAAATAAAAAAGACGTACTCCTTGAGTTCGGACATCGTACGTAGTTTTAAGTAGCTACATATATAAATAAGATCTGTATAATCGTTTGTTATTATAAATAAATCTTCTTTTAAATATTATTTTATTTTAGTAAAGAAGAAATAAAAACATAATAATCATGTTTTATCAACGAATATCAATGTATTAAAACTATCTACTATATGCTAATTGTAAAAGGTTTGTTGAACAAAAATGTTTTGATTGTGGACCAGTTAGTCATAACGGGACGATATTTGTGTAACTTCACAATGGAAACTATGTTGTAAAATTCATTATGGTTAATCGAAGTTGTTGAATGGAATGATTAATTTATATCATTATAACAAGTGACTACTTTGTTACTTTGGTGTTAGTAATGTGAATTATAGCATCAATTAAGTACATGGTAATTTATCTATACTATAGTATTGTCTCCTTAAATAATTATTAATTAATAATTCTTTAACTTCTTAGCTTTCAATGTATTTAGTGCAAGTATCGGGCTGGTCGCGTCGCCGGTAGAAGCGCTCAAGGCAGTGCCTGGGACTTGCAACCCAAATGGCCAAGTGCTTAAGGTACACCCTTAATATGCACGTTAACGCTCGCCCCCACTGTCTGAGCTCTCTTTATCTAACCAAATTCGATATGATTCTACTAGAATTACGTTTTATAAATGAAATATCAAATCTATCGATTAACAAAGTATATTAAATATTGAAACACGAAAATGTTACTTATGGGCAACTAAGAATTTCCTATAAAAAAAAGTATAATTAAACAGACACATTTTAATAATCACTGATCAAACGTACAAACATACATAATGTATAAAATATACTTTCCACAAGTCTAAGAAAACTATAGATAGAACAACAAATAAAATAACAGAACTTAGAATCTATCTGTCTATAATTCTAGATACACGTACAAATTGTTATGTTTCACGATCTTCTTCAATTGCAAGATATAATGGCTGTTCAGGAGATTGTATCTTGTCTAGATCATATCGACTGATTCAAGGTAAAAATGATTTACATTTTTGTTATGCTTTTTGTTTACTCAATACTGGAGTGATATAAATTTTACAATCATTCGGTTGAAAATAGTGAATTCTTTTCTTTTTTAAGTAATAATTTATTGTGGTAAATATTATAATATTTATTATAGTTGACTTTAATGTTTATTTCATAGTGAAATTATACGCAATAATTAATTTATTCAGACTCGAATAATATTGGTTAACCTAAACAAATACCTACTTAAGGTGCATGTAAGTTTAAGTCCGGGCCCCTCCACAAAAACGGGGCTGTCATCAGATTCGATTTATTATTATATATTAATTAACCAATCAATACTGTTTCTTAAGCATGTCAAGACGAGTAATATTTTCTTATAGAGTCGTCACGAAAATGCAATTTACGATATTACATTATAATTTATAACGTATGCAACATACCTGTTGTTACAGTTGATTCAAATTATGCTAGCAAAAATATTCAAGGCGTATATATTTACGAGCAAGCCTTAGTTCATTTTCTTAGATAATATTCACTACAAAATTTATGACTTTCATAAACCTAAGCAACAGGTCTATTTTTATAAAAGAAAATCCTGTTAACTTTGTCGAAATTAAGTAAAACGTTTTATATTTAATATTAAAAATCTAAACTGGAATCATTTGAGGATTTCACATTAAAAAATCTCTTTGCCGGAGCTTCCTCGTTAACATAACACTTTGAAAGTTATAATTAAATTGAGCGTCAAATCATGTGTAATGTGTATATCGATTAATTTTTTTTCAAAATAGCAGCTACGTAATTTTTCCCATATAGTAGTAGGGTTGGCAGAAAAAAAGTTGTCATGACATTCCGGTCCACCCAATTTTTGTGGTATTGTATGTCGCGTGGCGGAAGTTAGCGCCGCAATTTGTCTTGCCAAAGCCAGGTTGATAATTTTTTTTCACATGAATTGAGAACGAACATATAACCACAATTACAGGCAGACTGTCCCACTGCGCCACGTCGTCCTCAGCCTCCTTTTTAGTACAATAATAATGATTACCTTAGAGGTAAATAATCTTACGAGCAAGAACTTGCACAATGAAACCAAATGAAAATGAAAACATTAACGTTAGTAAATATCTACGAAACTTTGATTTATACATAGGTATCGATGATCTCAACACGTTCGCTCTTAATAAGCATTGTAAAAGCGAGAATGATGTAGGAATTGGGTTATAGTGACATTATCTGTACGATATTATTATGCAAGTGCGGTATTGACGCTTGGAACTAGTTACAGACTCGTACAACTTGCGACATTATGCACATATTGACGTATAGATTAACGAATATCGTGTGTAACTTTCTCAATATATCAAAGTTGAGCTTTGATACTTACGTAAGTTTGATCAAATTGATTTGTTAAAACCGTTGCGTTTTTATATCGCTATCTTCTTTGTTATATCGTTATATAATTGTAAATTAAAATAAAAAATGTATAGAAATTACATTTGTTTTTAATATAAGTAGATACATGCTTGTAAATAAAAGTAATTTATATACATCAAATGACACCATATTGTTAATACGAAACCTTCTCAAGAAAAAACTGATTTGAAATACCAGATAGATCGTTGTAAAAATTTTTGTTATAAAAATTTATTAATATAAATATGTATTTCAATGGTAAAATGATGATATATGCCAAGGTAACTAAAAACTGGTTTTATTATAATAGTTGTATAACTACTAACTGTTAGTAGATTGATCTATTTTGTAAAAGGCTATTATTGGTAGAAATAGCGAGTATATGACGAAAGTGGGTACTACCTATATAATTATTACATAGTCTTTTCTATACCTATTTATTTTTTATTCTTTCAGTTGTGCTATTATTATTAACCAGTATAAAATAACGCATTTCCTACTAAAAACTGAAATAATATTTATCTAAATACATGATGCCATCGACAAAATAGTTGCAGAGTATCAGCCCTATAGCAGACCATCACAGACCTTAAAATAGACCAGGTTCAGCATCACAGTACTCGAGAAAGGTTTTTATTTTCAAATACATGCACCCCATATATATATATATATATATATATATATATATATATATATATATATATATATATACCTCGTGCCGTATCTTTAAGCCCCACCTCACCAGTAGGTATATCAAGAATGTACGAATTATACGGTGAAGCTGAACAAATAAGCCGTATAGTAATAAAATTTTCTTAATAGAAACATTCCAAGTAGCACAAATTTCTTAATTGTAAGTTATGCGCACTTCAATTTTTTTACTGTGTATAGGCACTTATCTACTTTTTTCATATTCAAAATAGATTGAGAAATTCTTGAAATTTCGTTTTGGATAGTCTATTTATGGACGAAGGCTATAATAGTTCTAGCCTATTGGCCTACGCTATAGGCTATATAACATCACGTAAACCTTTTCCATGTACTTGCGGTTAGTTACTTCGGGCACCTAGAATATGTCATATATCATACACAACTCACAGGTATTTCCATTTGACCATGTGGTCAAGGCCGCAGGTATATGCTAGTGTATCAATAAAGTAAAAAAGTACTGATTCTTATCAAATCTGCTAATGCTATGATGTGCATGTTGCATGATTTGTGCCTTTATAACTTCTACAAGAAACCTTGAAAAACCTTCTAGTAACGTAATAACGCAAAATATGCTGCATTTATATTTTTAAGTCATGAAATATACTTCAAAATAAGTATTTATACTAGTTTTTATACAATGATTGCCATATAATGGACATAATTATAATCGATTGCCATTTTAAAATATTAAAAATCAAAAATGTTAACAAATTAAGAACTATCAAATAATAAATAAATAATCAATAACGACTACTCAGTGTTATTTGCATCGAGAGTGGATTGCATTCGATCTACGTAATTACAACATATAAAAAATAACATTCACATAAAGGTCACTTGCAGTTGTAAAAATAAAACGGCCTTTGCTTCTATAAGGATAAGGACTTAAAAGTGCATTGTAAGAGTTATATTCCTATGCTATGCTTTGTTTGCTTGGCTTGATTGAATACATTGCTAAATTTAGAAATTTCGTAAAACGATATTATTCACGTCTTAATCTGTCTGTATACATTGATACATGGATTGTTAAAAATGATAAGGAATTAGCAAGTGCAAGCAAGTTAGGCTGTACCACAAAACTTATTTTTGTCTTGGCCATTTATTTTATTATTAGAGATACTATGGGTATAAATCTCCGTTCTCCACTTCCCCCACTCTCTCCCACTTAGAGTGGATCCCTTCCACACTTGACGCTAAGTTGATAGCTCATGGTTGCACCAGCTTGACCTACTATCATAATATACATAATTGTACATAATAACCTTCTAAAGATTAAAAGTAGGAACAGTTTTTCCCAATAGAATTTACACCCGCTGTCTATCTATCTGAAACATGGGAATGCACCAAGACGGCAACAACAACTTATTATCATTTTACATACATTGTGAATGATATTTTTATTAATCTACTTTGTTTTGTTGACAAAGACCGTTGTGACCAGTGCGGGTCTGTACTCTGTGGTGAATGGTTACTTTATTATTGTTTTAATCGGTATTGTTACAGCATAGAGTGACGTAAAATTCATGCATGTAGATTTATTTTTTGCTGCACACTTAAGTACACTTATCAGTAAACTTTAAATAAAAATTCGATGGTGCAATATTACTGTCATCAAAAACAACCACGCATTGTAATTACTATTTTATGTATATTATTTTAATTTTGTTTTTTAATGTTAAATTACGACTCGGTATTTTGAAATTACATCATCGTCAAAATAGATAAATAATAATATTATTTTATTGCAGTTTGCTTATACAAAAATATACTAACGAATTCGAGCGAACCACGTTTGAGCTCAGTCACATTAAAGGCTTTACTATAGAATTATTTATTTTTGAAACTACGCTTTATCCTGTATTTTAAGCTGGATAAAGCGGTATACGCTTTCTGCCCGAAGTCGAGACATTGCGAGTCGAGTATTCAGTGGTGGAACACTTCACTCATTGGTCTAAACTATAACGGAAACATGAAAATATTTCATTCCCAATCGGTAATCGAACCCATAACTGTCCTAGTGCCCACTATAGCATCTTTATAAATATATTATTTAAATCCTCCCTCGAGTTAGGGTCGAACTCGCGTTTATGTTTGTTTTGAAAAAAGTATACTAGATACACTGCTTATTTCACAAATTGAGAACACAACTTTAAATTGGAAAAAAAGTTCCATTTCCTTTAATTGGAAAAACAACTCGCTAGTCAATTATTTATTGGCTCAGGTATATTATGCCAATTATCAAGATCTGTACATAGCAGGGAATGTGAAACATTTGTATATTATTATTATTTGTTTACTACTGTTAATAAACAGCTACACGTATGTTTTATTCGCATTGTATAATTATTTATATTTATTCTGTTTAAAATCACCAAACTTGTTCACGAGCACATCACTGGCTTGCTGAATATAGTGTTGTCTTAATAATACTAAAAGTAATCTTAAGGTTTTCTAGCTATTTAGCATAATTTATAGATTGATTATGAATTTTAAATTTTCTTCAAATTTTCTTCTTCTTTTTATTGGCGCTTCTTTATATAATATCGCTATAAACACAAAATATTGTTAATCTTTTTTGTAAATATTTTAAGTACTGTTGTCAATATAAATAAAAAAAGAGTTAAGAGAAGTAAAAATTTCATGAATTTTTTGAAACCTTACAGAGAATAGAAAGTGAAGTAAGACTATCGAGACGTTACGTCAGCTCTAATTGGGCCCACTGATGCATGGGCTGACGAGCAAGCGAAAACAAACTGTAATGGTGAAATAATTAAATAACTCGTTTTGAAATTAGATTCTAATTGCTTAATTTTAAAGTCGAGTAATACTTCTACTGCAAGTGCGGTCGAATTGATCGATACGTGAACTAAGAAAAGTACTCCTTCCCATAATGATTATTATAATATATCTTTAAAATATCTTTATTTTCTTAACTTTGTGATAATACGATCACAGTTAATTGCAAAGCGAAGGATCAATATATTATTAACAATTCATGTGTTTAAGGAATATTTGAAATCTCATAGCTTCACCAAATAATATAATACTAAACAACAAACATTCCGATGGCGATTGAAATTTCCATCACGTCCATCAGGTTATTTAAAATTTAGCTGTCGGTATTTCCCACAAGCACCAGCTATGAAGCGACGCTAACTAAAAGTACAATACCCCCGCCTCTGACGATATACCAAATTTAATTCTATATATCTTTAGACTGAAGAATGTCTTTGTACATTTCATTGGCTAACTAAGAAACCTTTCTATCCTGATACTACAATGTAATTTAAATTAATTTAGGATTACAAAACATAATAGGTAATCTCTTAGAGCTTATATAGCCATAGCCCCTGTCGCGGTCCTTTTTGTTAGCCTTTTGAAATTCTAGATAGCTCGAATCGTACTACAGGCCGAGTTCGCGAATCAAACAATAGACAACGATTAAAGAAACAGTGAAAACATTTTTCCAACAATGTGTTCACGCGAGCGTGTCCACGATTCACAATCTCTGCTTACGGGCAAGGCCCGCTAATACACATTATAAACTGCCTACAGTGTATATAATACAAATTAGGCAGTGAAGCTATCAAGTGGTTTTGCTCATCAGGCAGTCGACGGGCGTCGCCTGGGGTCGGCGACCGTGTTTGGCGGACGTTTACTCACTCCGCCTTTGAGCACCTATTTACACTCGGCCAAGGTGAGGGCCGACCGCGAAGCTAGAGATGCGAATTAATAGTTCGTGCTATTGACCTCGTATGTTATGGAGCTTCGTATTTTTCTGTGAACGCGAATGTGTATGGCATATTTGTGTTCGTGACTTCATGATTATTTTTATATTATGTATTGAGATTCCAAATAAATATATTTATCAGTCTCAATTTTTTTTATCAAGCTACCTGGAATATAAAATATGTGTCTATAGCACATCCTGTATTGATAACTACAGTAGGAGGAAATATATAGAAGTTTTTAATAGTTTTATTTTGATTGCGTTAATACGTCTTTAGTACAAAACAAGTACCGAATTAAAATCGAAAATCTATAAATTACATATTAATGCAATTATATTATAATAATATATCGATTAATTATTATAAATATACTTAGCATTTCAATATAAGGTCAAGGTTGCGCATTGGTCAGTCATTAGGTAATATATGAATGTTAATTAGAAATTGTTCCGCCTTAAAGGTTACTAAGTTAGTACTACAAGCATAACTTAAACGAAATAAATGAAAAATAGGATGAGTTATGCATTAAAACTATAAAGATATAACTCTTTCCAGGAGATGCAAGATGTCTTGGACGAGGACTCAGATATGGGTGACTGGCTGATAGAAAGGGACTCCAAATTGGGCGTAGTGCTGCACGACAGATTAATGACAGACGCTGCTTTAGGTGCCGCACCTATAAAGACAGAACACTCTTACAGCCTCCACTCTGATGTTGAATCTGCACCACCTTCGCCACACCACACCAAAGTTGATGGTATGATTCATTTGATCTTGTGTTTTATTTTATGCTTGTCTGAACTTTTACAAGGTAGTATAAAGGAGGTAAGTTTTGAATATGTAATGCACAAACGTGTAAATTAACTTTAAAAAAGAGTATTTTAAGTTTATTTTTACCACCACTCGCGTTTTTGCCCGGTTGAACTACACTAATTTGCTATGCATTTATTAATTATAATTTATTCACTTTGTTAGTGAAAATCACATCTAAAACCGCTGCGTAGCTTAAACTTTAAAACATACACGGATGTATCGTTAAAGCAGCTTTGTATAGTAAAATGTAAAGATAAATGTAAGGAATTTATTTAAATAGCAGATATCTAGATAGATAGAACATAGAACTGACTTTTTTTATAATGTAACACAATGAACATAAGATGATATTATACACTTAACATTAAGAGATAATTTGGTATTAGAAGCTTATCGTTTTATTTCTCTATACTAATAATAATATTTCTTATGACCGTACGTGAGTGCGTGATTTTACAAAAATGACTTTTCAAATCCGCGTAAAAAGAAACTTACAATCACGTCTTGCTGAGTAATTAAATGCTTTAGTGTACAATAAAATGTTCCACACACGAATCTAATTTTTTTTAGAATTCACGCTGTATCCCGCATATAGCAGGGTAAGCAGAGAGAACATAGTGTTTCGATTAATTTTTCAATTTGTGGCAAAACTCAACTCCGCAGTTTTTCGCATTTTAAAGAAATAATTCTATAATAAATCAATAAAGAAAGGTGTACATTTGAATATTTAAAGACTTTCTTTGACATTGAGTATGTTTTAATAGTTAATGTTTTAACTATTGATCGATTTCAATGAGAAACAACTCGTACACGTACTTCAATATTAAAATGGAAAAAGTCAAAACTCAGCTAAGAGATAAAAAAATGATAATGCAGGGTCCACATTTCTCAAGTTGTAATTACAAAATATATATTTAAAGTCGTTTTAATATTTTAGTTCCTATAATCTGTACGTCGAAGGCTGAACTCAATATTGAGCACGTTAAACCGAATATCGGCCTTAGCAATAAAATCATTGAGATAATATTATATCTCGGTCTTATGATTATCTATACATATCATAAACACAACAAACGTGAACCGCTTCAAAGTATTGAAACTACTCACGTGTCAAAAATAATCGTAATAGTTAATACCTACGTCATAACTTAGGCCTATATTATTTTTTATATATTTGCCACTTAATAGTGAAATATTTAAATGAATATATGCATATTTATATTGTAATAAATTTTTTTGTATGCTAGGCGATTTTGTATGCGAAATACAATTCCGCAATTTTCAAATGGCCGAGGGATTTTTTAAAAATAAATCTTACTAGGAGTGACTATGAGCTGATAAAAATGTTATTAACATCATTTAAAATTTAATAACATCTTTTTAAACAATTGTCATAACATTATAAATGATACAATACGGGCTTATATAATACTAATAGTCTTGTGTCAAAGAGACAATAAAATGCACCACAGGGGCTCTATAGCTCTACCTTCCTGCCATCATACACGAAATACTTTGTAGAATTGAATTAAAGAAAACTTGATCAAAACCGTTGTAAAAAGTAATTTCATATTATTTTTATTGACTTTACTTTTGGTTCATTTAAAATCTATGCTAAGATATTACTGTCTGTGGCAGTGGTTAATGGTTCGATTTGATTCGACATAATGCGGCGCTAAATTACGCCAACAAGACAGCAGTGCTAAACTTTGTGTGATATGGTGACAATGGTCGAAAGTAAGGTAGCGAGTTAAGTATCTTTAAATCCTCTCTACCCACCTGTAAAAGTAGGATAGATCCATGAATCCAAAAGATCCATGAATCAAAATAAGCGTATTGCATATTCGGAATTATATAAAATAAACATTTTCCTTATAGCAGAGTGACATAAATAATTTATTGTGGAAATATTTATAACAAAATCACATAAATATCAATAATAATTATTTTAATAAACAATATATTTAATAATTTTTAATATTAAATAATTATTAATTTAATAATTTTTAATATTTTAATATTTTATAATTTTTTTAATAAACAATATATTTATTTGACAATATTCAATATACAGAAATAATAAGCTACCAACTGATTAATAAATATATACTGTGTAATAAGAGCTAGTGACATCCCTATAGTAAAGTAGGTGGTAAGCCACTCTGTTTCTTGGTTAATACAAAATTCCAAACAGCATAAACATTTTTATAAACTAATATTGGGTGATCTTATTAGCTGCGTGTAATAATATTAATCTGGCAATGATAACGCTATCTCAACGATAAGCATTTGTTTTCAAACAGTATATATATGTTATGTAACGATTTGAATATATATTACTCATTTTTTTGTTTTAGTCTTCAAATTCATTCACAAAGACAGATTTTTTGATGTATTTGTACTAAAGTAAATCTGCTTAATAGAATTAATCAATTTTAAATATTATTTTAAAAAACAAATAATATGGTATATAATAATTATATATTTTGTATTCGCTATATAAAGATAAAATTAATGATTTCCGACTATAATTATTGTTTTATATAGATTATAATCAAAACATTAATACTTGGATTTCTAGGTAAACCTTTAATTTGTACTCATCATGTCATACCTACACTGTGGCTTGTCTAATAATAATACATTTGAAGACATGACTCAGAGTTTGTGGATTTCGCATCGGTTTGCATTGTTTCTATGGAATTTCTGCTCTGAGCCTAAATGTCAAATGTAACTAATAGTATTTTACAGATACCGTTATAATTGTGTCGGTGTAGTATCATGCTCTAATCAATAATCTCTTTTTATTGAAGCTTTTTTTATTGAATACACACATTACTACTGTATTACTTTGAGAGTATGTCTTATGTTAGCTTTTTACTTACGGCTTCGCGCCATGGTCAAATGAAAATAACAAAGGGTTGTGTAAAACATGACACACTGATTGCCTGAGGTAACTGAGCGCAGATATAGTCAGCTATATCGAAATGATTGACGTGATACAGCTATATATATATCCTTCATAAAAAAACAAATCCTACAGCTCTATAGTATTAGTATAGAAGTGCAGATTAAAATTACAAAAGAGATGCGATTCTATCATATTTGGGCTATAGCTAGAATTTAAGCTAGCCATAATCTAAATATACTTTCAATGACTAATCGCTTCGGAAGATGAAGTCTCCATTAACTGTTGAACTAAAGATAGATAACAAATGTTTCTATTTACTAATACAAATATAACATATCAATCAATAACGCACGAAGCAATAACTAACAAAATGCATTAAATAAAATACAAAAATAAATGGTATTAACGAATTACAAATTACAATCTACATTTTTATCTATAGTTCGGATGTCTGTAGATTACAAGGAATCACAGATAAAATTAATTATAAAAGGAACTTTATCAGAGAAAAAAATCGATTGTTATCTGTAGGAAACGTAGAGAACACATTTTTTAATGCGTATTTAATGCTTTCGTATCTTGAATTACCTGAAATTGATTATAAATGGCCTTCTTGATCGTTCAAAAGGATATATGAAATTTTATTTTTGTTTTTATTTGTAATTTTTGAACCTTGATTGAAGCCATCGTGGCGCAGTGGGACCTGACAGTGTCTGGCTGTTAATGCGATGGCTATGGGTTCTGCTCGGAGGAACAAATTTTCATAAAAGGCGACGTGAAATTTCGCCTTTCAATACGCAATTATTCAATACTCTCACAGGGTCTCTCTTTCTACCTTGCTGAAGGAGGAATACAGAGTGAAAGTAAAAATATGTATGGATTTATTTCAATATCACTTAGCTTATGGGAGGACAAGAAGATATGTTATATGGACAACATAATGAATAAGAACTTTGTCTATGAGCTTTAATACTGAGTATTAACGGTTTAACAATATTTTCAAGTAACATGAATTAAAATATTTAATTGAGCTATCAAAAATCCAACTTCAAGCGACTATCAGGGTCATTAATAGTCCGTAAGCTTGATTTATGATAGAATCGTGATAGGTTTTATTGGACAATTACTTTTAATTTCAACGTATCTGATACAAACACGACAAATTTATTATATTTTAATTTATCATGTTTTTTTTGACAGAATAATACAATTTATATTTACTTTATAGTTATTTATTCGTTTCCGGTAAAAGTATTAATATTTGACTATATCTTTTTAACTTTGGTCTATATACTCGAATACAAAGCCACAAAACAATAATAATACAAAAAATATTAATTTTAAACTTCCTTTTGACAAACAAATATGACTGTTAAAATTTTTTATTAAAACATATGTATATAATAAATAATTTAAAGATATATATCAAGTAGTTATCAATTTAAAGGAAAAAAAGCGGCAATTTAATAAAATATAATCAAAACTGTAGATGTGTAGATAGGTAAATAGGTACTTTTTAAAAGTTCAGCAAAACCATAATTTTTGTATAATAAAATTGTGGACTAAATTGGTCGTGTCCGTCAGTTTACACTAGGTAGCACTTACCGTTGCTCGGTCATTAATTTAATCACGAGCACCTTCGTATAAATATATCTGATTTCGGTGAAAGGTATTTGTATGTGAAGCATGTACACGCTTCTTACAATGTAAATTACGAGCAGACGTCTTGTGAATATTAGGTATATAAGCATACTTAGTTATATGTATATAGATTCTCAATAAAATTAAGTGCTTTATATATATATATATATATATATATATATATATATATATAATATATATATATATATATATATATATATATATATATATATATATATATATATGTATATATATATATATATATATATATATATATATATATATATATATATATATATATCATGAAAAATAAGTACATTCATAATATCTAGTTACAATTAACTACACTTACGCAATTTTAACAGAAGTGTATAAATAAAAAGTAAATAATTTTATTCGTAAATAAATGTTTCTACATTTGGATGCTAACTCGATTATTAGCACTTTCTATAATACCTCTATAATATATATCCGCAAGACGCTTCAGTTCGACGACCGCTGCTATGTCGCCATCAAAAACATAAACCTGTCACGATCTTAACGAATCCTAACAAATAGTATCAAGATGAATGGATGCTGGACAAGTGCTAGATATTATTTGGACACGTATCGAATGATACTCGGTGATGTGAATTACCTAATGTACGTATATGGGTATTTTATAAGCTAAGTTACAAGAAAAATGCTATTTAACATGTATCACGTTCGCTCAGATAAAATGTGAGCAAATAAAAATATGTTTGCGAGTTAAGTTATAGAATGAACTATTGCTTGAAAAACATTAGGATATTTAATACGACGATGCAATTATTAAACTGTTTCAAGTTGTTTACTCTTAAAACAGTAATAGCTATACGAGTATGTTGGCCACCAGTCTAATTGATAACAGATAAGATAATTTTCATAATAAATTTAGTTAGGACAATATTCCCGAGTCACTTGTGCTCGCACCGTAATAATAAATCACACAAACACGCATTCAAATATTTGCAGTAGCATTATCTGCACACTTGGTTGTTTCTATAAATAAAATTAAATGACTCACGCGCTTTAGTACACACTAGTACAAAATATTTGCGTTTTACAAATGAGACCGTGATCCGAATTAAACGAAATTTAAAGCAGGCGTATAATCATTAGGAAAATGGTAGTTTCGAAAATCGGCATGTAAACGCATTATCTTTGTCGTAATATTACCTGATGTATTTGATGCGGGGCGACAAAAACGTGCAATAGAAATGTACATTTAAATTTAGTTTATAAATATATTATTATCATTTATTACTCCGCACTTGTAAAACAAAGCTCGGCGTAGAATTCCGCTATGTCTCGACCTCGGGAGAAAAACAGGGAGTGGAGTGGCACGACATAGGTTTTTTTGCCAACTCGTGATTTTGAAGAAAAAATAAAATTGAATAGCAATTTAGCTGTTCAATATACCGCTAATAATTATATGAAGGATGTTTTAACACTTTCTAATGGACGATTATTATCGTTCTTGAAATAAACAGACGCCTGACGAGTTAATCACGCATTCCTGTTTTACAACGGTGATGCAACGGAATGTCTGCACAAACGTTTCTAATCCTAATTACGAGTACTTGTGTATGTTTTAAATAACAGATGTACACTTACGTTACTAAGTATACGAGTTATAGCTATTTTAATTTTGACATTTGTGTTATTTGTAGTTACGGTAAACGTTCTTTCTTGATTGATAGAGTATTCTTTTGATTAATATATATATATATATATATATATATATATATATATATATATATATATATATATATATATAACAAGTAAATGTATACTTATAGTGTGCGAACATTAAATCTATAAGTCTGATGAAAATATTAAAAATGTGTTTAAAAGTGAAAAATGTATTGATCGTTACCCACCATCTTATTTCATGCAACATGCACAAAAACAGTTAAAATTGTAAAAGCATGCAATTCTACATTTAAATTTCCACACAACAGTTCCACCTGATTGCACGAAAGCATATCTTGGAATATTGAATGTAACAAAAGGAAATAACTGATTCGATACAGAAGCTTCAACACCTAATGTCAATGTTGAAACTTTCATAAGTGACAATCGAACGATGTACGTAATTCTGTAACGTCGGTGACCCACTTATCGGTAAAAACCATTATTTCTAACTATATAAGCCATCTTATTTACAAGATTAAATTACATTTTGCATAATAAAGTATTCCTAGTCGTTACACAAAAGATTTTGTATGAAACTATTAAGTTTATGAAACTAATACAAAATAACAAGTTGACTTTTATTTTATACTTTTGTAATACTGTCTCACTTTTGCTTAATCACTAGATGTCTATGCTGAAATTAAACGTTCTGGAGCTCTAAACCAGCAATGGTTCACATGGTTCAAATATCACAATAAGCTTCACAGCACATACTGTATGTTAACTAAACGATGAATAAGATAACAACATTGTGAATGTGAGGTCTTTATACTTGTTCTTTGTTATAATACTTTGTGTATTCGTTATATAATTAATATTTGTATAAACTTTCAGAATTTAGCGAGTTTAGTATAATAAAGGGAAAAAATGCGCACATGTCATTAAAAATATAGGCGTCAATTACTCAGCTAGCTCTTATATATTTTCAGATATGGAAGATGAATGCTACCCAGCCATACCCGCCAGTGCATGGAGAAGCAGACGGCGGTCAAGCGATTCACCACTTCCAGAAGTAAAGGCGGAACCAAAATCTGAACCTGAGTCGCCAGCCTCGTCATGTCCCCCTTCACCAACACCGGGCACGCCTGTGACACACGTCGATTACGTCATAGACCACACGGTACGAATCTAGAGTTCTAGACCACACGGCTCTTAAAATTTAGGTCAGAAATAAAATAATATACGCGAGACTGTCACGCGGAAATTTGTCGGTTCAAATGAATTACCTGTTCCACTTACTACAAGTTACATGTACTGTGGCTTATTATTACAGAAAGTTTACAGTTTGTGCCTTAAACAACTCAAAATATTTTAATCATTTATAAATAATATATATACCTACTTACGTTTTTTTATAAAAAGATACAAACATTCAATAGTAAAAAATTCAAAAGATGACTTCACGTTTAATTAATACGTAAATCGTAATCGTGAGTTCAAACCCCATCTCTATCAAAATTCCATGACTCGACATTTAGTAAAGGTTACTACAGTTCAACTAGCCAACGCTACTTTTGCGACTTTCTCTGTAATTCGACCTTAAAAAATATGGACGATTTTTTAAGAACTTGCAAGATCTGGTGTAATTACATACTGCCTATATGTTTATATGCCATGTCCGAAAAGTTGGCACTTTACGGTTACTCAATAATGCGGTCTGACAGGGGCAAAGGAAATGTTTCATATATTTAGAATAATCGATTTTAACTTATCCAAATTAATCCAAAATATATAAAATAATCGATTTATATCCTTACAAATCCATTTTCTTATCCTCTGAACTTACATAGTAGTAGTTAATTTAATATAAACAGTATTAAAACTTTGCGAAACCGGGCGCGGCTATACTTGAAAGATGCAAATTCTCTTCAGAATTATATAGCAGGTATCCGCATACTAATTGATCGACATAGAGATCAGATACCAGAACACGCAATATCACCTAATATAATAATTATTGTGTAATTTGAACATGGCGTAAGTCTAGTCTAGTCCAGTAAACTCAATTATAAAAATATAATTTTTAAATTATGTGGGTATTTGTTATAAAACAATTTGCAATTAATAAGGGCTATAAGGAAAAAAATAGATAAAGTTATAAATATTACAAATTAAAAAAAACTGATCTATACTGACTAAGTTAGGTATCTAAATTTATTCTTTAAAAAAATACAAACAAATTTTATGTAATATAATAAAATTCCACATGTAATTTCAAATCTGCCACTTGAACAATTTAAAGTCAAAATAAAAAATATATCGTCAACATTTTCTTCTTTACTTTAATTAGGCAAATTTTACTATTCTATCCAAAAAATTATGATGTAGGTATATGTGTCCAACAAAATGCTGTTGATGCACACTCAGGAAGTATCTGCTTGCTACATGTTATGTATTTCTTATCAGAATCTGCGTTCAACTAACTTAACTCAAGATTGGTTGTAAAAGAAAAAATTATTAAAAAAGAATACCATGATTTTGATATTATGATAAAACTGACATTATTGTTTACACAGACTGGTACAATCCACATGCCACAAGCTGTGCTACAGAAGGTAGGAGCGGCGGGCGTGCCACAACTCCTCCTGAGTGCGGCGCCGCGCATCGCCAACTCCCTAAACAACAACAAGTTGTCGATTAAAGTCACGTCCTCAGGCACTTCAGGTACTGCCCTACTTGTAGCTTTGAAGCCAACTTGCTTTTTAAAAGTAGTTTTATTTTTTTTGTTTTTATTGGCAATGTAGTCACTTTCATTATATTTAGTTAATAATACAAAATGTTTATATAGTTAAATATATATTGTAAAATATTGACAAATTTGTAAATATTTGTATTTGTATTTAAATTGCATATTTCATTCGTAAAATTTTAAAAATAAATATGTAGTACCATAATATCACCTCAATCCACTTCAATTCTTTTGGTATAAGTCTATATAATTTTCGTTAACATTTTAGTTTTAAAGTGTTTTACGCCAAAATGTTAGTGTTTTGAAAATAATGAAGCATAAAAATATCATATTCAGTATTTTATAAAATTAGCTCTAGCTATAAAATATGGCCATCTGTAAGCTAAAGGCTTCAACTAAACTAACTCGCTAAGTATACACATTAATATAGTTAACACAAGAAATTCTCGTGTTACATTCAGCATGTTTATTAACTAACTTAAATAAATAAATTTTTCTTTCAAACAGCGGGCTTCAACTTGCCACCTACACCGCCATCGTCGCTCTCATCATCGGACAGTGAAGGCGCGTTGTCCCCGGCTCACGAGGCGGCCCCGCCCCCCGCGCCCGCCGCTCCCCCGCGCCGGTCGCATCTATATGTGTCGCATCATTCACGACAACCGATTAACACGCCGCTGATTAGCAGCCAGCCGGTATGTTATCGTGCAATTAAACACGTACGATATAAATACAATTAGTACTTATACTTAAAGAAAATATATAAAAATGTGAATGCAGCAAGATTTAAACCCGCGCCTCTTGGAAACCGTCCAAGGAAGTACGTGGCGCGGGTTCAAATTCCACTGCGTTTAAATTTATATATTTAAGTATTTTTCTACCCATAGTGTGGATAACTTTAAAAATAATAAAATATATAATTAGTACATTTTTACTCCACTTTTTTTTTCTTTCGAGTGGTAAATCAACCCACAACCATTCCGTTTAAAATTCAACACTGTCCCACTGCGTCATGATATCCTCACTGTACTTACTTAGTGATAAATTTTATTCGCGAAGTAACGTTTTCGGAACCGGAGTAACATTTTTTTATTATTCTCAGTGTATTTTGTACTAACCCTGAGTATTTTACGTTATATTAATTAATTAGTTAAATATATTTTATTTACAGAAAGGTTCAACGGGCACGTTAGTGTTAACCGAAGAAGAAAAACGCACACTATTAGCCGAGGGCTACCCGGTACCTACGCGCTTGCCCCTCACTAAGGCTGAAGAGAAATCTCTTAAGAAAATTAGAAGGAAAATTAAAAATAAGGTAAATTTTAACATATTTGCAAGCTTCCTTTAGAACGCTTAAAAAACATTTGAAATAATTTAAAAAGGTTTAATAAATAAATTTATAATTTCGACGAGGTGTCATTTTAAGTAATCATTTTATTAATATTTAAACAAAATTTTCCAGATATCAGCACAAGAAAGCAGGCGCAAGAAAAAGGAATACATGGACCAATTAGAGAGGAAGGTAGAAATCTTAGTATCTGAGAACTCAGATTATAGGAAAAGGGTGGAAACCCTTGAACAGACCAACGCCAATCTGCTGAGCCAATTGGCGGCTCTGCAGGCGCTCGTGACGCGGGGCGCCCGCAAGTGATGCCAGCGACATCGGCGGCGGCGTCAGAACTGCACAGGGACTTAACTTTCTGAACATATTGAAATCATTTGATCACATTAACTTTACTCAGGCCTAACTAACTTAAACTTTGAACGTATATTTTTTTAATTTCATACCCTATATTTCTTAACAATTCTGTGTTTTATATAGAAATTGTAACAGTATTAGCCCGTTAAAGTGATCAGGATTAAAGACTGTGAGAAGTGAATGTTATCTCATAGATTGTTTGAGAAGTCCGTTATACAACGACGTCCCGTAGCGAAGTGTAATAGTATATTTTGGATGTAACTTTACATAAGTCCAAAGGAAAGAACTGTTGATCAGAATGGTTGCTCATTGTATTCTATAGTAAATAGTTATTATTGTGGTGCTGGATATGATATACCTGCATTTCGAGACGAGCTCGGCGATTATGAAAGATAGATCGATTTTATATAATGTACTATGTGTACGAATATATTGGAATGTTTCAGTAAGTCGATAACGATCGTTCGCAATCGCCCGCCTCTAGTTTTAGGTATAGCAAATTTCGAGTGCCACTTTAGGTATTTATTTTTACAACTCAGAAAGTTTGTCGATCGCGATCCGATGACTCGATGACAGGGAATAGTGCTGGGTCTTAGATAAATATCGATATTTACGTGTGTTGTTTGAAATCTCGTAATATATTTTAAATGCCGACTGGCGTATAGTTAAAGTCTTGATTTGCGCGTGTTTTTATTAAAATATGCAATTAGGTTTAAAATTATATCGTTACCTAAAGCGTGTCGTCGCTTTACCTTTCATAATAATTAACTTGAGATCCGTTGATCACACTACATGTTATTGGTTTTATAATTATATATCAGTTGTTGTGATTTGACGAAAAAGCGAGCATATAATGAACTTTCGTTGTTCGCTTCTTGTAGCAAAAACTCCGTGTTGTTGCATCGATGTATCGAACTTTTTAATCGATTATCGATTTGTTTCTATAAACAATATTGAAAATAATTTAATCATATATGAAATAGTTTTAGCTATGATTTTTTTTGTAAATTTCTGCTATAATAATCGGATAGTGTGGAGATGATTCCGCAGCGGCTTTAGTTTCGGCCCGCGACAGTAGCATAATAATGTAAGGCTCGCCTTACCTGTTATATTGAATTCCATGAATTTGCATTTATAGCGAAATGTGTATCGTCCTAGAGATTTATCATATTTAAGATTTAGATATACGCATCTAACGGACCTAATTGAACCGTGTAAAATGTTTTTCGGTTGCGTCTAGTCTTTGCTCTATAGTTGGACAAGTACAAATGGCATGCCTTCGACGAAAGTAACGTAATTAACGCTAATTAACCGCTAACAATACTATAATAGTCATCCATTACTTAAATTATTCATAGAATCTCGCAGAACAGTTAGGTCTTGCCAAAACATGATTGTTTGCAACGCGTTTCTAACATTCTATGCGCTAAACATTCCATTTTCTTTAGTTATGAGTGACTTAAAGTGAGCTCAAGTACTTACGTTTAACTTAATATCTAACGCCTGTACAAATCATTACCTGCTATGTTGTTTAAGAGTATCGTATCGCATTCATTTTAGTTCAGATGTTCCTAAATTTCGTCGTTGCCTGGTTGGTAAAATATATTTGATATAAAGGTATAAAAATTTTTATTTATATAACATTTGAAATGTTAAGAATTTTAAATGACGCAAGACGAAATTCTAGAAACATCTATATATATGTAGAGTATATTTACACTCATTCAATCGGCATATTCGTATTAGTATATTTACTAGGGATGAATGATTATGAGAAAATCGAAAACGACTACAATATCTCATAGCCCGATATCTCGGTGTGATTCTATCTATACGAGTTACGTAAGATTTTCGGATGTTTTATTATTTATTATAACTTATAAGCTTTTCTAATTAATTTTATACATTTAAATCTTTTAAAATTTCGCATCGATTTTAATAACTTATTTATAAAATCGATATATTTATTAAATCTATGTTTCGATTTCGTTAACCATTCGTAATCGTTCATCTCAATATTTAACTATGTGTGCAATTACTATGTTCTCTTTTACATGATTAGAAGTTCTTCCTATTTAGATATAAGAGAATAAATCTATTTATATCGCGCTGAATGTAATATATCGTTCCCGACACGAAGGGAATAATTTTTAAAAGAATTTATTGAGATATATTTTAAGAGATTTTTTTCTAATGAAATTTTAGAAATATATATTAACACTGTTTTACGTGTCTGTCGCTATACGAGTAAGTTAATATCATTAGTGTTGAACCCGCTGTCGGTTATCAATTTTACCATAAAATAAGGTAGAATAATGAATGGTGATTTTTTGAAAGCTGTACTGTATGAATATATATTAAAGAAAGTATTTAACTTTTATATAATATATTTTATTCCTAATATGGCATTTACCGTCTACAAAAGAGTGATTTAATCGAAAACGACTTATAAATTTACTAAAGTAGTTGATATTTAACTTATCGATGTAAAGTGTTATCGATATCGTATCGATGAAATACATTATTATTGTAAACTAAATGCCAAACTTAATTAGTGTGAGCACCGCACACTGGGTGACGATCGCGACGCGTTCATTCGATATTAAAGTAGATACTGCTATAATATTTATTTCACAGACAAATGTGTTTAAGCTTGGTTACATATATTTCCTAGAAGTAATTAAAAGCATTTGCTAAACTCCGAGATGTCAATAACACCAATACATCAACATTTTGGGTACATGTGTACTTTTTTATTATTAATTAATTATTTATTGACATCTCTGATTGCGGCTATAACTTATTTTATGATTATATTATGTAGATTAAAGAGCAAAAATAGTATATAAGTCTCGAATGAACGTTGCGTGGTTAGCAGGCGGACAGTGGAGTGACACGGACGTGTCAGGTTGTTTGTTATTATTAAAGTGTAATTTTATTGATAGTTTTATTTGTTAAAACTATTCGCTGTTACCTTGAGTCATGATTTGTTGAATCGTTTCTTTTATTATAATTTTCCAATGACATTGCGGATTTTACTGTCACCCTTGAGCTAATAAAGCGTCGGATATTGTACATCGATTGTTTTATTTTTTTTTATTATTTCCCTATTCTACTTTGCATTGAAATATTTCTCTATTAATTGCTGATAATTGTAATTTATAATGTCTGATATTAAGTCAATTATCAATTCACAATTTATTTCAAACTACGGATAATATACCTACAAAAATTGTCACTTACCTGTACGAGTTATAACGAAATTTAATTAAAGTTAAAAAGAAATGCCTTCTGAAACGGTGGTAGCGACATGTTCATTCGACGATTCAAAAGTGCTTGTAAGTCTATTTAAATAAAGAATATTTTGAATTGCTTATACATATTTCATTATTACATTTACTGCTGATTAGATCTACTCATTTAAAATTAGCTCTTTTGTTTGATTTAAATATACGGATTTTTTTTTATAATATTGTGCCGAGCGAGTTTTTATATTTCTCAGTGAAAACGTATCTATCTATTATGTTCATTGTTCAAATAAACATTTTGTTTATATAAATAACTATAATTACAATTATAATATTTTCATTAATAATAAGGCAAACAATTATTTATAAATCTTATATAATTCCAAGCACAAACTTTACAATGTACACCGTTGAAACATACAAAAATTTAGACTAGATATTTATAATACAAAAAGTAAGCATTACAAGTAATACTAGGCAAGTAATCCACAAAATACTCAAGCTTGAGAAAAAACTATCATAATAATTAAAACTACAATAATTATTATAATTTCTTCGATAAGTCATCTTAAACGAAATGTACATTAAAATGTATATGGTGACATATTTTTTATTCTTTTTTAGTTTAGTATTTTGTACTAATATTAAGTAAGCAAGCAACCAATAATTTAGAGCAATTATAATTGAGTGGACTACAAGCTTTAAGGTCAGTCTTAAATTATATTTTTAATCAAAAAAATTATTCAAATAATGATATTTTGTTTTGAAACAAGACTGTAAAGTCGATATTTAAATTAATTCTAGTTATAAGGCTTAATTAACCTAAGAATATAGAAATGGCATAACAATTTATATTCGCTAAAGTAGTACTTGCAATAATTATATTTAGTAACCAGCTCAATTATTTTTAAATAATTTACTTACAACAAGAAACCAAGATAGTCCTATGACTATTTACATACAAATAACATTTTTCGCTTAAATATGTGACATAAATATTGCATTTTTTATGGTATCTAAAAAATTTTCCTGTGTAAAAAATTTTAATGAAAATATCAAACTTATATTATTTATAAGGTATAAAAACTTATCTAAAAGTTTCTTTGTGATATTAGAAATAAATATATTGCGTTTATTTATGTAAAAATATGGATTACTCCAGCTGAACTGAATATTAAACCACTTTTGTTTAACCAGTCATTGGTCAAAGTGTTTTTACTTATTTTATTTCGTAGCAACAAGAATAAACAAAAATAATTGAAAGCTTATAACTAAAAATTGTAATTTCAAATTATATAATAGACTTTTAAAAATTTCATCGGTAAAAAACAATATTTATTGTTTCTAAAAGACAATATTTACAGTTTATTTGTCAATGTAACCTTGAATTGTCAATATAGAACAATTAAAGTGTGATGAAGACTTTCTTTTTGGCCATAAAATGGGCTATGATAACCCAAAGTGCGGTTCCCCATACAGCTTCCACTAATCTTAGAGCATGTGTTCTCATGAAGGGAACCCGCCAGTGGAAAGGAAAGAGATGAGCGCAGAGAGAATGTCCAATGTAAAGTGCGATGGCATTGAGCCCTGGAGCTCGGAAGGGTCCACCGTCCCACGCGCGCCATGCGTCCGTCAACGTGTAGCATACACTTAAAGCCGCCAGTGATACTGCTGATGTTACCAGCACGAATGATGTCGACCTATGAAAATGCAGAAATTTTAATAAATGTTATATCATATTTTAGTACCTAATAGGTTTAAATTTAGTAAAGACAAAGATTTATTCCTCAATGTGGGAAAAGAATCCACAGTTACCTTTTTTACTATTTGGCTGTTACTATTTTATTGTCTATAGACAAATGTCTGGTCCGTCCAATAGCTTCGATACTACGTACATAAGAATGTAAAAAACATTCAGCGGTCAAGTGTGACGAAGGACAAAATTACAAAAAAAGACAAGGTAAAATTATAATCACCATAAATTCTTATTAATAGGAATAACTCCATGTTCTCTAGAGAAACCTGCGAGCAAGGCGCCGGCGAGTGCGAGCACGAGGGCCCACGCGAGCCAACGTGACACGCGCGCTTTATGTGAACGCTGTAGCAGGACCGTGGCGCCTGCTTGTACGCCCACTAGCGCCTGCACCGCTGAGGTTAGGCACCCTGGAATACAATCCCAATCCTAGATTATCGGATCACATTTTGTTTTGTCTGCTTATCATTACAAACCATTCTACAACTCAGTCTGTAGATTATTTCATTTAAAATTAACATAATCTTAAATGAATATACCCAATAGTCCTTCAGGGTCAAAAGGTGGCCCGCCATAGAGAGTAGTAGCATCACTGTGCTGGTAAAGATGTGACGTGCCAAGCAGTAAGCGATCGATGTAACCGGCGGCGCCACCGCTACACTCTGGAGCCGTCCACTCGTCATGCTTGCCGCCGGGTCCCAAGTATCCACTGTACATATAATGTTATTAAATTTCAACTATTAACTCAATTATTAAAATATTAACTTTTGATATATAACCGTGTTAACTTACGCAGGACAATTTGAATCATGTATGATAAAACTGATTGAGGTGTGCGCGCCGACGAGAACGCCGGCTAGAACCCAGCACCACAAACAAGAGAGCACGTCCTTCAGCGCTTGACCGCATGCTCCCTAAGAAAATTCAAATCTTATTCACATACATAGATATTCTTGTATATTAACCTTATTATAATTCATATTAATATACAAAAATATAATATATATGAATTGGCCGTTGACAAATTCGAATCGTTCGACAATCAAACTAGTAGACAAATTACGTGCATTTTATGTTAGTAATATATTTTGTACCAGTGTCTAAATGTGCGTTAATAAAATAAAATAAATAACATATATAGATTATTCCATGGCAACTCAACGCCTCGTAATGAATTTGTCAGATCAGGTTAAAGAAAATAATTCATTTACCCGAGCCCTAGAAGGCATAGGGCATCAGTCTCACCACCATCGCGTCAGTCACACGCTGTCCCACTGTTTATTATAATATTAATAAATTTGCTTATTTATAATTAAATATAATGTATATTACTATAACAAAGCTAACTAACTAACTTTCCATTGTAAATATTTGATGATTGTTTCGTTACCTTATTGGTTAAATATTTATTTTACAATAATAATAAAATATAAATTAATTTCCTGAGAAATTACGTTACGTGTTTTAGAAATTTCTTAAATATGGCCGTAAAGCCATTGATAAATTTTCACTATAATGTTTTCCACAATTTATTTAAGTCTCATATTATATTACATTACATACTCGTGGTGGTGTGTAGTATTTGGGCGCTGTAAGTGCATAGAAGCCCGCCGCCACGAGGTACGCTACAGCCAGTCGTTGTAACACGCCAAATATGCGGATCTCGCTTAACATATTCGATCCATATATCGTATTCAGAGATACACCCAGCAAGAACATTAAACAGGATCGCTGGAAATAAAATAGATATAAATAAAATTGTCTTTAAACATGTTACTTAAAAAACTAAATTACATTGGTCTATAAATTTTTTATTAGCCTTTGTGCAAAAATAATAGTACAAAACAAAAATACATATTATTGTCATATTAGAAAATAAATGCTAGACAAATAGTTGTAATGCATACAATTTAAAGTGAAATTTGCTTTTACAATACAATGATTTCATTTTGTCTAGATTAAGATAAACCGCAGATTGATACGCATCATAGCCGATAGCTTAAAGGAAAGTGTGAGCATGGAAAGAATTTTATAGACGATTTCAAATGGCAGAAAAGGTTTTCATTTTAATAATAAGCAAATAACCATCAAGGGGAGATTAAGCTATTAATTTATGCCTTTGTATAGTTGATCAGAGATTAAAATTAAATAGCTTCACACATCACAACGTAGTATTAAGACACTCTGCTGCCTATTTTTCCGACTAATTTGCCAGATATTGCGTTTCAATGGCAGAAATCAACGCCGCGCTTCGTTTTCATTGGTATGAAGCGAGGAAATGATCAGTCGATATTTCTAAATATAAAAGATAGCCATTCTATTTTTAAAATTTTATCCAACTATTTAAAATTATTTCATCATATTTACTTTAGACCGTGCTACTTCATAAATCCAAAACCAAACCAGGCCGTGATTTGTCTCTGGGTTGCTCTCGAAATATTAATAATAGTTATCCGCCTGTTTACAAATTATATAGTACATTGAAGAAAGTGATCGCATAGCGTCTTTAGCAACGAGTATCAATAATTAAATGTATGAAAAGCGATACGAAGTAATCGGCTCTAATTATGATAGGGTTGTGTGAGAGAGCGCACGTTTTGCACGCAACCGCTGAGTTTCCAATGAAACGTTGCGAAAACTGTAATCACTTCGATATTTGTATCAAAACACGTACGTACCTATATAAGACATTGGATCTGATAAGTTATTAATGAAAGCTATTGTAGTGCATTAAATCTAATAATTTATATGCCACATCAAAAAAAGAACGGGCACGTAGAAAATCGCCCACGGTATATTTAACTACTATAATTATATAGGTACCTACTTAGGTAGCAACACGAGACGCTTACTATGAGGAAGGTTTTGTTGATTTCGCGACATACTTTGCGTCTCCATACAAGGTCATCTAACCGGACACGGTGATACCGAAATCAAATAAGTAATCTATAAACTCTGAGGTTTTGCTAATGTAAAATGTCAGTGTATTGAAAATATTATAATTCAGTTAGGACATGGTGGCGGAACCCTCAGTGTGCATATACTAAATACTCGTACTTGACCGATATATTTTTTAAATATAAAACATATACGCTTCTCAATCAATCAATAATAAAAATCGAAAGCCCCAAATTAAGGAAGACCCATGCAGATAAAAAAATATTCGCTACATGCCGCATGGCGCGAAACAATGCATAATTCATATTAGCAGGCTTATGTAATATTTCTGGTTTTCAAAGGTTAACCGACTCTACCCTTATTGTAAACAAATAAGTAACTTGTATAACCAGTCGGCGTGAGAGCCTCGTCCCGTTTACGTTTATGTAATCTCAGTCGGGTCTGCGGTAGGCAACTTCAATTACTTATAGCTTTCTCTCAATATACTTAATTTTGGTACTATATTTGGAATATTTTTCCGATTAACTTAATTTTTTTATAAATGAAAAAAGTATAATTAATGATTTTATTCTTTTCCTTTTTAACGCGACGTTTTTCGAAACTAATTGTACAAACGAGTAAGTTTAAAACCTTACTTGTAAATAATGAAATAAATTAAAGTGTCATAGCGGTACTTACTCGAATAATATGCAAAACAATTTTCCACCTCGGTACTCCTTTAGCAAACGCGCTTTTAACCGATAGCGGTATACACACGCCCATTATCCAGAGGAAGGCAGGGAACACGAGGTCGCCCGCAGCGAGGCCGTTCCACGTCGCATGCTCCAGCCACCAGTACCCACCGGCACCGTCATTCACGAATATCATGAATACTATGGCCATGCTGCGAAAACGTTTAGATATATTAACTAGGAATAAAATAAAATACCAAATAAATCATATCATAGTCGGAATATATCAAGCTTTCCACGGGCTTCGTGTCAGCCGAACGAGTAAACGCCGCGTGCACTTTGTCGTCGCAACGTGGACGGCGGGTTGTTGGGCTGAGTTCCCGCATGTTTATAAGTCCTCAAAAAGGCGTCACGGTGCAAAGAAGTTTGGGAAACCCTGTTTTATACTATTATTCTACTATACTATATTATAACAAAAGAAAACAAAAATTATGTGTACATTTTTATGAAAAAATGATGAAGCTATATGTAAAAACATTAATGGAGTAGGAATTTATGATTATTAAAATATTCTTCTGTACTACACACATCTTTGGATTTACTGGACGGATTTGAATGTATTTTTTTAGTTGTGTAACTAAAATGGTGTGTAACTAAAATGCTGCCATAACAAAAATGGTTTAATATGATAAGCACTTTCCATTGACATATAAAAATCAAGCAACAGTAACATCTGATGTAGGACTACTATAGATGAACTATTTATAAGAAAATAGTCCTTTAGTTAAAAATAATTTAGCGTGATGTGCATTTTTTCATTAACATTTTGATATATAAAAATTAAGAATCTAGAAAACAGAACATATAAGCTGATAGTTATAAAAAATAAGAAAAAAGTCGATTAATCGATAAATGAAAATCAGGTGCTAAGAATCATAAAGTTCACGGTAACATAGAAGAAGAAGAAAGAAGAAGTCATCTACTAATTTTAAAATAATAATACACATAATCTTACCCTCTAAATGTATCGAGAGCGCGTAAACGTTGTTGAATAGCTAGCTCCTTATCGCCATACCGAAGCTTGGCTGATCTCCTCACTCGTGACATTATAAGTCTTAATATACCATACAGAAGCCATGCCCCGATCAACACTCCCAATAGCAGGAGTAGAGCTGCAGAAGAAGGAAAACAAAAATAAAATTGGTTCAATTTGTATGAATTTCATGTTGTGTTCCGCACATAGCAAAATAGGCAGAGGGAACCGAGTGTTAAGACACTTCCCGTTTCTCATTCCACTCGATTTTTGAGACATTGCGTGTTGAGTGGCGTAACTCTACACCGTACATTCTTCTTATTCGATTACAAAAATGATAATAATTCATTGCTCCGAGTGGAAATCAAATCCACAACCGTCACGTTTATAGTCGGACGCTGTGCCATTTCGCTAAGATGGCCAAAAAAAATGATTATAAAAATATTATAAATATATTATAAAAATATTATAAACTAAAATAAATATTATAAAAGAAAAATAAATAAATCTCTGTGATTTATTTAATTGGTTAAAGTGTATGAATACTTTTGATTTATTTAATCTATATATTAAGTTACTAATATTAAAGATATTTGTCATCAATCATTGTAAGTGAAATATGATTGCTAAACGTAAATTCTGCAACGTCATTAGTAAGTGCTCATCGATGTGGCTATTCATTCAATTTGTTCATTATACATTCAATTTCATTAGAAATTCTTTATGCAATTAAAATTATTTAAATATGTTCATGCATATTTACTTTTTATATATGTTTTATCCTATAATGCCCTTGTGTCCATCGAATTCTGTGCATCTTATGTTTGAAAGAGCGTACTTCCGTGAAGATCCTATTGTCCCCAAGTTAGAATCTGATAATGGAATCCCAGGAATATCAAGGGAAACCTTCACATTATGTAATCCTATAAGTCAAAGTCCAAAAGAAGATACATGTTCCATTTTTGAACGTTAAATAATTTACCATTTGCACTAACTTGTTGATGATTTTTTTTTGTTGTGAGTTTAATGCTGTTAGCCCTATTGGCCTTGACAGCGACACCGGTTGGGGAGATACAGATAGAGATTTGATGATACTATAACTAGCGATGGAAGGTACAATACTTCATCTCTTAAGCAACTGTGCAACTCCTTTAAATCTAAATCTAAATTTTTTTAATTAAATTTATTTAAGAATCATAAAAAATATCATAATTCTGCGTATTATTTATGTATGTATTATTATGAGATAGGTAAATTTACAAGAAATTTCAAGTACTTGTCGATTTTCGATTTTATCTAATAATTTTGTATTTCAAGACAGAGCTAAACTTGTCATTGTCAATATTGAACTCCTTTCATGCAGCTAACATTCGCGTTTATCTTTGAGTTACGTATTTCCACTTCAGATGTAAGATAATGTGTTTTAACTATTATTTAAAAGTTTTTCTTTATTATAAATAAAATCTTCCACTAATGACAGCAGGCAGGGTATTGAGAAACCAGTCGAACACAAAAAGATATCCATTAGCCGCTTACCACGTAATTTCGTAGTATTAGGTAGCCGAACTGCCTAGCGCTGCTTTTTGGTTTACCGAATAAATTAAAATATTTGGTTTCCCTTAAGTGTTGTTCGAATACACAGTTGTCGCGCGTACAGACAAAATGTCCTACTGCACCACGATAGCATCAATATATAATAACAGAATAATAAGAATTATATATAAAAAATAAAAGTTATTTTTTAGTAACGTGGGTAATTAGGACACCTGACCATCAGACCATCACCTGTAGGTGCTGCTTACGCATCTAAAATCAAGCTATTCAACCTGTTTATCCTTGTCCAAAGCATTCGATGATATAATAATGATAATAACAGCAATGAAATACAATGAGCATTGATAATGTCATACAGTTTTCCTTGTGCTAAAGATCTAGCTGAAACCATTTAGTTTTCATTTATTTATTTATAATGAATTAACTTCATTAAGTACAATAAGATAGAATTACGTCAACTGTTACAAGTAACCATAGGTATAATAAATAAGATATGGTTGACGTCAAAAATCATCTATTGTAATCATGGTGTAAAAAAATTCATGATCATGAGTATCGATATGTTTGATAAGCGAAGTGAAAATTCATCTCATCAAGATAATCTGACGCCTCTTTATGACAAAATGACTTATCTTTGATGCATTATGAAAGTGGTATCGAAAAGTGGTGCTCGTAGGTACACTGAGAATTATTAACTAATGATATTCTAAAATGTTGTACTATTTATTATTTAGTTATTGTGTAGTTATAGTTAGTTCAGCGGAACCTCGAGTAGATCCGTTAGTCTTAATAGATCAAGGATTAGTTCGTGGCTTACGATCAAGCGATGGCAGCTATTCATCTTTCCTGGGAATACCTTACGCTTCAGTTGATCTTAATAACCCATTTGGAGTAAGTAGCATAGCATGCTCTCACTATTTACTAGGTTAATATGATAATAAAGTTTGATGAATAATTTAAAATTTTAGGCTTTTTTAAAACATCCTGGATTTGGCGGCGACGTATACAATGCTTATTACGGATTAGTGCGATGTCCACAATTCACTACATATGTATCGAGTAGTGGAGATGAAGTCCTTGACTGTTTAAGGCTTAATGTATATTCGCCGACCTATGCAAGTATACAAAATCCCTTACCAGTATTGGTTTGGATACACGGTGGAGAATTCAGTACAGGTTATGGTGGTGAATATGGTCCAGAAAATTTGGTGAAACATGGCATTATAGTGGTTACTATTAACTATCGATTAGGACCATATGGATTCATGTGTCTCGATACTCCTGATGTTCCTGGTAATCAAGGCTTAAGAGATCAATTCGAGGCGCTACAGTGGGTTAAGAATAATATTCAATCTTTCGGCGGTAATCCCTATAATATAACAATTGCTGGTCAAGGGGCAGGAGCTAGTTCCGTTTTACTTCATTTGTATTCAGATAAACAAAAGGTATACAGTAAAGTTATAGCCGAAAGTGGAACACCCCAAAATATTGGCACTTTTATGGAGGCCGATGTAGATGTAGCAATTAAGTTATCTGAACACTTAGGTTTTAATGCAACAAATAATGAAGAAGCTTTGAATTTCCTTAAGGAAACATCTCATGAACTTGTAACCGCTGCTGCCGTAGAATTAAATTTAAAGTTTAGACCTTGTAGGGAAAAATCTTTCAGCGGAATTAAAAATTTCATTATGGATGATCCGTTTTCATTATCTAATGAAAAGAAAATTCGAAATACCCCTGTTTTAATAGGACATACAAGTAGAGAAATCTCAGATTTAATAAGCATTTACGGAAGCAATTATTATAAGACGGATCCCTTTTATGAAAAAATAAAAGATAACTTTAATTTAGATGACAATCAATTGGCTGAGGCGTCGAGTCTCGTAAGACACTTTTATATTGGTGACAAAGATATTTCGAAAGAACTTCAGTTTGAATTAGAAACTTTTGACTCAGATATGGTATATAATCATCCTATACAACGGACTGTTAGTAGCCTACTTAAGGAAAATGCCAAGCCTGTGTACGAGTACGAGTTCAGTTATGTTGAAAATTCAGAAGATGGTAAAGCTAAAAATGGAGATGAGTTGAAATATTTATTCAAAATGTCTTACACCAGAATGGAAGCTTATGAAACAAATCATTTGATTACGGACCGACTCGCTTCACTTTGGGCAAACTTTATTAAATATGGGTAAATTATTATTTTTAAATAATATATATGTATAATAACATAATTATAATATATATTTTTAGATTACTATTACTAATTATCATAATTTATTTATGTTTTAGTAACCCCACTCCAGAGATTAGTGAATTATTACCAGTGACTTGGGACCCCGTCACTGAGGATACGAGACCGTACTTGGTAATTGATGTAGACATCCGTCTAGAGCACAGAATATACAAGGACAGAATGGCTTTCTGGGATCTCTTCTATATAGCATATGGCAAATATAATAAATATTTAAGAGAATGTACTATTTCTTACTAATACTATATTATATTTTATACATCATATAAATATTAATACTAAAAGAGATTGACTTATACTAACTGTATTTTAATTGAGTAAATAATTACAAAAGTTGTTAAAATATTATTATTCTGTGGACTATCTAACTACATAACTAACCGATTATAGTAGACAGGTCATCTTTGTCACAATTAGATTTAATAAAAGCATCCTCCAATCCACAATAAATATGTACCACTTAAATCCTTCACGTTCTGGGTCACGCCTAACGGATGGCGTTCATCAAACGATCCCAAGACGACAAACAAAAGATTTGGCACAACAGTCGGCAAATACCTCCTCCTAACTGTAAACTAATTCAATGCTAATAAGGTGATATGGAAGATTGGTCCAGATGAGGTGACTGACTGTTCGCAATATTTTGTACTGATTGATTAGAGTGATATACACTAAGTACCTAATACTTAAAAAAAAACTATGATTTTATCTTATTGTAATGTTTAAGGCAGTATTGTAATTTGTACTGTTTCGAATTAGAAAAAAAAACTTCTAACTTCTACAATATTATGAGTTACTACACTACTAGCTAGTGAAAGCCAACCGTAACCGCGTTACGAGCATAATGTATTGATATTAAAAATATAAATATTCAGCATAGAGATTAGAACTTTAGAAACCACAACAATCGCTCGATACAATCAAACACTGTCTTATGACAACACGATGGTGTTAAAATATAAACAAGTACCTACTTTGCTGGTAATAATGATTACAAATTAACAACGAACGTTGATTGTAAAAGGAGAATAGTGAGCCAAAAAAAAAAAATTGATCATTTACACATCACTTAAAAAAAAGAACTACTTGTCTATGTGATATACATCTATATTATCAGTTTTAATTAAATTGGTTTAAAGTCATAGAAAGAGACAAGGACTTAGAGTTATCCAGAAAAGTAAGGAATAATTTATTACGTTTCCCAATTCGTATTTTTTCATAGTTTGTGTACAATTTGTGTGAATGTGTATTTATTTTATTAAATATACATTGATAATTACAAATAAAAACGTTAGTTTAGCCAAATTTTCACAATTTTCGCCGACCCTTAATGCGTGACTAGAAACATAACGATCGATCACTGGCAAGTAGCAACCAACCATTGTCTATATATTACGAGTATATAGGTATTTAACATTTTTGCAATGTGATTCAATTTAACACGAAGAGGTAGGCAAAAGTAGTTTGAGGCAAACTTGTTTTGCAACACACATGACGCAAAAAATTTGACAATAAGGCAAAAGTTTACTTTTCTATTAAATCCAATAGATATATATAAATTAGTCAATTTAAATGATTTATTTTTTAAAGACAATTGAATACTCTTTATTATAAAAAAATCTCTTTGTGATGGTAATGAATGGAAACTAAGCTTAATAAATATGTAAATATAAAATTTACTTTTTATATATTTTTTTTCTCTCTGAAGAAGTGTTTCTTTTATTTCAAGTATTATTAAATTAAAAAAAAATAAAATTAATAACTTACCTTTTTGATGTGCAACTTGTTTGAATCTATCAACTTTTAAGGTTGCGCTTGTTTAAAACGTCTAATTTGATAATAGAATCTTAATATTAATACTTTATACTTCTACCAATAATTTTACATTAAGTAAATAATTTTTATTCAATTATATTCAACTGAAATTGAAAAAAAGGTAGACCAATATATGCAAAAGGCATTTCGATGCGAAGGTAAATAATATGCCCAGCTGTATTTGATCGCCTTGGCCGGAAAAATTTACATACACATTATATCGACTATATAGTAAATGAAGTGGATGACACTGTAGGTGAACTTGTAACACATAAGTGTGGTAATTTAAGATATAACATATTGCAGATTTAAACAAACGCTAAGAATTTATATTTTAATATTAATCTCGACCTAACATGACCTGCCTACTTACTATGTGAATAAATTCTATTTAAAATTGATTTTAGCCATGTTCTTCGATTTAATATTTTATTAAAAGCCTGCGCTATTGAAAATTAAGAAAAAATTTAGAAGTAAACAATTTAAATAAAATTAACTGTAAAAATTTGCTGTAAGTTATATACGACATTTAAAATACTATAATATAGTATGTATAAATGATTGTGTGCGTGTGTGTGCGTGTGTGTGTGTGTGTGTGTGTGTGTGTGTGTGTATGTTAGAAATCATTTATCATTACTTACGAACGTGACACATCGGCAAATCACGTCGTAATTCTTTAATGAATTTTTTTAATTTATTTATATTTATTTATATCAAACAAGTTTGATATTTTGCGAAATCGAGAAAAGTTTGAAAATGCTCATACTATTGTTTCTAAGTTACAGATTTTTTTTTCTTATCCATACTGGATATATATAGCATATAGCAGGGTATGCAGGAAGAACCTGAAGGTCATGTCTTAGCCCGCGATTAACGATTTAACCCGTAACCATTTAATAAACAGTCAGATCCTGTCCTACTGCGCCATGATATATAGTTTCATATCGGAAAAATGGAAACGTGAATCATATCATACATGATGATAATATACTGCAGACAAATCATATTACCTACAAACATCAGTATGATTTGACGATAAGGTGTATCGGAGCAGTGACGAGGACATTGATTATATTATTAGTGTCAAGGTCCGTTCTCCAAATGGGGCAGGAAAATTTATGCTACACCTAAAATGGCATTTTATTCTTATTCAATTTTATTTCAACATTTTCAATGCCAACAACGCAATGTTTGCTAATTTTTGACGTTACCATTTTGAATAAAAATTGGTTAATATTTTTTTTCATTATTTGAAGGACCTCATTTTGTTTAGTGTTATTTTGTATTTAATGTAACATTCAAGCTATATTTGAAATAAGTAGAGTATTATAATCTATACAAAAATGGTAGTTGAGTTTAAGTTAAGTAGTAGTATACTTACGCATATAAATATCAACAGGTTCTCGTGTTGTACGCATGTCGCAGCCATCGCCGGTTGTGTTCAGGGTGTATACCCCGAACTCTCCTAAATTTGGACGAAGTTGGCATATTAAGCCTCTGTAAAGAAAATAAATGTATTGTATATGTATATATATATATATATATATATATATATATATATATATATATATATATATATATATATATATATATATATATATATATATATATATATATATAGTAAATGATATAACGACATTGTTTTGCACTGCTTCCTTCAACTGTATCTCTCTATACTAATTTAATATAGTAGTATTACGTAGAAGAATTACGTATAAATGATAAAGACTAAATTAAAATGGCATACACAAAGGAAATACGATGAGACTTACAAGTAATTACTTAATAGAATCTCTCTTTATCTAATCAAGGAAACGATCGTTTGACCAAAGACCTAGAGAGCTGAGAATAACGCTGTGTCTCGATCATATGTCATTGTTTCATTAAACAATAGACATGTATATTTAATGTATTTTCAAGTTGTTATTGTAGTGAGGCTTAAAATGTATAAGATGGTAGAGATAGCTTTTTGCAATACAACCTGTCCTGTCCTCTATTAGTGTTAAATATTCTTCTTCTATATTAATGTATATATTACTTAAGCTTCTTGCGTATAGCAGGATATGCAGAAAACTCTCAACGCTAGGTTGACTCTCCACTTTTTGCCCAAATTCGAGATATGCTGAGTTTCACGTTGTGTCCAGAGCGGAGTAATGAAAATATTTCAATCGTGTGAAGATCGAGCCCACATAATCACCATCGAGCTCTCCTAACACAATGGACTCAATGGTACATATATGTAGTAGTATATGTTTTAGTTCGGAAGTAATTAGTAAAATAAAAGCTTGTACTCATTGAAAGAAGAAAGTGTTTGTACAGTAGGTATATATTCACATTAATATTCGCGAAAAAAAAATAATTTATCAATATAGGCGCAAAGGGCATAGGTACTTATTGGTTTATTATTCGACAATCGAAATTTATGAAAAATTCGACGAAAAGAAAAACAAAAAAACAACTGTCTTCCTAATTTACAGTTGAATAGCAGAGGCATAATGAGACTTCGTCCTTAGTCTTTTTAATTATCAGCAATACATTTACTTATAATTTTCATTTGTAAATTCAATTCGCAAAATCCAATCCATATTTTGTAATTACGTAAGAATTGATTGATATGTTACATAATTTTGGTTTCGAATATGTAAATGTTAAAATGATTTTGTGTGTTATACTTTATTTAATTATAGTATAATTGTACATATATATATATATATATATATATATATATATATATATATATATATATATATATATATATATATATATATATATATATATATATATATATATATATATATATATATAATATATATATATATATATATATATATATATATAGATACAATAAAAAGTTATATCTGTGTTCAAAGATATTTAAATATAATTTAGTAGCCTACCTACTTGGTTTATTAGTAACCAAAGAGCATAAATTTATTAGTTTTTGTAATCTGTACTCTCTCACAATATTAAATAGTAGAAAGCTTTGTTTTATCTCTTTACTTTCAATATTGTTTGTATAAATATTCAGCTCGTGGGTTGATGGTACAATTTATTTAGCGCTACATTTACTTACTTTCGACAACAATTTTGAACGTTGCACACTGACTGGCCGTTTATGCAACCACAGTACTTTTATTTTTCAAAACTAATTTACATAGTGAACGTATTTAATTTTAATTTTCGTACAGTAATATTTTACACATAATACATTTTGATACTTGACTTGACTTTTATACAAAGCATGTTGTAGCACGTGGCTTCGTTTGCGAGGACTTTGAGATTTTCGTGAAATCTCTTAGTGCTTCCCAAGGCATGTATATGTCAAATTCTAGCATTCTGCGCTCAGTATTTTCGACTGTGCGTGATTCTGTCAATCAGTCACTCAGTAAGAGAAGACTTTTATATTTATTAATTTAAACAAAAAGACATTTATAGTAGCAAGTGACGGTTGAGGATTGAGGGTGCAATTCACATAACCGCAAAGTTTATATGTAAAATATTGCTATAAGTGCTGTTTTTTCTATTATGTAACATGCGATAGACAATAAAAGCTCTCAAGTTTAGAAATAAACATATATAAATATATACCTGTAGGTATACCAATAAACCAAATGTCACAGACCCATTGTAATGTAGCTACTACTTTAACTCGAAAATCGTCATCCTCAAAAATTATATATAAGTAAATAACTTACGAAGTATTCCTTATACTCATATGTTCGTCACTAACTCCAGTATACACTCGCCATGTCGCCTTTCTCGCTGTGCTAACCACCCACCAGCTTTCCTTCTCCGCTGATAAACTTTTCTGTAGCTCAAAGGGACACTGGAACAATGCAAATATATGTTATAAATTTTACAACTCAAACTTTTAATTTTACATTACATTATGCAATCTTACAACTATATTTCTATTTCTATACAACAGACATGACAATAGGTTTGCGAACTTGAATTTTTTTAGAAGGAAGATGTAAAGCTCTTAGAAACTTTTTTCTAAATAATTCATACGGAAAAATAAAAAAAAAACTATATGTTTCTTTATAACTATGTTTTTTTTTTATACCGACTGTTTATTGGCTGAGCTCGGTTATTACGATATTAATAAAGACAAAAATATACAAAAAAATACTGTTAATGTTATTTCATTTATATAATGGAATCAAATTAAAATATATTATCATTGAAAGATACAAATTATGAAATAATAGCTTCAGGTAATAGCTTCGTAATGAAGCTTTATAGTCCTATCTAAAATATTCAGTGTCAATAAACTGCAGAACAACACGAAGCGCAACGCTAACGCTAGTAATCTGATTATGCAGACTCACATTTGAACTATCTAAAGAAAGGCACTTATGTAACAGGGCAGTAAATGTTTCTATTAATAGCTATTAAGTAATTTTATGATCGTATTTTTTAATTGCGTAACTTTTTCTTTTCTAGCAAGTGTTAATTTTAGACGATTAGTATTAATAATAGTCAATTGTTGCAAACGTTTTGTAAAATTGTCGTTTGTATATCTCAAGTATGTAATTTAATAAGTAAGTAAATAAACAAATGTAGATTAAAAAAATCCAGTGTAGATACTATATAGAAAACAATATTACTTAATAGTTCCAATTGCCGATTGTTTAAACAGCAGGTTAAAAATAATAATAATACACGCTGCATCCCGCACATGGCAGGGTTGGTAGATTGAACCGTAGGAACCGTAGGAACCGTAGGAACCTAGTGTTACGACACTCTGTTCCTCGGTTTCCGCCTATGAAGCATTGCGTGTTGAGTGGCGTAACTCAACGCCGCGCTTTGCCTTGTTACCAGAGTTAAGAAAATGAAAATTATTCATATATCAACAACAACAGATTAAAAAGCAGAAGCAATAATTCTATTGAGCACAAAATAATTGTAATATAATATGTGGTTTATTTCGTTGTCTGAAAGAAATAGATAAAGAATATAATCACATATACATATTCGAACGTACAATTGAACATACGTATATGTATATTAAAGCAGGAAACGGCAAAATGGACGTGCCATTTAGCATTCAATTGTTTTATAGAGAAATCTGTTTAATGCATCGTTGAATTCTGTCACCCGACACGCGTTACGTACCTAGAGGCTGGACAAAAGTTGGATGGAGGATTCTTATCATTCTCTTCTATCAAAAAATAGAAATATTTTGCATGTAATTCAGCTGATACATGCTTACGCATGCACGAAGACATAGAATATGCAAGATTCTAGCAAGGCAGGCAGAGTTAAGATCGTTCCCCAGTTTCCGGCCAAGAGTTTTAGAGACATTGCATGATGAGTGGCGGGACTCAATACCAGGCTTTGCCTATCACAATAAGAAAATGAAAATTGTGATGATTCATTCCCACGAATGAGAATCGAACTCACAACCATCATGCTTAAAGTCAGACACTGTGTGCACTCACTTAGCTTGCCGTATCTTTTAGAGCAGAGAGAACCTTGTGTCAAGACACTCCGTTACATATTTTGTAAATAAAAATCATAATTGACCAAATTTTTGGTCTATTTTAAATATCAACCGTTATAAAATTGCGTGTGGGTAATAGTTTATTGTAACAGTTAGTCGTAGATTTCATCACACGAGCGCCCATAAGCATACACGTACGAGTACACTTACAAGTAGTACTAGTATCTCTATAACGTACGAAAGAGTAATTTCTCTCTAAAGAGAACAATCGCATGTTTGGAATGCATGACATACATGTTGTGTATAATCATTTTCTTTTATGACCTGATTGAATTTGTTACTAAATTTCCCGAACTGAATAACTGAATACACGTTATCTATATTTTGTATTTTTTTTAAATAATACACCTTGATATCATAACATCATCAAACAAACAATAACCAAAATGTCGTAGTTTTGACAAAATATTTATCTATATCTTGATAAGTTTCAACTGAAAATGAATAAGAAGCTAACATAAAAAGAAAGTTATATTAATAATTGGTAATCATAAAAAAAAATTATAAATATAATATTGCAACCGTAATTCTAATTTAAATCGGCACGCTATAAATTATAAAACATGAACCCCTTCACACAGAACTGAGGAAACCCCATGACACATCAATCGGAAACAATAATAATTATAGAAGGTAATAAGAGGACGATACCCTTTGCAGGTACATAACATGTGCCTTATTGATTTATTTACTACTAGTTTATGTCGACGAAAACGATTCGTACATAGTTTTTCAATATCGCTTTCATATATGTATTAAATGTATTATTTCATATATGTATTATATGTTATTTAATATTTTATATATATATATATATATATATATATATATATATATATATATATATATATATATCGAAAGTGCTTGCTTTAATAGCCTATGCCTAGCCTACAAAGAATATTTTGATTTTGATTTTGATTTTGATTTACGCTATGTTCCACATACAACAGGGTAGATGGAGAAAATCCAGTTTTGAGACACTATGTTTGAGTTTATTTTATTCTTTGGATTTTTACATGGTAACCGAGTTGCAAGCCACAATTTTGTTTGCGTGGTATCTACAACTATATATAAACAATAAAGACAATACAGAATAATAATTCGAAATTTAATACACACATTTTACTTGTTATATAAATCACATATATAAATAAGATTTATAAATAAACACTTAATAATAATACGTACATTTATTTGTACTGATATTTAAATTAATTAGACGAGTGCGTTCAGATTCAGCTTTCAAAATCACACGCGCGTAACGAAGGATGTTTCATAAAATATTCAACAAATAATTACTTAATAATTAGATATCTATTAGTATTGCTCACAGGATGTTATCAATCCACACAAAAAGTCGATTACCAAATCAACATCACTCATGATTGAATTATTTTTTTATGCTTTATCCCGCAGTCCGCACGTAGGCACGTAAGTATACGAAACTTAGTGCTAAAAACTTAGTGCTAGTGCTTTGTTCTCCGCCAGAATTTGAACAGTGTTGCGTAGTACTTTGCCTACTCTGGAAATCGAATTCACGACCTCATGCTCATATGTTCATCTGAATAATATAAGCCTAGTCTTAAGTAATAAAAAACTACAGATAATTCAAAACTCACATAAAATAAATTGTTCAAGCAATCGTTATCTGTAAGATTTTACATTTACTTTGCTTTCAATTTATTTTCAATACTTCATAGTGTACTATGTACATGTAGTGTATGAAGTGTTAATAAAACTTATTTTATTTATGTATCTTCCTTATGTATCATGTTTTCCTCAATAAGACACTCTTAAATAACGATGTATTACCTATATTAAATGAAAAACTTCTTAAACGTAAAAGTCGAAGAAAATGTTCACTTTAGAATTCATATTAAAAAATGACTTAATTGTCCTAAATACCATTATTAATTTATTGCATTTAGCTATTTAGACCGGCAAAGTACTAGTAATAAAAATTTTAATGCATCGCATGCATCTATTACGTACTAATATTTGAACTCACTACCTGCGTTTCGTAAAGAAACGTCAAAGAAAAAATATCGGTAAAACAAAAAATCTGTAAGCTGTAAGTTCTAGCAAATACGATTTCATGTCTAGTAAAAATTTATTTAGATGTTTTAATATATAATTTTCTTTTCAGAAAATCACTCAGTATTTATTTTGTTGCTTTCTAAGCATTATGTATTTAAATAGGTAATTTACGCACCAAAAGTTCCCACTTAATCTGTCCAATTATTTTAAATGGATGGCTCTATTTATCATTCATAATTACAAATATAATGTTGAATTAGTTGAGTGAAGAAATAAGTGTATTAGCTATAATATAATCCTTTTACTGAATTCTTCTGATAGAGCCCCTCATATATATATATATATATATATATATATATATATATATATATATATATATATATATATATATATATATATATATATATATATATATATATATATATATAAGCGAATCTACCAGACTAGTCAGCTAAATGAAAACTAATCTAGTTTATTTAACCGTGTATAGCGATCATCATATAAAAGCACTCAAGTGTGCCTATTTTTGATACAAACAAATATTATAGTCAAGAGTTGTTGATTGCAGCACTGAATCGAAGGCTACGGGATTAAAACTTAGATATAAATAGATTAACGGTACTTCACTAGGATTGGTGCTCAAGGAGGACATTCTGAGAAATATTTTAATATCTATTAAATTAAAGCTGAAAGTAAATTTTATTAAGGATTCTTTTTTATTCGACTGCGGCCTTGTCCTTTACTTGGAAATAGAGCGGTAAACATTTTTAACGAATGCTAAATATTATACAATAATATTTATAATTATTTTTGAATTAATTAACAGTGATTTTATTTACTTCCATATTAACAGTATTTTTATTAGTGCAAAACATATTTTTATATATAAGTTTTTATTATTTGAACAAAAAAAAGTAATATTAACATCACTTACTCTAAAACAATCGTCTGAAACTGCATACACACTGACATCTCTGTCAGCAACACCGACCATATAAGCCTGGTCCATCAACAGATTGCTCATATTCAGACCCTGGAACTCTTCCACACTAGGTTCCTCTAGCCATGATTTCATTACATCACGAAGCCATATCCAAGCGTCTTTGCTTATTTCACTTCCATTCATCACGGTTTCGTTCATTTTTGAAAAATAAGTTTACACTTTATTCAGAAAACTATTTGAAATATAACTGAAATCATCGTTATAATGTCGCGGAGGTTGTTAGCATGTCCACGTCTTAGCGACCGGCGTTACAGACTTGCACTGCCGGTATAACCGGTGCCCGCGTCTCGCGCAACATATTAGTAAATAATTGGCTTTCTACAAGTCGCCGGAAAAAAATCCTGTGCACATTGTGATGACGCTCGTGATGCAAGTTTCCCGCGCAATGGAAATCAGCCTGGTTCCGCGACTCGTTTAGGCTGGAGGCGAAAAATACCAGCAGCAGTACAACCAGTATTAGCGCAATATTTCTTAATTTGGAAGTACTGCATATTTGCCACTGTTATAAATAAATAATTTATTTAATGTGTGAGCCCTTGCAGATCTTAAAATGATACAGTTTCTTTATTATATATTTATCGTGACAAATAAAAATTTATTGAACGATTTTTAATTATATGATCATTTATATGTTTAAATACATACACACACAATCTCTCTATTCTCAAAGTCTCGTGTCTTGTCGTAATTGTCGAGGCCTCCATAGCATAGTGGGCCATGATGAAAATTTAAAAAATCAATCAGAATAATACTATTGAGTCCAGCTTATGAAGTTTATTTACTACATATTTTATGATTTACATGAAATAGTATAATTTTAGATACTAATAAATTTGAGAACACTGTTACTTAATTATTAATTGTTATTTAATATTTATTAATTTACTAATTGACATTTACAAAAGGTAATCGTGTTATATGGACACTTCGCCGCTTATGTACGTATATATATATATATATATATATATATATATATATATATATATATATATATATATATATATATATATATATATATACGTGTAAGTCATTAATTTTTTTTATGTTATCTCAATGCAGTCTTGACATAGTGACCCATTGTTACTAAAGATATGGCGATATATGCACATATATATATATGCAACCAACGAGCCACATGAGAGTTATACTGATTACTAGCGACCCGCTCGCGGCTTCGCCGCTTATGTCAACTGAATCACATTCGTTTCGATACGTTATATGTAATCATATTTTACATGTTCAATATACTCGTACTCTAATAAAATATTCTTTTCCTTAATAAAAGTAGCCTAAGTTACTTCTTATTACATCAGCTACCTGTCAGTGAAAGTCCTGTTAAATTCGGTCCAGCCGATTCAGAAATTAACCGGAACAAACAGACAAACAGACAAAAAAACTATAAATTGTTATTTTGGTATATATATATATATATATATATATATATATATATATATATATATATATATATATATATATATATATATATATATGCATCTAGTAAAAACCGGTAATTTTAATATTACAAACAGACACTCCAATTTTATTTATTAGTATATATAGATAATTATCTCAGCAATCAGTGCTATTCATTTACATTATCACTACATAGTATAAAACAAAGTCGCTATCCGCTGTCTGTCTGTGATCTTTAAAATTTCACAACGGATTTTGATGTGGTTTTATTTTAATGATTCAAGAGGAATACCGCTTATGGTTATTAATGTGATATCCTTTACGTAGTCAATTATATGTCGTTCGTATTGTGTAATGAACGACAAAAAAGCTGGGAACGTTCTATTTAAATATATTCTAAAGTATATTAGTATCAGTGCACCTGTGCGAAGCCGGGGCGGGTCGCTAGTATTATTTCAAGAACAATACACAAATTTTTAGCTATATTTCAGATGCCGAACAACGAAACCAATTCTATAAAATAATTATCGAATAAAAAATTGTACCTACTGTTTCGATGTACGGGATCAATTATGACAACCGTATATAAAAACGCTGTATGTCCATATTTGTCGTTTTGTCCAACTCTCCATAGGCTGTAAATCCAAGATATTATTAAAATAAAAACGGTCAAGGGAGAGAAAAATAATTCCACAGTCGACTACAAGAATCTACTCAGTAAATGACCTACCACAAATCTGATAAACATTAGCTACAATAAATCTTAAGCGATATCCTGACGCCGCACTGGACGCGAGAGGACAAGAGATGTGTGGACTTCCGCTGGGACGTTTCCTCGAAAGGTCAATAAACCAGCTCTCAACTGTGATCTGTGATGGAAAACAAATATATTATTACATTATTCATACCTACGTAGAAAGAAAGAGACATTAGTATAGATTAATTTAGATTGATTGTAGGTATATCTAATTTTGACATAATGTATGTAATAAGTGCCTAAAGTAATTAAAATTAAATAAAAAAAGTGATTCGTTCAATACCCAATTATGTTAATATATATATAAATAAATAAAATGATAAATATTTCTTTTTGTCACCAACTATTGCATCGAACATTCCACCAGAGTATGAAGCATCTTAGTTAAGGTACATACCTTAAATGGGAGACATCTTCAGATTTCAGACAGATTATAATGTTATAAAACCAGTGTACACGATATTGCTAAAACCGAATTTTGTAAACTTTTCTCCGATTAGAATACAATTTACAGCTGATTACTTACGTACAGTAAGGTCATCTATAATCATGAACATCAACAGAACGATGTATATAACTATGCTCGTGAAATCTAGCAAATTAATTGGATAAGCGAGCACATGAGTAAGATATATGTAAGTTGGAGGTTGCGTGCAAAAGTAGATATTAAGAAGTGATTGAATTTCTGTTAAGAAGTTAGCCTTACGAACATTGTTCACGACCTTCTGTGTTTCGGAAACTTCACCAGCAGTCAGTCTTGTGTCTTTTCGTTTAACGGTCATTTGTATTGTATTTATTTTTTATTTAATAAGCTTAAATATGAAAATATTTATTGTGGTGCTCTGTTTGGGAAGATTGAGTTTTGCGTCTCTAGATACTGGATATCCGGCAGGACTCATGGCCAATTGTAAGTCGATTGTTCCTTCTAAATCAATTAAGTATAAATCATATCATGTTATTCACGGCTTACAAAAAATATTCAATTTCTTAAAAAGGTCCCGGGATGACAAAAAATACGACTCTGTCACAAAAAACGAAGGATTCTCTAACAGTGATAGTTCTGATTCCTAGTGATGGCTGGCTTGGCAGCAAGGAGAAAGTGTGTAAACTGAATCATGGTGGTGTAGCATGTGTAGCAAAGCATTTGGATTTTAGAAACAGAAAAACCTTGGTAAGGTGTTATTGAATTCATAAAATAAAATAACGTAGGTACAAACGTAAAAAATCTCGTACTGTTATCTAATATATTTTTTTTATAATTATTTTAATAACCAAATGTATATCGCACATACAAAACAATAACAGGAATATTGTAAAATCTAAGAGACTGAAATGCCATTTTCATATTTTGCTGAAAATAATATTTTAAAAGGTGCTACAGAGTTATTATATAGTAGTTTTTTATTTTAATAACTATACGAGCATATATGGCGATGGTTATCACTTCGATCCTCATCCTGAATTATTTCCGTATAACCGTATTTTCGTATTTCCATATTAGACAAAGTACCTTAATGTGCGTAATGTGTTAAAGACAAAATTGAGTTCCGACATTCAACACGCAATGTTCACAAAATTGACAATAGCTTCTCTCTCTCTCTCTCTCTACCCTGCGATATGCGGTATACAGTGTGAAGCTAAATACGTAAATAATATAACAAAACAGCTTATTACAATCATTAATTTATCAATTTCCAGTTGTTCATAAGTGGATATTTGGACGCGTCTTTTTCGCCTATCGTACGGTCTACAGCAATGCCATATTTAAATCACGATTACAATGTGATCATTATGGAAATATATCCTATACTTCACAGAAGTTACCCAATGTATGTATATAAAACATATAAATGTAATTGAAAAATAAATAATTAATATTCTTTAATTTCCACGTCACATAATAAGATTTTATTACGTCAGACGACGAATTTGGCAATTTTATATAGTATATTGGGTAAAATTGCCATAACCATATTTGTCATCTGACTACTATATTATAATGATCTAGTCTGATATACTATAATAATGTAGTCATTAATTATTTTTCAAGTTATTATCGGCTTGTTATTCGTCTTTTAGAATCGTTGCCAAAAGGTTAAACTTTTAATGTATAAAAAAATCGAGAATATTTTAAGAGCGTGCTAATTTTCAATGTAAGATTGATAAATATTTACATGTACTTAATACCAATTCAATATACAATTTACAGAGCAGCTCGCCTTACAAAGCCCCTGGGTATCATTTTGGGAAACTTTTTAGCTCTTTTAACGCGCAGAGGACTGAACCCTGATAAGCTAGAGCTACTCGGAGGGAGCTTGGGTGCGCACATAGCTTATCACGCAGCAACCAGGTTCCACGCGCTAACGCATTTCAAACCAGCTAGGCTTACAGGTAAAAATAAAATAATATTATTAATGTGTAAGTAACTAAGCGATATTTTAAATATATTTTTTTTAATATATATTTTGTTCAAGCTAAAATGCTAGTTGTAAAAATGATAGGTTACCTAATTAATGTTAATATCTACTATGATAACAATCGTTTGCCTTCACATATCAATCGAGATTCGAGCCTTACGTTTTAGCTTACAGCATAAGCAACGTTTTCACTGTAACTATTTAGGTTGTCGGAACTGGCTCTGTTAAATATTGAATCTGAAATCATTAAAAAATCGTATGTAATTAAGATTGATACTTTACTTTCTCTTTCATAAAAAATATTAAAACTTATATGTAAAAATATATTGTAATAGTTTGAATATACCTAGTTGTTATGGTAGGTACATACATAGTACTGAATAAGTGGTTGGTAAGGTATAATCACACCACATAAGTACTTAATGTTTTTATGTCTCTTATTTATTCCAGGTTTAGACCCGGCGGGTCCATGTTTCCGGACACTAGCACGCTCAGAGCGGCTTAACCCAGACGCAGCCCATAAAGTAGATGCGGTTCATACTAACATTGATGGATTCGGTCTAGCTGATCCGGTGGCTGATATCGATTTTTACGTTAATGGAGGTAATAACGTCCCATTGTTATTTATTTAAATTGCTAGCTAATCTAACAAAGTCTGACTTTCCATTTTAGAGTTATAATTGTAATCACAAATGTGTAGGTAATACATAGGCACTTAGCGTTTTTGGGAATCTCGAAATAAATAAAATTAAAAAAATATATATCTACTAACTTATTTAGTACCTTCGTGAGCAGAGATTATCACTTATCATCAAGTGACCCGAATGGTCATTAGCCTTGCCTTCTATTAAATAACACCAAAATATATAGTAGCAAAAACAAGAGAAAAGACTTAGTACCAATATAAGGTATTTATAAATTTATTTTTCAGGTGAATTCCAGACAGCAATGTTATTCGACCACCTCCTTCCGTGCTTGCAGTTATGCAGTCATGTGAGATCTGCCATATATTGGATAATATCACATTATGAACCAGAAAAGTTCTTGGCGGTCAGATGCTCCTCGTTGTCTTCAGCGAGACATGGAGATTGCTTTAATGGTGAACCACAAGTGAATGTTCTTGGACCTAACACTAATTTTAGTCAACCTGGTATTTATTATTTATCTGCGACAGCTAGCATGCCATATTATATGGGTCTGGACGGTTTGAAACCAAGGAAACACGGTGTAAACAACTATTTATATAAAATAACAGACGACGAAGATATTGTTGTATAAGTTTATTTATTATTTATTTGAACATTAACATTTATATACTTGTTACGTGAAACGTCATCAAAAAAAGGGTGGTAACGTCACATTCTACCATATGGAGGAACAAAAGAGGAATAAAAGACGTACAATGAGACCGATTAGAGTATTGTTTCTTGTTAAATAATAAATCATATTTAACATTCAAAATAATATATATTTTTAAATGTCGCCTCATAAAACCTCACATGCTTTTACGATTTTCCGTAAAACATAGAAATGAGGTTAACATCAGATTATCCTTAAAATTACTAAATACATCAGCTGGGGTGGACTAGAGGCTACCACACAAGACCGTGAGAAATGGAAGTTCCGTCTATGAGCCCTATGTCCTTGATGAAGGATAACAGGATCGCATCATCATCATCATAAACTGAAAATAGTGAATACTCAATGTGTCGGATGATATATCCGACATATTACCAATCACTAGATGTATAAATAAAAAAACCAACTTACATCGCAGAAATTTATTAAACATCAATACAAATAACATACAACAAATCGCTTATTATGTTTCCAGCAAAAGATTTCACGCAGTACAAAACCTATGTATTACATATATACAGGAGCTACAAAAAGTCTAACGTAAATAACGCGCAGTACTTCATTTGAGCAAATACTGGAAGCCTTGAGGTTATTAGTTAGCCAGACGCCATATAGTAGAAGGCATAGATTTAATTTAAATAACCGTATTTAAGTAGGATTTGTATTAAAAATGTTATTTTATTTATTGTCTCTATTATGTGAGTATAAAATAATGCATAATCCGTAAATGTTTTGTGATTTATCCAACTGCTTATTTCTTTTTATTTTTATCCTATCTTTACAGAAACATATATTTCATATGTAAAAGAATTAAATAAATAATTATAACAGTGAAAATTTTATTTTAATGTTAATTAGGTCTCTCAATTATTTAAGTTGATATTAAAATAGTAATCGATTTTATCCAAATTTAGGTCTAAATCGATTTTCTAACAAAGCCTACATTAAACACTGATTTGACATTTCACAAGATGCATAAAAAATCCAATAAATATTTCTTAAAATGTATTCAAGTCGTAATAAAACGTAAAACACAGAACACTGTGCACACGGAAATGATGACAGAATCCATTAAAATATCAGATCTGGAAACGTATACAAGTCAATGCCAAAGAAAGTAATATTACTATAGATAAATGCTAACAAGGCCAAAGCATGTTTAAAACGTACCAAAAAGTGAAAAAATGTATACAAAAATATAGTCTTTTTAATTACAATACAGACTTACAAGTAGATTTTCACACAATATATACTTCTACTATAGATATTAATTATAATATTGACACTATTTTTATATCATATATTTAAGACAAAATTAACAAGCGAATTACGAAGCACCACAGATTATAAATAGAAATACTTTATAGAGACTAAGTTAAAATAAAATGAAAATAATTTGGAATGTTAAGAATTAGCCAATGCATCAATAATGGTATATAAATTTTTAACGTTCCAACGTGCAATGTGGCTTGTAAATAATAATAAATTGTACTGAATTACAAAATAGATTATGCATTTCATATCCTAATTATGAATTAAAGTATACAAAATACTGATTTTTTAAAATATATATAATTTTTTGGTAAATATAACTAAAAGATAATAATTAAAATCTAATAATATAATAAGTATATTTAATTTAGCAATGAGTTGTTATATTTTATCAAACATATTTGACGATAGAGAATATTAAGATGTTGGGTAGGAACGTTACACTGTATATTTTATAAATTTTATAGTAAGTAGTATATGAAATAATGTATTTATATATACAGACTACAAGGCAGGAATAAAATTACATCATAATATATTATATATTATATATATATATATATATATATATATATATATATATATATATATATATATATATATATATATATATATATATATATATATATATATATATATATATATATATATATATATATATATATATATATATATATATATATATATATATATATACATACATATATACACAATCTTTAGTTTTTTATTATATCTCTATAGGTTTTACTGTAAAATATGAACGAATGAATTATTATATGAAACAAAAGCATCTCTGGACTAGTTGAATAAATTATGTTAAAAAAAGAGTGGATATATATTTGAGTTTTTTTCTTATTTGTGCCTATTTATTTAACGGCTAATCGGTATAGCTGTTAAAACCTGCTTTACCTTTTAACTTTTTATATTTGTATATCAATTGCCTATGCATATATGTATATATAGAACTTATGATAAATTTCCTCAGATCAGATATATGAAGAGCAGAGATTATTTACTTATATTTTAGGATAATTCAAAGGAATACTGTTTATATAATTACAGTAAAATATTATAATGAAGTAGACTGCTATTAAGTAAGTCACGTGACCAGCGCTCGATTATTAATTATTATTGTTGATTATTATCACTTTTTATGTAAGTGTATATAGTTGGTTTTATTGCGTTTTATAAGCAAACATAATTAATTTTTTAATAGATTTAGTAAGGAGTGGAACTAAATTACTAGAAGTTTATTTTAATTGAAGAAAAAAAGAAAGAATAAATCCGGTTGAAAAGATATATAGGTAAATGAAAATCTTATTAATAAATATGTAATTAAATAGTAATAAATGAAATGCAAGCAACTTTTTTGATTATCGAATAATAGTAATGATACGATTAATATGATATGGTCGGTTATATTGTGATATTATTAAAGTATTCACTAAAGAGGGCTGAAAAAAAATATTTTTCCTTTTGTCCCAATTTTATGCTAATAATGAATACCTAAAATTTGTATGCTTCCGATGAAATATCGCACATATACCGCGGCTAAAAACTTGCTATTTACGACGATCTACATCTAAAATATTCATATAAAAATTGGTTACATATAATTGTTTCATAAGTTAGTACCACAAGACATTCGATTTTAAGATATATCCGAAGATATGTCCACGATATCTCAAGACCAATATTCAGACCTCACACTTTCACTTCACCTTTGGTAAATTTAGAATAACTATAAACAATAAAGAAATATTTTAGCTGCAAGTATCCTGCAATGTAGCTACTGAGTTAAAGCGATACATGTTACAAATATATTAATATTTTGGCTACATTTTCCTGCTTAATATATATCCCTTGGAGATCTATCTAACCTGACATCGGTATCAGTCTAAGTTTGCGCGTATCTGACATACTGTCACGTATCGTTACGTTACCTGGGTATGTACACCAGTGGGTACCAGGCAACAGTCTCCTGCCTCAGATTCAAGGAGCCCAGGGGAATGACAACGCCGCCGAGGAACTGGTTCTCTTGTAAAGAGTCGTAATGCCACACCGTGGCTTGCAGGCTGCGGTTCTTGACCACATCAAGGGGTAGGCGGTACTCGAGCATCTCCATGAAGGATGGGTGCGAGTTGCGTTTCAGTACACGTGTTTTTCTTTTCGTTTCTTTGCTAGGATCCGGGACTAAGTACACCTGGAAGATAGTATAGTATTCCAATTTTGATGAAATTATAATAACAGAAAAAATATGACAATTTAAATTACGCCATTATCAGAGAGAATTAATATGATTTTGTGCATTAATAATATATAATTTATAAGTATTATACATAACATTACAACATTATTTATACATAACTTAAGATGTATACTTCATATTTTCAGGAGATCTCTTCTAGACATGACTGCATCGTTTTATTTATGTGTAAATGTAGTGCAATTAGGAATATTAAAGTAAGTGACCTTGACGTATGGGTTAGGCGGCAGGCCCTGCGGCGTGGCGGCCAGCGACTGCGCGTGCAGGATGAGCACGGACAGCACGCCGCCCGCGAACTGCACCGACAGCTTCAGCGACCCCGAGCCGCTGCTCTCCGGCTCCACCGACTCGCCTGCAGCAGAGGGTGCCTCTGTGTTATGGGGATTGAGAGCCTGATGTTCTTTGATATCGACTATCCGATCATTTCCGAACACAATATCATGCACGACACTAATCTTTTGAACTTTAATTTTGTCTACAGTTTTATATATTTCATGTCTCAATTTTTATAATCAAATATTAATATAATAAGAAAATAACTGTATTCTATGTGGAGAGTTAGCTCTCTCTTATTAAGATAAAGACTATTAACGCTGAAACTGATTAATGTAGTAATCGTGTCTCGGTGGCTATTAAATCTCAAGTAGACCAGTCCCTCGCACAGTGCCCGTGGAAGCTGTAGTCGACAACGTCCTATGTACGGAACACAAACAATCACAAGCCGCCAAGCTGCACGTCCTTAATAAGAAAACTTCCATACGCTCCATAAGATCCGAAGCTCCGAAACGCTATGTCTAATTAAGCTATTAACCTACCCATTTTTAGATTTGAAATTTGAACAGTTTTTTCTCACCAAATCAACATAATAAAGATTAAACATTTATTAGAACTAATTTACACAATCAGTTTACCTTTCTTTAACCTCTGCGGCTCCACATCTTGCTGATCTCTCAATAGCGGATGGAAAAATGTGTAGACGAGATCAGAATGTGCTATCTCATCCGCCAAGCTGAACAACGACGTGAGAAACGCTTGCACGTCGCTAAACCTCTTTTCAGCAACTTGGCGTATGTTAGATCGTCCCACGTGGAGACCAGACGGCAGACTGAAATAGCCAAATAAACACAGTTATTATAGAAAATAAGTAGTAATTTTGGCGTAAGTACATAAGGAAGAACAAGTAAAAAAAAAGTTTCCATAAGTGCTCTAAAAATGGTAATTTATTTATACGAGGTTAATATATATATATATATATATATATATATATATATATATATATATATATATATATATATATATATATATATATATATATATATATATATATATTCTAATTTTTATAAATCAAATAAATGACTCATATCAATTTATCGATAGTAGAGGTATGCTAATTTTGACAAACATTCTATTAATAGTTGAATGTAATTGAAGCATCATGTACAGTGTATGTGATAGACGACGGCTTATATGGAACATGATTAGTTGAAAATGGCGATAAGATTATACATTTCGTTCTCATACTTAGCATTTATCTAATCGCACCTGAGGCAAATATCGATTTAGTATTGGAGAATCAGTGGGCAGAAAGCAAACAAATATGTTCAAATAAGTGATATAGCCTCATTGGAATACAGTGAGTTGTACATACGTAGTTGTATATACGTTGTACAATACAGTACAATGTATATACAATTGTTGATTTAGGCAAATGTAGTGTCTTCCTTTTCTTTACTTAGCCTTAAGAAACACTTTGAATATAAGTAGCGAATGATAATAACAAGAGAGATTATTTGCTTTTGTGCTTTGTTTTAGATAATTTTGCAGTTCGTATGTGTGCCTAACAATGCTGAGGTTTAAAGGATTCCGAGCGTCTCTGAATCTGTCTTCAGGGAAGAATAGCGGAATTGAGCACTTTGACAAGTTCCCAGGGGTATCGCTTACTGGTGCATACAAGATTAATCAAGATGAATTCATTGGTGGTATATATTATTTATTAACTAACTGGATGTGAAAATGTTATCATACTAGGTCTGAAGTATGTGTTTTTATTATTTAATACACATTTTTATAATAACGTTCAACTTTTTAGGGTATTTAAAAAATCCAGATCCTCCAAAGAAAATTTCACCTTCTATGATAAAATTACAACCTTCGAGCGTAAAACCAATTGAGAGACCCTCAAAAAGTACAAGCGACTTAAGGAATCCTGCACCAGAAGCAGTAAACGTACGGAATAGTTATCCTAATATTTCACAAGTTGATAATATCCAACTTACGAAGAGCCAAATCAAAGAACAAAAGAAACTGGAGAAGAAACGTCTGGATGAACAAAAAAACCTAGAGAAAAAACGTTTAGTAGAACAAAAGAACTTAGAAAAGAGGCAACTCGCAGAACAAAAAAAACGCGACAAAATTGCTGCTCAGGAACAGAAAAAGCAAGAGAATTTAAGAAAGAAACAAAAAATACAAACGCAAAACGTACAGCAAACGTCAGATAGAAATAGAAAGGTCCAAAAGAGAACCGATCCTCAGCCAACGAGCCAAGCAAGTGTACCTAATAACAATCCAGTATCTTCAGAACCTAAACCTTTGAATCGTGTAATTCCCCAAACTCAAGCATATTCTACGAACACTCTAGAAAGTTCTATAAGCCGAAGTAGCGGACCTCCGCCTTATACACCACCGGAAACTGTACCAAATAGCAATGACGACACTGGAAATACCAGATTTGCTTCAGCAAACGATACGAGCAGTTGGGACTTGATATCTCAACATAGACAGGAAATAAACCGACCTAAAGTAACCAAAACAGTGCCGAAGCAAACGCATTTGGATTTAAACTATAATATTGGTAACACCAAAAGTAAAGAGGACAACAGTGAAGCATAAATTATACTAAAAATTATGTATTGTGTATTTATTTTGACTGATTAAGTGTAAAAATTTTATAATTACATTTTATAAAGTATAAAATATTGTTATGAATATATTGTTATTATTTAATAAATCATTTTAATACAAGCCATATATTTTTATAATGATATCTTCTATATCGTGAATAAACAGATTTACAATTTTATTTTACAATAATTTTTATAGTCTTTAATTATTTTAGAGTTAATTGTTTAATGAATGTAACAAATTACTACGACGATAAATTTGAAAAGAAAATAAGATTTTTTTTTATATAATAATAAATTATCTTGATATTTCACAGCACAAAGAAACCTAATAATTTAAACGTTTTCCCACACATAACATAAATTACTTTATTAAGACTATAAACAACTCCCAACTTATATACAAATACAGCACAATCACAGTAACCCCACACTCTTTGAGAAATAGAAACTTGCGAGATAACTTTTTTATGAAGAGCTACAATTTGCAGAAATGCTAAACCATAAAGAAGGCTCATTAAAGAATTATTTTAAAAGAAAGAATGAAATAACTAATTAATAGAGACATTTCACAATTATAAAAAAACTTGTAGACAATTAACAAAAAATATTATTGTCTTTTAACGAAATATTTTATTTACTATGTAATATGAGTTTCTGAACATTTTAATAATCTTAAATATTTAAATTGCCGATTTGACAGATTCTATTATACTTAAGAATTAGAACATTCTTACCTATGAACCTTCGCCAGTGGGAAGTGCAGGCATATCTTCTGGTACAGCTCAGTGAAGTGTTTGTATGAGCGGTACAGTATCGAGGGCGTGGTTTGTCCCTGCCTGTATACTTTGAGCGCGTACACGTAGTGCTTTTCAGGGTCGTAGCGTTTTTCGTAGCTCAGACATTCCACTCGCACTAGTCTACCTTCTTGTGCCATACTGTGGAATTTTGATTAAAATAAAAATAATATTAGTTATTGTACACCAATTATAACAACTATTCTATAATTTTTCACCACTTTCGCTTCTTATGGGGTAGTAAAAGTAATCTTTAAACAAAATTCAAAAAGCAAGCAAATGTGCTGAATTTCTTAAGTGTGTGAAAGTTTGTCCAAAAATCATATCAAGATCATTACAATTTAGTGAATAGTATAGGATTTATTAACGATTAAAGATTCATTATGTTCAGAATTTTTAGATACTTCATTCAAATCCATCCATTTATATTAATTAAAAACGTAAGCATTTGTCATAGTATTAATTACTATTTATGGTTCATCATTTTGCCGTTCATTTTCCGATTTAAATAGATACATTGCGGCACAATCTAACGACTGGCTCTACCTAATCAGACAGTTGAAACAATTTTAATATAAATACAATAATTACTCGAGGGCCTGATAGTTGTATTATCACAATTAGTATGTTTTATAATCACAATTAGATGTTTTTTTACTATTTAATATATATATATATATATATATATATATATATATATATATATATATATATATATATATATATATATATATATATATATATATATATATATATATATATATATATATATATATATATATATATATATATATATATATATATATATATATATATTAGGCATAACGCGGTGTTGTTTTCTTTCCCTAAAATTATATGAATAGAAAAAACTTACGTATACGTCCTTGGCATGAAAGATAACAACTCAGAAGTGTTGCTACTTTGGTCTCCGCTCGCTCTCAACTGCGCCAAGTTGTGCAGGAAGAAATTGATGGGTGTGAATCTACATTGGATATTGTGAATGAATATTATTGTATTTTTATAATATATTTTTAACGATCGTAAAAAATGGTGTCTGTTTAATTTTTTGTACAGAAAGAATATTAAAGAAACATATAATTCATAATACTGCACACACCACATTCTTGTTAACGTAAGATATTTTTTTCGTTCCCGTTTTATCTCTAGCTGGTAATCAGAAAGAACGAAACGCTACAGTCCCTGAATTCGTTTAGTTCACGTCATGAACCTCTACAAATGGCCATATGTGGCCAACGAGAGATCCTCATGGATTACGTTAATTTATATGACCTTCCTCCAGTATCATTGATATTGCGTTCTTGAAGGTGTAATTGAGAGTTAATATAGTTGAATTAACGAGGCCGCCGTGACTCAGGGGCAGAGCCCGACCATATCCACAGCTGTGACATTATTTTCAATTTCTCGCGCTAGAAGCAATACAAAGCGCGGCGTCGACTGCGCCCTGCAGTGCCGGCAGCACAGGAGGGGGAGGGGGGGGGGGAGGTAGGTAGGACCTCGAATACGCACTTGCTCTTGAGCGAGGAGTGTATGAGCCTGGCGAAGGCGGCAGCCGCCTCGGCGTTGGAGGCGGCGGGCAGCAGCGCCGCGCGCACGTACGCCACCGCCGCGCTCGACACGCCCGATACGCCCGACATCGCCATCTGACGGGAGGAAACCAAACCAATCATATTTGGACAAAAACATGTTACATATTAGCTTTCACCTTCGGCTATCTAGCACGGAAATAATTTTAGTTTGTACATTTACAATTCCCGAGATTAGCGAGTTCACCCAAATATGGTTATTTGGTTGAACTCTGGCTGTATAATATTATAGAAATATTTTTGGAATACTTTTAAGGAAATAGCTTGCAACCACTAACACACATTATGTCGAGCTTACCAGAGCAAACAGATCCAGTATGTGGTCGTGGTGCGCGCGCACGACGTTGAAGGCCATGCAGCACAGCTCCACGAAGTGCTGGAAGCGCTGCGTGGGGCGCTCGCCGCCGTTGATGACGTACACCATGTCGTGCGTCAGCACGAACGGCGCGCGGTCTCTGCGCGGACAAACATACAGGCTTTACGGTGGAATGTGGATACTGGAATGTGCGGGAGTTGGGTGAACAGCTTCACGCTTTATCCCGCACATGGCAAGGTAGTCAGAGGGAAGCTCGAGCTATAACAGCCTTAAAATATAACAATATTATTGTTATAATTGCTTATTAATTTCAAAAAAAATTCAAATGAGCCGTGTCACTGACAGCCTGGAACCTTGTCACGCAGTGCATGTGATTCTACAAATATAAATATCATTAATATTTATTTCAATAATATTTAAATATTACTTATAGTTTAAAATACATAAGTATAAATACCTTTTAAAATTACCAAACATCTGTGCATCTCCCAAAAACTTTCCGAAATCAATATGGAACAGATGTCCGGAGGTCTTCAACATGATATTATCATTGTGCCTGTCGCATATCCCGAGCAGATACGTTGCTACACTGTAACCTGCACATGAAGCTAAAAAAGAAATATATTTATTAAAATTCAGTACAAAGCCATAGAAACTGTTTTAAACTGTACAAGAACTTCAAATTTCAGACTGTTCATCACCAGTAGGGTAGCAATAAAGACTTGTGCTGTGGTTAACTATTAAATCAGTAGTACATTTTGATATAATTCTGATTTTTATAAAATTTATTTTATATTATTTTTATTATTTATTTATTTTTTAACTGTAAATTAAATTAATCTAACACATTATTTGCTTGCCACGTTTTATCTGAATAAAGCATATATTAAATTACTTACTTTATTCAAACTTTAATTGTTCAGCTTTGAAAATCAATGAGGTAGACCTTGTAATAAAGCTACCTGATATCACTTGTATCGGAGCGGATCTATCTCAAATAAATAAACTTTGAATAACGGTATGGTAATGGCTTAGAAACTAACCTGTAAAATTATCCCTAGCGCGTTGATACTCCAATTCAGACGGGTTGTGCTTGGCCAGCCATTCCGCTATCGGCTTGTCTTTGAAAGACCCTGTCAAACCCCATTCAGTTTGTATAGCTCTAAGGGTTTCTGCTTCTGATACTATTTCGATCATTCCTGAAATTTATTTCAAAATAGTAAGAAAATAAAAGTGGTCAATTTATTTCTTAAGTTACAAAATGAAAATGTTTATGTTGAAAATTTAATTATATTATCTAATTATATGAAAAATATAGATAAAGTGAATTTATTTTTATCTAGTTACCTCTTTTATTGCTAGTCGGTAAAGCTTGGAATGTTACCATACGTAAATCCAAGCCAGCTTTAAGCCAAAGACTATCCATTACTTTAATGATTTGGAGTACTAAAGAGTCTTGTCTCAAGTCATCGCCCACCTGTAATCATAATTTAATTATGTAACATTGAGTTGATTAATATATTATCTATAATAATTTATCTTATAAGCATAAGCTACAGAGCAAAATTTATTGTTCTTACTTTAAACATAGCTGGTATAACCGCATTATCAACGCCAATAAAGTTGATTTTAAGAGGTAGCGTGTTCGACGAGAAATATGAACAGGATCTGAAAATCATGAAGGTTTATTAAAAGTATTTATAATAGATATATTATCAATTGATCTAATACATTTCATCCAAAAAAAATTTTAAACGTTTTTAAATATCAATTAACAAAAAAGTATACAATAGTTAAAGACGTACAAAAACTTGAACGTAGCTACTTAAGCATAAATAGTAGACTAACGAAAGTCGTCCAGTGCATTTCTTCATATTGTTCTTTTCTAGTGTACGAATAACAGTTTAAATATAACAACAGCTCACTTAATATCAATGTCATGCACATATCTGTGCAGAGCAAAGGGCAGCGCGGCGGCCTCCTGGCGCAGGAGGGTGGAGAGTTTCTCTCCGCCGACGTACAGCGCGCGCTGGCGCAACGCCTCCTTCGCGCATTTTACTGACATGGCTACATCGGCTACAGTCTATTAATGGACAAAAATATATAACCGGTTAAATCACATTTTCAACAATTTGACTATCGAAGTGCAGTGGGACGGCGTCTGACTGTAAGGTTGAGTTCCGCCACTAAACTCGCAAACTCTGGAGAGGCGGCAAGCGGAGAACGGAGGAGTCTAAACACAAAGTTCCCTCTATAAATGGGATAAAGCGTGAAGCTACAAAACAAAAGACAATGAGAGCTCACCTTAACCAGCAGTTGTTGTCTCAGCAAAGTCTTCGTGAGGTTCTCTCCACAGACCGCCAGCAGCGCGCGCAGCAGCAGGCGGTACCGCCACGTCGCGGTCATGCACGCGTCTACGTCGCCGCTGTCGCCTGCGGTGTCCTCTAAGCTTATACCGAGGAATTCCTGGTTTGGCACCTGTAATATGTGAGATTCGATAATAAAGTAAACAATCTGTTCATAATAGCAATTGTAATAAGGTCTTTGGATTTTACACTTTTTACATATTTCAAATTAAACTCTTTAAATAAATCAATATCGCATAAATTTTAGTATTCTAAGTAACTTAAGCCGAGGTTAAGTTAGACAAGTGTTAATCTGATTAAAGAGTTTAATTTAAAATACATTTGATCTGATTTAATATAATTTCTTTTCCAATGTATTTTATATTCAAGAAATAGAAATCAAGATTAAATCTAAAAAGTTTAACATAACTTATAGATCACCGAGTCTTAAAATGAACGCTTTTACTTTCTTACACGCACATACAAATTATGTGATAAGGTGAGACACAATGTGGGCAAATACAAGTCGCCATGTTATTGACGAAGGAAAACAATATTTGAAAAAAATTATTATATAGAGATTCATCTTAATATCAAGCAGGCTTTGGTTTTTCCACTACTGATCATCTTCACACCGTTAATCAAATAATTCAAAAGCATCACGAAGTCAATCGTCCTCTATATATAGCATTCGTTGATTACACCAAAGCATTCGATAGCATTTATCATGAGTCCATATTTCAAGCTCTTCAAAATCAAAATATTGACCCATTATATGTAAATTTACTTAGAATTATTTACAAACAGAGAACAGCAGCAATCAAATTTGACATCTTAGGTCCGATATTCAATATATCCAACAGAGTGAAGCAGGGTGATCCGTTGTCTCCAAAATTGTTTAACAGTGTTCTGGAGGAAGTGTTCCGGAAAGTAGTGGTTGGTTGGGAGGGCAAGGGTATTGTCGTTGGTGAGAAAAGGTTATCAAACCTTCGATTCGCCGATGACATAGTCCTGTTCTCCTCATCTGCGTCAGAAGTACAATTATTGCTCGAGGATCTGAGCAAAGCAAGCCTTAAAGTGGGACTGGGAATGAATATGTCGAAGACCAAGCTTATGACCAATAGCTAACAGCAAAAGGTTACAGTAGGTTTAGAGGAGATAAACTACGTCCAGGAGTACATCTTATTAGTATCCTTTCAGTGCCGACAAGAAAAAGAAGTCAAAAGACGAGTCGAAAATGCCTGGAGGAGCTTTTGGTCTATGGGCGATATGATGAAGGGCAACCTTCCTCTATGTCTTAAAAGAAAATTGATGGACGTGTACATTCTCCCAGTGCACACCTATGGTGCTCAGACATGGTCTTTAACAAATTCGCAGAAGTCCACCCTTAAGGTTTGCCAACGCGCGATGGGGCGCAGCATCTTAGGTGTCAAATTGATAGATAAAATCCGAAACACCGAACTGCGCTCACGCACAAAAATCACAGACGTTGGTGTTAAGGCGGCTACATTAAAATGGGACTGGGCTGGACACGTTTGCCGCATGCCAAACGAGTTTTGGGCTAAAATCACTACCTATTCGATCCCAAACTCCAGAAGGCGAATTGGTAAACCAAAACGGAGATGGCAGGATGAGTTGTACCAGTACAAACCTGACTGGACCAAAATAGCGCAAACCAGGGAAGAGTGGAAAACCTGGAGAGAGGCTTTTGCCCAACAATGGGACAGTTCAGGCTAATATAATATAATGTTGAGGAGTCTGAATCTGAAAGATCAGAAAATCAGAAAGACATTTAAAAATATGATCTTCTTTAAACTTTTTTCTTTTTCCTAAACAATCATTATATATATCACAAACATTATTCTGAGTTTTCATGACTTTTCATACGAGTCAAGTTCAGCATTGATAATGAATTGAATACCCATATCACATCTTTAGTCATTCATAAACTGACTAAAGATGAAACTGACATCCTAAAAGGTTGATACAACTGACTGCCGGCTATTTTAAATATCTCGTATTAGAAATATTTTAATACATTAATTAATAAAATATATAATTAAATATCTTTAAATAGTGTGTTTTTTTAAAGTTAAACAATTTAATAATTAATATTATAATATTTTATTGCATATTGCATTCGTTAAATTTATTTTGTCCCGAGGCATCTATTTAACGAGCAACTAGTCCATAAATGTCGCATCGCGTTACAGAGCGGACGTGTCGTTCCATACGTAGAGAGCGATGTTCGCCATACTAAGTCAACACATACATATCCTGATCGCACGATTGGTTGATTTCGTAGTGTGTGGACTAGTAACAAGTTTAACGTAAAATCGCAACACAGTGAAATATTGCAATATTTACACATTAAAACAAATAATTTAGCAGAGGGGCGTTCATTTTTAGATTAGATGATCTTTACTATTAAAGTTTATTTATTATTAAAATTGTTCACATCAATAGATTTTCATTAGACAAGTATATACAAAACAAGTAAACGAGAAAAAGATTTTATTACCTGTGGTACATTAGGAAGAGAATGTACTAGAAGCCAAAACAATTTGTGCGCAACTGCCGGTGCTAACAACGCTCTAGTCAACAGCAACTCTAAAATAATAAAAAAAATAACATTGAACTAATCATTTTTTGATTGCTTATTAATTTTTTTTTTCTTATTTAGAGGTAAAATACCTTATCATGCCAATACACTACACATAAAATTATTTAAATATAATAAAATACAATAATCGTACCGGCCAAGGGACTCGCTTCATAAGTTTCATATCTAAGTGCTTGAGTGAGTTGCGGCAACACTCTGATCATATCGTCATCTGACATTCCGTTCGCTAAATCTGCCGCAAACTTGCGCACCGCTGCGTCTGGGAAACTTTAAAAAGAAAATAGCACTGTATAAATGTTTTCAAATGCCAGTGAACTTTTTAATGGCACAGATTATCTCCAAGCATTAAATCGAAAATAGCTATATAAGTTGCCATATGCTGTTTAATTGTAACCTTTAGTCAAATATGTAACCAAACCACATTTTTACATTATTTGAATTATACCTTTAACAAAAATAATTTACTATGGCACTCAGTGGTTTGATATATCATAAATATGTCTAACAGTAGGGTAGGGTTAACCTAATAATGGTCAGTATTAATACTATGTATCAATAACAGTATAATTAATTGATGTTAAGAAAATAAAATAATGTTAAAAAGTGTAATGCTTTAGTGTTGTAATATTTAAAAAAAATACTATTTATTTTATTATTAGAAAAATTATTGAGGCCACCGAGCATTATGGCGCTGTGGGTCAGAGTACTGTAAACTAAGGTTGTGAGTTTGATCTCAACTTAGGAGAATAAGCTATTTCTATTTCCCTGCTCTTGTAAGACCAAGCGCAGCTTTGAGTTCCGCCGCTGGCCTATAACTTCTTAAAAAATGGACAGAAAGTGGGCACGGGTGTGACTTTATAAATCCCTAGCTTCTCTCTGTCTTCCCTGCTACATGCGGAATTTAATATTATACACCAGTCAGTATTAGTAACCAGATGTAGGGTAGAGCGTGAAGCTAATTAATATTAATTATAAGTATTCCCCAGAGAGGTGATTGAATCCACAACTATCGCTAGACACAAATGAGTAAAGATGGCCGCATGCAGTGCACTTACCAGGGCAACATTAAATGCATGGAGTTGAGCGGCGAGGGTCTCTCCCATCGCTCTAGCAGCGACACTAAGAGCTCGCGCTGCTCCCCGCTCCAAGTGGTCGCCGCGAGGAGCACTAGCGGCAACGCGCCGGGTATCTCCACTAGATATTGGCGTTTCTCCCATAGAATCTGTTTTAAGTGATATTATTTTAAATAACTTATTAATGAGCCTTAATACTTCATATCCCCGAGGAGGCAAGCTCACATATTCATGGCCTCTATATTTATATAAATGAAATCATGGCTGATAGATTAAAAAGGGAAATATAATTGATTTCAATTTTTAATTATAAATAAAAAAACACAGTTATGTCATTGAAGACCTAAAGAAAGGTATTAAAAGATGAGGTTACAAACGATATAATATTATAAAATTATAAAAGGACGTCAAGCAGAATAGGTATCGGCAATATATACTTTAATTCAATACAATTAAATTGAATGGATTATATTTAATGCTGAACATAGAAATATAATTTTACAATATACAAAGAGAAAAATAACAAGTCACCTCTCGTCCTTCGGTAGGCATTCTCTCGTACGCGCCTTGTTCTATTAAATGTAATAGTTGTGACTGCGTGTTGCCGTCCAGAGAGTCGAATGTGGGTAAATCTTCAGGAGGTAACTTTTGGTTGTTTTCCTCGCCGTTAGTCCATTTCACACCAGTACGGGTGTATATTGGTATTTCTGAGAAGGAAAATTACTTTTAATCTCTAGCTTAAGAATAATGCCTGATTATTCTTAGCAATAATCATTGGATAGCAAACATTGTAAGTCTCCCTACAGGGATGAACAACATAAACAAGTTGTAACAAGTGTATAAGCGTATGCGTATAATCTCTCTAAAATTGGGAAGAAAGTGGGAAACAGTTTGTCTTAACACTAAGTATCAGTTACAGGTGGAACTAAAAGAAACACAAACATATGCATACCGATATTAACGAGCGGATAGGGCTGCGGCGGCGTGTGCAGCGCGTGCGGCGCGGGCCCGATGCGGCGGTCGCAGCACGCCGGCCACAGCGGCAGCACGTAGTGGCCCGACGCGAGCATGCTGTGCGACACGAGGGGATTATGTCACGTTAAATCAATCAACCCTTGCCTGATGCTTGACCGGTAACAGAGTCAGTTATCTTATATTACCAGTAATAATGATTAATCGAGCATTTCCTAACTACATCATGAAGACATTGTACATCAATTGTAAAGTATCTATGTATATCAAATAATATAATCCTAGAGAGGGAATTCTTATAATAATAATAATAATTCTTATAATAATAATAGATAATCCTAGGAGGAACAAGTATGACCAGTATAGGCTATACAAATATAGTAGAGCTCAGAAGAGTTGATTTAGTTGAACTTGCTCATATAATATAGCCTATATTACATTATATAAATCATTTGTATGTAACCCGCTGTACCTGCCTTAACATACATAAATCTTAGTTATTTCAACAGTAAAGGCTAGTAAAGTACAATATATGCAAACAATTTGTTGATTGCTTTCATTAATAGTTTAATTTTGCAAAATCAATTATAATATAAGTGACTATAAAGTATTAAAGATAAAATATAATATCATACCCATCATAATCAAATAACTGTATCGCCGTCCACCCGAGCTCGACCTGCTCAAACTGTACGTCGCGGGTCTCCTCCCCCTCTTTATTGTTCTGCTGCGCTTCAGCTTGATGCTGCTCCTCCGTCCTCTGCGTGCGTCCGTACAACGTCAGCACGAGGCGGGCTTCGCGCGGGAGAGTGTTGATTGGTACGTCTTCTAGATTTAACCTGTATAATGGTGTCACAACTGTATTTAAATCTTTGTTTAAAGCTAAAAAAACATAACATTTATGTGATATATGTGTCTCTGGACAATGTGAAGTTATAAATATTTAGTCAGTAACTTGTCAGAAAACGGCAAAACGGCGTTCAGATCGCCTGTTGGTAAGTGATCACAACCCCCTACGCCCCCTATTTGGGATCCTCCTAGTCTGGAGGAAGAGAAAAACTGAGTTATGGGTTATGTTATATTACGCAGTTTTAAAATGTTACATTCTTGTAACTATTGATACGGAAATAAAGGATTTTCGATATGATGCCTAAACAATCTAGTAAATATCCGTATCTACATTCAATCCAAGCAAACGACGTTTCTTAAGTCTGTATATGTGACATATAATTAGAAAACACGAAAAAACACCTACCAAGTATCAAAAATAATCCTCGGATAGAAACCGCCGCATTCAATCTTGGATATATGAGTGAGGTGCAACATCTTGAAGGGCCGCGTCCCGCAGTACACCTGCGCGTGGAACAGGTACTCGTCGTGCGTCCAGCAGTGCGGCAGGCAGTGCACCGCCTCTATGCAGAACAGCGCCGTCTCCGAGATGGTGTGCGCCGGTATCGCTTCTGTGCGATAAATAGTTGTAATCAAAAATATTATTAGATAGTTTAATGACATTTTATTTAGTTTTTGAACTTAAAAAAATATATATTTAAACATTCAAATTTCACTGAGTACATCAGACAAATACACAAGAAAAGAAATAAAAATGTAAATAATTTTTTAAAGCAAAATTTTTGTACACGAAAATATACGCGTTCACTCAATACTCACTAGAGGGGTCAGTGGCAACGATACTGCCCTCCGCCATGCAGAAGTCCAGCAGCTTGGCGCGCGTGTAGAGCGCGAGAAGCGCGCGCACAGCGTCGCGCACGCGCGCGCTCTGCTGCGCCAGCGTCTCGCGGGCGCTGGCCGCGCGCAGCGACACCGCGCAGTACGCGCCGCTGTCCGCCTGGATCTCGGGCCGCACGGTGCCCGTCACCTGAAAGTTGCACTACATACTGAGCACTGTTTATCTATGTATTTTTTGTATAAACTTTTATTAAAATGCCAAGTTTTTAATACTTTTTCATGACTAGCATTGGCTGCTGGCAAGGAATCACATAATACCTGCGCGGTGCACGCCTTGGCGAAGGCATTGAGCGTGTGCGTGACGTGCAGCGTCTCCACGCCGCCCGCCAGCGCGCAGATGGCCTTCACCGCCTGGAACACGGCGCTCGGCGACACGCTGCCCTCCGCACCCACCACGCCCACCGCGCGCGACAGCTCGCCCTCTAGCGTCTCTGGGACATATAGTATGGTGCGCTCACACACTTGCTTGCTTGTTTGTTGGAGCACGCTCCCGCTCGTACGCTTGTTAATTAAATTATACATTTCCTTTTTTGATGGAACGCTGCAACTTTAAATTCAGCGGTCTTTTTCCCGCATACCGGGGTAGAAGCTGTCCTTGTGTCAAGACAGTCAGTTCCTTTCTTTCAACACGAATTCGAGATATTGCGTGTCAAATACGGTATCAATAGCGTGACGAGAACAGAGATATGAAAATAACTTGACAATTGACAATAAAAAAATATAACATCTACCAAAATCGAATCCAAAATACTCAATCACAAACACTCCACAACAAACTTACCAAGTAAAATAGACAAATTATCAAAAGACAACATCGGCAGAGACCCTTGCGTGGGGATTAAGTCGTCCAACGTGAGGTGTGCATCTCTGGCGTCGTCTCTGTCCGTCCTCGCCAGGGACGTGTCCTTGCACTCGCTGAGACACAGTCGCACGTCCTTCTCGAGTCTCACGCATTCTCGTATGTAGTCGTATTCGCTGAGCGAGCTGCCCGGCGTTAAATACTCCTTTGCTCCCCATACCTGAGAAAGAGATATTATTTTATTTTCACATTTAGTTTTACATAAAAGAAATTTTATTTTGATTTTAATTAAATACATAATTTACATATTTTCACCTAGTGTATATTGAGAATAGTAACAAATAATCCCATACTTTATATACACACGTTAAAACACCTTTAATAATAATTAAAACTTCCCGCATATTACAGAATTAAAATATTATTATCTCGTCTTGGTACTTTTTTTTCTTTACTCACGAAACAGTCGAAATGCACAAGATACGGTAAAAAAATATATAAACTTGGTTACCCTCAACATATATTCAGACATGTCTTCTCTTATATCTTCATCAAGGGAGCACACCAGTGTCAAAATGACATGTTCCACGGTCGATTCCACTACAACAAAATGATGTCGTTCTTATACTTGAAAATAAATATAATATTCTTATTTTAAGAGTTAATTTTGAAGTTAAAACATTTTTTATCATGGCTTCTCCTTCTCTTGTTCAACAATGTCTTGTGATACTTTGCGTACGTGTGCAATACTACTATTGCATCCGGAAATACTCTGAATGAGAGTACACTAGTAACGATGCGTCTTTGGCTACACTCGAGTGTGCGAGCACCAGTCAATACGTACGCAGTCGCACACTCGACTCGACTCGAGTGTACGGACACCAGTGCGGACTCTGGCTCGCTTACCGTCGGAAGTGAACGTGATCGGCTCGTCGGTATGCGAGTTGTAGACTAGAATCTTAATGCTAGTGTTAGGTGGGTAGCGCCCGCCCGAGCGCGCCGCGACCACGTGGCCGGGGTTGGACCGCTCGTCTGTGTGCTTGAACTTTTCTGAAAAGTTTTATTTTATTATTATCTAAAAATTCTATTTTGTATATGAAGTAATATTACAATTTAATGTGTAATCGTTTTTTGTGATTTGGAATACATTTCGCAAACGATACTTACTTCTTACATCGAGAACCATTTTCAAGAACGCTTTGTGCTCACTGTCGTAGTTCTTATTGCGAGTTCGGACTATGCAGTCATACAGCTTGTTCTAGGCATAAATTTTTTTTATTTTAGTTTGCATATTGATTATAAATGATTTTAACGTCTCTAGTTAACCAATAAAACGGACTTCAAAAAGTTCTATGAATCAATTCGTCAAAATATATTATAAAAAAACTTATTATATAAAATAAAAACAAACTGACATACCGTACTAGTGCGCTTAGCGACCGCGGGCACGCTGGGTATATTCTTGGGCGGCGGAGACGGCACCATCGCGCTCTCCCTCTTGTTGACAGCGGCGTACACCGGCGCGTCCCGCAGCTCCGTCTCGCCGTACAGGAAGTCCAGGGGGTCGTACTCCTCGTACACGCTGCCGGAGCCTTCACTCGGTACTGCATAGTCTAGGGCGTGGTAATGGGAATGTCTATTTTATACGAAAATAGTCTAGGAGGCTGACGTTAGTGTACGACTCCAAAAAACATATAAAATAGACACAGATGTGCATTTGTTACAATGATTAACACAAAATGGAGGTGATTTTATATACATATGTATGTTTATCCCATTTGAAATTCTAGCAATATATTATTGACCACACAAACCTTGAACAATCCATTATTTATTATTTGAACCATACACAATTAAAAGACACAGAAATGAAAAGAAATCAAAACCCAATGACAATACAAATGAATTTTATATCCAACGAGTAAGATTGCAAATTGTGTTCAAAATTCAAGAAAATATTTTTCAAATACAATGTTATATCTAGAAAGTTAGTAAATTTTCCAGATACTAGTTAAATTATTATGTTTATAATTATTTGCCATCAAACTCGCAATGAGAATGCGACACAGACCACTCACCCGAATGATTTTGTTCAGTTAGTAGCGGATCAAACGCTTCTAGCACACTGACTCTTACGCTACCTTGACCACTGCAGGACTGGCGGCCGAAGTCAATCAGATTTAGTGACTTGGGCAGACTGTCTAGATCATCGTTTAACTCGTTCAACTGGAAAAAAAATTCATATGTTCTCTTAGTTTACAAACAGTTTTATTATTAAACTACCTGTTACTTCGCCCTAAGGATCAAATGGAAATAACCAAGAGTTGTGACACATGACACATTCAAAGTGCCCACAGTTAGTCTGACCACAGGTACAGGGAGTTAGATAGTTACGATTAACTTGATGTAATATAGCATTCCTATCAGTACCAGTAGTCCCTAATACTAGCTGTTCAACCAGAAAAAACTCTTCAGGTTTACAATATTTGTATAGATATGATATTTATAATCTGTGTAAGAAAGAAATGTAGCAGTACTAGTGTATAAAAAAAGTTAAAAAGTAAATACTAACCTCTGAAGACCTCGATGTATTACTTTCCACACTATCTCTAGGTTGCTCCTTTACAACTGGTTGTATGTTGACATTGTTATTATTTTTATTGTTATTCAAACTTTGATTTGGCGTTACTTTAGCTTGGGGTGGATATGTTGGTAATTGATTTAATTGTGGATACATAGGTCTTGTTGGCCTTGTTATAAGGTTGGTAGTATTGTAATTGTATGCTGTGGTTGCCATGTTAGGTGGAGGATATCCTACATAAGGAGAAGGTGCTGCCATTCTAGTTTGTGTGTAAGGTATAGATGGTGCATACATTGGTGGATTAGTGACAACATATGTTTGATCTGGAGCAGGCAAGGGAGGGTAATATCCATAATTAGGCACTGGAACTGGCATTCCATAAGGTGATGAAGTTGGATAGGGTGGTATTGCTGCTGTATACGGAGGTGGGGGTGGAGGATAGTTATAGTTATACATAACATTGAAAGGGTATCCCGGTCTTTGGTTGTTTTGGTTATTCATTGTTGATTGATCTGGGTTTACTGTTTCTTCTGACTGTGGACCCAACCTGAAAGAATACATAGTGAATGAAAGTAAGGAAATTCTTTGCTTTTTTTTTGTAATTTTCTACGTAATTAAGAGGCTGGCATAGAGAGTGTCAATCAATCTGCACCTCAATCTCTGATCATTTAAATACACTTTGTTAATCTCTGATAGATTAACCAGCCTCTTAATTATGTAGAAAATTACAAAAAAAATGCAAACGCATAAAAAATGCATAAAAAAGATAATATTTAACAATAAGCAATCTCTTTAGAAGGATAATGACATATTTAAAATTTTAAAAATTGTATTTAAAGTGAAAAAAAAATGAGTTTACATACTTGTTGATTTGATCAATGTATTCTTTAAGGAAGGCATGAGAATCGTTTGATGGTGTTTTACTTGTAGGGCTTGTAAATGATATGAGATTTACTTCACTATTGGTATTTCTTGTTGGGCTGGTCCCTGTAGATCTGCAAAATTGAAAGTAATATTATTTTCAAAATAAAATGAAGCATGAAGTAAAGAAAATTCCATTCTATCAGCCACATATGTTATGTTTAATATAACACAGTTGTGTGTATTAAGTACTTTCAAAAGAAATTTATTTGTGCCAGCTGTTATATTGTCACTTATATTTATCATTACTTATCAAAAAAAATGATGAATCATCACATGAATTACAAGATTACAAACACAAAAACATTTTTAAATAAACACAAATTCACATATTTTGTAAAATATTATATTATAAATGTTAATAACATAATTATTCTTTATTAGTTTTCAATAATTCAAGTGGCAGCATTTCTATCAACTAGGTCTTTATCTACCTAGAGCTTTCCGAACTAGATGTTCGCCGCGGAGGTTTTCTTGGAGGCGGTGGCAGAGCTGGCGGCGGTCCGTCACTGTCTTCTCTCCGGCGAATACTGGCGCTGCTTGTATCACGAGCATTGTCTAGAAGATGATATTAAACTGATAACATAATCTAATCATAGCATAATAGCATCGATAATCTGATATATTTATACGATTATGAACTTTAATATACATAAATAAACTACAGAATATATTAAACATATATGTATATTTTTGATTAACACTTAAACCACTATCCACACAATTTACCACAAAATATTGTAATGAGTGCTCTTAAACCAACATCACAATTTATCTTATCAGAACAGAGATATGGAAATAATATTAAGCATTCCTTTGAGCAGGTATTGACCCCACACCATGTACAGAGTACACTACTATGATGTTATTCTATATATATATATATATATATATATATATATATATATATATATATATATATATATATATATATATATATATATATATATATATATATAATATATATATATATATATATATATATATATATATATATATATATATATATATATATATATATATATATATATATATATATATATAATATATATATATATATATATATATATATATATATATATATATATATATATATATATATATATATATATATATATATATATATATATATATATATATATATATATATATATATATATATATATATATATATATATATATTATTCTATATATATATATATAATATATATATATATATATATATATATATATATATATATATAATAATATATATATCATATACATATACATCTACATATACATATACATATACATATACCTACACATACACATACACATACACATAACATACACATACACATACACATACCATACACATACACATACACATACACATACACATACACATACACATACACATACACATACACATACACATACACATACACATACACATACACATACACATACACATACACATACACATACACATACACATACACATACACATACACATACACATACACATACACATACACATACACATACACATACACATACACATACACATACACATACACATACACCTACACACACACACACATACACATACACATACACTACACATACACATACACATACACATACACATACACATACACATACACATACACATACACATACACATACACATACACATACACATACACATACACATACACATACACATACACATACACATACACATACACATACACATACACATACACATACACATACACATACACATACACATACACATACACATACACATACACATACACATACACATACACATATATATATATATATATATATATATATATATATATATATATATATATATATATATATATATATATATATATATATATATTATTCTATATATAGTTTAAATAATTCCACATTACTGAAAGACTATCAGTGTGCTTGTTATTTTTTATTATAACATTTTACTGCAATGTTATTTATGTAAATCTTACATATACTTATAACAATAATAAGAATAAAAAACCAATATAAAAAAAAATATTATGTACACAGAGCTGTAAGTAAATTGCAGCAGAGCTATCTTTGAAGCCCTTTTGTCCCTCTGGACATGATAGAAAATTTTAGCTTTGTGTGTAGGCATAATTGGTAGGTATTTAGGATTATATTTAAAAGTAGTGTTATATTTTAAATATGATATAGATATTTTGATTGTCAGAAAACATTACTTCAATTTACTACACATTAGAAGCTTGACTGCTTTTCGCTCATATTAACATTATCTTATCATTCTTATTTTTCATGTTATAGTATTAAAATAAATTTAATTTTTTTTTTAATACATCACAATTTAAAAGAAAAGACATTTGTGTGTTAAAGGTTATTACCTAATTAATGATTTTATAAATGATAACATGCCTTGGAAATGAAATGCTCGCTCCAGTCTATTAAAAATGTCCCGCTGTGTTTCTTGCACTGGTTCTTTTCAGGTTTGAGGCATTAACTCTAGTGAACCCGTGGTAATGTTTTGGACATTAAAAAAAATAATCATGTATTCTTACTTTAAATAAAATTATTTGGATTGGAATTTGAATGCATTGCTTAAAGTTTATATTAGGATAATATGTCAAAATTTATATTAATATTCATCGCACACATATATAAAAAATAATAATTTAAGAAATTATAAACAGCTCATCTCTCTTACTTCCCGAATTTAAACAAGGTTAATGAACTTTATTTCCTGTCAGAAAGATAACCTTGTTATCAATTGTATTGTATTCAATTTGGTACATCATTACAATATTATTTAATGGGTTAAATTTTAAAAGCAAAAGCAAAATATTTAATACCATACTAAAGTGCAAAAAATATTTTGAAAAACTGTTTTTTAAATTCACACTTTTAAGAAGAACGGTTGTTCTTCTTAAAAGTGTGAATTAACTTTGATATTTTGAAATTGATTAATATGTACTTATACTCACAATAATTATGATACAATGAAAGCATACAAAACATAAGAAAAAGACCTTGGATCATCTTATCTACTAGAGTAAACAATATTACGTCAGTTACCTGAACTAGATAGTTGCTTCTGCCTTCGAAATTGATCCAATGCCAAACTTTCTAAACTAAGAGCCTGAGCCTTTTCTAAGTCCGCTTGAAACTGCAGATCGTAATCTGACATTATTACTTAGCTCTCAAGTGTCGTCTAAAATATAATTTCGAAAAAATACGTAGAACAGCATTTAAATATACATTGTTATGACCATAACATTTTCAACACAGCCACTAACACAAAACACTTCGGCGTATGTCAAGTAAAAATAATGTTCGGAAATAATCTTCAGTTGAATATCGTAAATCTAGTTTTGCATATACGAAAGTAAATATTCAGATGTCATACTGCTAAATTAAATATTTATTTTTATAATAAAATACGCAAAATTTTCAGCTGTATTGTTAACTTCAGATTCTCATCTTGCCACAGATTAATAATTTCAAAACAATATACAAAGATAACTCATTAATATAGAAAATTATAATAAAAAATGTTAGGTTAAATATTATCTGTTAGACTATACATAAATATTGTTTTTCTAATTTAAGCATATTAACATTAACTGCTATTTTAAGTTTATTAGAAAAATAATTTAAAGAATTAACTTATATGATATTATAAGTAAGCTCCATATTCTTAGGGAACTGTACCTTGAAAGGAACTAGTTAAACAAGTGCGAGTCGGACTCGCCCATGAAGGGTTTTGTAGCTGCAACTAACATAATATAATAAAGTTCCTGTTTATCGTTGAATCTTTGATACGTCTGTCGTATTTTATCACTTTGGAGGCGTCTCTCGCACAAACTATTCAATTTAGAAAAAAATTTGTTAGAAATCTCAATATAATTTGTGAAGACCATCCATAGATGGTGTATCTTAACACGTCTATATACACGGACGGGTTTGATAAAAAAAATGTTTGAGTTTCAGTTCTAAGTATAGGGATGTCCCAAAATTTGTTATTTTACTTTTTGTAAAAATCTAAATGCGGTTCACATAATACAATCTACTTACCAAGTTTTAACAGTGTAAATCTTAGTTTCGGAAAAAAGTGACTATAACATACGGATGGACAGACAGACAAACAACATGACGAATCTATAAGGGTTCCGTTTTTTGCCATTTTGCTACAGAACCCTAGAGTCTTTAAAGGAACACGTTGTTGTCCATCTGTCTGCTTGTCCGTCTGTCAAGACCATTTTTCTCAAGATATCAATTAGACAGGTCAATAGTTCCTTAGCGTATTTTATATATTAGAAGTATACTTTTTTTCAAGGAAATGGAAAATATCCAAAGTTGGAATTTTATAGGTGTATCATATAAAAAACCATTACAAACTTACATATGTAGTTATTATTTCATATATAATGAGTAGTATTAAGGGGCGCAAATTTAAGTTTGTCAACTTCAACAACAAAATTTAAGTTTGTCAACTTCAACAAATCCTACCTACTTTCTGTTAACGTACAATTATAAAATTGCCTTATACCAAACTCCTGCCTCTAACACTAAATAATAGTAATAACCCTAAAACGGTAAAATTTAACAACAATATTTTTTGATGTTGTTGATAAATGAACAATTTAACAATAATTATTATTATATCTAAAAAGATATTATCTAAGGAAGTGTAGGTATATTTAAATGTTTCCACAAAGTATTATTAGATCAGTTAAATCAGCTTGTAATGATCTCATACGAGTCTCCTTCATGACCAGGAATAGGTGTAATTTCAAACTACTCTGTATATGATTAAACTATCAGATGTAGAAAAATGTAGATGCATTTGTTTCATTGTTAAAAAAGAATGAATAATTATCATAGTACTTTATTAGTTTCAAGAGTTCGTCGAAGTTAAATAATATTTGATGGCTCGTAGACGATGGGAACAGTACGCACAACGTAGAAACAAAATCCCTCCCTACATAATATGTAACGTCTGTATGTTAATATTTTTATGAATTTTCTTGTTTTTTTAAAGCAATCAATTTTAGGGATTTTCTTGCTATCATTTTACGATTTTTTGATAAAGAAGATTTTTTCGTTGAAAATGCAGTAGAGGCCCGTTTTATTTTGATAGGCGATGTGTTTCTGGAAACTGTTTTAGTGGAAGCTTTCTGTATATCGTCCAATTGTGATGTTGTAGCTCTGTCTGGAATATTTATATTCTCATTCTCAGTTGTATATATATTTTTAGTTCTTCTCGTCCTTTTTTTAGCTCTTGTTGTTTTCTTTTTGTTTGTTTTATATTTCATGTTATCATTGAGCAAAGGAGCTTTCCCTTGAGCTATTAACTGAAAATATATTTATTCAAATATATGTAGGTAACAATTAAAAAACTGAAAATGAATACAGTAAAATAAATTATTGACCTGTTCATAGAAAACATCTTCCGCATCTTGGCGATTACAAAAGTCTAGTAGCTTATTGCACACTGTTCTAAGATTTTTGATCTTTTGCTTTTTTTTCTTTCCAGCTAAGCACCGATCCATTGCATCCAAACGAAGAGTTCTAAATGTCACAAAATATTACAAAAACATAACATGGAATGGCCCATTCCAACAATTTATAAATATTGTCCTATATTCGACAAATAAAAAAAGATTTTTTAGGCTACAGTACGCACAACGTTTATTAAGCGAATTGATATTAAGACACTAATACTTAACTATATAATTAAACCACTAATTAAACCAGCTCAAAATGGGAGTATTGACAAGCTATAAGCATTTAACTAATTAATACTTTAATAAATTTATTATTTAACTATAATTACATCAAAATACATACTTGATCACTTTAGGCTTGCTGAAAATATCATCTTTTTCATCTAAATTTAGAGAAGTGTTCCAAATATTTTTAAAAAGCTTCCTACGGTCTGCATAGCTTTCCTCGGTTGACATCAGTTGATCCATCTGTGTACGATACTATCGTGTTATTTTTTCATCGAAATATTAAATTACTTTTATTGTACTACGTGTATGTTGAAATATTGTATTATATATATTGCTGTTAGTTTTTCATGTTCTTTGTATGTTATCGGTTCATTCTGATGAGATTTATTGACATCGATGACATTTTAATTTTTAATACATAGATACGCATTGATGTACAAAATGTATAGATAATATAATATCGGCCATGAATTTTAAGGAAAAATCATATACAATGTAGCGCAACAGGTTGGGATCCGAGCGAATAGCGTATAAGTCTTCAGTTTTGTCCTCAGTTGGTGGGCGGCATTCAAACATATAACGCACTTTGTATCGGAGTTATATGAGATTTATAAAGTTTCCAAAGGTTTACCTACCTACCTGACCTACTCTCTACGAACTTACTAAATTATAATATTCTACTTACTAGAAAATTTATCAAGGCAATAATATTAAAAACTTATTGTAATAAAATCCATAAAAATGGCAAATATCTATGATCCTAATGCACTGTGGGTGGCTCTAAGCGAATGTAGCGACGGAAATCTTTTTAACGTTTATCCTAAATTATTGGCGGAGCTTCTTATGCAAGAGGATGCAGCGAGGCTGGAAGGCGACACGAGTGAGGCTGAGAAGCTGGTCCTGCCAAGTGATAAGGAATGGAGACTCACTCAATATTTCAATCTTGTAGCTATGCAGAAAAATTTGGAATTAGATCAGCAAGTATTTTATTCATCGGTAGTTAATCTATTAATGTGGGGACGTTGTTATCTTAATAATGGATTGCAAAGTGACAATTTATTGTTAGTGATATATATAAAGGTAAAGCCTCTAATATGATTTTAAATTATATATATATATATATATATATATATATATATATATATATATATATATATATATATATATATATATATATATATATATATATATATATATATATATATATATATATATATATATATATATATATATAATTTAAAATTTACATAATCTAAGACAAGGCACTGACATAAATTCAAAATATAAAGTGCCTATGTTAATCGTTGACCAGATTTACATGTATGACCGTGAACTTTTGCCACTTATAGCTTTCCTGCGTGTTTCACCTGTACAATGCAATTTATAGTGCTATATTGAATCTTGATTATAATTATATAATATTTTATAACATTTTAGATTAACATGTACCTACGTCTGCTTAAAAAATGTTGTAAAATGATAAAACACATTAAAGTGTATCATAATTATATGCTAGTAGTTACTGGCACACGGACTACATAATTAGGAAGTATAGAACTAAGCACAATTTAAAATATGAAAGGTTCATTCTAAGTTACATACACATTCATCACACAGCTCAAAAATGTAATTACTTACAAAATATCTATATATAATGTCTGTAGGACTTGTTAGGAATACGTTCAAATATATATAATAAAACTAGACATTCTTGCAACTATTTAAACTGTGCCATAGTAATCTAGCTTACGATTGCGTGCCTCATATCAGTATGGTTACATACAATAAGTTAGGTGATTGCATGAACCAATTTCTCAAGACAAGAAAGTGTTATACGAGTTGATGTTGGAGGCCATTGTGTAATTGTTAGTTAATTGATTCTAAATTGATTTTTTCTATATGAGTGACACAAACAATGATTAACATTGCTAATTAATAAAGTCAGGTGTATTGAGACAACCGCAACGATAGCGTAACCAAATAACAACGAGGAAGATAAAATTAAAGATATAAAATCTTACTTTTATTTACTAACCGGCTACTTACAATGATTACAGTTTTATAATGTTTTAATTACATATTAAAATTTTATTTACCTTGTTAAATCTAAATTACGTATAATTATATCTGAGGCCATTGTGGTGCAGTTGAGCATCGTCGGACACGATGGTTGTGGGTGAGGTTCACGCTGGAGGAAATTAATTATTTTCATTTTCCCACTCTGGCAAGATGAAGTGCTCGACTTCCACCACTGAATACGAAATAGCAACAGCAGAAGGCGAAGGTGTCACTATCAGATCACTTTACCTACCGTAAAGAAATCTTTACGCATTTAAATATCATTTTAATACTTAAACATATACACAATATATGTACATATTTTACAGCCATATTTATTTTTACAGGTATTCATGAAATATATTATTTATGACATGAATTTAACCTCCTGGCCGATATTGTGTAATGATAAAAAAATATCTGTCAATTCGTTTCCTATCAAATTTTGTAAAATATCAAGCGATTTTTGTTAGATTTTAGTTTATAATATATAACTTATTTGATTTATTTTAGAAAAGTATTATGTTTTTAAAATGTAAAAACTTTGCCCATTTTCTAAAAGCTTCAGTAGTATAATAATGTAGTTTTAACAATGACCTCTTACAATTTTCATGGATAAAAGAAATGATTGATGGACCTAGTGAGATAAAAAAGTAAATATCAACTTATGAAATGTTTTGGAATTACTCAAAACTTAGCAATGTATACAAAGATGATAGGGTATCTTAACATTTAACTCTCTCTACCATTCTTCAATAAAAGAAATGAAAGCTATAACAAACAATTAAATTTAGGTATAAAGTAAACTTTAAACATTTCTCATTGATTTCTTTGTTTTTAGAGAAGAAAATGTCAAAAAAGAGAACATCATCATGGAGGAGGTCGCCGAAGAATGGGCACCATGGAATCTGGTTATAACTACAAAGAACCCCAATGCACCTCCACCAGTCTCTGTTAAAGCTGCCACAGGGCCAGCCTGGGATATCGGACAAGTATGCATTATTACAATATCAAATGTGTTGAAAGATACTTTTATGCTTCAATAAGCATAAAAGTATCTTTAATTAAATGTCGTAAATTAAAAAAATTAAACTATTTAAAAGAAGTATCATTCAATAATGATACTTTTTTTTATAAATGATTAATTAAAACTAAAACATGTAACAGCATATTTCAGTCTTTTTAAATAGTTTAATTTTTTTAATTTACGACATTACGTTGAAAGACTTCCATTGTACAAGCATACCTACTTATATATTGATACTTAATTTTTTTAAAATATTATAATATTCGATATTTTAATAGGTGTTAAAAGCTGCTAGGCTCCTCTGCAAACCACCATTGGAGGTTCACTTTGAAGATGAACAAGAAATGCGTCGTGTCTATTCTCTTATCTACGACGTTTTTAGATGTAAGTGCAAATTATAATTAAAAACTAATTTCATGTTTTTAAAGACAAAAGCCAATATGATACCATCTGACATCATATAAATATAAATCCAGAAATTTTATTATACAGCTATAAAGTGTCAATGTTTTTATTGTCGCGTTATTCGAATTTCGTTCGTGACTTTTTTGTCGTGAATCACTAAACACGACTATCGTAAAGCTCTGAATGCCCTTCTTCTGATAAAGTGCCCTAAAATGTGAGTTCCGGATAGCGGGAACATTTGCAAGTGAGTGTCATGGCAGTAAAGCAGGCGCGTGAACGGTAACTGCTGCAAATTACCTCACGCGATCTTTGAAAACTAGTTTACGAGGCTTCGTAAACATTATTTAACTTTTATCACAAAACAAATCATTTTCATTGCATCACGATAAGCATAGGCGTTTCAAATAAGCTTATGTAAATTATGTAATTATTTTCTCTTGTTAGTGTAATGACTCTAGTTCTAGTTTCCAGTTTACTTGAAATAGATTTAAGATATCATCATATCTAACATACAACATCTAAAGAAACATAAATGAAAAATTAAATAATTTAATATATAGTCACATGAAACATATGAACAAAACTAATAATATGATTGATTTTTGAAAAATATTGTCAGTCTAGTTTACCTATTAGTTAGACTGAAATTCCGGTTAGATCTTTTGTAAGTTAGTAGATAAGTAACAAATATATATGAATACGTTTTTAAAATTGTGTTATTATTGTATAAGCTGTTATATAGTTTATTTGGTAAAAGCAGTTAATATCTACTTGGTCTTACCATTAATATTGTTCCAAAGTAAAACATATATTTGATTGTACGTAAGATTTATTACTATTACAGTTTGTTAGCCTAATACATAATAATTAGCTTAATACTGCATGTATTAAGCTTATTATTATGTATTAGGCTATTAAGATTAAAAGATTAAAATAAAACATATATAAAGCTTATTTATACAGTCCTTTAAACGTTGAGGCCAGTTATCAAAAGCAGCAAGGAGCACTCTTTCTATGGTAGAACTCGTCACTGCCAATCTATGTTTGTATGGATTGTTCTATGGATGTATGTATTGTTTTAAGGACTCCTAATTAGCATGACGTTTAGTTTCCAGTCACCGTTACACCCGTCACAGTCACTGTCACAGTCACAGTCACCCTTGCTCTCCAGAACTGATCATAATCCAGTGAATAAAGATCAGGACTAAATGATGAATAGTCTTCAGCTCTAATGAAGTCCGAAACGTTAGTTTTTAATCGATATTGGGTGGGTCGAGCTTTATGACCCGCCACCGTGTTTTGCTGACATTACCATTCTTGGTAATTGAACATGGTGTTGTAATTCTGTCTGTCACAAACAGTGGAGGTTTCATTGTCTCATCATTCAATATATTGGCACGAAAATAAGAAAACACATTGAACAATCCGAGACAGTGGCACATTGTCTGTACTGTAAACAAGACGATTGTGAATTCGCTTTCCGCTGGAGAAGATGAATTATAATAATATTCTCGATGCACTGACAAGACAAAGCACAAAAGTTAGGCTTAAATTTCGCTGCTCAGCAAGCATAATCTTCAAAATCAAACTGAAAGTGGACAACGGAGTGTTATACCCTGAAGAGGTTCCCTTTGCCTACCTTGGTATATGCATGTATACAGTGACAGACTGACAGCAAGGATACAGTATGAGCTGAAAGAATAAAGCGTGCAAATGATCTTATCTGCAAAGTTTAAAATTAATAAAATATTTATATATTTCAGATAAATCAGTATTAGACCAAGCTATCGAAGATATTGACTTTTTCGGTGACTATCCACAGGTAAATACTTTAACAAATTATTGACTTCAATGTATATATTATTTTGTTTTATGATTTTTGTACAAAATATAAATATCTGAAATATTTATAATTTCTACCGCCATTATTATCCCACCATCTCCTTTTGATCTACCTAATTTCCATATTATACATACATATGTATGTATGTATCCCTCTGAATCTAAAGATCATATAGAAATTGAATCATTACGTTTAAAATCAGCGTCGCGTTATACGCAATAATTCAATTCCCAAGCGGAGTAATTATTGTATTTTAATAATTTCTGTTTCCTCTTTCTGGTCAAACTAAGCACGGCGTTAAATTCTATCAGTTTATACGCAATTACTCCAATCTTTAGCTACGCCTATACGTCTATACTATAGAAATCTAAATTTTAAATTTGTCTAAAACCAATATCCATGTAAGTACTTTTTGTTTCTACTCAAAGTAAGTAGGTACCCACCTACTTAAGAATAAGATGTTGTCTCTAAAAATTCTTCTTAGTTACATTTTGTTTAAAAATGCCAGTATATTTTAAAATAGTTTACTTTATAGCTCAATCTAGCCATATTCATATTTTGCCCAATAATCTTTAAGCCTGTGTTCCGTTGGTATTCCATTTAGGTTTATTGCGCTCCTGAACTTGTGCTTATATTTTATCGAAGGTTATTTGTATTTGTTATCTTGCAAGGTTGCAATGAAATATCATTACCGAAAGGCCATAACTTTTAAAAGCAGATTCGACAAGATGTAATAGCAAAAAATATAAGTCATCTAACTCATATTATGGCATTTTCGTGACCAAAACCATTTCTTTTTCTTTGAGGACGCTCACGAAAACGAGCTTTGTATTTATGAGGGTTTATTTTCGCAAAAAAATCAGCATTGGTAGAGTTTCAATCTGATAAACATAGGTTCGATAAATAATAACACGGTGCTTCGTGTGAAACGACATTCAAATTTCGATGCGATCGACTGGATAAAGCGCTTTACGTGCCGTGATAATTATTTGATATTTATCTACGCTTCTTGGCTCTTCTTTGCTTTTTGTCATAAAAAAAATTTTAATTATTATACGAATAGTTTTTTAAACACATTTCATTATGGTGCTGCGGAATCGTTGTAATACATTTTTTATAATATCTACAGTTTGTTGAACATCGACACACGTTATGGTTATTTCTAATGGAACTAGCTCGCCGTCGTTGGATGGCTCGTGCTCGAAACGAGGTAGAACGAGCTACACGACTCTTAAATCAAGCTGGGCACCCGTTTAAAGATGTTGAAAATATTGTATGGGAGCAGAGAGTACACTTTGCCGCAGCGATTGCTAGAATACGCATTAAAAATAAAGCGTTCACGTAATAAATATTAATAATTATTATATAATATTAATTTAAAGTAATATATTTTTTGTAATTGTAAAACAATATTTATAAAATATTTCAGGTTATCTGATCTCCTACCGAACCATTTACGGGAAGAACGGACAGCGTGTGTCAACAAGGACTCGGTAACCGGTTGGGTTAATACGTTCAAAGCAAAGTAAATATTAAAAATGTTTTATTATGTATCTATTTAAAAGAAAATTACTTATGAATATACCCTTTGTCTTTAGAAAAGTTGCATTACTAATCAAACGACTTTCGGATCTGGGATATACTTATAGTAATTCACGCCAACTATGCGCTGGAGAATATAGATTTGATCGAGTGTGTCCTAGGTTTGTAACATTATCTAAATGGTACTATTATTTTTCCATCATTTTAATGATGATATTTATTATTTGTATGTTTTAGATTTATAACAATACGTCCACCAGACAATGTAAGCGTTGGAAAAATAGATCTAGTTAAAGAAGGTGTAATTGTTTTACAGGTAATTATGATTATTCAACACATGAAATGTAAATAACTATTTTCTATCAGTTGTTCTGTAATAATGTTAACTTAACTTAACCATAACATAACAATTTTTTTTTGTATTACTATTTGGTGTTTTGGTTATTGACAAAATATAATTTAGTATTATTGAATGTGTGTGTGTGAGTGATTACCTGCATATTTATTCATAATTAATTTCTCATGTAAATTATTTGAATGAATGTAATAATTGTGACGTTATTAAAGGTACCGATGTGTTTTTTCTCAGACAGTGTGTGTCTTTATCCCGCACATTGAAGAAGTGGCGGAGAAAAATTATTGTTGTCAAGACATTGCATGTTGAGTAGCGGAACTCAACACTGTGCTTTGTCTACCAGAACGGAAAAATTAAAATAATTCTTTCATCCGACTAGAGATCGAACCCACGACCATCGCCTTTACAATCAGACGATGACTCACTGCGCCGCGACAACGACAATCAATGTTTATATTCGATACGCCATTACTGCAGTACAGAACAGATCAATGTTATTGTATAAAGTCATGATATATAAATAATCATATTTTGACAGGAACGTGAATTCTGCGAAGGCGCATCGACTCTATGCCGGGCGCTACGCGTGAACTCTCTACGCGGCGTAGTAGCGCAAACGCACGCGTCATCACCTCGGTGCTCTGCGTATTTGGCCGCTCAGTTGAAAGAGCTAGCTGCTGTACTGAAAGCTGAGACCCCGGCTGCTCCTGCCACCCCCGAATTGGGAAAGCTTGTGGTGTTTGGAGCTGGGGACAAGTAAATTTATTTATATAAGTTTTTAAATTATAATTATCGTAACTTATGTGCTCATGGGTTTGAGTTAATAAATTGTTTTCTTCGTACTGGTAAGAAAGCAAACGCGGAGTTGTTGTCGGCCTCTCAGGACAAGTCTTCAAGGCGCATTGCTATATATTTTTATTCTATTTAAAAATATATATTAAATTTGTTTTGGTATCGATTATAATCTATACCCGATAACATATGTTAAAATAACATAAAATTACAAATCCTAGAGTTGAAAGCTACGTTTGTGCTCTACGGGAGCTCGGTATTGAAGCGTCAGAGCTGCCACAATCGACTGCAGCAGTGTGTGTCCTAAGTGATCCAGTTCACGGGGACACGCCATTGGTGGCCAGCGCACTTGATGGGGTTGTAGCAGCGTTAGCCACTCCACCGAACTCCTATTCAGCTGTTACCGATCCTATTGACTTGGTGTGTGGAAGGGGAGGCGATTTAGCAATGCTTGAGGTATAAATGAATTTTCGGTCCTATCACACACTTCATGAATTATTGCGCATTTTGAGCAATCTAGTTATTTATTATTATTTTCAGCATTCGTGTTTTTTTCACAAATAAAATCCTAATGTCAAAATACTGTTCTACGCTTTTCGTCTGAATTTGAAACGTTTCGTTTAGAATAGCAAGACTCTACACTTTTTTCTTTAGAGAGAGGGAAAGTTCTTTTATCAGTAGCTGTCCCACTGTATCATAATAGCAATAAAAGAGTTGATATACAAAAATTCACTCATTCACAGCCATCGCGATCAGCTTGTCATATTGTACCGGCGTGGTTATCAATAACCGCCTCATGTAATTTAACTCTAAATCTATATCCACTGGTATTTTTTAAACATAGATAATATTTTTAGATCTTAACTGAAACTGAAATAGACTCTAGCGGTAAAGCAAGAGTACAGTCTATATTAGAAGAACAGAAAAAAACATTGAAGACTCTTTTGTCCAAACCACAGGTTAGACTAATGTTGAATAATAAATAGTATAGTATAATTATATCAATTTATTAATCTGTTATTTCAAATATTTATTTACCAGATCCAATTAATCTTGTATGAAACGCATTCAGCTTTGGAAGCTGAAAACGAAGCTCAAGTGACACGTGCTGTGGCGGAAGCGAACAGACTTGCGAGAGAAAGGCATGCGTTGCTTAAAAAGAAACACAGGGACCATGTTAGTATATTTAGTAATAATAACGAAAGAATTTTGAATAGAATTTTATTTAATGAAGGTTTGATACTTAATAATATTGAAAATAATGTCATCAGACTCCGAAACACAAGGAAACAACTGAAGCTGCAATAACAGACTCTTGCACATCATTAGACCAAACTAGCTCACGATCTGATCTCGATAAGGAAGATAGTGAAGAAGAAAAAGAAGATTGTGTCACTTATCGTTCTCAAAAGAGACCAATGTCATCTCCACCAACTACAGCTAGAACAATGTCAGAGAGCGGAGAAACTGCTATGAAGAAACGAGCTGAGAGTGCAGATGTAGGCTGGCGTCCAGTACAGAACAAGGCTAGACCTATCCCCGAAATGAAAGAAATTGAAAACGATCCTGTGCCTAGAGACCCGGATAAGGATAGCCCTGATGTTGCTGTAAGTTGAGGATGTCTTGTGTTTTGTAATATTGTTAACTGTATTTTTTTTTTCAATACTCATTAATATGAAATATTGTACTCTGTAAATTATTAATATAAATACCTTACAATATTTATTTCGTAGGTACCGGACTGTGATTTATTTGAACTTCAAATGCTTCCTAGTCTCGGAAATGGTCTGGATATTAATTACATCCTTGACCGGGACGGATGCTATTTGGGGCTCATACAGCGAAAGGTAAGCTACACACATTATTTATATAACTCTAAATCTCTACAGACTGCTCTGCTTTATTGATTTTATCATGTTTTCTATGATTTATGCTTAAAACGATGTAAAGTTTTATCTAATAAGTCTAAATCTAATCTAATAGTTTCACACTACTTCCTGCACAGCAGGGTCATTATTCGCTCAATTAGGAAACATTACTCGACGTCGTCAAATTTTCTATATCATCATTTCTTATAGTGGAAATCGAACCCACAACCATCTCGTTTACAGTCACGATGCACGTCACAATGTGGCTCGACGGCCTTATTTTGAAATTTACTTTTAAATTACTCATGATTCAATTAAAATATAAAACAAACCCGACATTACACAACAAATACACGCCTAAATAAGACGGTATGATATATATTACGTCAGTCGCACAGGAGATCACTCGGCTAGACGCCAAGTACATGATACGGGTGGCGGAGGAGCGCGGCCTCTTCGGCAGCGCGCCCGTGCAGCGCCGGAGACGGAACGAGCAGCCGCAGGTGGCGCCGAGGAGGAGGCGGAAGAAGAATGTTACTTTTGAGGCCAGTTTTTCTATCAAACTATTTGCAGGAGTTATTAGAGGATATTTGTATATTATAGTTATGACAGGCTATAAACTGAACATAAAGTTATTCTGTTTTATATTGTAAAAAAGGTTTTCCCATAAATTACAAAATGTCGACTTAGGACGTTTTCACTATAAAGATACATTATACCTATTATTTTGAGTGAATATTTTGTATAATGATTTACTCGGCTATGTTAGCCAATATGTAAAGAAATATTAGGCATTAGAAATTAATTACTACTACTAATAAATGGTTTCCGAAGTGTTTTGAGCCTAATGATGAGTAAAGAAAAAACTTATAAAGTAAAATTTAGAATCCACATATAATTCAGTAAACAAGTAGGAACGGCAAAAGAATATATCTAATACGTAAGACATACCGAAAATACTAAATATTTTCGGTCTGTCCGTTATGTATTAGATATATTTTTTTCTATATGTAAAATATATATTAAAACAGCCCCTATCATCCAATCCTCCCAATAGGTAGAACGTGTGGCAGCTCCTACATACGCGTCGCTATGTCGCTCGCGCCGCAGCTCCGCGCCCGTGTGCCTCTACGAGGCCGGTGAGGGCCTGGAGCCGGTGCGCGTGTGCTCCAAGCACGCGCGCCGACACGCCGCCGCCGCCGCGTACACGGCTGCGTCTTGTACCTGCGATGCTAAACATCGGTACGTTACCTTTTCACTTGTGGTACTAGTACTTTGTGTTAGCTTGAAATTAAAATAAATTTTGTTGGCCAGATTTATCAATTTAGAAATCGACAATAAATATTGTCGGTGGTAATCTGTATCTGAGAGCATTTTGCAATAGTAAAATTAGTAATTAAAATGAGCATTTGTTATTTGATGTAAAAAAAGCAAAAAAGTAAAAGGATATATTTAAATAGAAAATTAATTTTTCACATGTAATTAAAATTGAGAAATATATCATTAGAATTAAGTGATAGTACAGTTCCATATTTAAATTTTGAGCAATATAAAGACACGGATATTTTTCTTCTTCGGCTTATTTAACAGCACTGAGTGAGTGAACGTGTCGAATTCGTTGCGAATAGTACTCGAGCATGTAGGCATGTATACGTGTGTGCCCGCAGGCCGCAGCACCGGGCGCGCCGCGCGTCCGCCGACGTGGCGGTGCAGCGGCCGACGTCGCCGCCGTGCCGCCGCCCCTTCCCGCTCGTTGTGCACGACTTGCGTCTCAAAGATGTCATGTCTTACAAATTTGTGGTTTAATACGTATAAAACTTAGCTCTTCTGGTGTCACATTTATTACATTCATTGATTAATTATTATTAATACCTATTACAAAATATATTTCGCAATATCGATTTTCAACCTAAGACATCGTTGATAGCTAAGATTTATATATACATATATCTATAAAAAAAATATATAAACTATAAAACAATGTAACGACGGATATATTTTTAATACATTTTTTCCTATGAATAAATAAAATACTTTAACTGATGGACCTTTTCATTGAAAATAAAACATCATGATTTGTATAAATAAAACAAAACTTTATTCATCAGAAGGCCAAATAGTGGCTTAACAATATTATAGGCGTGACATATTACAATACAGTTTAACATTAACTAGAGCATTCCAAATCCCTTGGAGTAGCTAATGGCTTTGATCAGTCTGTCGGCTAGCTTGTCTCTCGTCGAGTACTCGGGCAGCAGCAGTACGTTGAAGCACGTATGGGCGGCGGGCAGGCGGTCGCAGTCGGGGCCGTTCCGGGCGATCACCAGCTTCAGGTGGCTGAGGCCGCCGACCGGCACGCGGTCCGACCCGGTGGTGAACTGCAGGAGCTTGCGTTTGTCCTCTAAGGAGAAGCCGTGCACGATGGTCCAAAAGTCCTTTATAGTCTGGGAATCGGCCGTGTAGCCGCCGTCGTACTCCGTTGATTTCTCTAATTCGTTGAAGTCGAAGTTCTGGAATTAGATTATAATATATATATGTGTGTAATAAAGTGTGTGTTCGTCGTTTGTTTGAGTGCATAAAATCTTTAAGTATAATGAATTTATTTTTATGAGAACGGGAGATAAGTGTAGCAAGGGGCGACAGCCAGTGAGATCTCACTGGCTGTCGCCCCTTGCTACCAGGCTCGAATATGTTGATAAATCGACTTGCAATACAATTTGTTTAATCATATTTAGCTCCTTACTGCTGTTTAGTACTTAACATGTTTGAATACGTATAGCATTTGTCATAGTGACTATCAAATACAAAACATTTTTGTACATAATAGTCACATACAAAATATTTTTAGTAATTCTAAATTTATACCATAAGTAGCTCACCTTACTCCCACACACGAGGGTCTCCACCTCCTCGGGGCGGAACAGCGCGCCGAGCTGGCTCTCGTCCGTCACCATCACGAAGCCGCGCCGGAAAGCCTTGAACTGCGTCTCCACCGACTTGTTCAGGAGGAAGTCCGAGTACAGCACTACGAACTCCTGGGATATTCATAAAAATATAAGCGAGACTTCCTTAAAGACCATCTGAAGTAATTTTTTATTTCACGCACATTTCCACATAGCAGGGTAAGAAGAGGGAACCTAGTTTTAAGACTGCGCTCCCCATTTTGCGCTGATTCATCGAAACATTAAGTATTGAAAATCAACATCATGCTTTACCTTCTTGGCCGAATCGAGCCCACCCACGAATGGGGATCGAACCCACGAACCACGACGCCCTTAATGCGACCCTTAATGCGTTGTAATCAATAGAAAACTTACTATGGTGGTTGTCATGGTAGGTATATCAGGTTCATGCTATGAAAATATTGTATTATGATTTATGATGAGTTATTCCGAACATGGGTACAAATTATCAAGAAAATCAGGTAACATTTTTTTTTTACATTTGATAGATTAATCAATTTGATTAATTGATTGATAAAATCACAGATTGATTACAAGTCATCAACTGTTTGATTCAACCATTTTCATATTGTAAGTAAGTAATATTATAAATATTTTAACAGAACACATACAATATCAATAGAAGATATTGTAGAACCTCCTTTAAAACCATTACCTATTTATATGCATTTTATATTCTAATATAAAGGAATTAATATTTTTTAAAAGTATAAATTAATTCAAAAAAGGACCTGTTTATTTTCCTGTGTTACAAATACATTATCACCATTTTCTTTTAGATCATGGAATATGTTATTGCCGAATACATCCGTGTAGCATATCCTGAACGTTTGATAGTAAGCTTCCTCCAGATCACTGCCGGTGTACTCGAGCATGTCCTTCAAACCATTATATAGTGTCTGTAAAAAATATTAAAATCACTAAAAATTGTAATATCGATATTTTTATATTAAGTTCAAAGAACAAACAGATATAGAACTTAACTATATAAATCTAGTAACTTACAGCATTCCAATCGGCTATGTCTTCAAAAGAACCTTTTTTCCCCATGAGCTTTCTGTACACAACCATGGGAAAGTTAACAGCCAATATAATATTGTTATATATTGCAAGACCTAAAACTATTCCGATTAATGTGAACTGAGCTTCTGTTTCAAACGACGTTGGGTTAAACCTGAAAATATTTAATAACACTTTGTTAGAAATTTATTCCTTTGTTCCACTTCACACTGTATCTTGCATATAGCACGATATAATTCCGTACTTTGCTTTCCACCCAATGTCGCGACGATATTGAGTGACTTTGTCTTGCCAAAGCGGAGAAATGAGATTCATTCTCCTAAGGAGGATCAAATTCATAACCGATGTCTCCAGGCCGACACTTTTAATAGCACTTTCAAATTTCTTTATGAGATGTTAAAATTTAATTATTGCTTACTATTAAGTTGTTTTGAAGATATAATTTTACATATTACTATCACTAAAATTAATACAACCCTAAAGATTAGCTGTGTCGTGTAACTTGATTATTACATATTACAATTTTTTATGAAAACATCTCACACTAAAAAACGTTAGACATATTTTTATAAATTTCTATTACAAATTATAGTGGCACGATATTTTTTTTAAATACCTACCACACAGTGCTCTCATCGGCTCGCTGTGTGAACATGCCATAATCAGGATTGAATATCTGTTCGACGACCAGCTGGAAGAACTCCTTGCTGACGCCGCCCTCGTCCACGCCCTGCTCGCCTTCGAATTCCACTACGAGTTGCTTCTTGAGGTCCAGCGCGCGCTCCATTGCGATCATTTCTAGCTGTAAAAAGGAGGTCGGTCAAATATAGATTAATGCAAAGGTAGACTTTTAATACAGGTGAACCTAATAGTTGTACTAAAGGGGGCTCACCTCGACCAGAGCGTCGTCGATGATGTGCGAGCGGCGCACCTTGAGGCGCAGGAAGGGCATGGGCGGCGCCGCGCCCACCACGGCGTGCAGCAGCGACACGCGCCGCTCCGAGTACATGCGGATGCGGTTCTCGTAGTACAGGCCCAGGGACTTGGTCGCGGCCGTCAGGATGAAGGGGTACTTCAGGAACGAGAATTTTTTACCTGTCGAATTCGGTTTTCTTACAACTAAACAAACTATCAGACGAACTATGTCTAGAATTCTAAAGTATTGGCAAGGTTAGGCAACTTTGCCAAACGCGTAATTGTACCATTAAGATTTTTATTTTCTAGAAATAAAATTAAATCATCTTTTTTTTTTAAATAACACAATTAAATTGTCAATATTTGTTTAAAAGTTTTGATAAAATCGTAAATGTTGTGTAATCAAACAAGAATTTAACGAACAACAATATAAATAATCTACTTTTGTTTAATGTGACTGTTAACATAATCTTACCTATTTCAGTTTTACAATTAGCTAAGTCTATATCCATTTCTATAGTATCACTGAGGGGCTCGTTGTAGAACTCCTCGAATGGCAAAAAGGGTTTCCTAGCATCTAATACATTTATGTCTAATTCAATTGCTGAAAATATGAAAAATAAAAAATTATTGAATGTGCAAACATGTTTTTATTCATTGTATATTTGTTGTATATTTTGTATTTTTATAATAACTTGTTTTTTTTTTTATTTAAGCAAGGTAAGAATACCCGCTCAATTATCTGCGTAACGGAAATAATAAAAAATATGTATTAAATTCTGTGTCTTAATAATCTATGCTCTGTACTCTATGGTATATTCATTAAGTCATTGAAATGTACATCTAATAAAAGTTAATCAAGTATAAAGTACTCATTGATTCAATTTAAATGTTTCAAACCAAAATGTCTGTATACAGAATAACATGTTTATAATGGTTATTACTTACCTAAAGGATCATCTTGCTGTGCTTGTTTCGAGTTTTTAATAGACGATAAAGGATATAAATGATCTAAAGCATCCCCTAGAGGATCTAATTGGCTGGCAATGACCACCGGCTCCTCTCTCAACGTGTTGGGCTCCATCACGCCCGCTAGCATGTTGGCATAGTATACTATCTGAAATTAATGTAATAAATATTACAACATTTTTATATTTTGGAGGGAATTTGGGGGTAGGATATAAAAGAATATTCCTTAACATATCCTAACTGTAGATTAATAAATAGTAAATGTAAGTAGTCAGTCACTGCAAGTCAATGTATTCTCTACTCTCCACAAACTGAGATGAGTTCCACTATCCTATGTACATATTCTCGTAAATGACATAATACACATAATAGAGCAATGTGTATTCGCAATTACAAAAATCAAAATCTTACGCGTTTTATATACACTTAGTAGAAAAACGATTATAACATAACTAAAATTGAATATGAAAATCAAAATACCTTCATTAATTTTGTTGCCATGGTGACACTTTCGTCGTCTTGAACTTGGAAATTTCTAGAATAATTTGTTGATATGACTCTCAATGTGATTAGTTGTTGTAATGTTTCTAATATGTGACGGAGACTCTCTTTACAATGCTGGGCCCATACTCGAGCTAATTTTGCTTGGCCTGTGGAAAATATTAAACTTATTAAGTTAAAAAGGTTTTCTTATCTACTGATGGATATCATTAATATTCTAGGATAAGAGTTTATTCATTAATAAAAGAAGAGCTTTTATTTTTTATACATAGTACTATAAAGTTTTTTGTTTTTGTATTTGATTCGACCATAACTTTATTTCTAACAATAAAAAAAAGAAATTAAATTAAGACTATTGCTGATCTTTTAATTTAGTTATATTGAAACAACTTTCAAATATTATAGTAAAAATTTGAAAAAAAAGGAAAATTTTATGTTACTTTAATATTTGAACACTCAGAAATTTATAAATTTTAGCCGATTTTTTACTTATATGTGTCGTTATACCTTTGGAGTAATCATTCTGTTTTGTTACTTGTTATAAACTTTGATGCATGATATTTATATCTTTTTAATTTAATCCATTATTTTTTTAGTCTGTTTTAATATTTCAATTAATCTCATAGATTTTCGATAGAGTTCGGTTAATAAGGTACTGTTTCTTAGTAGTAACCACTCGGTAACCGGCATATTTTAAATAATATATTTATATATTTACTCGGCGTATACATTATTTTATTAAAGGGTAATGCTTATTGCTTCTATTGTTATTAAGGAATAGGGAACGAATCCACAACCATAGTGCTGACAGTCTGGCCGCGATACCACTTAAAATTAGCACATAATTAAAAAACTATATTAAACATGTTGTACCTACCTTTGACAGGTAAATGTTCAGCAGCATGGCACAAAGCAGGCAAGGCAATTTCCAAGTAATCATTGCAACCTAAATCTGGCACTTCGAAAGCAATAACAAAACAATTCACTGCATCCTCCATACTCATATTTTTAGCTATTCGTAGATCTATCTCGAGATTTTCTGCTAGTGTCGTGAGAGCTGTGACTAATGCTGAACTGTAATAATCTGATGGCACCTTTTAAAATAAAATCATAATCATTTTAATAACAAAAAAAAAAACAAATTAATAAAATCAATATATCTTAAAATATTCATAGAATGTAAAGGTATTTGTTGCAAAGTTGAAAATTTCAAGATAATCGAATTTGAAATCAATCGAATCAAAAATTGCAACACATCACCTTCATTCTTGCATATCTTCAAATATAACAAATAATTTTAAAAAATTGTTTACTTTGGCAAGATACTGAAATGCTCTTCGACATGATGCTACATCTAGCCCTGGTCCGGTCACACTATCTACATCTTTATCTGGATCACTTGATGAACACATTGCTTTTGATTCTTTATCTACAAACAATGTTATACTGTTACATTTTTCAAATATATATTATATATTATATTAATATACATATTAAAACATAATGCATATGACTACTTAAAAATATATATTTTTAATTATTTAAATAATTTTTATTTTTATATACATACCTACTTTTTTGTTTCCTTCATTACCATTATCACTATCTTTCACTTTCCTTTGAAAACATCTAGCTAATATTCGTGGTTGTGTGAAAGCTTCACCTAAAGCTCTAATAAGGGACTGTGGTTTTTTTGTTTGAAGACACTCATTGCACAACTCATATATACGTTCCTCTGTCAGTGGAACACCATCTATAAGTAATGATAAGAGCAAATCGTCTAGAGTATCTATTAGCCACTTTGATTTTAGCCAAATCTCTAATAATGTATCACTAGACATGGTCCTGCCCTTGTTGGATTGCAAATGACATTTTAGTTGTGGGTATCCCAATTTAAAGGGTTTGAACAGTAATTAACTAATGTTTTACTATTGTAATAGTTAATAGCTATGTTAATGCTTAATTGTTGGTAATTTTAAGTTTGTTTTGCAGTCATTAATTAGAAAGGACATTAGGGTAAAAATAATAATAATGGTTAATAATTGGAAATAATTAAATTTAATTAATTATAGTAAAATTTAATCACTTACTATTATGACTTATCAATTTATAATCCTCTTGAGATACATTTTGACTAGCTTCAGGATTGGTATCTGATTTGTTCCCTGTTGGTGTTGTACTGCAAGATGCAGAGTCAGTTTTTTTTTCCTTTTCATTTGATTTATCTTTTGGGCTAGAATTTGTACAAGTTGTGCTGAAATTGTTAAAATTTTATCTTTAACAAGTTATATGAATTTAAAAGAGGAAAATGTTATTGTACTTTACTAAGTCAAATTATTTATTTCCAAATTAACTTTCATCAATTTTTCATTGTATAATTACGTCTAAGGTGTAGTAAATCAATTTTAATGATTTCCAAGTTCAAGCTAGGAGAAAATGGGAAATGGTGTGTTTTGCACTAGTTTCCTTCTACCTACCCTACTAAATGTGGGCTACATTATGAAGCAATTTTATTTATCAAAATTTAGCAAATGTCAATAAAATTTCTCACAAAAGAAAATTAAAAATTGCATATGTAGATGAAATATTTTCTTTGATTATTAACAATTTTGAAAAATTTGATAATGAACACCAATTGATATATTTCAGCAAGAAATCAAAAAAACATGAATTATATTGTTGTTATGGTTATTAATGGTAAAAAATTTAGTAAAATTCAGCTTACCTAGCACTAGAGTCACAAGTACTAGCATCTGTTCTAGGCACCTTGTTAGGTAAAGTGTCACAAAGACGAGCTTCTTTATAGAAAAGTTTTATTGCTTCAGCTGCTGCTTCATTTGGGGTTAAATTTCTTGCCTGTAAAAATTATTTACCAAGTTCTGTTAGTCAAACAGTTATTCCAATTGTGTACTTATATGAGTGAATATGAACATAACATTTTACTAATCAGATTTGTCTAACCACTCATAGTGAAAAATGTTCTTAAGAAGAAATTACCTCTCCACTTGATGCACAGTATTGGTTGTCACAATTAGGGTTACCACAACCATCCAACAACTGATAAAAGTATCTTTCAATCAGTTGTCTCGCCGCAGCTCGCTTCATAATGTCTTGAGTATTGCTTGAAACTGAATCGGCGCATAAACCTGACGCAGAGTGATCCTTAGAATTGCTTGGGGTTGAATTGTTATTTGACGATGATGCTTCGCTCCCCCTGCGAAATGAAAATATAAGGTTTTAACTTCTGTAGCAAGCACAAATGTTGTCAACAAAAATAAAATATGGCAAGTAATGCATAACCTCTAACATTCGCATTATCCCAATTACGCAAAACGCAACATAGAAAAGAAAATGTGCATGATCATACGCACAAACCAATACAAAGAGAAGTAATTTATTTTGAAGTTAAAAATAAAAGACTTAATGACGACAAATTTATTTACCTTGAAGCTTCGTCAGTTTCGCTTTTTGAGTTCATAGAAATAAATGAATATTAATACTTAACAACTTCTAATCATCTAATAAAATTAACGCGAAGGCACCAGGAAAACATTCGTTATTTGCTGAATTTCTTAGACAATGTTTTTACAAAACAAATTAAGCAGGTACACAAAAAACCACCAATTGTTCTCTTTCTACAATCTGTCAACCATTTTGAACTTACATATTCGTTTCACTTAAGATTAATATTGAAATATAAAAACTTAAATCAAAAATTAAAGAGATTGAAAAATTATGTTTTCACTTTAAATTAATTATAAAATAGTGAACCAAATGTGTATTTATTGTATGAATTCATATAGCTCAATTTAAAATAATAATGAGACTGATGTCATTATTTCAATAAAACAAATTAAGGATCGGCTGCATGTATTGAAATGTATAAGTAGAAAAACTATTTACAGAAAAATATAAATTGACGCATAACTCAATACTGATATTTAATTAACTACCATGACATATTAAAAGATTTCTAAAGAATTAAATATTTGATTTTCAAATTCATTATTAGTAATAAATATGTAAAAGTATAATATTGTAATATTTGAAAATTATAATTACTAAACTTACGTTTAGTAATTATTATTTTTTAATCATCTTGATATTGCGTTGACAGTTGACAGTTTGCCTTATAATTAACATCATATTTGTTTGTGAAATTTTTACTAATGTGAATATTTTTCAATTACTTTCTGAATTGTTATTTAAATTAGCAAAACATTCCAAACATTAAGTAACTCACTTCTTATCATATTGACTATATTATATTTTCCCGTGTCTCCCGTGTCCCGTGTGTGTCGTGTCTAATTGGAAGTTTGAGACAATTAGAAGCACAATTCAGTACAACCAAATCAAACATGACGGAGCTAATGCCTCTCGAAGAATCTGAGCAAGACCGTGTGAAATCAGTTCTTAATGGTTTTCAAATGTATCCTTTAATAAGATATAAAAAATTATGTTATGTATATAATTAGTTAAGATGCGATTTTGCTGATTTTTTTTGTCCATATGTTATTTTATAAAATTTGCACCGCACTATTAGTTTTTTTTATTTATTGATATAAATAAAATTATTAAATGTAATTTTACACTTACATAATAATTTCTTAACAAACGCTGTCAGAAATTATATGAATTTACGAGATGTTGACACAGGTAACCTATGCTGTTAAAATACTTCACAAACATAAATTATTATGAATCTCTTCACAAATTGATTAGAATGGCATTTAAATAAAAAAAAATCATTTATTGTAATATCTATTAATTAATTGCAGGTAAAGTGATTTGGCAGCATAATGAAGACATGTCAAATCCAGACGTTGAACATGAAGCCAGAGTTCCCAAGCGCATCCTTAAATGTAGAGTAGTATCTCGAGAAATGAACTTCAGTTCTGTAGAACCCATAGAGAAATTTAGATTAGAACAAGTAAGTTGATAAAAGAATGTGCACAAATTAAATAAAATTAAACTTCTATAGAATCAAATATTATATATTTGTGTAGTATACTACACCCAAAGAAAATATTTATGGTAATAATTGTTCTGCCAGGCATAGGTCCTGTCCTGATGTCCTGATGATTATATATAATATATATAAAAATTATATAAATATATCCAAATTAATATTGTAATATTACTTACTATTAAATAAAGTTGAGAGATATTTGAAAAATTAAAGAAAAAGAATGATAATATAATATCAAATATTCTTAACTTTCCAGAAAGTACTATTCAAGGGACGATGTTTGGAGGAATGGTTCTTTGAATTTGGCTATGTTATACCAAATTCAACAAATACATGGCAATCAATAATTGAATCTGCACCTGAATCTCAGATGATGCCTGCAAATGTTTTGAAGTAAGTAGAAGTTATTTTTATGTATGATTTTGATTTAGCTCTCTCTGCATATATTGTCTTGAAGTTACTGTTGAAAGTTAAATGGATACTCTTAAAGACAATTAAAAAAAATGTAGATATATTAAGAATGTTGAACACATTCCACATAATAAAAATTTCACAATCAAGAAATTGGAATAGAATTGAGTATGTCAAATTGGTATTTAGAGGTGATTATCACTAAGGGATGTAAGCTTGAGGCTTTTGGCTTTTAGATAAAATAGAGATATTTTTATAATAATAATCTTACATAATTCTAGCAGCTGCTTCTCATTTTTAAGAGGCTATTGATAAGATACTCCATATCCCAATTTCCGCCCACCTTTTCGAGGCATTTGCGTGTTGGGTAGCAGAGCTCAATGCTGTGCTATGATTACCCCAGGGGGGAAATTAAAATAAATTATATATTCCTTCGGGAGTGCATTTCGAATCCAAAACCTACGCATTTTATAATCAGACGTGGTTCCACTTCGCCACGGTAGCCTCAACTCTAACAGTTGTGTAATTTTTTTTTTATTTCAGCGGAAACGTCGTTATTGAAACAAAATTCTTCGATGCTGATCTCCTGATAACGACATCGCGTGTGCGATTATTTTATGTATAATCACCATTTTGTACCGCACAGCATTTATTTTACTTAGTAAATATATTTTTTAAATATCATGCATTTAAATGTACACTTTTAAATAAATATTCTATTGATAAAATACATCTAGTCATTGCTTTGAGATGTAAATGTGCACTTAAATATACTAATTAAGATAGAAATAAGTCAATATAAAATAATATTTTAAAAGATGTTTATTTTTTCTTTTGTTGTGTTAGTTTTGTGAAATTGAAATATTTATGAATATTTAGGATTATAAAATAGATATCTTCACGCTGTATCTCGCACATAGCTGGGTATACGGAGGGAACCTAGTGTCAATTCAATCAGTTCCCTGGTTTTGGCTCAATCTTCGAGATGTATCGAGTGGCGGAACTCAATACCGCACTTTGTCTTGTTACCAGTGAGTGAGCATTGAACCCACAACCGCTATATTTACATTCGGGCGCTGTGCTGCTGCGCTGCGACGGCAATTAAGAATAATGGGTTCAGATTTGTAATAAAATTTTATTGCATTTCCATAATATTTGACATTTTATCATTCTACAGTAACAGTTGTATAATAATCTCTCGTCTTTAAATCCATTTGTGTCTAATTAAAAGTCATAATAAAGACTAAACACTTCTGTACTATTATATATATATATATATATATATATATATATATATATATATATATATATATATATATATATATATATATCATTATAATTAATAGATTATTTTGTTTACGTCATATTAGTAGAAACATTAATATACCATATTTACAATATGGCGCTAATAGATTGTTTTCGCTTAATATACAATTGCAATTGCAATTAATGTATAGCGAACCTGATTCAAGAGAATAATTTCTAAATAATTATAATTTTATACAACTTAAGTTGATCTATGATAATATTTTAAAATCCTACCCATACAATATACATTATGTTACTATAAATTACCATAGTTCACTGTCTCACTACTAGATGGCGTTATATAAAAACACTGCAATCAATTAAAAGCTTGTATATATTATTTTCTATTTAGATTGTATACATACAATAAAAAATATATATCAATGAAAGGGTCTTTCATTTTTAATTTATAAACACATAAAACTAATTTAAAAGCATTTACATAATAATAATTAAGGACAAACAATTTACTTAACGTAAGTATGTTTACATTTAGATATTTTTCCTGATTATCAATTAGTTAAATTTTATATTTTAAAGTATTTTAAACGCTGCTTTTGCTTTGTGGGTAATATATTTTTACTGAAATACATTAAATATATGTATTTGTTTTAATTATTGACTAAAAATTCTTGTATAATGTGTCTTAAAGGTAGATAGATATTTGGTCAAAGCAAATTAAGACGGCAATGCAACTTTATATAAGCAGATTACAGATCCACGTGTAATAAAAATACAATCTAGTAGTCACTTAAATGACATAGGCCTGTAAGAATATTCATTTGCATTATTTAAGTGAAACTAATCGAAATTATCTCATTAATTGAAAACAGTGAGCGTATTGCCCATCAGCAATCAAAGTATCGATAAATCGTGACTCGGCACCGTATCTTATTAGTACGCTGACACGTTTATCAGTATTAGCATAGAGGAAGCGCGGAGCGTGGTCACCTGCAGGAAAAGCCACGGACGCCACGACAGGAACTTTTTGTGAATTAAATGATTGGTGGCGGGCGGTACATCCTCTCTAACTAGAACTCCACGTCGGATTTCTTCGTAGAGCGTTGTCGAAGGAAGCCGTGTCGTTTCGATGCGCGGCACACGCACCGACTTCGCATATAAATAATAGAAATTATATAATTATCTACGGGCGATTGCCAGCCGCGTACTTGCTGGGAATCGTAAAGCGTAATATACACGTAACTCGTATCGGCCGTCGCGGCTGCCCACTAAATAATAATTACGATGACATTCCGATAAAATTTAAACGTTTTTTTCGATAGGAAGGTCGACGTTATCGGTTACCCAACTATTACATATTGTAATAGAACGATATGCTGTCTAATTGTAAGTAAACTTGGACACTTGCACGACCCATTTCATCGAGTATTTTCACTGTTGATTCTTTTCCGTAAAAATATTCAAAATAGTATCTGTAACGTCAGCTTCTAAGCCTACGATTCATAATAAATAATAAGATACATAAACAGGAGAGAAAATTAATTTCAGTTTAAAAACAACAGGCGTTCTAATTGAATAGTTTCGGTTGCTATTTATTTGAATAGCGGATGTCATAATTACATGTGACTTAGAAAGAACCTATTCGTGATATTCCTCAGTTAATAAACGTGAATTAATCTGTAAGTGATTGTAATTTGATTAGGGAATAGGAAAAATAATAGTTGAAATTTAGATAATTTAGCCCTAGAGTGTAGAGACGCCAGCGCGGCGTATGTACGCCGGATGAACACCAAATGTGTGATATTTTTAGCTCTGTTGATTGCCCTCTTCCTGTTTCCGGCAAAGGCCGCTCTGATCTCCGCCGCACCAAACAGCTAATTACTGATGAATAATTAATATCGATGCTTCGTTGACATGCAAATGGCTTGATTGAACTCGAATTGGTGTAGTAAACGTAATTATTTAATCACATTTATAATAAAAATCTGGATTAGTTAAGCTTTAAATTAAATGCTTAAGATGGTGATCTTAATGATGATTGGAGTATAAGCAAGTAGCTATGATTTTACGGTAACATATTTAATTTTAATTGACAATGAATAATGATTGATATGTTTATGAATTTAAGAACTAAAACTAGAACCACATAGATCACATTAAGGTACTCTCTGTAGGGTACCTACATGTATTGAGTGAGCATTGTTATTCACAAAAAATAGAAAAAAGGAAACGTACGTAGTTAGTTAAACGTAGATATTGTAGCGATTAACATATGTTCATCATATGATTTCTATTTATTGTATTAATTCTTACTAGTATGAAGTATTTTGATAAAAGTAAATTGTACATATTTACATATAAATGAATCCTATGAATTAACTAAAAAAATTGTCACTAACATGACCGTAAAGTACCTCTAAAAAAGCAATATAAACACTAACAGGATAGCGGGTACCGGGAGCTCCGTCGGCGGGTCAGCGTCCTCGCTCCCCCTCCACGACCGCTACACGCCCGGGACTAGGTTTTTTGACCAAATAATAGTTATAGCCATGAAGCAATGCTAAGTTGTATAACTTAACGGTGCCTCCACTGTATATATGATTTTTTATAGTATAAGTATAAGTTTAAATAAAATTACAACACGAAATAGCGATTTCTGGAGCTTACATAGATTTTATTATTTTATATAAAATAGTCACATGTGAATGTACTGCACTGCATTTAACTATGGCATACATAAATATATCATTTAATTTTACTACTATGAAAACTTCCTATGTATGTATGTATATATAATAATATAGTATGTATAAATAAGAAAATATCCAAATTCTTAAAAAACAAATATAACCAATAATATTATTCTGTTACTGAATTCTTAAAGCATTAGTTATGCTGTAAGTTATCTATATAGTATATATAAAATCGAAATCAAATCAAAAACAACTGAGCAAATTATTATACTTATCTTAGCTTCATGCTTTACCCGCATGTAGAAGAATGCCCAGAATGAATTTAGTGATCAGACAGTCTGTTCGTTCTCAATGTAGTGGAGACTACTCCCACTGCCTCGCGATAGCCTCTATTTATTATTCTTGGGGATGAGAGACTTTATAACAGCGATATGGTATTCCTAAACTTACAAAGACTATAAAAGTTATAAAACATATCAAATTGTAATAAGGTATTGTATTACAATTGTAATAAATTATAATAGTCACAGTCATTTGATCTAACATCTGACTTGAGTAGCAATATTTCTAGCAAAGTAATAAATCGTTTAAAGACCATGTTGATACTAAAAATGAAAATAAATCCTAGTGCATTGGCGCGGAACACGAGACTCGGCAAAAAGAGTAGTCAGTACAAAAAGTGGATGTTTACGATTCGTTGTCGAAGGTAGTGGTCGTCGTGACAGGCTTCAGGGGAGACGCATTGAAGCGTTTAGCGGGTAGCTGTAAAAACTGGACGCGCTTGGATAGCCGCGATTACACTCGCTGTCTTAGCTTAACAAGAAGTAATCGGAAATATCAAAAAACTTCAGATGATCAAATCGCCCTACCGTGGGCAATTGGTGAAATAATTACAACAAGGCTTTGCTATAGCCAATTATCGAAAATGTTATTACTTAGGTATACTTCAATGGTCAAGACAGTTTGATTTTTACACATGTAGGTATATTACGTTTCAGTCAGAATTAAGAGTACATGTACATCTGTACGTACTATGTTATTAACAAATACCTACTCAACTTTTAAAAATAGATAAAATAAAATACTAATTTTTACCACACAAAACTTACCGGTGATAAAGAAAGATCAAGTTGCAACAATTAAGTTGATCAAGTTAACATTCTGAGTAGTGGAATAAGACACCACACTTCTTCTAACTAGCTCAAGAAAACTCCTTCTTCCTGGCATTAGTCCCGGCTTTTTGCCAGGGTCTGCCTTCCGACTAAGACCAATCGGTCCATATGAGTGGCGAAGTGGTTTTTTGTGGAGCGATTGCCATCTGACCTCCAAACCCATTACTGGGAGAAACCAAGAAAGGAAAGGGAATAAGAGGCAGAAAGACTTGGAATATAGGGGAGGGACACCACTTACATGGATTGGATCGGGTTATGAAAGTGGTGGCTCGAGGTCCCGGGGTCGCGTACCCGTATGCCGGAAACCAAATATCGGACAGATAATTGGCTAGACACCCTCTGAGATATAATAACTGAGCTATAACTAGCTCAAGAAAACTATATTTAGTAAAATATTTTACTTACAAACATAGGTGAGGTACTCGTGCAAAGTATTCAATCTCATAAGATTCGTACGAAATCAATTAGATCGTAATTGCTCCACGACGACACCTAATTAACAAATCATTTATTATGTATGTATATTGTACAAACAGTAAGTTAGTTAGTATCATTTATAACAAAACACCTAAGACAAAAACATGGTAGCAATAAAATTGGCCAAATTAATATTTGGTACCCTTGATGCGATTAGCTGGAAAGTCTAAATATAATGTTTACGATAGCAATAAAAATGCAAATGTTCAAGCAAAGACCTCATTCAATCACGATTAATAACAATGATGATGATCGGCGATTCAAAGAATCGAAACAATCACACATAAAAAGCTTAGGTACATATATACGTGCAAAGGTATCCGTTGACCTCTCACCAAAGAGGACAGTTTCTTATAAATAATGATATAAGATAGTTGATCCTTTTGGGTAGCCAAGGATAGCCAGTACGCACTCGGAGGGCTAGGCTCCCGGTAAGGGGCAGGTTACATCACATCTGGTTTATATGGCGACGGATTTGAAATATGAAATCGATTGTTAATTATCGATTCAGCGTAGGTGCGCCGCCATCTTGGATGTAAGTGCGCAGCCATGTTGCCGCGCGCGGCTTCCGGTGAGCGCGTGCTGCTGAATGCTAATGTCCGCTCAGCGCCCGCGCAACCCATCCTGGATCGAACCACAGTGAAATTTTGTCACACTAAATTGCAATAGCATAGGTCTATCGACATTAATTATGTAATATTTATTAACTTCACAATAAATTGAAACTTAAGTTAATAGGTCTATTCATATCGTTGATTCCATTAGGATAATTTTCTTGGAAGGGCATATAGAGTCGTTCTAATATTTATTTTAAAATACTTTATTAAAATGTCTTTTAGTCTTCTTGTCTTTTAGACGAAGTACATACGAGAAAAAATAACTGATAGATACTTCTATACTAGAATATACATTGTATACATTAAAGCATATTAACACCATACTTACAAAGATATCAGTTTATTCTGGTCACGAGTGAGGTACTAGATAGACAGCCCGGCTTCTTGGCTCGCATAAACCCATAAATTTAGCTTCGAAACGCGATAATACTCATTCACTGACAATGCTATTGTTTTGCGAACTATACAAGCCGATGTAAATCGTATCGATAGCTGTATCATTGTTAGTGCCACATTATCTTTACATATCGCAGAACTATACGCAAGACAATGCAGAATGTTTAAGTGTTACTTCACAGACGACAAATAGCAATTATTTTGTCACATTTCCTTATCTTTTACCTAATATAATAATTGCCAAAATACGGTACTTATTAATAATAATAAATAAACTGATAAAATATTTATTTTTTACCTACAATAAATCCACCAAGTACACGTGTTAAATAAGTAATAAAAGGTACAATACAAATACATTTTCACAAAGAGCTACGTATAAAAATATAAATGTCATTATAGACGAAAACGAAGGCGGTCGCTAGTTAAGCAGACTTATTGTGTCGGGAAAGTCGACGATTATGTCAGTCACGCTAGCATTCCTTGAATGCCGATAGCTTTGAATTGTTATGATGAGTTAATTTATTGTTCATATTAATTGTTTATTGTCATTCTTGATTAAATTTGTATAGGTATAATATTATAGCATTTGAATATAATAGGAGCGTGGTGTTTACATCGAACATTCATTAAATCAATAATAGAAAATATCATATTTAATTTAAGCGTAGTCTTCGTGATACGATCAAATCTTAGGATTTGAGTTGGTTTTTTTACAGAAAACATGCAAAAATCTTTACATAGGTAAACAGTTAATAATTATTTATAAGAAACAATATTCTAAAACACAATAGGTATATATTATATAATTACAAACGAAATAACAGCTGATGATAATAACCCTAGACTATACAAATAGACAATCTACTTCTACTGACAAAAGACATAGGAAACAGGTCATCCTTGACATACGACCCATCATAACCTTCAAAAATGACATTAGGTCATTGGTAATGTAATTTGTGTTTTCGTTAAACAACTTTATTAATTTTCTTCATTTTGACTGTGCTTCGCAACCTGCCTGCGACGCTGGACAATTCCATAGCGTCGCAGAAAGAGGTTGCCGGGGCAGAGCCTAAAATATGAAACAAAGCGATAGCGTGATAGAGGGCATTGTCTGAGTTATAGAGACGACTTTAAATTCTAACTGATTCTGTAAGTGCCACTTCCGAAGTACGTTCTAGAAATGAACTGATTGATAGTTCTGGACAGGCCAATATCTTAAAGATGACTATAAATAAATTTAGCTATGATACAGTTCGCTAAGAAAAGCGTACAAATGAAATTATTAGACATAAAAAAATATCTTATATTATTTTCCTCGTCACTCTCTCAAACAATACAATTTTCAAAGTAAACATATGGCTGTAATTAAAAACTCACTGCATAAGGCGAATCGAATTGGGACAAAGGCGGTGCGGGCATATTTTTTGCAACTTACCCTTTCGTTCGATGTTCGTGCGTATTGAAATCGTCCCAATCGCCCCTACCCCGCATATGGCTCTAAAGGAAATGACATGTGGTTCCCGAAATGTGCTTCCAATAACACTACAAGGATACATCTCTCTAGAATATTGCACTGATTTATTAACGAAGATTTATTTGCTTATGTTGTACAAATAAACTTTAGTAAATAAGTTTGAATAGGTGTCACAGTTAACTATATGCAATAACTATAACTCAACTGTGTGTAGAATAATTAATTTGTTTGTAAAATAAATATACTCGTATTATTTAAATTCATATAATAAATGTGTCTTAGTTAGTTATAGAGCTTTTAGAAGAAGTGGTATGATAGAGAACTCAAGTATATATCGCGTTATTGTGTTTTTAATTATGTATTTTTTTTTAAATCTGTTGTGATTTTACAGAAAAATCTATGCGCCAAGAACACTAGTTGATGTTTTTAACATTAAACGAACTTAAAATTTAAACAATTTGTAGCCATATAATCTTAGTGGAAGTTCCATATAAGTTCAACGTTAGTTTGGCTTTGGAACACACCTGCCGACACATTCCGTCCTTCGCACGGCTTCGGTCGCACACCGCACCAAATCAATTTTTTTACTTTATTCTACATGATATTTGCCGTAATATTGCAATAATGAGCTAAGATATACTAAGATGATAATATATTAATAACCTTTTAACTTTTAACTAACAAGTCTTGTCTGACGATGAAATGACGGTTTTGTTAATAAAAAAAATTCGCTCTTAAAATGTAAGGGATATCCGACTACACTCACGTGATATGATCATAAGACCCATCAGGGTCTTCCTAGGTGCACTATTTGTGTCGGACAGTGTTCTACCATAGAATGTTTTTTAATACTATGATATGATTTTAATCAAGTGATGAATGTAGATTTTTGAATTGATCCTATGCATGTGTTGCTAAATGTGAGTGTTGCTCAATAAAGTAATTCAAAATACAGGACATAGAGATATATTGGAGACCGTCATGGCGCAGCGGCAAAGTGTCAGAAAAGACGTGGCTTGATATCTGTTCTTGTAGTAAGACCCGGATACACAAAGTAGACGTGGCTAGATGTCTTGATGTAGGACATGAGCCAACGGACTAACCACTGAATTTAGTCAAGAATGTGCAAAATCGCCGCTTTTTACCTTTTGAGACATGACGTGTTGAGTGGCAGAACTCAATGCCGTGCTTTGTCTTGTTGCCAGAACGAGGAAAATTTAAATAATCCATACTTCCAGAATGGGAATCGAACCAACAACCGTCGGTCTTACAATCAGGCGCTGTACCGCTGCACCACGGTGGCCTAAACATCAAGGTAATAAAAGCCATTATTAAAATTTTTCACCTTCCTACAAACAATGTAGTGATTAACGACTTTTAATATTATGCGCAACAAAGATGACAATGGTGAGAAGTATATAACAACTTTAGTTATTAACAGTAAATTTAATATACAATAAAGAAGACAATAAGTATAATATAGATATATTTTATATTTAAAAATATTGGTCAAGTGCGAGTACCTAGTACCTATTTCAAGATTGTAGGTAAATACTACTTATAAAGCTTGACAAACTTAAATTTGCAGTAGTATGCACTGCATTTTGAATAAAATCAACTGCAGTATACGTTTGTAATGGTCTTTTTCTGGGATATATGTACATGCACATTGCACATTTAAATTTTTTGGATTTTTCGCTTTGTTTGAACGATAAGTACTAACTTATTGACAAATTTCATAACTCTAGGACGACGTGAAGTACTCTGTAGGTTTGATTACGCGGCCATTTTCATACAAAATGTAAAAAATTAAGCATAAACGCTCATATCTTTTGATTGCGTTAAATTAGAAGTTTTATTTTTTCTGTGATTCACTGTCATCGGACTTGAATATTTGATATTAATTAGGACCATAAATAATAATATACATAATCAGCTTGATTCTTTCACGCGATTTGGAGAAAATGGTCTTGACAGACGGACAGCAAAGCGATCCTATATGGATTCGTTTTTTTTGAGGTATGATTAATTTTGTTTATTTAATTCTCCTTCTCATTTTATTAAATTCTTCATCTTTGCTGTAGGTTCTGCTTCTTTTACGGCTTCCACTTTACGGCTTTTGGTCACCCACGACATACTTAGTTCTATTCTATTCCCTTTTCGATCCATTAGTTCCATTTTCCTTACGTACGTACGTACGTACGTACGTTACGTACGTTATTGGTCTTAATAGACTTGGTCTTAATTGGCCCAGTTTTGGCAACCATACGTGAGACATAGCGAGATGATCTGATAGTTTTCAAAAACATTATTTATCGTTTACCTAGAAATTAAAAATAATAATAAAGATAGAGATTCGAGTAGAGTAACGAGTAAAGCCAATGTCATGGTCAATAGTAATCAAAACAATACATGTATACCAATGTCAGCCTAATGAATGTGGCAGTAAAACGAAAAACATTAAATTAATCTCGCAACTAAATCTTCCAGATAATATGATGTTAAACAAGTTTTATGTGATCTTCAATTATATTTAATTGCTTGTTTGTATGAATGACTTTTGCGTAAAAATTATTATTTAAGATATTTATATATAATCTGTATCAACCCATTCGTGACCGCTGTTCCAATAAGAGAAAACTTAGTTCAGGATTTTTTACAAAATTTACATTTTAATAAATATTTGTGTACAAATACCTTACATTGAATAGTATTTTTGTAAAAATCAATTGCGGTCACTACTTAATTCAATCCAAGAATATTATACGGAAGTTAGTGTGTGGAATTAAGTACTGTTGATACTCATTCGGGAGGCTAACCACAGTATAAATATATTGTAAAATTACTTTAAAATAGAGCAACTGTTGAGTTTCTTGCCAGCTCTTCTCAGCAGAACTGCTCTCTGAGCTGGTGACAGCTTCTTGAAGGACTGACAATACTGACACTTATGTTAATTGACGATTCGAAAGTGCTTGTAATAGTCTATTTGAATAAAAAATATTTAGATTTTTGATTGACTAAAATCAGTTGTGGGGGTTATCACACGTTTCTTTATAATAATTCGATGTAGATGAAATATAGTGATATAAACTCTAACGCTATATAAAATTCAGTAAGCCCCTAAGGGGGTAAAAACATAATCGTTGTCATAACGTGAAGATGATATAAAAAGTGATTTTATTTAAAGTTTGTTACTCTACTCAACTCTAAAAAAAGTTTTGTTAGAAAAAATTGCGGGCTCTATGCAATAGAGTAACATGCGCAGTAACGTTCAGCCTATTTGTAGTATTAATATTGTATGCATAACCAATTTGAGTAAAATAATTAATATTTTTTTAAATACATTTTATTGTCTTAAAGATTATTTAAGGCTTAAATTATAGATTGAGTGAATAGCTCGCTTCTATAAGACAAAACTTGAATTGATAGCGTATGCATTACCCCAAAGTATAATACCATATCACATAATAATACTATGAAAGTATTATGTTATATGGTATTACGCTTTATTAATAATGTAATTTTTTTATCGAAAAAGCTACTGAGCTGATTCTATTCGCTAATCCATCAATATAATCACTGAAATTTTAAGTCAATGATGATACCGAGAAATACCGTAGAATCAACAGGAGCCGCGGCTTCGCCATTCAAGAGTATATTGGATTTAACAATTTTCGTGTTGGATGTTCCGAAAATTACACATTTAATTTTTTTACTTTACTTTAACACTCACATCAACCCTCTAAACCCTGTTAGTTAATTAAATAGCTAAATAAAATAATAGGTAGGTGTAATGGTGGAGATTCATGACCAATATCGAGTGCTACATGCAATCAAATGCCTTGGACAAGTCATAGAACATGCCAAGAGCATCCTGACATTCCTCCCAAGGCTCATAGATTTTTTTTGAGAGCTATTCCAGCGTCAGCAGTAGACCGATCTTTAGTTGGCCTTTACCGTTTTAACTATAGGTATAATTTTACTAAACTTCATTATGTCAGGAAACACTATTACTACTATATACAATTATTAAACTCTATATACAATGTCATAAATTTGCTGCTGACTGCTAAGGGGTTCCCTTAGATAGAGTCAATCTAGAGGAGAAGGCGGTACGCGCATCTCCAACTTCCCTAACCCTAGAGGAGCTACTGCAGGAAGGTCATGAAGATCTTCCCGCAAGTCATCGAGGCTGCGGGCGCACTGGAAGATACACTGGGGCTCCCCGAAGGCGATAGTGGCCCACGTTAGGTGGGCCTTCCACCGAGGTGCTGTAGTGGCATGCGCAAGCGATCCTGCAGCATCTCATATAGGTGGAGAGGGTTTCCGCTGGTTTTAGTGGGTAGTGTCGGGTTCGATGAGTCCCACAGTACCATTCCTCTGTAGGACACAAGTGTCCTACTCACTACCTGTCCGAAAAAAAAAAAAAAAAAAAAAAAAAAAAAAAAAGATAGAGTCAATCTTGGAAGTAATTTGTCATGTAATTACATTTTTCTCCATTTCGGATCAATTTATTAAATATGTATACGTACTCCCAACGATAACAACTAGACGGTCTAGGTTAGCTTGCAAGGTTAAGTAACAAACACACATGACAAACAAATATGACATTGCATAAGTTAAAACAAAAGCTTTTGAATGTTATTGTAAATTTATGATCAGTTCAAAATAATGTTAAATTTCAGTGCTGCTGTTATGTTTCTGAATTTTTTCACAACATGTATTTTTTCAAAAAATGTACTTATCTACGTATAGTTGCAAAGGATAATCTACAGAAATAAAATAATATTGCCATATGTAACTTGAAGATTCTCCTAATAGTTTGTATAAAGTCTAACAAAACATTTAGTGTTAATAGTCCTACTTAATTAATTTAAACGAATGTATTAATACTATCCTGATACTAACATATCCTAAAACTATACTTAATATAATTAATATCCTGAAAGTTATCAAGAAATTTTCTTTTCATGTGTTTTATCCTTTTGGGATATTAATTATACTTTTATAAAGGCATTACTAAATTACATATATTCGTTTGTTGGCTTCGAATGATCTAATGTATTGAGGATCAAGCTCAATTACAGGCACGTGCATTTCCGCTTGTAGCAGTTACATATTTATAGAGTAGATGTAAAATTAACAGAAAGCTTGACAAGTTAATATTATTTATTAATGTCATGTATATTATTAATCATTAACAATTTTGTCCCAAAAAAAAAAATCATTTAAAGGAATTTCTAACTGATACTAAATCTACATTATCTGTATGTTAAATAGAATTTGTTAGTAAAATAATATAAACCTATTGTGAGCTTTATTATAAAGTCAACATTTGTATTATTGCCAATAAAATAAGTTATTTTAAATTTCTGCCATATAACATGTATCACCAAAATGTAAAGAGTTCTCACGGTACGTCTATTCTGTTCCCGGCTTCCGCCCGGAGCAGACATCCCGCTGTTAAAACACTTCAAGTACTAGATATGTCACTTGGCCCAAAAAACGTCTTGAATGCAAAGTGTCATATTTAATTCTAAAACTTTATACTTAACAACATATTATATTTATATATCTATTATCTATTAGATTAGAAAATCATTTCAGACCTGCGTGACACAGCGGCACAGTGTGTGACTGTAAACGCGACGGATGCATATTTGGTGCCATTCGGGGATTGATTTATTTTTAATTCCTCGTTTTGGTAAGAATCGTGGCGTTGAGTTCAGCTACTCAACTCGCAAGGTCTTAAAAATTAACACTGGTTCTTTCTGCCTACCCTGCTATATGTTCCCACATATACAGTGTGTACCTAAAAAAACATGAACCATCAAAATAATTGAAGTCTTGCAAGATATGAATTACACTTTAATAACATTGTTCATTTAAATACCATGCATGTCGAGAACGATATGCTCTTAGACCGCCTAGAAAAATAGTAATTGACCAAGCTTATATTGTTGCTTCATATATGTTATTAACTGTTATATGTATATTCTCACAAATCACGTTTAATTATATCGTTGATAATTATTTACATCGGTCTTTAATTTCTTGCTAAAATGTAAAAAAAATAGTTTAATAGTGTGTATATGGTACCCGTCCAAGACCAAGTAAAGCCTATACATATAAAATAATAAGTACAAATGAAATTAATAAATATAATTTTTCACGGTTATAATTGTTCAATTGTTTCTACACAGCTTCCTGTAAATATAGTTTATAGTGTGAGATAGAATAAAACATAAATTACAAGGAATTTATCATTACAATAAAATAAAATAATTATATTATCTAAACTAGAACCGCATTAAATAGCAAACAAACCCGTTAATGTAATATGGGCAGTTAAAAGTACAACTACGTCCGCTATCACTTACATCCTGCACTGTAATCACAAAACAAGTGAGAGAATTGAGATGTCCTAACTTGATATGAGCTTAAAGAGTTACAGGAATACTGGCCTCATATCGTAGATCTACGTACATAATATATAAAACAGGTGAGAAGTGCAACTTGGTTTAAGTTTCAGAACAATTAAAAAGTAATTATTTACGACCATTTACGACTTATTATTCATTATATATATTATTCATTTTATACTCATGTCGTATATTTTGCGGAGTGTCTGCATCATACGTGTACAACATACATACTGGGATTATGGTAAAAACGTTTACTTTACACAAATATTATCTTACGGATATATCGGTTTTAAAAATATTGTTATGATAAAGTAGTTGAAATTTAAACTTTGTTTGTAAGAATCAACTGCTATAAATTGTTAAAATGTAACAAATATTTTTAAGTATACAAAACCCAAAAGAATTGCGCACAATGGTAAGCAGCAAAACAGTACGTTTTAGTTGACATCATATTCCTAAAGCTTGAATGTTTTATCTTTTATCGATTGCTAAATGCAGATGATGTTCTATCTTAGGAAAAGAAAAAAATAGTAACGATTTTTGATTCTTCACAATACAAAATTTTAGAATGCGTAGATTTGCACGTGGCGGAACATAAAAAGTCGGAAACAGGAAGTTACATTCGGAAGTATGGCACATAGACACGCAACAAAGTAAGCTCTATTCTTTACAGGCTCCAGTATTGTAAGAGTATTAGCAACTTAAGGCAGCGGAAATAGTGTCCTTAATATCAACAAAATTGAATAAAGGTAGTTTTGCCATACGTGCCTTTAGTTTAGTTTGGCTGCTGTGAATAGCGTGATGAGTTGTAGGGAGCGTGCGTGAGCGACGGAACGGGGCACGGCTTAGAGGCGCGGGGGAGGGGTGGTTTCCGGCCGCGCGGGCGCACCGTGGGAACGCACCTACACTCCACAGATTAAGTGACGGATACTAATTAATTTAAGTTTACACCATGTAAAAATACAAACCCGCGCACGAAGATACGTCCGTCGTTTTACTTGATCGCGGCTGATTGCTCGTTGGCCGCCATTAACCGAGATGTTACTTTCTTTAGAAGACCGGTAGTTTTAGAACGTAACATGTAAAGAAAGATAAAATCTGCCAGCGTAATGTCTGCGCTACAATGCTAAGTGTATGTAATTTGCTTAATTAAACAAGTATAACAAAATATATCTGCATAAAGTAGGTAATTATGGAATATATTATGAGCCACTTCATTAAACAGGTGATAGTGTGAGTATTGAATTAGGGCTCAATCAGGATGTCAGTTTATCAGTTTAGATGTTATCTATCGAAAGGTTCGCAGTCGCGTTTCCCCGAGGCGGCAGGCTGTGCAGGCGGCGAGCAGCGGGCGGACGCGGGCGCACCTGGCGCGGCAGATGCGAGACTCCATTCAAATTCTCTATTAAGTTTTATCAATTGCGGACGCTACGCCCCATTCATCATGTTTTTATTGATCTTATGTTTATAAGTTCGTGCAAATTAAAATTGGAAAATAAAATTATAGAAATTGTTGTTTATATTTCCATCGCGTTTTATATAAAAGTTTTTATGTGATTTACAAATAAATCTACAAAATAGTATTTCTCACATTTTATAATAAGTGTCAATGCTTATAAAATGTCACGAAGACTAACTTCTTCTAAAATTGTTCGAGAACTTGAACAAACGTTTACATTAAATAATTATCTATATATTAATGCTGCAGGAAAAATGCAGCGTGACTCAACGCGCCATTTTTCCTGAACAGATTATTAATTTAATGCAGAAGCTTAAGTATATCGATAATTTATTTTTGTCTACTGCGCCAAATTTACGAAGTAGATTTGTCTTTGTCCTTATTATTGTAATATTAATTAATTCTTGTTATATATTCAATATTTATAGAGAAGTCAACGTTCACTAAATATAAAAGTTCATTTATAGATATAGTATTAATGTATTTTTTTTATATAGAGTATAAATGTAACATAAAAAGAAATGACTGTAACTTCAAAGAACTGTTCTTTCATGTGAACAAGAGCGACTTATAATGCTAGTATTTTTCTGTCCATATTAAACTCACATATGTAACTTATATTACTAAATTTAAAAAAAAATTAAGGAACTGAGTACATTTAATTTTATTTGTATTTGTTAATAGTTTTATCTAACATTTAATTTTCTATCAAATTGCCTATTTATCACTCGCCACTCGAACTAGTCGAAAAATACTAACGGTTACAATATCATCATAATCTAAGTCTGTTTCATTCATAATTTCCGTGATAACGAGACGATCCTCCATATGCAGTGATCCTCCAAGACGGAGGTCGGATGGCCTTGAGAATCGCGTTTAATTTCGCTCCATGTCTTCTTCATCTCGGCCTAAACTGAGCGTCACAACGTTTGTTTGAGACAATAAAAAATGTGCTCCTTACCTAATTTCTCGACGGTATTATTTACGTTTTCGGGTCAGTGGATACCACGAATTTGGTGATTGCACGAAGTTGATTCAAATGCCCTCCATAGTATACTTAAAATAATCTAGCAGAAAATCTTAGACGGTATATGCCATTACCGTGATCATCTTTTTAGAAATTGGTCTAAGCGTACTTTTACTCCAGTCTTCGGGTACCTCGTCAGAGTCTATACAGTAGGTCAGTTTTAAGCAACTCCACGTGTTATATTGTAAATTCAGAGCTTTGGCAAATTTCTATAAATAGTCTAAAATTTTTTTTTGGGATTATTGTTCTAGTAGTTTTAATGTAGTTCTCTTCTTCAAAGAATAAAGTTTCATGTGCTCTGTGAAATCCAATTATCGTGTTTACGACATTGGTGACCCAAGAAAGTTGAGCTAGACTCCGTATAAGCCAATTTGATGTGATTTTACTCCACATCTGTTGCTTTTTCAGCTTTCTCGAGTCAAAAATCCAGAACAATATTCAGCAGTAAGAGCAGAGATACCACATATATCTAAAAGTTTATAAAAAAATATTTATAAAGGCTATAATTTACTTTTGTCTGTACTGTCTCATCTGAAATAATACAAAATGAAAAAAAAAATACAGTAAAAAAGCATTTAATATTAGTAGTACCATAATTTATCTTGGCAGTTAATACTCATCGATCTACTAGTTTCTTAATGAAAGCTGTGGAGGTGGAAGCTGTGAGCCTGTAACGGAGCTTACATAATTATTGCTAAACACTGCTTTATAAAATACATACTTTCAGCTTACGATATTTCCAATCTTAAAGTTTTAAGCATACGGTTCAAAGTTGGAATAAATAATTTTGTTTTCTTTTGATCTTTGGGATCGATATTGTTTTTAATATGAATGAACAGGCAGCTGCTGCTTGCCAATAGTAAGTATCGAATGATTTATGAATATAGCTTGTTTTTTTTTCAATAAAAGTTTTATTTTTGTATATTACATTGCTGCATTTTATTTTATTTTATTATAATTCATAAAATAAATATTTTCTTACGTAGAAATTTTTTAAATTTTATAACTATCATATTAAAATTTAAGTAATAAACACCTAAATTTTTTTTAAATTTGTATGTCACTTGAAATGTTATTTCAAATTAGGTCTACCAGTTAACGCTGTTATGGAGGAGAAAATATGTGCTGGCTGAAAGACAAAGATTGTGGGTTCAAATACCACAGTAGATATCGATTGTATGAAATTAAATAATTAATTTTCCAGTACTGTAAAAAATATGCAAAATATACCTGTTTATAGTTTGTATAGTTACTTGTGGATGTGGATGGGTTAATATAAAAATACTTTACTGTAGCTTCACAGTGTATTCCGCATTCAGTACTGTGTCCACTATGCAGAGAGAACCTTGTGTCCTTTGACTGTCAACAGAATGTCTCGGATTTGATAAGCGGATAATGGAGGCTAGTCCGCCGCTTTAATTCGAGCCACTGCATGTTGTGCGGAGGAACTCAACGCCACACTTAGTCTTACCACTAAATATATGGAATGACAATAGTTAATTTCCCACAACTATCGCGTTTAAAGGTAGACGTCACGATGACATTTACGTAGAAGATGTCTAAATATTAGATTTTTTGTAACTTAACAGATATATGCTTATGCGATATTTCACAATGTTATACAAAGCTTTATTTCTAGAGTATAAAATAATTATTATACAATATTTAACATTTATAGTATTTCACCAGTGAATTTCCGTTTGTTATAAAGTTATTTGAACTATAAAAAGAATCGATGACTAAGGGGACAGTAATGGCATAAGTTTGATTACCTCTCACATTGAACAGTTTTCCCAGGCATATATTAGAAGTCTATGTTTACTGACGTGCTGTAGAATATATGGAAAACTAGATTGTCCAGACCACAATGTTAATGGCGCGCATACCAAATGCGCTTAGGAAACATTCATTACTTATTGCAGCGCAAATTACTTGGACCATCAATACAGGTTCCATAGATAACATCTACGTATTGATACGAAATGAAAGTAAAGAGGTAATAATTACACACACACGCTATTTTGAAAAAAAAAAAAAAAGTGAAAAGCAAAGAATATAAAATACTGGGCCATCTATAAATAAAAAAAAACCATTTATAGTCTCCAAAATGGAACCACTAGGGAGGAACCTATTGATATACCGGTGGGCTCTCTCTGGGTAGACTACAAAAGTGAAAGATGCGTTTAAAATTGTAAAAAAATAAATGAAAGAAAAAATTGCTACATCTGAATGAGAGATCGTCGAACCGCTTATTATTTGGGCCACTGCCAACATGAGCCACTTTGACAATAACATTGATTTACGAACATACTTTATTTTAATTCTGAAAATATCATAAATACAGTAACAACAAATTTGACACGATTCTATTCACCTATCTTCTATGACGATATAATCTCTATAAAAATAGATTAAATTCAAGGTACTTGAGTTCGAGTAAAAATACTTCCCCTTCATTCATACCGTGAGCTATGAACCGACCGAATGTGGTGATGGTTTTAACAGTACGCATTATTAACGAACGAGGGATTTTTAATGTGATGTCTTTATTTTCATTCATAAATTAGTCGTTACGGGTGGTTCGGCTTGATTCTCCCACGGTCGTGAATGGGATCGGAGCGCGGCGCGAGCGCACGATGAAGAGGCAGGAAAGAAAGGGGCCCACTTCCCTTGCAGAGGCGTATGGCGTTACTTCCGTCCGCCGCCGGATATGTACGTTCCCCGTTCGCGTCAATTATTATTTCCTACTTAGTGTTTCCTTTGGGGGCGGCTGTAATTAAACTTGTGTAGACCATTTAACAACTAAATACTAAAAATACTTAAAGAAAACATATAAAAATTTGAATGTTGCGAGATTTGAACCCACACCTCATGAACACCATCTAAGCCGCGTCCAAGAGGTGCAGGTTCAAATCCTGCTGCGGTAAATCTTGTATGTTTTTTTTAAGTAGTTTTCTAGCCATAGTGTTGATTAAAACTAAAAAATATTAAAGATTTATTTAAAATTAATTTTAAATGTTCTAAATTGGAATTATATTCATTAAAATACAGTTAAAGCTAATTCAATGTGACACGTGAATTCGTACTATAATTTATTATTAAAATTAACTTAACATTTATCGTTTAACCTAAACAATAACCATATTATAAGCATGAATATTTCCCCAACCTTATAAAATAGTTTTAATATCTTTATTCTTAATTATAATCATTGACTATTTACAAAAACTCAAGGATAAAAAAACCTAATCAAGCAATTCTATAAAAACTACACACTACACAGTAGATTTCAATAATACGATCTTACATAAAGTAAGCTCCATTGACTTCGCTCGACCTTAAAGCTGCTAAGTCCTTTATGAATACACCGAAACTGAATCTGATTCACAACTTTCACAATCAATGAAATTGTTTTATTCGCGACGTAATGCACAATATATAGCTGTCTCATTACGCTAATTTATTTTTAGCGTGTGTGATAAGGACGAATAGCGGAAGTGGGGCAAGAATGGTGCGGGTTTGTTCATTGATGTTTCCGTCGAGGCAAGGGGAGACTGTAAGATGCAACTTTTTGATTTTAACACATTGTTTGTTTTTGCTCTCATTTTAGTTAATTGTTGAAAAATATTAATAATATAAAATAATTATATAGCAATAAAATAAAATATAAAGTATTGTAGCCACTAATAGAGTAGTATATAGTAGGTATATAAAAAAAATTAATAGTACTTTTTTATAGTACAGTTATTATTTACTATTATTATTTACTAGTTTATTTGAATATGGATATTTTGACTAAATGAACTGTCGATCATTCAGTAAATCTGTAGAGACATTATCATTATTGCATATTCTTTAAACTAAGTCAGTAAGCAAAACCATTTTGTTAGGATATTGGAATCTTTTTGAAATGACTATTTAATATAGAATATTAAAGTTGGTCAAACTATTATTTAAACCAAATTACTTCAATTAAAAATTTAATTTATTAAATAATGGTCGTGGCGCAGAAGCACAGACTCTGCCTGTAAAGGCACCAGTAATCGATAAGCTCCAATGATCGACACTTTTAATTATCGAAAATAAAAATAGGTATATAACAAATTTCTTAAGTTATGAGGACCGTCGTGGCCCAGAGGCATAGCCTCTGCCTGTAAACGCAATGGTTTGTGGTTTCGATTCCCACTCGGAGAGAATGAAATATTTTAATTTTCTTCGCTCAGACAATAAGGCAAAAGTGCGGCGTTGAGATCTGCCACTCAACACGCATTGCCTCGACGGAGTGTCTTAACACTAGGTTGCTTGAGTCTACGGTTCCCTCTGCCTACCTTGCTATGTTCATGATCCAGCGAGAATCTAAAAAAAAATAATTATAATTTCATTACATTAAATAATTTATTTTGAGTGCTTAATGATATATTTGCTAAGTAATGGTTTAAATAAGTACATTTATTTTTTTATATATTAAAAATAATAATAGAATTTTTAAAAAGCTTTAAATAAAAATAGAATTATCGTAGATATTAACTCTAAAGGAACACCGAGCTACAGAAAGTTTGTATGATGACATAACCTAGTTCCATTGAGTTCACCCCCACCCCCAATATCCGCCCACGGGTGACGTCACAGGCAATTTGCCTCGCCAAATAAATCCGTGGATTATTCTAATTCAATTTCTTATGTAAGATGAGATGCTTCCATGCTTCTTTTAGTTTTCGGTTATAGGTTTATCTTATTAATTATTTTTCTTCAAACTTTGGTATTCTTCGTAAGCTTATTTTTTTTACTAATACTATTCTTTTAATATTTGTGTATTACTTTACGTAAAATTGAATAAAAATTATAAAAGATAAAAGTGTACAAATGCAACAAGCGTTTAAAGTGTTAATTTATTATAATAGGCTGAAATTCAAACTTTAAATACAAAGTGTCAAGGTCTGTAGTACAACCAGTGCGAGTTTAATAAAAATAAACTACAATTAAAGAGCGCGCAAAGCAAAAGGAGCACAAACAATCTCGTATTACGCGCGTATCCGGTAGGTACTCTGTCAGCCAACTAGATAATATTACTTCAATGGCACGAAATACACAGAGCGAGCTATTGCACAGGGGTGCCTAATGACATTCGCACTCAACGCATGTAGTATTTAGTACACAGTTTAGCTTAAATTAGGTATCAGTTGTTCAATTAAATTCAATTTAAAATATTCTTTATTTAGACAGATTTTCGCAAACACTTTTGAATTGTCGAATGAACATAAAACTCTATTCCATGAGTAAAATTGTTATTTATTTGTATTTTATCTATTAAAAAAATTAAGTATATAATAAATTTATTATTATTTATAAAAAATTAAATTAAAAAAATTTAATAAATAAGTTACTTGTTATACAATTAAAACTTTAAATACAAATAACTAATTCTATTATTTTATGTAATATTACATATATGTATTTAATATCATTAAATGTTCCCAACACATATATTTCTAACATATAATAAGATATAAATTCTACTACAAAAAATAAAACGTAAAGCTTCTCAAGTCGCAAATCCTGAAGTCTTAGACAAAAATTAGGTATAGAATACAAACGGATTTATTGGAATAATCGCTAAAATTGATCCCATGACTTTAAAAATAATTTTGATAAAGAAGTAAAAACTGTTGTTACCTTAAGTGTAAGTGTGCAGTAAACTAGGTACTTGGTTAGGAGGTACTAGAAATTGGTTAGTATTAATAAGGCTGCTCTTCTTTCATAAACTGATCAAAATTATTTAAAAAACGATACAATTTTTGATTATATTCATACAGATATTAATCAAAAGATTGTTATAATTTTATAACGCTGATACTATTTTATTTAACTTAATTAATTGCAACTTAATACTTCAAATCGAATCCAGGGGCAAGGGAGCAAGTGGAGGTACGGTCCCAGATGAAGTATCTGGGTCTGATTCTGGATGGACGATGGTCGTTTGCGTCGCACTTCGCTCGGCTTGCACCAAAGCTACTGAACGCCGCTGGAGCCCTGAGCAGGCTTCTACCAAACATCGGAGGGCTTTATGTCGGTGTGTTGAAATCAATGGCTCTGTATGGTGCCCCCGTGTGGGTGGATTCTCTCACTGCTCGCAACAGGGCTCATTTGCGGAAAGCACAACGGATCATAGCAGTGAGAGCAATTCGGGGGTACCGTACAGTGTCCTGGACAGCGGCAATTCTATTGGCGGGCGATCCACCGTGGGAGTTACAGGCGGAAGTGCTTGCTAGAGTACACGCTTTACGTGCGAGCGAACGGTCACGAAGCGTACGACCATCGCTGGAGGATATCGCGCGGATCAGGAGGAGAGCGGATGAAGCCCTGATCCGGCGATGGAGGGAGGACCTTGGGTCCCCGGTGGCAGGCCTAGCGACAGTGGAGGCAATCCGTCCCTACCTCTAGGTAGGTAGGCGCTGGGTAAAAAGGGAATTTGGAATCCTGACGTTCAGGCTGGTGCAGGTACTGACGGGGCATGGTTGCTTCGGCAAATACTTGCACCAGATTGTGCGTCGGGAAATGTCACCGGTTTGCCATGAGTGTGATGCATCCGTCGACTCGGCGCATCATACTCTGGCTGAATGCCCCGCTTGGGCCCCACAGCGCCATGCCTTGATGGCTGTGGTGGGTCAAGATCTTTCTTTATCCAGTGTAGTAAGGGCCATGCTGGATAGTAAGAGGAACTGGTCTGCAATGGTCTCTTTCTGTGAGACAGTCATCTCACTAAAAGAGACCGCGGAGCGAGTGCGCGAATCCAGCATAAATGCAGACCCATTTCGCTGCCGTAGACCAGGAAACAGGAGAATGCACTATGCGCTACTCCAACCTTAAAGGAACGCCTGCAGGAGGATCATTCTGGCCCTTCTGCAAGTCATTAAGGCTGTGGGTGCCCTAGAGAACCCTAAAAGTGACGGTGGCCTGCGATAGGTGGGCCTTCCATCGAGGCGTCGTAGTTGCACGCGCAAGCGATCCTACGACGTCTTATGTAGATGGAGAGGGTTTCCGCTGGGTTTTAGTGGGTAGAATCGAACTTACCGGTGAGTCCCACAGTACCGCCCGTTTTCGCGGACGGTCTGCATAAACGCATTTCCCACCGTAATAAATAAAAAAAAAGATTGGCCCTGATATATGTAAATTAAATCTTATACTTACGTTAGATATAGGATTTAGAAAATATATACATTTTATATTATATTTAGGTAAAAAGTCACACTTTTAAAGTATTAAGCTTAGATAACAAAAATAAAATTGGGAAAAAGAGATTTATTTTCTTATAATTTATATAACAATATCGTATTTTAACATGTAGACGAAATGACAAAACCTAGCAAGGGATATTGTAACGATGATGATATATTTTATATAACGATGATGATATAGATAAGGGATATTGCGACGAAGATACGTTTTTTAGACTTTCAAGAATTTTACACCAGCAGCCCTATCACAGCGCGTCCGGCGAACGAATGGGAGCGGAAGCCTGCGGTTAGTCCACTTCCTGTTTCCTGCGGCGCACGCGCAGCCGAGCGCGATCGACCATGCGCGAGCGAACCCGACTGTGCATCACTGTTTAAGAACTCTATTTATTCTTAAGTGTTAAATACATATTAGGAAGTTTACATGAAACGAAATATTTTAGTCGGACAAACTAAATAATCTGGACTAGAAATATAAATCAACATATAACTTTATTTTACTCTTAATATAGACATAATTCACAAAACTTCCTCGGTATTACAAGCTCTATTCTTGTTATAAAAGATGAAATATTTTAATCGATACGATATTTCGATGTTTAATTTTTACTAAAAATCCATTTTCTTATTTGTTATAGCTTAGCTGATCTATTGTAGTTGTCTACGTCAGAGTTTCTAGATCCTTGATTTTCATGTCCTTGGAAATTGCTTATCACTTACAATATTTTTTGCTATGGCAGCGTTTTATTCTTATAATTCAGCTAGTCTACTATGGTTTTGCATCAGGTATGGTAGTCTTCAAAATCTATTATAAGCTAGATCCTGGCCTGACCTCACAGCTAAATAATAACAATAAGTTTGTGCGTGTACAAACAGACAGACAAAAAAAATATCTATATATTTATATACTGTTGGTGTTTTAAATCGCCCTGTATCATATTTTCGTAAACATATTTAATGTACAGACACACTTTTTTATAATTTTATTATAATATATAGATTTCTTATCTATCAGTGTCTAAAGCTAAAGTAATTAATAAGTAAACTTAGCTTTACCAAAATAAGTGATAGAATTATTTATTTCAAGCTATTATAATTGTTTAATGTAAGAACATTAAAAATTATTAAATATTTCTTACAAATGCCTGCATATGCAATAATTATCTACTGAAGATCACAGTGATTGATGATGAGAGCCTTCTAGGAGTTATAACGAAATACAGCATGGAATATATGTATAGTGTATTAATATATTTCTGTATACTAATATATTTTATTAACAAAATTTCTATGCTTTCAAAGATACTTTTAAAGAATGTTAAAATCACAATTCAAATTGCTCTGCCTTATCGAGAATCCAGTTCGCTTCAACAATTCTCAAACGAAGTGCAACCATTGATTTCACAGAATTTCTTTTGCGCACAGACTGAACAAGTTATTGCAACTATAAATAGAAATAAAAACGTAGTTGGGTTCATATTGCATAACTTTGACCTTTAACATTTACATGAAGCTTTGAATGCAACTTGTTTGTTCGACAATTCTAACTTTCTACATGTAAGAATTTTTATTAGGATTAAATATAATTAATTATAAAATTATTAAAGTACTTATACAAATAATGTAGAATAAAGTATAGAATGAAAAAAAATCATTTTCTTCGCTCTGACAATAAGCACGACGTTTAGATTCGCCACTCAAGACGCATTGCTTCGAAAGGCGGAAAGCGGGGAACGGAGTGTCTTAACACTGGGTTCCTTGAGCCTACGGTTCCTTCTGCCTACCCTGCTATAATAAAAAAATAAAAACAAAGAAAATAGCTCCCCTAAGAATATCACAGAATCACAATAACCCCTATACAATTTCATTTGAGTAATAAGTTAACTTAAGCTAACCGACTTTAGCTAAGCACTTTAACATATTTAAGACTAATTAAAAAGCACGAATGGACGACGTTGATGATAAAATAATAGAGCAGCAGTTATCAGCCCAAACGCATTATTATAATTACTTAAATGCGAATATTGTATACAAGTACGTATAATACAGTTCACCCACACGGCCCTCGCCCACGTCTCGCCTACACCCAGCCACTGGCCCTGCGGCGTTGGTTCGACGAACATCTCCCAGAGATATGACACTCGAAACGTAATAGAAACCAACTATAAATATTAACAATTAAATTTATGGAGGAAAAATATTTGGAACACAGAAATTTAATCTTTGTAAAGGCTACTTCATCTATAAGTTTTTATCGAATAATATTAAATATATAGTAAATTATTGTTTTATAGCTTATCATAGTCTTTTATTATCATATATGTTTAAATAGTCAATAAAAATAAATATTTTGTTATTTTTTATATAATATTAAAATATTTTACTCTTATTCGTTATTCATCAATTAAGTACAATTTTAAAACATCAAATATATTTAGTATTCTAGTATAAATATCTATGTATTATATAGTCTGTGACAATCCTGTGCAGAGTTAAGAGGAGACAGGCCAATTGCGGCGGCAGACTCGTTTGACTCGTACGTAAAATCAATTAAATTGAACAAGTAAGGCCCTCATATCGAGCTTCGTAATGAATTTGTAAAGTTTCTACTGCTAATTTAGTTAATAATAATTTAAGCATATTGTTAAAAATAATATATAAATTCTAAAACGTAATAGCGTACAGAGTGTTTTAGCACTAGATTCTATCTTCTTTCTTCTCTTGGTTCGGTATAGGTGAGATATAGAAACCTAACGTAAAATATAGCTTTATACCAAGCAAACGTAATATCTTATTTTGGAGTTAATAACGCCACGTTGGCACTGTTACAAAATTGAGTCTTCACGCTCTCAGAGCAACGGTGGTGGGGGTGAGGTGTCCGCCCGCCCCCTGCCTACTCTTCATTCATAAAATATGGGGCGACTTCGTTACGTTAACTATTTGTATAATATTATTCACAAGAGTGTCATTGCGAAACATCAAAATATTTAAGATATCAATTAAATATTCCAGAAATTTCGATATATTTTTTTCAAGTATTTGGTGCTTCATTTTGTTTTTGTAACATTGATATTATATTAGATTATTTTCTGTGAGGGAAATCATCAATAGCAGAATATTCTAAATTTATTTTTGTTAATATATTCAAATTATACCTTTCCAACTCTTTCTTGTTATAACGATACTGTGGTAAAAGCTTATTACATAATTTATCATTCCTAGTGTAAATATTTAGTAAAAAATTTTGTTATTTATTTTGTAGAATTATAGCAATGTATGATATTTATATACCTCTATAATCCATGGAACAATACTAGCTGAAGTCGTGTGGTAGTATGACGCAACGCCATTTCATTAATGGATGGGTACAAATGTGACGTAATACACTAGCTACTAGACAAATCGAGGAGTCCCTATAATGGCTTATGTTGCCATTTGCCAACTCGAAATTTATTTAGACACTTAACGAGGGCTTTTTAAATAATAATAAAAAATATTATTTACTTTAAATTACTACAAAGTATTAAAGACTAAACATACGTTTAATTCCTATATTATATTAGTGTATAGGTACAAATATGCGCAAATAGGAACGGTTAAAAGTGTATTAAAAAAATTGTGAAGTGAAAAGCGTGGGATATAGAACTAAATTATTTAAAGACGTTCTTATATCTTAATCAACATTTTATCTAATTACGGATCAATACGAAGCATAGATATAGCCTAATTTGTTTACCAAATGTCCTAGTTGGTGTTTAGCTTCAGCGTAACTGTGGAGGCGGGAGGAAGGATGGAGGGTGAGGTCGCGTGGGTAGCTGCCGATGAATGAACTGCCAATGCGAACAGAATGCTTTATAAATGATAAATTCGATACGATTACTATCAGCGGAACTTGCAACATTACAGAGCCTAACTAGGCAACCGAACTAAATACACTGTTTGCAATTATAATACATAATTTTATAAATTTATTGCATTTTGGAAATTATTAAAACGAAATCAATTATGAATCCACCTTCTTTTTTAGTCGCATGTACAATGAAATGGAGACGTTTTTTGTAATAATCATACCTGAAATGTAAAAAGTAAAAACACTTATTACAAATAGTTTCGCTATTCAAGTTCTTGTTGTCTACAAATGATTCGCGCTCGGTGCGTCATTATTCTTAGAATCTAAAATATACGAAACAATGGTGAAGTTAGGAGCGGATGCTGTAGGTATATCTGGCCGGACGCACGTCCGCTGTACTGGAATCTACCACCTGCACCTCTACCTGTATACGTTTAGTGAATTTTATTTATAGCTTATATAAGACTATTTTGATCCTAACATCCTATTCATATTCTATAGTTTTGCTATTAATATTTAGGTATAATTAACAAAATATGTGTTTGACATATCGCAGTTTTAAGTAATAACAGTTTAAGGATTTTTACAAAAAAAATCAAAAAAATATCTATACTTTATATTTATAATACTTGATTTAATTTTCATTATATATGGTTAGTGGTTACTCTAGCCCTAACTACCGCGTTTAAGACATTCGAAACAAAATAAACTTTAAATCAATATTGTTAAATAATAAAAGTGGGGCTTAATGTTGTTTTCATGTAAGAAAAAACACTAAGCTTATAACATGATTTAGCTGAACGATGGCGGGCTGATAGCGGGCGGATGCGCTATCAGGCGTGCAGCACCGACGCCGCGCGGCGGATGAACGTCCGTCACGAACGATTACTCTGGAATCCGCCTCGAATGTTATGCTATGTTATATTAATTCACATTTATTACATCTTATAAAATCAAATTTGTTCCTCTATGAATGATAAATATTTACTTATTATAGGGGTTATGTACGTATTATTTTATATTTTGATTATCCGTATTTTATGTTTAGGAAGCTGAAAATATTTATGTATTAGTAGATAGATTAGTGTAGAAATAATAAGTAAATTAAATGTGATGCAAGTGGATGTTCTATCTAACGTACATACAGTGGTGGTATATCCGATTGGCCTAATAACCGTCTCGAATTTTATGCAAATTGAAAATTAGAACCGACTAGAAGAGTCGGTCTTTGAGTACATAGCATATTTTTTTAGTAACAAAAAACAAGGAATTTTATTAACTATAACATTTTAATTATTTCTCAAATATCTATTTATATGTATGTTCTTTGCATATTGAGATTTCCGAGATTAGAATGTGTTACCTTAAAAAAATTAAGCTCAACGTCTTTATGCATAGTTTTAAGTAGTATCAAAAGCTATTTTTTTTAATAATAAAAAAAATACCGAATGCATTACCTAATAAAAGTTACGGACTGTGTCCGTATTATAATTGATGTTCTACAAAACATTTCTTTTTACTTTGTACGAAACTCAACATCGAAACAAACCATTCAGAGAGCAAAATGTTGTCGTCTTGGTCAGAAAAATGCGGTTGAAGCTAAAACGAGACCGGCGTCTTGTAATCCCAAATAAAATCATGGATCCGGTTGTCAAATCACAAGCAAATGCTTTTTATTTTTAGTCGTGAAGTATTTCCTGTAATTCGATTACATTTTATTAAGCATAAACACATCACATTTTAAAAGCGCTTCCGCTTTCTGAAGAACTCAACGGGAGTCAGCATGTTGTTTTTATTTAAATTCTTCAAATTCACTTAATATTATTTTAAATATAAGTACGTACATTCATTCGACTAGCTGGTGCTAGCTACTTTGTTCGCGTGGACCTAAGGACTTTCATATTTAGTATCTGTCGTACGCCTGACAGTAAATGAGACGGTTATAGGTTCGATTCCCACTCGGGGGATGAATTATAAAAAAGAATTTATTGTTTCATTTTAAAATTAGATTACAGATAGATGGATAAATTGTAGATTAGTGTACAACATAGATCTACAATGCAAAATGTAAATTCAGTATTTTCTGGCTGGTGCTACCAAATCTGTCTTATGAGAATAGAATTTATAAGGAATTAAACTCATCTTTTCCCCAAAGAAAATATGAAATACTGCGTACATTAACGATACTTATGGAGTAAGTATATTTTATATATAATAAGTTCTATTAACATAAGTGTCAAGTAGACTAGACTTCATATTTGAAAAACGATTGACTTTATGTGAATAATATACTAACTTAGGTGATCATGGACGTCGATACCCAGTTGTGACATTGCCCTTGGTACATGAATTTGAAATCAAAATATAAATATGAATATGAAATCTATTGATATATAAAACGTGTTAAAAGTTGAGTTCTGTTACCATTATCGGTGCCGCAATGTGAGCTCTTCCTGTCGAGCCACACGACACCGTAACACTACACTACACACAATCCCACAAATGTGGTTAATATGCAACTTACGCTTAATAGAATATCATAAAATTATTATATATTTGACTTTGTATGTATATCTTTGTAACATTTACCTGTATGTAAATGAAACCTCGTCTGTATCTGTTGAGACAATCGTCGATTGTTTTCCATACATTAAGTATGACTACTTTAGCTGGAACATAATGATGTTAAGTAGTTAAGTACATCCTTGTCTGTTCATAAAATTTATCGAGTTTATAACATTTTTTCATATTTAATAAATTTGAAATTTGTTTTAAGATGTTTTCAGTTGTTTTTTTTTTATATTGAATTTACAAACTAATATAATAATAAATAAAATATCAGACGACTTGTTGGTTACGTTTTTTTAGCAAAATTCAATTGGAACTGGTCAATTGTAACCAAATAATATCACTTTTTATGAGTAAACATTTTCCAAATAACATTTAGATAAGTAACTATTACGCCTCGAATTTAAGTGAAAAGCGGACAACGGAGTGTTATCATTTAGTTCTCTCTCCTATCCTGCTATACGGGAAAAGGCGTGAAACGCGAAGCTGAGACAAACCATTGTTCGCCTTGCATTGTCGTAAGTCCAGTAGATATTACTGCAAGCTTGCGCACGCACAACACCGGCCCACGTACTCGAACCAACTTCAACTCGTAGTGGGCAAGCCGTTCATTATGATGATAAATACAATATGAACTCTATGTTGTTACTCAGGCATAATTTATTGTTTGCAATTTTGCTTAAACACTATTTTAAAGATAAGTAATGAAGATATCTAGTATTGCTTGAAAGCAAGTTAATAATGTTACGTGAAAAGATCTTTCTATTTATTAAGTTGCCTTGATTAATAATAAAATGGGAAATTTTACGTCCTATAGAAATATTTTGTTCAATGTAAGTTTTTGACTTAAACTATTTTTGCATAGTTAAAAGAGTTTAAGCAACGGTTTGGACAACGGTCAACAAAATGTTCTTTCAGTAAGTATACATAATATCCAAGTAGCGTTTTAACTTACTTATGGTCGTAAGGTATTTATTTTACATGTCTTCTACTGCCGTCTTAAATCCCTTGTGACATATTTATAATAAGTTTGGACTAAGACGATGCTGCACTAAGATTTATATTGAGGCGTTTGATTTATTTTTATAAAAAGTTACCCAGTGTTATTTATACTTTGTTTTTATGGAATACGTTTTGACTAAAGGTACTATAATTATTTAAGTACTAGATAAATTTGTATTTGTATTTGTAAGTTTTAATCCCAATTTAGGATTTTTTTTCATTTACTTTCTAATGTACACGCAATACATCAGGCAGAAAATTGAAATACTAGTATATGTGTCTATACTCTAGGATCTCTCTGTACTTTGGCTTTCCAGACAAGGAAATTAATATAACGAAAATCATTCCCCCAAGTGGTATTCGAACCCACAGCTATCGTGTATACAATCGACTTAGTAGCCTCCTGTACCAAGATACCGTCTGCTATTTCTTATTTACTATATTAGTATAGATTAGCGAGAGAACAAAACAAGTAATGAATGGGTAGGCTAGTTGAGGACGTACACCTACGACGTCGCGTAGGCCGACAATGAGGACATATTTTTATCTCTCGACTCACGACCAATGACCGTAGTTTTCTACGTCGCCAATTTGTATAGATACGCAGCTTAGATAAACTTTTCGACAGCCAGATTGACACAAATATATTGACTATCTCTCTAAAGCTAATGGTGTCAAACGTAAAGCTGTCTGGGTTGTATCTGAATGTTATCAGTATTGTACTACATTGTTTGCAAAAAGAAATCCTTCATATTTAAAAATATGTATATATTGATTTTCAAAACACGTTTTATATAAATTATTACTTATATATGTATCTATTGTGTTTTATAAATGACTTTTACACACTTCGTTGAGGTGAAGGTTACAATCTAGAGGATATGATATACAGCACGTCTATCCTAATCTTTAATTCAATAATTTAGCACTTTTAATAGCAAAGAGTCGTTTTAAATTGCAGTTAATGGTACGTATGAATTGAAATATGTATTTTGTAAGAATACATTAGTCTTTCTTTTTTATTAAAAATATAGGTAAAAACGTTGAATTTAATTTTATGTGCAGAACCTTCATTCGATAAATTTAATTTTAACTAACTCGTTTGAATTCAGCTTGCCAGGATGGCTAGAGCTAGATTTATCGGTACTACGAAAGGAGAACAAAAAACACTACTTGATAAATTTCAAGTTGCACTTGCCGTCTATAGTATAGACAAGAAACTTGTTTCTTTTTTATGAATTCTATATAATGTAATTTTTCTTTAGAATATTTAAAGTAGAAAAAAAAAATTATATCCATTGTAACTGACGTCAGAATTCCAAGTGGAAGCCGCCTCACCCGTGCCGCGTTTTCATCTTTTATTTATAGACGATTGATTGATGAAGCGAAACGTCGTATGAATGAATCGATTTATGGTTTCGTTGAGCGGACACTGTTTATGTGCCTGCTTGACGTCAGGAATCTTAAACGGGGGACGAATAATCTGACCAAACTCTACCGCCGCACATCGACATACCCGGCAACTCTCGCTACTTGCGCCAGAGAAGCCACTTAATTTTAAGTTGTACGACAAAACCGCTAGTATGAATCATTCACAGTGGCAAATATGCTATCTACAATAATGTGTCAATTTATGCCTCATCAATTTACTTAATCAGCAGTCATAAAACTGACACCTCAAGTTTAATCTGTAGATATTTCTTAGAGATGGTGCGATAGGGCAGTGGTCAAGGTTATTCGCCATCTATGGTGTCATCTAGTGTGAATTATCCATATTTTTTTCTACTTCTTTTGGATTGGTGATGCGGCAAAACACAATTGAACTGTACTTGACACCGGCAGGTGTTCCGAATTCGCGTTACTCCAAGTCTATTGTCCCTATTAAGATCAACTAACAGAGTAATAGATTACGCATGTTTAGGCGTGGCAAGCGGTCTAATTGTTTCATTTCGATCTTGAGATAGGTTAGCAACGGAATGAGTACAGGCGCGGCGGTTGCTCAACTCGTTATCACTACATCGGGAGCTCGTTTGAAGAGCCGCTTCCTGTGCGATGACCCGTCTTATCGTCTGCGCCTACAATGCAGATGATGGGCACCAGCTACAGGAAGAAACTGCTGCAACTTGAGAGAGATGTTCACTTTTTTCGTTATTATTAATTTCCAAAGATACGCAAAAAAACTACGTCGTTACCAAATGTAATATAAGAAAATGTCTTTGTATAAAAATATTAATTGTAGGATTTATATTTACTTATACGAAATTAATATTTTAAAATACATTTCCCAACTTCGTGCATTCGCTGTGTAACTAAATCTTCTATGTAATGTTCCTAATTTTGTTTTGGAAATAACATAAAAAAATACTTTAAACTGAAAGAACGTCAAGTAAATTATTAAAACACTACACGTGTTACTGGCTAGAGTATTTCGCAGACCCGCTGACTACGTGACTGAAGCGTCGGGTGATAATATCCATTTTATTAATAGAATATTTATATATCAAAATATCGCAAGTCTTGAACTTTAAGTAGCTATCAAGTATTTTTTTACTGTATTTGTATAATGGTACACTGTTCAAAGGTAAATTTAAGTCCTTCAAATATACAAAAATGATAGGTTATGTGCTGCGTAAGTTAATGTTTACAAATTATATTTTATGTAAATACCTACTTATTTATCGATTACGATTCAATAGCACGAGTATTTCCCATGTTACCGCACATTTTATAATAATAGTCTGTCTGACTGATAATATATTATTACGTAAGTACTCTATAAAAGTAAAAAGGCGGTTATCTCCCCTTGTTCTTGCAATAAGACAGAGTGGGGCATTATTCACGGAGCATCGAACAATCAGAGTGCCACTGCATCATGCATCTTGGGGCAAAGGTCAAGGAATGCGATCGATAAATAGCAAGATTTGACAGTGAAATAACGTGTTTACGAATACAAGCGCCACGACGCACCTCCATCTCCCCGAGTTCTCACAAATCTCGAATCAGCTTCACAATGACACGAATAATCCATCTTCCATGAAGCATAGGTCAAAAGATCTGCGGGGCCGTCATATTTTATACGGGAGATTATTTTTTCTTTTTGTAAAACATGAATTCAGTCGAGGCAAACAGGTTTATCTATTGTAATACGACACATTTGCGTCTGAGTAAACAGAACTGTCGTGGTGCGACTACTCGGACGCGAAGATCCTGTACACTTGCAAATAACTAACATTAAAATTCTCGATGTGGTGCGCTTACGCACGCTGCAAATAAATAGGCGTCCTATACGAGTGTCGCGCTCCACGGCGGATCCTAAATATATCGAGAGCAATTTCGTGGTACCGACCGCACAATGTAGGGTTAAGCATGACACATCTCACGCACTTTCCTCTGCATGTCAAATACCTTGTAGGTGTAAAATTTTACTTAACAAACAAACACGAGTTAAATGCAAAACAGCGTATAGCATTACAAAAAGTAAAGAATAGAGGCGCATATTGATGATCTATTTCTGGCATATGGTACGTTTTTTTGTTTACTACTCGTCTTAATGTCCTAATATAGCAAGTTTCCTTTTATCCCATGCCAGAGCCCATCCGCCCATCAAATGCTGTCGGCGGCTTGTCGACATCTGCTGTTCCAATTTAAACGGTCTAGCTAAGTACGTTCTCAAGTAAGTGTAGTAAATAGTAGCTGATATAGTGTAGTAATAGTATTGTATGGTATACCTACCTACAAAATTTTATATGGCACGTTCATTCTCACGAATTGTTCAGAATTCAATATTAAATTATGTATATATGAAACAGTAAACAACATAGCATCGCGAAAGTGAGAAACAATGAAGTAATTTGTATTGTTTTTTATAATGTCATTACTATGAATTAGTTTTATAAAAATGTGTTAAAGGTTAAATACTTTATATATAAATATATTACTATTATTAAATTGTGTTTCTATTTATTATTTTAATATCTATACTTATAGGTCATAATGGACGTTATTTATTTCTCAACTTTTAAAATACTGTAAATTATCCAATACCATATTAATATGAATGTATATTTTCAGAATGTATTCCAGGAACGAAATAAACATGGTCCGAAGGAAGGAAGAGTGAGATAGGAGGAAGCGGCGCGCCTCACTTCCTGCCAACTTGTAAACGAATCTCTATTTATACTCGAGTTATTTAAATATTTCATTACGTGACTTTGCTAACTATTCTGTACCATGGTCGGTGGTGTAATTTAGAAATATTATTGAAGTAAACACAAAAAGAATTCTGTTTGTAATTCAATTATATATTTTTATTATTGAATTTCATATAGGAAACATCTTTTAGGTTTTGGACGTCACTAGTTAATAAGCCTTATACATTTTACATTATACAATATTTTACATAGCTTTGACTATCTTTACATTTTTAATGAAAGCTCAATTTTATAATTAATTTTGTAGTAGTACTACTGTACACACTAGCTTTACAAAGATAGTCTTAAATAACAATCATTTCAAAAGTTTTCAAAAAAAGGCCACGTATTGTAAAAAATCAGGTAAGTTTAACAAAAAAGAAAACAAAAATTGTAGTAAACATTCGTATTTATAATATAATGTTGTCGTTTTATTTACAAATAAATACAAATTCAGTTAATAAATAAATGGTAAATTATCTACATCTTAATTAGTATGTTTTATATCTCATTCTTAATCTTGTCTGGATTTGTGTGGAATCCAAAATACTAATTTTATCGTTTTCTTATGACACGGTACGGTCTCAAGAAAAATTTGAGACTTTCGGCGTTCGGGCGACACGTTCACGTACATTCACACTATACGACTATATTTACAGGAAACGATCACTCGGCGCGCGCGGGGCTCTCGTCCGGGGCCCCGCGCCGCCCACACACTGCACCACGAGTCCTCGACTCCCCGCTCGCCAATAAATATTTGTACAACGCGGGCGACACGGCGACTAGATAATACTGGAGAGCGGCGGCGGCCCCGGGCAGCGGCAGCCCGCGCGGCGGCAGCGCGCGTACGCGGCCGCGCCCGCCGCCGCGCACGCGCGAAGCGGCCAGTACAGCCACAGGCACGGCAGCGGCACCGCCAGCGCCGCCACGCAGGCCAGCCGAGGCCCGCACGCGCACGGCGAGCCCGCCTCCTCCTCGCCACCTCCGCAGTGATAGAACAGCGCTTTGGCGCAGCACATGCACGACGCGTAGTCCACGCACGCCTCCGCGCTGCACAGGCACGAGCCGCACAGCCAGCGCGACGGTAGCGGCCGCGGCCGCGCGCACTGCTCGCAGCGGCAGCGCCCGCACGCCGCGCACACTATCGACTCCCGCGCGGGCGCAGCACGTCGCTTGTCCGCCGCCGCGCCTGGCTGCGCCGTCACCGGCTTGAGCGGCTGCGCGGCGGCGTGCGCAGCGGCGTGGCGGTGCAGCGCGGGTGGTGCGCGTCGCGGCGCCTCCACGTACGCATTACGCTCGCGCTCGGCGTCGGGGCGCGGGCGCAGCAGCGACACGGCCGGCGTGCGTGCGCCCCCTCCCGCACCGCCGCCCGCGCTGGCCGCGCCCGAGCCCGCGCGGTGCACGCGCACCGTCGGCTTGGGCGGGCGGGGCGGCGCCGCCGGCCCGCCATACTCGTCCATCGAGTCCGGCTAACGGCTCTCTGGGCCGTCGCCTTCCTGTTCCCTCATCGTCCCCACCTGAGAAAATATTATGATACCTTTAATTTTATGTGCTGATGAACAATGTGTAAAAGAATTGCATCTTCTAATCATTCCTAAGCATCGCATTATTTTGGAGATTATCAAATATATTTAAAACTTCAATATTATTTACACTTGTCAAGATTTTGGAGTCATTGTCGCTTTGATATTCAAAATTATATTAATAAAATAGTTAGTTATATTAATTTATAAAATAAAATCTGTTCATAAATTTTACAAAATAATTATATAGACGTCTGTGCAAATTACTTCTCAGCATTTTTTGGTTGTATCGACCAGACTATAAATGCACATGTGTGCACGGCGTGCAAGCGATGTGTGTATGACATATGTATGTCGATTGTTTATTTTCAGGTTTCGTGACACGACGCTTCAACTGATGATACGTGTAACTTCATCCCGCCCGTATTGTGTTAACATAAAATGTAAGTTGGATGTTCCGAGAGACCACGGTTATATTTAATAGAGGTACAATAAACCTTATCAACACCGAACCTCAATAAAATCTGTTAACATTTTGTTTAACTTGCAACCATCGATATCTTTTTAAAAAATATATAATAACATATTTAAAATTATAATTAACGTTGTCAATAATAAATATAAGAAATACAATTTAAAAATAAAAATATTTTTAAGTTTAAGTGTTTCAAAGTTTTCACATGCATTTTTAACCATAGGAGAATAGAATAAATAAATTTTTGACAAAATTAACGTATTTTTTCTTTATATAAAAATATATCTATACAGTTACAGTTGCTAAACACATAAATATTCGTATTACTTAGCGTTGCCCAGGTACCTCTCGTATTTCCGGCATTAATGTTTTACTAAGAATTTTATATCATAGTAAAGATCAAATATGTACAATAATGTCGAATTAGGTAAAGCAAAACGAATTATAACAATCAATATACTATACAGGCATGCTTCACACTTCACACGCATTATATCGCACGCTATGAAAATAATCTCCACACGAACACCGTTAAGTTTATTGATAGATTTTGTTTCATTACATTTACTATTATATATTGTAGCTACTGGTTACATTTAAATAGCTATTAGTTTTTATAAAGCGTTCTTGTTAATACTTATTAGAAGATTATTACTGGTATTACTATCCTCAATCGATCTCGGATCTCGGCTTTACGATCGTACCTATTAGAAATTATAATGCATTTTAATTCAAAACTGACTTTAATGCTAATTTATTACCCGTCGTGTGTTGTATTCATAATTTAGTAACTATAGAATCAAGTTATTTATAAGTTAAAAAAAAACGACAATATAATGAAATACGTGTATACTGCATACCTACTTTATTTAATTTCTAATAGTTAATATTTGGACTTCAAATTTCAATACAAGTAAAAATATAATCTTCTTAATAATATTAATCCGACGTACGATTTGTAAGTTTATTTTATCTTTCAGATTGCAAGTTATCAAGTCAATTTATTAAACACAATTGTAAACGATTTCTATATAGCGTCTTTATTATATATCAGATATATAAAGATATCTAAATAAACTATATCCAAATTAGGTACGGCGTTGATAATTTCTATCGCCGTTAATTGATTGCATCTTTAAAAATCCCGCTAAGCTTTATTTATGGGAAAGTAAAATAAATAATTCCGTTGACATCTTTCGACTACTAATGTACACGTAGGAAAGAGATTATTATCAAATAGTTGATTAAAATAACAGCGGTTTAATTATTCATTTCAAAGTATTTGCATATTTGTAAACTATGTGAGGCATCTGGCTTCCATAAGTGTCCGCCTATCTCAGATAGTAGTATCGTCTTTAGGCTGATAAATAGCAACTTTATGTTTAATTTTGCCTTAATATGTTATTTTAACTCTTATAAAGAAATATTCCATAACAAGGAAAGGACATATTTTTAGAAAACGCTCTTCTCTATTTTCTTCTCTATTAAAATTCTCTAATCATGACATTCCGTGTGTTGTGGCGGAAGTCTACGTTGCTCTTTGTCTACCAGAACACGGAAATGACAATAATTTAAATATAATCGTTACCCCAATTGATGATCGAACCTATCTCGCACTGCGAAGCGATAGCTTCCAACAAAAATTTTATAAGAAATATAGAACAATTTTTTTTTAAATAATTTATTTAGAAGTTACGATGAAATTTCATATTTTAATAACTGTCATATATTATTACGAGTTTTCCAAAACGCTTTTTTGTTATTCATTATTATGTATATGATAATCACAATTATTTATTTTTACTCAAAATTCTCAATTGTATGACTTTTACATAGGTGTTCATAACTTAAGAAGTACCTTAAACATATAATAAAAATAGCTATTATAAAAAAATTAAAGAATCAGCTTATTTATAAAGCGTTAAATAATGTTTTATTGTAAATATATTTACAATAAAACAAACGTTATCAGTAAGAAAAATTAGTATTCAGATGAAAATAACATAAATGTGGCCATTAATGCTACATTGTATGAATATTAATTTGAGAATTTCTCTCGAGTATATTAATTTTACTCGTGACAGATATAGTTTTTGTATTCACAAATAGCACACATATGGCCAGAATTTAAAGGTTAATTTATAAAAGTATCAACTTTGGCTTCATAAGATTTATGTACTCACCGTAGTTAGAAATAATATATAATAGTAAGTCTATGAATGCGCGAAGTATTATTATGTTTTGTCTATGTGCGACTAGCGTTGTTAGGTTTGTTAAAAGATATGCGGTGTGTATTGTTTACAATTCGTTTCAATTCTTTCTTATCTGCGTTCAGTTATCAAATGTAGTCGAAATTCGTTTTACTGTTGCTATAATAATTGAGCACGACAATCGTATCGAAGTATATCTTACAATTTTAAGCGAAATAATCTAACTGACCGTTTGTGTGATTCGATTCTTAAAATTCCAGGTAAGTAGAAGAGATCTTTTTAATTTAAGGTTCAAAAACAAGATATACGTTCGACTATTATATTTTCTCGTTTCTATCATTTAAATGATGTTCAAATCGGTATTATAGAAAGGAATTCCTAGCTAGCTTATTCAGATGTTTCCCGATTCAACGTGAAATACGGTGGTAGTCGCGACAGCGCGAGCCGCACACGTGTGACAGTACCAGCCGCCTCGCCGGTCGCCAGGCGTGGCGCTGCCTGAGGACGTCTTTTCTCATCATCGATGTTTGTTTAATATTTTCGCAATACGAGTTACAGGCAACGGCCCACGTCCGTCACGCGAGCCGCGGTCCGCCGCGCCTCGCCACGTCCTGGACGCCGTTTTCTACACACATCGCTACACAAGGGCACAAGAGCACACACTGCACGGCGCTGAGCTCCAGCTCGGCTCCAGGGGCTCACTACACTACAGGCTAAGGCATTTTGGCCGCGCAAATCCACGGGAAGGCTCACGAGACCGGCGCGGCCCGAGCGGCACCTGGCGCGGGCGGGGGGCGGCCCACGCACCGGCCTCGATTCTCGTCCGCCCGCCGCGCGGTTATCACTGCAATATGGCCGCTACTCACTTCCTCGGTGAAGTTCTTCGTTGATTTCTACTCCTGATCTCGACGACGGCGATTCTCGTGACCGTTCCGAACTCGTGCGGATTCACTGCACTTATTCTTATACACATTTTAATGGAAAACCGGGAGCGTCGGCGCTACGCTCCAACGAAACGACCGTTCCGTCCGCTGGCACATTCCGCACTGGCGTCGGGCGGGCGCGGGCTGGCGGAGCGGGCGCCCCCGCCTCGCACCCCCCGCTCGCGCCTCGCCTTTTTATGAATGGAAGGCGGCCATACTGAATGAACCGCGTACACGAAGCGGTCGGCCGCTATTTTCGCGGGCGAGCGCGGGGAGCGGGGGGCGCGGGCCGGAAGCGGGCCGCGAGCGGTGCCAAATTTTGCGGCGCGGGCGACGCGACGGTGGCGGATGTGCTCGTTTGATCGAGCTTCCGGTGAGATCCCCGCGGCCGCATCCGGGAATTAGGTTTCCGGCCGGCGAGAGTCAAGCCATGTCGCCCACATTACTCTTACCAACAACGAATTGACTAATTCCTAATTTCGAGTGAACGAGTCTTACGAGTGAAGTCACCCCTACTAATCATCGAATAACATCGTAAGTAACGCAACACACAACAACGAGCGTACGAGGAGAGAAGCGCCGGACGAGACGTATTATCGCTGAGCTCATAGGTACATGCGTCCATCATTTCCGCAAGGTTGCAACGACAATAAGGCGCGTTGTGCACGCAGCGTCTCTGTGTCAAGGACGAGCGATAACGTTTCGCCTTACGTGTTACGTTGTCGTTATTTTAAGCTCCTTAACGAAAAAAGCACAATAGCTTATTATCACGTGGTAAATAATAGTATTATTTTACAAAATTATCATGTATGTAACATATTGTTATGTGCCGTCAGGTCCTCAAATCATACTAAATTATAAGATAGAAGAGAAGTCTCCAGTATACCTAGTACCTGAGATAAGAAATAAACTTATTAAAATACACCGAATGTGGCTACAACGATGTCTATGACGAGTGTGAATGGACACCAAATATTCACAAATGCTTGCATTACGAAAAAAATTTCTACCTGAGGCACATTTGCTATTGTCCAGAAGCAAGCTCAACCACATAACAATCGCTTAAATTTTCATTTCATCTCAACAAATGCTCAATGAAATTCCATTATATTTACAAATTGAATTATTTTTAATTTAAACAAAATTTTGCAGGAGCAAATAATTTAATGTTTTATAAATTATTACGATGACAACGTTTGAAAGCAAATTCAAAATAAAAAGTATTTTATTTGACGTAAGTTATATACTCGTATAGGCAAAAACTTTAAATAATTAACATTATAATAGAAAATGATGAATATTAAATACGCTTGTTACTCATTGTGTGTTGTAAAATAAAAAAAACGAAATGGCTTTTTTAATAGTTGTTATATTTTTCGTAAATATTTTATTTCACGTATCCTTCTAGAATTTACATTCATTATTTAAGAAAACATAACATCGACATATGTTCTAAGCAAATTTTGAATTTTTTGTTACGGATTTTGTACCCGGAACTGCGTATTTTTTGTAAATTTAACGGTCTCGTTTCCTTTTGAACAAAAACTAAATAATAGTTCGATTATTTTATATTTATACAATAAAAGTGACCTTGTGTCAAGTTACATATACATATGTGTATCTTGTAATCATATATATATATATATATATATATATATATATATATATATATATATATATATATATATATATATATATATATATATATATATATATATATATATATATATATATATATATATATATATTTAAACTAAGATCAAAAAGTTTACTTTTTAACCAACTTTAAAAAGGCGGAGATTCTTAAGCAACTATGTTTTTTATGCTTATTACTTCTATAAGTATGAATGGATTTTAATTCTACTATTTTGGTTCCATATAATTGTTATACGTATAGGATGTTAGGGTTTGATTAAAGTAATAAAGATATGGAAGATAAATTTCTTTGTACGTAGTCAGTAGTAACAGCCATTATAATATATGTAGACTTGTACCTATTCGAGAATATCGTGGCAAACAAACTTAAACGAAAAGTTAAAAAAGTAGACAGCAAGATTATTTAAAAAAAAATCAAAGCAATTTCAAAATTGTACTAACTGACTCTAAAAATAACGAATTGTAAAAAGTAAATAGTCAAGTATATATATAGATATCAGTAATTTGGTCTATTTATTTTTATTTTTCTTTATTATAACGTAATTACAATATTATTTTTTACTTTTCAGTGTTTAAGTTTGTATATACATAAGTATAGCTTTGTACAATTTTGAAGGCGGTTTAATATATTTGTTACAAATATATTATTTTACTAAAGGTACAGCTTACTGATTATTACATCTTTTTTGATGCTTTGAATAAACATTAGAGCTAAATAAGGAATTGATACTCGATATGACACCAAGGAAAACAATACAGGGCCTAAATAGGTATCCAATTAGAGCTACACAAGGCTTCATGGAATGCTGAATGTGACATCCAGGAAAGTATACAATAAGAGAAACGTTCCAATCATATTATAGGCAACAATTTCACATTTTCAGTTTCTTCTAAATGATGATACTTTTTTCATATAAAGTTTTTTATAAACACATATACTTTATTATAATGTACCTACTGTCTATAGTTGTAGCATCCGTATCCGGATGCATAATATGCATATAGTGATGAGTAAGAATTACATTTTATGATGTATACGTTTGTATGTGTAATGTTTTCCATAAAAGTATTATTCGTTTCATTTCATACTAGCGATCCCTTCCCGGCTTGCAGAGAAAAGCAGATTGAATCACTTTGTCTATGAAAAATAATGATGAGAGTATGTATGTACATACATGGAAATTATAATTTTATATATAATATTTAAAATGGGTACGATACCGACGTTTTCAGTATCGGTAAAAAGCGTTTTCCCCGCAATAATCTTGATCCCGAGGGAATTCTAGGATAAAATTATAATGTGGCTCTACAGTCTCCTATCTATATATAATATAGTGAAAGTTTCATAAAAACCAATTCAGCTGTTCTAGAGATTAGCCCGGACAAACGGCAGGACAGACAGATAAAATTTTAAAACAAGTTTGTTTACCTTTTTGTAACGTACACGTTTTTGTAACAAATCATATGCACTCGAAAAAACTATTTTATTTTGAAATCACAAACAGACACTCTAATTTTATTTATACATATGCATAGATACGTTCGCGTGGGTTGGTTATATTTAATAAATTTCATGACAATTACAATATCCGCCTGAATATAGAGCGTTGCCTACTCAAATAAGAACTAAAAAAAGTGTTGTGATTGTAAAGCGAGTACGAACGTGGGCCTCGATAGAAATCAGGTTTCATTTGTTATTCTGGAGGCGGTGCGCCCGCGAGCGGAAGCCTACGCCAGCGTCGCGCTTTCCATCCGCCTGTACTATCGATACGAACCTATAGACTTTTGTTAGCTAGAGTTAGAGGTAGACAATTTCGTGTACAAACAAACACGTCAAATGATATGGTAAATCGTACACGACTATTCAATATTCATTTCTATAAATATTAAATAAATTACAGTTAAAATATTCATGTAATTATGTGTATTATTGTTATACCCAAATGTAATTTAAATGCTTATAAATAGATTAAGCTAATAGATTTACTTGAAGTATGACAAATAATTGCAAGGAAAATTTAGAAAATTGAAATACATCACTTATTTACTTACTAACACATTATTTTTAATGACAATATAAGTACTTTTATGTGGCGCTAAGCGTGTTATCTTTCGATTGTTTTCTCAAAATATTTTGTTATCTTTGAACTTCCTTCTAAAGTCAAATAGTCTTATCGGCCTCATTTTATTCGTATTTCTTTTTAAATATAATTATGAAGCGGGAATAATTTATTACCATTTATATCTATATGAGCACCAATATTACGAAATATGTTGTCTGGTTACTTAACAGTGATAAATAGTATTGTTTTGAACACGAATTATCTTTCGCGAGTATGAGAACCGATAAGCAGTTCATATGAGAGTTGTTTGTCTAAAATTACTATCGTAATTTCGTATAACTCTTAGTGCTCGCCCGAATCGTATGAAAGCAATCCTATAACTGAAGGCCTGAGTTAGACGTTTTATATTGATGCCGGACGTCAAGCTTGATAAAGCGAAGGCATCGACGATTCAGACTATCCAAGTAAATATATAATTCAATTTTCAAATTACAGTTAAATATATTTAATTTTTTATTCAAATCTTGTATAGACATTTTTGTTAATTTAGTAATATCATGTTTATGATAACAAAGGTACCAAATAGTATATAACGTTCTGCTTTACAGCGTTATATTCAAGTATATTGTATGTTAAAATGTACATTCATTGAGTATCAGTATTGACACTGTGATATATTTTAATGAGATAATAACTAGCGTATGAGCGAGTATTACGTAAGAACAAAAGCTAGAATGAAGGACCTCGCTGAATGGACGCTGTCGCACACGATTCGCTCCATTCATGGCACGCACTCATCGACGGTGACCTTCTATGCCCATGTGGATATTTAGCGGCGGATGTGTGTGGCGAATATTTGCTCACGTGACACTTGTAATAAAACACTAAGTTGAGCCAACTTCTCGACTCCTCGGCAATGTCAATTTAGCGCCTATCATGCAAAGATGGAACGCGCTAGTTGAATTTATCGTTTTAATTGAAGGCAATTACAAAAATTCCACGTAGCGGTCGAGCGAGGGCGTGCAAGAGGCGCGGGCGAGGGCGCGGGCGGCGAGAGGCGGTCGACCTTCCGTGAGGCCGTCCGCTGCCTCTATTACGGGTCCGCGCTCCGGCAACCGGCGACCGCGGCCGGCAAGCATCGCAGGAAGCAACCTTAATCACCGACACCGCTGCCACAATCACTCGCTGCTGTGAGCTGTCGTCTCAAATGATGCCAGCACTAGGCCCCCCTTACATGACGCCGCAGGGCGTATTCGCAATTTATATTCACTATCCAACAAAATGGGTCTAGTTGGTTTGTAGCAATCGCTTTCCGGTTTCAAAAGCATAACTGTCGGTTTAAGTTTCTTAATATAGTTATTACTTGTTAGAATTACTTTTTTATAAATATATTTTTAATTACATATTTTCTATAATATTTTGAGTAAATAAGCTAGCATAAACCAGTTTCTCTTAAGCTACAGCAGAAATTTAACATAGTTATAATGTATAAAAGCTTCTTCTAAAAAATGCGGACTCGCACTCGCAAGTCGCATGAGGTTACAGTTAAACGGCTTTTATTCAATATTTAGTGAGGTTGTAGCAACAAAATTTACTTAAATTGTATTCCAATGAGGCGGAACTAACTTTTTTTACTTTGTCTTTCTAACAGTGAAATTATGACTTAATTCTTTTACATTCCGAATCCCTTCCAGTTACTTTAAATTCTTCATTTTATATAATTATTTGATACAGAAGTATGCTATAAGAACAAGCATTGTACGAGACATTTTAATAAGTATATCACTTTTTTAATACTTTCTTTTACGGCACAACACACAAAGACGCCATAGGATCTAATTTCGAAGTGATTAGAAAATTCCAAGCGAATGACGTGTGCGTCCAGGATGTAAAATGTTCACTCAAAAAGCAAAAGTAGCTGTGACAGCCAGTGGAACAGTCGCTAGCAGGCAAGCGGGCCAATGACATCACTTTCCATGCCAACATGGACTAACATTCTACTCTATGACCACACCATAGATCACAAAGTCGATGTACCACTCGCCTCTCATGTGTGAACTCAAATATTTTTTCTGCTTCATCAATATTACTGTTCAAATTGCTTGAATCGTAATAACAGCGTACCGAGCGTTACTTTATTCGGTAGGTATCGTGCGTGATAGCAATCATATAATCAGTTTCTTCCAATGCATATACCTAACATGCCATTAAAGAACCTTTTTGAGTCAAGTCTATTGTGTAAATGTTCTCACCATTTAGAACTACGTGGGAATTGTATTAGCAGATAATTAGATATCAGTTTATCTGAGAAAAAAATGAAAAGGAGGAGATAGTAATTTTAAAAATGTTTAAGTTATTTCAGTCTCACTATTCTATATTGCTATTTCCAGTATATTTATCTCTAGGGTTCCTTAATTACAAGTAATTTTATAGTATAAAATGTAAGATACCTAAACACTACTTATGCTATTTTACTTATTTATTACTTATGCTATTTTACTTATTTATTACTTATGCTATTTTAATTATTTTATTTTACAGTAGATACTTGAGGATGTTTGTCAAGACATTTGACACAAGTTTTCCAATATCTATATTTTAAGAAATATAAAAACGTACTTAAGCTTTGTATTTGTATAACTATAAATTAATGTTAATAGTAATAATATTTTTTCATTCTTATAGGGATTTCGTAAATTTATCTCTATTTATTTAAAAAGTAGATAATGTTTATTGATTAATACTTGTAATCAATGTTTTCAATTATAAACAAATCAATAAACGTTTAATGAAAAAAATATAATTATGTTAATAAGTAAATAATCGATAAGTGACCAATAAATAACATGAATTTTAATTGGAAGCTGTAACAAAACCGATTAATAAACACTTGCGTAAAGAAATCTGTTACGAAATCTAAATTGCTGTTTATAACAATGTAAGTCAGTTATTGACAAATATTTGTATTAATCAAATAGATATAGTAGCAGATATAGTAGGTATTATGATATCTATGAGGTTCTATAGTGCGTGAAGTTTGGCGGCTCTGCGGCTAGGTGCGGCGTCGTGGGCGAACCACCCGCCCACACAACGCCTGCGACACACGCGGCCACGCAAATTCCGAACCCACACCTGCCCGGTTGCCTCACGAGTCACGAACTAAAGCCTCACGCGGTAAGCCTACAAGCTTGTCTTAGCTGACGGAAAACCGAATGCATATAATAATGATATACATTGAATGCGACACTGTCTGTCGAAAAATATTAGAGATCAATTATTTAAATACTTTGATGTGTTACAAAATCATATACCTAAAGATTTATTACAATTTTTTTATAATTTTTTAAATTACTTTTCTTATTTTTAATTATTTATTGTTCTTATGCTCTATGGTTAACAAATACTATATTATATTACCTGTGTGATTGTATGGAACTAAAATTGCATAAAAAATAACAATGTAATATATCCGTATGAATTAATTTATATTATGTACTATGTAGGTATTTTCTTATCAATATCAACTTTAATCGAGATACGTATTAACGTGAATGGTAAATATAACTGTAGAATAACAATGTTTGACATTGACATTATTATTCTATTAATTGAATTTACTCTTGCTATACGGAAGTATCACACTAAATTTGTTGCAACAATTGAGCTGGAAAATAAACATGAACATGGATATGAAGAAGATTCATTCATAAAGACTCATTGTATGCTAACACAATTTTAACAAACATAAATACAGCTTTATAATGTTATATAATTTTATTTCATTCGATGAATGAGATTTTTTACACGACTTATGCATATTTCATTGGAAAATTTTAACAGCTAGTAAAAAACAAAATTCACAGGTTTTTACTATCCACAAATATTTATATTCATTATAATACTATACTATACGTACTTCATTAGTGTTAGTAAATTTACTTCTTTTGTTTCATGTGATTTTTTGTTTGAAGTACTAAAAGATATTCATGACGGTAAATGTATGGATGACAAAATAATTATTCTTAACGTGTATTATGAGACAATCGTTGATTAAATACGTAGCGTTTATACGACTAACAACTTAGTCAAAGATATAAAAAGGAAGACATCTTTTAATTTTATTTTAGTCTAGGTTTATATTAAATTAAAATCTTAAATTTATCTCATTCTAAACGAAATAGCATAAGAGCAGCAATAAAGGGTCATTTTATGTTTTTAAAAAAAAACCGATCTTAGTCCGAATTGCCAGTATTTGGTATATAGGTACTCACCTACATTTTATGTGAAAACTCGCACAAATCTGGAAGAAAAAATGTTTATTGAGTATATAATAGACATATTCATATAATTATAAGGTTTTTGTATTAATCAATGATAAATTTACCGTGAACACATGATATAATTTGTAAAATTATTTTTATTTGTTTTAAACATTTACATTCTCACGAAGCAATGATTATCTCTTCATATAATTAGTATTTATGTGAAAGAGCGCATCCCATCGTAACTTGCAGCAGCTCGAAGAAGATTCAACAGTAGCTAGAGTTGTGAAAAGAAAATATTAGATGCATACGTTTGAGAGAAATATCGCATATCCACTTTAAAAAGGCCAAACTCTAGGATGCGGACAGTAAAAACGTTCATTTGAAATAAAATATTCATCATGAATGAATAAACAATTCCACGTTCATAGCGTTAATCAATGAGTCGCATGCAAGCAGCAGCCCGAGCCGATGTCGAGCTCATTGATCGATCGACTCGATAGACACCACTACAGGCGCACGCCGTACACTGCTCACGCGCAAACGAAACCGGACGGCGCGCACTGGTCGCCCCGCCGCCCGCGCCTTCGCCCGCGCCCGCCCGCGCCCGCGCCCGCCCCGCCAGACCTGTTGCACTGCTACCGGAGTTACGCCGCATAGTTACCAGACTTGATATGCCTGCTCTCCGCGCCTCGGCCCAGCGCCGACCAGCGGGCAGCGGGCCCACGCACACACCGCCACCACCGCGAGCGAACACTTAATCATCGTGGCGCACCATTTGTGAAATTATTGCCGATCTCCTCCGCTCTCGCCGACTATCGATATAATATCGATGTTGTCAGTTGCAATTAAACATGTAACCTGTTTATTTTATTGTCCATAATAAACATCACGTCGGACAATTACTTTGTGAGCTTTCATTTTAGACTCGATATTATTATTTTTAAGTGTCGTATCTTACATTCAAATAAGGGAGTATTTATGGCGTCATCAATTTGTTTCTTCGGGTGTCATTTACACGGGCGCATTATAATATGTAATGACGTTTACGATATCCCATTCGATGGCACGTAATAATCCGTATAAAATAGCCCGATAATAATCAGTATAAAATTACCTGTACTTAAATTTGAGAGCTAGAGGGTCGATAAATTGTTATTTAGGGACGGATATCAGAAAGACACGAGGCTTTTAGAGAGATTTAAAATGGAGGTGTAGCGAGTAATGGAATTCTCCTTGAGTACTAAAAACTAAACTAGTACGTATGTATATGACTTCAACGGAAACCACGTCGAGCTCTACTAACGCTTACTTGAATTCATATGTAAAACAAATAATCATTTATCTATTAATTGAGATTAAAACATAAATGTATTTATATATATATATATATATATATATATATATATATATATAATATGTGGTAAAGATTAATTTGTGTGAGACGCCACAGGGTCGAATTTCTTAACGTTTCTCGCGGATTTCGCCACATGTGCAGTAGAGTCGAGACGATCGCTCTCGTATGTAAATGTGTAAGGAGTAATTTGGCCACCGCGTCACATCGTCCAATTGCCTCCAGCTCTAAGTTCAGTAAAAAACAGGTAGCGCCGTCCTGCCGTATCGATCTTTATGTTATTTTTTTATTTATCTTTTTCATCTGGGCCTCCGCTTCGAGACTCCGACCTGAACGGAAGTTGTAACGATTTTTAATCGCACCAAGTATCTCGGCCGGCCGGTTCGTCTGCTTACGTCTCTCGCTTTGGACAACGAGTTTATATATAGATATCTATATATTATTTTTTTGTAAACAACCACCGGAAACGAGCGAGAGATCTCGACGATTTGAAACACATATCTTCCATTACGTCTCTGCGCTCTTTGTAACTGTGATAAGCTAGAGATAAGGGAACCCTGCGACTGCTGAGGACTGCGAGCGTTGAATGAATGTCGAATATCACTTTGATAAAGTCTATTATAACAGTAGTGAATATATTATATAAATATAAATTTTTGGGAAACGACAAGTTGGGTGCAGTGCTTCAATGCCCAAAGCTGTCGGCAAATGATAAGAGGGAATTGCGACGATGTATTTTTGTAACATTTTTCTGCCAATAGTCAGGCGTGGGCACGCGATAATAGCCCGAAATATCCACATTCTCAACGCCCACCAGCCTACCATCAAGAATATTACTTTACAGATAAATAATTCTTAATCTTAACCAATGTAGATTTTAACATTAAATGCTTGTTATTTAACTCGACACATTACGAAGGTTGGCAAATATTTAATTTAATTCATGATTATGTAAGTCGTTGTCGAGTAATTTGTCTTTTTATAAGTATTTTAAATATAACGATATCTGTTTAATTATTTTACTTATTGACCTTGTTTTAATAAAAATTGCAGCAATCATAATTAAATTTAATTATTTAATTAATAATTGAAAATATGTTTCTGATGATTTGAGCAATCTTAATACAACATTTGATATTCTAGTTTATATAATCAATTAGTACTCATCGAATTAATTAATACTAATAGATGGAATTAAAAATTGACAGTTAACTCGATTATGGCAAACTATTCACAAACTGGAAAAAAACTTATTTAAAAGTATTTATTCGGTATCCTGATTTCCATGAAAGAATATCCGTCTATTTTATTAAAATATTAACATTGTTTATAGACACGTGGATACAAATAATCAAGCATATTGGTGAAAAAGGGTTCAAACTAACGAAGCAACATTTTTTTACGTTGATTGATTGTTTAATTAGTTGATTTATAGATACAGACTTAAGTCTGTCCTGGCACTGTGTTCTCTGCTTTTCGCCCAAATCTGAAGCATTACGTGTTAATTGGCGAAACACAACGCTGCACATATTATATAGAAAACAAGGTAGCTGCACCTGTATCTATTTATATAAAAAAACAGGTAAGGAACCTCGTTTTTTGCATAAGATACAGATGAAGTTATTAAAAGTAAATTTTCGTGTAAAGTAGTAAATATTCTACGAGTATTAATGAATCAATATATATTTTTTTAAATAATATCTGTAATATATCTTTCTATTTCTGATGTGATTATCAACACAATACGATTTTTTCAATATCAATGGTAAACCACTCATGAGTGTAAATTGAATTTTCTAGACATAGAACCGTTTAAAACCAATGTGCATCTGACCAAGATCATGGTCTGCCACTACGCACTATATAAATATGGCCTAGACAAAGAAACTCTTTATATTCCTTTAATATGTTTTACGTTAATTTGTCGTTCATATCATTTACTTCAATATATGTTTTTTACCATATCAAATATTAAAATATATAATTACACCCATCATACTGTTCCGACGTCAATTCGATCTTCATTATAACATGAATAACTTAAATTCACTTTAAAATCTAAATATAAATAATATATTAATATTTCAAATATACATTTTGTAAACATAAACTTAAATACATTTTATAAAAATATAAAGGACGTAATTTCTTTTTATGTAGAAGCTTAAATGTAATTTCATGTAAGCTATTATAGTAGCAAACATTGTGCAAGCTCTCAGTTGAAAAGACAATGGTTTAAAATACACTGAATTCATGTACGAAAAATTTCAAAAAAAACCAACGATAAAAGGTTTTTTTTTAAAACACCATTGTATTAATTCTAAAATCCAGTTGTATTCTCTTAAAATTTCGAGCCTCATTGTAACAGCTATAACTGTCTGTCTGTCAACTGTCTATAACACACACACATATTAGAGATGTATCGACTATGACTTTGGTCGACTAGTCGGCCGACTAATCGGTCAAGCCTATCATTGAGCCTATCATCATATGTGAGCACAATTGTAAAATCATATGAGTGATGACAAAAGCGAAAGAAGCGAAAACGAATTCAATTACGGCCATCGATAATGACGTATAAATTGGAATTTTTTGACAATGCTACCAAAAATTTGTGCCGTGAAAAGTAATAAACTATTCATGTTGACATGTCTTTACTTTCTTGTAAACAGAGCTAGTGCTTATAATGAGCGACTGCTCTTAGAGGCCAAGAACATATTTTGTTTTCTTTGTAAGCAATTTTAGAAACTAATTGTTATTGTTATTGTTATTGTTATATATATATATATATATATATATATATATATATATATATATATATATATATATATATATATTATAGAAAAAGTTATTTTACATTTCAAAATGTGTACGACTTTTAATAAAACCAAAATATTGATAAGCAACGAAAGTTAGCATTTACGTAATACATTTATTTTTATTGACAATACAAACGAAGTATAGAGACCGATCGACTACTCGCTGATTACTGTAGTGGCCGGATAGTTAGTTTTACTGACTAGAAGGTACATCTCGAATGTTTTATAAATTAATGTAGCACAGAAATATGTACTTTGGGACATGAAGAATAAGCTATGTGTTATATAAAAATATATTCTTATCGTCCAGAAGCACGACGGGGCACAACGGAGTGGAAGTGGACGGTTAACAAGCGAGTAGTTTGTTATTTTTGAGACGACTTCCGTCACTCGCTCTCGCCTATCAAATCAGCTAATTCCGCTAAGTTCGCTAATTTTAACATAGACTTGTACAAACTATCTGTAATTTCCAGGCTTTGTTTATCAAATAATTTATTTTAAATTTATAAAATGGATTATGATTTTGTACACTTTTTTAATAGTTAAAACAGTTATAAAACTATAATAATAAAAGTATTTAATATTCCTGGAAATTGGAATATGATGCCCTTGTGAAACATATTTTGAGGCAATGATCAATAAAAGTAGAGGTGTAAGCACTGTGATAAGCGGAGCGAATAAAAAAATATGAATGAACCAAGTTAAATTATGAATAAGAACTTGTTTTTTCGTACTCCTAAAAAAGTGGAGGCAAATTGGCTATCGCAGAGATCAGAGATTAGTACAGGAGTCTGACGCTGCAGCTGGCGCCAGCTATATTTGTATCCTTTTGAAACACCGCCCTCGTGTTTTCACTCAGTTTACCTAATTCCCCTAGCTGTCCGACGTAAATAATTTAAACAAGTCAGCTTTACTGAACATGTCAAAGGCAACGCTTTACTAATTGTCCTAGCTTTAAAATAGTTTAAAGTTTCATGTTTTAGTTTTCTTATATATAAGCGTTATTCATAGCGGTGTGTTTCGATATCGACCACTGACGTGTGCCGAGATCATTTTTATTTTCCCATTATTTGGTCACTGGGTAATGTATTAGATATTATATAAGATTGAAATATTCTAAACGCATTATATAGTACACGTGCACTATGTAAAAATATATTTTTTTATATATCCACAGAAGAAATCAATGTAAATTGTTCTATCTTAGTAAGGGACTCGTCAACCATCCCTATGTACTTTAACCAGTTCACGTTAATCATTATAATTGCGTCCTCCGTTAAACCCATCCCGGAGCTTGTAGGTAAAAACAATATAAAATGTACGTCAATTTGTAAGTAAAAGTAAAATAATGTTTAATTTAATGTAATATGACTTAAATAATGTGATATATAAAATTTGACCTGGAACTGTAGTATAAAATAAAGCTAGACCTACGTCACTTTATATCATGCAAAAGTATAATAAAATAAATAAAATCTACATGAATTTTACGAAAATTAGCTACCAAATGTTCTGAATTTCATCGTAATTGTTGATTGCGGCTCCGGCAGCCAGCGACGTGTGCTAGAAACCAGTTAGCTTTAATCATTGTAATTGCGTCCCCCGTTAAGCCTATCTGAGAATTTACTGCGAGCAGATTACTACTGATGTAGACTATCTTAAGTATCATATTGCACTTCAACCAATTGAATAACTTAGCAAATTCTATTTTAGTATGGTTAGGTACTATTGAATTGTGAAAAATAAATCTAAATCGATATTATAATATAAAATTTTGTATTAAACACTAAACTAATATTATAGAGACAGTGTAACTTGTCACCAACATTTTAACATTTCTTGGATCTAATTAAAAGTATAATACTATTAGTAAAGCTTTGTCGCCGAATAGCCGAATATAAACAACAGTATCCGGTGTGTGACGACAATACTTGTAACGACGTGATTGTGTAGTATTTAAAAAAACAATTGTAATACAGAGGTTGATAATCGATAACTACGATAACGATTCTAAGATAAAGAAAAAAGGGAACTACGGAAGAAAATTAAAATTTCTGAAATTTCAACTTACTTCAACATAATAAATACGTTTAAATGAGCCCAATAGGTTAAATATAATATAGTCGCTGAAAGTCTGTTGAAAGTGTTGTAAATATATTCGTATTTTAATTAATTAATTAAATCAATAATTTTATTTCATTAATTAATTTTAACATATGAAATTAAAAAAAAACATCGTAGTTAACGCTTGGCTGATGGAGATCCATTCATGGACCAAAAAGCTGAGTGAATCACTTTAATCGAGCTGGTGTGATGAATGAATGTTATTCATTTATTTTACTGAAATCTTGCATGTTACATCAAATTTATAAAATAATTTCCATTTTCTATTAAGTAACAATTATTAAGTGGTACATACAGCTCCATTATTTCATATGCAACCGATATATCGATACTTACATAATTTTAACAAAACAAACGAAACGAATTGATAATATATGCTTTAATTTTTTTATATTTTAGTAAATTATTTATTTTGAATATCATCCGTCATACCAACTAGCACCTACATAATTGTGTATGACGATGTTCGTCAGTTAGTAGACTTATGAGGAACTGTAGTGTAATATATATGATTGAACAAAAATGATATAAATCTTGTTCTATGTATTATTTATATTTATTGTTATGGGTGTTAAATAAATTAAATGTGTAATGAACAAAATATGTATAATATAGGTATTTCTTTGTTCAAATATGTACTGGACCTTTAGAATTATGTACGTATTTTAGTTTCACGCTATATTGTAGCAGAATTAAGCGGAGGAAACGCAGTACCGAAACAATTTATTTTCAGCCTTCTGATGTTTTTAAGACACTGTCCGTATCTCATGTTCGTTCTCCAAGTTAGCTTGGAGACCGAAGCAACAACAGCTATCGCGTTTACAGTCCTGCACGTTTCTATTGCGCCACGATGTACTCCTTTTTTTTTACTAGACATTGATTAAAAACTACGATACATATTTTATAAATAAGCTGACACTACTAACTAAGACTGTGTAAAATTGTGATTTTTTCGTTAGAACATTATTCCAGCCTATATTGAAAAGTTTTTTGCAATTCCATTCCATACATAGTTAAAGTAACCAATGTCCCTTAGTTAGATAAGGTGGCACAACGTGTTGACAATGTATAAGCGACATGAGAAAAACATGTTTGGTCAGGCCTGATCCCAAAGTAGCAACTTCTACTTACCTCTATTTATTCGTCTGCAAAAAAAATAAACAAGTAGGAATCGTTTAGGCTTTATATTCTTATTTATATTTTTAAAGTCCTTATTATAATTGGATTTGAATAAATATTTTCTTCTCTATATACTATTAATCATGATTTAGAGTATGAGAATGATTACCTGACCAAATACAAAAATAATATCATGTACCAGAATATTCCATTGCTTAATTTAATACCAATATTGTTGATATTTATTTCTTTTGATGACATACAAAATGTATAGATAACAAAAATTAAATTATTTTGAAATGTTCGTACACTTAGTGGTTCTATGGATAGAACAAATAAGAACGTACCCGTTCTTGGTCAACAGTCCCCAAGGCCATGCCTTACACGGAACTCGCGGACTCAACAAACGGAAATTTGTTGGAAAAAATAGATTTTTTTAAGTGCCCATGTAATCCACGAGAGTTGGGCAAAGTCAAATAAGTTACTGGGGACATTTTAAGGACGTACGCTACCTTGGATTTTATGATGTGATAACATACCTATATATTTTATTTGCCTACTTCGTGTTGAAATAACTTTGATATTTTGACTGATAATATTTAATGTAATAAATTATTATCAAAGCCACTACAGCTTTCGCTTTCGGCCGTTTTAAAGATGTTATGTTTAACAATTATATGGCTATATGTTATGTTTCCTGAACTTTCGCTAGTAAATAAAAAAAATTAAATAATTTAAATAATAAATAATGTATATTGATTTGATTGAACCATTCTGAGGTTAATTGATTACTATTAATAATTTTAAATAAATATGTACATGAAAAAAATAATCATATTATCGCATTTTTGACTTCATAGTCTCATATGCGGTCTAGTACTGTGAGACAGCGCGGGCACAACTTGGTAAACAGGAAATGTCGTAGCGAGTTGGCAGCTCTTCAGCGACACGTGCTTGACATCGCCGCCATTGCACTCTGCAGCGTCGCGTTAACCGTGCCTGCATATGTGGCATTCTTATACGCAACACTTAGTTACTTTAACAACAAAAATATTTAAGTTTAATCTGAAACTTTATTTATCTTATTCGTAATATGTATTTTAATAATAAATAAGTGATATGTCGAATATTTACTAAAATACATAAAAATATGCTTATTATTTAAGCTTAAGCTTATTAATAAATAACTTTATTATTACACTATTAGCTTTATACGAAAAAAAAATTTATTGGATTATAACTTTACCAATACTCTGTCATACTCTTCAGATTTTTTTTACGTGTAACTAACGACAATATCCGCTCCATACCATGTAAAATAAGCCTTTATTTTATTGACCGGATACTCGAATAGACAGATGAATGGTTTTTAAATTTTGTCCAACGAAAAAACTGTTAGAAAAAGCGACGACTAAACGCGCCGCGGGCCACATGGTCAGGGTAGGAACAAAAGGCACGCTTGAATATGTTCTACAGATGTGCTGTATTCTGCTACACGACTAGGGATGTCGTTCAAATAAAAAATAATAATTGCCATCATGCTTAAAAACTCGAAAGTTTACATAATATCTATACTTCTATCCATAATTTTTTTTTCATGTAACATCGGTCATCAACACAAACCATATTGGTGCTTAGATGGTATAACTTTTATTCTATACATACTATGTTGAAAATGAAATTGTTACATGATAATAAATAAAAAAAATAACAAAAAAAAAATCTAACAAATACAATTATTTTAGCGTTATAATACATATTAAAATGTTGAAGTTAGTATTTTCACTCATGTCATATTTTAGTTACACGACTGAGCCTACTCTCTACTCACCACAGCGAAACTTTTTTATCTATGGTACGCAAACTAATTTTGACGTAAGAAACAACTATTCAATTTTGTTACTTTTAAATAATGATATATTACTTCAATATGACACTTTAATATGGCTTACAACACTAATTTATACACAAGTCACATGTAATGTGAAGATAAAATTGTGATTTTGTAAATATAATCCATATCAGTTTGTCGTATAAATCGTAGTCAATACTAAGATGTAAAGCCCTATTCATCGGCCGAGAAGAAACAATGCGTACCTTCATACGCTATTATCAGTTGACTAGATTTAGCGTGAATCAAGACTCCATTTATGTTACAACCAAAACTTTTTATAATATATAAAACTTTATCGCAGACGACAAAAAAGTTTTTGATAAAATGGTATCAAAATAATGTTATCACTTTTTGTAATGTATACTATAAAAACAGAATTACGGTAACGTTAGCTTAGTAAATAAAATTTAAATAATATTTAATTGTTTTAAATAATTCTTTTTTTGTAAATGATGTGTTAAAAACAATTTTACTCCTACTTAAGTATTAGTTTATTGGTTACTTTATTAGTTGGTGCACTTGGAACTTTTTAGAACAAGTTGTTATGTTATTATATTTCTACTTATATAATTTATAAGACGAAATTCGGAAAATATTTTAGACATGAATTTCAGAATTGCTTTTTTCATATTTTACTACAAATGAAACTACTCAGTACATTTTGAAGTGTAGACCATGCTTTAGAAGAAAGGAAGTCATAATATATGCTTTCTAATTATAGCCTTTGCCCGTGACTTTATTCTCAATGCAAAGTTATTTAATTTCTAATTTTAGATATCTATGCAATGTTTAATATGTTTAACAACGTTTTTTTTACGATTAACATCAATTAAATAGAGATTAAAGCGTTACAATGCTAAGATTTTTTATGTTTAAGTACAAAATAAAATACTGAGACACCTAAATATAATTAGTTTTTAACTTGTTGAGCAGCAAAAACACTGTTTAACGTTTAAAAGCTAGAGGATAAGTAACACTTACTTAATTGTTAATTACAAAAACCAAACCAAGGCTACATTGTATTCTGGAAGATAATGAGTTAGTGTCAATTTGTCAAACAATGATCGTGGATGAATGAATTAGTGAATGACAGATCCGCCATGTTTGTTTACAACATTCGTGCGAGCTCGGAAGCGGTCGGGTGCGCTCGCGCTGGAAATAGCACGCACTGCTAGTAAGCGGTCGACGACCTCGCGGCCTGACACACCGAAATATTGGTACAATCCTTTCGATTACGATACGGGGGTGCCATTACGTTGGGTAAACTAAAAACTTGATTAATTTGATATGAGGGTGTTAATTGTTTCATGTAATTGATTTTAGTATTTATATATATATATATATATATATATATATATATATATATATATATATATATATATATATATATATATATATATATATATATATATATATATATATATTTGTAGTAGATATATTATTTATTTATCTCAAATTAAGTTACCATGTTCTAATGTTAATTTATAGTACTTATTAATCGTTTTAAAAATACTATAAGGTGTATATAAGAAAACCTTTTTAAGCTACGTCATTCTGACATGATCAGGAAGGATATCATTATTACAAATTAAATTATAAGATGAAGTGTATCTTAATGGACAATTCTTGTTATTCCGTATAGGTACTTAATATATATTTTTAATTTTTTAATAAAATACCCTTAATAAATTTCCAGCATGTACCTTAGTACACACAGACACTTGGAAATTATTAAGACTCTCCCTAACGAGGGCTTTATATGATTTATAAAAACATAAAATTATTGTAACAAAATCATTACTATACATAATATAAGCTGTACTTGTGTTACTTTATTTCAACAGAATTGGTACAAGTAACTTAAATAAATTAAATTAATATATGATAACAAAATATGCTTTCATGGCTCCGTTGAAATCTGTTTGTTTATTATTGTTGGTTCAATCCAAGTCACAGCTATTTATAATGTAATTACCTGATATTATCAAAAGTGACACCAACCACTCCGCTACCTATGCATTATCATACAATGCATATCTTAATTATTTTATGGTGCCACTTATAGTACCTTACAATATGATATATATATATATATATATATATATATATATATATATATATATATATATATATATATATATATATATATATCTGTCATCCATACTTCTTCTCTTTATTAATAAACCTGAAGAGTTTTTTCTTTGAACGCGCAAAATTTATGAACTATTGTGGAAAAAACATGTTTATATTGAATACACTATTTATTGAGAAGGGATTATATCGTTTCTATGGAACCGACACTTAGAATGTGTCATGTGACATATATTTCTATATCATTTTTTTTTCTTCGTATATATTTTTTAAAAATAAATGGACGTTACCCGATGGAATTGTAAATGTAAGGTTAATTACAAGTTGTAATTAACCTTACATTTACGTATATAAGTCATTATTCAGTGAGTCCGATGATTTGTAGGCAATACTCAAATAATAGGCGGTATAATTTTATATAGCGGGGGCGCTCCCACGACAGGCTGCGCCGGTCCCACACTTGCACTAAATGGTTCCTACAACTTTACCACCCACCTGACAGCTTGCACAAGCTCAACGATCACAGATATTATATTAATTACAAACATTATTTTTTAAATATGTAGGATCTATGAAAAATAGCATAGAAGATTCATCTTATATGCCATATTATGGTAACCTAGTGATGTAGGAAAAGGTTAAAGGCTGAAAACGTTAACTATTTACAATTTTTTTTAGATTATGTTTATTTTTAAATTATTTTTAAATATATTTAGAAAATCACAATAATAAAATAAATAATATATGAGGCTTTGGAGGTGCCCAAGAGGAATTATGTATGTATATACATTTTAACTTTTCTTAATTCGGTTAATTAAAAATAGATATAAACACGCTTTTAGTATATTACTTAACAAACAAAAGTTTCGTATAATTAATAATAATTATAAATATGCGTGATAGTAGTACAATAAAACCAAAGGCAATATCGCCTACGCGTCAGTTTCGCAAAGCTGTACCAAATTCTTAGCCCACCATCACACGTGGGCAGGTGGAAAGCGGAACGTATTATGCAAGCGTTAGTTATGGCGTGCACCTTATAAGAAACGAAACGCAACCGAACTACTAAAAGTTAAGAAAAGCAAAATAATCTCTAGAAATTCTATAAAAACATTTTAACGATTATTATTAAGATATATGTTTATATATATAAGTATTAAACATTTTCTATATATATATATTAAGATATATGTTTATATATATAAGTATTAAACATATAAGACTATATATTTGTGATTTCAAAATCACTGTGTTTATTCAAGTGCATATAGTTATTTACACGTTACTAAAACATAATCTTTTTTTATATATTTTTATCTGTCTGTTTCTTTTTACGTCGCTTCGGGCTAAACCAATTTTTTCTCAATTAAAAAAATTTCATAGACGAAGATTTCGACGAAGAGACGAATTTCATAGAAGTGATTTGCAAGGAAAAAGTTAAAAGTGGTAACTACAACATATTAAAATTGTGTAAACCCGAGAACATCAATCAGGCGGGCGAAGCCGCGATCGGGTCGCTAGCTTAATTGACAAAGTTAATTGGCTTCAATTAATTAAAGTTCCTGTCATTGATATTTCGATTTCCTGAAATTATTTCAATGCACCATTACGCCAGATTACACTTCAACGAATAACATTGCATAATTGGGACGCATTTATAGCACTTTCAGAGAGCCTTGAGTTCCTGGAGTCAACAACATTGAACATACACTGTAAATTTTAAATTCAACCCAAGTGAAATATAAAACAAATGAAACGAATAAAAGTTTTATATTTTATTATTACTATGATATGTAGATAATATATGTATCCACATAGTATGTGGCATAAGTGTGTTATAAAGTCGCTGAATGTTTTAAAATTAGGTTTCCGTACTCCAAAAGGAAAAGACGGAATACTTTAGAACCATTTTGTTGTTCGTGTGTTTGTCTAAATTATTAAATATCCAGGTGTAGGTTATAGTCCCTCGGAGCACAGAAAATATGAAAAGTCAGTGCAATCAAGAGATACAAGCGTTTATGCTTCGTTTTTGCCGCATTTTGTATGAAATTCGCCGCGTAAATACAACCGATAAGGTTGTTCCCGTTGTCCTACAATTATGAAATTTGGCAAGGAGTTAGAACTTATAGTACAAATAAAGGAAGGAAAAACACGAAGAAGAAGAAGAACAAAAATTGGAAATTTATAGGTATACTACAAAAATACCATTGCAATTAATATTTGTAGTTCGTCTCATATAAATAAAGTAAAAATATTAAAATTAAAGAGACCGACATTTTTCTGATATATCTATGTATTGGTTTACATGCATACATACATAGTATACATTGGTTAGCCATTTCTCCTCAGTTTCACCCCCGATAGTCAAATGGCAATAGCTAAGTTGTGTATGACACATGATGCGTTCTAATGACCCGAGGCAACTTTAACCACAGGTACAGTGGGTTATATTGAAACCGGTAACGTAATGTTATATAGTGTATTAATAGCCTTCTAAAGTAAATCGACTATACATCACAAAAAAATCATATTGAAACAGTAGTTGTTAAGATTAGCTTTATAATATTAAAAATATAGAAAATAAATATGATATATACTTCTTCCGTTTCAAAAACAATATAATAAAATAAAAAAGGTAAATCTATGTGTTAGGTTGCTTAATTTCATATTTATTCGAATGACAAAATGTACTGAGACCACCCTCAGTACTGAAAAGCCCTATACCAATAAAATATGGTTTATGTATAACTTCTTATTATGTTAATTGGTGTCATTTTCGATAAAAGGCATTACGTCCTTCGGTTGTCCGCGTGCCGCCTACCGGTCAATTAATGATCGAGGACTTTTGAATTGAATATAACGATTTGTTTAGGTATCTCTGTCGCCTCGTCAGTGGCCATAAGTAGGTTATGCAACCTACGCTGCATTTTAATTTTGGTGTTAACATGAATGTCACGAAACACACAATTTACCTGTTACCAAACGTGTACATAATGGTCTTAGCGAGGTTTAATGTATGAATTGGTTACTTTTTGACAGATGTGTACGGGGACTTTAGAATTAGCGGGTTTAGAATTTTATAGTGATTTTTTTAAAACGAATTATGAAAACACGACAAAAAAGCCCATCTTTAATAAAAAGTTAAACTTTTATAGTATATATTATGCGAAGATAGCTTGTCACAAATATTAGGATTACTTGTTTCTTAAGACTTGGATACATTTAATGATCTTTAATCGAACTTGTAACCTTGTGAGTCAAATCGTCGATATATATACATATATATATATATATATATATATATATATATATATATATATATATATATATATATATATATATATATATATATATATATAATATATATATATATATATATATATATATATATACTTATATATATACATATATATATATATATATATATATATATACATATATCTATACCGAAACAATCGCAGGTTCTCTGCCCAGACTACAAAATGCAAGAAATGGCTAACGGTGAAAAAGTTTATGAAATGCTTGAAAAATAAGAATCAAGAAAGAACTACATTGCATTAAGAGTAAAATTATAATATATCGCAATTCTTAAGACTGAACATAAAGGCATAAGGATGTCCCCTTATGCCTTAGGCCCACTTTCCACCGCGAAAGAGTACTGTGCGAGTAATTCGTAGGCGGGACGGACTCCTTTTATGTAGAGTAAGGTTTATATAGAGTAGGTTTACCTTTGAATCAAAAAAGAGTTGCCAGCAAAGCCATGACGCAACGGAATCGTTTCAACCACGTTTTCTATTTTCTATCCGTAACGCTCATCCCTCTGTACGCGGAAACGCTACTATGTAAATTGGTATTGCGAGTTGAATGGACTCCGCTCCACTCTCTATTACTGAGTGAATTAATTTCAACTCTTTCTGTCGGTCCTTTCCGTCCAACTATTGTTAAGAATACATGTATGCAGTTTACTCTTGCGAGTTCAACGTAGTCCTTAATAGGTCCGCTCCGCTCGCGGTGGATACCGGGCTTTATTTGCATATAATAACATAAACATTTATGCACCTCGCAAACACATTGGTCTGATGCCAAACTAGGGTTTCCGGCTCTGATAACTAGAAATAACGAGCACAAATAAATAATTAGCTAGCTACGTATAAAGACAACGTTATATGAATCCTTTATGCAAGCTACGAGTATATCTGAACATGCCTGTGCTGATTTTTATCATATATTGCATATATTTATATTATATTTAAATACTGTATAAATATAAAATATCGTACTTATTAAACTTATAAAGATTTCATCTTATTTAAATTACGGGTAGCGACTTATAATACTCAAATTGATTTTTAACGCTCAAACTGTTAACACGTTTCAACACGCTGACAACGGTATATATGTAAGATGTGCATGTTTGTATGTCCCGGGCTTCGTAGCTACAAAACGGATGAATTGATTTGAATGTAGTTTTTTAAAATCAAAAATATAATTTTTACAAAGACACCTTATTTGAAATAGTGACAGTTACAATAAATTATCACGCAAAATTTTTTTTTTTTCATATACAAATGTTATATACTAATCTTCAAGACATTAATGTTATATACAAATCTACTTTTTTTTTAATAAGTTATCGTGTACTGGTACTTTTAAATAACTCGCATTTAGACTTATCAAATACGTTGAACCTAAGAAAGTTTTCACAAACGAAGTCTAACATTTCTAATTATAAAGCTTTTAACACAATGCGATTTGTGTCGACATATCGATTTACTTGTCTGTTAATTTGAACTTATCTTTCGTATAAGTGGCATTACATACGCAAGAACTATTTCTTGCGTATGTAAATGCTATCGTTTAGATTGTTTTATAGTATGACCTATAAAATTTCTGTTTAATGTGACAATATTCATTGCAATACATACAAATTGTGTATTGGTGCTGTTACAGGGTCCCGCGCGGATTTTTTTTTAAAAACGATTTATTACTTTAGGACAATAATAATATTTATTTAAGGAAACAATAAGTATGGGAGCCTGAGGCAGTCGCACTTGTGTGAATTATGTTACAGACTGGGTACGCCCGATCTATCAACAGTTTACATACTATGACAAGTTCTAGGAGGAGTGGGTTGTATGCATCAGCAATACCCCTTACAGGGTTGTTATATAACAGCGTGTTACATCATTTTTTCTTCATATGAAACGCAATACATTATAGGATTATTTTGTGTCGGATATGGTTATTATAACAAGATCATTTTTTATTCAATTCCACCTAGAGCTTTAGTCACACAAAGTACGGTGTTAGATTCAGCTAGTTACTTAAAGGTAGGAAGCTTTTTAACAACTGTCATTCGAATACTACTAAATGAATAATATTTTATTATTTATCAAATATATAATATTATTTTATTACGAAGGATCCATTTTTGTTTTGTAGTTGAAGAATTTTGTAGAACATATTTATTTAAAGGAAATATGAATAATCAACTGTTAAAATCTCGTCAATATCATATGTGTGAGAAGGTTTTTAAAGTAAAGTAAAAAGATTAAAGTGTTTTGGGGGTATTTTTGTTCTTAAAAGGTATTTTCACTTCTTTATTTTAATATAATTTAACGTGTTTATAAAAAGATATTATTTAAAAAAATAATATTTTAATTAAGAGATAAAAGTTGCTGGAGTCGTGTGCGAGCGGAGTCAGGGCACTTCCTGCGGTATGACACGCGGTCCCCTTATCAGCTTCATTGATAGATTTATCTCGCGAGGTCGCGTTCCCGCCCGACGCCCGCGCGACGCCCTCGCCGACCCGCTATCATGCAACGGTCACCTCACCAACGAACTTGCTGAATTCATTCATTGCTCTATAGCTTGTACGATATTTTTTGTTCTTTAACATATCAGCAGTTAAATAATAGATTATTTTCCCATCTCCCAATGTAGAATTTATTCATTCTTGTACAGCTTATTTTGAGATGACAATTGTAAGTCACATATTACTAAAATATATGTGACCAGTCCTGCCAACTATATGCTATATAAACGTTTACAGACTACACTCTCGTCATCCTACAAATTCTAAATTCCGCGAATCGTTTCGCTTCGCTTTACAATTATTTACAGCACTACCTTGTACATAACAAAGTTTATATTACCAAATTCACAATGACTTCCAGTGTGTATATGTATATCTATATTGAAAACAAACATTTTAATCCTAACCTTTTAAAGTTTAAACATATCGAAAAAACTGTCTGGCGCCACATGGATAACAGTCTTAATATTTTAAAAGCACTTTCCTATTGGCTTTTAAGCTAAATAATGGTTATAATTCTTACAAAACACGGGTAAGTTTCTGGTAGCCCTTTGTGGAAGTTATCTTATCAACTAAACATTATTCCGGAGTGGTTTTTTGTTTATGGTATTTGGCACGCGCTTTGTTCGAGGTAGTACAGTGAAGACTTGTTCAGCTACCGATAACTCTGTACCGAGCACTTCCTATAAGCAGAGTGTCGGTGTGTCGGGCGGTGTCGGTGTCGAGTGTCGCCGGCTAGATACAAAACAACGGGACCCCGCTACTGCTAGTCTGTACCCGCGTCGGCCCTACTGACAACTTTAATTTCCTGTCAATAGTCTTTCTCCGTATATAACTGTAAATATAAAAAGGTTCTATTGCGACCGTGTTATTACTTTTTGTCACTCGTTTGCAGCATGTGACAATGATGTGTCTAACGTTTATAAATTATAGGGAACACGCATAATGCAAAATAAAAATAACCAGAAACGCGAAATTTATGTAATTTAGCGGCGTTAATCACTCGTTATTTGGCTTAGTTGCTAATTAGTAAGATGTTCGGTAAGTCGACAATGAATGAGACAAATTCAAGGCTGAGGAATGGAATATAAATAGACGCACCAATATTTTGTATTGCTGTTAGAAGCTTGCGAGTTGTGACGATGGCGTTGCGGGTTCACTCGTGGTGCGCTGGCAGCGCGGCGTGCGCGCGCCTCATCGCCGGCGGACTATCTGCCCGTGCCCGGCCCCCATTCACTCGTACGCATGAATGAGAGGCACATGGCCGAAAAACTGAAATTATTTAGCCAGGAAACCACTGAATTGACCTTGTTGGATAAGACCTATTAGTTGATGTCGAGCGATGTGTGCTATAGATTACAGCGTACAAGTACGTATAGTGTAAATATAGAGTACAACGTAATTACGCTCGTAATATGTTTCTAAAGTGATACTATATTACCTTAATTGATCATATATGTACCTTGAATTTTAATAACAAAATTTTATATAAATTTGCCTTTTTCCCGAATTGATCATCAAGGAGTTAGGCACATACGAAATAAAACGAATCAGAATAAAATCGAAACAACGGATTTAAGCATAAAAATTTAATTTTAGTATAATTCATAAGATATCTTAGAAACAGTTCTGGAGAGTATTAAAAATTGAACCAAATATCATATGTTACAAAAAACAAGGAGACTTATGTAAATGTTATTTATACATTAAACAGTGTAAATTATTTTAATATGTTAGCGTAAAAGTATAAAATTTTAACAAATATTTACATATCAGACTGTCGTTGCATTTTATTTAGATTTCAAGAGATGATTGTAAATTTTATGAAAATATATTAAAGATTGACTATTTTTAAACTAACCCAACCTACTTTGTTGTGTGTAGGTACTTATATATTGTATCTATTTATTATTGTTATAGGCAAAGGCTATATTTTTACTGGATCTACTTTTTTCATTCTATAGAATGCAAATTGTGTAGTGATGTCTCTCTAATCGTACATTCTCTTTCGTGTGTTCGAATCGTTCTCTACTGTATTTGTTCTAAATATAAACAATCAGATTTAGTTTAGTACAGTATAAAATTATAATTATTGAACATGAATGACCATTGTAAATTCTATTGGAGAAGTAATTAAATGATTACTTAGATTATTTCATTAGTGATATCAAATATAATTTAGCATAAATATCGGTCAAATGCGACTAGTACTCGCGCACCGAGGGTTCCGTACTTATCACAAGATTTTAGGTAAAAGATTTTAGGTATTCCGCTGAGGAAAATACTACCAGTAGAAATTGATAAATTTAAATTTGCAGTCGTATCCACTCATTTTGTATGAAATTAACTACACATATAAGTTTGTAATAGCTTATTTCTGCATTAAACTTATAAATTATCAAATTTCAAATTTATCCTTTATATATACTGTAAGTTCTAAGTCTAGGTCAATGAAAGACAACTAATAAACGTCAAGAAACTTAAGTTTGCGGTCGTATGCACTGATTTTGTATGAAATTAACTGCAGTATAAGTTTGTAATGGTTTTTTTGGTTGTACTATAAGCTGTAACTTATTCCAAAATTTCATAACTCTGGACGACGGGAAGTACCCTGTAGGTTTTGATTACGTGACGATTTTCATACCAAATGCAAAATACTGGAAGCATACATGTTCATATCTTTTGATTGCGTTGACTTAGAATTTTGATTTATACTCTGCCTCAAAAAGTCATTGACTTGCATATTTTATATCAATTTGAGCTTGATTCTTCCACGTCATTTGGAGAGAATGGCATTGACAGACAGGCAGACAGACACACAGTAGGATAACAACGTGATTCTATAAGGGTTTCGTTTTTTTCTTTTGAGGTACGGAACCCTAAAATACCTTAAAAAGTTATTCAATTATAAACCAACAAAGAAGCATTAAGCATATTATTAATAAATATTTTATTTTACTATTGTAGGTACGTTTCGTACAAGGTATGTAGGAAACCCATTTACCTTTCACTGTCAAATTGGTACTGTGCTTCGACCAGTAGTAAATCCACTAAACATATTTATTAAGCATGTTGTAACATGTATATACATTTGCAATGCAATTCTATGAATGGTAAACGTAACGGTACCTTAATTTTATGTATGAAAAATAAACAACTATCTTGTGCTGTGTCCACAAACTTATGCTAGTACATACCTAATACCTTTATACGATCTGCAATATTTTACAGAGAATGAAAAATAAAGTTCTACTTACAAATATGTCGAGATATTGCTATATTCTCCTAAAAGTTCAAACACTTGGTAAATTTAAAAAGCTAGTCGACCTCGTAATTATCAACTGTATGCTAATAATTAATATATATACCTAACTTAGAGCTGTAGGATATTGAAACAAATTTTATGTAGGTTTTGCAATAAATGTATATGGGGAGGCCTATGTCCAGCAGCGGACATGATGATAATAATGAATTAATGGAAGCTTTATTTGTAGATCAAACATTGGAGAAATCTGTATTATAATAAAAATATTTTATCTTATCATATTTTACTGTCTGACAGGCCCATTAGAAAAAGTATGAATAACGAGAGATAGAGATGGGCGTCAGAAAAATTTTACATTTATAACATACTGTCATAAAGTTTCAGTACATTATGCTATTATATAGTTTCAAGGAGTTTGAATTTTTCACCGGGAATTGACCGAGACGAATGTCAAAAGAGATCCTCACTTCTCCTTACCTGATAGATTATGTCAAAATATATGGAGAGAGAGTTGGAGGAGCGAAATCGAAATCGAATCTAATAAACCGAAATCGAATAATTTCTGTACTAAGCCAAATTTATTAAAGGTATTAATATTAATAATTACAGTGATTATGACCTATTCAACGAAAGAAATAATTAATATAGATTTATTATAACATTTTTTTTCTCTGTATATTACGAATTTGTTCCTATGCTTATATAAAATTGATGGAATTTGGTATTTAAGTACAATTTAATTAATTTAGTATTAGGTATTGGTGACATTGATTTGTTAATTGTTATCATCTTTCTTTTTCTCTTGTCTGTTGTATGTGTTACGTGATACGTGACTTAAATTTTTTCTATGAATTTGAACTTTAAACTTGATAACCTGTAAAATATATCTCGGATAAAATATAAAAATTTTGAATTGAAAACGAATTTTTATTTGATTTCCATTGAGTAATTTAGCCGAATATTGCCATGAAATATATTTATACTTATTAAATTAAAGACAACACTAATTTCAACATCAGACAATTTAATAGTAGAGTTTTATGCAAAACTATTTGTTATATTATTTATATACATTCAAGTTCTGTCAATTTAAAAAAAGAAAATGTATATATTTCTATTATTTATATTTTTTGTACAGCAGATTTTATGTCTACGATATTACTCGACGACGATAATACTCTTACTTTTTTGTTCAATAATTTCGCCTTATAAGCAAACATACTAAATAACAATACCTTAAGGTAGACAGAAATACGCCACAGCAAAAACACAATTCACAATTCACAAAACTTCAACAACTATCACCCACTAAACTCAATAAAAAAGCACTTATAATTTGTAAGTATATTATCCGACGGAGATCTGGCTTTCCACCAGCAAGCTTTGACGAGCTTTGAAGCTTCTTCCCGGCAGCTGCCCGCGCCTGCGCACACAGCACCGGGGCGTGACCTAGACCCTGAAAACACCACCTCCCCGCCCACGCTCACCGAGTTACCATAGTTACTTGCTAAAATGCAACCGAAATTGCAACGGAAAACCATCGTAATTAAACATTTTCTTAAAATACGAAAGTTGATATATCATAAATTTGTAAGAATAAGCATTGATTTGAAGATTTGTAGGGACATGTGTTGCCGAAAACATTATTAAAGCGTTTTAAAAGATTCAAGAAAATAACGTTCTGCCTACGCACACTTGCTCCTCCCTATAAACGGGCAAGCTTGTTTTGCATTGGTTCTTCCTATTGGTACTTGTACTGGCCTTCCAGGGGCCATTGCAGATGAAAAATAAGAACAACTCAGGTAACATAGCTCATCTATTATTACAGTATCAAAGTCAGTTTTAGAGCTATAACAAAATCCTTTTTTTAAGAAGAATTAGTGTTAGCTTTAAAGAGAGAATTTAGTGTGATGACGATGACCGTTTGTAATATACGTATTTAACATAAAATAATTTTAGACGTGTATAAGTACATAATACATGAATAAAAACAAAATATCGTTGCGTAATAAACTATTGCCTATCTAAGGAAATACGTAACTAACGCAAATATGTCAGCAAAACTTACATTGTACATAACTTAACCAAAGAAACCTATTTAATATGTTTTGTGTAGAAGAATTCTCACACCAAATTTGAGCACCACCATTTATAGGCAAGTCTAATCTGTAATACATGACGTCTGTAATGTTATTAATGAATGATTATTACGACAATGTACAGAATGTGAATTTTATGCTACGAACAATTATTATTTACTTTATTTTTAAGCTTCGTTAAATTCACAATTTGGAAAAATAAACTAGGCTTATGACAAAAAATATATGATTTTAAATATATAAGGTACTTTAAACAACATTACAAGTTTCTGTAAAATTATATAACCTGCAATGGCGAACATACTAATTGGTGCAATCGATTTTTCATTAACTGTCGACCGACGTGTCTTTCGACTGAATGGGTCAGCTCTAGTCTATAGTTTAATATTTATATATTTTTATATCTGAACAATTTAAGAAAAACCATTTAAAATAAAATTTTCCAAGTTAATTTTCGTTATATCGAAAAAATTGGCTACATACATACTACCGTCGCGGCGTTGAGTTCCGACAGTGAGCACACTTTTTCGAAAAAAATGGGCGGAAAATGGGCAACGGAGTGTTTTACACTAGATTCCATCTGTCTACCCAAAATATATTTATTTAAATTTTATTTTACATACTACTTTGGTGCTTTCGATATACCCAGTTACTTAGGTGTTGACTTTGATAAGCGTTATATATCAATTATATTATTTATTTTTGTCATTATTATAATATAGTCTCTTCTCTTAGTTGTCACGGCAGCACAGTGACGAGGGAGGGTTGTTACTTATAATATCTTTCGCCCTGTTTAAGGAATAAAAATACAAGCTTGTAGAGCTAGCGATAAACTAGCAACTTTCTAATCTGTGATTATCTGAACTTAAGATATATTTACTTCTAAAATCTACTGTGACGTATCACTACTGCAACGTAATAAATACGCCAAATTCACTAGACTACTGTTTATGACCTAATAATATAATAATAGTTCTCATGCACATTTTATTAGTTTACTTACATATAAAATATAATTTGCTATTTAGAAGCAAAATTAAAATACATGAATTATGTAACTATTTTAGTATTTTAATGTAAAGTATGAAGCTTTTTTTATTTAAATCTACAAAGTTCATGTTCAAAGCAAAAACAAGTTTTAGTATTAAATATTTCGTACACTTACCTATTTTGTTAATGTAGAAGTTATGTTCTGACAAAAAATCCATTTAGAAACAAAATCAAACAAGCCGCCTCACCGACGTGAATGCTTGAATAAAATTAATATTAAGTACATGTAATTACATATAAACCAATATTCGGTTAGTTTTGTCACGAATATTAACTAATATTTAAATTTTGTATAGTTTTACAAATATCATTAATTATAGTGAATGTAAAAAATTACTACTGGTATATATCGTATCAAAAAGCATTTTTTAAACTTATGTTTTAATTTATACGTTTTTTGCTACTGTTCATAGTTCGTAGTATTAGAGCACATTCCTCGCGTGTTTAGCTAAAAAAACACGTAATAAATAGATTTGTCCTTAAAGTTCCGACTCTAATATACTCATTTATAAAAATCATTTTACCACTAGGTGTGATCTGCATAGACGGATCATATGAATTCATGTCCCGTTGATTTACAAGTATAATTTTTTAATTTTTTTTACGTATAATTATTATTTCTTTTTCATTTTTAAATGGACCAATGACACAATTCTACTCTTGAATTATGAAAGATATACATTATTATTTTCAAATTTATAACTAGCATATGGGATTTTCTTCTAAAAAAAAGGGCAAGAGGACACATAAAATAAAATACAAACTGTATGTATTTAGTAGTTTATTTAAAATTTCTTCAATATAAGAATATGTCCGATTCCATCTTTATAATACAAGCATTTCAAAAAGGGATAATACCTACAAAAGTTACAACCTTCTGTATCTTTATTGTGGACTCTTATGCGTTGCCACTCGTGCGCCAAATTAAAAAGAAAAATAATACAAAGTGATTTGTATTGTATACTCGTATCGTAAAATTGTTTCAAAGTATATATAATTTTTAAGTATGAATTGTATACAAGAATTTCATGTCCGAGATCGTTTATTGCATCCTCTCTTGAGATTGTAAAAATAAAAAGTATTGTCACACACTATTTACAAATAATACAATCGTAAATAATATCTCATGCGCATATTTACAAAGAATATTACTATATAAATCTCTACATAACATTGATAAATGTTGTGAATAAAGTAAATCACTTCTCACACCGAGTACCAAAAAAAGATACTAAAAGGTTGAAAATGAAACGCGCTCAATAAATAGATTCACTAATGGACTATGTACATATGTCGACTTGCGAGTATATGGTTGATTTTTTCGCTTTAGGAAAATTATAAAAAATGCCTATTAAAATATTTTAAAATAATGGACGTGGCTACAACTTGGAATTGCCAGGAGTATCGGTATCAACTTTAATACTAAGGACAAACGTCAACACCATATTAAAAATAAAATGATATTATATAAATTATATAAATTGACTACGACAGTACGAATTTACTAAAGCTTTCGATTATTTTAGATATATCTAAATATATTTCAAAACCGTCGATATTACCTGGCAACAGTAGATAGGAGAGCAACATAGGTAACATGAATTAAATTAGATGGCGAGATTCTATAATACAACGATGGATTGATTAGATGGAACAGACGTGGAAATTTTATAACTTAAAACTTCGCACCACAGAAATTGTATACAGGGTGAGAGCTTTATAAAAAAGCAGATACAGAATCACGTATAAAATTGTAACAGACGTCGAACACGAATCGTTTAGCCGCGCCAGGCGGGTAGTTAACGAGCTCAGGACACTATTAAAGGATCTGGAAGAGTTTCTTCAATTCAACCATCAGTTGCCAATCTGACTTGATCAGGTCCTCTCTGAAGTAGTCCTTGCAGGCGTCGATGCTTGCGCGTGATATCTGCAACAAAGTACATTCTTTATAACTAAATATTCAAAGGTCACTAAGAATACATTATACAAATTAATGCGTAAGGTTGGTACATCCATAAGGTAAATCCAAAAAAAATAATATAGAAATTTTGTAATTTATCATATCTAATAACAATATCTATTAGCTTAAATATAATATATCCAAGATAATATTTGTACAATAAAATTATATATTCTCGTCAAGCAACCTATTTTTACTTTCCATAAATATTATATACATGAGCCATTTATATAAGTTTTAATCTAAAAATAGAGCAGATGAATGTACACGGGACCCATTCAGGTCGACCCAGTTTTGGCGCATCGATTCAGCTTTCCGGGGTTGAATGGGGTCTGACGTCACCGGAAATAGATCAGGTTGTGCAAGTATGGAACTGGGTCAAATGCTGGGGTGACCTGGGAGCCGCCCTATGCAGCCCCGAGGTACTGACGTCATTCAGTAGGGGAGTGTCGCATGAATAAAGGCGCCGTGCCGCGTGCCGTTCATAAAGTGTTAGTGCAATTAGCTGTCAGTGTTTGACAATTAACATAAGGGGATCTATTATAATAATTGGATGTTTCTAGATATAGAACAAAATTAACATGTAAAATATTTTTTATGTTTTACAGGTTAAGTAATGTTTCTTATTATAAAGAAAATCCTAAAAAAAAAACATAAAACTCGCTTTTAAATATAAAACTAAAATAATTATATACAAAAATCCTAAAAAAAAGTTTGTATATCTTCAATGAAATATCAAATCATTAAGAAAAACTCATTGACGTGTAATTATTCAACAGTTTCGTAAATTACATGTCATTGAAGTGAAACACAAGGCTGCCCGCCCGCTGCAGTAAAGTAGTTTCATCAATGAAACCGCGATGCGAAATATCAATGGAGCTCTGAGAATGGGATTTGACCCGGTCATTGCGGCTGTGTGCGCTGCCATGGCACCGGTGTGTGCGTTTGTTGCCAACACGAGCGCTGTCTTATTGCCTAACACAGAAAATGTATTTGCAATGTTTATAGCTACACATATAGTCGTATAGCGACGTAGTGATCGTATGCTAGTCTGCCTTCTAGATAGAGGGGAGAGTTTAAGGGCTATTAGAGGCCATATTCGTTGAAATTGAAGTAAAGCTTAACAAATTCAATGAAAATAATTGGGTTTGTATTTCATTTCTCATAGTATTTCTCATAATATTGTTATATTTGAAATCTATTTTTTGTAAACACTCAGTAGTCTTGAAGTTAAAATATATGTTTATTATGAAGAATTTACACCGAGATATCTCATATTGTTTATTATATCATAACAATATCAAGGAACAGAAGATTAATTGTGTTTAATGTGCTCAATCAGACGGAGCCGGGGCGGCGAGCTGTTAGCGAATACATTAATCGTTACATTACTAGGACACGATACGGGAAGTTCTTAGGTATACATAATAATAGCATACTATGGCTCTAATAACGCCACATGTGCCGACAATGTAAACACTTCTGGAACTTTCTCAACAAGATTAGAAACAAACCTCGATAATTCCTCTAGACATCTAAGTTTACTTTGTAGGCGATCGTGAGAAAATTCTTCAAGGTTTCGCTTTACCTATGCACTATAACGCAATCCCATATACAAATGGGTCATCAATGGATTTCAATTGTTTCTAATCCATCGTTTTTATAAACTTTAAAATTTATGTATATGTACATGTAGGAAATAATAAGAAATGATACAAATTAATATTAATTTTAAGATATATCACACATTAACTAACAAACACTACCTTAATTATTGTATTAAAGCTGTTTTTAAAATGTGGGCCCATTACGTGCTCAGATCTTACCTAATGCATGGAAAGCCCTGACGTCACGTCCAAAAATAAAGCAACCTTCGCGCGGTGACGGAAAACTGCTGAGTTCATACCGACTGCTTTATAAAACGTGGATTAAAGAAAGATTGATGCTTTCATGTTCTAACAACTACTTAGAATATATTACTTTTTCATATTCATTTCTAATTTGTATGCATATGACGTTAATAGACATAGGTCGAGGATACACTCGTACAATGGTCTGACAAGATTATTTATGAACACTAACCGTTAATCTTTTTTTTAAATGCAAACTATACGTTATGTTTTCTTTAACCGAGGCTAACGTTTGTCATATTTATAGCTAATAGTGAAATAGCTGCTTATAATTATAAATAGATTGAGAAATTACCGAATGTAAAACAAATCTACTTCTGTAGATATAAAATAATATTGCGTAGTCATGTAAAATATTTGTATAATATAAATTTGTCAATGTTTTAGGATAGAGCATTTTCAATAACTTTTACAAGCTTATGATAATATACCAGGAACTGAATATTGTATTTTTGTAGTATGTAATGTATTACTTATATCCAACAACAGGTATGTAGGTATGTATGTATGTATGTATGTATGTATGTATGTATGTATGTATGTATGTATGTATGTATGTATGTATGTATGTATGTATGTATGTATGTATGTATGTATGTATGTATGTATGTATGTATGTATGTATGTATGTATGTATGTATGTATGTATGTATGTATGTATGTATGTATGTATGTATGTATGTATGTATGTATGTATGTATGTATGTATGTATGTATGTATGTATGTATGTATGTATGTATGTATGTATGTATGTATGTATGTATGTATGTATGTATGTATGTATGTATGTATGTATGTATGTATGTATGTATGTATGTATGTATGTATGTATGTATGTATGTATGTATGTATGTATGTATGTATGTATGTATGTATGTATGTATGTATGTATGTATGTATGTATGTATGTATGTATGTATGTATGTATGTATAACATATCTATTAATCACAGTACCTAACTAGAATCTTCTATATACGTATTGACGCGACCAAGACTAAGAAATGAGTCAGTAGACTTTTATATCAAAGTAAGCCGAGTTATTACCGTAAAACAAGTGTAAAGTGATATAGATAATATCTTTTTATTGCTCCTATACCTGTGTCTAAACTATAAAGGATTTATACGACAATTTACTTTAACATTCAAATTAAACAGTAAATTCAACAACTAATTATATCATATCATTCATGTGCTTGACAATAACAAGCGCCTAGCGGTTTCACCAGTAGCTAGTACCAGGACACTTCATGTTATACAAAGCACCCCTCGACCTAGTGACCTGTTGCGATCAATGAAGGAACGGTGGGACGCATGGCATTCGCGTTCTTTGCTCGAAACAGCTTCATAAATATGTATAATAAATATATATATATATATATATATATATATATATATATATATATATATATATATATATATATATATATATATATATATATATATATATATAAAAATTATAATGATAAAAAGGCAGTTGCTACTGTACCGTCAAGTACATTAATTATTATATAAAGCTTTACTAATTCTTGCCTTTAAAACTCCTGCATACCCATTTTAACAATTTTTGTATGTGTGTTTCATTTGTATTTGGGTGGAGTGCAGTTACCTTAAGCCACAAGCTCCCTTGACCTAATGCCCTGTTACCATCAATGAAGCTTCGGGCGGGGCGTTGCATCCATACAAATTTTTCAATGAAGTATATATATATTCTTGTAAATTAGTCTGAATATTCTTTTTTTTAAATACACTACAATAGAAGTGTCCAAGGGTAGAAAAATACCATCACACTTCACAGCCACCAAATCTCGTCATATTAGGTTTTCTAGCAATAGTTTTTGAGTTTCGACAGGTAAGACAGATATATATATATATATATATATATATATATATATATATATATATATATATATATATATATATGCATATATTAGGAGTAAAGCTACAAAAAATCTTACAAAGCTAAAAATTGGTAGGATTGTTTAAAACAACATAAATTAAATGTAAAAAGCTCTCATCGATACGACCCGAGGAATAAATAATAGTAATCGTCATAATATTAGGTACACGTTTACCACCTAAGAGAGTAGAGCGTGAGCTTAGCGCGTCTATTCGGATGTCTAAAGTGACCGGACTATTCCTGTATTTTTGTACAGAACAAGTAATTTGTCACGTGATGATACGGATTTAGACCTTAATTTGATTATTGATGTGATGACTTGACGTGTAATATAGAGTTTAATGTCTTCAAATATTGTAAAGTCGGCAATATAGTAGTTCAATAAAATAATAAGAGAATGAAAATAGATTTATTTTAACCATGATGTTATTTAGATTCCCCCAAAAGTTTCATATACCTTAAATGTAGCAGCAATGTCCACAAAAAAAGAATATTTGAAATGTTTAAGGCATATTTTCACTTACGAGCGAGAATTTAGTGAATAATTATTCCAATGGGCTCATTCATGAAGATAAGGAAATAGTTTCATATTTTTCATTTAATAAAGAGTAGAGTTTTAATGTATATGCAGTATAGAATCCGGACTAGGATATTACGTTAATAAATCCCCTTGACCTAGTAGCCTGTCGCGATCAATGAAACTGCGGGAGGTGCTTTACATTCATACTTGTTGTTCAATGAAAATCTTTTCTCGATTCTTTCAGTTTTTGAGTAATTGATTGTGCAATAAGTAATTCATAAGTGGAAATTGTTACCAAATTAAAAAAAATCACAATTTAATATTAAATTAAAAGAACTATAGATTATCATCAATAGTTCCTTTAATTTGTTGTCCTGTAAAATTTAATCAAAATATTTTTATATTTTCCTTTGCAAGTATTTAAAGACACTTCTTATAAGACGTTTGAAGTTCAATATTTTAATTCTTTAACTGATTATTTTTATTGTTTTCAGAAAATCTATTACTTGTACGAGTTATGTTTTATATGTGAAACAAAATTTTTTCATGAAAGATATACAAAACAATTAATATCAATATGTATTTCAAATACTTATAATATATTTATGGTGTACTTGTAGTTACTACATAGATATTAGCGAAAACGCATTTAATCAATACAAAGCTAGTAAAATATAATAGATTACACACTAGTGGAGCGTGTTTCATGTGGCTGTTCTTACAAATAATAGATGCAATGCAAGCAAATCGCCCTCGTGTTGGTAAACATTATAATATTAAACTAAGACTCAAACATTAATAGAATAGTAACAACAGTAAATAGGTTTGTATATACTTAGTAGCTGATACCTATTATTGTAAATTCTTTACTTCATTTATAAAACAACTTGTATATTAGTTTCGTAAAGTTTATTATTATAAAAAGTATATTAATTTTGTCGCTAAGAAGAGATATGTATGTATATAGCGTAGATATGATGATTTACATGACGTGATTCCTGCGTTTTGACAATAAGTCAATAACCATAATAAATTAATGAGCAAGAATCCAGTGAGTCTTTATAAATTTGCTCTACTCTACGCAAAAAAAAACAAAAAATAAATATATATATATATATATATATATATATATATATATATATATATATATATATATATATATATATATATATATATATATATATATATATATATATATATATATATATATATATATATATATATATATATATATATATATGGAACATTGTTTACGTCGTGCTATGTCAATATTGGTAATAGCATCAAATGCACACGAAGCACTTGTTTAGTGCGAGACGTGTTTGAGCTACGCGCAAATATCAATACGACTTTGCTAACAGTCAATATATAGGTGCATACATATGTATACGTAATAAAGGAATAAACGCTGAATATCACGACACACTGTTTCCGTTCTATTCTTGTAACCAAACATTAACACTACGGATGTACTGTAAAAGGACATTGCAGTTCAAATTTAAGTTATTGTGATTTAAAATAAAGTTTTTTTTCTTCGCTGAGAGACCTGTACATTCCAAATATACTATATACATACATATGTATATGGGGAATACAGATCTAGAAGACAGATAAGTATATGTTTTAAGGAACTTTCTGCTCCTTGATCCGTTACGACTATTCACTATTTGATCATCTAATTAAATAGGTTAGATTAGTTGGAATGAGTTTTGCTACATTTTTATCTTTCGTTCGTGTGATATTACATTTGAATTTGACCATTCGTCTCTATATATATTAACATTAATATTTAGTTTTTTAGCCATGTTCACAGCACTATCCGTCGGCCCCGGTAAAGTAATTATTTGTGCAAGTGTACGGACAATTGGGGCAGGCAAGCAAGTTGATCATTAAGAACCTCCTCATTTTAAAAATAAGTTACTTTGATCCCTAGGATCCTGAGCCAAATTAAGTAAAGGAAAGAAAATATATAGGTTATATGCATTTTATGTATTTGTTTATAACACTACAGAATACATTCGTAGGTAAGCTTAATGTACTTCTACATAGAAAGATTTTAAAACGTTATAATATGTCTACACACATCTATTGCGAAAGATAACAATAAAAAGTATTTTATTTGAGTAGGTATTTATAATAAAAAAGATCAAAGAATTAATCTATTTTGTATAAATGAAAATAACATTATAGTAAATATGTTGAGCGATATAACGTCGGATATGGCTCGCGAAGATTCGTTATTAACGTACCAATAAAACTTTCACGCGCCTTCCTTTGATAATACACAAAAAATAACTAATTAATTCCAGTGATATACATTTATATTTGAGCTTTGAAGATTTGTAGCGCCGTCTTATAAATAGCCAGCCGTTTCGAAGTCTAATTTACATAACGGAAAACATGTGGATCCTACAAAACGTCAGATGTTGTGTTCAAATTAATTATAATTAAACCTGTACTTATAGTACAGGTAAGTAAGGTAAGTATACAAGATCTCTCAATACTGACAACGAAGACACTGAACCGAAAATACTGACACTGAACCCAAAGTAATGTTACTGTATTACATATTATACGAAGAAGAGGAATTCTGTCGGTGCACGGAAAGATTGAGGACGATAAGCGAAGACAAAATATGAAAAATATTTGGTATCCACTATACGATTCGGATTCTTATACCTTATACGATTCGGGACATATAAACAAGCGGTCGAAGCGTTTCTTAAATGTCTGATTCTGAACCTGATCAAACCTCAAGAGCGATCCGAGCGTAAAATGTATAAGAGCGGTCCTGCAGTATCATCGACACTGTTTTTGTAACGTTTTGACGTGTGTATATATCTTAGTTGCGAATTTTGGTCCCGTAAACTGAGTCCGCATATCCTCTGACGAGATTGCATCTCTACAGCATTAATCTTTCTTTTATTCTTCATCTGTAATACCCACATTTCGCTGCTGTATAACAGGGTCACTAAACAATATGTAAAAATTTGTCGTAGTAGGATTTGTACGCGCACCTCTTGATAACCATTCAAGCGCTCATCAATCTACGTCGTAATTCTTATATGCTCATTCAAATTTGTTAAAAAATTATATGTTATATATGATCTAAAAGTATTCTTCTTTCCTTAGTGTGGCAGACATTAAAATTGATAAAAATACATTCAAGTTAGCCTACTTTCACTCCCCTATTGATTTGTTTTACTCCTTAGAGGAAGCTATCCACATACAAATTGTACAGCCAAGCTAACATTGCGTAACCTTGTGTGACAGCCATTGAATGTCAAACTAAGACAACATGGCAGCTTCTACTCGCATACAGTAAAGACTCAATACTCAATAAAGACGCAATAATGGTGCGTTCACATTGTACCGGAGCAGTATTTCCCATAAGTTCTTTCTTACAACCCTGCCAAACGCCTTTTCCAAGTCCACAAATTGTGAATATGTGAAAGGTTAAGATCTGATCCATCCACATAAACAAATCAAACTGATCGCCCTATAGTTTACACAGTCAATCTGTGAACTCTTTATTCTACATGTAAACGAACAGCCCGGGAGTTACTAACTTGTCGTCAGAAAAGCTTCATGTTTTCCCGGAAGTTTGTTCGTTATTCTTATTTCTTTCTACGGCATCTGCACCACATGATCCCACCATTCCTCGCACTTTTTTCTTGTCGAAAAACCGTGGATTTAAAACAGTTTATTAACACTATGTCTAAGTTGAATTTTGTTTTAACGATATTAATAAAATCATTGGTATATACACATTTAAGTTATCCATAACTTTAACCTAATATTACGAGAAAACTGTTTTAAGCTTACATTAAAGAAATCATCATAGCACCTAATAATTGTCATGACATTGTCATGATATTACAATTTATCATAGTAGCACAAGCAAATAATGAAGGGATAGCATCGAATAGAAAAGTTAATTAATTATAATTTTATTCGACAAGAAAAGAAGAGAATGATCAATATAAAGTGCATGCAACAAGTTTTGAAATGCAAAAAGTTGCTATATACAGTGTCCTACCCCTTTTCTTTTTTAATATTTAAAATATCAATGTGTCCGAAATGACTCTCTCTTAGATCAAAGTAATTTCGTAAATGGAGTAATGCCAACAAAAAGTCTTGCTATATCAGTAGGAATAACTAAATTAAATTATATAATGAGTTTCTGATTGGAGAAATAGTAGAAAATCCCCGAGAATATAAGTGTTTCTTTATCTTGATCGGACTAAGATCGTAGAACAAAAACTTACTGTTCCATGTGAAAAAATATGCTTAAGAACCAAAATTGAAAAGTTAACAAGTACTTTAAAAAACGAACAAACTAATCAAGAAAAGTAGTTAATTAGTAATTTGGTCATGCAGATAATGGAGGATTAATTGTGTTGATGTGCATTTTAAAAGAGTTCCTTAAGCCTACACTTGGGTCGTCGTCGGGAAGTCTCAGGCAAAGCTACGAGCTCCTCTCACTGACATGAGAGTGAGCATCAAAGAGCGAAGAATTTTCCGCTCAAGCATGGTCGTCAATTTATTTTATTAAAAATAAATAAGATGATCGCTTTCAATCGGAAATAAATTACCTATAAAGATAATATTTAAAGAAAGAAAAAAAAGAACATAAAAAGTTGATTTATAAATTGATAACCACTATATAAAAATGCTATTGTGTATCCTACGTATTTAGATATTTTCGTCTCTGTTGACAAAAGCCTTATGTTTAGTCATAGGTACATACATATCGTTGTAACATACTAAATATTCCAGAGAAGTGATGTTGTCATTGAACACGTAATATCGCAATAGTAATCGTAATATCGGTAGAAACCGAACTACATAAAATAATGTAATTATGAAGTATGAGTATGAGGCAACTATAAGTAATTTATACTTAATTCTCTAAGAGGCATAAAAATTAAAATTAGGGTACTTTAAGTACATAAACATTACAAGTTATATTCGATGCGCAGACATACTTAAGATTTTTATTTATCTAGTATATATTACATAAAATTAAAATAGTAAAATCTCACAAATACTAAAAACTGCGTTTAAATCTAATCATTTCTTAGATTAGCATACACAAAAAGACGACAATTTAAAAAATTATTGTGTTATATTCTATTACAATAAACGCATCAGCTTTTTTATATATCTTCCATACACACCGACATCGATCGATACGTTTTTCCGGTATGTTAATTGTTAATTAAGATAAGTTGTAGTCCGCTAGTTCGTTTACGTGGACAATACAACGTAAAATCTCGTTTTATCGCGTTCCCGTAGAAATTTTGAGAAATCTTTTAGTGATAGAAGAGGCTTATATACTTATAGAAGCGAATTGCGAAAGTCAATATATAATAAATACTATATGTAAAGCACATTTCACATGTAAGAAGATTTTTCAGGTTCATACATCGACACGTAAATTAAATACAATATCAACTATCCACAATTGAAAATATATTCCAACATATTTTATTTCTTTTTCTATTTTATATACTATATATATATATCGCCATTTTTACGTAGTCCCGACAAATTTACCCGCTACTTTCATTTTTCTTATTTAAGTTTTCCAATTTTTTTAATAATATTTATATTACAGACAAAACCATTACTGACAATCAGAAAAATAAGTAACTTCTTCGACAGAATTAACAATTTTCGATTTTTTTGCGAATATTGACGTAACTTGAATGTATTATATTTTATTTTTGCTACGGATATGTTGCTTTTGGTGTTAAATTATTGTAAATAAATGAATTATTTAATTTCCTCGCTCTGGAAACGAGACAAAGCGCGGCGTTGAGTTCCGCCACTCAACACGCTATGCCTCAGAATTGGGCGGAAAGTGGGGAACGGAGTGGCTTAACACTAGGTTCCCTCTACCTAACGCGATATGCGGAAAAATAGTGTAGTATACCATTCAATAGTTATCAGTAATCAACGTATTTTACTTTGTGGTTTTTAATATATATTTTTAAGAGATATAGACCGTTTAATATATTGGTCCAGACAGACCAACTATTATATATACAACAATAGATCACATACACGTGTTAAAACACACTTATTGAAATGGTAAGAATATAACTACACACTTTACATGGAATTTGTAGATTACAACAAAGCATTTGACACTTTGGAGCACAAATATATCGTTGTCTGTCAGTCGATCAGTAAATGTTGTTTCATATATATTGTATATCTGCATTTGAACTTATACGTTTATAAAATTTAAAATATATATTTATTTTATTTTATTCACAATAAATAAAATAAAATAAATATATATAAATAAATATATAAAATATAAAATATATATAAAGGTATTAAAGATATATATGTAATATATCTTTAATACCTTCATAATATCTTTTCCTATTTAAAAATAAAAAAAAAACAAAATTATTAGTAATAATAAAACAACAAAACATTATACTAATTTTACTTTAACATTAGAAAGGTCAAGTAAAGATAGTCCGAGAAGAGAAGCGCCACGTGATAACGCTCAACGTACAGTTATTTATTTTCCAATAAACAAATCGCAATTTTATGAGAATTTTGTCTTGGAAACAGAATGTTAGTATTGCATTGAACTCTGCATACAAGTTGTGTTTGTAAATGTATGCAGTATTATAATAGTTATTTTATTATGATTTAAATTTATATTTAGTTTTAATTTCACACTGTTTTCCACATATAACCTAGTGTCAAATCACGCCATTCCCCACTTCTCGCCCGAGACGTTGCGTGTTGAATCGAGTGGGAATCGAACTCATAACCATCAGACACTGCCCTCTAGGCCTCAAATCTATACTTAATCAATGTATAATAAAATTTATAACATAAATGTATCTTCTAAAGAAATATTTATAACGCGCTCGCGGCGTCCGTCGCTTGAGTAAACTGAATTGAGTTCGTTTCGATATGTTATACGAAATCACATAGTACATGTTTACTTTATTCTAATTAGTTTTCTCGTACTCGTACTACTCGTATTTACTTTATTCTAATTAGTTTTTTTTTCCTCTACAATAAAAGTAGTCTAAGTTATCCCTTATTACATCAGCTACATGTCAGTGAATGTCCTGTCAAAATCGGTCCAACCGTTTCAGAGATTAGCCGGAGCAAACAGACAGACAAAAATTGTAAAAAGGTTATTTTGATATATTTACCGTAGATATATTCATATGTATGTAGTAAAAAGCGGTTATTTTAATATTACAAACAGACACTCCCAATTTTATTTATTACTATAGAAGTATAGATTTACAGATATTTAAGAATGGCTTAAACATGTCAAGTAGACATTAAAATTATTTTTAATTTTAATAAAGCTCTACTTTATATTTATATGCTTAAACAATATGAAATAAATATAAAATATGAATTACATATATCATCTGCATAAAAAAACAATATATTCTATCATATATTGTCACTAGATGGTGTTTACACAATATAATCTAAGCCGTGAAATGCTACGTCGCAGTAAACAACTGTTCACGTGAATGACGAAAGCACACATAACGACATTCTGAAAGTCGAACTCCAGTTCTATAGCCTGTACATACACGTAATATCGATTTTTTGATCTAGTAGGTAATGTAAATTCTAGTCTTCTAAAATAAGTTCTGTCTAACGGCCACTTGAATAAATTGTGGCTCAACTACAAATTCAGTTTTTTGCTTATAGTCAAGAATAAACGAGACGAGGAAAGAGAAACATCGTACTAGGACCACTCGTTCAAAAGTTACGAATATTTTTTTTTGTTATGATACTTTTCGGTTTGCCTGCCATTTTGACCGTGGCCTTGAATCGTCACTTTTTACTAGGCCATTGTGGCCACACCGGTGAATTTACAAAGACAAATAAGCTGTTGTTGTAGATATTTACATATTTTTCTCATATTCACGTTGTCCGTCTTTCAACACGTTGTTGAAATGAAATGTTGTTGTGTGTCGGAAATCAAACCCGCTTCTTGTTACCAGAGAGGGCAAATAGATATGATTTATTCCGCCGAGCGGGAATCGGACCAACAACCGTCGTGCTTACAGTCAGACGCTGTGCCGCTGCGCCACTACGGCTCCAAAATATTAGAATTAAACAGTGTGCATTTTTAAAGCTATTTTTATTTTGTTTCTATTTCGTTGCGATAATTTATTATAGCGGTTTAGTGTTGAGCAGATACTTTCGTCACTTGGAATTTGTTTCTATAGAATTTAAATTTAATAAAAATAAAATAACAAATACATACCTTGCTGACTAGAAAATCGGTCTCATCAAAATGTCTGCCAAACATCTTGGGTGACTCGCCTGGTATGGGCTCGATCTTGATACACACTTCTTGACCCTTGCGAGCTGTCTCCACTTGCTTGTGGTTCACTTCTATGGACGTTACTATGCCGAGCTCGACGAACTGTAATGAAAGATTTTAAATGAAACTCTTTAATTGGATTAATCGCGTATGTATAATAATAATAAGCGCAATGTATAATATTTTGTAGGTTTGTCCAGACTCAGCTACTCCGCGAGCCCTTCCACGGTTTGTTGTTGACAGTTTGGTATCAAGTTTTGTTTGTTTTTATATTGTAATTTGTTTTTAGTTAAATTTTTATCAATATAGCAAGTGCTATATGCATGAGTACTTATTTTGTGTTTCTTAAGACTAATATTATTAAGTATTGTTAAAAGTAAATAAATGTGATTTACACATTATAATAATAAAAAATCCCAACCTGTCCAAGCAGAAATAGTCTAAACCTGTGATTATGATACTCGGACAAAAAAAAGGTTCTTCTTTGTTTTTCATATTAAAAAGAAAACGTTTACGTAAATTAGTTTAATTTAAATTATGATATTGATTTCTAAAACTTCAGATCCTTCAGTACCACCGAAGGAAAGGAAGAAAAGGAAGGCGCTTTTAAAAGTATAATTCTTACAATTTCTTATAGCATTCTATAAGAATATTATTTTTGAAAATTAGTAGTAATTTCTAAAGAATACAATAGTTTTAATAAGAATAAGAATTATTTACTAAATTACCAGAAATTTTCTCTCAATGTAATCACGCACAGTACATATAGACTGACCTCTTTGCTCGGCACGCAGATGGGTGTCCCCTCCTTCACGACGCCGGCCTCCACCATGACGCCCGCCACGATGGGGTCGCGGGAGTTGAACACGAACTGTGGTAGAATCTGGAACCGATGTGCAATAGTGCAATAGTGCAATAGTGTCTTATACTCTAGTTTAAATCTATTAACACCCGATAGTGAAATAAATTGCTTTAACTGGATTATTTTTGTGGTGATTTTATCATATCAGTAATTAATTAAGAATTATGTAGTAAATATTGATTATTATTAATATTACATTACAAGATAAGATGAGATTTGATATTCGTATTTTTTGCACATATAAAATAAAAGTTCTTTAACCAGATTAAAAGTAAATTTCCTGTAATCCCGAACGAACACCCTACGTGTTCGAAACATCGGATTTCCATTAATATTTATATATATATATATATATATATATATATATATATATATATATATATATATATATATATATATATTGCCGGTTAAAAAGTTGAATTTAAAATATCACACTCGGAAATATACCTTCATTTTACAAGGGAACACGGCAATATGCTTGAACTCCTCCCTCTTGCGTTGCTTTAGCTCCTCGCGATAGGCCGTGAACTTGTCGAACAAGTGGTAGATAATGTCTGCCGCGAATATCTTTACGCCGAGATTGTCGGCCATTTCTTGCGCATCACGTTCGATCTGGATAATTCATGTATTTTTGATTCGGTTTATAATATACATTAGCTTCCGAGGAAGCAGGACTGGCTTGATTCTTAAGGTCTTATGTAAAGTTAAATTAATATCAAATAGGAAATTGTCCCGCAGAAATACAGCGTCTGATTGTAAGCGTAACGTAATTGTACGTTTAATTCCCACTCGGGTAAATAAATTATTTTCAATGTCCATTTGCCACTCACAATGCAATGTCTCGAAAGTTGGGCTGAAAGTGGAGAACCGTTTCCTCTGCATACTCTGTTATGCATTAAAAATATTAATTAGAAAAATATTTTATTTTCTTTTTTCAAATAAAATACTGATCTATATTTCGAGAAAATGAAAAAGTTTGTTATTGCAATATTATTAAGTTTGAGTATTATAATGATTAAGAAATATAAAAATGTATAAACGAAGACACAATTTATATATTACCTTAACATCGAACGCCAGTATAGTAGCATACTGGGAGTCGTGCTCCAACATGGCGGACGCCTTCATCACGTCACGCTTCACTACTGGACCTATTCTAATGGCAGAGTACTGTAAGCAGAACATTGGCAAGTTATTAGTTAAATTCATAATATACATGAATATTGGTAGGGTTGGGGTGGTTGCGACAGCGCATCTTTTATTCGTATCAAATATGGGTTAAGATATTCCAAAGCTGTATAAAAAATATTATCAAAATTTATCTAACAAAATTGAACTATCCAATAACAGTTTAGACCCAAGAGTATTATTTTAATTTCATGCTTGTTATCCGTTCTGTGATACGCGTGAGGCGGTTAGAATTAAACATCAATGACGTAAGCATGTACTACATAAATACTACTAAACGTTGTCAATTTGTCACCTTTCATTCTCAAAACATTCCTTAATTATATTTTCTTCTCTTTTACCCATTTTTTTTAAATAAACAAACAATATTCAACCGAATTAATTTCAATTGAATCATATTATATTATATATCATAATTATTGTACACTTTTAACTGTTAAGTATATAATGGTTTTCTAATTTTAATATAAACGGTTTTTTTTGTTGAATATAATGGTTTTATAATTTTACTATTAGTTTGTGATTATAGAGTAAATTATGAAAAAGCTGAAACTATTAGTATCATCAGTGTTTAATAATAATTATGATGATAGAAGCCTGAAATGGTTGTAGGTTTGACAGTTTCGTTGAACTCTTTTCATGTTATTACAAAAAATTACATGTGTAAATGACAAAAATATATAACGGAGATATTTAATTGCGTTACCATCACCCGTAACTCGTCTTTTTGAATGAGTTGGTGTGCGTTTTTGTGAGTTTGATTTTGTAACGATTATTAGATTCATTCATTTAAAAAAAAAATAACACTTCAGTAGTTTGTCGTACCAACATTAAAAAAGTTTTTTTAAATCATTGTACTACATTAATATAGATTAGTTAAAACTGAACTTTTGTATAGCCAGCATTTACTTAGCTTCGCAAGCATGATCAGATGCAAATAACTAACAGTTGTGTATGACACATGACACAGAATATGTGTAAGTGGTGACTCTGACCACAGATACAGTTCAGTACATTGAAATTGTAAGCATTATGTTATATATAGTATATATATTCAAATTTTTCCTTTTTTTTCCTACAGAACTTCAGTAGACCACATAATGTATGCAAATATAATTCTCAACAAATAAATGAACAATAACACTTACAGGAATCTTACTAGTCCTGAGGAACTCGAGCAAGGCTTCGAGCGATCCCAATGTGGAGGCTTGCACGTACACGCCGCGCTCTGACAGCTTTATGGACGAGAGCGCAGACTTCAGTTCTCTAGCCACTTCCTCTCTGAAGAAACAAATATGCTTCAATATTGTTATTTAAAACAAAAGGGCAAAGTAAAAAACAATTAAGCATTAATGTCAGTAATATCATGGCCGTTGATTAGAAAATGCATCATAATGCTAAATGGGCATCCTGGACAACATTTTATGAAATAATAATGCAACTTCTGTTTTATTAATGTCACAAACAGTAAATCGATATTTACCTTACATAAGAGTTGTAAGTTACTATAAAATCATCAAAAAACTTCATTTTTGATTTTTTTACAAAACAAACATGAGAAAAAAATTAATAGAATCTATATTTAAAGTAACAATACACTCACATAAGCACTTCAACTTCATCTGGTTTTTGTGCCACAAGCAGGTTGAGTCCAGCAATGGCCTTCTCCAGTTCCTTTGCTGCAATTTTAACACCTTGCGCGCCTATCACTTCTTTATGCTCAATGTATGCGTTCTGTGAATAAAATATACATACTATATAAGTAACTTTTAGTTAAATATAGTTTTTATGGACTCTAATAAGTAATCAATGCTATCTTAGAAACACATAGGGAGTCTTGAGAGCACATCCACAGCAGCTGGCATAATATGACGTCATACGATCTTATAAACAAAGTGTCAGTTACTGATCAACACAACGTTTGTTCATAGGTTATTAAAAATATCAGTGTATTTGTTAACAAGACCTACTGACTTCACACAGAGCAGCATGGCATCCAGCGTTTCCATAAAAATCGCACTAAATATGTAAAAGTAAAATTGACACACATTTTTATAGCACTCCATTGATTAAATAAAAAATAATTAATCCGTTAGCATTGCATTAAACCACTTATCAATAATGGATGTGATTCATTATAATAAAAAAAAATATTAATTTACCTTAACCCTCAACTCCTTCATAGGCTGCGGCATCAGCAGAGATCTGATCTGCGTCACAATAGGTCCATCGGTACCTGCTAACACCATAGTGTCGCCTTCACGCAGTGTCCCGTTGATAAGGATAGTGTCGATTGTTGTTCCGAGACCAGGTATTGCTTTTACCTGTATAGAAAATAAAAATATAAGTCTATGTATGAAACTTGTAAATATATATTTACATATCAGTTGACTACGAAGATTTTGTATATGATTTGTGGTCAATTTATATTTATTTTCATTATAAACAAAAATATAACATAATTATAAATAATTTAAACATACTTACGTACATACAAACATACTTACCTATCTTAGATAAAAATATAAAAAATAAAAAGTTATAATAAAATAAAAAAAATTGTATGACATACGTTATCAAAATATATGTACGTCATACAAATTAAACAAAATAGAAATTACAAAATAAGTATGTAATTGTAGTTTTAAAGTTAATTAATAATTATAATAATAATAAAAATATCACCTCAAGCACAGTAGCTAGTAGTTGTTGGGAGAACACAAGCCGTTTATTCAGAGGTCCTTCACAAGCTTGTACTATCATTGCTAGTAGGTTGCCCATACCCTCTCCTGTTACCGCTGAAGTTGGTATCAGGGAGACATAAGTGCGAGGATCTGGGTTTGAATAGAAGAGAGCTGCGTTTAGACCCTGGAAACGAAAGGTTAATTTTATGAAAGACATTCAAATATTCCAAGCACTCTTAGCCAATTAGTCACACGCTGTTATCGAGCTACATTTGTTATTAGCTTATACATTTGTTAAGACTTATTTTTGTTCTTAGTATACTTATTTATGTATGTATTTTATATATTTTATGGCTTCATGTTGTATCCCGCACATAGCAGGTTACGCAGATGGGTTGCTTTGTTGAGCGAAGAAAATGAAACTTGTAAGTTGTAACTACTATATATATTCATTCATATACATATTTTAATATTTTAAAAATAAATTTCTTTTTTTATTAAGTTGATAAAGAAACATATATATAATAAGATAAAAAGATCTAATACAAAATAACTAACTCTCTTTTTAAGTTTGCGACGTACTCTCGAATGGTTCAACGAAATTATAACACATTTACTTACTTGTTCAGCAAATTGAATAATAACATCATTGCTTCTCTTCTCAAATTCCAATTGAGTGTTAGGCTGTTGCATTTTCAATATATCGCGTACGTCCTTCCTTTGAGCACTTTGCCAGTCATACAAACGATCGATTTTGTTCAATGCCACTATGAAAGGAGTTTTCTTTAGCTTCAGAAGATTTATAGATTCTATTGTTTGGGGTTCGAGACCGTGCATGATGTCTACAACCTGAAAAGTAATTATTTTCACAAATATATTATATAGAATCAAATTGTGTTTAGAGATGTCACATGACTTAATTTGACTGGATGAAGCTTTCCTCTTTTCTCTAGTTTCTAGTATATCTTTCTTCATAAAGTCCCTGATGTAATTTTATTTGTAAATACACAATGGGAATGCGTTTATAAATTGACTACCTTGTACTATAGATTACTAACATACTATTTTATGTATATATTGTAAAAATGCCCTTCATGTTTTCTCTATACAATCTGATATTGGCAAAGTGCATTGAAAGACTTCTTAGAACAGAACAATATTGCATGACGAAAGCTAGCAGTAATTTAATAATTGCATTAATAAAATTTGATGCTTAAGCAAAATTTTGTTTAATTAAACGCTATCGCTATATATTTCAAGTTACATTGGGTATAATGAATAACTTACAAGAATGGCAATATCACATAAAGAAGAACCTCTGCTTCTCAAATTACTGAAAGACTCGTGGCCAGGTGTGTCAATAATTAGCAAACCTGGCAATTTGAACTCTATTTCATTTACCTGAAATACAAAAAATATTTTAAAAATCATAAAAGACCTTCATAGTTATTTATATTCTTCATAATATAACTTATGATTCAAATAATTTATGGTATAATATCAAAAAGTATTTTTTTATAATTTAACATCTACTTTAAATTCAACAGAACCTATAACTAACTAAATAGCACTTACCCCTTTAACATGTTTAGTTTGCTCCTTAATATTCTCAATGGGGACATTAGTAGCCCCAATCTGCTGTGTAATACCGCCAGCTTCGCCATCTTGCACATTGGTACGTCTCAATTTATCTAGAATCTTCGTTTTGCCTGTATCTACGTGTCCTAGTACACAGACGACGGCCGCTCGGAGAGGATTATTTGTTTTATTTTTCTCATTGTCTTCACGCCGTTTCTGTATAACCATAAAAAAGTAACATTATATTTTATAAGAAGTAATTGCAACCCTTTTGAGTGTGTACAAAACATATAAATTTAAAATTAATTACCTCTAATCTCTTCAATACTATCTCACGTTTCTTCTGCGCGTCAGTCATTTGTTCATCATCTGAATCGTCTTCGGAACTTGAATCTTCTTCGGAGCTGTCATCTTCCTCTTCCGAACTATCTTCATCTTCTTCCTTCTGAAAGAATTGGTTGTGAATTTTTATCTTCATACAGCTCGTATAATTAGGGAAAAAAGCAGAGGATTTTAAACATTAACATTATTTTTTTTTATTTTTCACTACTTGAGGTATCAATGAAAATATGTGAATATTCTTATGATTTTTAAAAAGACTTTTTTATTATTTTTAATTTTTTTGTCTGTCTGTTTGTAAAAGCACATCTTAGCATCTACTGGATGGAATAAAATAAAACCTTTTTGTTGTATATTTGCTGCATCATGGCATGATCTAGGCTATAATAAATTTTGCAGAAATGCCTGATGCAGTTGAATTACAAGAAATAATGAATGTCACCATAACAAAAATAATTGAGTGTGATAAGCAATTTTCAATGACATAAAAATCAAGGATCTGGGATACCTTATAAAACATCGTAACTATAAGTAACCTTGGAAGATAATTAGACTTCAGTAAAAGTCGTTGATCGTGACAAGCATTTTTAGTTGAAATATGAAAAACAAAAATCTCATGAAGAACCATTATGTCCAGCTAAACTATGTAAAATACGGAAATGGCGCCTTAACAAAAGTCATTTAACATGATGGACATTAGGGTCATCATTAAGTCCACGACAAGGAAGTTGCGGGCGTCAACTAGTTAAAAATTATTATTATTGATTATATTTTATTTTGCCTTTCGGTATACTTGTTGAATCACGAAATTTTACATTAATTTTACATTGCACCATGATGGCGTAATAGCGAAGTGTATATTAAAGGTATGAATTAATATTATAAAATGAGAACCTCCTTTGATTTTTCCTCAGCTTTCTTTAATTCATTAGTAGGTGGGGTAGGTTCCGACTTAACATCTTTAGGTGGTTCAGGTTCTTCATCAGACGACTCAGCATCCCAAGCATCTTTGACAGATTCACTGTCCGACTCTTTTTTTTCTTCTACTTGTTTTGGCTCCTCCTGAAATAAAAAAATCAGTTATTTTCTTTAATTTTCTTTTTACTATGGGAACACTATTCATACCAAATTTATTAAACGACTTTGAGATTGATTGATAAAAACGACGATGACGTAGCAATGATAAAATTAATAATGTAAAATGCAACAAATTATTCTATTTAGGATCATATGAACCTGTAACTGTATGTACCGTAAATCTAATATATAATATATTTTTCAATTCTTGACTGATTGTAGGGTTGGAGAAATTACTATGAGAATAGAAAAAAATGAATTTAAAATCTTCTTACCTTTTTATCTGTTATTTCCAATTCAATCTTCTTTTCTTCAGCTGGAGTACTTGGAGCTTCTTGTGACATTTGGGTTTTTAGTTTAGTCGGCTTAATTCTGGTTCCTGGTCTTGGTGGTTTCTTCTCAGAGCCTATTTCTATTCCTCGAGCCTTCAAAGATTCAAGCATGGCTTGTGCTCTAGCCTTTTCTGCCTTTTGTTTTGGAGTTAACAGCTTTCCTTCAGCTTTAAGTCTTTCCTTTCTCTCCTTTTCTTTTTGTTTCTTCCTATCTTTACGTTCTTTTTCTAACCTAATTGCTTCTAACCTTTGCCGTTCTCTTTCTTCTTCCTGCTTTATCTTCTCTTCTTCTTCACGTTTGAGACGTTCCTCTTCTTCTTTTACCTTTTTTAATGCTTCTTGCATTGCAGCAATAGTCTTTTTCGTTGGTCCTTTCTTTCCTTTATCATCTTTCTCAGTTTTTTCTCCTTTTTTCTTTTTCTTACCCTCCTGAACAGGAGCATCACCCTCTGCTTCCTTATCTTTCTCTTCTGAAGGCGCCTTCACATCATCTTTTTGTTCTTCACTAACTTTATCAGTCTTTTTCTCAACAGATGTAGCTAATGTTTTGGGTTCACTCACATCCTTTTTACTGTCTTGTTCTTTCTCTTTTTTTTTAGCTTCTAATTTTTTCTGCTTTTCTCTTTCCTTCTTCTCTTTCTTCTTCTGAGCAGCAGTTTTAATTGTTACGTCATTTTCATTATCACTGCCTTTGTCTTCAACATCATTATCAATTTCTTCATCTTTAGGCTCTTCTTTTTTGCCTTTCTTCTTAGCTTTAGGTTTCTCTTCAACTACATCAACAGGTTTTTCTGGTTCTTGTTCAGGGGGAGGCACTGTTTCTTTATTAACACCTGAGTATTCCATTTCAAGTTCAGCTAGAACTTTTTCGATATCTTCATCACTATCTTCTTTTCTTCGTTTTGACTTTTTGCCTTTTTTCACAGCAGGTTCTTTTTTTTCTTGTGCAGCTTTCTTTTGAAGTTTTTGAACTGGTCTTTCTATTTCATCTTCCGAAGACAAAGGAGGTTCTGGAGCTGATCCACCAGAATCCTCAACTTCTAGTAGAGAGAATGCACTTTTCTTCTCCTTTTTCTTACCTTTTTTGAGTTTCGCCTCAGGTTCATCTTCAGATTTGTCTAAAAATTATCCTTTTATTAATAACTAGCTGCGCCCGCAAGTTAATATGCGTAGGTAAGTAAACTTTTAGTTTTACCTACTTCAATAAAACAGTTATTTTATTATAAAAACTTACATAAAATATATCATATATATACTAGTATAAAATACTAGATTAACGTGCACACACGCACAAACATATAAACAAACAAATTTAAAAATCATTGTTTTGGGTTCTCTTATATTATTAAGTTCTCCCAATAATAGTTATTTTTAATATGTCTTCCATATACAGATAGCTATCAGTTACATGTTTAAACAGTGTAACAGCGTATGACTATTTTCGCCATGGTTGCGGGTTCAATCTCGGCTCGGGGAATCGTTATATTTCCAATCGAAATTATTTCCAATTGTCTGCTTTAGTGGACAAAACAAGGCGATGACTTCTCTTCTCTTTTGTAGAGCACTGACTGCCTTAGTATTCCGTATGGTTACCAGCAGCTTCACGCTTTTTCCTGCATTGTGGGGTAGGCCCCACAATGCAGGAAAAAGCGTGAAGCCGCTTCTACTTGATTAAATAAAAAAAATTAAAGTAATCAAAGATAAGATTTATAACACTACTTAACAAAAAAAAATCTTTTACCCAAAGATAATTCATAGCTATTTATTCGTAACTAACCTAACTATATTTTCGTAGTAAGGCTACGAAAATATATGTCTCATATTTTTATCACGTCTAGTTTTTGATATATGCACATTAACCTAAGTAAGTTATTAAATAAAACAGTTAACCGGATTAATCGCGTATATTACGGGTAGACAGTCTACCCGTGACCACGGACTACTGCAAAGTGTTCGAAATGTCGGATTTACAAAAATGTTAATATACACGATTAATCCGGTTGAACTGTTTTATTTAATATGTATAAATGTCTCGAAAACCAAAGAACTTACTAAGTAAGTTATCTTGTTAGCCGTGTCGTGAGTTTAGAGTTTGTTTTTTTTTTGCGTTTAATTATTATTTGAATATTTTCATTCATTTTAAAATGTCATCAATACAGTGTAAATTAAACCTAAATAACATAGCTATGTTTGTGGCCAAATTATTTTGTCGAAAATGAAGATACCAATCGCTGAAGCCGTAAAACGAGCCTATTTCTATCACTTTCAAATCTCGGTAAAATACCTTGATAAAAAAATAGGTTACTTATTTATCAAAGAATTACAGTGAAAATGTCGTCAAGAATTCATTTTTTACATTCTCATCTGGATTATTTTCCTGAAAACCTGGGAAAAGTGAGTGATGAACATGGCAAACATATTCACCAAGATTTGAAGGTTTTTGAGGAAAAATACAAAGGATTCGGAATAAAAATATGCTAGCGCAATACTGCTGTTTTGTGATAAGAGAAACTGATACTAATCAGTACACAAGAACAAGTGACATGAGCCGTTTTTTATTTGTGTTTGACATAAAAGTATAAAAATGAAAAAAAAAATATGTGATAAATATTTACAAAATTTGACGTCTTAATTTTTTTCCAACTTCAGTTTTTTTTAAAACGGGCTTATAACTGTACCAATACATATTCAGTTTGATCTCCAGGTAAAAAACTTTGTAAAGTAGTGAAATTATTACTTATGAATCTGTCTATATTTTAAAGTTATTAATATGTTCATAGGTATAAGCAAACATAAAATGCAGCACAGCAATAACTTTTCTTTAATATCTATAAAAAATTATAATTTGTAACATCAACTTAATATAATGCACATGCCATCAATTGTAAGACAAACTGTCCAAAACTGAAAATGAATGCTTGCACTGATACAGTGTTTGTCATCATTTAATGAAATTTACCTTTATATATAAAATATGTGTGCAATAACAATCAAGATTAAAGTAAAGTTATATAGCAAAGTCAATTAAAGAGGAGAGAATATTTCAATTTGAATCCTTGTCAAGTCCATTAAAATCTAAATTCAAATATTTTTTAAATAATTACAGAATTACAAAGAATATTTAAAGTAAATTTTATTGTTCATATGAAGAAAAATCCAAGACCTATTCAATATTGATCTATTTATCTATTTCATGTTTCTAAATATGATATAGAGGTCATTGAACTGAAAATCAATTATATGATTTTATGATACATAATTCTAAATGAAATAAAAATATAATTTTAAAGTCCAATGAAATATATTGTGTGAATTAAATAAAATTAAAATATAGATAATTAAGAAATGTAATATGCAAAACAAGTGGCAACAAAAAATTTTAATTGGATGGTAAAACAAAATGTCTACACAATAATAATTTAAGTATTAAATACTGTACCAAAAATAGCAAATGTTAATATTTATGGGTAAATTCCTAACTTTCTACAATTTTTAAATAATATATAAAAAATGTAAATTTAAAAGGTTTAAAAGGTAAATTTTTAAAAGGCAACTGTACTAATATTTACCTTCACTGCTGATGTTATCCACTTTTTTTTGAGACTTGTTTGAAATAGAGACATTTTTTATATTCTTTGTGACTTCTTTTGTATCTGAATCAACAGATTTTTTTTGCTTAGGTTTCGATTTAGGTTTTTCGTCTTCACTTTCATCAGACTCGATAATTTTTCTGAAATATTCACCAACTCATTTTCAATGTATATTGTATTGTACACATTATTGCAATTTGTAACATGAACACTAAACTGAATAAAGAGTGAGTGTAGTGTGTAGTATATTTTTAATATTTAAGAATTTCTTAAATATCAAAAATATACTAGGATATATACTCTGCTATAGAAATAGAAAAATTAGGTACAAATGAGTAGGATAACCTATAAGATACTCACTTCTTTCCTTTATTTTGGATGGGTTTCGAGTTTTCAATGTTAGTTGTTTCAACATCACTGTCACTGAAATAACGTTATTTTATGTATTTTATTCTCAAATAAAATTATTGGAATTTTAGCATATGTTTAAGAAAGTAAATTACCCTTCCTCGGTTGTCTGATTCTTCTTTCCTTTTTTCGCCTTACCCATTGTTTCAGATTATTGTATTAAGTCACGATGCCTTTGATGAGATGCTTGAATTTATAATATTTTGTAATTCCTATCATGTGAAACGTAATCAATGCAATAATCGAGCTAAGCCGAAATAAGTCTTCAGTCGTCGTGTCCGTCCTACAGCTACACTCACGTCAGGAACGTCAATGAAAAACAAAAAAGAAAATAGATAAGCAAAGTCTGTCAACTACAATTAATATTTGTAAATATATTTATTAAATATATCCATTAATTAATATCTCCATTAAAAAATAAGCATGAACCTTATAGGATTTATTTATTAAGTCATATATTTAAATTATAAATAAGTACTATTTAAAATACTTTTTTATAATTTAAAGTGTAACTAACAAGATTTTCTACGCTAATTAAACATTACTTAATAACAAAATGAAATTCATAATTTTTTTAATTTATTAACTTTATTAATAAGTAAGCAAATAATACTTGCTTACTTATTAATAAAGAATTAAAAACGCTAACCATATAAAAGTGTTTTTTTAAATTTTTATTTGGTAACGCGTAGATAGTAACATTGTTAAACAATATTTTGAAGTAATGTGACAGAACATAGTTAAAAATTTTAGTAAATTTTTATTGTTTTTACAAAATGTACAAAGGTTTTTCGCGGGTATGGACGGTTTATTGCTTAGATAGATTACAGCCATGCATTTCACCATTCGCTGTCAGTTTACTTAATTCCCAAAAAGGAAAAGTAGGAAATATAGGTTATGTTTTTAAGAGAACTAAGAAACATGATAAAGGCAATCCTTCAGCTCTATTCATACCAGTGCCGGTTAAACCTAATCCTGATGACATAAATGTTGGAGAAGAGCTTACTGGACGCCTTAAGAAGCAAGATTTGTTAAAAATATTGAATAAATTCTATCAAAAACCAGAGATTAGAGTTTTGGCATCAGATAATGGTCTTGACGATCAGCTGTTACATCAGGCATTTTTGTCATTTCGTAGGCATTGTTTAGAGCACGATTTACCTCCAGATTTACATATAATAATAAGTGATATTTTAGTAGGTAGGTACACATACAATAAAAATGATATAAACAAGTACAATATATCATTGAGAATGATATATAATTACAAAAGTTATTTTAAATAAAAACTTATTCAATATAATACTATATAAAATACACAATATGAAATAAATCCTAAAAACCATGTTTTACAGGCGCAGGACATGTAGATGATCTATTTCCTTACTTTCTTAGACATGCTAGATTAGCATTCCCACATCTCGATTGTTTAGATGATCTTAAGAAGATTTCTGATTTAAGAACACCTGCTAATTGGTAAGCTGATGATCTTAATATTAAAAATGTAATGTCATGGAAATAAATCTTTCTTTTAGAGCATTGCTTATATAGAGAATATTATAGTATAGAATATAACATTCATTTCAATACATGTTTTATTATTTGTATGTTTAGGTATCCAGAAGCACGTAATTTAAATAGAAAAATAATATTCCATGCTGGACCAACAAACTCTGGTAAAACTTATCATGCAATGGAAAAATTTTTAACAGCAAAATCTGGTGTATATTGTGGGCCTTTAAAATTGTTAGCTACTGAAATATATCATAAATCTAATAGTAAGGTAAATAATATTTAAATTTATTATGATTATATACAATTAAATAATGTAATCATTTATTTTATTTTCAAAAATAAATTGATTTGACATTTGCATGACTTGGAAAAATCACCATACTATAAAAAGGAAACCATCAAAAGTCTCTGTGCATCATTCTCAATATTTGACATGATGCCAGTACCCTTTGATTTGTATATATATATAGTAGGCATGTATCAAAATATCAAGTTGAGCTGAAAGCTAAATATAGAATATAAAAATAAATAATATTTCTTTGGTATCTGCTTTTAACCATTTTAATTATTTTATACCTGGTATTATCCTGTTACATAAAGTTAGATTTTTTTAGTATTATAATTTAAATTTATATGCTGGTAATTGTTATATGTTTTTTATATTTCCCTATTATATAAGCTTACACATTTCAGGGCACTCCTTGTGATCTTATCACAGGTGAAGAAAGAAGGCATGCATCTCAGTATACCACATTAGTAGACCAGGAAGAACTTGAAGAAAAACCTGATAGTGATAGAATATTATTACTTAATGAACCAGAACTGACACCGTCAAAACATATTGCATGTACTGTAGAAATGACCTCATTGAATGATAGTTGTTAGTATATTTTTTTACCATTAATAATATTTTAATATTATTAATTTCTTTCATAAATGTTTGAATTTTATATAAATATTTTTAAAGTGTTTTTAACATATAAAGTAAATAAAAATATTTTCCAAACATACAACAGTAATAAGTGGAGCTTGAGCAAACCATCCGCCTCTTGAAAGCTCTCAACAATGTTAGAATATTTTATAACTACCATTCTCTCATGCCAAATGATAATTTTTAGAAACTATACTTTATGTACGTGAGTATTTAGTAATAATTTACTTACAGATGAAGTTGCTATTATTGATGAAATTCAAATGATCGGTGACAGAGGACGAGGCTGGGCGTGGACAAGGGCAGTGTTAGGTATATGCTATTTTGTAGTTATTGTTATGTATTTTTTATACAATATGATATAGTTTTTTTAGTTTTTGCATATTAGAAGGCTACACCTAGAGTTAACACAACCAAATTATGTAGCTTTTGTCCAGTTTTTGCCAATTTTAGTCTTATATTTACCAAATTTTTTTTTCATATGCACATGCAAAATTGTTTTGTGTGGTGTTCTTTTTTATTTTATTTTAATTATTAATAATATATATTTTTAGGTTTACAAGCAGATGAAATTCATTTATGTGGAGAAGCAGGGTCAATAGGCCTAGTTGAAGAAATTTGTAATATCACTGGGGAAGAAATGGAGGTTGGTAACAAAGCAACTCATAGAAATATTTATCTTATTAATATTATTAAGGCCATTGTGGCGCAGCGGGACAGTGTTTGATCGTAAACGCGATGTTTGCGGACTAGATTCTTACTCCGGGTGATTAATTATTTTAATTTTCCGACAGTCATCAACCCACAATGGAATGTTATCTTCTATTCTAATTTCTATGTCATGTGCTGGATAAAATGTGAAGTTGATTATATGTAAAACTAGCTGCACCCGCAACTTTGTCTACGTGGGAAAGTAAATTTTAAGTTTCAGCCAATTCAATAAAACAGTCATTTTGCAGCAGTTTCTTCGTACAATATGCTTTAAATTAAAAATACTCTTTTTTATTTTAGAACTGATTGAAATAAAACAAACTTTAAATATTAAGCAAAGTTTACCATAAATACAATGTTGAAAACTGAATTTGTATCGGTTCAGCCGTTCCTGAGATTAGCGTGCACATATGTGCACGCTAATCTCACAAACAGACAAAATTTAAAAAAATAATTGTTTTGATTTTTATTATTTCATTTATAAATGCCCCCAATATTTTTTTAGCTATCTATAATATTTTTATTATATGTATATACCATATATTTTTTTAAGGAAAAATCAATTTGTTAGTTGACTACTGCTCACTCTTCATTCCAGGTGCGTTCATATAAAAGGTTAACAGAATTAAAAGTGGAAGACTCAGCGCTAGGTTCTCTAGACAACGTGCAAGCCGGCGACTGTATAGTGTGTTTCAATAAGAACGACATTTACAGTGTAAGTCGAGCGATCGAACAGAGGTCAGTCCCTTGAGGCAGGTATCCCATAAATATCTAAATGTACAGATACCTATATACATTTCATATTGACATTGCTGTCTTTTCTTTTTGTTTTTGTGGCATTAAATGAGTTGGAATAATCAGATCTATCAACACCTACATTATGAATATAAATATTTGCTTTGTTCAGACTACAGTTGTTCTTGGGGTTTACTTAAATATGTATTTTATTTATTTTAAGGTTTACTTTATACAGTACAAAAAATGTGTACGCTTAATCTCGTTTGAGTGTTGATTTAATGTTAAAGTTTATTTAATAAATTTGTTAGATTTTTAAAGTTTTGAACTAACAATTCATTACAAAAGTACAGTCGGACATCGTCCGACTCCAACTGTACCTGTGACGTGATAGTGAAACGATCTCACTCAGTTTAGTGTTTGTGTTTGAAATCATCATCAATTCCTTGCTCTGGTAGCTTTGAGTTTCGTCACTTAACATGCAATTGGCGAAAGTGGGGAAAAGAATTTCCATTCGGGAAAAAGAAAGCAACAAATATTTAATCATAGATGTCGCAGGGTTAATTCTTGTCCATAATATTTATAATATTCTATAAGAATATGCACTATTCAACATGTTTTATACTCGCAGAGGACATGAAGTAGCTGTAATATATGGAAGTTTACCACCGGGCACAAAATTAGCGCAAGCAAATAAATTTAATGACCCCGAAAGTTCGTGCAAAGTAATGGTAGCTACCGACGCCATTGGCTTAGGGATAAATCTGTAAGTAAATTTTTAATAAATATTATATAACCTACGCCACCTCACCATCAATTATTCTCCTCTTTTTGGTTGATTACAAACATTACATTAAGGCTATCATGGTGCAATGGTATAGCATCTGATTTAAAACGCCATAGTTGTGGGATTGATCTCCTCTGGGGGTTATGAATTATTGTCATTTCACCACTCTGGTAAAACAAAACGAGGCATTGAGTTCCACCGTTCTTCTTCTTCACCCATCTTGAATTTTCAAGAGGAAAGCTTGCTCTATTCACTCTCTAAAAACTCTATTCTCTATAGAGTGTCTTGTTCCTCTCTATTTACACTGCTATATACAGATATAAGGATTGAAACTAAAAAGAAATTAAATATCTGTCAATATCTTTAATAATTTTAAGCAGAATATCATTCATAACATATTCGTTTATTTGATTATTCAGTTATTGATTAATTTTAGAAATACATTTAGCAATAATATATCAAAATTATTTATTATCATAATATGCTATTTCAGGAGCATAAGAAGAATCATATTTTATTCACTAATAAAACCAGTGGTAAACGAAGATGGTGATAAGGAAATGGATGTTATTAGCATATCACAGGCATTGCAAATTGCAGGTAAAGTTTTTGTGTAATTTTTTTATAGTATATCTTTGTGTTTTAGTTATATATATATATATATATATATATATATATATATATATATATATATATATATATATATATATATATATATATATATATATATATATATATATATATATATGTCATTTTCGTAAAATATTCATGTACAGGTCGGGCCGGCCGCTACGGCAGTGCATGGGAAACGGGCTTCGTGACGACCTTCAAGCCAGAAGATCTGGCCACCCTCAAGACCCTCCTCTCTCAACCCCCTGATCCTGTGACTCAGGCAGGCTTGCACCCCACTGCTGAACAGATGGAGCTGTACGCGTATCATTTGCCCCATGCCAGTCTGAGTAGCCTTATGGTATGTAGTGAAGTTAAATATCCTTATTTTATCTAGTCATTACCGAATATGAAAGGTGCTGGTTTCAAATACAATATCTACATGAGACTATTTAATTTTTTACTATAAATTTCAAATACGTAACATACACAAAATGTGTTATGATATTAATTAATATCTTTTAAAGCCAAAAGTCAATCCCATTCACAGGATATATTCGTCCACCTGTGCACAGTGGACGACTCCCTCTACTTCATGTGTAACACGGAAGGGTTCAAGTTCCTGGCGGAGATGATACAGCACGTGCCGCTTCCGCTGCGCGCCAGATACGTGTTCTGTTGTGCGCCTATCAATAACAAGCTGCCTTTCGTGTGTGCTACGTTTTTGAAGGTAATCCTTTGATTAGTATATTATTTAGGAGCTTTTACATGCGGCTTCTAAACACACATTGTCAAATGAAAATAGTTAGAGCTGTGTTGACATTCCAACTGCCCGACGGTACAAACGATTAACGTGATGATATTCATATTGCATCGCCTTCCTCGTTAAATGCGCTAACATGAAATATTTTTCAATTTTTGTTCGTATTAATATATGATATTTCTTTCAAACAAGGCATCTTAATGATTTGAGTATAATAATAAGTATTATTTTAGTTTATTATTATTATTTTTTTTTTACATTTTCTCTTATCTCCTGTATGTTGCAAGGTCAAGCCTCTACTATTTCAGGATTATATGTGATAATTTAATTTTAGTACAGTCACATGTTTGACACAACTCACAATAGGTGTCGATATTACTCAAGGATTACATCTATATTCCTATACATTATTATAATTTACTCGCTTTTGTTAGATAAAATATGGAAAAGAAATGTAGAAATGGAAAAATTCAAAACATTTTAATTTATTAACATATATTATATTTAAGATGGTCCGCCAGTACAGCCGGAACGAGCCAATTACTCGCAATTGGATGAGCAATGCCGTGGACTGGCCGCTGCCCTCGCCCAAAACTATTATGGATCTAGTTCATTTGGAAGCTGTTTTTGATGTTCTGGAACTGTATTTGTGGTTAAGGTAAGAAATTTTAAAAGTGTATGGTGCAGTGGCATATCGATCGTCTCTCTAGGGAAATAATTACTTGTAATCAAGAGGCAGTATAAAAGTCTCGACAATTGGGCGGTAAAATTTGTGAACTGACCGTTGTAGCTCGTAAGCTCCCTCTGCTATAACTACTAGGCGGTGATTACGATCGCAACTCGTTAATGTTTATGTTTATATAGTTTTCATTTTCTCCAATCTGGTTACACGAAGCGGGCTGTGGGGCTTTGGGTTCCATCACTCAAAATTGAAGTGTCTTTGCGCACCCATAATAACAATGCTTAAAAATAATAATATTGCTTACAAAATTTTATATGTTATATTTATTTTAAGTTAGCACTATTTTTATATTAACTTTTGTAAAACAGTTATAGATTTCCGGATATGTTTCCCGATGTGAAGTTAGTACGTGAAATGGAATCTGAACTAGATGCTATCATACAACAAGGAATATTCCAGATAACAAGGTAAAAGTCATTTTATATATATCATCTGCTATTATTATCATAGATTATTAATATTTTAATGTGTTATATACAGAGATTTCTTAATAAATAGCTTTTTATTTCAGACTATTAAGAAATTCAGATCATGTATTGCGTAGTCAGAACGAAGAAGATGAAGCGGTGCGCGGTAAAAAAATGGGTAGAGGATACCCAGCATCAGAAGAGAAAGGAAAATTATCAGAAATGCTTGTTGCTAGAGTGAGTAATTAATCACATATGGTATAAAGTATGTATGTAATTTGTAATATACATAAAGTTATATAGATTATTAAAAGTAAACTTATATTGGTAAAAACGGAATTTCAAATTACATAAGTATAAAAATGATGTTACCTTTTTACATTGTTTTCATAATATTAATTTATTATTATCATTTAATTCGTGGACAAGCAATCATATATATGTATGCAAAATGAACAAGTGTCTATAATCTTCTATTAATAATACAACAAAACACATATTTTCAGATAAGATGGACAGATTTGAAGAAAGATTTTTTTGTATAGTTATTAGTTATTCTAGTTATTAGTTAATCCCATGGTCTGGGGATGTCTGATGTGGAACTCTACGAGGCTAATGCAAGCCCATATTCAGTGAAGAAGTTGCTGGCCCTGTCTAGTGTAAAACAAAATGCTTAAATTATTCAATAAATAATAGTTAATTTTCTTTTCAGGGTCTGATAACTCCACAAATGTTGAAGAAACTCCAACAGGAATTGACCGCAGATAAAACGGAGCGACGCGTCAAAACTGGACGTAATAGAAGAAAATAGTGTTAATGTAAATTGTATAGAGTATGATATTGAATGAATGTGTAATAAAGTGTTATGTGAATAGTAATCATGGCTTATTTTTTTTTATTAGTAGTTTAGTAGCTTTTTTATAGCTTTACACTGTGTCTTGGATATAACTTAGTGGTGAATTTGTCAACGCCGCACTTGTTTTATCAGAGTGTGGAAATAAAAATTGCGAATTTAATGGACTGACATAATTGATAAGTTTGACGTCGTTTATCATAGAAAAAATAAAATAACTTTATTTCATACAAAATTACCAACAACCTCAACGGTCGCAAACCAAGGTCCGAGTCCCGCAGGTTCCGCCCTCGACGAAGACTCCTCTCAAGCAGCCACGTAGTGCTTGCTACTACTCTGAGACAGAGTACCCTCTTCCCTTTCCACTCGATGACAAAGCCAATAGGGCTAACAGTATTAACCTCACAACAGAATAAAGCAATACAAAATGAGCGTACACTGCAAATTTACGTTTGTCAACTTTTATAAGTTATAGGTACTTTCCGTTGACCTACCTACATCTTGAAATTGGCACGGAACTCTCCATGCGGGAGTACTATCCGCACTTGACATATATTTTTAAAACAATTTCTAGCTACGACAAATCGGAGCTATTTTACCTGTAATTGTGTTATAACGACGCTATAATAAATAATATTTTTTCTTAAAATATTTATAATACAGAGACACTGTTTTCAAAGTAATTAAAATCATAAATACCCAATTACAAATACTCATATTGTCTAAGTTTTCTTAAAAAGAAGCAGAGAATACAAAGTACCAGTAATATATGAAAATGCTTCAATCAACAAGCTTTGTGCTCTAATTCTTAAACTGATAAAATATTTCCAAATAGTAATTGACTTTTTATTTAAAAGTTAGTCTTCGCTTACAATCCATACAACACACAATTTAGATTACCTTAGATTAACAAAACTGTCTGTCTATCCGTCTTTGTCTGTCAAGACCATTTTGTCGAAAAGAAGTTTGTGGGAAAGAATCAAGTTATTCAAGCTGAAATTGATATTAAACATCAGCAAATATCAACAAATCAATGACCTCTTGATGATATTTTTTGAAAGTAGCTCTATTAGTATTAAGGTCCTTTTACCGCTAGATGGTCTGGTGGTGGAAACAAAATATATGGTAAATAATAATTTTGAAGATCAATATGAATAATACATTAAACGGTAACCAAATTTCGATGTTATAATCATTGTTATGAAGTTCCAAATCCACTGGAGGCTGAGCTCCCCAGAAAATATCGCAAGATACGATTATCATATGATAATACAAACAGAATTTTTTTAAAATCTAATGTGCTCTTCACATAGTAACGTTTTAGCTTGGAACAATGTTGTACGTTACATTTTAAGAGATTTTATAGCTTAGAGTGAGCAAATGTAGTAACTATAACCTTCAAATAAATCTAACATTGTTATTTTTTTATCACATTTGTTAATATAATCTTTGTGTCCCCTGGTCCATATATAATGTAGAGTTGTCTGAGAAACTGTTTGACCTGATTCTATATTTATATATTTTTTACAATAAAAGCGTTGTCTAATCATGATATTTTACACAGTTAAATCCCCTAAACTTAAGCCAAGAATTCTTCTCTAGTGCAACTTTGGATTTACAATTTTAGATAATTTCAAATTTTTCTACATAAAGGACGACGGACCAATTATGCCACTTACTTTACAAACGCCAGATTACTAGTTTACATCGTGATTTCTTACTAAATTACGTGCATTTTTTTTGTTGTGAGTTTAATGCTGTTAGCCCTATTGACAGTGACACCGGTTGGGGATGGAAGAGGGTACTCTGTCCCTGAGAAATAGCAAGCACTATCGTGTCTGCTTGAGAGGAAACGTCGGCGGCAAGGGCGTCCCCTGCGGGACTAGAGCCTCGGCTTGTAGCCGACGAGAATAATTACGTACGGAAACGATCACTCAGTATGTTGAGTCGACAAAATCTCGCGCCGCCTATCATAAGCCCCACATATTTAATAGTAAAAATTAATGCACGTTGAAATTGCAAGGTGTGACGTCTTGGTCCACACTAAACATTATTTACACGATGAACATTTTTTAAATGAATGTAACTCCACAATTATTGTACTTTTTATGATTTAAATTAGTATACATAATTCAGCATACAATGGAATATCGATGTAACTGGTTAATGATAATTAATTATAATAATTTCTTATAGAAAAAAATACAAAACCTCACAAAACAGTCATTTGGACGCGCCAGATTAATTAGTTTTAGGTGGTATCTGCAGACTTAAATAGTTTTTTAATAATTATTATTAATAAATTATAAATATAAATTATATGCCACGATAGATATTTTCCTTTCACATATGATCTGCAATTTATATTCAAAACAGAGATATCTTTCATATGTTCTTCGATGAAAATCCTTCTAAAACTCTATTTTCCATTCCAGGGTTTTTGTTTTCTTTTGAGGTACGGAACCGTAAAAATAATTAAATCTAATTATTTTAATTATGGCGTTGGTACAATTTCGAATTTCTAAAACTTAATCTGCTTACAGACTATATGTTGATTACAAATACGTTTACGTTTTAATATATACATGCAATAAAAATATCGGTTCATTGAACACGATTTTTAATAATAGACAAGAGTGATTAAAAAAAGGCGACGTGAAAATCAAAGAATTACATAGTTATGTAGGTATAAAATTTTAAAACAAACTCGATCTAGCCAACATAAGCGGGCGAAGCCGCGAGCGGGTCGCTAGTAAGTAATAAAATCTTGACTATATACCTTTTTACCTGTATGAAAATATATTTAAAACACCTATAGCTACTATTTATTTTAATACTTCATTGTCTCAGTTACAACAAATACCAGTAGAAATCACTAATTCAAAATATAACAAAAACATAATATCTTGATGGAATTTTTTTTTTCATACTTAACAATATAATCTATGCGTAACTTGCTTTAAACTAATATCGTTTGGTAATATAACAAATTAGGCGTCACCCGGAAATAATTATTAAGTACAGCCGCTTAAAAAATTAACTAAAAGAAATTGTTTTAAATACACTTTGTACTGAAATTAAAAATTACATTTTACGTCATTTTGTATTTTACCGTGTAGGCAACGTTTTTTTAAATATTTCGACTTTAAGCAGTTTTGACAGTTTAGATTATTCTAAGGTGAGCAAGAGCACCAGGACAATTCAATTATCGCTTTCCGCCTGAATTTAAAATAGAGAAATACTTAAATGTAAGTATATTTATAAGTAATGTAAGACAAACTACTACTCATTATTAAATCTATCCAAATTCTGGTAGTTACTTTCTTTCCTTTATTAACCAAATTGACTATTTAGGTAAATAATAATTTTTAAAACTTATTAAAATTATTGTATATTGATGAACTTATTAAAATTATTGTATAATTTTCTGACAAGACACTTACCCACAATCACATTCCAGTTGGTTTCTATCATTTAAGAGACGCAGCCAATCAATAATATAAATATATTAAATATATGATAATGTTCTTCATTATCTTAACGCCGTAAAATAACGACCTATTTGACATGTAAGTAGTAAGCATTTATCACTTAGCGTTACAAAGCGTGGAGGGTAGTACTGAGTTAAGTTGTTAAATCTGACACAATGTTAAACGTTGGTCAGTTTTTACTCGCATTTATTTTAATATCCAACGGAAATATTATTAAAATTTGTGGTACGTGCCTATTGTGACACATCGAATATATCGTGCTGTTCTGGTTCTGCAAAGTGCTAACTGTACGGTTGTTTTTCAGCATTTAGAATTTTCGATATAGATGGCAAAGAGACAATATTGGCCTCTGAAAATGAAAATATTAATATACAATGCAAATCAAATTTTCCAATGACATATTGTGGTTTTGTTCATCCTAGCGGAAAACGATTTTCGTAAGTTTTTACTGCTCATATGTTCTTAAACAGTAATAATGCCTAAATGACAACTTAAAATTTTAAATTCTAAAGCCTATTTAACATATAATATTTTGAATGACAGATTCGAACGTTGATGTTTGGACGCTGTTTTGTTATTTTTTATTACCTATATAAGCATGTTTTATACCTAAATTTGTTTATACAATTCTGTTTACATATGACCAATGATAATTATCTAATTGTGGTTCAACACGAAATAATAATCATTGAAAATAAATAGTTTTATATAAAAAGATTCAAGCAAGTTCGTCTTTACCACCGTGTGTGACATGTTGCCGAACAAATCTATGTGTTTGTCACACATAGATTTGTAGAAAAATGATTTCACACCATTAGATTTAAGCTTTATATGTATATTATTTAACGACAACCTACTAGACTTTTTTTTAAATGGAAAATATTTTTATCATTTACATGTTTTATTATCATGAAAAAAAAAATGATCACAGATTTACAGATCGTACAGTGAACGACGGTAACTGTGTTCAAAAGATCAAAGCAACGAAAGCAGACAGCGGTGAATGGGGTTGTCATATAGGAAGAAAAACAGTGCGGCTCGAAACTATAAAGAAAATTCAAGTACGAATAGTTAATGAAGTAGCGGCCATAGTGCCCAATGTGACCGCCAAATTAGGCAAACCTATTACGCTATCCTGTGCTACTACGAAGGGATATACGCCGTTGAGCTACTGTCGTTTTGAGCCACCTAACGGAAAATCTTTTAACATTGATTCATCTGTTACTGCTGACGAGTAAGTAGAAATTCATATCTATATGTAGTAGACATTCATATCTTAATATTAGGTATACCTAAAGCTGAAGATTTTTTTGGATACACGCACTCATGCACTACTGGTTCAAATTGAAAACCCACTGGACTAGCCCCTTGGAAAAAATCTCGAGAGTCGGCCTTGGCATTATCCAACTTACAATTTATTATTTCATGCAGTTAAAAAAAATCCACGTAACATTACTATCGCTCAACCATAAAGTCTGATCTGGACATTAGATATTTTACGAAAGTAACGAAAGCTCTTAAGTATCAATTATTTTACAACTTGACTATTAGGTATCTATAAGAATACAAAGTAATAATTGAAAGGCAAGGTATCATCTAGATAGGTACATCTGTCACCTTTGCATGTCATACAGCATTTGCATCAGCTTTACTAGCGAAAATAATACTACTGTGAGTTATTATTAATTAGATCAACGACAACGAACAATACAATTTCTAAAATCAATTGACCTTCTCCATTAGTTTCGCTTAACGATAGAGAATTGTTTCAAAAGTCACTTACTGGCATATTTATGTGCTACGATAAGAATACAAAATATCTAAACTGATTATTTTAACATTGTATAATTTATATTTGTTGACGTTTTATTGGAGGCAAGATGTAATATGTAACTAGAGTCTACATAATATAAGCAAAAGCTATCTTTGCGTTGTAATTTATATATAATAATTCATACACACACAGGTCAATGATTATTAGCCACTCGAGAAAAAACAAGTTAATAGCTTAATATAATATAACAACATACATATCAAATAAAATTATATAATTTTTAAAATGATAATTTTGCCTTGGTTAGCAATAAAAGGATATAGGTGCATAATAATTACATCTATTTCGATACTTGTACGGATTTCGATATTTTTTTAAATTTTGTGGCGAGTCTACTCTCGATCTGCTTTAACAGAGCTCAATGCTTCAATGCTAGGTTTCACAGTCGCCTATCAACGCGCCAAAACATTTTGGAGTGTTTTAAGCGCTATTCATGTATGTATTTAGTGTCTAGAATCTCTTATTCTTCTGCCCAGCATTAGTCCCGTCTTCAATTGCCAGGGTCTGCCTTCCGACTATCTACGACTTCTAAAACCGTAGAGGTAGTAATTACAACCGTTCAAACCGTTCTTCATTTGTCGTCCATTTAAATACACTGTAGGTACATAATAAAATATAGCGGAACATTTACTGTCTAAAGACTTGGGCCTTAAATAACCTCAAGAAATAATTCACCATAACGACGTCTGTTATTGTATTCTCGAATATTTTGCGTCGAAACTTCAATAACTTGAAATTTCTATTTTTAGACTAGCCTTGGCTTATACTAGAATTAAAACAGATATTTCTTTTGATTTCAGGCCAATTCTTACTAAATACTACTATCCTTCCAACTCCAGCCTCGACCGAGGTGACTGCGCGGTAACGATAACTAAAGTAAAATATGAAGATGTAGGAATTTGGACCTGTGGAGTCGGCCTTGATGATGGCAAGGAACATATCGACGTTATCAAGTTGGAGGTTGAAGGTTCGCAATATTTAATTTGTTATGCGAATGATAATATTTACATACTTCATGACCTGTGTTGCGTAAAGTTGTGATCAGTCGTCTCTTACAAACTGGGCATTCAAAATAGTTTGTGATTTTGAAAACGAAATAATTTAGCAAAATAAATAATATGTAGATATTAATATATATCATGCATCACTTCGCAGATGCGTTTAAAAAACATTAAAACAATTAAACTGCTTTATTTTTATTACGACAAAAATACAAAAAAGGTGCTGTTTATTGTATAAAAAAAACTTTCTGTTGCTTTAGATGAACTTTGTAATAATTGCAGGTATGTATTCGATGTCTACAGCTTCGACGACTGGTGTAACATTTGGGGGTATATTAATTGCCATTGCGTTGGGATCATTGGGATATATTGCGTGGAAGAAGCGAAGGTTGTTGCGGGGCGCGCCAGCTGAACCTGAAGCCATAGAGGTGCACGACTTGGGTCAACAGCCAAGACCAGAAAGCCCCAGACAAGTTCGAAGTGTACCAGCATTGGTGGTACAGTCACCGTCTGATTCTGGAGAACCGGGCTCATCTCCATTAATGTCTCGTGCTCAAAGTCCTTAGTTAAGTTATTAATATTCTAATCAGATTATATTAAGTAAGTAAGTTTATTGTACAATTGTTTTTTTGTGTTCATATATTTTTAAACCTGTATGTATATTTAGTAGTCTTATAATACTTTCTTCTGTATCTTGCCATTTCATTTTCTCCAAACTCATTACTTTGTGAATATATATACTAATGATTCTAGAAAAATATATTACTTTTACTTGTTCATCCAGTAAAGTTTCTAACTGTAATAATGGTATAAATATTTATGATTCTTTAAAATGACTTTATATAAATTATATTTTTTATCTTATATTTAAGTACCCAAAAATACCATGTGTACCATACCATACAACCATAGGAAAATAATATTGATAAGACATAAATACATATAAAAAAAATACATCACTATGGCTGTTTTACAAACTGCGTTGAACAAAAAATTAACTCTAAGCCTATCAGTGCTGTATGTAGTTATTGGTAGATAAAATGTTATATTTTAGCGTTCTTTTTTATTGATTATCTAAACTTCCTCCTATCGAACAAAAAACTTGAATCTCATATTTTTGTATAAATAATAAAGTTTCAAATTATATACAATAATTAAAACAAATTGGTAAAAAATGATAATTAAAATTTGTTCATATAAAAATTATATAAAATTTTAAGTGTATATTTTTATTACTTTTATTGTTATTACTATACATATTAAAAATAAATTGGAACATTACTAAATGTAATAATATAATCACTTGAAATGGAGGTCACATTACACTATTTTAAAAATAATTAACTATATATAAAAAAAAAAATTTAATAGCTAGGATGGTTAAGCATTACTGCCAGTCTCTCCATATTCACTGAATACACTGAGTGGCAAGCAATTACATTTTTATGTGTCAGTAAGGTATTATAAACTTCATCAATCGTTAATTTGTCATCATTACTTTTTGTATCTGGTGCACTAAAAAAAATAAAGGAATATAATTATTATACTCATTAATAAGATTGTAATTTTTTTTGCAAAGTTTTTCTTTCTTATAATAATGGAGTTAAATAATAACATTTAAAACTAACCTGCATGCAATTTCGAATACTGCTGATTGTTCAACTTCATCAATCGTTGGTGGACATCTTGGTCCAATTCCATCAGGGCTGTCATCCAAGTCAATTCTTCCTTCACTCTGAGGATCATACAGCTTATTAGTATTTCTCAGCCACATATTGGGCATATCTCCTCCCATATCATATGTTAAGCTTTGATTTCTTGTTTTATAGCCTTTCCTTTGTGCAATAACAGCACTGATAATGTTTTTTAGAAAATTTTGTGTAGCAACTACAATTATATCTGCTGCATCATCATCAGCCCCTTCCAATCCAAGCTCCCATGCTGCTAACATGAACCTTCCAACTACCAAGGCATGGTCTGGGAGGAATATTTCCTGTAAATAATAATAAATTAAACATAAAAAAATGTTTTAGCTTGAGGGTTAGTATATCATCTATTTGATTATAATGTATACTTTTAACCTGTGTAGCATATTTAACCCCGTCACTACCAGCACCTGGAGGTGAATGGGGAGGTAAATATTCTATCAAATCAGCTGGCTCGAAGTTCGATTTCTCAGATGTCCTAGAATTTCTCTTATGTCTTCGACTATTTCTGTTATGTGAATTGGCTTTTTCTTGAGCAATAGTTATGGAAGTTTCAGCCAATCCTTCTACTTTGTTCAGCAAGGCTAGTAAAAACTCATTATGATAATGAACCTGATCAGGGTTTAATAAAGCTCTAGCTTCTGTATCGAACTCTTCCTTTGTAAGTTTCATTCGAAACCATTGCTTCATGTGGTTAAAATATTTCGTAGATCTTTCACCTAAAACATCATTTAATTTTCGACGAGATATATTTAAAGCATCACAAGACATTTTCGCTAGTATAATTATATATTATTTTCTTTTTAAAGTTGCAAGAAATATTTACAGAGAAAACATTTAATGATTTGACACAGTATTCTGTTAATGCTTATTATTGATTGTTCTCAACCAGTGTTGCAAGCTAGTCCTTAATACTGTCACATGTCATTGTCATTTGAAATTGCAAAAGATGATAAAAACGGCTAGTGACAGCAAAGATTGACTCGATCAATATTAATTAAAAAATGGGTTTTATTCGGTGATGTGCAAGTTTCATCATTGTTCTTTGTAGAGAATAAATGTTGAAGTAAAGAATAAAAAAAATCTATTAAAATTTTTATTTCAGGCAGCTGTTTTCTAGATTTTTGAATGTAAATGCGACGATTATAAGCTCGATTCTGATACGTATAATAATGGCACAATTATGAACTCGGCATGCTTATGTAGTGATTTTAGGTTAATTTAACATTCATGGGAATTTTGTATTTTCTTCGTATTTAAATATAGTTTTTATATCGTAAATTTTTTTACAGTTTTACACTGTATCCCTCTTGCAGCAGTAGGCAGCAACCTTGTGTCGAACTTCGTGTTGAGAGGCAGAACTCAACGCCGTGCATTTATTACAAAAGCAGGGAAATAAAATAATCTATTCCTCCGCGTGGGGACCAAACCCACAAACTAAAAACATATTTTTGTAATTTAATTGTAATCTTTATTACCATGCTATCAATTAAAGCATTTATGCAAGAAAAAAAGAAAATACAGTTTATTATTTAATGTACATTTATTTTGCAAATTAAGTAGGAAACATATTTGCATAATTATTAATAAAGAAAAAATTATAAAAATTTATTACACTTAACACTAAGATTTCCTTAATTTACATTTATTTATATTTAAGGCACACCGTATTATTATGTAATTTGTACAGTGTATTTTCGATAACAATGTTAAATCATGAATTGTTAATAATTCTAAGCAGATTTTAATGAACAAAAGCACTTTGCACAATATACTTACTAATATAAAAATAATAAAAAAAAATTGTGTGTTGTTTCTATGCCATAATTTTCAAATGTTACTTTTAAGTCTTAACCTTATATTAAATATTATCTAATACAAATCCCGTAACAATTATCACATTTACCTAAGCCTAATTACTTTTCGCTCTCGGTTTTAGTCTTAATGTCACCTCCTCATCAGGTCGCAGTATGAGTTCGGCACACAGTCCAGGCTCATCTGTGCCAACAGGTAGAATTTCGAAATTTTTGATAACCTTCGATATTATAGCTTTCATTTCCATCATAGCAAATTTTTGTCCTGAAAATAAAATAATATTGCTTTAAATTTATTATAATATGAATTAGTAATTAGGCGTAAGAAAGAAAGCGTTATTGTTATCGGTCACAGAATAAACGGTGCTTGAGCTGCATTGTTGAGACGACAAAATGTTAGTGTAGCTGCACATTGGCCGTACGCAATGCAATTCTGATGCTGACTTTTTTATATGGCAGTATGGTATTAGAGAAAAAGAAGAATGAAAGAAAATGAATGCTGTGGAGGTACTAGCTCTTCGGAGGAGACTTCGGTTGACCTTTGAAAACACAGTGTCGAGTACCTAGAGGAAAGTCACGTAAAAATGAGAACCCCCCGGAGGTATGTATGAAGAGGTTAATCACAATGGACGAGGCGAAATATGTATGCAAGGACTGTAGCATTTGGGGCTTCGTTCTCTCTGACCACTACGCTAGGGATAACGCGTGAATTATGTATGTAGTAATTAGCTTAGTAAGTTTAATTTACATATCAATGCAGATACTATATCTTTGCATCAAGGTCGTCGTGTTTATGGATATTACTTATTTCCTTATTCCACTGTATTTGCGTGATAAAAAAAAACTATACTTTACCAATGCAATTTCTTGATCCTGCACTAAATGGAAGCCAAATGAAAGCGTTTTTGGCTGTTTGTGGGGATAAAAGCGAATCAAATCTTTCTGGTCGAAACTCCAGCGGATTATCATAGACGTCTGAGTTACGTTGTAGTTCAAAAATGTTTATTATTATTGAGGTGTTCTTTCTAATTGTTATACCAGCGATATCTAAAACGATAAAAGAAATTTGTATTTTTATTCATACTTTTTTAGCTTCACGCTGTATACCGCATACAGTAGGGTAAGTAGAGGGAACATTCCGTTCCCGGCTTTAGGTCTTGATTTACGGAACTCAAGCAATGCTTTGTATTGTCACCAGAGCGAAGTACATGAAAATAAATCTCACTCTCCTTAGGAATCGAACCCACAATCGCCGTTACAGCTAGACGCTACGCCGCATCACTACGACGGCACCATATAGAAATCTATCTGAGAGTAATTTAAAATCCTATAAATAAAGTGGGAAAACAAAAAACAACATATGGAAATAATTTGTATTTTATATCACTTATAATTATAATTGTATATTTGTTAATATACAATTTATTAAGTCTATTTTCCCATAACACCTAAACATATTTTTATAACTTACCAACATCTTCAGTAACATATCTCTCTATCAGCGGCACCGAAGGATAAATTCGAAGACTCTCCTTGATTACTTGCTCTAAGTATCTCATTTGTTGCAGTTCACTGTGGATAGGATTTAAATAAAAGTCATAACTTATGTTACTTTAAAGGATCTTTATTTATTTAATAATGATTTTAAAACCACATTTATCTAATATAAAAAATTAATAAGAAATTATTTGTTTATCTATGAATAAATATTTAATGTAGTTTTAGTATAAGGAAAATTGTTAAGAAGCTTAATATTGTGTTATATTGTGTGGAAATGAATATTATATAAAATAATCTCCCATTTCTCCTTATTGCATATTATAAGAAATTTACTGTTGATAGAAAAATCAGAAAATTTAATTCATAGTAAAAAAAATTGTTAACTTTAATGGTTGAGTCATGTATAGAAAAGCAGTTGTTATAAAATAAATGTTACATAACTAACTTACAAATATTGTGGATCTCGGTCCATGTTTTCACCAAGGATACTCTTTTGTTCTTCAATAATTTTTTCTTGTACATCGCGATGTTTTGACAGACAGTACAGCGTAAAAGTGATTCCAGATGACACAGTGTCGTGACCCTGACAAACAATGAAATGAACAATAAAAATCATTGAGAGGGTGATGACGCGCAAAATTTTATAATGCATATATCGTTAAAAGATTCAACCAATAATTTTATAAGTATGCTATTTAGTTTCAAGGTTGCCTTATTTATTTAGTAGGTATTTGATCTTAATAAATTTCTCATGTATTAAACATGTACATTACAGTACGAGTTGTATCGTTAAATATACTCCTCGTATTCTTGTAGCTGACAGTTTATTGTCGTTAGTGATAAAAACATATTTTTCTAGTCGAGAACATACTTTATTTACTTACTTTGGTAACAAGACAAAGGGTGACGTCGATTTCCGCTAATCAACACGCTGTCTCGAAAATCGGGCATAAAGTGGGAAACAGAGTGTCTTAACACAAGCTGCCTACCCAGGTATATGCGGTATGGCTATAGCTTCAAGCTTTATAAATATTTCAAGCTACCTTATGTACATACCTAATTTACTCAATATTAAGTTTGGAGCGTGACAGCAGTAGTTTGTGGACTTGCGACTATATACATACTATATACACAGGAGGTTTTCTAAAACATATCAATCACCTACTTCGTGACCTTATTGTATTATTTCCCTACCTACTTATTACAACAACAATAAGTACCCATTAAAAACGTTTTAATCTCGCAAGCGTTGTATGTTTCTAGAATATGGTTAGTGTACATATATTTATATGTATTCTTAGGGTTCCGTAACTAAAAATAAGAAAAACGTTACCCTTATAGGATCACTTTGTTGTCTATCATGACCGTCTGTCTGTCCATCTGTCAAGACCATTTACTCAAAATCACGTGAAGGAATCAAACAAATTAATATAAAATATCCAAGTCGATAACCTCTCGAAACACAGAAAAAATGAAACTGAATTGAAATTGATGTGCCGTTATCGATATATCGAAGAAGAAAGCTATTACAACTTATACTCTAATTTATTTCATACAAATAAAGTGTCAGTCTTAAAATTGATCTGATATTCGTAGTTTATTTCATACAAAATGAGTGGACAGCAAGTTTGTATTTGTCAATTTTTATAAGTAGTATTTCCCTCAGCGGAATATCTATAATCATGAAATTGGCACACAACCCTAGCTGCTTTACTGCGTATTGGCAGCAAATTTGAATCTTGCGTTAACACACCTTTACATTGGATTGGAAAGAACTTCTTCTTTCCTCTTCTTCCTTATTTTACGTGAGTCAAACGCAGTACATTATGTTATCTACCCTTATATACTTACCCCTCAATATAAAAGAATATGTTATTTTAAATCTATAAAATTAATTTATAAAATTAATTTGTATGTGCTATCACGATTCCTGCCACTGATGTTACGTCTACAATTATCTCAAAATTTTACTATGCCTTTAATTTAAGATTTATTGTAAGCCATTGTAATTTGAATTAAAGATTATGTGAGTGTATATAGGTAATTTATTAATTTGCGTCTTTCACAAAAGTAGAAATTGTTTTTGCTCATTTTCATGTTGATTTATCAATACGTCTATAGGGACATATAAATATTGAAGGCTTTTTATGATTCCACCCATGTGCATATTGTTTCTACATAACACTAAACCACAAAGAAACGATTTAAAAAAAAATCTCCATTCATTTGTCCAGCCTAAAATGCTGAACAGCGCAGTCGATTTTTTACAACAGTACACGAAAAAAAGATATTAGGCTAGACGATAGCTTCAAGCTATATACCGTTTATAGCTAGGTAGGCAGTTTGTGTTAAGACACGCTGTTTCTCACTTTCTGCCCGATTATCAAGATATAGCGTGTTGATTAGCGGAATTCGACGTCACGCTTTGTCTTGTTACCAAAGTGAGTAAATAAAATATGTTCCCTAGTGAAAAAATACGTTTTTATCACTAACGACAACATACTGTCAGATAAAGAAGATTGTAGAACAGCATATAGGCTACTTTTTATCCTAGAATTCTATTGGGATCAAGATTAACGCGAGAAAATAAATGCACGCCCAGATAAATATTGCATATTAAATTATAATTTATACTTATATACATATACATATATAATATATATTAAAACTATATCCGAAAACATCAATAATTTTTTGAAACATAAATATTTGTCTACTTCAAAGAGGCGTGTCGATAATTTTGAATAAAATAAGTAATTATATTTTATATATTACTATAGACAAATATTATAATATGATACAACATACATTTACATAACATAAAAATATTTACTTAAGTAGGTATCATAGTTATTATACTCTTATATATAAAGTAGTTAGTCTTGAAATGAGTAGGAAGTTTAATATGTTAATAAACCAGTTATCAAAAGTCTGTTTTATAAGCCCTTAACCCGACCCAAGAGATTAGGCGGCGACTAAAATGATATTAAATTTACAACTCGGAGTTTACATATTTATAAATTTACTTAAATTAATGTATTTAATAACCTGTGTTTTGTTTTTGTTGGCTTTAATTATTCTTAATGTGTTTTTCTTGTCCATAGTTATTACAGTGTTAATTATTTCTACATTAAGAAAAAAAAATGTTATAATTGCATAAGATCGAGATCACACGCACGTGGAAATGTGTTTGAGTGAATAATAATGAATATATTGTTAAATATGGATATTTTGATTCAAGTGGCGATGATCAACGTTGGAATCTGGGCGTTGAGTTTCGCGTCTCCGTTTCCATTATCTTACTAGACAGGATTATGTAAGGATTATGTAAGGGAATCGAATTCACTACTATCGCGCTTACAATCAGTGAACTTGCGCCAAATTACCATTAACATTTTTTAAATTAATTAAGCTCATTCTTAGAAATGTATGTAGAATATGTATGAATAAATAAATTAAAATCCGTACCTTTTGTTAAAAATTCTTACCTATATTTTCAATATAATTTTCTTTTTTGATATTACTCGAAATTAGATGACTATATAATAACTTAACTAATTACATAACTATACAAAAATGTATTCCTTAGACGGGCGTCTAAGGAAGTCATTTTTAAAAGTTGCCACCTAATTCAACAGTTCCATTCAATTTTATAACAAAAAACGATAAAAAAAATCACGTAACGCCTTAACACACAGCTATTCGTTTATTTATTATTCAAAATAAAGTTTTGCAAACACGCGTGTAAGTTAAGCAAAAATTGTTGTATTTTGTTACTGGGCAGTTAGTTGAGAGATATACTTTTAATATAGCAGTAATTTGTCAGTAGGTTATATTTTTGTAAAAATATTTAACATTAATTTATGACGATCTATGGAATAGCGTGGTTGTCAGCTCGTTCAGCCGATATCAACGAATAATGTCTCAATTTTTGACATATCAAATAACAGCGAAAAAGTAATAAAAATAATCACTTGACCTGATTTCTATTGTTGATATGCCGCAGTTAAAGAGTTAACACATATTTATGAATACTATATTTGTATAATAACTGGAGAAATAAATAGGTATATAGATAAATAAACATAACTCGACTTATGGTAAGTAATCATGGCAATGACCGTAAGAGGATGAATTGGACAACAAACAACTTGATATTATCGTATAATAATTAATAAATAATAATACTAGGTACCTCGTAAATAAAAACACTCGAAATAAATAAACAAATTGAACAAGTCCAATATATTTTATGAGTAGGTGTATTAATTTATACTTTTTGGAACGAACAACATTTAATGAATATGACAGAATTATAAAATGTTAGTAAGTAATCAGTATATTTACAAATCAAGGATAAAAATGAATATTTACATATACTCTATATTTATTATATTAATTATTATAAATTATTAAGTATAAAAGTATGCACAGTACCTCAAACATAAATGTGTCCACTTCTTCTCTTACATGCTCGTCACTAATTTTTTTTCCATCGACCTCCGCCAAAAGTAGCAGGTCCAAGAAAGCGTGTTTGTTTCTAATACCTAAAAATACAAATATATGTAACAAGTCAATTATTTCATACAAAGATGTTTTAAATCACAGTCCATATTCAATTCAGGGGAAATAATAATAGTTAAAAATAGTTTGAGCAAAGACGAAGACGTTTATGACAGACAAAATAGAGCTAAAATATTATAAGATTGCCTAATCATGCCTCACAACATCAGATTTTGATCATTATACAGTGCTTCTCAAATATTAATTAACAGAAAACAGAGAGCTAAATTAATCTCCAGCTTCTCCGCAGAGAAAATACAAATAATGTGAGATAATAATAAAGTATCTATATAAATTAGTATTTCAGAGCCTTTTTGAATTTTCAAAAAAGTCTTACCTGTTTCAGCGGTAGCGCCTAAACTGTTTATATTCGCATTTCTGAGCTCGTCTCTTCTTGCTTGAATAACTTTCTTGGTTTGGGAATGAAGGACGTGTAAAGCCTTAACTTGATCTTTTTTATATGATAGAAAATTAAATATCCAATCTTCTCCAACAAATGGGTTTCGCATGCGTAATGATGTTATTTTAGCAATGCTAAAAATTAAAGAAACAAATTATATAATAAATGTATAAATCTATGAAATTATATAATAAATGTATATATCGGTGAAGTGCGAGTAGTACTTGCGCAGTGAATACACATTTTGTATCAAATTAACTACAAATATAAGTTTGTAATTTTTTTTTCTGTGATAGATTTTAAAATGACGATTTTCATTCTTTATTTATACTATAAGTCCTCACTTCTTGTCAAGTTTCATAAATCTGGATCAACGAAGAACAACTTATATAAAAGTTGACAAACTTATATTTCAGAATACGTCCGTATGCACTCATTTTGTATGCAATGAACCACATATTTATATTTGTAATGGTTCTATGAGTACCTGTAAATAATAAATTTTCCAGATTTTTCTTTTATTTGTCCTATGCGATATAATTTCTTGCCGAATTTTAAAACTATACGACAACGGGAAGTACCGTTTAGGTTTTAATAACGCGGCGAGTTTCATACAAGTTGTGACTATAGAACTAGATATATCAAGCTGAAATGAGTACCAAACGTTGTGTGGACATATCGATCTGATATGATTGATATGTGCACACAAACTTGATAAAATGCTCTTGATAGTCGGACAGACACACAGTCGGACAACAAAACGATCCTATAAGGCTTCTGTTTTTTTCCTTTTGAGATACGGAACCCTAAACAAACGCTTTTTAACTTTTTCATCTGCTTTTAATTGTGCACAAGTTCTCGGGAACTCGCGAGATGTTTATGAATATATTTATTTTTATAGACATTAAAGTAGGTAGGTACAACTAAACTAAAAAGTCAAAACAACTTACACTTCAATAGCTTTAACATATTTAGATTCGCTGTTACTCTGAGCATCTATGGACACACCCATTATAGATTCTAGAAAATTAAAAAAAATATGATCGTTACAATTAAAAAAATAAGGGATATTAAACACAACGTAGTCATTTTGTGAGGGCTTCGTGGCGCAGTAGCACAGTATCTGTAAACACGAGGGTTGTGGGTTTGATGGTCCCACGGGGGGGAAATGAATTATTACACTTACGAAAAGTGAGTAACGGAGTGGTTTAAAAGAAAGTATAAAGTGAAAAGATTAACAAGAAGAAGAAACAATTAAATAAAGTTCTAAAGTTAAGCTAAACTTTCTTCTTTTTTTTAAAGCTTTCTCAAAACGATACTATAATTATGTAATGTGCTTGGAATTACTTAACATGTAACGTCTAAGTGAGCATCACGTACTTTAATTCCAATCCTTATTTAATACCGATTAAAGTGAATTTCCAGAATCTATTTTTGTTAACTACTATAGTGTATATTGTTAGCGATCTAATTAACCCCAAACTGTTTCAAAACCGCCGTTTAAATGTAAATAATTTCTAAAGTATATGTCGTACAATCCTACGTCTGCCAGTGCAACAACTGTGTGTCATCGAACTCTGTACGTACTTTGAACTCTTGGTGCAGTCTGCTCGCTCCGTTGCAGTTTTGTATTTTATTTCAAATAAAAATTTTTGGCTAATGGCTGTATCTTATGCATGCTGTCGCAAAGCTGTAGCTAGTACCGATGCACCTATAGTTTAAATCAGCTGCTCATCGTGCTGTACCCGCGATTTGACACGGGCGACAGAAAGATTTAGCGCCCTAATGAATTTTTTAGTGTTTTGAGTTTTATTTTGAGTGGTTTGTTTTTTTTGTTTTGTTTTTTTATTGGGAAAATAGCGTGGTGGATTCCCCTTGCCACCCACACCGCAATAAGACTTGGTAAGTTTAAAATAAGTTCTTGGTCTTATAAGAAGAGAGCATTCCCTCTCCACTAAAGTCCTCAAGTGGCTACTTACGACACCGATATGAAGATATGTGGAGGAGCCATTCTACTACTCGGCATTCCACGGGAAAGGCGTGTCAAAGGTGCACAAAATAACCACTTTATTGCAATACCTTAATTTAAAACAAAATATGCCTCCAATAACTTTGTGTCACGTGCTTGCAAGAATTTTAAGATTAAGTTAAGTTTAGTATTGTGATATAGGCATATTTAATTTAGAATACTTTAAATTCAAAAAAAATATTAAGAGCCATAACTTTGAGGTTATTGCTTTAGTCAATTTTTTTATTATTTTGAGAGTTTTAAGTTTGAGTTTGTATTGTATAACTAGTATTTAAGACAGTGTACGTGTTTAGTAATCTGTGGAAACTTAACTGGTGTTTGTACTAACGACGAAATATGTATTGTACTTACATATACAAATAAAAATTACCATAGTATAAACTATATGCACTTGATTGAAGATAGTTTATATTTACACGTTACTTGAACACGTTTTTTGTCTCTGTCTGTTAATTTTTGTTTGTCCGTCCCTTCAAGCGAGAATGATTGAATCGATTTTTATTGAAGTTTAGTAGAACCTCCTCTAGTCTATAGAGCAACATACCCTACTGCAGTACACGAGTACTTTCCGCCGTATAAAGAAATAATTTCCAGTGATTATATTATGTGAAAAAGCACTCACCTGTCACATTGTCAAGAGCAGTTAGCGCCACTGTACGGAACACCTTGAAAGGCGTGCCGTCTGCATGACTGTGTAGTTTTTGAACTAATATATCTCCATTCTTCAAAAACACTGGCAGAAAGTTTTGTAAGATGTTAAAATGAAATGCAGGTGTCAAAAATTTTCGTGTCGTTTTCCATCGGTGACCTAAAACAATCGTTTTATATTAAACTGAATATTAGCTATTAAACTATACTAAACTGAATTGCGTTCATTTCGAAATATTATACGAAAACATGTTTTTCGGTATACTCGGATTCACACTACTTAATATTATATTAAACAAATATTATACGTTCAAATTTTCCTTTCAAATTACGCAATCTATTATTAAAAATCGTAATAAATATACAATATCTTTGTTTCTCGGATGAAATATGTATTGCATATAAATTTTAATTATCATTTTATATGCAATATTTCTGTGAATAGACTCTTTTCTAATTTCTTAAATACCAACGGAAATTAAACACCATATCCACTTCTCACAGTGGGCCTCTGAGTGTGACTTCATATTTTTTTAAAGTTGCCAATGCTTACAAAAATATGAAACTAATATGCATTATTTGATTTTTATTCTTTAAATAATGATGAAATTAAATATCAAATAAGTAATTAATTCGAAAAAATTCTCAATTTTCCTTTATCTCTCCATTCAAATCTCCAGATGGGTTTTTAACTTTTTAAACTTCCATTTATTGATATATCAACAGACCCAATTAATACGGTTTTAAACTTTTTCATGTACAGCATTGAATTTTTTAAATGAGCATTTCATTCATACGGTCTAAAAAGTCACATCTAAAAAATCATTAATTAGCTAATAATAACCTTTGTGTTAAAGGTTACAAACGTCTTTTTACAATTAAAATTTAAAATTGTGATATAAAACATTCTTGGACGTTTTCCGATGACTCGACGCCATTGGGTTACAGGTGTAATAACGTAAAGCCTATTTGTAGTGTAAATATTACGTAAATCACCGATTTTGGCAAAATCATTAATATTTTTCTTAAAATACATAACATTTACAAAAATGTATTAAAATGCAACTGTCAGTATATCAAATTCCTTAAATTTTTGTCTTAAGGAATCTTTAGGTTCTAGGGTATTGGCCGAATAGCTCCCTTTTGCAAAATAAAAATCGATTTAACAGCGGCTACATTACCCCAAAGTATAATGCCGTAATATGAAAGTAGCTAAAGTAAACAAGGCGAGGCGTTTCCACGTCAGTTAATGATCAATTTTTTTTCCAATACATCAATATGATGATGATGTCTTCACTGTTATATGTAGTCAATGGTGATACTGAGTAATATTGTTGAATTAACAGAATCCTCGGCTTCACCATTTAAAAGTACACTGGATTATTGTATTTTAAAACTATGATATCTTCTAAGATATCAATTTTATTGACATGATATAAACGGCAATTTTGATCTACCTATATAAAGCGCACAAATTTTTTTAAATACTTTCGTAAACGCCGTAAATGTTTTTGTAATTTATTAACTTAAAAATGGTTACTGTTGGTTATTCTTAGGAGATAGACATATGCTCTCGCGGACTTTAGAACTTTAAAAGAGGAAGAATTCAATTCAACAATTTAACCATTTAGCAGCGCACGCTAAGATGCTCTCAAGCTTGCCTGTTTTTATTATCAAAATTTTCCTACGGATCCCTAATGTTTTTGTAAATATTAGATCGCATTTTATTATTCGCTATCAAATAAACAAATAACTCTTTTCTCTTTACAATATTTGTATAGATTTAATCGCTATTGCCACAAATATACGAAACATTCCACTAAATTCGATTAAAAAAACTATGGGCTTAAGTTTTAAATTTAAACAATTTATGTAATTTAAGACGTCCTTGGACGACACCAAGCGAATGTTGATATTTCCTATAGTTCAACCTACTTAAAGCATTTCGCAAACTGGCACATATAGGTACGTGAAGGTAAAATTATAAGAAAGTTTACTGTAAGCGTGACAAATGATATGTGAATAAGCTCAATAAAATATAAAACATACTTAGGTAGGCTAGAAACATAAAGGTTGTACACCTTTATTTCACCTGTATTTCACCTTTACTAAATTCAAAATAAATTCTGACCTTTGAGAGGTTTAATTTTCCTTACGATATGTACTTAGAAAACATGACTCACTATTTCTTATCTATTGAAATTTATATCATGATAATAGAGTACAATTGAGTGACTTGCTGGATATCACTCAATTGCTGTTTACTAAACTAATAGGAGAACGTATGCATTAAATTATACCATACTGACGATGAATATGAGCTTGGGTAATACCAATTGCTAATAATGAAATGTCCCTGACCCTGTTATCTTATATTTATTTACTACTACGCGTCAATCTTATTATTTATATAACTAGATCGTATATAAAGTAAAGTAAAAGTAGTGAACTTGAAAAAATGAGCGGAAAGGTCAGAGCTCTCCACTAAATGTAAATGTAAAGACGAAAACCTATAAATATTTTACTACAGTTGTATAATCCAGTATAGTATAGTAGTATTTTACGTATTCCTTAAAAAATAACTTAGCATTCCATAAAGTTCAACTTCTTAGTAGAGTTCATTGAACTCCATTATAAACAAAAAAAAATATTCATTTGTATATTTTATCACGTTTCACCACACACTATAAATTGTTTGGAAATTTGCCAAAAATTTACACTTCAGTAACCACATCATATTAAGCTGTTCGATTCTTTGTTCATAGTAAACAATTAATAAAGATCATCTGATTTAAAAATAAACGCCAAAAACCACAAAACCACAAAAACCTAAACGACAAAACTTTAATTGTTTCAATGTGTGAAAAGATAGAAATATTACAGTATATAAATGTGTGCGAGTTGCGATTTTACGTAAACGACTATTGACTAGTCCGCAAACTACGAAACCAACCGATCGGGCGATCAGTATATTTATAAATTTGTATGGCGAAGATCGGTCCCAATGTATGAAACGACACATCCGCTTTGTGACGCGAGCGACATTTATTTAAGTAATTGCTCGATTAATCCGATCGTCAGGACAAAATCAATTTAACGAATACTATATGCAAAAAAAAATATTATTAAAACAAATTATTATTGCAAATATTATAATATAAATAGTCTAATTTTTATAAGTTTATCTTTATATTATGATATATTTTATTAATAAGTCTATAATTTTTTTTAAATACGAGGATTACAATAATTCAAGGGGGCAGTTCAATCGTAAGATTCATAGGATTAAACTGGTTGACTGAAAATGTGATGTAAATGATGTATTCAATTCATTATCAATGTTGAGCCTGATTTTGATGAAAATTCAAAATAATGTTTGTGTTATATAGCATGATTGCTTAGAAAATATTTAATGGAGATAACATTACATCAGAGCCAGACTCTTCAACATACAATATTGATTAAATAATTCGGGATCGGATCCTGAATTATAAATATTATTATTTGTTTAATATTTTCTTGCTGATCGTACTTTTTGCCGTCAAAACGATGCATCTGATCACATAATTTGCATGTTTGGCAGCACAGTGGAGGAGAGAGGGAGGGGGGGGGGGGTTCGTTAATGCTTACAGTAGACGAGCCTTAATTTTGTTAAACGTTGTATTAAAGTCAGTTGAAAATGTTCTACGCCATAATTTTTAATATTGATCGCACATTTAAAGTTATAAGAATAAATAATATATATTATAAAAATAGCACGAATAATATTATATTTTAAAAATAACACACCTGTAGAAGTAAGTAGTCCATTTCCAAGCCACGGTCGAAGGTAAGTATATGATTTCCCTTTTGTTATTAGATCTGGATGAGTTACTACAGCCTGTAAACATGTTGTAGCTTAGATCCATACCATATATGATATAGGCAAGCAACATAACACAATATTGCTTACTTATATGGAGTTTATTCAAGTTTCCCACCAACGCGTCGAGATCGTTATTTCGATAGTTTTTTTTTCCCGCGCTTTAACACGAATAAGCACTAAGTTCACTACGTCATATTTCTTATTAATTTTATTGATATGTATAACATCATATTTTTTATAACTTAAAAGGAAAAAACTGGATTTTAGGATTATATTCTTGTCAGTTTGCCTGTTTGTTTGTCTGTCTGTCAAGACCATTTTATCATAATCACGCGGAGGTGTTGTGAAGTTGGAGTTCATGTCAAATATCTAAGCCGATAACCTCTTGAAGCACCGGAAAAATCAAGCTTTCAAGCCAACGCAATCAAAAGATATGAGCATTTATGCTTCATTATATTACATTTTGGTGAAAAACACCGCGTAATCAAAACATACAGGGAACTTCGCGTTGATCTACAGTTATGAAATTTGGAAATGAGATAGAACTTATAGTAAAAACAATAGGAAAAATCCGAAAATTAGAAATCTGAAACTTATACCGTAGTTCATTTCATACAAAATGAGTGCATACGACCGCAAATTTAAGTTTGTCGACTCTTATTAGTTAGACTTATGAAATTTGTAAATTGGTACGGAGCCCTCGATGCGCGAGTACTAATCGCACTTGACCGAATTTTTTTTTGTTTACATACCTATAATGTGTTCAGTAATTTTCAATGTAAAAAATTGATAATATAATATACATAACTAACGATCAGAGCATTGTTAAGAATATAGGTAACCTATAATGCAAATTAGTATAAAATTACAAGATAATGACTTAAGCTCAGTAACCTACCTCTATGTATTTCGGATGTGATAATGCTACGTAGCGTGCGTGGAATAAGTATATCATATACACGTGACCAAACTCTTTCCGTAATCGACCAAGTAGAGGTAGAAAATCTGAAAATCAAAACAGTTTATTAGATTTGCTTTAAATGCACCCACGAAATGCCTAAAATTCTGTCATTGTTAAACCAATATGAGTTATATATATGTGGATTAATTTTTGAACAGATCTGATATTTGAAAAAAAGAAAATAAAAAAAAAAAAAAGTTCCTTCACTAGTTCTTGGTTATTTTTAAACAGTACGTAATGAGATCTTGAATATATGATCATCGCAATTACAGGTACATGAGTTCTCGAGCACTGAAATATACGCGATTAAAAAGTTTCATTTATAGTCGTAAAATGTATATCGAAAAAAAAAACAATACTAAATGTTAATATTTCTCACTGTCGGAATTAAGCCCAATAATATAATCGGATAATCACGAAAATTATAATGTATCATGAAAATTATAAAATAAACAATTTAATTGCAAGCATTTACGTACAATGACGATACCTAATACGAATCAAATTTATATAAGTTGCATATATATTAAGTTGCATATGTATTTTACATTGAGCTTTTGTGAATAATTCTTGAATTATCGTATTTAACTACCGTTGGCAATCTTTGTTTCAGAGACCCCACCACCTCCATGACGATGAACATCTAGGGGACGAGCTTAGAATGGTAAAGGAAAGTCTTCACCAGAACGAGCTGCCAGTTTCCCGCTACCGTTGCGGAAATACCAACAGGTCGTCATGAGTAGAGAGACCTACGTGTGATGTACTACTACTAAACTGAAGCCGAGGAATACTCCATCGGCCGATTTATTCCTCGGGCAAATGAGAATTCCGTGACTGACATAGTGGAACATTACATCAAAACGGCTTTTTCCATTAGGTACGAAAAAAATCTAGCAAATCGGTTGGACGAATACCATAAGGCCTCCTTATGGTATTCATCCAACGGATTTGCTAGATTTGAGAACGACAACAACAGTCACAACAACTGTTTCAACAACATATAGAGACTTTTACTATAAGCGATAAATTTTAAATTTTTACCGAGTAGAACAAAGAAAATAATAAAAGACGCGGGCAAAAAAAGGAACAGACAACCAAAGTCTGTGGTATAAAAAAAACTACTACAATATGTGAAGGGAGTATAAGAGTGCTATATCAAGTACAGCCAGAAAGCTACATTTGTATAACTTTATTCTCTATTTCACGCTCTTTAGTGTGTGATTGGTTGGCGAGATTTAAAGCTTTACTCTACCTAATTATAATTATTACTAGGTTTCAGTTTGTTAGGTATTTTTTTCATAATGATTTTGATTTGAATGATTTTTCATAATGAATGAATTATGATGTAAAATTTAATTATCTATATTATCATAAAACAGTAATAGAATAATTATTAATCATTATAAAATTTTGTCTGTTCTGTTTGTTTGTACGTGCACATTTTCGGAACTACTGAATGGATTTACTATATAACTATCACGCCTGGGACAAATCTAGACTGGCCTGTTTTGAAACATAATAGTCTAGCTAGACTACTAGAGAGAGCTAGAGAACTATAAGAAATTATGGAAAACTTTGCAAATGTTTATATATATAATAATTAAAGTTCTGACGAAGCACCATAATAGTCCAACTAAAATATAATCAACAGTCCAACTATAATATAAGGAAATGGCGATGAGCCAAAGTGGTTCACTATGGTGTGCAGGAAAAATCATTGAAATTTGAGGCCATCGCGGCGACTGGGGTTATAAGTTCAAATACCAAATCGAATTTCGAATTTGGACATAAGTTACTGGGCGAATGGAATGTTTTTTTTATACTTAGCATATTTGAAATATCTGACGTATAACCATAATAGCCCAGCTAAAGCATAAAGTTGTGCATTTCATACAAAATTAATGTATACGTCTGTAAATTTAAGTTTGTCAACTTTTGTCTTTTTCCGTGGAAGTGTTGATGACAGATCATAAAAAAGACAACTTCACTTTTTTACCATATTTTATCATTCAGAATTAAGGACAATTGGTATGAAAATTACACATTTCAATAAATTTTTTTTTTAGATTTTTATTTTTGAACTTTGTACCGTGTAATTTATGTGCTTATACGAATTTCAATCCATTATATCGATATCTAAGGTGTGCCTTCTAATGACTGCAACGGATACAAAACATTCAATAATGAATTAATGAAAAGATCCTAATAGGTTAATCAATTAAATTAATAATACGACGACAAGATTTTTTTGTAAGTAAGATCGAACAATCGATCGATTTGAACGATCAAGTTCAATTAATTAAAAAAAAATAAAAAGGCACTTATTTTGATAAAGACAAATAATATTTATATTATTTTGTACAAGGTAAGCAGCTACATATTACTTTAGTTCATCTTCGATTGAGTGTTAATTACGACGTATGTATATATAATATCATATTTTATTTATAATAGACATTTTGTGGTTATTTAAGATTAAAAAGATATGTTTATTTGTAATAATTAATAAAATTTGATACAAACTATAGTATCAAATTTATTTAAAACAAACATATCATCTCTTTGCTTATAAAATTCTGTTAGGTTACACACAATTACTATAGAAGTACATGATTTTGCACTTTACACTAATTTAAATTGTAAAAAAAAAAAATTAAAATGTTTTTAGAATATACAATAAATAAATAAACAATAAGCTTACCTGATGGCTTGCCAATAAATGAGTAGGCGTTTCCCAGTATAGGTAGCGGCTTCGGACCAGATATGTTAAATCTTTTGCGATCACTCAAAAAATATATCCATGAAGTCAAAACAGCGCAAATAACCAATAATAAAACTAATAATGAAATTAATGACACAAACATACTGTGTTTTTATTAATAATTACCGAATAAAAATAATCTATTTATATTGTATATTGAGTGATATGTAATCTACGTTTAAAGGTTACGTACGTCCCGCCCGCGCGCACTGACGTTTGTGAATGACTGATTGTGATTACTGCCTACTGGACACTAGACACTGGTGACTGGACACTGGACACTGGACAGTGATCGTTGTACATAATACGATATATATGCAGAATTCTTTATAAAACGCGTATTCATGATCTGCGACTTCATACGGGAGACAACAGTATGTAGGTACTCATGTCAATTGTACAAATGTATTAAGTTTGGCATTTAAATTACGCTATTTGATCAAAAAATATTATATACTAGATCGCGTTCGTTCTAAAATTTTATACATACGTCACAATGCAATCCTTCGAATTTCTCGTCATCTTTATTGAATCACTCCATCTCTCTCTCTATCATCTCCTCTAGTGTTACCTATATGTTCCTTGTATGTATTTGCTGGGTGCGAAGTAGGAGGTGGGAGAACACGAATCGATCGCAGCGCGCACCGTGGCTAAAACGGAAACTCTGTCGGACGAAATGTCACTCTTTACTTAAGAAATTTACATATTTGTAATACACAAAAACTCTGCATTATTAATGTCATCACAGTTATAAAAGATGGTTTGCACTATGTATGAAATGCGTTATTCGATTATATTTGTTTATTTATTTTCCGTAAAGTAAGCCATAAAAAAAAACTCATGTATATTACCTGAAATTTACTGATTGTGGCATTTTAGACTGAAAATAAAAAAGATCAACAGTATTAACGACATCTTAGGTTTATATAATCGAATAAAATCTCAGTAAACAACGCTATTTCAATAAATTATTGTTTGTTTACTTACTATTCGTACTAAATGCCAACCATTTGATATTTGAATGTCCGATATAATTGTAGCCGCTAGTTGGCGCTACCATCGTGCACCTAGCGAATATATTAAAACGTAAACGTATATGTAATTACTAGACATCGGATTATATACATTTGCATGCTTGCATATGCAAATGCATATAATTGTATATTTATAGCGATATTGCATATTATCTTACATTTTCGTCGATAGTGCAAATTTTACGCACATCCAACTCGCAAAACCTCACGCGTTAGTGAAATGTGTCGTGGGTGCGAGTTACTTACGCCACTCGCTGCTTCACTCACGCGCTTAAGCCAATTCAATTGCTTCTGTCTCCGTGTATTCATTTTTATACAAAAATAAACGGAATCTTTAGCCAATTTATGACAGAAGGCACTGTGATTTTTGAAGTCGACATCAACTACTGCCTCATAATTCGTCTTCTATTTCAGATGAAAGTTTGGAGAAAAACAAAAATATTAATTCATCAAAGATGTATGTGAGTTATTCATTATTATGTTGAAATATTTGTTTCCATCAGTTAAATATCGAAGTATGCCGGAAATTCCTTAAGAAATATTGCAGTAATTAGATAATTCCGAAAGAATCCACAATTAGAAAAAACTACCTGTCATTTATCTACAAAGAAATAATTAGTGAAATATGCGCTGATCTCTCTGAATTTAGAATCCATAAAAATAGTAGAACACAAATTTGACATCGTAATCTAATGAATTATATGTTATAATAATAATTAAAAAAATACAGCTACTATTAATATAACTATACAAATATATATAATATATTTATGTAATGGGAAAATAAACGTTTGTAATAATAAATGTTTTTTTGATTGTGCATATTTTGTCGTTTTTTAGTGCATATTTGTTTGCATATTTTGACATTTTGATAGTGCACATAATCCGATGTCTAGTAATTACCATTTAGTCTACGCAGATTATGCTGATTAGTTTTTCTACCGAAGCGTAAAATATACAATATCCACTTCCCACACTTGAAATTTATAATCCAAATCATACTAATACTATTTATTTTTTATTTATAAGAAGTAAATTGAACATTTTTTTTATTTTTAAATACACCGCGTTCTTCGCGTTCTGTATTCTAGTCCTGACAAATGTACTACTATTTTTTTATTTATTTATACTTCATTGCACATAAAAAAATCCACACAAACCGTAAGAATAAAACACTCAAATATAAAATGGATATGCAAAGGTGGTCTTATTGTTTCAAGCAATCTCTTACAGACAACCATTGGCAAATGCAGGACTAGTTCTAGTTGATACAGGAATAGGCGAATAAGGCTTGGTGGAAATTAAAATAAACTAAAAAAGTAATAATAATAATAATAATAATATAATATATATATATGTATATATATATATCTTCTTCTTCTTCCTGGCATTAGTCCCGGCTTTTTGCCAGGGTCTGCCTTCCGACTAAGACCAATCGGTCCATATGAGTGGCGAAGTGGTTTTTTGTGGAGCGATTGCCGTCTGACCTCCAAACCCATTACTGGGAGAAACCAGGAAAGGAAAGGGGATAGGAGGCAGAAAGACTTGGAATAGGGGAGGGACACCACTTACATGGATTGGATCGGGTTATGAAAGTGGTGGCTCGAGGTCCCGGGGTCGCGTACCCGTATGCCGGAAACCAAATATCGGACAGATAATTGGCTAGACACCCTCTGAGATGCCAACGCCACGCGGTGTTCCCAGGCGGTCACCCATCCAAGTACTGAACGCGCCCGACGTTGCTTAACTTCGGTGATCGTACGAGAACCGGTGTGTTCAACGTGGCATGGACGTTGGACGTTATATATATATATATATATATATATATATATATATATATATATATATATATATATATATATATATATATATATATATATATATATATATATATATATATATATATATATATATATATATATATATATACGTCCAGCCATCGCTTCTTTGGGCGTCCAGGGGGTCTTACTCCGGGGACAGATCAATCCATGTCAAGGCATTTTCTTCCGACGTAGTTCTTAGGCCGGTGCAAGTCCAGGCCAGGCCAGACTACAACTCAAATGAATGTATTGCGTATGCAGTCAGCCCGGATTACGCCACACATCCACCTCAGCATCTTCATCTTCGTGACGTGAAGCTCCTGAGTGTGCCGAGATTGTGCTGGCCAACATTCACTGCTGTTTTAAATAACTGGTCGGATAATGCTCTTGTATATCAGCCCCTTGAGTTTGGGCGGTATTCTGCGATCGCAGTCTACACCAGTGACCTCTCGTTATTTGGTCCAAGCAGCGGTATCCCCTGCGTGGAGATCGTGATCGATGCCTCTGGACTCGTGCATAATGGATCCAAGGTACCTGGACTTCTCTGACTTGACGGCTGGCTCAGGCCCGATGTGGATACTGCTCGAGTCCGCGTTCCCGCAAGCCATGTACACGGTCTTTGACATATTCTGTTTAAGACAATCGTTCTTAAGCGCACCCTTCCAGGCGTTCACTTTACGCTCCAGCATCAGTCAGTTCTCATCAATGAGTACTATGTCATCGGCATACATCATCAGCCATGGAGGCTGGTCCTGGATGTGAGGCGTGATAGTATCTAGCACTACATTAAACGATAGTCGACTAAGAGCTGAGCCTTGGTGAACCCCTACTGTAATTGGGAAGGGTTTGGTTTCGCCAACAGCGGTCTTAACTATAGAAACAGAGTCGTTGTACATGTCTCTGATAATAGCAACATAGGATTCATGGATTCTCTTTGGATCGCAGTGCCCACCAGATACACTGACGTGGCACACAGTCAAAGGCCTTCTGCAGGTCTAAGAATGCCACATGTAGAGCTCTCTTCTTTTCCCTGTATGCCTCTATCAAAGTTCTAAGGGCAAAAATGGCGTCTATAGTGCCTAATCCTGGCTGAAATCCATATTGACACTCAGAGACAGTACACTCTCGGCGGAGCTTGAGGGCGATCACGCGCTCGAAGAGCTTCATGGTGTGACTCGTAATCTTAAGACCCCTATAACTACCACAATCTTGAACACTGCCTCTCCCTTTGTAAATAGGAGTAATAAAACTGTACAGCCACTGATGTGGCATCGTCCCAGTGTTCAAAATGCGGTTAAAAAGGTAAGTAAGGATGAGCACACTACAAGTACCCAACGATTTCCACGCTTCGATCGGAATATCGTCAGGTCCCACCGTTTTGCCATTCCTCATGCGCCGAAGTCAATTCTGAGTTTTATAAAGGGTATTTCGAGCAATAAGTCCAAGGTTAGGAGGAAATTCAGACGGAAAACTACACGCGTGCTGAGTATTCACATTTTCCATGAAATAACTTCTCCACCTTTCCTTTACGGAAGCATGACTACAAAGCAGCTTGCCCTGGGAATCTCTGACACGAAGACATTTTGTGATATCGTGCGTCGCTTTATCCTGAACACGTGCCAATTTGTAGATGAGTTTCTGCCCCTCCACAGTTTCAAGCTTATCATATAGAGGTAATAAACTTTCACTGCGGGCTCTAGCTACAGCTCTTTTGCTGGCACGTTTCGCTGCTATGTACTCCAGTTGGAACGCTGCCACTCCTTAAATGCAGTCTTCTTATCATGAATCACCTCCTGTACCATGTCATTCCACCACCATGTCTCCCTGTCTATAATACGTCCTCCCTTAGAAACGCCAATAACATATTTACCAGCCGGAATGATTACTGACTGAGTTCGATCTCAAGCATCCTGAGCAGTTTCGGTACTAGTTGATAAATTTTGACTGTTAACCTTTGCCAGAAAGTCGGTCTGCATCGGTCTATTCAACAACCACCACTTGATCTTAGACTTATGCGTCTCGGCTAATTTCTTTATCGGGGTAACGACATAATCCATGACAAAAAGACGTTATACGTTATAGATGTTATACTAAAAAATAAATATATATATATATATATATATATATATATATATATATATATATATATATATATATATATATATATATATATATATATATATATATATATATATATATATATATATATATATACCATTATAACCAAACTGTATAAGTATATAATTGGCGTTAGGTAAATGTTTTTGTCGTTAGGTTGTGTTGCAGTAGCGTTTTTGCAGCTTAATTTCCATTTATACCGACATGAGACATTACGCAGCAAAAGTGACGTCGCTTATACCTTACAACTTATTAATTAAAGACACTTGAGGTTTGTGCTATAACTACAATCAATGGCTTATAGTCTTGATTAAGAGACTGGATGACCAACAGTTGCCCAACACCGCTATTACGATATTTCTTAATGTAACGATTTCCATCAGGGCTGTATGGAACAAAGCCTGCGCACACACTATCGTCACTAAGTTTGCTACCATCTGTGAAATATTATGTATAGGTCAGCTAGGTGTAGTAGATATGAATATGATGATATATTTCTACTATTTCTTGAATTTTGAAATGCTTCGTAACGCTAGCTCATGCGGAAACAGTACGAACACTACGAATTATTAATTTATGGCGAAGATACGCTGCATAAAATTTAGGGTTTTGTATCTAGTTGCGTCACCCTAAGCTCCAGCATTGTCTATGTGACTGTGAGTTTTACTACTTGCTCAAAAATAATTTGATATTTTCCGAGATTAAGTCCCATGTGGGACTGAAAAATTTGTATATGGATATGAACAGATTTCGTGTTAACATAGTCATATATCTGTTGAGTTATATACATTCAAGGTTTTTAATATTTATATTTACACAATTTTAAAAGGTATACTTAATATTAACAAAAAACCACATAAATATATTGTGTGGCAAGGTCATGCGTTTTATAAACGGATGAGTTCGTAAAGGAGGAAAAATATTGTATTATAATTGGTCGAGGCAGACATTCAATTAATGAGCGTACTTTCAGTCCATGCAAACAATGAAATTATCATCCACTTATCACAGGCGATGTTCAATATTTTTTGTTATGGCATCATTTCATCATGTCTTATAGCTCTTCCCCATAGTAGATCAGCTGAACTTTAAGACATGATTCTGCATCAAGCGTGCCAGTCTTCAAAATTGATCTACACTAAATATTGTCTAGATACATAGATATAGAGCTATACAACAAAAAAGTTTCATTCAAATTCATCCAGAAGATCCAAAAAGATGTGTGTATACAAAAAAACAGACAGACATTTTTTTTATAATTATATGTTCATATTTTTTGTTTTTACATCGCCCTGTTTCATTTTTTAGTAAAATTACTGTATTATTACAATATATTATTTATTTAACGTGACTTATCGCTAAATAATAAACGTATACTTTATACAATTACTCTTCTCTTTATTATACGAAAATCTACTTTACTAACAAGAAATAAACAATTGTTTTTGTAATCGATTCCGAGGCTTCAACCCGGTTTCTACCGCGGGTGGAACGGACCCATTAAGGACTACCTTGAACTCGCAAGAGTAAACTGCATATTTTTATTCACACTAACAAATAGTTGGGCGGAAAGTATGGAAAAAGCAAAAAGAGTAGAAATGAGCTCGCTCAGTTCTATTGAGCAAAATGGAGTCATTACAGAGTCCGTTCATCTCGCAATTACTATGTAAGTAGCGTTTCTAAAGCCTTGCTGATTAGTTTAAAATGGACTCACTTGCTGTGTCTGCCTTTTTTTCTTTCTTTTTCCTTTTCTTCCCCTCTCTCATTTTAATTTTGCTGTGGAAATCAAAATAAAATACTAATACGTTTTTGGAAAGGTAAACCTTTTTTATATAAAAACAAGGTCGTCTCACCTACTCATTACTCGTTCATTAGAAATAAGGTTAGAAATCGGGCTTTAGTTTTTGCAAATTTATCAATGACCTCGGTTAAATCCAAGCACAAATTCAACCGAATTTGTTTTCGATTGCTATTAATGATAAGTGATTTCTGTAGGGCCTTATTATAGTATTCAATATTTGCTCTTTATTTCAAAACAGGCGAATAACTCATGTTTTGACTTAATTTAATTATTCAGGTTAAAAGTAAGTGGTAAATAAGAAAACGAACATTTGATAAATGTTTTTTTTTATTGTATATTATTCTATACCACAGACTTTTATTGATCGTACTTTTTTGTTCTTATCGTGATTTTTCTTCTGGGTAAAAATCGAGTATTATAGATCACAGTAAAAGTTTTGTCGGTCTCTATACGTTGGTATTATTGTTCGGATCGGAGACAGTTGCTGTCGCTCGCGCGTCCTTACGGTGTTCTAGTTTTTTTTTATTCCTTTTTATCTCTAAAGGAAATGGCCGTTTTGATGTTGTGTTCCATTCTGTCAGCCACGGAACTCTCATTTGCCCGACGAATGAATCGGCATTTTCATTTCGCGTGTCAATAGTGTCAATTTTTTCAAAGCTCATACACACTTCCACGGGTTGACTGGAAGACATCTCTTCTAGAGATTAAGTCCACCGTTGTAATCAATCAATCAAAATATTCTTATTGAAATAGACTATTACAAGCACTTTCGAATCGTCCATTAATATGTGTTAGTATTGTCAGTTCTACTAGAAGCTACCACCAACTCGGAGGGCAGTTCTGCTGACTCAACAACTCTACTCAATTCAACAGTTGCTCTTTTTAAATGTAATTTTACAATATATTTACAACTGTAGTTAGCCTCCCGAATGAGCATCAACAGCACTTAATTCCAAATACTAACATCCGTGTAACATTTTTGGATTGAATAATATATTTGTTGTATATGTTTTTAATCTTAAACTAAATTTATGATTATCTTTTCATTTTGGTATTAAAGGCAATAAAGAATATGTAAAGATTGTGATTTACGTTAGTACACGTCATATTATGTACACGATTTAAATACTAAGATCAACCATATCCTAAGATCTTTCCGAACTATCTTCCCTTACTCCTGCTCATTTCGTCAACGACCGACCGTGGACAGCACTACCTTCTGAAGATATCTCAGAGAAGCCGACATCGAAGCTGACTGTTTCGATCGCGTATAACATCTCAAACAACACACGAAGTTGGTAAAAAGAGTATATTTCTAAAAATCTGCCCATATCAACTATGGAGAAAGATGATTAAGCTCTCCAGCTCATTGTTGAAACCATAAGTTTTCAAGATCGAGGGAATAGATAAGACAGAGCCGATCTTAGAGCATGTTATTATTTAGTTTTAATTTAATAATTATATCCTTTATATTTACTTAGATTTATTAAACAACACCATCTACTAACTTATTAGGAGTCTGCTTTAAAAATACATATAATATTACTTTATGTATTCTTGTTTATTTGTTTATAAGTTGTGCCATTTTTAATCTGTGCTTTACGATCATTCTAAATTATATGTAATTTTGCTCTAAAATTTAAAAGACATACCTTCAACTTTATATTCAGCTTAAAATTCGTTATCTTTTGTAAAAATTGTAATCATAAAAGTTTAAACTAGTTAAATAATATGACTCAATGACGGGTCCTGGTGTGTACAATCTTGATCCTGATCCTGCACAATATGTTCGGTATTTTTTTAATAACTTTTTTATTTTGTAGACAAAAAATCCATTTGTTAAATAATGCAATCTATAAAATATTATTTTAATTTTAGTATATCACCACATAAAAATGCATTCATTGATGTAATTAATGCAATAATTAACTTGTACGTAAACAGAATTGCACTTATCAGCCATGACCGGTCAAAAATGACGTGTTGCAGTTTGATTATATATTTTCTTTAATTTCGATAATAACTTTACATAATGTAATTTTTAAATATAATCAAAATGAAAATCATTAATGCTGCCTTCTACGTCTATCGATCGTGATCTAATTCGATGGCGATGACCTATTCAGATGTTGGTCAAGGCTTGTCCTATTAAATTTCACTAACTAAAACCACTATCGGCACAATATAAATAGTCACATTGGCATTATACATGACAATAATCTCATAGGCTAACTTTAAGTATTTAGATTATAATTAACTTTTTCTACCTTCACTAGATTAGCATCATGGCAATATGAACAATGACCCACGGCTCGATACTCAGTCTAATAGCACTATATCAGGTCTATTGGCAACATTATACCTATCCCTATCAGTAATAATACATCAATCACAGTAGAGCTACGCACAGAAAATTTTAAGAATAGACATAGGATTGTACCTGTAGTAGGGTATCTCCAAGTCCACGAGGTCATATTTAAGAGCAAGTTGTTGGTGTATCAGTATCAATATTTACTCATCATTATAAAGATGCTAACAATCAGAGACAATATTTTTGTGGGATTCCAAGATGATGCCACGCCGGCAAGATATGCTCCCATCATCAGTACCCAATATCAAATTAATTAAACTAATAAAAAATACTGTCATAATTGAACTGTAATCTTTATATCCATTCAATGAATTTTAGAAAAGGCAAGAAAAGCAAAAAAGAACAATTTATTATAGAATATATTATATGTTTTTAGCAAATTGTTTAGGAAACATATTTCAATAGTTAAAAATAAAGAACAACCTATTACTACATTTTAATTAATGAAATGTTACTTAAAACTAAGAATTCATTAACTAAAATTTATTTATAATGAATAAGCACATCATAGTACTTCTGATATTTATATAGATTTATATCATATGCTATTCGTACAGTGTATCTATTTACGACAGCATAATGTAAAATCATCAATTATATATATTTTTATAATATTATTTCTGAACTATTTTAAGCGGTTTTTAATTAATTAAATGTATATCATAACCATAGTGTACACCAGTTAAAGATCTTTGGGTATTTTTAGAATAAACAATGTCCTCACAGTATAAATAATGCAAGTCGGAGAACATTTCACGCGATAGACTTTCTCCGACGTTTAAGCTCTGCGTTACCTGTTCCAAATAAAATGATTAATGTTCCATTACTATTATCCTTAAATTAAATAATGACTTATGCAAATCCCATTATAATAATCACATTTATCTAAGCCTAATTACGTTTTGTTCTTGGTTTTAGTCTTAATGTCACGTCTGTATCAGGTTTCAATATGAGTTCGACACATAGTTTAGGCTCATCTGTGCCAAAAGGTAGAATTTCGAAATTTTTGATAACCTTCGATATTATAGCTTTCATTTCCATCATAGCAAATTTTTGCCCTGAAAATAAAATGACATTGTTTCATACTTAATATAATGATAAAATTAAAAGCTTAGTAAATTATGATGATTCGACGTCATAAGAACCAGTTCAGACTATAGTCTAAAGCAGCCAATGTATCAGGTATATATTCATATATTTTTTAATATTATTAGTGTAAGAAAATAGTTATTATATTGGCGGAACTTTCTTAGAATAAAATAGAAATACCCACATAATTATTTATAAAAGTGAGAGAATGGCTATATAAAGGGAGGATTTTGACAGTTTGGTCAGAACGTCGTTATTCTGCCCCACGGAAGGCGCTGTTACTATGTGCAAAGTTAGAGTGCAAACCTAATAATTTTATGTAGTGTAAAGTATAAGTGCAGTATATTTCAGTGAAAAGTGTGATAAGTGAAATGAATAAATTGTGTAACTGGTCGTCGTTTTTGCTTCCCTCCTGACATTTTAACATTAGACACTTTAAAAATCATTTTCTTTATATTATTTTAAATAATATTAATATATTTATTATCTTATTCATTTCATTTTCCGTCACTCAACATGCAATGTCACATAAATTGGGCGGAAAGTGGTTATCAGAGTGTTTGAGTATACTCTGCTATATGGAGGAAATAGCATGAAGCATTTTTTATTCTCTTTCTTTTAAAGGAACTTCATACAAAATATTATATCACCTTACGAAATGAGATATACATCTCCTGCTTGCACATGTTGGCCCTGAAGTGTGTTCACAAATAAGTTTAATATATAGGGGAGAATGTATCTAATATAATCATACTAATATTTTAATTTTTGCTTTATGCGTCGCCTTCTTCGTCTTGTGTTAGAGACACTCAATTCTTCATTTTGATTCTCAATTGTTAAGTGTTGCAATTTTGACAACATCTCACTTTGGCTACTATAGAAATATTTTTACTTATTTCCATAGTAGTAGCATGATAAAAAAAACCATACTGTACCAATACAATTTCTTGATCCTGCACTAAACGGAATCCAAATGAATGCGTTTTTGGCTGTTTGTGGGGATAAAAGCGGATCAAATCTTTCTGGTCGGAACTCCAGCGGATTATCATAGACGTCTGAGTTACGTTGTAGTTCAAAAATGTTTATTATTATTGAGGTGTTCTTCCTAATTGTTATACCAGCGATATCTAAAACGATAAATCGTATTTATATATTTTTTCTAAATATTTTTTTTATGCGATTTGAATGTAAATGATATTCAAAAGCAAATTAACATATTATATTGTTTTTTTTTATCTTATCTACAATTATAGATTCATTTTATTATTTTTATGGAAAAATTAGTCCTACAACACATTATTAAATAAATTACTCAATATGGGCAGTAGCAGTATATCTACAGTACTTATACTGTAGGTACTGTTCAGTACTCTCTCGTAAGTTTTTCTTATATCAATTATTGTTCATATTTACAATTACGTACCGATATCTTCTGTAACATATCTCTCTATCAGCGGCACAGAAGGATAGATCCGAAGACTCTCCTTAATTACTTGCTCTAAGTATTTCATTTGTTTTAGTTCTCTGTGGATAGGATTTAAATTAAATTTATAACTTATGTTACATCATGTCGTAGCAAATAATCTTTAATTAAAGAATATTGACAACCACTATATTTACTTACGGTCTCTTAGTGAACTTTAAAGATTAGTACTTTAATATAATAACATAATTTAGTAACTTAATAGAAACTGTAAATAAGAAAAGACTCGTTTATATGAAAGTAAACAAATATTTGATGTAGTTTCGGTACAAGGAAAATTGCTTAGAAGCTTATTTTTGTATTAGTCTTATTACAGTGCGTGAAAATAATAATCTGTAAAATAATCTTCCAGGAATGGCCTCGAGGATGGAAGATTTCATAATGAGTTTAATAAGAATAATTAAAGAAAATTGAATTTAAAATAAAAAAAAAAATTAGTTGAATTATATAACTAACTTACAAATATTGTGGATCTCGGTCCATGTTTTCACCAAGGATACTCTTTTGTTCTTCAATAATTTTTTCTTGTACATCGCGATGTTTTGACAGACAGTACAGCGTAAAAGTGATTCCAGATGACACAGTGTCGTGACCCTGACAAACAATAAAATTCATTAAGAGAGTGATGATCCACTAAGTAATATAAGGCATATATTGTTATGAAAATTCAAGCGATAATTGTTAATTGTTAATAAGCATACAATAATTTATATTAAATTAAAATATATATAAATGTGCGACAACTGCCTTTATCGACAGATTAAACATATTCAAAATGCACTATATTTGCCGTATAGAAGTTGACTTGAAATAAAATACGTGTTCTACGAGGCCTATGGCGTAAGCTACTTCCTTAGAAGGTTACGATATCCGGATGCTTCCATGTGAAATTTATTAGGAAAGATAACAGAAAGGGGGGAAATTCAGATATCAAGGACTCATCTAAACCTAAGCCGTCAAAAGCTCTACACAACAGCATATCACAAGCTGGTCGTCGCATAACGAGACACACTAAAGAGTGCATTAGTATATACTCGGACACCGTGGAAGACGTAGTCGGCCAGTTCATTTTAATGCTGGGAATTTAAAGGCTGGCCATGAGTGATAAACTAAAATAATCAATATTTTATAATCAGTCAAATCAATATTATATAGTATATAATCATAAAGGAATGAAATATATAAGAGGCTCTTTTTCTTGAGAAGAATGAGCAATATAGATACTAGACTGGAACAACATCTTAAAAATACACGATGGACAACAACCGTCGACCAATATGAAAATTGACACTGATATATGGAATCTATAGATCGAACTTTGAATGGAAAAATTACTATAATCGATAAAAGAGTAAGAACAGCAACAAAAGCGGCATGGATGACCAAAGTATATGGTGTAGGACAATTGAAAATAAAATTTTATAAAAAATTAAAAAAAAATAAAATTAAATATTCATTTGCAAAATGCTTTGTTGACACATAATTCGATACGATTACCGAAATTGACTTTATATTGACATGACCGAGAATTAGAAAACGGTGTGCTTGCTTCATTACTAATATTTGTACTACTCTAATGGTGAAGATAGATCTGGATTTGATAAATTGTAAAACATATGTGTTGACGAACATGTTCAACATATGTCTTAAGTAACGCTATTCAAATTTGATTTATCCCAATTGAAATTTATATAATATTTGTCAATGTGATAAACATGCGTATATAGAATATAACCTTTAAATATACATAAATTAAAATTATAACATGTGAGTTAGTATTCACCATAGTAATCAACAACTCAAGCTTAAAAAGATGAATGGTAAATTTTAACTAACCAAAAAACACATAGTAGCATAAATAATTAAGTATAAATGCAGAGTACCTCGAACATAAATGTATTCACTTCTTCCCTTACACGATCGTCGCTAATTTTCTTTCCATCAATTTCCGCCAGAAGCAGTAGGTCTAAGAACGCGTGTTTATTTCTGAAACCTACATATGCAAAATATGTTATGAGTCTTATAATTTTATTTGTATAATATATATACTTATAATTTTATTTATATAATAAAAAATTGTTTGTTTAAATTATAATTTGTTTGTTTGTTTAAAAAATTGCCCACAAATGTTAGGGTCCTGTTGGAATTTCGAGTAATCCTCTCTTAGTGCCCAAACGTATATATATATATATATATATATATATATATATATATATATATATATATATATATATATATATATATATATATATATATATATATATATATATATATATATATATATATATATATATATGTATATGTATATGTATATGTATATGTATATGTATATGTATATGTATATGTATATGTATATGTATATGTATATGTATATGTATATGTATATGTATATGTATATATATATATATATATATATATATATATATATATATATATATATAGTATAGTTTAGTTTAGTTCCCTTTACGGAAATGTTTATAATTTAAACATTATTTAGTTATGTTAATTTAGACAAAGACGTAGACATTTATGACAGACGGTAAGTAGTTAGAGTAACACATTCTGCCCGCGATGACATAAGATTATTGTGTGATTTGTTTTGGTGGTGGTGTTTAAGTTATAAGAGAATGTAGAGCAAATTTATATCTCTACGTTTTCTGGAGCAAATGAAACAGCGTGAAAGTATATAAAAAAGTATTTCAGAACCTTTTCGATCTTCTAAAGTGTCTTACCTGTTTCAGAGGTAGCGCCTAAGCTGTTTATATTCGCATTGCTGAGCTCGTCTCTTCTTGCTTGAATAACTTTGTTGGCTTGTGAATGAAGGACATGTAGAGCCTTAGCTTGATCTTTTTTATATGATGATAAATTAAATATCCAATCTTCTCCTATAAAAGGATTTTGCATCCGTAATGATGTTATTTTAGCGTTGCTAAAAATAATGCAACAAGAGATATTAATAAATAATAAATAAAATGCTTTAAAACTAAACTATGGATAAATAATTATGTATTTATTTTTTTAGTAAATACTCTTTTTTTATAAACATACATATAAAATATGTATGATAAAGCGGACTTGATATTTTTATAGATATTTAAATATAATACAATGATTTGATATAAAATAGTGTTTATTTTTTAATTTAAACTACTTTATAGCCTAGGTAACTAAAAGGATATATATATATATATATATATATATAATATATATATATATATATATATATATATATATATATATATATATATATATATATATATATATATATATATATATATATATATATATATTAAACAAAATGTTTAATTAAATTTCTTTTTCTTTATATTTTACTGCCAGTACTCATTTTAAAAACTAGTCTAGACTTCTACACGTATATGTAGACGTTCACGATAATAAGACGATTGAAGTCATCCAATTACAAACTTAGCATATAGTGCTTTAAATTCAAAATAACTTACGCTTCAATAGCTTTAACATATTTAGATTCACTGTTACTCTGAGCATCTATAGATACCCCCATTATAGATTCTGTAATTAAAAAAAAAAAACTATTTAAAATTGTTTAAAGTAAAAGATAAAAGATTTTATACCTAGTCTAAAGTTGTCATTTGGTACGAGGGTTGATAAAAAATCGGAATATTTAAGCTGTGGACTGTTAATTATTTAAAATTTTTAAAGTGTTAATGCAAAAAAAAATATACAGCGGGATTTGGAACTGCGTCTGTCCAAGCTCTCTATAAAATAACAAGTGATCTGTAAAAAACTGCTATATACTGAATTATAATTGCTATAGGTGGACAATTCAACGGGATCATAATCTAGATTTTTAATTTATATTCTCTGTATCGTGCGGTCCGATAAAATTATTCTTTAAGAAGTACCCACTCACCTGTAACATTGTCAAGAACAGTAAGCGCCACTGTATCGAACACCTTAAAAGGCACACCGTCTGCATGACTCTGTAACTTTTGAATTAGTATATCTCCATTCTTGAAAAACACTGGCAGAAAGTTTTGTAAGATGTTAAAATGAAATGCAGGTGTCAAAAATTTCCGTGTCGTTTTCCATCGGTGACCTAAAACAATCGTTTTATATAAGTTCTGGTGAATTATAGAATTCTGGTAAATGCAAAAGTTCGTATTTAAAGAACTTATGATATTAAAATAAAAAACTACGTTTGGTTACTGTGTTATCTCTATCAAAATGTTGTATATGAAAGGTATTCTTTACTTTTTTATATAATACAGCAGAATTTTTCTGTTTGTTTACTTATCTGCGAATCATTTTTATTATTTTACCGTTAAAAATAATAAGATTTTAACTTCGAATTTCATACATCAAATCATGTACCTTAAAAAAATTGACAACATTTTTCATCGTCTGATATAAGGTTTTGGTTTCAGAGACAATATACGTCTTGACAACAATATTCGTGCTTTTGCTTTTGTTAAGTGCGGCATTGTCTTATTGCATATTGTTCTTCATTGAGATTCATGACTTTTTCTTCTGCGTCTAAGATTTTCGTATGACAATTAAAATTGTGGTTTTACATCAAGTGTTCCAGATCCATGTTTGTAATGCATTTCATTATTCCTTACAATTCAGCTGGACTACTATAATTCTTCATCACGCTAGCAAGACTTTAGCACTTGGGGTCTCAATTTACGCTAAATCCCAGTCTGCTTCCGGAACTCTACAGACGATTTGAAGAGAAAGTGTTCAGCCAGTCCATTTACATCGGTAAAAAAGGCTACTCAAAAGAGAAAGGCCTAGTAAAAGATCAAAACGCTCCGTCATCTGCCTTTTACAGCAAACTAAATAGAACCCGAGAATACCAGAGGGCTATAGAAATTTTGAAATATTTTTTGCAAATTTCATCACCTGAGATATATATTATATAGAAGCATATATTTATGGATAGATTATGAGCGGTCAGATAAAGCTTTTTAATTCGAACACAATGGTATCAAAAACTACATTTCTACTTTTTGTTACTTCAACTTTTTTACAGAACATAATCCAAATTAGGGTTATTTTTTATAAATTAAGTGATGACGGTTAAAATTATTTCGATATTTAATCACTTTTTAATCAAATATTTTGAACTTTGTCAAAAAAAATTATTTACATATATATTTAGTTTAAAATCAATCATGACTAAATTAAGAAGATTTTGATAATTTGAAATTAAGAAGATCTCAACGATATTTAATTGGTTGAAAAAGTTTTATTATTAATATTAAGTTATAATAACGGAAGTTATTAAAATTACGTTAAACAGTAATGTAGCGCGATTTGAGTTTGTATTGAACTCGGTTGAAATTGTGCTACAGCGTCGTGTAGTGGATGTATTATTATTTTTTTTATCAACACACTATTTCCTGGACATACCAGGGTAGGCAGAAGATTGGCAGACTCTGTGCCTCTGCGTCACGACGGTCCTCAATGAACATTGTTATAAGCATACAGAAAATATATGCATTATAAAAATAAGGCACGAATATTTTCAAATAAATTACGTACCTGTAGAAGTAAGAAGTCCATTCCCGAGCCACGGTTGTAGGTAAATATATGATTTCCCTTTTGTTAATAAGTCTGGATTAGTAACTACAGCCTATAAATATATTATTTATTAGATACATATAATATTTTGCTTGAACTACGTCATTTTAATATAATTCAATATTGCTTGTATGGAATTCCCATGGTCCTATAAGACAATGTGGGGCTTCGTCATTAAACACGCAATGTTACGAAGACAGGTCGAAGAGCGTTAACTTGATAAGACTAAGACAGTTCAGACATTTTTTTTGTTATTTGTGAATTTGTTTTACTATTTAACAAAATCACAATTTCTAGAGAAATTGTCATTTTATGATCAATGATTTTCAAAGTAAAATGTTGATAATATATTTACTAATACAAGTATAATATAAGGGCATTGCTAATATTGTACAGGTATAGTTATAACCAAAAAAAAATATTGATAGAAAAATATAAGGTTAAGTCGGAAACTTAGCAACTTACCTCAATGTATTTTGGATGTGATAACACTGCATAGCGACGATGAAAGAAATACATTAAATACACGTGGCCATATTTTTTCCGGAATCGGCTAAGTAGAGGTAGAAATTCTGAAATTTTTTTATTAGAATTTGTTTGAAATATATTTTAAGACGCAAGATAATCATTTAAAGAAATACATAATATATGATGAATATAACTATATGACGAATGTCAGAACAAGTTATATAAACTAACTTATTCTGTTATTATTATGTTCGATTTGAGCTATGTAAGTGTAGGTTCTATAAATGTGGACTTATTTTTGCCGCACATTTCAGGGATAGCACAATAATTAACAAACAACATAATTAAAAAACAAATTAAAACAAAAATTAATTAAAAAACAATTTTCAATTTTTAGTTATCTTTTGGGTAACACAATGTAGGCGAGAAACTGATTAGAAGTCACTACATTACGTACTTTTTTTTTTAATTAACAAGACGTATTTAATAAGATATTGTTTCGTTGAAAGTTTATTGAAATTAATGCATTTATATAAAAGTGTGCCAAGCCTCGAAATTAAAAACGGAACCCTTATAGGATTATTTTGTTTGTCTGTCCGTCTGTCGATATATCGAAATCTTCTAAAGTGGGTATTCTAATGATTTCAATGGACACTCCTAAATCGATTAAATGCTCGAGGTAATGCAATGATAAATTAAAGAAATCACCTTAATTAGTTATTTAATTAAAACCAATATTAAGAAGACAAGCTCGTGCAATAGCCAAGCATCTAGTAGTGGTTCTTTTAATTTTAACTTCATGCATTAACTTAGTGCTTAGGCACTCCGTTTCCGCCCTTCAGGACATTACGTGTTTAGTGGCGGAACTCAACGCGCTTTGTTTTGTTACGAGAATAGGAAAATGAAAATAAATTCATTCTCTCCGTGTGGAAATCGAATCCACAACCGTCGTGTTTACATGTGCTGTTGCTGCACCACAACGGCCTCATTTATAGTGGCAATATCGAAATTAAATAAAAGCAATAATAATAATAACAGGACCTTTTTTGATAATGACAAACGTATCCATATTATATAAGGTAGGGTATTATTTAGTTTATTTTAGTTTATTTATGATTGCGTCGCATATAATTAAATTGTACAACATCAATTTTAATAACAAAGAACATTTTTTAAAATATTTTTAGGATTTTGGTCATGATTATATAAATAATTAACAATAATCACCTGATGGCTTGCCAATAAAAGAGTAAGCATTTCCCAGTATAGGTAGCGGCTTCGGACCAGATATACTAATCTTTTGCGATCACTCAAGAAATAAACCCAGGAAGTCAAAATACCCGAAATAACCAATAATAAAACAAATAATATTAACATATTGATATTTTATTAATGATTACTAAAGAATTTATTTATATCGTATACTGAGAGTAAGAGAGAAGTTAAACGTTAAATGGTCACGTCTAACCCGTAACGACGGATGTATGTGACTGTTCGTTATACATTCAGCACTCTTTATAAAACGCATATTCACAATCTATGAACAAATTCCAGTTTAATTAAAATCATTATATAAATATAATTATTTATTATAGTATATTTAAATAATAAGCGAGAGTCAGAATATTATAGCCAATGTTATGGGTCGACTTTAATTCATTTATTATAAGCGCAACTTATTCAGATGTTTCAAAGGTTCGCATTCGAGAGGTGCTCTGCGCGAAATCTGCGCAGAGCACCTATTTTAGGTGTCACAGGACGTGACAAGAGTAAAGTGCACCGTCGTCCCAAGGGAGTTGCTGGTCCTATATCGTGTCATACGGCACAAGGAATTGAGGATGTGGAGTATGCACTGAGTTCATTTTGAGAAAATAACTTTGGCGTAGATGTTTCACCCTCCCATTCACTTCCACTGGTAGACTGTTTCGATTTCTGTGAATTCGGCAACATCATTGTTTCTGAGGGCATGCGAATCACTTTTGAAACGTAAACAGGCCGAGGGAGAGTTTCACTGTGTAAAACAGGACATTTTGTAGACTGTAAGTCTGGATATCTCCACGTTTGATTTCGATTAACACCTTTAGCATCTACTACGCAAAAGTAACAATCATCGACATAATTCTTAGGCTCCATCCAGATCATAGGAATACCAAGTCTAATCCAGAACGTTCTCCTTTTTTCCACAACCGCAAAGACTCAACACAGGACTTACAAACTTTATTCGGAACCCATGATGTATCTAATTTGTCCATTTTAAAACCGAAATATTCAGCATAAGTCTCCTTAACAAAGTCTGTGATATTTCGTTTTTGTTTTTTTAATATATAAATACCACAAATATAACAAAATAAATCACTACTATATTTACACTTTCTTCGTGACGAACTCATGTTTAAAAAGACAAGACAAATATATTAGAATGAACACTCAGCAATTGAATCAAAATATTAACATATGACAACTTATCCAGATTCACGTGTAAGTACTTCAATATTATCAAATAACTGAGTTATCAGCTGTTTTGCGGAGCAAGGAGTCTGAGAGTGGAGATCAAGTGATGTTTGTATGCGCAAAAAAGTTGCGCAGAAGCTTAATCAGGGCTGGGAAAACAAATTTTAGACAAATTTTTTACAAGCTGATAATTGTTCAAAATATAAGATACGTAAAAATCATAAAAAAAAGAGCTCATTCAGTATTTTCATGAATATATTCGTGATTTAGGTACTCGAAAACATAAAAATTTGCAAAAATATCCAAGGCAACACAAAACAATTTTTTTTGTAGAGCTGTGTAATATATGACGAATATAACTATATGACGAATGTCAGAATAAGTTATATAAACTAACTTATTCTGTTATTATTATGTTCGATTTGAGCTAAGTAAGTGTAGGTTCTATAAATGTGGACTTATTTTTGCCGTACATTTCAGGGATAGCACAATAATTAACAAACAAATTAATTAAAAAAAAAATTACAACAAAAATTAATTAAAAAACAATTTTCAATTTTTAGTTATCTTTTGGGTAACACAATGTAGGCGAGAAACTGATTAGAAGTCACTACATTGCGTACTTTTTTTTTTAATTAACAAGACGTATTTAATAAGATATTGTTTTCGTTGAAAATTTATTGAAATTAATGCATTTATATAAAAGTGTGCCAAGCCTCGAAATTAAAAACGGAACCCTTATAGGATTATTTTGTTTGTCTGTCCGTCTGTCGATATATCGAAAACTTCTAAAGTGGGTATTCTAATGATTTCAATGGACACTCCTAAATCGATTAAATGCTCGAGGTAATGCAATGATAAATTAAAGAAATCACCTTAATTAGTTATTTAATTAAATCAATATTAAGAAGACAAGCTCGTGCAATAACCAAGCATCTATGTAGAGGTTTCTTTTAATTTTAACTTCATGCATTAACTTAGTGCTTAGGCACTCCGTTTCCGCCCTTCAGGACATTACGTGTTTAGTGGCGGAACTCAACGCGCTTTGTTTTGTTACGAGAATAGGAAAATGAAAATAAATTCATTCTCTCCGTGTGGAAATCGAATCCACAACCGTCGTGTTTACATGTGCTGTTGCTGCACCAACGGCCTCATTTATAGTGGTAATATCGAAATTAAATAAAAGCAATAATAATAATAACAGGACCTTTTTTGATAATGACAAACGTATCCATATTATATAAGGTAGGGTATTATTTAGTTTATTTTAGTTTATCTATGATTGCGTCGCATAAAATTGAATTGTACAACATCAATTTTAATAACAAAGAACATTTTTTAAAATATTTTTAGGATTTTGGTCATGATTATATAAATAATTAACAATAATCACCTGATGGCTTGCCAATAAAAGAGTAAGCATTTCCCAGTATAGGTAGCGGCTTCGGACCAGATATACTAAATCTTTTGCGATCACTCAAGAAATAAACCCAGGAAGTCAAAATACCCGAAATAACCAATAATAAAACAAATAATATTAACATATTGATATTTTATTAATGATTACTAAAGAATTTATTTATATCGTATACTGAGATTAAGAGAGAAGATCTACTTAAACGTTAAATGGTCACGTCTAACCCGTAACGACGGATGTATGTGACTGTTCGTTATACATTCAGCACTCTTTATAAAACGCATATTCACAATCTATGAACAAATTCCAGTTTAATAAAAATCATTATATAAATATAATTATTTGTTATAGTATATTTAAATAATAAGCGAGAGTCAGAATATTATAGCCAATGTTATGGGTCGACTTTAATTCATTTATTATAAGCGTAACTTATTCAGATGTTTCAAAGGTTCACATTCGAGAGGTTATAGGTTATAGCCTATTTTAGGTGTCACAGGACGTGACAAGAGTAAAGTGCACCGTCGTCCCAAGGGAGTTGCTGGTCCTATAGCGTGTCATACGGCACATAGGAATTGGAGGATGTGGAGTATTTACTAAAGTCTCAGAAAGGTCTCAATCAAAGGTTTCATCTCAAGCGATGAAACTATTCATGAAATTTCATCCTAATCAGGCTGTATTGCTTAGGAGGAAAACTATAGAAGAATTATAAGCATACTTAGAGAACAATTACATTCTTTGCTTTTTGTATGTTAATTAATAAATTGTTTTATTGTGTTGTACATGTTACGTAACATAGCACAACCCGTCACATCTCTTGACGGTAGTCATTCTTATTTTTTTTTTGTTTTATAGTTATCACGATATGAATTGTTTTAATACAAATAAGAAAATAGATCGAAAATAAAATAAATAAATTTGAAATTAGGCAACAGCCATGCAGAAACATGCAACGAGACTTATGTTAGTTAATTTCAAACAAAATAAGTTTAATTTCTTATACAAATAATTAAAATTAAAATTTATTGCCATGATGACATACAAGGAAAGCTGGTACGTCCAGCACCTCTATCGGTAAATAATATTAATTATTACACGATTTGATCATTATTTGATCTACAATTTCATGAAGTAGTCGAGTGTTTAGTTGATTATAATATTGATATTTTATTATTGATCTGGAGAACGCACGACATATTTTGAACAATGCATGGAATAGTATGGAGTTCATGAAATTGATAATTTTACGAAATGATCATAATTGCGGACTAATTAACAAGGTCTGCCTTCCGACTTACCTATATTTTAAACTATTTTGAGCGACTATCGTGTTTTATATCTAGCCATCGATATCTAGCCATCGCTTCCCTAGGCGTCCGGTCATCCTTTCTCCAGGGAAAGTCACATCAAGGTATTTTCTTCTGACTAATTTTCTAGGCCGGCACATAAAGTGGCCATTCCATCTTTTAGGACCAAGAGCGTCTGAGTAGTCGTTAACGCTTACGCCACGAACCCCAAGTCTTCAAGTAGAACTATTGTGTCACCTATGCAGTCAGACCACGTTACGCTAAACATTTATCTTAGTATCTTAATTTCAGCAACGTGAAGCTCTTGAGAGTGCCAAAATAGTGCTGGTCGGGTTTACATATAATCCCATTAAATTTGGACGGTATTTTGAGGCCAGAGCACACACTAGTGATTTCCACACTATTTAGCCGAGGCAGCGCTAATCCAACCTTGGACATAAAGGTTGTAATCAATCTTCGATTAAATCCAGATTGACTGACTATATAATATATACACAAGCCATACACTCTGTCTTCAACAAATTTAGTCTAAGAGCGCGGTAACCTAACGTACCTTTTCAGACGTTCACTTTATGCTTAAGCGAGAATCGGCTCTCATCAATGAGAGCTATATCATCGGTATACAACTAAACCCATGGAAGCTGTTCCCGGATGTGAGCCTAGACAGTACCTAGCACTACATTAAATAAAAGCGGACTAAGAACCATACCCTCCCGAACCCCTACTGTTGACACTACAGATATGAGATTATGGAGCGCCGTTACCGTAATCGAAACTATTGGGTAAAAATGTTTTCGTTACCAAAATTAATGAAAAATAAAACAAAATCCAAAATTATAAAATTTTGATAATTGGGATTTTGTTTGATACTACCGAATTGAGTTAGGGTATTACCGTTACAGCGTGGTATCTTGCTTATCTTTTTATCTCCTCAAATTTTTTTTACCCGTAACCCAAATTATCTGAAACTACCGAATAATCCGAAATAATTTTATGTCCGTAACATCCATTGTCCTGGCCACAAATGTGAAGTCGTTGTAATTGCAACATAAGCCTCAGGAATCCCTTTCAATTGCAATGCCCAACAGGTACAATAAGGCACACAGCAAAGGTCAATCTAAGAAGTACAGGCAAATCTAAGAAGGACAAACAGATCTCGACATATATTCCGCTAAACCCTGATAATAGGCTACTTAACTTGTATCTTATTTCGTAGATAATAACAATAATACATACTGTCTTATTGTCGCTAGCGTAGCTACTGAATATGATTTGAATAATCATTTAAAAATAGGGAAGTGACTTGATATGGCTTGAAAAATTTAATACTTTTCGTGATTTGTTAAAAAATATTTAGTATTGAAATTTCTACTATTTACGTAGTAGTAACAGCAAAAGTGTTTCTTCCCTTTTTTATTTAGTACCCTATACTAATAGCTTTACAATTATTACGCTATTTTTAATATCATTCCACATGCTACTGTAGCGCCATTTTAAAATGTTTATAATAAAAGACAATATGTAATGTCTATGTTATGTTTTTTGACAAAGGAGAATTGTCAAATGTGAATTATGTCACTTCTCAATATTTGCTTGATAGTTGATAGTACATGATTATAGGTTATTCATTTTTAAAATAAGACGCAAGACTAAATAAAAATGCTTTGGAATATTATAGCAAACGAAAGTAAAACAACAAAACCCTTAATAGGTATAACAATTGTCATATTAGCACATTTATTCTCGAGATTTTCAGTTATTTTATATTGCATTGCTACTCATTACTTACATATTTGTAAATAAATCTTAATATCTTTATATACATTTATGATTTTTTAGAGTTCTTTCGATATGCGAGTAAGAAAACTGGAGGCAGTACAAAAAATACCAATTGTAAAGTAAAGCCAAAGCATAGAGGTTGGAAGGTGCAAGATGGACATTCTGTTAAAATTGGTCATATATTGGCTACGCAGCTTACTACTAGGTTCCATCCTGGATTAAATGTAAATATACTTATAATTCTTCATTAATTAGCAAACAATTATTTACTATACCAACTAATATAATTTTATGAGTCAAATATCTCTTTTTTTAAAATATATATATATATATACTTTCTTAACTAAAAAATACATATAAATTTAATAATAATTTATTGTACTATCATTAGTCGATTACCGACACCCTAAGCAAGTTACAAGATTTCATCACACATATAAAAAAAAATCTTGAGGTCAATAAATAAAATAATGTTAACTTTCATTGCCTTTTGATTTTTCATGACCTGTAAACATGTTTTATTTCCTCAATAGGGGTAAATCTCCAGTTGACATCTTCACCTCCGGTAATAACATTCACCATCAAATGATATCTAATAATCATTTTGGGCATAATGTAAATTACATAGGATAATAATTTTAGTTTATTCAATGCTGACTTGAAAAGAATATTGTTGTTTATTTTAGAAAAATAAAATAATATAAATTTTCACTAATTAATAATAATAACTAGAAACTATAAAAAGCAGCATATAGGAACCAATTAATGAGATTGTTATTTCTCAATAAATAATCTATAGCTGTTTGTTAAATAAGCATAAAATTGCTAATGTATAGATTATTTTAATATATATGTTAAGCCTAAAATCTAGAAGATTATTTACATATTGTGTTAAATAAAATATTGAATATTTTAGACTAATGCAATTTTAAATTTGACTGTAGAGAATATTTAAATATGCAATATTGACATTTTACAAATCTGGTGACGTCAAAACGAGTATTTTTTTGAATATTTACATAATATTTAGCATGATGTCTTTAATATTTAGTGCTAAGTTTTTTCAACCAACACCACAATTTCCAAAATATTTGTTTTACCCTTTTCAGGTGGGCCTTGGAAGGAATGGAACATTATTCGCAATTGAAGCTGGCAAAGTAGTTGTCACCTGTGAGGAGTTTGACCCAAACTGGGAACATACATGGGTGAAAAGAAATTACGGTGGACGAGAGAATCAAACAATATTTAAGAAATATTACAATGTTATACCTGAACCACATCATGCAAGATTTAAGTTAGTTGATGAAATTTAGGCACATTGTTATATTTTAGGTAGTTATTATAGTATTTAATTAATTAGTTGTTTTATTGATATTTTTTTATTATTACATATCTACTTAAAGATTTATTGACATCTAAATTTTTCATAAAAATATTCTTATAAAAGCTATGGTATCCAAGATTATATCCTAAACATTACATATATTACATATAATTTTTATATTTTGTGTAAATATTTTTTTTTTCCCTAGTAACTATTATGATTTTTATGTAACAAAATATTCTTTAGCTTAATGTAGCTTTTTGAGATTTGTTTATACATTATATTTTATTTACTTATTTATTTAATAGTTTTGGTTAGTTTATCCTATGAAATCTTTGGTTACTAGATCTGGATCATTACAAAGTACAATAAGTGAAATAATATAAAGTCTTGTCAGTCTACTGTTACACACACTCACAGGTTCAATATACTGCCCTTTAAAATTCTCTTGAATATTGGAATGGACCCTTTGAAATGTATACTAGATATTAAGGCAAAAAGGTGATTTCAAATTTAAAAAAAAAACAACTTGTTGATACATTCTTATACTTAAAGTGAAAAAATCAAATCAAATTAAAAAAATAATAATTTGTTTTTAAATGTTGTATATTTCTTAACATAACAAAATAGAACTTGTACAAATAGCTAAGGAGCTAAGGCCTTCCTTTATAAGTTAACTGATCATGAGAACACATTTGTCTTGTACATAAACTCCAGATATAACTATTAGGTACTAATAATTAGATACTAATGAAAAAGTTGGACATTTTCTTTTCCATTTTATCCAACTGCGGTCCACTTTAGTCAACAGTAGGAATTTGTATTACAATTGACCCAAAAATATTATCTAATAATATCGATTATCTTTTCTGATAAGTTAAACAAGTTAGTAAATAAAACAAGTTGCAAAAGTATAAAATAAAAACACATTTTAGCATAAATTAATCTTGATACATTTCTAGGATAGAAGTACATAAAAATTTCCAGCATAATAGTATTGCCTACAAAGAGGTGTGAGGTAACTAATATTTTTAAGATTTTTTAGTGTTCACACAAAAGGTTGGCCTTTTCCTCTCTTCTACCTATGCCTCAAGGTTGCTGGGGAAGGCTTGTAGCGATAGTCGGCTTGTTGCTACATGTTTTTTTTGTTTATTATTTATTATGTATTATTATTACTATTGAGATACGAGATATTTCATTTTTTTTCTAAACTATTACAAAAGTTTTGTAATTAGCCTAAAAATATAAATATATTTATGAAATATAGCATTTAAGATTATTTTAGAATCATTTTCAAGCTTTTCATAACATTGTTTCATACGAATCCCATAATAATTACTACATTTATCTGAGCTTAATTACTTTTCGCTCTAGGTTTTAATTTTAGTGTCAACTCTTTTTCAGGCCTCAACAGAATTTCAGCACATAGCCCAGGCTCATCTGTGTCAACCGGTAGAATTTCAAAGTTCTTCACAATATTCGCTAACATAACTTTCATTTCCAGCATAGCAAATTTTTGTCCTGCAAATAAAATTATTGTTCTCAAATTTACATTTGACATAGTCTTTTTAGAGTTCAATTAAAATGATGAATTATAGAACGAAAAAGTACACACGTAATATATACATTTATGTAATCTAATGTTGAAGTACTATATAGTTCTATTTATATTTTATTTTTCTCTTCACGCATCGCCTACATATATAAGGGTAGCCAGAGATGATCTAGTGTTAGACACTTTACATTGAAATATATTAGGTATGTTTCAAGTAGTGTAAATCTATTTTTTACGTTGGCAACAATAGAAATCATTCTCCCAAATGGGATTTATCCTATTCTCATCGCATGTAGAGGCAGGCACTGTTCTACGATCCAGTACGATACGATTGTACTTATATTATGATGTCCAGTACGATACGATTGTACTTATATTATGGATAATTTTACTTTTTTCCCTGTAGATAGGTATAGATGCTGTAGCATTTACGTGACAAAGTATTAAGTACCGATGCAATTTCTTGGTCCTGCACTAAACGGAAGCCATATGAATGCGTTTTTGGCTGTTTGTGGGGATAAGACTGGATCAAATCTCTCTGGCCGGAACTCCATAGGATTATCATAAATGTCTGGGTCTCGTTGTAATTCAAAAATGTTTAGAAGTATTGAAGAGCTCTTCTTAAATTTAAAACCAAGGATTTCTGAAACAGATAAAAAATACTTATTTACTTATGTTATATGTATATGTTGCTTTGTACTTGAATTTCTTAATAAAATTATATTCTAAAAACTACATAACCGGAAAATAGTGCCACATAGCTGAGAAACGAAACGAAAAAAAGGTTTCAATTTATTTGATGCCACAACCACAGAGATAAGAATGAAAGTTTTTATATATGAATATGTACGGTAATATGCCAACCTGTTTCTCTTATACGGTTTGTACTGTTTGTCGCGAGAGTGAGAAGGTTTGAAAATAGGTAGTGTAATAGACTGGCTAAAGTATTGTAAAGCAGAAATTAGCTCATTAGAAACGTGATGAGTATATAAACCAAAGATCAGGATCATACCAAAGTGGAGATCTAATAGACCAGCTAAACTATAACAAATATGAATCTGGCGTCTCAGAATAAGTTGCTAAGCTGAGTGTTTTAATTAAAATTCTCTCGTAAAACTTGAACAATCTTAACGACTTGCCAACATCTTCAGTAAGAAGCCTCCCTATTACTGGCACCGAAGGATAGATCCGAAGGCTCTCCTTCATAACTTGCTCCAAATACTTCATTTGTTGTAGTTCACTGTGGATAAGAAATAAAACAGAAATCATAACTTTTGTTAATTAAAATACAAGTTCACATTGTAGTAATCAAAGATGAAATATATTCACTTTATTAACTAGTAATCTTAAATGTAATATTCATATACCACTAGTCCGTGCCCGCAACGTCGTTCGCTTACTTTATAAATTTTGCTTTTAATATTTAATATCCAAGACATCGCCGTAAGATGTTCCAAATATACCTAAATGCCAACGAAATCTCTTGATGCGCAAGGAGCTCCACATTCCATGTTCTTAAATTTTCATCTGGTGAGATTGGTGAAGCTCAAATTATTTGCTTGGAAGAACTTTATACTTTACCTACAGCAGATGCTCCAGTCTATATATAAATATAACCTATATCTAGACTACAATAAACAGTAGTTCCAAAGATATGCGTGTATTCAGTTTTATACTAATTATTTATACGCTATATTCATGTATATTTTTTGCGTAATTTAATAATTAATTCTCTACATTCCGAATAAAGAAACTGTTGTATTTTAATAGTTTCTAGTAAATTAAATTCAAAGAGAAAAAATAACGGTACTCGCACACTGAGGGTTCCGTACCTATTTCATGAGGAAAATACTACTTATACAAACCAATTGACACACCTAAATTAGCGAAATGCGAAACAACAAATATAAGTTTGTAGTGGTGTCTTTCTGTGTTAAAGAAATAAATTATCAATTTTGAGATTTTCTGCTTTATATATACTGTAAGTTCTCACTTCTTGTGAAATTTCATATGTCTAGGTCAATGAACTACAACTAATAGGAATCGACAGCTAAGTGCGGTATGTACTCATTTATATGAAATGAACTGCAATATAAGTTTGTAATGGTGTTTTTCTATATATATCTATAACTTTTAAGTTTTCGGACTTTCCTTTTGTTTGTAGTACTATAAGTTCTGTGTTATTGCCAAATTTCATAACTCCAGGTCGACGATAAGTAAAATGAAAAAAAAAATATAAAATAAGAAAATTAATTATATAACGCTCATAACGTTGACTTAAAAGTTTGATATTTGATATTAATTTCAACTACATTCCAAAATGAAAAAATGAAAAAGAACACAGATACACGGGCATCATATAAGGTTCTGGTTTTTATTTATGAGGTAGGAAAGTCTAAACGAATTGGATTGAAATGAAGATAAACAAGTTTCATAAACGAAATAGGTATATAGCTAAATAGCTAACTTACGAATATTGTGGATCTCGGTACATGTTTTCGCCCAAGATACTTCTTTGCTCTTCAACGATTTTTTCTTGTATATCGCGATGTTTTGATAGACAATACATTGCAAACGTGGTTCCGGATGACACAGTGTCGTGACCCTGACAAACATTAAAATTAATTCACAGTGTATCGATGACTTTAATTAAATAGTGAACAATGCTTCCGTCGAAAGGTAAGGGCAGAGTAGGTATAGGTGCAGTAATGTTGACTTATAATAATAATATTTTTTTATATTTTGACATAGATGCATATTCCGAAAGCTGCAACTTGAAGCACTTAAGATATCTAAGCGTATGCTTAAAGCGATAGTTTATCGCCGCTATGACCAGATCTGTACGTATTTTTCGGTCAAGTTAGTGTTTCTTCCATTTGGAATAGTTAAAACAAAAACAAAAATCATTCCAAGCTATTAAATATATCTAGCATAGTTGGAAACTATTATTTTATATATTTGTAAACTTTTGTTTAGTAAATTAATGTCCTACATGGGCGGAAGTTGAGGGCGAAGTTGGCTACGATGGAACCTAGTGTCTCCACACTGGGTTCCATCGTAGCGTATATTTGCGTCATTCGTAAACGTGATAGTTGTAGATTTTGATACTCATCCGAGGTAGTGCAGAGCTCTGTCAAGAGCAGTGCTGAGCTCTGTCAATCATACTGCAATGTCTCGAACTCAGGCAGCGAGTGGAGTACAGAGTCTTGAAACAAGGTTCTTTCCTCTCACTCTGCAGTTCGTGAAACTAAAAACACTATAAATATATGTAGATTACCTCAAACAAAAATGTATCCACTTCTTCTCTTATTTGATCGTCGCTAATTTTCTTTCCATCGACCTCCGCCAGAAGCAACAGATCCAAGAATGCGTGTTTATTTCTAATACCTGCATGTAAATACGTTTTAGTGTTATAATTTTTTGGTTCGGTTGGTGGCATTTTCGAAACGTGCTTGACTAAATGTGATGGTTATCAATTTAAATAAAACTCGGGGAAATGTTTACATTTAAAAGGTTAAATTTACATTATTTCAAGAACATAAAAAATAATACAAGAAACATAATAATACCTTTTTTTTCATCTAGAAAACGTGAACAAAAAATTTATTTCACAACGTATTAACGTATCGTAACGTATATATAGAAAATCCAGAAATCCAGATCTGTCACTTACACACACAATTTAAAGTCAAAATTTATAACATATTAATTATAAGCAAAGCTTACTATTCTATTCAAGTTTACTACTAATGTGTGGAAAATGGGGATATTTGCTGACTGGGAAACCTAAGTTAAATTTAAAAAGACAACTGTTGAGTTTTTTGCTGGCTTCTGAGCCGGGAGTAGCTGACTTCTTCAGCTTACAGTACAATTTTTTTTATGTAACTTAATGATTCAAGTGCTTGGAATGGCCTATTTAAATGAGAAAAGAATGTTTTTATCTCACCTGTTTCAGAGGTAGCGCTTAAACTGCTTATGTTCGCATTTCTGAGCTCGTCTTTTCTTGTTTGAATGACTTGTTTGGATTGTGAATGAAGGACATGTAGAGCTTCATCTTGTTTTTTTTTATAAGATGTAAAGTTGAATATCATATCTACTCCCATAAATGGATTTCGCATTCGTAAAGACGATATTTTAGAAATGCTATAATAAAGTTAGCAAAGGAATAAAGAATTACCAGTAATGATTACAAAGAAGGATTCATTATATTATTAATATGGAAACGTCGTAATATATAGTGTGACTTAACTTACTCTTCAATAGCTTTGACATATTTAGAATCCTTGTTAGTCTGAGCTTCTACCGACACTCCCATTACGGACTCTGTAATAAAAAAAATATATTTTTATACATAATTAATAATATATAATAATAGAATTGCAACAATAGTTTACATTTTATCTATTTTTTTAATAGATTTTATTAATATCAACTTTTTTAACCATCAACTTTTAACTAAGAAAATTAACTAGCCTCGCTTTAGAGCTTTTCTTTTAAACGTAATACTTATTAATTAATGTTTTATGAACGCTAGTTCATAACATTAGTTAATAATTTTAATCATATATAATGTTATTTTGTCTAACTAAGAGTAGCTTAAATTTACTACAAATGAGTAGCTCATACTTTAATCGGAGAATTTAATCACATCCCATCTACAATTTAAACAGTCATTGAGTCCTGTTTTACTGAAATAAATATATGAAAAACAAAAACTATTCTGCTTGACTTGATCTTTACAAAAAAGTTATGCCATTATTGCTGAAATATCTCATGAATAATGATAGTAATCATGTAACAGGGATAGTCTATGTCAATAAAGAGTACATTAAAATAATGAAGTCTTTTCGAAAACTGGGGCATCTAACATGGTTTTACCCTATATATACAGGTAGCTCGACAGGTCAACGGTAGCCGACTAGGGCACCTTAATAACTACCGATTTAACCCCCGTGTATGTCCAGCGACTATTAGTGTTTCAGAAGATATATGTAGGCATTTGTAGTTTAAAAATCATTACAGATTCATTTCATTTCATTCAAAGAGTTTTATAAAACTCGAAAAAATTATCATAACAAAATTTTATTTTAAACCGGTTTATCGCAGAGGCTAGACAACACATTTGAAATAGGATTTTTTTTAACATGTTGTCTGCTTAAAATATTATTTGTTTAATGTATTAGGCTAATATGTTTTTCTAAAGCTTCTGAAACTTAATGTTTAATTATTATCAGACAATTGCGTCGGCAATTTCCACGAATTTTACGACAGTTATAATATAATGGTTATTATATTTTTTCCCTCTTTAAACATTGCTCGATTATAGTTAATCGATAAGAAATACAATTAATAGGTAAATATCTAAACAAATCGATTTAAAAAAGGCATTTCTTGTAATTAAAATTTTCGCTGCTTCTTGACTCATGTACCTACAATTTTAAGGCGTTGTTAAGCCTTATAAGATTTTGAGAGATTATTTAACACATGTACCAATATTTTTTTTTATTTGTTGTAGAAAATCATTTACTGTCATAAGTTAATTTTTTTTTCATATTGTTATAAAGCAATCATTTCCTGCTGTCGTTGACGTACATTAAGAAAAAAGAATCACGAGCGCAGACGCAAACTTGGGCTATACTTTTCATTAGTTTTTGGGTTTCAAGAATTCTCAAATATATACTGAACCACTAAAAACCGCTGAACATAAATGGACCGGTAGTGGATATTGAAGTCAATATCTTTATCAGTCAAGTTGTTATTATGTAAGAAAGGATTATGGCGGCCTAAGTTTTAATGGATCTGCGCAACGCAAAATACGGGAGCAGAAATACGGGAGCACTTAGCCTTGCGCAGTGAGATAAAACTATATGTGAAGAAGCACTCACCTGTGACAATGTCAAGAGCAGTAAGAGCCAATGTATGGAACACTTGGAAAGGCGTACCGTCTGCGTAGCTGTGTAAATTTTCAATTAATATATTTCCATGCTTTGAAAACAATGGGACAAAATTTTGTAAGATGTTAAAGTGAAATGCAGGTGTTAAAAATTTTCGTGTCATTTTCCATCGCTGACCTAGAATAAAATCGATATTACTTGTTATTAATAAAATAAAATTGTCATTTAAAATAGTATAATAAAACTAAGTTTTGATGCGTGAGACTAAATATAATGATTGTTAATTTAAGTTCCGCATAGATAAAAAAATTATATTTTCCGCTTATAATAGAGGGAACCTAGTATTAACACACTCCTTACTCAAATTTTGAGGTTAGCAAATTTAGCAAAAGTTTCGAGAATCACATAAAAACAATAATGGAACAATTGATGAAGAACCGTAATAGATATTTATGTACCTGTAGAAGTTAGTAGTCCATTTCCAAGCCACGGTCGTAGGTGAGTATAGAACATCGCTTTCGTTATTAGATCCGGATGAGTAATTACAGCCTGTAAATATATAGTTGATTAGATGAATAGCCATTATATGTTTGTCTAAATCGATATTTTCAAACATAATATGTAAAGATAATTATTTAAGTGTAGAAGTAATCCTTGATGTTCATTATTAAATCTAAAAGTATAACTTGACCACAACTACGTAATTTATATTAATTAAGATTATTTTATTTTACTCTTAAGTTTTGACTCAACATATAGTGAATATATATTTAATAAGTTTGTAATGTATTCTCGTAATTTTTTTCAAATATCTTATTTAATGATAGAACCAAACGCCGAAGACTATACAATTTTTTGTTATACTGTGACGGTACAATTATATAATCAAACTCATTTCGTCATTTCATGAAATGTGGCCAATTCATGAGATGCTGGTTAATTTTCCCAAACTGCCAAACTTATGACTTGTCATCATTATTTTTATAAATACCTAATAGTAATATTTTATTCAATGTACTCTTACATACATTCACGCTTTATCCCTAACGGTTTAATCAGAGAGAATGGATCGCGCTGGGTTTTCTGCGTACCTCTTTCGCCTCCACTGTCATTAACCTCTTCATACATGGTCTCCGCGGGGTCCTCATGTTTTGTACGTGACCGTCCTCCTGTATATTAGACACTGTGTTTTCGAAGGTTAACCGAGGTCTCTCCTTATCTCTCTGACCACTCACCTTTGCTTCATATATATTTTTTACCATTCATTCATCACTCATTCTATCGACGTGCCCAAACCACCTGAGCACGTTCTTCTTCATTCTTACCGTGACATCCTCGCTAGTACCTACCATTCTGTGTATCTATTTGTTGCGGATTCAGTGAAATTGACTCTGCATATCTTCTGAAGAGATGTCATCTCCACAGCATTCATCTTTCTTTCATTCTTCTTTTGCAATACCCACGTTTCATTGCCATATAACAGCGTCGGCACCAGAACGGCATTTTGTAAAGCAAAAAGTGCAGCGACGCTGACGTTTTCACTTGTTCTAATAAATTTCCATTCACAAATCTTGCATTACGTCATTTCCTCGTCTCTTTCAAACACCATGTACTGTTACGACGTTATTAAATACCTACATATGTAAATTATGCGTAAACCAAATACGAATATCTCAAAACTTAATATATCTAATTTATTTTTTTTTTTTTGGTCCCTTTATGAAAATCAAAATCATAATATTCTTTATTCAAATAGGCTATTGCAAGCTCTTTCGAATCGTCAATTAACATAAGTGTCAGTATTGTCAGTCGGAGAATAGGCTATATATTACTCGTCTTGATGTAATCCATTGTACTTATTTTAATTGTGTATTTATATTTTTTACTATGTTTTCCTCTATGTTCATAGATTTTTGAAGTAGAATAGTTACTTATATACGAGCTAGCTTACAACTATATAATATACAAACAAAGTCTGAAACTTAATAACTCACCTCAATGTGCTTAGGATGTGAAAGCACTGCAAAACATTTATGGAAAAAATGTAATTTAAACACGGGACCATATTGTTTTCGAAAACGGCTAAGTATAGGTAGATATTCTGTAAAAAAAAATATTATTTAATTGCTAAAAATTTTATTATAATAAGAAGGATATTGAAGGGTAAATTTTCCACATATTTTATGTTGATTTATAAACAAGACAGTTTAAACAGACCGAAAAAAATATTTAAACGTTAGCATTTTTCCTTGTGGAAGTCGAATTCAAAAATTTATCTCCAGACTGACCTTATTTATCTACATTCAGATATTTGTAAAATATGTTACGCTAACGTTAGTTTATATTATATTTTCAAAAAAATTCTGCTAAGAAACAAATATGAAATGATGAATGATGAACGAAATGAGAGCCAAGTTCTGTATTGAATAATGTATTGTTCTCGATACCAATAAATTAATCGAGTTCTCCATGGGTGCCAAGTTTTGTGTATACTCGAGATGTAATTCCACCTTACACTTAATACCCACAAAGTAGAGTCAAATCATAAGTACTATTTGACAGTATGTATTGCATTTATATTACATCGTTAATATCTGGTTTATAGTTAAGAAAATGCCACTTTATTTATATAGATCCCTTAGGATTTGCTATCGAATCACATTTTATTGGATTTTTCGATATTTATCGAACAATATTTGATAAGAAGATTTTGGAATCTCAACGTATTTTCATAAATAATTAACAAAAAGCTCACCTGATGGCTTCGCAATGAAAGAGTAAGCATTACCCAGTATAGGTAGCGGCCTCGGACCAGGGATATCAAATCTTATGCGATCAATCAAAAAATAAATCCATGAAGTCAAAATACTCAAAATAACCAATGATAAAATAACTAATACAATCATATTGAGTTTTTATTTTAATGTCTGAAAATTGTATGCTGTCGTATACTGCAACTTATATATAAATAAACTGTAAGATGTAACGTCCCACCCGCAACGACGGGTATATGTGACTGCTCGCAATACATTCAGATCTCTTTATAAATTACATGACGTGTGTATTTCAACTACGTACATCTTCAGGTGTAATAAATTTTTTATGTAAACATATTATAATATTATAGTACACATAAATATTTAGTTGATTGAGTCGCTCTCTAAGAGTTGACAATTGACTGTCAGAAAGTCCGCTGAAATTGTCTTATTGAACATACAGATATGCATACATAGGCAAGGCTCTAGAGGCTAAATGTTCTTCTTTGGAAAATCATTTTAGCTAGGGATGAATTTCCCAATGAATTTTGAGTAAAATAAATGCAAAAAAAACAGTTATCGTCTCCTAATTGTGTTCTTAATTTGCCAATGTATCATTATCAATATAACAAAATGTAATTACTTTCAAGTATAAGAAGAAACGTTTGCCAACAATTGTATATTCGCTCATACAAGCGAAAAAATTAACTCCATGTTGCAACAGGTAATGTGTCCAAAACTTTGCTGTTTCTAATTTTTTTTATGTAAATTGAAATATTTGAAAGATCTCCCCATCTTTCGAAATGGGCTATCAATCCCAGTTTAACCCTACTCAGATTCAAATCAATTGACGATTTTTTTTAAATATCGATTGAATTATCGATTTACAAGTAGATATTGTAAAATACACAATTAAAATATATTAAAGCTATCTATTATATCAAATAGTTTACATTTGTTTTTTATCCTTTAGGTGGTTAGTATTACTTTCTAAATATGTTAAATCCATTCCAACATTCATCCAACATTCTGCCTCTAAAGTATTTTTATTATTTTAATTACTTATTTCAAATATAATAGCTTTTTTTGAATACGATGCCTTTCTTTTTATCTAGGTATGTAGCCCACTGTACCTGCGGTTCGATTTACCTCGGGCATTTAGAAAATGTCACGTCATACACTAATATTAATTTTATCCATTTAAAAACGCGGGGGAAGCCGCAGGCAGTAGTACATTATCTAGGCATCGTAGATTTTTTTTTTAGCCTAAATTAGATATTACTAAAAAGCATCAGTCAAGTGCGAGCTAGACTCGTGCACCGAGGGTTCCATCAATTTTCTCCTTTGTTTGTACTATATTTTTCTGTGCTCCTGCTATGGAACTGGATAATTCCTGCCTGATAGATACAGAAACAACTAAGTGATCCAATAAACGTTCCGTTGTTTACTTTTGAGGTATGAAACTCTAAAATATAAATATTTCCATGTACAAGCAACACAATTTAACAATGCACTTTTTTACCTTTTTGTTAACATTTTTACTATAATTAATAATTATTATCCATAAAAAAAGCCATTATTAGATACCAAATAGTAAAATCTTTAATTATACCCATAATCACCTTTACAATTATTGTTTAACACAAATGAATTTCGGTTTACGTAATATATTTTAATATCTCATTGAATATTTATTGCTTCATAGCTTCAATAGTTATTTTTTTAGCTTCACACAATAGCAGGGTACGCTGAGATTGCTTAGTGTCCAGACACTCCTTTGCACCCGAATTCGAGACATTATGTATTTAGTGGCAGAATTCAACGCTGCACGTATATGCACTCATTCTGTTCTGTTACTCTACGATAGTCAGTGTTTATTTAATCATTAGTACTTTTTCACAAATTTATGTATTTATAAAAATTTAAATATATTATAATTATTCTAAATTCCATTTTAAAGGTTTGGTGAAGTGGATGTATGCTTTTTAGGTTTGTTATCTTTAAAATAATAAGTAATAAAAAAGGAAAATATTTTTTTTCCATAAAAAAGGATGACCCAGTAAAAGTGACTTATCACCTGAACCCTACTGATAAGTTTCATCCCTGTAGTTACTTGGTACAGGTCCGTTTTACATCCGGTCACCGGACGTTATTTCACGACCGGAAAATCAGCAATCTCCTCTCCCTGCTATTTTTTGTTACATAACGTTGCTAACATATGTTGCCAACGGTCACGTGAGATTAGCTCTGTATGTTTCAATTTCAATTTTAAGGTTTTTATACTATTATCATCATTGTTCACCAGCTCGCTACCAGTGAAACCGTTGTCTGCTGTTGATGCTAATACTATACAGCAGGCAACGTTGCTTCACGTTTAAAGTCCATATAGCTGGGTTGGTTCAACACTCTCGCAAGAACTCGAGATTTCGCGTGATGACATAGGGGCATCAACACCGCATTTTGTTATACCAGAGCGGGTAAATGACACAACAGAACAATTTTTCCTTTCTCTCTTCCTACATCTCTTCTAATTTTCTAATTTCTAATGTCGAATCGATGTTATGAGATAAAATTATATTTTGCTATAAAAAATAAAAACATTATAAATTCCAAATATTTACATAATTCTCCAAAATGTTCCCGTTTTGCGACAATATTTTACAATATCACCTGTTCAAGTACAAACATGGTGCCTAACACAAATTTACGATGATATTACACACGACGCAAGGTAAGCTCGCTCATGAAATATGAAGAAAGCGGCAAAACGCCATGAGGAACGGACAAATTTTATTGCCTTATAAATAACTCTAAGCGTAAATCAGTACAAGCACTTCTTTCTACACATTGCTACTTTGCACATGATTTATTTATACGATATTCCCAAAATATAAAGGTATAATACCATCCAGTTAAGTTCTTGAGACATGGAAGGTAGAATTTATGATAGTTGACGCAGCTGTGATGCGTCAGGATTCAAACCGCAACATATAGCAGTTTTGGCAGATTGTGAAGAACGGAATACTCTTTCACAGGGCTCTTTCAGCGTAATTCAAAAAGTTTAGTAACAAATTAGGTTACTTGAGTGATACTTTGTATAATTTTAATTCCATGTAAATTTTGCAAAAAAAATATTTATAATATTTTAGTTCACTCTGTAAATCTAATGAAATAAATTAATAACACAAAACTTTTTTTAGTATTGTTAAGTGGTCTTAAACTACTTTTTTCGAAAATGCTTTTGTGAAATACGAGAGAGCAGTAAGTGAATAACATGATTTTCTATTGGCTCATTTATTTACCTAAATTACGGGACCACACTTATATAAAAATTTTCATAACACTGTAAATTTTGTACTTTGTTTTCAGCAGAACATACCATTTTGAAATGTGTATATTCAATTCAAGAGTGCTTGTAATGGCCTAATTGAAATTTTTCTTCATATTCATACAAAATATTGTTGGTAGTTGGTACTAAAATAAACAAATGTATCGGTCTATCTAATTACATATATACATAGGTGGTTTTTTATAATTTTGTTGGAAGAAGGAGTTTTACATTTTATATTTTTTTAAGCATAACTTGCATTAGTCTCGATTACGGTTTATCATTTTTTGAAATAGGGTAAAAATATTTTTATACATCAACTTAATGCCTATATGAGTAATTAAAAAAATGAATCCTTAAAGAGATGCTAACAACAAAAAAGGCATTTCAACGAGGCTCGATAATAAGCTATAGCTTATTATTGGCTAGAGAATTTTAATTTGGGTTTGAGTCCCGCTACACAGTTTTAGTTTTATCGTAAGTGACCTAGAAATATCGATAGAATTTTATTTAATTATCGCTACATCATTATACACATATATAAAATTATATTTACAATATATAACATGTTTAAATCACATTATTTTTGCCAAAAACAAGAATTGCAATCGACATTTTCAACTGGTACCATATATATACCCAATAACGTCTCACACCCGTTGTGTCGTAGCTCCCGGGCAAAATTAAACTTTTTGCACTGATGTGGAACTTCTCTTGTGTTCAGCTTTATGTTTTACTACCATTCTATTTAGCTTTCAAACAAAGCTGTGCCATGAACTAACTGGTGAATGTTTTCTACTTTAATAAATTTAAATATTTTTTAAGTTTTAAAATGTGATAGTGGCTTAGGTGTTGTTTTAGGGGAATATATTTTTTTTAGTTACGCGGCGATTTTTGGTGAAAAATATACGAAATGTCTTAACATTCAATCAATGTAGTGAACCCAGCTAGGGTTTCAATGGGAGTGTGATATCAATTTGCCATTTTTCAATTGCTATTTCTAACAGGGTTCAGAGGGTTGATGAGAATGGTAACACAAGGGTATATTCTTGGTTCTTTTTAGGTGCACGCTGTATCCCGCACATAGCAGGGTAGGCGGCAGAGGGAACCATAGGCAGAAGAAATCTAGTGTTAAGATACTCCGTTCCCCGCTTACCGCGTTTCGAGGCATTGCGTGTTGAGTGGCGGAACTCAACGCCGCGCTTTTTCTTGTTGTCAGAGCGAAAAAAATGATATTCTCTCGAAAATAATACATTGGTTGAACCAACTAATAACTTACTATTGAATAGTAGGAAAAATAAATGTGTCATTTAGAACACCTAGCACGAAAATTGTTAAAAACACAGTCCACATGTGAATAGAAATGTTAAAAATCATTTAAGAGTAAATGGCGAAGCCGGAGATCCTAAAAAAAATCGATTATTGACTGACGTACAAACGACTTGCCTTGTTTACTTTACCTACTTTCATAGCACTATTTATTATGGCATTATACTTTTATTTTTATATTAACATATTAACATATTGACAGTTGCATCACAATACATTTTTGTAAATGTAATGTATGCTAAGAAAAAAAATTAATGATTTTAGAAACATCGGTGATTTTCACAATATTTATACTTGAAATGGACTTAAACTTACAGCGCCTGTAACTCAATGGCATCGAATCCGCAAGTCTTTCATGGGACAGTGTGTACGCTTTTACAATAGGATCTCAGAAAACATCCGAGATTGTTCTACATCACATTTAGGAAATTGTGTATTAAAGGTTCTTACCTAATTAATGCTTTTATAAATGATAACACACCTTGGAAATAAAATGCTCGATAGTCTATTTCAAAGGTTTCATTATCAATATTGAATAATAGTTTAATGTATAATTAACAATTAAAAAGAAAAAGGAAAACGTCCCAATGAGTTTCTTGCGCCGGTTCTTCTCAAGTCTGAGGCATTAATTTTAGTGAAACGGTGGAGAAGTGTATGACGTTTAAAAACTAATGTTTTAGAATAAAATTATTTTGACTCAAGGTGACTTTGAATTTTTATTTGTTAAAACTTCATGTACGTAATATGTATAATACAAATAATTTAATTTAGTTCGTATCAACGTTTTACAAAGGATTACGTTTATTTCAAAGGTATTTCAAATCCTCTATTGTATAATTTAAGTACTCTACAATGAAACAATTCTATTCGAGCGTATTATTATGAATTGGTAAAATGTCACCAGTGGTTCCGTATTCACAGTTCACACTCATATCTATTACCGTACATTTCCCCTTACTGTTTCAGACATTTGCAAGGCATTGTACTTTGTGATTAAAGGGAGACGTTTTAATATCGACTTTACCTCTCAAATAATAAGGTCCATGAGAGGTTTATTTAGGGTCAAATTAAAGAGTTCTGTATGCAGTGTTTCTCTTATGAAAGTCGCTGACAAGTCAGCACATTGTGGAGTCTTGAGTGACGCGATGTCGGAGCAACATTGTATTTTGATGACCTATAAACGCGGTAAAGCGGAAAACTTATGCTGGATTGTATAAGAGAATATGGAAGTTCTCATTTATAAATAAAAAATGAAGATACATTTTAATTACCTTTTATGCTTAGCATTTCCAAGTGAACTGCGCTTTGTAAAATATATTTTTTATTTATAACATAAAGTACTGTCTGTATACATATTTTACATTTCAATTTATAGCGGTAGCTTATAGTAAATTTATGGTAAGGTTGAAGCCTACGCACCGTTGAAAACCTATTCAACGAGACGAGGCGCTATTCTTGGCAGTAGGAAAAAGGACGCACTTCTATCTAGACGACTTTGTGAAGTGCTCTCGGCAAGTCTTGAAGCACGCTTTGACTGTATCTAAATTCAATTAAATTAAAATAATAATACAGCGAAGGCATTTTGCATATTTGCTAAGTTAAATATTTTGACTAAAAATTTTACTGCCTATTTACATGTAAATGTACATAATAAAATGTTTTACATAGTATATAAAAATATTTGTAAATAGGACAAATAATAGAAAATACTTATATAGAATCTGTATTCTATATACAAGTTTATTTTCGATATCTACCTTGCGACAGTATGAAGACAAGCTAGATTGTATCTACTTTATAAAACTACAGCATAAGGAAGGCCAATCACGTTACGTTTCAATGTCTCCAATAATAAAGATGTTGATGAAACTTATACATTTTTGCCTTAAACGTGTGTTGTTCTTCGTTGTTTATGTGAATTTTGCACAATAATTAAATATAAAATATTTATAAATAATTAATAAATCAATCGTTGTGTTTAATTTAAAATTTTCCCCTTTAAAAACCTGCTAATTCTTGAGTTAACAATGCAATTGGAATAGCAAAAACATAAATAAGCTCCGTTTGTCCAAGCCCTCTGGCAAATGCGAAGCTCAGGCCCTTTTTAATCCACCTGATCGTGTTTTACGATCGTCAACTTTTACGTATAAAAAGTTTTGACACTCAAGCTGCTGTAATAAACATCAACGGGGGTAAATACTTGTTTTTATGTGCTCTGTTATTGTTTAACCTTTAGGGTTCGCTTAGAGAAATTCTAACATATTGCATCCAACGAATGATCGCCAATTTTATGAAATAATTCTTTTGTATGTTAAATAAAGTTGGTTTACAGTTTTGTCTGTCTGAATTAAATTAGATATATGAGACACTTAGATAAACTTTCTACAAAGGTAAATCTATTTTTAAAATGTTTCTATATTTTTAGGGATCCGCACTTCAAAGGAATTTTTCCTTAGGTTTTATTTTTATAGAACCCATAAAAGATCCCGTTGTTCTCTATCTGTCCATTTAAAAAGGCCATTTTTCAAAAGATCTCGTAGAGGTATCAAACTTAAAATTATATTAAATAACCAGGTTCATAGTCTCTTGTAGTACAGAATAAATCAATCTTCAAAGTCAACACAATATGAGCGTTCGTTCATAGTTTTTGCCGCAAATTGTATGAAAATTACAGATCAAGTTATGCGATATGGCTGTATTGCTAGAATTAAATGTAATACATAATTTATAAAAAAATGCCTAGATTTGAAAACAAAGAAATTGTCTTATTTTTATTAAAAAGCTATTAGGCGTGTATTGATTTTTCCCTGTCAGGTGATTTAGATCGCTGCTTGGTAATTCGTTTGCTGACGGACAACCAATATAAATCAATGTTGGACCCCCGCTAACCGGACATTTATCTCGGCTCAACGGTAAAAAACTTTACGAAAGGGCTGAAATGTATGCTCGATCGCTTCGTTCGGTATATTTATTTACTTTGTCTTTATATCTGAAACTTTATTTATCAAGCTATTTGAGGAATCTTAATCAAATATATTGCTTGGAATATATATAGATAGATATAGAAATATATATCATTTGTACTTGTATACATAATAGAATATACATAAAGATAATTGTTATATACATAAATAAAATATTTTAAGTATATACTACTACTTTAAATACTTATAGGTTTTTAGCCAAACTAACTAGGCTACTATTAGAAAGTACCACAGATATGTAGGTATACAAAGTAGAGTCAAGTTATATTTTTTTGGATTAAAACCGATTAAAATTATGTAAAAAAATGTATGAAATATATCAAATTCAACATTTAGTTAAATAAAGGAAAAAAGATTGCGACATCGAGTATAATATTCATGGAAAGGCATAATTTAATTTCAGCAGACAGGTCGGACGAGCTCGCAAGAGATTAGACTCTTGTCTCGAAAAATGTGTAATGAAGGAAAATTGCAACCGAAATTTAAAAAATTATGAACTTACAAGGATTTGCCGCATTAATATAGATAATACAGTATCATGTTTAAATTTTATGGAAAAGGAATCAATAAAACAAAATTTTGCAGGTATCAAAATGTCTACCAAATAATCTGTGACTGTGGCTAGACTAGAACTAGACTAGAAAAATATTAAAAGTATTTTACGTTTTTAATTGTTTCAAAATGTTATTCCACACTAAGCATAGAAAAATCTATTTCTAGTAATCTTATTTTAAAACGTAGAAAATTTAAACAGCATAATTTGAATCCACGCCATTTGGAAATTGTTCAAGTGCTCTGACTTTCTCATCAATGTACGTCAAAATTCTTGTGCGCTTATTACAACTTATTAAGTATGCGTGGTATGAGAGGGACCTAGTCTCTGGCAACATAGCGGTGTTTGTATATTGTTAACATTTCTGTAGGGATTTTTTTTGTTACCCAAAGATCATTATTCAGAATGATCATTTGGCAAGAGAGAATGCTATTCATTAAATATTTTAAACTGTTTGAAAGTTATTCCTTACGACAGAAAAATATTTATTTTAGAAAACGTTTATTAGAGAGCGTAGCGGGATTTGAACCTACAAGAATCGCGGGTGGGCTTAGCGGTCAGAGCGCTTGGATAGATTTATAGAGGCGCAAGTCCAAACATTTGCGCTACATTTAAACAATTTAATACATTTTCTAAGCAAATAACATATTATATTTATTACTAAGTTTAATAAGTACATTTCAGAACATAATTGTTCTTAATAAGTACACAAAGTATTAAATAATCATAAATCATCGCTGAAATCTGTACGTACTATTAATTTTATTTCACAATAATCTTTAAATGTTGCAACATGTTAAGTATCCAAGCACTACACATATTGAAATAAATACTGCAACATTGTAATAACTCCGTGTTTCAAAGATTTAAAAACGGCGAAAATAAAACTTGTACTGACCATTTTACTGTTTTCGATGTCGTGACATTTACAAGTTAACGTAATAAACTTGTTTTTGAGTCTTCCGGTAATTGTCAATTTACATTAAGTTTCAGTCAGATCTTCTTGAGTTTAACGAATTTGATTCTCTCAATTGTTTTGATTCGATTAAGAATATTTGATTTTCCGTTCATATTACAGACCTGACACATTTCATTTCCAAATATTGAGGACAGAATTAAAAAAAAAAAAGACGTGCAGTAAACATAATATTATAATTAATAATATACGCCGAAAACATCAAGAATACAGTAAAGATTAAAAATAAAGAATAATTTATTAAATAATATTTTTAAAAGAAGCCAACTTTCGTATCTAATTATAATATTTTTCTTCACAAGCCCAATTATATAGAGGCTATTTTGTATGCAACAACATTCTTTACACGTTCAAATTAATTATCTTTCTCCGGCCAGGTGTGCGGGAAATTTCATCCATACATTTTATCAAGCACGTGGGAATTGTTCAAAATTAAGATAATTATTTATGCTTTTCAAATGGACATTTTTGTATGATTTAGTTATCAATAAATTGATAGTAACTCATTTACAATATTTAATTGTACATATAACTTTACTCATTATTAAACTTTATTTATTATATTTAAGAATAGATGTCAGTGAATTTTCGTCACGGTGAATTAATTAAGATATATCACACACATCTTGAATCCACTGTGTTCGTAAATTTTCTTAAGGCATACGATGTCAGATACTCGTAACTGAACGTATGGAGCAAGCGTTTGTGTGTGCGTTGCGTTGTGTTTTTCAAGGACATTTAATTTTAATTATACAATTACATCTACACATTTTATTTATTTCGAAATAATATGCAATTCTCAATTTATCTCTTATTCTTCTCATTACCGTTCCTCGACAAAGTAATAAAATGAAACATTGTAAAGTATAAATAATTGCTACGACCGGTCTCTCTCTCTCTATATTGTATTTGTTTGTGACAATGTTTAATATCAATCTCAGTGGCCTCCATTATATTCAGACGCAAGCGCCGCGGGCGCCGTTTTAATTTTCCGCCATCCTTAAAATTTATTCCTTTTGAAGGGATACGTTTATGATTTTAATTTTTACGCTGTTCACTGCCGGTTATTTGCTGGCTCGTGTACCTAATTGAATGAATATTGCATATATTCTGATTTTTATGCTGCTTCCCGCTTGCGAGTGGATAGAAATTTTTCACATGGTTTAATCTAACGTCCAGTGCTTGCAGCTTCTAAGCTAGAAAATGTCGATTCTTATGAAATAAATTTTAATATTAATATAATATACGTAATAGGCCACTCTACGATAGCCTCTCTTTATAAATATTATAATAGAAGTAATCACACCACCGTAGCGCAGTGGGACGGTAGCTTACTATAACTGCAATGGTTGTAGGATCAATTCCTATTCAGAGACATGAATTGTCTTTATTTCTTGAGTATGTTGACACTTAGTTCTGTCTGCCTCTCTCTGTCTGTCTGTTCTGCTATACAAAAGCAGAAAAGAACAGTAATATTTAGGTATATATACTTCTTTACTATATTATATTACGAATTATTTAAACGTACAATTTAATAGCTCAGAGTTCACATCGTTTAAGTCTTTCTTATATTTAATTATGATGGAACATTACATCATAAATTATTGCACATACATTTTTTTTTTCAATTTTTCATGTACAGAATTGAGTTTTCTACTCTATTTTTATATGATATAGATATAGCAAAATATTCTTAAATTTTAAATTTAAATTACTAATTCAACAAATAATTAGCTAATAATAACTAATATATAACTTTCATAGTCAACAAAAGGGCCTTTATTTTGAACTATTTGGTACTTGTTATTTATATTTAATATTGTTTCGCTCCATTTCAGAGTCAATACAAACTTTAAGTTGGTACCGATACGGTAGTCATATAAAACTGTGTCAATATTGGGGTTAGTTAAGATTTCTAAAGGCAAATAGATGTTTTATTGTATTTGTTGCAAAACTTTTATTAGGGTTCCGTACCTTAAAAGGGAAAACGGAACCCTTACTTCCCTTAGAGCAAAGAAAAAATCAATCAAAAGATAGGTTTGCTTCGTTTTTGCTGTTTTTGGTATGTAATTCGTAATGTAATCAAACCTGTGTATAACTTAACTGTAACCTAGAAATACGTTTTTTTCTAAGAAACTAGAACTAACAACACATATAAAGGAAGCAAATTAAAAATGGTATATATATATATATATATATATATATATATATATATATATATATATATATATATATATATATATATATATATATATATATATATATATATATATATATATATATATATATATATATATAAAATTTCGTAGTTAAAGTTCGTAGTAAAATAATGACATATCGATATATACAAAATCACCAAAATTAACTGACTAAAACCTCCACTTCTATCATCAAAATGCATATATAACTTTTTATTTTATTTATTTATATCTCAAAGATAACAAATACAAAAAATATACGGCTTCTCCACCAAACCATAGTAATGGTTTACCAACACTCCAACGTGACACGATCCCGGTCAAGGTGCAAGCTTCCACGCAATTGCAATTACATTACAACCAATCTGTTACAAAAGTAAAAACAAAAAAAAAAATTATTACAAATAAATAACAAAATAATTAACAATTCGTTATATTTTAATCAATTCCTCCGCACTAAAAAAATACTTAAACAATAAGAATTGTTATTCACTATGGGAATAGTTGTAAATGATTTATTAAATTTATCTTTTGTTACATAAAACAGATTGAGCGGGAAAGAATCATATATTATTTTTAAATTCGGAACAATATGGCGGACAGCAGGTTGCCATAAATCTAAAGAGGTCGTAATGCGCGAATACACGGACTGAATCCTTTATGAAGGGTACAATTTTGGATTGTATTTGTTTTCGTATCATAAAATGTATCGAATTTGATCTTTTCTTACATCTGAATGTTATAGTTTTTGTTTTTATATAAATAAAATATTATGGTCATTCTTTGCTTTTTCACGTTTTCCTTAGGGAATTGATATTTTAGGAGTTTTTACCAATATTTATAGGTTATTTTAAGAACACAAATTGGAATAATAATATTGGAATATAAAATTCTAAGTAACAATTAATGAAAAATTATCAGTTTCGTACATTTCTTATACGAGTTCCATGTTTTTTTTTAAATAGAAAACACTAAAATAATAATTTATATTGCGTAAAAAATATTATTCCAGATTATATATATCAGGAATATAATATATACATATGCTAAGTACATATATATATATATATATATATATATATATATATATATATATATATATATATATATATATATATATATATATATATATATATATATATATATATATATATATATTACATATAATTACCTAATATTAATCATTACACTAATAATGGTTAAGCTGGTAACTTACTATATGTTAACAGTGCAAACGCATTACTGCATCATTAAATGAAACGACGAACGCAGTCGGTAGCGAGAAATGGAGTTGTATAGCAATATAGCTGAATGTTATGGCTCTTGAGATGTTTAAAAGGCTATTTAGAGCTTTTCTTACTTGGCACCATATTGTAAAGGTTCTACTCTACAGCGTCCAGATTGGCATGGGTGTATCAATAAATATTTTTTATTTTTATTATAAATATAATATAATATTTCCTAGCAAAACGATCGCGGCTTCTCTCGCTTGTATTACATAATTATTTATTTAGTTCAGTTTACATCATTGTGTATTAATAAAAATCATAAACACATACATATAGGGGAACACGGGGGAATCAGAGCCACGGGGTAATACGAACCACTTTAGTTTACGTGTATCTGAACAGGTTAGATCGTGTTTTCTTATTAGAAAACATAGAAGGACGCGGGAGAGGTACGTGTGACTCGACGTATCGCGAGTTTGTTAGTTCTTGTAATGCAAACGGACCGCACTCTATTTTCATCGAATTGATTTAATTTTTTACGATTTTCCAGGACAAATATGGAGTATTAAAACTGTTTTATGATAAGTATTTACTATTCTTAATTGTAGATTTATCATTATAAAATAACGTAGAAATATCCAATAACGTAAAAGACTTACTATATTTTGATAATTATGTGAAAACTTAAAAATGAGCATTTGGGGTAGTTGGAGTCAATTGGCTCTCAATTCAGATGCCTCGAAAACGTGACAGAATTACGTTGAAGTCTCATTGGAGTCTGTATGCACAAGACCGTGCTATCAAGAGAGTTAATAATGAAGGAATTCTTAGATTTAAGATTTCGTATAGTAATTCGCAAAAAAGATATGGCAAATTAGAATTATCATATCTTAATCTCGGAAGAAAAGTATTTGAGGGATTTGACATGAAAGAAAATAGAGAACCAAAAGGAAAAGGTAAAAGTTATAGAAGCAAAGAAAAAAGCACTAAACAACCAAATGAAAAAGCTAAAAAAATCCTATTTAAAGACCATACCAGCTCAAAAGATGAATGAGTTAATATCCAGAATATATGCGATGACGATGCCGACATGTGCATGATTTGTTGTGAATGTGGAAAATCTAACGAAATGTGGTATAGATACAGGAACCTGTGGTGAGTGGGCACACGCTCAATGTTCAGGAAATTATGCCGCCAAAGTTTAGTGATTTTTGTACCAAGCAATTAGTAATCATTTATTTGTATTATAAGACTGATTTTGCATGTTCCTAAATATAATATAACTACGTTTGATTCACAAATTATAAGCACATGTTAAAAATATTATAGGTATATAATTTTTGTTAAATATTCTAGTCCTGGTTACCATTGTCTCGGTGGATCTCATTACCCTTATCGCTAGTTCTAATTACCTCATACTCTTGGGCAATGGGAGCCAATGACACTTTTATTACAAATGAATATAAATATTTTATTTATTTGTTTTTTTAAATTCTGTCATAATAACATAAACGTGATTAGTGATACTGTAAAAAACGATGTTTTTCAAAAGATATAGGGAGTTTTTTTTTAAGTGGCGTCAATTCCCTGAGTTCCCCTATATGATCACTTTGTACAATTTTATATTTGTTACAATATTACCTTACACTTAAATGTATTTTCTTTTCTCAGATTAGCACAATATTAAACACAATATCTACATCACACAATTTGAATTTATATTCCAAATCCACTCTAGCATAATTATTGTAAAATACCCAATTGTTTTATTTGGTTGCGACAAATGCTCGCTACTTTAAATGTTGCCAATATTTAAAATAATATTAATATTTTAAACAACAAAATTATAATTTCAAAAACAAATATTATAAATATATGGATAAATTGAATAGAAAGATAACTAATTTATTCGAGTAAAATAATATATACCATTATATTCACATACGAGTATATAGGTAGACAGTAAATATGGTAAGAAATGTCGTCCGTCGCATCGTCAAAACGAGAGTCACTAGATTAATTTAAAAGCATCAAACCTATTTTCTTCTAACTTTATATACATTTATAAAAAAAAAAAAAACTGATAGACATTTTAGCTAAGCCCAACAAAAGGAGCTTAAGATCGTGATCATTAATGAGAAGTGATTCTGATCAGATCAAGCGATAACAAAGTGCTGCAAAGTCGCGCGCCGCGTCGCCTCCGAACGTTTTAATTTTCCGCTAGCCCACAGATTTATATGTTTTCAGTTTGCCCGTCAATTTTCACGATTTTTAATTTAAACGCTACGTTGAACCCAAAAAAGGCAGTCGCTTGAATTTTTATTCTACCTTCCCGTTTTACGAATGGTTAATTAAAGTAAAATGCACTTTTAAGATAAAGTACTGAGTAAGAGTAAATGTAAATAATAGTAAAGTAATGATAATTATAATCACCTTTTTTAACTTTTACTTACCTGAATATAATCTATTATTAATATATTTATATTAATATAATCTATTACTTATCTGAATATAATTTACAAAATTATTTATTATTACGAGATACAAGATCTAAATACAGAAGATACAGAAGATTTCATATAAAAGGTGACAGAACATTACTTACGAAAGTAACTACTACGAAAATAAGTACTTTTGCTGTGGAATAATTATATAATAAGAAATATCCAAGTCTATATTATTCATATACACATATAAATATAATATAAATATAACTGACCACTGTCAGTACATAAATTAAATCAACTATTATTCTGGCATCTCTCAGTGTAAAAGAACACGAGCAATGATTTTTTAAATTATTTTCTGTTTGTCGCGTTAAACGTTAATTAAGCGTTTGTTTAATATCAGTCGATTATATAAAAAAGTATATAAATAAATAAGAAAGTTATATATATTGAAATTATTTTATACGAAGAAACTGCTACAAAATAACTGTTACACTGAAGAGGCTGAAACATCAAATTAACTCTCCCACATAGACATAGTTGCGGTATCAGGTAATAGGAAGAAAGTTTGACGGAGAGACACCATCTAAATAATAACATTAAAAAGTAGCAAGAAAAATAAAAATATCAAAATTAAAAACACATACGTACAAATATTTATTTATTTAATATTGTTGTATTTATATGTTATTGTATCATTGTTTACAATGGAAATTGTTAATTACTATTTATTTTATTTAAAGTCTCTTACAAAGTTTCCCTTTATATTAGAGGGCACAATAAATTATACTATCTTATATAGGATAGTTAATAGTTTTTTCAATAGCCTGAGATCATTTGGACTCAACGATAGATAATTGAGTCTATTTCCTGTTCTCCCCAACCCTTAAATTGTAAAGGTTCGATTCACTTGTCTACCCTTTTCCCTTCTACGTGTTACTGTATAACTTCTTCAGCGAAAATAACCTAAAGCCATTGAATCTTATCACGTAATTTATAACCCAGCGTACTCGATTTTCAGATTTTATTACAAGTTTTAGTTTAAATTCGCTTTAAGATTTTGAAATGCGGTTCTAATTTTTAAATATAAAAAATGTTCAATCGACTTGACTGTACTAATAAATTTCTATTCACGTATTCTTCAGCTTAGAGCAAGGATTTTTTTATCCAGCTTACTTGTTGTGAGAAAAAATCTTAATGTTGTGCTTTATCTGACCAGATCTGTGATTTCCTATATTCATTACATAGTCCGTTCACTCCGCTCTCCACTTTCTTGCGGAATTGCGGACACTGCGACTGACAACCAGAAGATGGAAATGAAAATAAATCGTTCTTCGAGTGGAACCATACTCATCGTGCTCACGTTCACATCGTGTTAATGTAAACGTTCGTCTAAGTCTACGTTCAAACTCCCCAGCAGGGGTCCTCCCCGTATGATTACTCCGCGCATCCAGGGGCAAGAGGTGGAGGAACGGGCCCAGATGAGGTATCTGCGTCTAACCTTAGGGTGAACGGTCAGATGTTTTATCTCTTTTAATCATTTCAGTAAATTGTATTATACATGACATTTTTTGATGGTATCATGACTTCTTCATAAAATTTAAATTACATGCATTTACGAATTTCATGAAGCAATTTTATTTAGCTTTTATAATCGTCTAAATCATTTTTAATATGGCTTTTACCAATTTTACTTTTATGTATGTATCTATGAATGTATATGAAACATCAACTTTGTAGCTTCGGCGGTGCAAGAAACAGGCTCTAAAGGGGATTCGGGAAAATTGCAAACATAAAGTTTCTAATCGACGGATCTTTTATTCCCTAGCTCTCGAGATACAGCCCATTAGCTTTGTAATGGGGGTTGCTTAAAATTTATTTTATCATCTTTTGGCACGTGACGTCTGTTTAAGTAGTCTTAGAAGACAGATGTTTGACATTTAATTAATGTTGTACTTTATATAGAAAACAACGATTTGTAGGGGTTGTAACTTGTATTATTATTAAGGACACTTTAATACGAATTATTAATTATAATTATGTTTATGTAATTGCAATTCATTACTATTACAGTTCAACAAAACATTTTTTTTGTTTAATTGTATACTTTTAATCTGAATAATTATGAATAAAAATGAAAAAAAATAATAGCGTAGCATTTTACAAAAAAAGGCTATTATGTCAAACGCATCAATAGTTTCATGAATGTAATCTAGGCAGAATATATGAGCAGTTCTGGTTCAATAAGTTAATAATTTCTCTTTAAAATAAATATACGACATAACGTAATTAACGCTACATTAGTGCATTGTGTGCTTTTTTGTGCTATTTTTCATAGAACAATAACAATTTTCCTACACAACACAGTTTTGTTCAATTTTATCGCTCTTATATCTCTTTGTATGACATTTTTCCTATAACATTATCCAATACATTTGCCGAATAGGTATCCACGATTTATTACGTCTCTCTCGGCGGGGCGTAGACTGCAATGCATTGCAAGCGTTAGAACGGCTACCGTTTCAGAACAAAACAAGTGGAATGACCACAAATGTCAATGTAGATAGCGTACCTCTCTTACCCACGTTGGTTTTTATAAATGCTTATATCATCTAAAATGCAAAATATTTAAAAATAATACATATTTTTTATTGTAGTTTAGTTATAGTAGTAACCGTTCTTCTAAATTATAACTAACGAAACCTTCTTACGATTAATAATTTTGAACTTTACATTTTCGTCAATTATTTAATATCATAAAGAAATGAATTCTTCATTCACTATATAACTGCCTTGGTGACTAAAAAGTCTACATCGCCAGACCCTATATAACCCCGTTATCAGACTTAAAATCTGTTTTTCAATGAAATAGAAGGGCTTTGGTTGCTGTACAATGTTAATTTAAATGCGTGCGTTCAAATAGCAATTTACCAACAAGCTTTTAATTGTTGCACTTTGTTACGGATAATGAGTGTATACTTTCCAGTGGGTTGCAGCAAATTGCAAGCAATTTTTGAATAGTTCTGTAATTGGTAATTTCATAGTAATACTATAGTAATGGAACCAATATAAATTTGAATTATTTGTAATTAGTTATTTTTATTTAGAAAGGAATTTACTGATGTATAGAAGTTTTTGTAAGTTTTTATATAGTGAGGCAGGCAATTGTGATATAAAAAGCAGTTTTGTAGACTATTAAGATTAAATTACGTTTAGTTAATTTTAAAATAATGTATTTACTTTCCCTTTTCTCCACCTAATTCTCGAGACATGGTGTTTAGTGGCGGAGCTTTAACTAAATAGCTGTTATCTATAACATAAAAAGTGTTGTATATCAGGACAAAATTAATAATGTCCTTTTTTTAATTTAATCCTTATATACAAAATTAATAATATCGTATAGTTACAGCTAATTATTAAAAAAAAAACATCAATCTGCTATATTTTGATGATTTTTAAAGTGTTAATCCACACTAAGGATAGAATTCTTATATATCTTATATCTTTAAGTATTCATCAATCTGCTATTATTTATGCTCATCTTTGAATATGAATCGAACCGACAACTATCTCGTTTACATTCGGACGCTGTGCCACTGCGTCACGTTGGCTTTTATTATATACCTACATATATTTTTATTTATAAGCTATAATTTCAAAAACTTTTGTTTATTATTCTTATATAACCAAGTATATTAAACTCGGCTCCACTTTTAAAAGTCTTAGCAATGAAAACAATAAAGTTGTATAAAAATTAATAACATAACAATTTCTTTAGTACAAGTGAACCGTAAGTAAAATAAAAAAGAAAAAGAACACAAATTAAACTTAAATAAAACTTTATAAAGAAGTACACGTAGAAAAACCAGCCCTGTTCGTAGTGGTGTGTGGAATGAGAGCGACAACAGTTGAAAAGTTGCGTCATAAATCATGCTATGTAGGTACAAGGCACGTCAAAAGTCAATTTAGAAAATGAGTCCTTACTACGTTAGTAATAAATGTTATAATAGGTGAAATTATAAGGATGCTTGAAGACAGGCTCAAGGGAAAGTGTACTGAAGGAACAAAGATAACTCGGGATTGTCGCAAGCCTGTCTGCTAGGAAATTACAACTAGCACAATACAAAGGCTTCAACCTCTTCTGTTTCTATTTAAAGGTCATTTCTTGTCTATTCTGTAATTTACACTACAATTTTTAATCTATTATAAGGTTATATAGCAGGATAAAAAAAGGGAACCTAGTGTTAAGACACTCCGTTCGCCACTGTGCGCCCAATTTTGAGACATTGCGTGCTAAGTGTTGGAACTCTACGCCACGCTTTGTCTTGTTACCAGAGCGAGCAAATGAAATAATTATTCCTCTCCAAGTAGAAATCGAACCCACAATCATCGCGTTTGCAGTCAGACGCTGTGCCACTGAGCGACGACGACTTTTTTAATTATTATTATAAGGTTATATATTTTATTTGATATCTGTTAGACAGTTTGCACTGAATCTGATACAAACGCAACGCTGTCTGGTTCTTCAAATCTATTCACAAAATTATTGGTATCATTAAATTTGGATGCGCGAAAATTAGACGATAGTAAAATTAAGCCATTTTGCTTAAATTTTTATAAATTTTACGATGTTATAAGGCTCAAAATGTTTTAACGTAATTTTCAGAGTGAGTATCTATAAAATCATGGTTAATTTTTGTTCACAAGCAAAATTGGTTCTTAATTACGAGTTTGTGTAGTCGAAGATGCTTTGTTTTGGCATGTTGGTAAGTTTGGAAGGTAGAAAGATATTCTGAACCCCGGCGCAGACGAAATATGAGGATTAAATTCCTGTACTGCACTTAACTAGACTAATTTACGCAGGATGCCTGAGCGTACTCCACTTAACTAAACAAATTGAGAGGCAATGCTTGATATTTAACGCAATATGTTTAGTTTGCACATTAGCCGTGTTTGTGTTAGCATAACAATAGTTTTAATTAGTGTTAACGAGAATGAATAATGATAATTTGTTTTACATTCAATAATGATCGAATGAAATAGTTTTTGTGCGATATTGGAAATTAACTATGCATTAATCTACATCATAAAATCTACTGAATTGGAGAATGCTTGTGAAACAGAGGGAAATAAAATAATTCCTGTTTAAATGATAGATAATGAGAATGTGTTGTGTGTAAATGAAAATATTATATTATCACACTGTATCCGACTTATGTTTTAAATGCGAGATACAGCGTGAAGCCAGGTAAGCATAAGTTTCCGACCTCGCAAAATTGCGTCATGAGTGACGGATTTCCTACGCCACACTTCGTCTTGCTACAAGACACTTTGTCTTGCTAGAACATGCAAGGAAATACAAATAATTTTTGCTTCCTAATATATAAGCATACATATATAATATTTTATATATCTGTAATATATTACGATTATAATAGAATGAATCAAGATTTTTCTAAATATTTACATTGTAATTTACCAAAGCGTGAACGTGAGTGTCACCACACGGAAATTACATTGTTGAGTAAAGTAGATACAAAATTTTTCATCGAGTATATTTGAGAGAAACGAATTACACAAGAGGCCTACGACGACGTGGCGTGAAATTGCCTTCGGATGGAGCCGGGATGCTGCATCTAAGATTATCTCCTTATATTCCTTTAACATTCGAAATGAGAACACATTTATATTAGTCTGTAAATAGCCACTTTGGTATAATGTTATATGGTATATTATTCTTGAAAGTTTACTTTACAGTTGTTTTCGAATAATATTAGAATATCAGATTTATATTACAAATTTAAAGGATATTTGCTTAATTAATAAATATGCATCACACACATATGAATATATATTAAATTAAATAAAATATATAATCTAATATCTAAGCGGTTTTTTTTATAAACATCCATTGTATTAAAAGATCTTACTAAAGTAATTTTAATCATTTGATATTAAATCAGTAGCTCAGGTAGGTATGTAAAAAAAAGTTTTATACCCCAAAATGAGATGAGTGCCTTACCACTTTGACGTAACTTGAACACTCTATATGCCAGTCGTAATATTTTAACAACTTGCCTCTTTCTTATAAATCTGAAAAAGTTATTTTAAGAGGAAAAACTTTTAACTAGGTAAAACCCTCTCAAAGCGCTATTACTATTTGATATTTGCTTGAAATTATATCAATTAATGTTATTTCTGTGAGATACTGTAACGATATGTACTTTGGTACATAAACAAATAAAAATAAATATATAATAAATTAAATAGTGAATGTACATATATACGCTTAGAAGAAACATATATGAAACATCAAAAATAAATAAAGTTAAAATGAATCTCATTTTGTATACAAGTATATGATGTTATTTATGTAATAGACGCGAGTCGTTCGTGTAATATACGAAGAGATTTCAGGTTACAGCTTCCCGAATGTCATAACAATTGCAATATATATATATATATATATATATATATATATATATATATATATATATATATATATATATATATATATATATATATATATATATATATATATATATATATACATATATATATATATATATATATATATATATATATATATATATATATATATATATATATATATATATATATATATATATATATATATATATATATATATACATATATATATATATATATATATATATATATATATATATATATATATATATATATATATATATATATATATATATATATATATATATATATATATATATATATATATATATATATATATATATATATATATATATATAACACATATGAAGTGTTAAAAGATTCGCACTAAGTATAAAGTATATATGAAAATTGCTTCAATATTATTATGGCACGATTTTAAATACGAATGAATCTCTTGTAAAGCAAAATATGTGCGGGAGCGACACATATGCAGGTTGAAAGAATGTTTTGACTAATATTACAATGTTATTACACTATATGTGTGTGCTCGACATTAGACTGGACTTGAAATACATAATGGTACTCGCGACTATCAGGGTTAAGTAGGTTGCGGCTTGCTGACAACCGACGTCATGGTCAGGTTATGATGGCAACATTGCTTAGCATCGCAGAGGTTGACATGCTTGGCTTTATAGAACTGTTATAGCGACGTTAGCTTGTTATAATGTGTCCGATGTTGTATCGTGTTGTGAAGGCGATGCTTGTACGGCGTTGGACATTTATATAACATGTGACTGACTCGGTGTTCTGCGAGTGTATGACTTGTTGATATCTGATGTCGGTAGCATCTGACTAGTAACGACTTATATTGATCTCACAAATCAACCGAACACATCATGAACCTATTACAATATTTACATAATCCCTCGAAATAAGTACCTTTGGAAAGAGATAGGACATGCCTGCGGTTATTCTATGGTACAGCTCTGGGTAGTTTCAACCGAACATTGTCAGTGCTTCAGTTACTTTTACCCTTTTGATGACAGCACTAACACTTGTATACACTGTTACCTCTCAACTTCTAAAATATTTTAAATTTATCACCGTTCCAGCAAAAAATAATCCATTCCCTTCAGTAGGATCGAACCCACAAGCACTGTGTTAACAGTCCGACGATACACTGCGCGACGATATCGCATTAATAGTACGACTTTAGAATATAAATTATCCAATTTAAGAAAATCAAAAGAGATTATCATTTTTACAAAGTACGAACATACATTTAATATACATTTTCATACTTTATCTCCATTATCTTAATAAACAACATTTTACAATGCTTCATTCAAACTTAAGACGGAGTGATGAGTACCTAAATACAAATAAAAGCCATATAAATGATTCAAAAGCGAATAAGTAGATGAAATGCGGTGTGAAATTTGTATGGCGGCAATAAATTAATAATTCCTGCAAATGCCTGCCTGAAAAGACTCGAGCCTTCAACTCGACAATAAGACTTAACTGAAAGGCGATTATACCTGTCCCTACACTTTTAAACGTTAAATAATAAATCGAGTGTTTCTTTTAACATCATGCCAGTGCCACTTAGTTTTTTTTTATATAACATCCATTGTTTTAATAAATAAAAAAAATATATATAAAAAAAATCTTAGTATACTACAAAAAAATCTTTTTCTCCTTTGAAGAGATCACTTCGCTAATATCACGTTATATGGAGAACACACGAAGGAGATTGTATGGTAAAATATATATAACATTACACAATTATAGAATGGATGTAAAAAAGAGATCCAGTGGAAATATTATAATAATTTTACAATATATACTCTGGACATTGTACTTTACATAACGGTAAGTTCATACAGACATTTAATAATGTCATATTTAATATATTTACATAAGAAACTAAACACAATCACTAGCAAACACTGAGTATGGAGAGGAAGAGGGACATTAAAGAAAAGGACATCATATATGAGACGAATTGATATAGGACGGGAAAGAAGGATGTGGATATTAGAACCACCAAAGCAACATTTATCAATAAAATTCAAAATTTTTACATAAGATTGAAAGATTGTATAGATGTGTATAAAAATTTTTGGCTCACTTACAGTATCAGTTTAGCAAAAATATAATTAGAGTTCTTTAACGAATTATTCTTAAACTCGTATAGCATGGTAAACAGAGAGAACGAAGAATCAAGACAGTCCGTAGTCCGTTTACCCCCAAATTTAATATATTAAAATTAATATATCATTATTATATCAAAATTAAAATTATTATGGTGGGTGAAATTTCGAAGAACCATTTGTATAGGGGTAAAGCTGAAAAAAACTACTGCTAGCTAGCTAGCTACTGCTACTGTGGCGTCTCCTTAATTGGCTCCCTTGCAGCGAAATTTTCTTGATCTTCGTTACTTATACGCTGCATAAAAACACATAAAAATGTTTAATAGAAACATTTTAGCTTTGGGCGGTGTAACGAATTACATTATATTTGAGCCAATATTTGATTTCAACATAATGATACTGATTTTGGTACTGAGGCGCTTTAAGATATTTGTTGAAGTATAAATGAGCACGATTCAGCTATTGTTTGGTTGGCTGAGTTTTCATTTATTTGTGTAGGTGGATAGGGTTAACACGTACGTATAAAATGTGATGTATTAAGACCTACTACTACTGACAAGAACAACTACTGACTATTGACAGACCATTTTCCATAATATATATTCATGTTTCACAATTTTATTGTCCTATCGTTATATAAATACGAAAGTAGGAATAGCGTGTATAACGTTTCACTTGTTGACACAAATTTGGCAGCCCTATGCAAATCTTACCTATTCCCTATTATTTGATGATACTGCCGTATTGTTGAATCATTGACGAGTTTCCTTAACTTCGGTAAACTAGATGTAATATTGTAATGATAATTTTTAGGAATATCTTAAAAGCAAATCTACTTTGCAGTTGATATTAAATTTGCCTTACCAGGAGGACCGGCGGCCAGAGCAGCATTGGACAGTTTGTCGTGGCTAAGCCAATGTTCCACAACGGCCGGCGATAGGGACGATTGTGTAAAAAGTGTTGTCAATATTTTTAAATATTTGTTAATGTTTACAAGAAAAAAAAATGTTGCGGTTCTTTAAATTATTGTTTCAACATGGTATACTTGTATTCAAGTTAATATATGGTTTTAGGATGATTAGTAACTTTAATTAGAAAAAGCTGAACAAACTCAGTCAATCCTTATTATTTTACATAGTACCCTCACCTAATTACCCCGTTCGTTATTTACCATGGAAATTAATCTATTCAATATCCTTACAAAATAAACGCGTATTCTGGTATTTATTTATCAATGTGCGCATATTTACACACGTTATACGGCTCGTACAGAGATTACATCCTACGAGAACGCCTGAGCGCCTGTGTGATGTCGATAACAGAAATGAATGTTTTGTTTTCCTTCTAAATTAATGTGTAAAACCCAATAAAGCTTAACGTAATATTAATTTGGATTTTTTTTAATATGATTGCCAGAAAACGTGTTTACTTTAAATAATTACATTTTGGATATCCGTGGATCTTTCATAAAAAAATTGAATTTGCGGGTATTCTCGATACATCTATTCTCGATATATCAAAACAGAAATATGAAAATTTCTCGTTCAATTTCCATATACCATAAATATGTATAGGAAATATTCTATATATTCAACTTAAGACTATGGTAGACGAATTGTTTTAATTGAATTAGAGTAGACAACTTTTAGTAATATCCATTTTATCATACAGTAATATGCTTTTATAATGAACTGATGGAACCTTTATAACAAATCTAAGTATATCTTATTTATTTATTACCCTTTTACACAAAAATACTGCAAGACATCTTAACTTAACTCAAAGATACTTTAATACATTTTATAACATAAGGTATAATCTAAAAAAATATATATATTATGGTTAAATTTAAAATAAATATTATTTTAAATTTAACCATAAGTGTTACACTGCACTGAAAATCGCTACGTTTACTTCGTATTGACTTGAGTTAGAATAGTCTTGAGTTAGAATAGTGTTCGTAATACAATACGAATATCGATATAGAGCGTCTGATAGTAATATTTTCACTTTAAATTTCAATACTGGAAACCTTAGAGCAATGTATCGACTGGGTATTGGACAAAGCCTTAGACAACCATTCCAGTTCGCATTGTCCTGATACCAACAATAGTCGTAGTGGTGACCCATTTGCGTTCGTTGAAAATATGAAAAGTTATCTGGAATTTTTTGTTCAAGCCGCGGTCGCAGTAATAAATGATGGCTTTACGCGACCGAGTCGTTACCGTCGACTGGTTTTTCTGCGATATTCTGCTTCGTATCAATATGTGGTGGATTTAAATTTACTTTTCTTGTATTTGAAATATTGACGCATAGTGTCAAATATATTTTCAGCCTATAAATTTTGTATATATATATATATATATATATATATATATATATATATATATATATATATATATATATATATATATATATATATATATATATATATATATATATATATATATATATATATATATATATATATACATATATATGAGTGTGTAGAACACAACAAAGAAGAGATGCTGTGTTAAATAAAGAATGCAACAACATTTGATCCGAACTAGGATGAAACTTTACATGCTTACCACTCAATAATAATCTCCGGCAACTCTAAAACAAACTTCCTTATTACGTACGAAACTTACACCTCGAATAAACTACACGTCTAACTCTTGTCTAGAATGTTTGAAAACTGTACAAACATACAGGCTTTATCTTAGTATATGAGAGAAGTAATTAGTTCCGAATACCATTTAATTTGCATGATAGTAAAGGTTCTTCGGATAAGTCCAGTTCAATTCAGTCCTCGACTATTTTGAATTTTGTTGACGTTTGCTTCGTGTGTTTAATCTGGGTTAGCAATATTTAGATGGGAGCTAATATTATAGATGTTTAGTAGGTACTAGATATAATAGTATATGTAGTTCTTGTTTATTTCTTATTATAATATAATAAAACAGTTAAAAAAATTCCAATGATATATAAAAATAAGTTTGGAGCATTTAATGAAAATCCCATTGTATACCAACAAAAAAAAAAGGAATAAGGAAATGGCACATTGTGATTGGCAGGTTTCGTTGTCAAATCAAAATCATGGTAATAATAAGAATCATTGAATTCTGGAAAGTGTCAATACGTCAGTGTAGTGTACAAAATAAAAAAAAATAGAATTTATTGCTTTATTAGCTATATGTATTTCATGATAGATGTTATTTACTATAAAGGCACTATGCTTAAGTAGCTTAGGATACTGTACACCATAATATATGGGAGTAATTTTATGAACCCGACATTTGTATGGAGATTACTTCTTTTCATTAAGATGCACCCTTACGCTATAAAGATAAAGTGAAGACAACGACTTAAATGTTGCAGTTAGAGTAAACAAATGTATATTCAGAATCAAGGTTTAGTTGATCTGCTTCATAAACAGAGCCTAGAGTTTGTCGCAAAGTGCAGTAAAACAGACATTTCAAAATATTTGTAAAAATAAAATTTGGTAGTAGTAGCATTTGGTGGTAGAAGTATAAATTATAAAAAATGAAAAAAAAAATACGTTACTTAATTAATACCTAATTAATATTTATAAGATTATTCCTCAGAAAAATGAAATGTAGTAAATATTATATTTCTTACGTATTCATTTTGCGGCAGTACTTTTAATAACATTCCAAATATTGTATATCCGACAAAAATTGGGCCATAAAATGGAGTTATCGCCCCCTAAGCCCCAATCACAATTCGGCTGAAAGATGCCGTACATACATCACGTCCCTACTCTGTAATATGTATGTATATTTTTTAAATGTGGTAAAAAGGATTGTCATAAATCGCTACAATGTGCCCGGACAGTGACTTGCTGTATTGTACCCTACTTATATTTTATTAGCGGTTCGATTATAACGATAGCGGCGCGCTCAAAGAATATTTAAGAGAGGATTCCACTTTTGTGTTTTTTTACCGATATTTTAATAATATTCTTTATTGTACTAAAAAAAAAACATAAGCGTAACAACATAAAAAAAGAAAAAGTAGTACATAAAGGTGGACTTATCCCTATAAGAGATCTCTTCCAGCCAACCTATGGTAGTGGATGAGTTTTTAAGCAGCGGGTAAGAATATAGTACAAATTATTCTATAATAAATTAGAAATACATATATAATTAATTATATGTCACACATAAATAAAACTTGATATATACAAATATGGAACATACATTTAAAATATACAAAATTCATTTTAATACATGTTTCTGATGTCAAATTTGAATCTTGAAATAACGAGATATGAGGATATCAGGATAATGATTGTTACAGTTTTTATCAATATATTTAAATAATATTTACATACATATATACATACATATCTTCACGCTTTATCCCTAGCGGGATAGTCAGAGAAAACGGAGCGCCAAACGCTGGGATTCCTGCATACTTCTTTCGCCTCGTTCACTGTCATTAACCTCACATACATACATACATACCATCCGAGGGAGTCCTCGTGCTTTGACCGTGACATTCCTCCAGTATTTTCGACATTATGTTTTCGAAGGTCAACTGAGGTGTTCCCTTACCTCTCTTACCACTTACTTTTGCTTCATATATATTTTCTGCTTCTTTTATCACTCATTCTTTCGACGTGCCCTAACCATCTGAGTACGTTCTTCTTCATTCTCACTATGATATTCTCGCTGGTACCTACCAGTCTGTGTGTCTGTTCGTTGCAGATTCGGTCAGATAAACTGACTCCGCATATCCTTCGAAAAGATCGCATGTCCATACCATTTATCTTTCTTTCATTCTTCTTCTGCAATACCCACATTTCACCGTTAAATAACAGCGTCGGCACCAGAACCGCATTGTGTACGGCCAAACGTGCAACGGCCGTTTCAACAATGCAGCTAAGGCACCGTTCAATCTGTTACCGGCAGACAGACGCCTTTACACGTCCATTTCGTATCTGCCATCTTTTGTCTTACTTGCATTTATTATCAACCTTTGTCTTACTTGCATTCATGTTGAGACTATTATTTTAATCCCTATATTTCATAATGGTGACCAATCCCTGCAACTCGCATTCTGATGATGGCACTCCATCATCTACGTACAGCAAGCAATTTACCTTCAATTTACCCATTTATTCCCATGTAGCTTTGCTTCACTCCTTTGAGACAGCTATCCAAATACAATTTGAACATCCAAGCTGACATGACACAACTTTGTTTGACACCCGATTAAATGCCAAATCAAGGCGATATTCCAGCTCCTACTCGAACACAGGCTGAGTGATCTCTATAAAGAAACTTTACAGCCTACAGTAAGGGTCTGTTCACTTTGTACCAGGGTAGTATCTCCCATAAATTCTTTGTTACAACCCTGTCAAACGCCTTTACAAAAAGTACACAAAAGCACAGAAACCTTTTTGGATTTCTCGGATATTTTTTCCCGTGAACATGCAGAGGGAAAGATCTCATCCATGCACCGTCTCCTGGGTCTAAAGCCTCCTTGGGCCTCCCAAAACAACCTTTCGGATTTCTCTTGTATTCTTCTCGCTAAAACTTCTATATACACTTTAACAGCTAAATAAAATAATTGTATAATATTTTTTTATAATATGAAAAGGCTTTGCTAGTTTCGCTCTCAGGAATGATTAAAAAACTTTAAAGATGTTGAATAACGCTGTTGTTTCTTTTCTGAATCGTAAGCACTTACGATAACTACACGATGTTCTACTTTATTATCTGCTATATACTCAGTACCAGTCATCTCCATGATCCTAGATGATGTCTTATAGATGCACTCGTATATAGTTTTATATGTTTAACCTAATGTTATACAAATTAAGGTTACATTGTTGATAATATTTATTTTATAGATATACTTTATATAAAAAATAAGAACATTGCGAATGTAGGTCGGTCCCCACATTCGTGTCGTAAAGACGTTAGCGTGCAGTTTCAGTCAACTTTTTTTGCAAAAAAAATATATTGCATGGAAATTTGTTTCAATACTCTATATTACAGGTACACACGTAGGTGGCTCTAGATAGTTGGAATGAAGTGGCAGATAAATAATTTCGGCCTATTCTTATTTATCGTAATTTATTAATGTATTTTTTTATTCATCTATTTTTGGCACAGAACATAATGCTCTAATTTTATTCTTTCTCTATTCCTTTTCTGTCTATATCTCATAAAGGGTCGGTAGATTGGCTTTTAACTAACTCCCATTGAGCTCAGCCAAATACTTAAAACCTGCATGACGATAACGTCTGGATTATTTAAAAGTAAAATTTATTTTATTTTATAAAAATATATTAAATTTATTTTACAAACCAAAATATTACCACCAATTTTAAAATATTTTGTAAATAGATGAATAATATCTATTCTAACTTCATTTTAACCATAACATGCTGCCTAACTAAAGACAATGCCTTCGTGGCCTGGTTTTAAATGAATCGCATGCTTGATGTCAATAGAAATCAAACGGAATTGGAATTTAGTTTCGATGTCTTTGAAATGTTTCCTGAAATGATGGACTATCTATATAAGATATTGTTTTTAATAAAACATATTAAAATGTAAACATTCTTTAAACGTCTTTATTTTGAAAAAAGAAACAGATTTAAATATTTAATTTTAATTTGTTAAGCTTTTTGTATTGTAAAAAGCTATAAGAAGGTTAATTATATCCAACATAAATAATAGTTTACATTAATTAAACAAGTTCTAATAATTTGATAACGATACAATTATTTACGGTACAGTTAAGATTGACCCTGACCAACAGTTGTGATTAAACATTTAATTAATTTTAATAAATAATATAATATTAGTGTGTTTGCAACAACATTTTTAATGTGAAAAAATAACTTTTTTGGCTCTATCTCATATCTTTAAATATTAAATTAATCTCTACTATTTACTATTACTAAATACTAATTGTGTAAATGTTTTCATGTTTCCGCTGCATTGAAGTAAATAATAATAGTGTCTTCTCCAGTTCTTTTACTAATTGGCACATAAAAAACACAAGATGTGTGAATTGTGATAAATAAGAATGAATAATAAAAAAATTTGGCGCACAAAGCCATTAATTATAATGAAATCGACATATTTTTATGATTCCAAATCGTAAAAACCAAAAATGGGAAATTAATATTACTCTCTGAGTTTTTGCAAGCAATCAATTCAAAATGACACCAATATTCGGTTAAACGAATCAGTGGAATAAAATAAATTTTCTATCGATTGCCATCCATCATTGCTTTGACAAAGTGGTCGCTGACATAGGATAAAAATATTTTAGAAAATGGCCTTAATTAAAGGATCATTGATGATTCAAGCACAATTTGATAACAGAGTGCCGCCATTAAGTAAAAAAGTCATTCGTTGAAGTGCAAAGTAAGTGCTTAATTTATTTCTAGAGTGTTATAGCATTATTGATATTTAAATTTAGGAATATATAGATTTTTCTATATATTTTAATAGATCAGAGGAAAACGTGGCGCAGTTTCGTTTTTAAAATATATATTTTTCTGTAATTATAATAATCAATTTATGTTTAGCTCCGTACCTAAGACTATATTTGTAAATGGAAAACTGTAATTGGCTTTATTTTTTTGTACAATATTTCTTTGGTTGTAATGTAAAAAATGCTGTTGTTTTTTTAATAATAATAAACAAAAAATATTAGGTCCTCTATACTAACTTAAGATGATGTGAAAATTTTGTTGTCTCTACAACATCATACTCTCATCTCAATATTATAATATATTGAACTTTAAATAATGATAAATTAGACTGATTTGCTTTAGACGACAATTATTATTTAATTAATGTTAGATTTGAAAGCTAATAATTAAAAAGAAAAACAAAAAATAATCACCCAGCATTGAATAAAAAATAATGGTGGCTAATTTGATTAACTAGATATTTACAATATTTCATCTATACAATATTTGTAAGAATTTTTTTTATCAAATACTCAAAGATATATTATTCGGCTTTTAATTTTAGGTTCTGAATCGAATATTTGTTGAAGGTATAAAGCTAACCGGACTACGGTTCAAGCTTTCTCGCTACCGTCGTGTACCGTCTACTTTTGTAACTTCTAAAGCATTCAACACACGAGAAAATGTATGCAAATGTATATAAATTATAAACGTATATATAATCGAAACATAACAACAAATCTAAGTAGGTTGTAATATAAGCATATAAACGCAGCACACAAGCAACCGCACCAGCGCTGGGTATTATAATACACAAGCATATTTACACTTGCTGGTTGGTATGACTGTTTTGCGTTTAATTATTACCGACTTGAAGTGTGGAGCTGGGCTCAAATAGATCAGACGACTTGACTATGAAATGTACTTTTCTATTTTAGTATATTAATTATTTTACCTTTATATATATATACATGAATATTTTAATTTATATATATATATATATTATATATATATATATATATACTTGAATATTTTAATTAGTTACAATAAGTAATCCAAAAATTGACAATGCTGTAATATGGAACTATTAATAAATTAAACAAGCAAGTAGTTAAATAATTGATTAATTTTGCTATAAACAAAACGATATATATATATATATATATATATATATATATATATATATATATATATATATATATATATATATATATATATATATATATATATATATATATATATATATATATATATATCGTATCAAATTAGCCAAATGATCCTGAGAAAAGTGCCATAAAGCAATTAGTAATATTAAAATCCTGTCTAATTTATTACGAAGTCTGCCAAACGCTACGAATGAGAGTTGATAAAGTTTATTTGACGTTTCCCCCAAAGGGCTCTCAGCGTAGCAACTTCACGCACAAACGCTTTCCTGCGGCTACCTGTAATCAAATTTATTGCCACGCCACTTTTGTAACTAATTAGAAAAGATTTAATTGCTAAGTGCACAGCATTATTTTAAACTTTTAACTGTCATTTTTATACAATTTTAATTTTTTATTTTATTAAACATTTCATATATCATATATATATACATGAATATTTTAATTTAGTTACAATAAAGTAATCCAAAAATTGACAATGCTGTAATATGGAAACTATTAATAAATTAAACAAGCAAGTAGTTAAATAATTGATAAATTTTGCGTTAAATAATTTAAATATATATATATATATATATATATATATATATATATATATATATATATATATATATATATATATATATATATATATATATATATATATATATATATATATATATATATATATATATATATATATATATATATATATATCGTATCAAATTAGCCAAATGATCCTGAGAAAAGTGCCATAAAGCAATTAGTAATATTAAATCCTGTCTAATTTATTACGAAGTCTGCCAAACGCTACGAATGAGAGTTGATAAAGTTTATTTGACGTTTCCCCCAAAGGGCTCTCAGCGTAGCAACTTCACGCACAAACGCTTTCCTGCGGCTACCTGTAATCAAATTTATTGCCACGCCACTTTTGTAACTAATTAGAAAAAGATTTAATTGCTAAGTGCACAGCATTATTTTAAACTTTTAACTGTCATTTTTATACAATTTTAATTTTTTATTTTATTAAACATTTCATATATCATATACGATTAAAACCAATATTTATGAATATTTTAATAGAACAACATGACTGGCTCTTATTTACCTGTGGTTTCACCCTTTTTGCGTTCAACAAAACAAGCTTTTCGTAGCTTTTAATATTATACAATAAACAACGTATAAGTATAGATATAAGGCTTCTTCATAAAATTCCGAACGAGTCCTTCACTTAAAGATATTAAAAATGCTAATTTATAATATGTGTATTTTAATCACGTTATTTTTAATTAACGAAGACTTTTAGATGCATTTCTGAACAAAAAGCTCATAAAACGAAACCTATAAAATTTCACCGTAAGACGACTGCTTGGTTATTGTTACTTATACAGACAAATAAATATATCAAATTAATATTAATATTATTTATAACAATGGTTAAATAGCCTCGTAACAGTAACTGAGTACGTTTAACAAGACAATGGCGATCTGTCTGGTGTTGATTAATAGCTCTGACCCACTGTCGGTCGCAATACTTTTGTTTAAATGTGGATCATCCTTCCCGTATACCTTTCAGATAATATTTCCATTTGTAAGGATTTTTTTTATTTAGTACTACATATCTACTATAGTTGGCTTAGTGCAAAATGTTATATTTGTTTAATTTTGGTCATTCATCGCTAACTAATGCTAAACCTAAATAAATAATATTAAATTTTGTCAATTACATGTAATTACAGTATACAAAGATCCTGTTACCAACAGTTTCCTCTGCCTACCCTGCTATGAGCAGGATACTGAGTGAAGCTAAAAAAAATAGTGTTATTAGTTAAAGGACTCCTCTCCTCCTCCTGTCTAATGGTTTTTTTTTATTTATATATTCAAGGGACAGAATAATAGAGATCTTTATTGTCTATTTTTTGCTTTTCAAAAGACTACATTTTCTTGTTAATATAGTGCAAGAGTATTTTTTTCCCTTTTACATGTATATACAACAATATATACAAGATGTGAGGTCATCATTGCAATGGCTATCTGTCTGGGCTTAATTAATAGCGTGTTCTATGTGGCTTACGTGTAAAGGACATGTGCGGATAATCTAGAGAAGATTACAGGCTAGTATGTAAATGATGATACCTTTTAGATAGGCTATTTTTACTTGTTAAATTAAATCTGTTTAGTATAAAATATTTATTCTTCACTTCACTCTTTATCTTACACTAACGACCGCCGGCGACTTCGTTCGGTTGTTGTGGCCTCATAATAAAATATATAAATTAATCCTGTGGAATGAGCTTCCTTCTGAAGTCAGACATTCCATTCTTGTATTTAGTATTCTTTTAAAAATCGTCTTAACAAAAACTTATTTAACTTAGAACAATAAATTATCCTATACCTATAATTTGAATGTATATTTTTTATATCTATTATATTATGTACATATATATTTGTATATATTTTATGGTGTATGTATGTTTTGTTTATTGATGTATCATAAAAACATTATATATATATATATATATATATATATATATATATATATATATATATATATATATATATATATATATATACATATACATATAAAAAATTTTATATATGATTTTACAGGTATGTATTTAACATATTTTATAATTGAATTGAATGATATCATTTACTTTATATTGTAAAATATATTTATTTTATTTTGTTACATATGTTTTTTTCTTATTATTTTTATATTTATATTATTATTTTTTATTTATTTTGCACTGAGCCTTATTCGCCTATTCCTGTTCTTATACAACCAGTCCCGCATTTGTCAAAGGTTGTCTGTAAGAGATTGCTTGAAGCAATAAGAGTGCCTTTGCATATACATTTTGTATTTATATATTCTATTTTTATGTTTTGTGTGTTTTATTATGTGGGTAAAATAAAGTATAAGTAAATAAAAACAAATAAAATAAATTTATCTTCATTAATATTACTAAATAAATTTGTGTTAAAATTGCTATCATATAAAAGAATACGTTATAAATGATTATAATTTATGTATTTAGAATTGTATAAAGAATTATTTTATTTTAATATTTAATATATTATCAGAAACATAACAGTATTAACATGCTTGTTGAATGATGAAAGTTTTAAGCCGGTATTTGTAGCAGCTCAAACTATGGTCCAAATGCAAACGTTCAGTGTAACTAAGACTAGTGTTACCTCTAAGCGAGTTTAAGCATTCCCTACGGACGAACTTCACCGTAACTTCATATTTAAATCATATCATACAACTTGCGTAAAGATAACGCTGTAAAGCACAAGATTTATATGCAAGAGCTATGGGTACTTATGTGTACATTGGAAACTTGAATTAATTGCGTATTTTTTTCCCGCACGTAGCAGGGCAGGCAGAGGGAACGATAGGCTCAAGGAAACTGTGAATCTAGAACCGTTCCCCATTTTCCACCTTTCGAGGCATTGCGTGTTGAGTGGCGGAACTCAACGTCGCGCTTTTTGCCTTGTTGCCAGGGCGAAGAAAGTGAAAATGTTTCATTTCTCTCCGAGTGGGAATCAAACCCACAATACAACCGTCGAGTGTACAGGCAGGCGCTGTGCCTCTGCGCCACGATGGTCTTAGCATTTTTTTAGTTTCTTAATCTAGTAATGTATATTATGGTCATATTTTCTGGGATAGGCATTTAAAATTAGAAATATATTTTAGTAGGTACAATTAAGTTATATATAGGTTTTTTTAAGCAGATTTTGAACATAAACTAATTTCACGTGTAGCCAAAAAACGCAAATTATGCCAAGACCGTATCTTGTAAATAAATGAAAATATATATAGGTATAAATCTTAATTTTTTTAATGAATTCATTCTACAATATGCCTTATGACATCGTAGATGAACGCTACGGTCGTAGACTAAACGTTTAATTTAAGAAATAATTGGCGTACAAGCTTTAATACCAAGTTATGCAACAACAAATAGGGCAAGTCTTGTGTACCTTATCTACCCCGTAACTTCCACATCGCGAGTTGTGACGTTAATTCTGAAAATAAATTAAAGAAGCCGCCTCGGGCGTCCGACGAACGAACTGAGGAACCAGCAAGATCTTCAACTTTAAAACTGTTTAGATGAAATTTTCAAAGGATTTGTTGTCTACACACTTTTAACTCAGGCTTTGTTAAGCTTCTAACTTGAAAATGCTTTAATGATTGTTTTTGTAACTAATTAGCCCGGAAAATTGTGGGGATTTCACCTCGTCTTCGTGCACTCGCTTCACGATAAAAACTGTAAAATACTCGTACATTATTTTTTAAATTAATTTTACAATTCAAATTTTCCCTTATAAGGATACAGTTATATATTTACGTGTGTCTAATCGATACCCATTTCATAATATAGGATTCATAATGTAGAATGAGACTGTTTAAAAATATTTCTAATTTATCCCTGAAAGCTTAAATTTTTCTCGGAAAGATCCATACAAGTATTAATAATATAGACAGAGAGTAGAAAACGTAGTAATTTATATATTGGTCCTTCTTTCTAGCACACTTACCTGGAAAATGTTAGAATTACGTTATACACAAAAACATAACTAATATGCAGGTATAATAAACTAATTGTGACAAAAGAAAATTCAGTTTTCTATCTATTTTTCTTTCGAACATATCGAAGAAATATCAAAAAAAAAGAAAAATATACCCCATTCCAGAACAAAGTAACAAGCCACATGAGTGGCTGGCTATAATTAACAACCTTTGTTTTTGCCAATAAATAACAGTCTACTCTCAACGACAACCTCTTTGCGTTTGCATTGCAATCTAATTTAGAGTGATACACGTCCCCGCACACCGCCACAATTGCGTTAGTGTAGGCAGCCATAAATTTGGCAATTACAAGACCGATGCCATAACAAGGCGACTAAAATGTCACTGAACTGTTCTTTCCGGGAGATAAAATTATTGCTGTATTTGTGAACTGATATAATATATATATATATATATATATATATATATATATATATATATATATATATATATATATATATATATATATATATATATATATATATATATATATATATATATATATATATATATATATATATATATATATATATATATATATATATATATATATAGATAGCTTTCATTAATTTATATTCATATCTTAATCTCATAGTTTTAAAATTTCGTGTAAGACGACCGCTTGCTTATAAACTTTATATTATAATTAAATAAATTGTTTCTATATGTTTCATTAAAATCTATTCATAATCATATGTTTTTGTTAAGCAAAAATAACCTAATGATAATAATCAAAGTAAGCAGTTTTCAAGAAAACCGGTGGAATTTTATGTGTCCAAATTTGGGAAAGAACATAATGTCGCTGGCGACGACGAGGCGGCGTTTACGCCAGACACTTCCTTACAAGAAAACTACAAAAATATATTTTGGCACTACAAAACTTTGTTTATTTTCAACTTCCAAAGAATTGTGGCCAAATTCTAATATAGTATAATTATCTAGCTAAAGTAAATGTCAAAGAAAGATAAGTAGGCACCAAGTTACTTACATCTGATCTAATTATATCACTTCACGTTGTATCTCCCATATAGCAGGGTAAACAGGGTAAACAGAGGATCTATGGAACCTAGTGTTAACACCCCACTTTGCGCCCAATTATTTAGTGGCAGTGGCGTGTTGTGTGGCAGAATTCAGTGTCGTGCTTTGTCTTTCTTACCAGAACGAGGAAATTGAAATAATCCATTCAACTATAGTAGCAATGGGACCCACAACCGTTCATTGACAGCCAGACGCTGTAACGCTGGGCGACAATAACTTCTTTTTAATTATTATTTAGTTGTAAAATATAATAGATTACTTACAAACAGTAAATTTTAGTAAATATACACAAAGTATTTTTGAAATAACAAAGTATCATTTATCAGTATGTTTCTTTCATTTTGGTTTTGGTAATAAGTTCCAGACACTCCACTCCATTAATTAATGTTATTTATTCACTGTCAATAAGTAATGATATAATACACAACAGAGACACGTCCATCGTAATATCATCTAGAGATGTTTTATAGGTATAATAAAGAACCATCCACGTCATAATTATGAAGCATTACCACGTTATGACTTTGAAAATTGCCTGTTTCTGTCATCAATGTAATTTATTGATTATCTGCATAGAGTAATGAGGATAAATTTCCCAAATTGGCTACAAATAAAATAAGTGACCCACGAATATAATGTTATTATTCATATGATAGTTTAATTTTTCTTTTGATTTACTATTAAAAAATTTCAAATAAGTAAAGCTATATATAAAAATCAAGAACTACAGAGAACAAGTAACCTTATTAGGTAGCTTATAAAGAATCACGAACCCCCCTGTAATTTAGGGGTTGAATCCGGCTCCAGTATTTCCATCAATTAGGGATTAAAAAGACCGGTGAGATATTTATAGAGCAAATCAGCAAATGCTTTGGACGTGTCGTCTATTTGTGTGCCGCCGCATTATTTATTCAAGGTGCATTATCTGACTGCAGTCTGACTAAAATAATTGTTTACTGAATGATTTAGTTATGGATAAACACGTTAATTTATTATAGGATGCTGGTTCTTTATAGTACTGTTATTTTTTATTTTCGCGGCACAGCGTCTAAATGTTAACGCGTCGGTGGTGGGTTCGATTCCCACTCGAGGAAATTATATTCATTTTCTCGCTCTGGTAACAAAATAAAGCGCGGTGTTGAGTTCCCCAAAACACAATGTCTGGAAAGTAAGCGTTCAGTGGGAAACGGAGTGTCTTAACACTAAGTTTCCTCTGCCTACCCAGCTATATGCACGATTATATATATAACTTATTTTTGTTATTAATTTGTTATAATTTTGAAATTCTGTATCAAATGTGATACAGAAAGAATGGATTTTTTTACAGAATTACACAATAAAGAAAAAAAATACTACTTTTAGACAGGTCCTTAATCAAATAAATAGAATTCATCCACACTTAACATAGTTTTCATTACTGCTATGATTCTGTTTTGTGAGCACTATCCTTAAGAATATCGAACGTAATCGTTGTCACTGTCGTGTAAATACTATAGGACACCAAGAAATATTTTTTTTTCATCTTATCTTAAACGAATAATTTTAAGGTATTATTAACTTTACCCTTTTCTTAATATTTGATTCAATCAGCAAAACCGAAGCGTATATGCGCTGACGTGAAAGGGTGCGCTTGCATAATTAAACCTAACCCTTATTCTGTGATCCTGCTGAATATGTTGCTATTAGATACTTCCTTTCAATATATATATATATATATATATATATATATATATATATATATATATATATATATATATATATATATATATATATATATATATATATATATATATATATATATATATATATATGTACTATGTTCTATGTTATATATTGTCGTTGACCTTTAATTTTATGATGGCAATCTTTAATTTATGTCCACTATTTTTAGTATATTATCGTAGTAAATATATCATTATTTTATATATTATATGCTGCCAATATATGTTTATTGTTATATGTTGTCCAATATATGTATGTGTTTGGGATATTTTTCAAGTTAAAAAACGAATTTTGTTGTGATTTTTCACTTTTGCTATTTAAGTTCATATATACGCACCCACTATATATTATTGTTTATCCAAAAGTATGGATATAACTATATTTTTATGAAAACATTTTACTTTAGCTTTTGTTATTTTATTTTGGAAGAGATCACTGATGTGAAAAAAAAGTATTCTTATTTCTTATAATTAAAATTAATTGAATTTTTATTAGAAATCAAAACTATCTAAAAAGACTATACAATAATAAAGCCATTACTCATTAGCTCTTGCCTCTTAAAGTAACATTTAACGTTGAAAGTATTATTTGTGGGGTTTAACTTAATCGAAGCGACCACAGTGCATCCAAATGGGGGTATGCTTAGGTCACGTTCGCATTGCATTCGAAATTCAAATGAGTGTGTTTTTTGGCCTGTCTGAGTACGGTGAATTTAATTAGAGCCCTTACAGACAGTATTTGCTGTTCCTTTTAATATTGTTAACAAAGGTAGGGTTTTTTGCTTTCCAATATGTATATTAATATGCTTAAAAATACATATGAGGAATAAATGAAGGCATTATGATTTGAAGTACCTTATTTGATCTGAGCTTCAAGATAAATTTACAATATTATATGACTGTACTTATGAAAATTATGTTATTATCATATAGTAAATTTTAACACAAATGAAGTTTGATCAAGTCAATATTAAAAAAAGGGGTGTAGGTAGTTTTTGTATGATCTTTGTACAACTGAAGTGAATTAAAGTGAAGTAATACTTAAAGAAAACAAGAAAACATATAAAAATTTGAACGCAGCGGGAGTTGAACCCGCGCCTCATGGAAACCGTCCAAGCGCTCAAACGCCACTAAACAATGCGTTCTTCCTCACGCTGCGTCGAAATTCTTATATGCTTTATACAACTTAATACGTTGTTAGCATCTCTGTAGGGAGATTTTTACAAATTTCCGGTACCCAAAGATTATTACATAGAACAATAATTTGGCAAGAGAGAATGCTATTTTTATTAAATATTTTGATAATTTTTAAAGTGTTAATCCACACTAAAGATATATATAATATATATAAAACATATAAAAATATTTATATGTTTTCTTAATGTATTTTTTCTATCTTTAGTGTAAATTAACACTTTAAAAATCATCAAAATATTTAAACTGAAGTAATTGTCTAATTTTTATATATACTACATACAAATCGAATTATAACTATTCATTGTACTTAGTAATACATACTTATATATCATATCACTAGGATATATTAATTAATAAATAAACATTATGTGCATTTTTTTATTATTATACAGCCAATAATAATTAATTTAATAGAACTAAGCATGAGTGCGCGCGATGGTTATAGATTCTTATCTCATGCGGGGGAATGACTTATTTTAATTTCCTCGTAAATAAGAAGACAAAGCGCGGAACCACTCAATATGTAACGTTTTTAAAATTAAGAAATTAATTAAGAAAGTGGTTAGCAGTGTAGATACTCAACAAGCATTAGGCTCGCTATGTTTTTCCTGCTGTGTGAGGGATACAGTGTAAACTTAAAAATAAATAAAAGTATAGAAAAATACGAAAATATTAGTAGCTTTCCAACGTTAGACTGCTGGCACATGCCGGCTTTGTATTTAGCTCTGAAATTACTATATACCTGGTTATATAAAATATCTGGAATATGAAAACCTTGTGAAAGAGTTCCTGCTAATTACAACTATTGAACGAAGCGCTGCTAGCTGGCGCTCCTTTGTCCCATTGGGTATGAACTTAGAATTAGAAGTTGATAGGAAAATGTAATCAACTAACGCGAGGAAGCAAATTGTCTGACAAAATTTTATTTATATAATTTTATTTATAAAATATAAAAATTATATTCGTATGCGTTTCTTTATTTTCATAAACAATGATATGAAAAGTATAAAACATGTCTTGTGCATGAAATATATCGAATTATACTCATTTGAATTAACCAAAGTTCATGTTAGATTGTTTCACATCCTACACACCTCACTTCTGCTGTACAACTATTCTGAGGTTCTACAGTCCAAGATATTTACGCTGCTAATTACCCCCGGGCTGATTCTGTCCACAAACAGCCAAGCTAATTGCTGGCCAGCTTTATACTAATGCGGCTCGGCTTTGTGGCCTCGGTCATTTCGGATTTTTATTTCAAAGATTGCTAAGTAAGAATGTTGCAAACGACCTGTTTTGTATGAGCTAAATAAGTATTTAATACGTGTAGTTTATTTTTAGACTAATATTATTTTTTATGATTACTTTTGCATATTTGTGTTCCAATTTTCATGAAAACCTAGTAACATCATAGTGTTTTTAATTTTCCATTTGTAACAGAAAGATCAGTGTGAAAAATCAGTTGCTTTCTCGAACCATATCAAGTAAAGACTTGTTTATAATAAATGTATTGCAATTTTTTTGATTTGAAGAAGTATTTTACATAAATAAAATTCTATTATCGGAAATCAAGCGATATGATTGCATTTTTCTTTTAAATTATTTTTGGTGAATTATATGTGCATATGTATTGTGAAATAAAGATCAAACAAGATAAATATTTGTAATTAAAATCATTTTATTCTTAATATTAACTTAGTTCATATAGCAGTTTGTCTTTCGTTAAGCCCTTATGTCTTAAGTAACCCTTAGCCACAGTCAATACAATTATCAAGTTCAAACAACGTTCTCGAGGCAAACTCAAACTTTGTCTGTTCTAGCTGCATGCAATATCCTAATTGACATATCGGGCGGTGGACCGCATCCTACCGTCGGATTATACTCGGTGACAGGCCGATCTCGGACCTACTATCTGTCGAAAGCACTCATACCAATATCGAATGGGGCGAATAGATGTGAAATAATCGAATTATTGGATTATTCTCGATTATTCAATCGTTTTTAACTTTTTGTATATCACATAAGTAAAGTTTATTGAGACACTCAGGCTGCAAAATAATTTTGTATGAGTAAACCAAGAAAATTGTTAGAAAAAATAATTTGTTAATAATCACCATAACAACTACTACTACATCTAAAACACAAATTCAAACTGTTTATATTATCTGTAAGCCTTTACCTAAAATCATAAAATGTGGATTGAAACTTTATCCCGATACTCAATACTATATTTTATCTCACGTGTAGTGGAGTTGGCTGAGAGAAGCTAGGATCAAGACAGCCAAAATCCAAGTTACTGCGTGCTGAGGCGGTACTCAACGAGAAACAGCCCGGCGTTGAGTAACGCCTCATCAATGTAACGTAAACTAAAGAAAATTGTACTCCCGACTGCAGAATCGACTTACGACGTTTTTACTCAAAAGCTGTCACACTCCGCCACAATGTCTTCAGACTTTCATCTGTATGATATTATATTTAAATAGCACTATTGCTTATATGTATAATTGTATACAAAAATATACGTATATACGTTTAGTTTAATCTAGTAATTTTGTCAATACATTAAAAGATAATGGACATTTGGTTAAAGCCGTAACAAAAAAACGTATGATCGTCCTGGATAGAGATTTATTTGTGGTCATATTTGTATAATTAATTTTGACTTATATATAATTAATATAATGATTATTGAATGCGACACAATGTGAAATATGACGTGAGTAGTAGGCGTTTACTAGCTATTTATATTTTCATTTACATAGTTATTTAAAATATTGTCCTAAAACTAGTTAGTGAAAGCGTATTTAGGTTGACATTATTACTATGGGGAATCTAAAAGTATCTTTGTCTGTAATATTTCATACTTTATTTAGCATAGTAGGTCGATAGCAACTAGTGTCAAGACACTCCAATATCCAAATTCTTCTTCTTCTTCTTCTCTTTATATCTTTATATCTCCAAATTCAAGAAATTGCATACTGAGTGACGGAATTAACGGCGCACTTGGTATAGCCAGGGCGGAAAATAAAATTCATTCTTTCTCCCGAGCGGGGCTCGAACCCGCTGTTATCGACGACGTTTACCATTAGATATTAAATTAAAAAGATGAATTTCTAATTTTTGATCATCTATTAACAATTACCTATTAACTACCCAATGACATCCAAGTTTACTTGAATACTAACTTATTAAAATATATTATTAATATTATTCATGTCGTTATAGTTCTCAAAACTAAGTTACTAAGTTACGCTTTATGACACGAGTATTAAGTTATTATTTTTAAAATTCAAGTAATAAAACAAGAAGATGCTAGTCTCAAACGAACAAGAATTGTAAGTACTGACTACGCAGACAGGGGTGAACAAAGAACCACTTTTATTACTGTTTTTCACTCCTTACCACCTTCTTAAAAGGTACTTGCGTTCCTTAGCGTGCTTTTTGTGATTTTTACGTCCTCTAGGCGCAGTTATACCAAATCTTGATGGTTATTAGTACAAATTCAACTCTGTTCAATGTTTAAATTTATTATATAACTGATATTACTTATGTTTACGATAAAGTTTATATTTATTTTTAATAAATTCGTAATATTTCTGTTTAAAAGTAAAATGAGACCGGGTTGCTATTTCACCGGAGTTTCTTTGCTTAAAATATGGGGTATTTAAATGTAAATATGATACATAGACAGACTTTTAATTCGCGATATCATAAACTTAATATAAAATAATTACAACATAATCGATAGCTTACAGGATATTTAAAAAGTTGTAAATGTTAACTTCACAATAAGTTCAATCACGAACTTCATTACAGGGTGCCAATCACGTATCGCGTGAAATCATAACTCAGCGAGACGCGTACCCTTATTCTGAATCTTTGGGGAAGCTTCATCCATTGCGTTTAATTATAGCTCGACCCCAAGCGTTCTACCTGAAGATCGTTAATCTTTCTTAAAGATATATATTCGTTGCAACAGGCAACGCCGCCCTCAGCGCTAATCGCTCCTTGTCACATGTTCAACGTATAAAGCTTTAGTAGCTGTTTTAAGTTGCTTTAATGTAAAACCGAAGCTAACTGATGCTGTTTAGTTGTAATATTATATTTAATATTATTAACACTAATAAATATTTAATTGGTTATATCTGTTACGACATGTTGGTACTGATTATAAATGTTTTAATTATTAGCCTGAATGTGATATTTCAAGCTAATTCTGCAAATCTGAGTAATATATAAAAAAAATTCTAAAAGAAGAATTTCGATTTATAGTCGTACAACTCTTTAACAGACTTCTATATTATCCTTAAATATGCAACAATATATAACTCGTAACTAAAATATTGCTACAGTTGTTCTTATTTAAATAAACAACATGTTATTATATTATACTATATAGTGCTTGTAAATATCCTTCGACACGTACAGGCTAAGTTCAGGTAAGTTCCAAAACAAAAAAACCATCGCCACAAACTTGTTCATTATTAAGAGAGCTTTGACAGTTCACTTTTTGTACTCAATGTAGAGCCTTAATCTTCGCTAACTTAAGCTTACTTTGTTACTGTATAGAAACCTTTGAACTCTCCCCTTCGGCATTAAGACTTGACTTTACGTGTCAGGATCCGACGTTTATGTTTATTGATAAGCAGCATCAGAAAATATCAGTAAGCTCCATTAACCAACCCTCTGTTGAGATTAGTAGATTGGCTGATTAAGTTTGTGGCATTTGAACTTATACCTCTAAAGTTAGTATTATTACTTCTTATTTAATAATTTTAATAGTATTTTAAGAGTAGACTCGAACAGCCCGAATCTCAATACATTTTTTATGTACGATAAAGTTAATGATAATAGTTTTGCGTTTTACTATATATTAGCTTAAATAGATTAATATAAAATTTTATATAAATATTGTATATAGATTGCAAGAGTCGTACAAAGTATAAGAAAGGTTAATTTTGAATAGAATACGTGACAATTATATTATTTATTGAATACTATATTTTATTATTTATTTATTAGACTGATTTGAATAATTAAATTTGTTTATTTAAATCATCTGTTACTGTAGCTAGATTTTATCAGCCTTCATGATAAAAAAAAAAATGGTTACATTTTAAATGTCTAAAATCTAAAGTTACTAGCCTGTATTTAACCCTAGCATTTTGCCACATCCTATATAATGTAATACTACAAATGTTGAAAATTTTAATTAAAAAATAATTGAAATTATAAATAATTTTAAGTAAATTACAAATATTCATAGTTTTTCCAGTACTCTGTATGTTTAGAATTTAGTCTTTGATACAAGTTAGACAAGAGCTGAACACACAGTCTGGCCACCGAGTACTGAGCAAATACACCGACGCCCGTTCGCTTTTCAATTAACTTCAGGAGCTATTTGTGTTCAGGTATCATGCCTCGGCCTTTGATGTCCTCTCATATTTTCACAAACTTTACATTTAGTATACACAGTGATATTTGGAGATTTCTTCATCAAATTTTCAAGCAATCATAATATTTTCTGTAGAAAAGCTTTGAAATATATGAAAGAGTAATAGCCAATTGAAATTTCGTAAGACTTACATCGTCCTCAGTTATAACAAGTCAAGTAGGAGCCGAGACTCACGAACAATGATGTAATGCTCTCAACAAAAGTGAATACGTTTGAGAAAGATTTATGCACTCGAGGTGTCTAAAACCCAAGACAATAGACGACTTGACAAAGTTATTTAAATTAGGGGACAATTTTCTTAGGCCATAACGTTTAAGTGGTAGAGCGGCGAGGTCTCGCTAAATGAGGTTTTAAGCCAGCATTCTCATGAAAAGGATTCATAAGGCAGATTTCAGGCACGACGCTCTGAACGTCGCACAATGCTCTGATACAGCGGAGCTTTGAACAATACACACATTATTATATTGTTTTATGACTTTGCTGGTTCTTGACGTTTTGAATTAAGCGAATAAACTTTTAAGCCCATTGTTATTCATTTCCAACCATTATGGCGAATAACTTGGCATTTTTTAAGTTTTTAAATCATAGCTACTGTGAATAAGTATTACACAAATGTAAATTAAGCTTCAACTGTCAAAGCAACTTTATAAAAATTTAGTATCGCGTGAAGTGGAATTCGTTTTGTGATGAAATATGAACTATTGTTTGAAGAAGCAGACGTTTTTATGAGTTGTTTAAATTGAGTGCATTTTTATGATCTCAACTTCTCAAGCTCGGATTGTTTATAGTCGACAATGCTACGACGTTAAGACTTTAAGTGTAAAGTTTACATACTACAGCTTTAGTGACTTGCTATAAACAAAATGTAGCATATTCTTTATACTCCGGTGCTATTATAACCTTATATTTATTTTGGGTCATAAGAAAAGGTATACTATTTAATTATTTACAATTTATCTATATATTTATAATAATCAAAAATAATGAAATTTGAATGAATTTCATTATTTTTGGGTAAACATAATAATAATTGTATTGCATAAGTAGTAAATAATATTGATAAGGGGTCATCTCAATTTTGGCCCTTATTATCATGAACACATAAAACTCTTCCTTTGAAAAATCACTATATTTTACATATTATATGATTCAAACTCCCTTCGCCTTATAAAACAAAATATTTGTGGTTCTAAAGCCACTAGGACGAATGAAACCACGATGGTCAAATAGTTTTTTATAAGTCATTTTATTATTGGTATTTAATTTATTTCACTAAATAAATAAAATAAATATTGTTCACAAAGGTGGAAATATGTAGAGATCTCTTCCAGTATTCTTCAGAAGTGGGAAATAGTAAAATAACAAAAAAACACATTAAATATATATATATTATAAGATAATAATAAGTTATAAAAGTAATTTTACAAACGTTGGTGGCTTTAGTTCTACACTCAGATTAAGCTAATCCTTGTCGCCGGGATGGAGCTAATTTATTACAACGCCTTTCGTTCTAGCCTAGGCTATCTCACAGGAATTTATTCCGCTTTTCCAACGAACTGGGAATTAAAGGTACTTAAAAATCGAGGTCAAAGAGTGGAAGTAAATTATTAAAAGTGGTATTGATAATAATAACAGTATAATAATTATATTATATATTATTATATTACATATATATATTTGTATATGTTTGTTAAACATATATTTTTATAGGTATGTATTTAATATATTTTATTATTAGTATTATTTATTTTATATTGTAAAATATATTTGTTTCATTTTGTTATATATTATGTTTTGTTATTTTTATATTATTATTATTATTTGTTTTAATATTAATTTGCACTGTGCCTTTTTCGCCTATTCCTGTATCAACTAGTCCTGCATTTGCCAAAGGTTGTCTGTAAGAGATAAGACCACCTTTGCATATAGATGTTTGTTATGCGTGTGCAATAAAGTATAAATAAATAAATAAAAAATAAAAAATATATATATATATATATATAAATAAATAAATAAAAAAATAAAAATATATATATATATTATTATTATATATAAGAAGAATTAATATACTGATGACCCCTTATAACATAAAATTTTAGCATAAAGTGAGAAATCATAACTATATGCACAATGTTAAAAACGAAAAGTGTTAAATAAATAAATTATGAATTTTCAATTTGTACAAATATCTAAATATATTAATATACTTGTTTTATTTTACTAGAAAATGTAATAAATTCTATAATTGTATTATAAATTCAAAACACGTAGCACATAAAACGGCTCTTCTTCATATGCGATGAAAGATAAACGCAATACATTTTTCTATTATAATAGATGCTGTCTGACTGTTTTACTTACATTATATATTTTCCTATTACATTTATATTATGTTAAAAGACGTTAAAATGTAGTCCTATGTTAAAAATAATGTAACGCACTAGAATTAAGTTACGTAATAAAGTATACTCCAATGTAAATACTCAGCTTAATATATTGAATATAAAATATTCTTTTCAGCTTCATACTGTGTCCCGCATATAGTAGGGGGACATGCAGAGAGATTATATGGTCAATACTCTCCACTTTACGCCAGAATTGGATATTACTCGTAGAGTCGCAGAACCCAACACCTCACTTTGTCTTACCAAAGCAAGGAAATAAATTATCGCATTTAAAGTTATACAATATTCATGATAAATTAAATAAATAGATAATATTTATATTTGACAATATTCGAGCTAAGATTTGATATAAGTATACCACAAATTCCTGTTCTAAAATGTTCTAAATATTGAATATTATGTATATGACGAAGATCCATGTCCAGAGTTGTTTTTAAAAATAATGACGTCAGCATTGCTGACGTCATTAATGTCACAATTTTCCATGGCAAGTAAAACTCGCAAATATTTCGTATAGACCTTTATTTATTACAATAAAGACGTCTACTGTTTACGATTGCTTGAGTCCGAATGCCTCGTGTAACAATATTCACTCTTATTTATAATAGTACCCCCACTATGAGTTTCTACAAAATCTGGCTTTAATCAATTGCTTGTCTATAAATCTTTTAACAAATATTAATCATAATAATAATTTTAATTATATCAACTTATTTAGTTATATTAATAATCATTTTAGCAAATAATTATAATTTAACATTCATTCAATTCACATACATTCATTCAATAATAATTTATTTATTTATAAATTGTCGTTACGCCGTTATATATAATTTTTGAGTATAAAAAATGAGCCTTTAAATATATAATTTTTGAGAATTTTGTATAACAATTCCATAATAAAGAACAAACGAAATAACTTAACAAAGGAAATTCTTTTTTCAGTATAATGATAACATTTAAAGTTCTTTAAAGTTCTAAAAAGTCTAATATAGTCAAACTAGTCTGTTCGATTCAACTATTTCTTCTAAAATTAAATATTAAAAAGAAAGCCATATGAACTCTTTATCGATGTCACATTGATATATTATCTATGTAAAACAGAATAGAATTTTCCTTGAAATATGAAGCTGAATAAAACAAGTACTTCAGTAGTTTTGCAAAGAAATGGTCGCAGTTTAGCATAATGCGATACACTTAGTCATCGGTGCGTTATCTAACACAATTTATTGTGGGTTCAGTCCACTATTAATCAGTAGATAAACGTGAGAGATAGGGCAAAACGAGCTTTAAATTGTGATAGAAAACAACTTGCGTGAAAAAAATTACATATATTTTGAAGTTATTTATAAGCTCTAAGCTTTTTTTTAAACATTTACAATTTTTTTTTATTTCCATATTAAACCTGTTGTCACCTGTTGACGACATTTAGCACTACTATTGTGTTGACACAGCAAAAATAGATATAAAGTATCTATTAAAACGCAAATTTGTTAACTCTTGGTTAGATAATAGCAATTAGTCTCTAACAAGATAAAATAAAATAGAAAAATTGAATATCAAAAATCAAAATCGTATATTTTTCTCCAATAGATTTATACTTTAGAAGTCGTTATCTTGCTCCGCCGGCATCGTGACTATTCCGCTACTTCTTTACTAACAATAAATGCTTTGTCAAACTTCCTCCAGCTCAAAAGATAAAACTTTATTTTACTGTAACTTGCCAGGTTTCTCACTTTAGACCTTTATAGACTTTGACTCTGTTCGGCTTGGAGGTGGCTTAACGTAAATCGATCCATGTGTATATATAATGTTAGCGAGGAGATTTAATGCGTCGAACTTTGCCTTAATAAGTTATGTTACTTTAAACACTATAGAATATTGAACTATTATTAGAGTATATTATGGCAAGTTAGGGCAGCACCGGACATTAGAGAAAAGCTGTTTACGTATATCAAATTTTCACGCGTACTTAGTGGCTTCGGTCGTGATTCCTTTTTAGCTTGTCAATAAAGATCTATGTGTGATTTTTTTGGTATATCCGGTTTGGACATGAAACATGCCTGTGTTTTACGGTTTGCCCCATGGTAAAACTGTAAAGCACATCTATTTTTCAATTACATTATCTTTATGTCTAAATATATTAAGAAATAATAAGTTGTTAATAGCTAAAGATTTAGATAAAAAAATAAAATAAAATAAACGATTCAAACTTAAATTTCATAAAATAATTTGGAAATCGAACAGCTTGGACGCATTTCAAGAGACACAGGTTCAAATCCAGTTTCGTTCAAAATATAATATACCTTTTCTAAAAAAAAACGTTAATTTTTTTTTAATATTAATAAATCAGCTTAATATACCCATACTAAAATACGATATACATTAAACTTCACATTAAATATTAATAATAGAAACATATTATAACAATCGCTTTCCTATTTTACATGCAGCTAAAAGAAAATATATTTTTTTATTATTCCAGTTATCTCCACACGGTTTATTATGTACAGCTGTCTTAAATTGTAAAAGATAACAGTAAAAGCGCTTCTTTCGTAAGCTTTGCTAAATTGATGTAGGTATGTATACTGTAACTGATTACTATTTCTATGCTATATTTATTGCTTAAAACAACATTATTTAATGTAATATTTTTCATAGAAAATTCTAAAAGAGATTCTGAAATCAATCGTTGTGTTTTTTGTTTTGTTTATGACTTTTTCTTTGTAAGGTAGATCACATTTAATTGCTTCTAATAAATAAGTGATAAATAACCAATTTAAAGAAAGTCCCGCTAAGTTTCCCGCGCCAGTTCGTTCTCAGGTCCGAGGTATTAATTTTAGTGGACCGGTGGTAAAATATTTGACGATTAGAAATGAAACTCATATGTTCTTATTTTTAATAAAATCATTGGATCATGATTTTGACTTTGAGGTGCTATCACTAATAGGGTACAACTGGGTAATACGCCCCAATTGACAAAACGGGGCGTTTCACCTAGCTTACTCTAAGAAAGCTACACAACAGAAGTATACCGCAACAAATAGCCATCAGTCACCAAGCAACATGGCTGATGTGCACGCGTGGTCTATTACGCTTGGTAAAAAAATATTGATAAAAGTAGTGTTTTGGTAAAGATACAATTTGTGGTAAGTTGCAGATATTTTTTTATATATTCATACTCGTTATAGTTAAGTTAAATTGAAGTTAACTATTGAAAATACACATACTTGCACTTTATTATTCTCGTTTGCTCAGCGTTATAGCCTTGAAATTTTGGCTTTGATCTTGGTTGCCCGTTTTCAGAAGCAAAAATTACAATATGCTCCTCTGCTGTTTTTTAAAACGCCCCAGTATTATAATTATACAGAAACTACTATATTATATTGTATTTTTATTTCTCGTAAGTATGCATGAAGAGTCTCTCTTCGAATTTCTAGGAGTGCAGATTTGGATTAGGCAATGCGATCTGTACGAAGTAAAGAAATGGGAGTGAATCAAGTTGAAAGCACTTGAAGATTGCATCTCAAACCTTGAGAAGGCACCTTATAACAGATAGATTAAGTCTATTATGTAGAGTATGAAGAAGAATTAGTTGCTCACATAAAAAAACTAGAAAAAGTCTCTCGAAAGAACAGACGTGAAAGAAATGGCTTTCAGAAGAATTTTGGTTAGCAGGAAATGTCTGGTTTACTGAATTTATGGATCACAACCCTGAAGTAAGTCAAAAAAATCGGAAGAATTATATCTGTCTAGAGCATATGATGTTAACCTAGAAGATATCAAACATTTTTTTTATTTGTTAGCCACCATTTATGAAGAACATGACTTCTCGAATCACCCTGAAGACGTTTTTAATATGGATGAGTGTGGGATCCAAATGAACAATAAACCAGGCAAAGTTGTCGCGTCAATAGGAGCTCGAGATATGTCTAGATATGTATAGTCTCGCTGTATTCGAAAAGGGTGAAAATATCACAATAATTGCTTGTTGTAATGATCTCAGTAACTTTCTTCCAACTTTATTGATCTACAAAGGCATCTGCAACAAAACAATTTTCGGAAGGCCTTCCACCAGGATCACAAGTTTTTATGAACAAAAAATCATCGTAAGTCAACACAGATTTCATGAAATGGAATGAAGAAGTATTCCTGCACCATAAAAACCCTCAAATACTTTATTGATGTTAGATCGTAACAATATCCAGCAACAATATACTGCTACTTGAGGTTGGTTTATGGAAAACTTTTGAAGACTTTGAATCTTGCTTTACCGTTGCGCTGTGATTATTAGTTATTAAACTGTTGATGTGTTTTGCTTCAATTTATGTATGAATATATAGTGAGGCATTTTGTAATACCAAAAGAGGCGTATTAGGTGACATGTATCTGACAAAACGCCCACTCTATGTCAGTAAAAATATAGCAATAAGTAACCTTTAACTGTTGTTCCTATTATATTTAGCTTTTGTCATATTATTCTCAATTAACCAAGCAACGTCTTAAAATTAAATAAATGAATATATCTATGATTATTTGAATTTTATTTACCGTTAAAAAAAGTGGGGCGTATTACCTAGTTTTACCCTATTATTACAATCGCCAATTGCACTTTTTGAAAAATCAACATAAAATTTAACATCATTGTAGATTTGGTTTGTTAATTTAATTTTAAATCTTGCTTATATTTGTACGACTTTATTATTTATTCACACAGTTGTATCTATATGTTTTGAAGACGGCTTTTATACAAGCCAGTAATATTTATAAAATAATTAACAATATAAACATTTTGATAGATAATGGAATTTTAAATTCAAAAGTTTTATACATTTAAGCGTTCTGAAGGTTTTATAGGCTTTGAAGTATGTAGGGGAGTAATCCAAATAGCGTAATAAAGGAGCACTTTTTCGGAGATCCTTAGATAAGGGAAGGTGAGCGTCAATATATCAAGAGATTAGTCGTTTGCCGCCGCCGCGCCGTGAGCTGAGGCGATGAATGTAAAGCGGTAGTGCTTGTGAATAAATATCGATACTGTCTATATTTTGGTTCATATGAAATGTTCGTAATATGTTTTATTCATTCGTTTTTTTTAATTATTAGTTATCTTATGTTTTTAAGATTGCTTTTAGTTAAAATTAATTTTGTAATACATTTAATAATTTCCCTACACGTTTTTGTGCCCGAAACTAAAATATCATAAATTTCAAGATATTATTGATATTTTTAGAAAATATGTAAGTTATTCCAATATAGATAGAGACATTACATCTCTAAATTGCAAGGCAACTCTATAAGTTAACAGCTATCCGCGAAGCCTATCATATATCAGGCGGGTGACATATTCGCCCGTCATGTACGCTTTTCATGTAGAAGTGGGTCGATTTATTCATTCGTAGGCATGTGGTAAACCTTATGATTTATTAACTTAATTTATTGCTAAAAGTAATTGGTATTGCGTAATCGATTGATTTACGGCATTCTGAATCTTGATGCTTTCTGATTTTGATCATTTGAGAAGTGGATGATTTTTTTGCATTAATAAACATTTAACTTTATTAAACAGTAGCGACGAAAATAAGGACAGTATACTACTACCATTTTGGTGTAGGCCTTATATTCAAATCTCTTACCCTCCTTTCATTCCTTCAAAAGTATGGTTCCCTACAAAACGTCAAAAAAACAAATCCCTTGTAGGATCTCTTTTTTATCCGTCTGTCTTAAGCTGGAATTAAAAATTATTCAGACAACTTCTAAGTTCACACAATGAAAAGATACGAGCGATTATGCTTAATTTTAGCTGTATTTATATCCTATAGGGTACTTACCGTTGACATAGAATTACGAAATGGGCAAGAAGTTAGAACTTACAGTACAAACAGAGAAGCAAATCTGAAAATTATAAGTTTGTAGGTCATGTGACAGAAAATACCTTTATAAACTTATATCTGTAGTTAATTTAATACAAAATGAGCATAAGATCGCAAATTTAAGTTTGTCGAATCTTAAAAATTGTACTTCATTGACCTAGACTTATTTAGACTATTAGGAATTTGACAAAAATTGAGAAGTTAAAGTGTAATCGTAATTTGTAAATTAAACACAAAAATAAACTATTTCAAGCATATATCTGAAATTCATTTAATACAAAATTAGTGAATACGTTCGCAAATTTGAGGTTGTCAATTTATAAGTAACATTTTCCTCAGTGGAAAACCTACACTCATGAAATTGGTACAAAGCTTCGGTGGGCGAGAACTACTCGCACTTGACCGATATTTTGATATGTTACATTTATAGGTGAGTCTTTATTTATCCTATGATAAATATACTTACTTGTTAATAAATTACAAATCACATGATTTAATTTTAAGTAGTAAATAATGATATCTACTTATTATTACTACATAAAACTAAATCATGTGATAATGATCTTTAAATTTACTGCAATAAATCTATACAATTGATGTTTGTAATTAAATATATAACTACAAGTAATAAGCATGTCATTTTTATCATTAAATAGTGTACTATTTATTCATTAAAAGTCTAAAAATAATTAATTTTATCTTGAATAAAACATGTTCTATGTTTATATATTACCTCTTTTAATGTGGTTGCTTTTGTCATCCCCTATAAATTAGAAGGTTCGTAGGGGACTTGCGGAATGTTTATGATAGTAAGTATGGGTTTATATGGGTATATACGGGTTTATATTCATACAATTCTATATTTCACACTATTCTTAACAAATTCATATGTTACTAACAACGTCACAGTAAATGAGTCAAAAATTATGTAATTAGAGTATATTAACACTTCATCTACATATATACTAAAACTGCTTATGACCGAAAAATTCCAATTCTAATTATACAAACAAGAAAACAAGTACAACAATGGCACGGACTCCAAAAGTCTATGGTGAACAAACTATAAATATATAAAAAAAACTTTACAAATGTGGTGTGTAGAAATATGTAAAATTTTATGAAATCAAAAAATGCTCAGATATTAAAGATTGTTTATAGAAATGCGACAAAAGTCACAAAGCAGCACATTTCTTGACAATAACAGTAGAAAATCAAAACACCGGTGCTACGAGTACATCCGTAAGCCAATCGATGAGAGGGGATGCTCCTTAAATTCTTAATACCTCACGTAACATTAGAGATTAGGGGAGGAAAACTGCACTTAACTTTCATAGAAGCCTCGAGTGTCGGCTGTCGATCGATGATAATGGATTCATAGCAAAAGCACATACTGTACAGTGTACAGTGTTTACTAACTGTAGTGCATTTTATTGAGTTTTCAATACCGTTATAAAGATAATGTAGAGTAATCTCACACTAAGATAAAAAAAAATGTAATCTTATTATTAAATGAGAAGACATAGTAAACATGCAAAATTACATTTTCTTCTTATAGGTAACTAAAACTGAAGCATTCATCTGAGTGAATTACATGTTATGAAATTTCCATGGTTCCTATAAAATATAAAAATATTCAACGGTAAAAACGTCATATTAACAATTATACTTACTTTCCTATTTATTTCAAGAGGCAAAGTTAACTGAGGTACAACGTTAATTATCTTTCATACCATACAGTATTTAATCCTATTCAAGGGTTGCATACATAAGCCGCACACAAATTCGACAGGGCACAAAGCTTCACTTGTTAGACAAGTTTGTCTTGTTAAAACTCGTAGACTTATGACATTCCAGACGAGCTGGAAAGCCTTTCAACTGTACATTTGAAGATTTTATCTGCAATGGAATATGGCAAAGTTCATCATTTCCTAGAGATCCTGCACAAAGCTTACGTTATTAGCAAGCATTGCGATGTACTTTGTGAGTTTTCTTATTTCTTCGCTGTACTTCGTTGTGTGGTGTAATTAGGTTTCGTAATATGTAGAATTTTTACTATACAATATAACGAATAGTTGAATGTGACTTCTTAATGATTAGAAAAATTACTCTTAAAAAATAACATGTTAATTCATGCATAAATCCGATATGTACTATCTTCTTACTCAAATTAAGTTATCAATGTATGTTTTAAAAAAAAATAATTACTGGGAGAGAAATCGTAATCGTTATATGATTTAATAGCGTAATTTACGTATATATTTTGACATTATTTTTACAAAAAGAATTTTGGCCGGAACATGGTAGGTGTAGGTTCAAATATCACGCGAGGAATGAATTCAGAGATATTTTAATTAATATTTTATTTATTTTTCTATTATTGTTTCACAAAACGTCGAATTTTCAACTTACAAATATTAATAACCACCCCACTGCCCCAGTTTTGTTACGGTAAAATTCAAATCGCCATTAAAGAAGATTACACATACTTAATTACTTGTTACGAATGTGTTAACAATCCCGGGACGCGGCTTCCACCGGATTTCCTTAATGAGATTAGAGCGAAAAATGTCTAACAATATGCTCGAATCCACTGTTATTTATACGAATATACTATTGAGGATTTACCGAAAGGGTGGCAGTGCCGTAATATTTAGTCGGAAAAATCATTTAAGGCCATAATGGACCACCATCTGACTGTAAATGAGATGGTTGAGGGTTCGATTCAATCTCGGGAGAGTGAAATATTTTTATGGTTTGATAAGAAGACAAAGTGCGGCTTTCCAGCACTCCAGGAGTACCAACAGTTAGTTACCACGCATCATCAAGAGGATTGGGTGGGAGAATGAAGTGAGAAACGGAGTCATTTAAAAGTCAGTTACAGCAAGGAGCTAAAGAAGAATTTTAAAGAAAATTCAAAAGTGCAAAATGAAAGAATGTAATCCTAGAGTCATAACTATCATCAACTGTCTCATTTACGTTATCAAAAACTTACTATTTTATGACAATTGAATTACTTACCTTATCTGTTTTTAGCTTTGAATTTGATTAACCCTTTTAATATGTACACATCGTCCATCGACATGCCGCTCCGTTCTTTTGACCATACAAGATAAAGCTTGAAGCTTCGGAGACAGTGTGATTTTGTTCTTGTCATCAGTAAAATATTTTATATAATATTTTTTGTAAGAAAATAATTCTTACTTTAAATGTTAATACACATTTGAAAAACAAAATATTTAAATCCAAACACCACTGTCAAATTAAATAACAGTTACATATGCGAAAAATTGTTTGATCGTATTAATTGAACTTAGTGTAGAGGGACGGCTTTAAAAGTTCTCTCTGTAAATAATCCAAAAATAACGAGGTAGCAATTAAATATAGCTTTGAGCAAATAGGCAAACATTGCTGGGTCGCAGTGAGTTCACATCAAAGGAGTATGTATCATTAGACATAAGCTCATACTTACTTAACAAGGCTAGGAACACTATCAGTGAGTACAGTGTAATTTAAATTTAACGCGTGTGCACTCTAATCGATGCAAATTTTAGATTGTAACTATTCAGTGTACAGATATTAAAATTGTTAAGCTTGTATGAGATCATTTTATACGTGAATTGTATATAATATTATTGTAACGAAAATGTTTTAAGTTATTATATATTTTTTAGATAAATCTTATAACTGGTATCAATTGGCGGTGACCATTTTAAGTTTTAACTGTATGACTTTTAAATTTTTAATTTTTACCGAAATAATGCATACTATCCCTTTTGTCGCGGTTAATCACTTGTAAGTTGTAACTGCATAGTTCGATTTTAATAACTTTTTTTATTTACATAATCTTTGAGAATAGAAGTACTTTTCTTGTAAAGTATTCTCCAGGGTATACCTCATAGGAGGTCCCATATGAATAATATGAAAAATTATTCCAATATAATTAATCCCATATGAAAAATAATTCATTTTAATAAGAATTTTACGTCATTTAGGTAATTGTATGCTAAGCGAATGGTGTTAAAGGCTTATCGGTTTTGCTTTGAAACGTCAATGTTAATATTTGTTCGTTCATTCTGCTAATAGCTGCGACTCCCCTTTTGATACATTTCGTTTGTGATGATAGATTTGAGAGATAAATAGCACTGCTGCTGATGAATAGCGTATTTCCATTTCATTTTCTTTTCATCGTGAATGTCGTAATTACTAAATTATTTGTAACTTTTTGGCGAGCGCAAAATTTTATTGCAAACATTACATTTAAATTTTAAAAGCCATTTATTGAAAAACACACGAGTGTTTTATTAATGTCGCGTTAATAGTTATACTTTCAGCTATAAAATAATATGTTTCAATTTCAATAAGTACCGCACTTACTAGATAAAAAATATAATTTTATATACGACTATACGATTAAATATGATATTTGTTACAATTAGGAATTGAAACTTAAATACAAATATTTTTTTTATTACTTCAACAAGAAACACTACTACTTCAACATTTCTTCGTACTAGCATGACAAAATGATAGCTTCCACTGAAAAAAAAAAAATGAAATAAATCTGTGAAACATATATTCAAATCCATTTCACCAAACGTTGTGGAATAAAGGCACGCAAAACATAACATCGGAAAAACCAACGAGCAAATATGTTCGCTAGTAACTGGCAGGACAATTACTTGCTTAGACACTTTTAAATTCCTTCCACATTCTGAAAATGGAAACGTCGAGTCTCTCCTAGTGAAAGCCCTCTGATTTACTGCAGCATACAAAATGTACATCTGAAGCACTTAAAATTCGCCACAAGTTCGTTAGTACAACTGTTATAGTGTTTATGTTGTCTTTGAATACTATTTAGTCGTAGGCTAAAAACTAGGACCACCATTTAATAATAGGATTATTTTTCTAAAGCTTCTTAATTAAAATTGTTAGTTTAATAAATTTTTTATTCAATATTGATTAAATCAATACTGTGTAACCGTAAGCTGTAAATCAAAAATCGTCTGACTGTACTTGTGAAGAATGTAGGTTCGATGCTTATTTGGGAGATAGTTTTAAATATCTAAGAACGACGAACAACGATTTAAATAACTCTAATAATGAACGGATTGTCTTTATATGAAGTCTGCCTATAATGCTGCATGCGAAGGCAGGCTAAAAGTAATTAAATATTAGATTTTGACAGTCCAATTGATTTTCAATCAGTTACTACGCATATATGTATTGTTTGTATGTTCGTTCTCACTTGCTATAATTACAGCCACGACCCTTGCATCGGGACCCCTTTATTGCGTGCACATACCTGGTGTAATATATGGATGAGCGGATACTATTTGGGCAGCCAGACTAGCTTGCTTTCCCATGTATTAACATAAGATATTTTAACAGTACAATCACCGAAGCGGAACTGCACTAACTATCAACCGTACTTTAGTAAATTAACTGCTACCTACAGGTATAAAGATGTATTCGCGTCCGAAAGCTTCATTGTTAGAGAATGTAATGCATAGTTACACTTATGAAATTATATACTTATCAGCTAGACTCAAGGATCTAAGTGCCTAGTGTTTTAATATTATTATAGAAATTGATAAAAATAAAATAATTTGATTACTGAAAAGCATTGGAAACTGAGCAAGCAAAGACTAATACAATTTTATAATGTAATATCAATATTATATATTAATACTATACACGTATACTTTAATATCTAACCATATTGTGTGATATTAAATAATAGTTTTTGGCAATAAATTACACAAAAGTAGCTATAGCCCTCCCTCTTCATGATAAAGTCCTTAAACTGAACCTCATGAGTAATCTCTAGGCACGTGAGAGGAATGTTTAATGTGCCTGATTAGCAAGTAGGTACAGGTAAACGGTCAGTTGTGTAGCGTAAATTGTACTGATAAAATTATCTTGCAATTGTATTACAAGTAAATATTTTGCTTAGTTAGGAACATTAGGTACGTTCGTGTTATTATTTACTAATAAAATAAATTATATATATTTTTGAGCTGGATATGAATCCCTCAACATCGTATTTCTATCGTATCCCTCAACATCGTATTTATTTATATTTTATTATTTGTTACTTGTTTGTTGTGCACGAAGTCACAAAAGTTACGAAAATGTTTTTATTTTCAACTTTAATAATTTATAGTAGGGGGGGCGGAGAAACTTAGTATCGAGACACTTCGTTCTCCACGATCCACTCAAATTTGAGAAATTACGTAAAAAACGTTTTGAATTGCGGAACTTAACACTGCATTTTGTTATACACTTAGGCACTGTCCCACAGCGTTACGATGACCTTAAATAGAACATTATTCGTTTGCTCGTGTAAGAATAAATGGATTTTCAGTATTTATTTGTAGTTTCTTTAATTTTCGAAATCGACCATGCGTGCCGCTGAGTTAGTGGGCGATAAAGTAAATGCAGTTTTAATTAAGCCTCTAAAGTTTTAAATCGCAAAGTTTAACTAACAAACGACTATATAGCTTTTTTAGGTGGCTTAAATGAAAGAATTTTTGTTAAACGAACAAATATTTGCGTCTTTTAAATATATTTTGGTAGTTTACCCAATATACCTCGCGGTATTCTCAGTTTTTATCGCATACTTTTTATTTTGAAGGACATTGAAAGTCGTTTTTTTATCTTTTTGTTTATAAAGCTAGAATAAATAAGAATTGCATTAATACATTATTTTATATATTATGTTTCTTGAAGTTAATTTAACTCAATTAAATTATTTTTTATGGCGTTCCGAATATGCCAGATGAGCACAGACCACTCCGCTAATGTCATGTTTTAAGACGACGAAGGAGATGGTATGGCAAAAAAGGTAACGTTACCTAGTAGGATGAAATCTAGGTTAAATAGTATTTTTGAAGTCACTCACAATCATAATATGTCATAATATGTATGTCATAATATAATATGTCATAATATGTATAAATAAATCGCGATTACTATAGGTATAGAAATAAAATGTTGAATTCATATTTATATGGACTTGTAAGCTTAAGCTCGTGTGTTATAAGGGTAGTTTGATATGTAAATTAGAATTGTGGGTATTTAATCTAGCTTTTGCCAAGTATAAAATAAAATTTATGAAGTTAAGCCCTCTCATAATTTATATCCATCGCTTCACGTCATTTCTCGAATATAGCAGAGTAGACAGAGGGAACCTAGTGTTAAGACACTTCGTTCCCCACGCACCGTACAATTTTGAGACATTGTACGGTGGAACTCATCGCCACGCTTTGTCTAGTTGAGGTAGGTCGAAGAAATGATTTATTTTTTAAATTTCTTTTTCCGATTATGGGTAAGTAAAGATAATCTTGTAAACTATCGTAATGTCATAGTATAGTAAAATAGCTAGTAATAAAGTTTATCACATATCGATTGCACCATAATACCAATGCTACATTTATCACGCTTTATCCCGCAGAGTAGGCAGATGCAACCGTAGGCTGAAGGAACCTAGTGTTAAGACACTCCGTTCCCCACTTTTCGGCCTTTCGAGGCATTGCGTGTTGAGCGGCGGAACTCAATTCCACGCTTTTGCCTTGCTACACTTATAGAATATTAAATGTTGTGTTCAGCTATTAATAATTTTACTGCGTTTACTATTCTATATTTAAAGACTTCTCCATCTGAGTGCAATAACATAAACAAAATTTTACTTTTAACGTTTTATGAAAATTGTTTCGTGCAATTAATAAAAGGCTGTACTTACTTCTAGCTTTTGTTGACACAGACATACTCGTACATATGTTTATTGTAAAACATGACAATGCCTGGAAGTGATGCTCACAAATTCGGTCTAAAGCTCCAAGTGTCCGTGTATAAGATCAATTAGCAACTCCCACTGTAAGTTAGGACGGTATTGTTTCAAGATCCAACAATGTTTACTCGCCACGAAGCAATCTAACTGGGAACACTTGCTTAATTTTCTTAGCAATTCAATATGAAGTTACAGTACGTATATATTAAATAAGCTTAATTAATAATTTTATTGTAATTTTTGTATTGTCCATGTACTTAAACTATTATTTATTTATTAATAATATGAATAGCATTTGTTTATCATAAATTCTAACCCGTATGTTATTCTGATGTATAAGATACTAGTTACTGTGAAGTTTCATCCAAATCCAAGTAGTAGTTTTTTACGTGAAATCGGAGGTAACGATGGATGGATATCCTTTCAAATTTTCCTATTTATAATATTAGTTGGATGTTTTGCAAGACATGCAGCAATATTTTCAATTGGATCTTTTGCATATTATCACCTACTCGTAAGTAATAAATGATTTTTAAATTATAACTGAGGCCGATCTTGAGCAATGGCACATCGGCTGCCTGTGAACGCGACGGTTGTGGGTTCGATTCCCACCCGAGGAGAACGAATTATTTAATTACGGAGTGTCTTAACACTAGGTTATATTTGCCTATCCTGCTATTTACGTGACACAACGTGAAACTAAAAAAAAATAACTGTTTGAATTTAAATAGTATTCAATAATTATCGATCAACAATTGAAAAAAAAACGTGAAGCTGCGAAAAAAGGAATGAATAAAATAAAATGAACCCTATACCAAGGCACACAAGGCCTACATTTATACAATACATTTCTAGCGATTGCTACAACAATAATATCAATAAGATGAGCGTCATACCGCGAGTGCTCGCCTGATTTATGGCTTCATTTTCCACAGGGAAAATTATCTTTTGTTACGCTTATATTATATAGAATGAAAAACATACCTTTTAACACCCTCGAATCTAATGAATAGCTTTAATGGGCCGTTCGTAGCTTATAATTTAGACATAATGAATTGTTATGGTATTTATTGTAGTTGTAGCAATCATTGTCTTTAAGAAAGTGAAAATGTTGTTTTAGTAATTGATTTATAGAAGACATGTTGAAAAGACGTTAACTTTTTCTTTTCAGCCTCAAGCTTTATGGATTCAAGCTAGTAGAAATAATAAAATATGACTAGAATATGGCTAGTAAAATATGACTGGCAAGATACATACATAGGTTTTGCATTAACTTATTCTATCACAGTCATAAAACCAAAAAAAAAATGATTCCGAGTAAATTTAAATATTACATTTCTTACATATGTATTAAATTATTACTTCATTCTATCGAAACTGACGAAAAACAAAAGAAAATAAGGCCAATTTATGTCTACCAATTACGTTATCTTGTTAACTTTAAATTATGTGTTCAGGTTGTCATTTTTAAGCAAGGGCGAGGGTTAAACTTTATATATTTCGTGACACCATTAGTTTTTGTTTAGCTCAATGTAGCGGAAGTGCGTGCAAAGCTAGAGATATGACGGTACACATCATAAATATTTCAAATGTTCGGATTTGTTCCGGACAGTTTGAAATTTTTTGTTTGTAACCTTTTTAGAGAGCGAGCTTTTAGGTGTTGGCTTTGTGGACTAAAGCTTCGTATAACTGCAATTGGGCTTTTTTATTCATCTATTCAGATTGGTTATACAGTTTTTGTGAGTGCAACTGTACACAATTATGAAAATTAAATGTATTCTATTTTGTGAAATTTATTTTTAAAACAAATAAAATATTGAATTAAATTAAATATATAATAAATTTATATTATTATTAGCATTACTAAAATATTTTAGATTGTAATTAAACCATGTATTTTATTGAACATATAATAGACTTTGAAATTTAAGAGCAATCTTTAAGTATCAAATAAAACCGAAATACAAAAGTATATGTCTCCCTTTTTTAATTTATTATTCTTATCCTTTTGTCTAGCCAAATTCTATTCGACACTTTTAAGTCAAATATTGACATTTAATTACTTGGAATTGTTCGACGATGGTAAATGTTGCTCTTATAAAGTTAATAGCACGAGTTGATCCCAGGTGTTCGAGTTCGCTGTTTACCTATAGGGAGCGACTGGGGTCACTATACCTACTCGATTTTGAAGGGTGCTGGAATATTGAAAGATGTGTGGATTTTCTTATTATAATCGGGTAAATTTATTTCTATATAAATAAACAAAAAATTTCTGGTGTTACAGTAGTTTTTCAAAGTAAGCTTTTGATGAAATAAACAGGTCGTTACATAAAGAATATTTACAAATCATCGCCCATCCCGCAGTGGTGCAGCTTGTGACAGTGAAGTTTTGATTTTGGATTTGATCCCTAGCCGGGGAAAAGAATTGTTTTCATTTCTTTGTTCTCATCAGAAGAAATTAACTTTATTTTTCTATCCCTAAAATAATTGCAGCTATTTGATTTGTACCTACATGACGTCTCTATAGATGTTCAATTCCAATTTGGAAATAACGTCCGTCGAAGATTATCGTAGTTTGTGCCCTCCGGTAGCTGCTGCACAATGCTGGTCGCCCGCAGTTATCATAACGTCATTCCGTATACACCTGTATATCTTGATCATTCTGTATTTACTTTATAAGATATGATCTTGTATTAGTTATAAGTAGATATTTATACCCTTCGTGGCGCAGCGGTACGGCGTACATTTACTTAATATTTTTATTTATTATATTTGATATTTTCTATGTTTATTTGTGTATAAAATTATTTATCTTTTAGTCGTAATAGTCGTCCTTCGAGATACGTTTAAATATAAATAATAAATAAAAGTTAAAGGAATTGTTCAGAAACACGTAAATTGCTTTGAAATTTAACAAGGCGCAATGATAAAATACCTTAAAAACGTTGTTGCCGCAACTCAATCTTACAAAACAAACTCCTGCACTTGTCGGTTGAAAGATCTTCACTATACGGAGGGCTTCACGGTGTGGTTGCCTTAATTTATTATTGAACCATAAAAGGTAGAGATACCAATTAAGTTCTCGGGGCATTTCTAACTTAGCAGGTAACTAAACTGAAAGTTCTCGAGAATGACGATCTGTTTAATGTTTCACTGTGCCACGGCCCCTATTAAGCTTCGCTCACGGCAGCCGCAATCGCCCCAAGTGATTAAGATATTTCATTTTAAGTTTTAAGATCTTTTGAAGTGTACTTTTTTAAGCTTCATGTTTTATTCGGACATCAAATACAGTAGCAGAGGTAGCCTAGTGTAAAGGCTAATACATTTTTTGAAATTAAATTAAGTACTTTCATCGTATATGAAAAAAAATAAGTAATAACATTTATGTAAAATAAATGCTCAAAAACTATATATTTATATACGAGTAAGTACCTATATATATTTCACAATAAGCATATATAATTTTTTTTTGTAATAAACTGATCATAAAACTATTAGAGCCAGACATACCTAGATTAGATAAAAATAATCACTTGACGTGATATTGAGATTATTGAAGAATAAAATTTGAATTACAAATTTGAGTCAAAATTGTAAATAAATTATAACTTATTCACGTTTCGATTTACTATATGATTGTTAGTGGAACAAATCTTTCGTATTATTTATTATATGAACTAATAAATTATAACTATTATTAACAGAAGTAATAAATAATAATAATTTGAATAAATTAAGCGTTTAATTGTAGCTTATATGAACTTGACTTGAGTGACCCCGCAAAATAAACGGCAAACGGTTTCGTTGTTAGTAAGCTAATTACGTATTTAACTTTGTCCTTATTTTTCTTAACAGATTAAATAAATTCTAAAAATAGGATCTGTATGCTATTTTTATTTCGTTAAAATTATAATGTATTATTGAGGTATTACATATATGCGGTTTTGTTGGTAAGCAGAAACCTTTGTACCAATATGAAAGCTTTGTATGTATACAGGTACGATGCTTAAAATATTTAGCGGACCTTAAAACGTTATTCACAGTACTATAATAGACATTCACAGACACACATTCAAATAGTAAATTTAAATGTTATAATTTATATTTTCATCACAATTTTAATATATGTGCTGTTTAATTTGTTACTATTTTGTTATATATTGAGGACCGTCGTGATGCAGAGGCACAGCAACTGCCTGTAAACGCGACGGTTGTAGGTTCAATTCCTACTCGGGGAGAATGAATTAATTTCATTTTCTTCGCTCTGGCAACAAACAAAGCGCGGCGTTGAGTTCCGCCACTCAACACGCAATGCTTCGAATGGCAGAAAGTGGGGAACGGAGTGTCTCAACACTAGGTTCCTTCAACCTACGGTTCCCTTTGCCTACCCTGCTATGCGCGGGATACAGCGTGAAGAAATAAATATAAAAGAAAAATAAATATAGAAGAATAAATAAATAAATAAATATTATATTTTGTCATATACATTTATATTCATAAAAGATTTAGAGCTGCCTTCCAAAATACATGATATGAATATAATATGTTATCGAAAGAGCAAAATATGCAAAGTTGTTAGAATTTCGATAAACCTCAGAATATTGTTCATTTTCACGTCTCTATTCCATCAGCAAGCGCGTCGCCTGATCCACCATTTTCATTAGGCCTCTTCTCCTTCTCTTTAATCTTTTATAGTAAGATCATACAGGAGTTGTTGATGTATGATCAGGGATCTAATTATAATGGTCGCTGTAAGACGCAGCAAACGCCTGCGGTGTTTTCGTCCAGGTAACGAGGCAAGATATAGGGTTGTTAGCTCTTTAACAAATTTAGCTTATATAAAATATGTATTCTTGCAATTTTATAATTTAACCCGCATTGAAGCCTAAAAAGGTATATAGAGGTATATACAAATAATATTTTATCATTTGTAATTAATATTATGCAATAGTGTATTTTTAACATCTTTATTATTCATCTAGTTAATATACTATAATTAAATACGAAATTTACTGTCAGTAAGAACTGTCTATTAAAATTTTAACTGTTTTTGCATCACCAAAATGAAAAAAAAATTAAAGTCAATGGCGGAAATTTGCCATAGTCTCCATACAGAGATGCTTTCAATATAAATAAGTTGTAATAGGCGTATAAGAATTTCGACGCTGCCTCACGAGAACGCTTGGAAGTTTTCTAAGAGGCGTGGGTTAAAAGTTTAATTTGAATATGTAAAAAGATATTTCATAGTTTATAAATATGGTATAGCCTTCATTTCAGATTTAGATATTCTAGATATATGTAGTTCATATGTAGTTCAGTTTAGATATATGCAGTTCATCCTACATATATCTAAACGATCGGTGCAATATATTTTATTATCAAGCAACAAACAATTTCAATGACATGGCTCCTGACAACCCTGCAAATGAAGACATGTCAGGTAGGCTGCGTAATCTTGTTCTGATGCGGGCATGAATTTCATAAGTGCATGGTTAAGTTAATGGATGAAAACATTAACCCATCGAGGTCCATCAGGTAGCAAGCGACCAGCACCAGCGATATAATATGTTGTATAAAACTATTGTATAAATATTACAGACTGCTTTAATTATTAGAAGAACTGGTTATTTTTCACAATACAGACTCTTGCTGAGTCTTTCGTGTCATTTGTGCTTATTTGGAATGTAGTAAATGATGATAATGTCTAAAAGAAATGTCCAATTCTAAAATTAGGAAATTAATGTTTATTTTATCTATTTTAAACATTTCTTTATATTAATTAAAACAGCCCTTACATTTATTAATTAATTTATATAACGTCAAATACATTATAATATACAGTCCTGCCTATGTCACTTCCCTCCATATAGGTTAGAGAAAATCTAGTCTTCAGACAGTTTCATCCGAATTAGAGGCATTGTGTATTAAGTACCTCAATGCCGTTCTTTATCTTGCTAGATTGGAAAAATGAAAATAATTCATCCCCCCTAATTGGGAATCAAATCTTCTACCATTACGTGTCAAACGCTGTTCCTTCACGCCACGATGACCTTAATTCTGTATATCGACGTATTAAAGCTAAATTGAAAAGCTTTATATAATCTAACTTGCTTATCGTTACTTAGATATACATTTAAAACATATTTGTATGGAACCCTTAATAGCTAGTGAGCTTAATTCGGCTAAAAGCGGAGATGAATGACATAATCAATCTCTTGGGATAATGGATTACAATCCCTTTGGTAATTTCAAACATTAGAATTATTAAAGTAATTAATAATATCAATCCTTGGTACGGAGAAATACCTTGCCTTACCTTACATATGGTGGTATCATAATAAAATAATTATGTTATATTATATATATATATATATATATATATATATATATATATATATATATATATATATATATATATATATATATATATATATATATATATATATATATATATATATATATATATATATATATATATATATATATATATATATATATATATATATATATATATATATATATATATATATATATATTGTCACGTACTATCTAACATATTGTGGCACCATATATTATCACGTTACATATCTATAGAAATGAAGCCATTGTGGTACAGGTGGAAAGAACAATAGACTAGTTGGACTTAGATTTGATTTATGCTCAGATGTATGTTTATATATAGACAAAAAGTAATAAAGTGGATGAAGATACGGAAGATAATATTGAAAAATTAAGATTCCTTTAATATTGCTGTAAATATAGTTAATAACAAAATAAATATACTATGAAATACAAAAAAAAAGCAAAATAATCATTCAATGACTCATTCATTCAATTTTTTTTCATCGGTTCTCACATTACGTAACGTTTACGTAAAAGGTACGAGTATCACGCACGTTTCAAATGCCGAACTTGTAATATATACGTTATTTTAAATATTTACATTCCCTTGAACGGGATATGAACCTGCAAATATATACACATGTTTAACAGAGCCGTTGTGGCGTGAATAGCATTCATAGCGTTATTGTTACAATTGCAATATAGCCCGAAACGTTTCCGCCCATACCCATACGTCATCTCATCAGAGCTCTGAATCAAGCTCAATACTCGTTGAATAGCTTACACAAAGGCCCTATTTGTCCTACTGCTCTGAGCAAGCAATCACTTAATTGAAACGTCGCGCCGCTCAGATCCACTGTGTTGACTTTGTAATGTGATGCAAGGTTATGCATACATTTATATTTAATAATTTCAAAATTAGCTTAGCCATAAAAAAAGTCATATTCCATCCTGTTATCAAGATATAAAATAAAGTTTGCATTCTTTTAAGACGTCTGTATGTATATTATGGAAAATGATTTAAGTCTTAAGAGAATACATATATGTAGACAAAAGAGTAGGTATATTTGAAAACTCTTAGTCTGGCCATAAATACTGTTACAATTAAAAATTGTGTGTGAATTTTATTCTTATTTTCGCATTAATATATTGTAAAATATTTTGTGATATTAAAATGGAGTGGAGTGCTAAAGAGAACTGAATCGTTGTGATTGTATTACATAAAGTGAAGCAAAATAAATTTAAAATCCTCCATACTAAATCAAATGTTTGTATACCGAGCTATTGATAGGTACGATGAAACTTCCTCTGTTTGAAGGTTTTATATATATATATATATATATATATATATATATATATATATATATATATATATATATATATATATATATATATATATATATATATATATATATATATATATATATATATATATATATATATATATATATATATATATATTCTGTTTATTGGATTATTTACGCATATTTGACAAAGAAAGTACACATACGTCAATATCGTTACACTTTTATCAGTCATTTCTTATTACTTACATGATGTGTCATGCTAACGAGCCTCTTTAGATAACGCTATGAATCACAAAAAGTCACAATTTGATAACAAATTTCATTTAAATAAACAAGTGTAATACTTGCGAGTCTTGGGAGACTCTTTTATATATAGAGTATATAACATTATTTTTTATTTAATAGAAAACACAATATTAATTCCATGAAAATTAAAATGTAATCATCAATAACAGAATTATCTTACCGTTATTTTATCGCTAATCGCTTTTTAGCGTTAAAGATTTACTTAGATTCTTTTTCCTTTGGGAAATTATGTTACCAGCAAATATATATAGGTTAAATATAGGCCATATATAATAATATAATAGTAATGATAATAACATATCTTTATTTCAAACGATTCGATCCATATATATATATATATATATATTGTTTATATCCATATGTATTGTTTATCTACATATTGCTTATATATAAAGCAATATGTAGATATAGGTACTTATTTTGAACTTTATTTGTTTTGAACTTTATTTGCTTATAATTGTTTTTATTTAAAACCAATTATAAGCAAATAAAGGTCAAAACAAACATTTTATAATATTTATTTAATCGTTCAATATCTATTGTTATTTGATAATATTATAAGACTCGAAGCTTTGTAAGGTGAACAAAAGCGTTTCTTTATTGTAATGGTATGTCTATATAGCATTTGCCTATAGAATATTTGCTGCTGAGCATTAGTTGTACTTTCTATTCTGTAATTGGTTTCTATGTATAAGCTTTTATTCTAACTTCACGGTTTATCCCTAACGAGGTAGCCACTGAGAACGGAGCGCACATTGCTACGATAATTTACAAACTTTTCTTTTTTCAGCTTATAAAGTAGGGTAGGCACAGGGAATCTAGTGTTAAGCCTTCTTGCTTATTTCATAATACTTATAATATATTATAAAAGTGATTCAATAATGGCTTCCACCAATTGTTTCCGAAAATGCATTAATTTGTGAACAACATCAAAGTTTTGTCCAGTTAAGTGATAGATTGGGCCGTCGGTTTGTTCGTATTTCGCGATGCATTAGTCAAATAGCTTTTCCATCAAGATTAACTTATCTGAGCTGTGATAGCGACCGACCTCTAAACCGCCCATTCAATTTATATAACATCAGGTAGTGTTTTTGTTTAGAAATAGTTGTTCTAATGTAAATATAGTATGTGGACGTTAAAAGTATAAATATAATACTATATCTATTCATTGTATGATTTTATAGCTAAATATAGATATTTTAATCCTTTATATCACATCGAAATCTATATATATCATTTGTTTTTTTTTTAAGTATACCTCCGGTAAATTTCCTGTTGTAACTTCTTTTGCTTTAGCATTAATAATTTAAGCTGTGTCTGAACTTTCCACCGAAGTTATAAATTAAAAAAGATATTCAAGGTCCAAGGTCGTGAAATTGAATTATTGCCAAATCTTTTCCGCTTAACTTGTTCTTCTTCTTCTGGTTGTTTTTGTATTTTTCGATTACTTTCTTAGTTAATTAATTACACTTTTGTGTTAATTCCGAAGTTTCTTTTAATATTTGTTCATAACAATAGGATAATTGTATATTTAAAAGTAGCATATATAATTAATATATAAGAATATAGTAATACATTAAAGTGACCGTCGTAGTGCTGCGGTACACCGTATGAATGTAACGAGGGTTATGGATTCGGTTCCCACTTGTGGAAAATAGATTATTTTCATTTCCCCCTCTCTAGTAACAAGAAAGCCACAACACGCAATGTATCGAAAGGCAGAAACCAAGGAACGGAAAGCCTATCCTGCTAAATGCGGGAAATAGTGGGATTCTTTTTAATAAATTTAAGGCTATTGTAGTACTATTATGATAAGGAATAGGCGATTATTTTTTTTAATCAATAGCACATTTCGAAATTAGGTATGTCTTAATCAGTAGATTATATTGTAATCATTGTTTTATTTCTGCATATGAATGTATGAATTAAATATACATTTTCACAGTCATTTCTTGGATGGTATAATGTGTATGAAACACAAGGGAGAAATAGTAATTTATATTTCGACTCATAGAAAAACAATTAGAATAAACAAAACATGAAACTGAATTAAAATAAAATATTACAATAATGGTAAGGATAATTTTTTCTTGCAGGCTTTGAGTTAATTCATGTGCTTAATGGCTAATTGTTAGATGAATCATTACAACAAGTGATGTGGCTCTTCCACGGTATGGCTGAAGATAGTCAGATTGACGTGTATCTTTATACTTTTCTACTTATAATTATTATATTATATTATTTTCTATATTTATTTATTTCTTGCACATAACAAGTAAAAATCAGATATAATTCTGTTATTTACATTTTGAGAACCGTCATGGCGTAGAGGCACAGCGTCTGCCTGTAAACACGACGGTTGGTGGGTTCGATTCCCACTCGGTTAGAATGAATTATTTTTTTTCATTTTTTTCGCTCTGACAACAAAATAAAGCGCGGCGTAGAGTTCCGCCACTCAACACTCAATGCCTCGAATAGCGGAAAGTAGGGAACGGTGAGTCTTAACACTAGGTTCCTTCAACTTAGGATTTTCTCTGCCTACCCTACTACTATGAGTGGGATACAGCGTGAAGCTAAATGAATAAATAATTAGGATTAAGTCAAGTGATTTATTTGCTGCTTATTTCAATTGACATACCAACTGTATTAAAAGTGCAATCACATTGATTTAGGATTTGAAGCCGAGACTAATGAATGCAGTAGATATTGTACGTTAAACATGTTCCAATTAGGCTACCTCGCCAAATAACTTTAATGTGACGCACATTATATTAAAGCAAGGTTCAAATTTAGTGGTTACAAATTTAATTGATGCTGTGCGCTTGTAACCATAATATGTAGAAGCTAGTGAAATCATCTAATAATGGATTTAATTATGTTACATCACGTTGCATCATGGTTTTTGTATGGTTAATGTAAATTTTTTTAATTTAAATTATATATATTTCTTGAAATGTAAAATGTTTTCTTTGTTTTGTTGAGTATAAAATCATGTATTATACTAAAAACTAAAAGACATATTTTCATTCAAGAATAATTTCAACAAATTGAAAATTTCAAATTGATATAGGTTTTTTTTTAGTAATAATAGAGAAGGACCTTCCTTAAGGAAGGAGAAAGATCTTTATATGGGAAATAATATAAACTATAAATATATCAATGAATTATATTACCTAGAGCAAAAATATGCAGCGAAAAATAACTTTTATCAAAATATTTTATCAGCCAGATAAACCTTATCGGCAACTTATTATCATTTTTCATGGATCCCTAAAAAATTTTATAACTTCCTTGGTATTTTTTTACTTTTTTTAACAGCCAGATAGTAGCATATTACGTTCGATATAAACTTGCTTATAGCATATGCCATGCTCACTTATGCTCTTTGATATTTTGAGACAAATTTTATGTAATTAAATAATTAAAGGAGTATCAATTTTCAGCGCCTAACTAAAAATATTACTTTTAGTACTTTATTGTTTGTTTATTAAATATCAAAATAATGAACTGTCAAATTATAATCAAGCTAATTACACCATTCTTGTAACGTATGGACTGGATTGAAAAGCTTTATAATTTCTATATAATTATCTATATTATTTTTCTATATTATCTAAGAATTTAAAGTCTAAACATAAATTTAAACAGAATAAAATAAATTTGTTGATAAAGTGATAATCTTATTCATATGTAATTTAAAATTGCTTATATATTCTATAAGATTTATTACAATACTCCAAATACATTTAAAGGCATTTGAACTCGCCAGTTTATGCTTGTTGTTATTGGGAAGAAGCCAAATTATAGTCGAGTTTGAAAGTGGCTATGATAAATGGAAATTATATACATATGTATGCTGGAATACTTGTTAACGCAATTTTTAAATATTATCAGTTTTTACAGAATTCGACAAATAAATAAAATATAAATAAGGGTACATTAAATTAAATTTAATATATATATATATATATATATATATGTATATATATATATATATATATATATATATATATATATATATATATATATATATATATATATATTATATATATATATATATATATATTATATATATATATATATATATATGTATATATATATATATATATATATATATATATATATATATATATATATATATATATATATATATATATATGGTTTTATATGCTAAAGAATTAATTAAATTATATTTTATTTATTTAAAGACGTAATTGACAAGCTTTAAATATATTCTACTTAGTAGAAGTTTTAGACGTAATTAATGGAAAAATTGAGATAATGGGACCTAACTATAATTGGATATTACACTCCTAATATATATATATATATATATATATATATATATATATATATATATATATATATATATATATATATATATATATATATATATATATATATATATATATATATATATATAGATATATAATTTTTTTATTTTTAATCAATTGGAGTGTTCGAATTGCATTTAAATTTTCAACTTCGCACGATTCTGCAAAACCACTGGAAACTGTATTACTCTGAAGTGACATCAACGGATCTTTCAAGAAACCGTATAACTTTTAATATATAATAATATATAAGTTATAATATATAAGTTTTCTATTCAAAAATACTGTCTTTCAATTGTACATTTATAAATTGTTTCTAATGTAGAGTAAAATATCATTTTTTTATTTTCCGTATTAAATATATAACAAGGGCCGGAACCACTAAAATGTAAGATATTACGCGACACGTAGGTAGTACTTTAAGTGAAACCATTGTGAATTATTCAGTCGTGGCTCAATCGTGACACTGAGTGTTTAAAAAAATATACAAAAAGTAAGTAAACTTCTTCCTTATTTTTTACATTACGTATCAAGAAATTGTACCTTTAGTCTTACAGTGAAGGAAATAATGATCTAAGCCATGTAAATTATTTCAAACGCGTTTTTGTTCACATATTCAGTTAATAAAACTGGAATTAATTGATGAATGAGAGGTAATTGCTTTGTTATTATACAAATTATTTGGACAGTACTGACTGTAAATGAACAGTTCAATCGAGTTCCTATATTATTTCTCCTATATTATTTCATTTAAATCTCATTTTATATATTTTCAGTGACGGAAATGAAAGATCAAGCCTTTGTAAGACCACAATCTGATCCTCCGCCTTATCCTGGCGCGCCTGGCCCCAGTTATCCCGGATATCCTGGATACCCAACGACCACACAGCCTCAATTATCAGGATTAAATGCACGTCCCATGACAGGAAGCGCTACAATAATTCAAGGAACTACTGTAGTACCAGTAATAATAGCAAATACAATGGGTCCTGATCCAGCTCAAGTAATATGCAAGTCTTGCCAACAGCCAATTATCACCAGGCTTGAAACGTCTCCTTCTATGCGAACGCACTTATTTGCGCTTTTATTATGTCTTGTTGGGTGAGTAATATTTATTTATTCTTCATATCTTTAAAAATGGCGGCTGAGTGTACCGAGTGTAAGAAACTGCTATTTATAAACTTAATTAATTTCCAATACCCTGTCAACATGATGATGTCAACATTTTTTCAATATGTTATTTAATCATTTTGTACAAGTACCAAATGCTTAACTAATTGGAATTTACTCAAACTACTACTACCAGATGCATTTTTCAATATTGCCCACTTCCCGGAATTGGCGGAGACTGGAAAACGTAGTGATTACTCTTTTTAAAATTAAAAAATATATGGAAGTGAAGTTTATCATATAATTTTAAGGGATTTTTTAATTTAGAATTATAATATAATTTAATTAATTTGTTTTATTTTAAATTTGAATCGTTATATCAATGATTATATACTACTTCTTGAAGTATCTAAAAACGAATCTACTGTACCTAATGTACTCTATTTTATTTTGTTCTATTGTTATTGATGTGATAAATAAAAGATGCGTCAGCGTTTTATCGATATTTTTATATGTACAGCACAAAGATAATATACAACACGAAGGATTAATATTTGATAAGTAAAATATTTACTTGATAAACACACAATTTTACTTAGGGGTCACATCAAATAGTTCTGTACACATATATATTGTTAGAGGCCAGTGTGGCGCAGTGGAAATATGCACGTTATTGTAGGTTCGTCCCTTATATATATATATATATATATATATATATATATATATATATATATATATATATATATATATATATATATATATATATATATATATATATATATATATATATATATATATATATATATATATATATATATATATATATATATATATATATATATATATATATATATATATATATATATATATATATATATATATATATATATATATATATTTTATTGATATTAAACGTATATTAATTTTCTTTTGTTATTTTAATGCTTGTTGTGTATAACACGGGGTAGAGGTGATGTTAATAGAAGCATGCTTTTCTTCCCATTTTATACTTATTTTAGGTCTTTTTAGTTTTCTTATCTTTTAATTAAAATTTGCAAGCTAAGAATATGTTGTAATAATATTTTATTTGACTTTTATTATCAAAATTAATAAAATAAATCTTCTTATGTATCAGATTTATTTTAGTGCGGAGAAAACAATGAAGATAATTATTACGTCTAATATATATTAGAAGTACTCATATGAGTTAACAGTTACTACTTATTTATTTATAAGTTTTAATATAATTAATTTTATGTCTACACATAGTGAACCCCAGTATTAACACTTTTAAATACATATTGTACGTACAATAATTATTCATTTTGTTGGAAATCAAAATAAACTTCGCTATTATCATATGGTCATCCAGTTACTTGCCAACATGAATCGTGTAAAGACGTCTCAGTAAAGAAATTTTAATAGATTTTCTTATTTGGTTTACCTTATTTCACAATTATGTATACACTTACGTAGCTTACATGCCATGACTAAAGTGCTTGTTATGTTGTTTCAGATGCTGGCCATGCGCGTGCGTACCCTACTGTGTTAATTCTTGCAACAACGCCGATCACTACTGCACAAATTGTAATGCATATATTGGATCTTACGTAGGTTGAAAAATTATTGTGTATTTTGGTTTTTAATATTAATATTGTTTTAACCCCAAATTCAAATTTATAAAAACTATATAAAACAGTCTTTTGACCTTTTTTTGTAAAAAAAATATGTAAATAAGAGGATATATGTATATATCGTACAAAACTGTTATTTTTTTTCCTTACAAGGGGTGAACGACATTAACAAATTTATTTTTTATGTGAAAAATAATTGTGTTACAACAAATAGATTAATTATTTATTTTAAACTGAAAAAAATACTAATTAGTCGAATATAAGTATATGCTTAATAAGATTTAAGAATAATAAATTTATTTTTTTAAATATATATTTTTTAATTTATGTACATCTCGTAATAGTCTTAACAAAAAAGTCTTAAATAGTCTTAGTCAACTTCAAATCAAATGACACTTAAGGGTCTTATGGAAGCATTAATTAGTTTACCAACACATTTACAAAGCTGATTGTGATAAATATTTTATTTTACTAGTTTAATCACGAATTAAGCTATTAAATATCAATATTAAAGAAAGTTGCGAAATATATACTGGTTTAAATTTTATTTGTTGGACAGTGGAATTCAGTTTTTGGACAGCACTTTAGTGCACATTATATCTTAAAAGAGGCCAATAGCAGTCGTATCGCATGAAGTAAATATAATAAAATGCTTAAAAGTCATTCTGTTCAACAATCATGTCATATAATGTTTTTACTTCACCATCACTGTTATTGCTATTCATTTCAAAGCTAAGATTTCCAGAGTTCTCGTTGTTACCGTTGTACCTTTTTTATAAAATTTTCATAAAAGGTCACTTACTAGTGCTGTGTATGTTTTAGTGGATTTATAGCATAATTTGCATGGTGTGGTTGAAACAGCTTGAGAAATATTATTTGTATTCTTGTTGAGATTTTCCATGTTTTCCTTACTTTCTTTTTTCATTTTTAGCTTAAGTTAATTTTTTTTTAATTTGTTCATTATGTGTTCACCCTGTCCCAAGACAGGTGTGAGGTGCTTATAAACAATGATAAAAAAAGGTTGTAATAAATTTACCGTAAAAGAAGTAAATTAAAAAATAGTTTAAATTAATTACATTTATAAATACCTGGACTTGGATATTTACCAAAAAACAAACTAATAATACAACATAACCTAAATAATATATTTTAAAATATGGATTCTTATTACATTCCATACAAAATACAATAATATTCTACTGTAAAAGGTTCCAAGCATGCAGCATGAACGTGAAAAACATTTGTTAAAGCTCTATGAATAAACTTAAGTTTTTTTTTCACTAGAAATACTGTTGTCCCAGAGGACGTCGCGAAATTTAAATATTTTCAAACTAGTGCTGCCATTTTGTAATAATGATTTGTACTGTTTAATATTATCATAAATAGAGTATTGATTCTTCCAATTTCAGTGTTTACATTCTTAAAACAACTCTAATAATGAGGTTTTAATATGTGCTACTGCTGTCCAATGACTGGTATTGTCCAATGGCTAGACATTTACTCTATATCTTAATTTATAACCATATTGTTTTAAATGTTTATTTGTCAATTGTTGTATTCGTAAATGCTTATTACAGAGCATTTACCTGTTAATGTTCGTGTTTGCGTGTAGTGGTAATGGAGGTCACTGTATACTATGCATATTAAACTATCTAGGACATTTTAAATATATATTATACTAGATTATTATCTTTTTTAATCAATACATTTTTAATTATAATATTTTACTTTTAATTATATTATAATATATAGTCTATACTGCCTCTGGTACGTTTAAAAATAAATATAATATTGCATTATGTACATATGAAGCAGTACATAAAAGTAGCTATACTATAATAATTTATTCTATTTTCTGAAACTCATCACTTTCTCTTTCGTCGAGACTAAGTTTATTATCATGGTTTAAAATGACGTCATCAGAACGTTCGACACAAGGTAATATGAATCATGCAAAAGAATTGATATTCGTTCAGTTTAAATGAATGAATGTATTCTTAACATTACATATGAAATTATGTGTATATATCAAAACATATATCAAAAACAACAATTATTACATTGTATAGTGTAAAAATAATAAAAAAACCATATATTTTGTATTCTACTAAATCTTCTATAATTAATATATAATATTTATTATAGATACAAAAAAATGTTTAAAACAATAATAAATGAATCACCATTTAGTAATTGACAGTACAATATGTACCTACATTCGTGAAGAGGCCACAGCCGGCAACTCGCAAGCACGTTTTTAGTTGCCTGTTGATTGTGTCGCGGCGAAGTCGGTTTTAAAAGTTTTAAAGTGTTCCTCTGTAATTAAATTGAAAGGAATAAAGGTAAATTATGCATTTTTTATAAGTTATTGTTTATTAAGCTGGTAGTAATAGTTTATTATTAACTTTTATGTAATTAGTGCTTCAAAAGAGCAAGCCAGGTCTTAAGTCTTAGATAAGTATGTTATAAAAAGTGACGGCGACTCGGTTTATTATGTCGAATGTACCTGGCTCAACGCTTCCACTAAAAGAGAAATTGTATTGATTATGCCTTCCATAGGTAATATTTACCTTTTAAAATATAAAAAAGCAGGTAAGTATATACTTTGATGTTGTGCAATTTGATCACAAATATTCCTATTTTAGTATTAAGTATATCATATTCAATAAAATTATATTATAGATAGAGGTATTTTTATTTAGTTTACTTAGTAAATCGTGAGTACTTAGACCTGCAACTGTGCAATTATACATAATCATACATAACCATAATAATGATTGTACATAGATATATAATCAATCGGACGAATAATGTAATAAAAAATATAAAATTTATCATGGCAGATTTATGTTGATGATGACCTTTATGTTGATGCTCATCTGGGCTTTATTGAACTTTCTGGGTTTATTTGATTTCATTTATTTTATTTGATTTTGACACTTAATACATAATGTATGTGCCCAAGAAAGCTATACCGAATTAAAGTTATGCCTACTCTGTCTACAAAGAATTCAAAATATATCCCAAATAATATCAAGACAGGCGGCAGCGTGCCCAGCCAAGTTCAAGAAAATATAAAGTTTAAAAAATCACTTGAAATGCGCGATATGTCATTTTACACGAACCATTTCGTTATAGTTTACAAAATGGTTTTCGAGGCATATATAAGCTATTATTATAATTTTAATATTTTAGTTTCAGGATATGGAATCGTGTATGTATAGATAGGCCTTCTTAAATAAATCATATAATTTTTTTCTTATTTAAGATATTTTAATGTATTTTAGATACGATGAATGCCGTACCCGTGGGTCCCAAGCCAACCACTCTGGTCTGTCCGTCATGCAGAGCCAGCATCGTCAGCCGAGTGGATCACAACTCTACCACAAAGACACATATCATAGCCTGCATTTTGTTTTTATTTTTGTAAGTTATTTTAATAAAAAATATTGCTATAGTTTATATCAAGTTAAATAACTGTTAAGAATATGTTGTAAGTTATATGTTATTAAGCATATCTTTTAAAACTTCATGTTTCTTCTCTATATTAGAGAAATTAGTGTTAAGATTTGTCCGTACGTCTCTTACTTTTCACCCATTTGGTAAGAGAACTTAAACCATAAGATAACATAAAGTTTTTATTAATAAAAATAGGTTAAAATTCTATAGTCTCGTACAATATTCAATTTGTTTCACACTTGTCAGATGAAATGTGGCTTGCGCTTATTGAAGATTATTAATATTTTAGTATGAAAGTGGTAAAAAGTAAATGTAATTTAATTTATATGATGACAATATTTGTATATTATAATTTGAAAATTATTATTTCCTAATATTAAAAGTAGCTTTAAATTATATTAAATAAGCACTGTTAAAAATATTGTAATAATTAAAATGTAATTAGTAACACTTATGTGCACTATAATAAACATACATAAATATAGTTAAAATTAAGCTTTTGCGAATATTCATATTTAACATATTTTTAGTGGACGATGGGTATATAGTTGTACTTTATTTGAGAGAAAAATCGAAAGCTTATTAATTGATACTAGGTTGTATTCTTTGCCTTTTTGGAAAATTGCCACACAATAAAAAAGAACGTGTCAAATATTTTGATGCAATATATATATATATATATAGATTTTTTGTTACCTGGTTATTTTCCATAACAGAAAGACCACCATATAGCAATAACATAACACTTAAGACAATTGTCTTAAGTGTTATAATTATGTGTAGAGTCATATCTGTAGTTGCATTTACATTTACATATCTCAAGCCTTTAATAAGAAAGCAAAGTGTTCCTTCTAAGATTATCTATGTATGTCACAAGCAAATAGAGATTTTGTGAATTATTACACACATCGTTTAAATTTTCGTCATTTAGGTACATTTCCTTTTAGAGCATTTTTATGTCATCTTCGTCGTCTAATCTTTAGATAATAGGGGATACTATGCAGTGAAGTTTTAGGTATTTTACAAAACTAAAATTAAAAATGTTAATACTTAAAATTATAAAACATCTGTTAGCTTATAGGCTACGCCACAAAATTTTAAAATGTACAAGGTTTTAGGAAAATAAGGATACAGACAAAAATGCAATTAGTATGATAGATTCATTATATGTAGATATATCAAATACTGACATCACATAATATACTGCTTTATGGTCAGCCGTAACGACATTATAATTTTGTAAATATATGACATAGTGAAATGTATAAAGTACATTCAACACCATAATAAAATAATATTTTTTTTGTTTATTTCAGATGTTGGCCTTGCATTTGCGTACCTTATTGTATGGACTCGTGCAAAAACGCCGATCACTATTGTCCAAGCTGTAACGCGTATTTAGGCACATACCAAGGATGATTTAACTTCCAGATTAACGCTTCCGTATTATGTTACATTGATCTCCAATTTATCTATGGCATTTAGATAACAAAACTGAGATTAACGTACATTATTCCTTTACTTTGGTACCTAATTTTTTTTAATTGTTAATGCCATTTAAATATTTTGTAATTATTATATAGACGTTTTAAATAATTTATACTTATATGCTATAATATTTTATATGTACCAGCTGTAGTAGTTCTAAGTATTTCAAGAGTCATTCAGAATATAATCTGTGCTCGTACTGTACATCAATTTGATAAAAAAAATATTTTATCCATCGTATATACATAAAATGGCGATGAAAGAAGAAATATGAATATGTATATATAATATAGTGTTGTATATATTAATATAATATAGTTAATAATCTAATTTCGTATACCAATACACATTAGCAATTTATTACATTATTATATATAAAATGCGTCAATAAATTTTGTACTTAGTAGAAAAAATCACTAATAAGCGATTCACAATATTTTAGCGTCACAAATACTGTGTCAGATTACACACGAGTCGGTTGTGGGTTTGATTCCCATACGGTGAGTGAATTGTTTTCATTTTCCACCACTCATAATGTAATGTCAAGAGTTCGGGCGGATTGTGGAGATCGGAATGTCCGAACTATTCGTAAAAACATCACGAATAAATTTCTTGCCAGTCTTTTAAGGTCGAGAACGAGAACCTTCATACTTGAATATAAGGACTGACCTTATATTCAAGTACGAAGGTTCTCAGGAGTAACAATCTATATGCCCATGTTAATTTTAACGTGTAGCTCAAAATTTATACTTATTTATAAATAAATTACATTAAAATATATTTTTTTATATGCAAGTAAAATTTTATCAAAAATATTTTTGTTTTATTTTCCTTATTCCTTTACTATCTTTTAAAATAATTATTTTAAACATTTGTTGTTACATACACACATTTTCTCATTAATTATTGTAAGGTACATCCATACGTACCTTACTAAGAATGCTATATTCTTATAATATCTACACTGAGAATGACTGATTTGCATAATATAAATATTAGATTAAGAGGCTAAAAAGTAAAAATTTGTAAAGTATTCTACGGCTTAAATTATGAAAGATTTTCATTAATATATACAATACATTTTTACTGCGACTAACTACACGTTTGTCACAATAATAAAACATAAAGAATAACAACAACTAAGATGGCAGCCATCACTGAAATACTATACTAAATAAATTGGCATAGTTATATTTACATTCTTGTACTATGAAGGGACTGCAAGTTCGATTTTAGTTGCCTGTTGACTGTATCGCCAAGAAGTCGGTTACAATCAGCTTAAGAAGTTGTTCAATAATTGTTTCATAGAAAATTTTATATAATTGTATGTGTTCAAAAATAAAAGAAAGTCCTCTTTGTGTTATAAATATATTATTTATTCAAAGGGTGGCCTAGAGTTCCGCTACTGAACACGCAATATCTTTAAAATGAGGCGGAAAACTGGGAACAGAGTGTCTTAACACTAGGTTCTCTCGGCCTAGTTTAATTCCAGTTTTATAGCACACATCGCAGCATGTGTGCTATAAAACTGGAATTGAACTCTAAAATTCCGTGTACACGGTGCTAACAAAATTACTTTATTGTCTTCTAATTTAAATTAGAATTTTTTTATAAGATCAATAGACAGTAAACTAAATGTGGTTTGCCTTCGAATTTTTAATGTTTTTGTTTATGAACCTAATTATGATAAGTGGGTGATTTTACGACTAAATTAGTACTCAGGAAAATATTTATTTTTATGTATCGTATTTTATAAATTGTATTGTATAAGTATGTATTGTGAATGTAACAAAGTATTGAATTTGATCTTGCTACCTAGTTCCTACCTAATAAAATAAATAACTACGTGCTCTCTCTACAAATAATGAAGTGAAAAGATTAAAGTTTTTGGATAACAACCAAACAAAAAAACTAACAAATAATATTAGAACAATATTCATTTAGAATATTGTTTAATAATTTATTAATTATAGTACATACGACGTACATTAGTACATACGACTTCTTGAGAAAAATGAAAAATAATCATAATATGGAATAATAGGCTTTTAATGTTATTCTGTCAAATTTGATTAAACATCAAAAATTATATTACTTTGGTGTCATAATTGCATACATAACGTTGGTAACGTGTGTATAGTGACTATTTTATTCTTAAATTAATGATTCAAATGTATATTCAATTTGCAGATACCCTGAGTGTCCTACCTGTGGGTCCAAAGGCTAGTACTTTGGTCTGTTATTTCCGCAAAGCCAACGTTGTGACCAAAGTGGATCACAAAGCTAAGACGAGGACACAATAGCTTGTCTTTTGTTTCTGTTTGTAAGTTACTTAAACAGCAGTTATGTATTAGAATAACAGTTAGGTACATATATGTTATTAATTTATTATCTACACACTTTCACTTCCTAGTTATAGCATTTTATTCTTGAATGCGTGAAACTGGGAAACTGAACAAGGTGGAAATTAAAATAAAATCGTGCCCACCCCAGGATTTTGGTGCCCACCTTAGAATGTTCTCAAACAAGACACAAACAAGCTAAAAATGGGGCAAATTTAATTTTAAGTTTATCTGTGGATAAGTTTGAGAATGTGCGATATATATTTATAACGTGATAAGATTTCCTTTTTTTTAGAAGACAAAATTAGCTTGCTTGTCGATAAGTCTGAAAATTATGCTATATGATTAAAAAATATCGGTCAAGTGCAAATAATACTCGAGCACCGAGGGTTCCGTACATATTTCTTGATTAATAATACTAATTATTAAAATTGACAAACCTAAATATCTAATCATTTTGTAGGAAACGAATTACAAATATAAGGGTGTAATAGTTTAAAACATATATTTATTTAGCTGCTTTATTTACGCTGTATTCCGTACATAGCAGGGTAGGCAGAAGGAACCGTAGGTTGAAGGAACCTAGTGTAAAAACATATAAATTATCAATTTTGAAATTTTACCCTTTATCGATAGATGTAAGTAATAACAGTCGACAAACTCAAATTTGCATGTGTTTGTTGTCAAATGTTCATACAAAATGTGTGGATACGTCTAGAAACTTAAGTTTGTCGACTCTTATTAGTTGTATTTCATTGACCTAGACTTATGAAATTTGACGGAATTTTAGGACTTAGCGGAATACTACAATCTTGAAATACATACAGAACCCTCGGTGCTTGAACACTACTCGCACTTGACCGATATTACTATGTGCGTTTTTTAATGTTCTTACGATTTAAATAGCCAGATAATCGGCGTAATGCCAAATTGTGTGAATTTATCTTAAATTTAAAATGAAGGACGCGATAAAAAAAATAAACACTATGATAGTTGGATTTTATTTGTGTTTATAGTAAACAAAATCATAAATCAAATTCATTCAATGAGTTTTAAGACCTATCAATTAATTATTTGTAAGCTCCTAAAGCTTTAGCACGCAAACAACTACAGCAACATATTATTAATAACAAAAAAGTCTATAAAACATATCAATTATATATAATTGATTAGTAATAAAAGTAAGTAAATATGAAAATATGTTGCGTACTGAGTTTCAAATAAAAGAAATAAGGAAGTTAGTTTGCTTTCATTTTTAAACAGGCGTGAATCATATACAGCTTAAATTTTTAAAAGTGATTTGCAATAAATATTCACAATTATTATCTTGTTGTTTTTTATTAATAAACAGCAAATATCAGCGTGATTTATTTTGATACTTTCTTGTTTGTTACTCTAAGAATCTTATAATGACGCAAATATGGTGCAATCGTAACCTATAGATTGAACGTGATAATTGGTGACTCAAGCGCCCTGGGGAAGTTATATTTATAAAATATGCATATTTTTGTTTATAAACGTTTATATATATATATATATATATATATATATATATATATATATATATATATATATATATATATATATATATATATATATATATATATATATATATATATATATATATATATATATATATATATATATATATATATATATATATATATATATATTTGCGTTAAACCGATGTTTGTTTCTGTTGTAATTCTGCCATCCATCCAGTAAAGTTTTGTCCGACAATATTAATATTAATAATTAAAGCACATTTACGAGCAATAGTATTATTCATGTTTTAAATTATAATTTTTATATTAATTTTATTTATGTCAGATAATATCTCGCCAAGAGTACAGCCAAGAGTACAAGGCTTTTCGCTGTAGGTCTAGCCTAACGCTACCAATATTTAGGTGAATTGAAATGTATTAATGAAAAATTTATCAAATACCAGAATGCCTCACGCTAATATTTTTCCATTTAATGTTAATCTAATATTCATATAATATTAATAAAATCTATTGACGTCATTGTGGCGCAACTTATCTCACGATGGTTGCTGACTTACATCTAATTTCTGTTACACTGAGGTGAATTTGTATTTAAGTTATATGTAGGTAAAAGTTATTTTTCCGGTCTAACAGCAGCGTTTACAAACCTTCTAATCTTTGCTACACGTCTCAAAGGATCTCTTAAATAAGCAAAAGAGCACAATGAAACGACAATTAAAACTTTCGTTACGTTAACTAATGATTAGATTGTCATTTTTTCTAAGATGCTTTTGACAAAGGATAGAACCTTATTTAAAAAAAATCGTTAGGTTTTCCTATCGATTAGTAAACGTTAAAAACAGATAAAGATAGAAAAAAACATATAAATAATAATAAAATTACGGTCTTATCTCTGATAAAATTGTGTTCGAATTTGTATGTATTATGTGATGGTGATACCTACGGCAGATTAGTTAACGTCTGACCGTCATATTGAGTGTAGCAAAATGGAAAGCGAAGGTAAAAATATTTTTGGGCTAAAAAAATGCATATACATTTTTTATATTAACTTTTCTTGTTATTATGATAAATAATAGTTTATATATAATACGAAATTCTGTTGGTATGGAATTTATGTTATTAAATATTGATTGGCCAGTGATATCGATTTTTCAAAAATTATTTTATATAAGCTTAAGGAAAACATAATCTTATTGTTCCTTCCGTGTAATTATAATATAGAAAATATTTATTAAATATTAAATGCTGAAAGAATGATAATAGCACCCCTTCGACTGAGGATCTGATTCCTTTTTTTATTTCATACCTATAATACCTCGAGTAGTCAGCTCGTATATTAAGAAATATAACTATAATGTTTTCAGTAAACGTAGCAAAATCGGCTCATCCCCAAGACCAAATGCCTGCCATGCCTCCAAGCTACCCAGGGCCTCCAAGTTCTTCACCAAATTCTTATTCTGTTGAATATACCGGGAATACAGTAACGGTTCAACCTGCTGGTGCACCACCTGTGATATTAGCCAGTGCACTAGGAATAGAACCGGTAGCAATGGTCTGTTATTCTTGTAATGAGCGTATTGTCACAAGAATTGAGAGAGTGGTTTGGTTCAAAACTCATGTGTTAGCTGGTGTATTGTGTCTAATGGGGTAAGATTTATTATTTACTATCAACGTATTTAACATTACGTTTTCTTCGTTTTCTTATAAAGTCTTGAAGTAAATATAATAAGTTTTAAACTTCTATTTTTTATATTTTACGGATATAGATTTACAAACTATAATTATTTCAATATTGAATCTATAGGGGCTAAACTAAAATTGGTGATGTCCTCGCGTTATCTGCTTAGATAACGATGCTTAGTGATAATATTGATATTGACTATTCTACCTCGTTATGGACTTTTGCATATATGCAAAATACTGTACTGTACTGTACTGCACAGTTTTGTCTACATTAAACTGTAGATATGGTAGACATTGAATTATATATTCACTACGTATTTTTTATAAAAGTGACAATATTTTCACATTTAGTGCGAAAAATGCAACATTTACGGATACTGAGTCGGACAAACTTTTATACTGCTTAAAAATAGCGTTCATTTTCTGCCAGTTTGTCTTACATTTTTTAGCATTTACCATTTGTCTTTTTTTATTTTAGATGCTGGCCCTGTATTGCCATACCATACTGTACGGACGCCTGCAAGAAAGCTATTCACTACTGTCCAAATTGCAATGCATACATTGGCACACAGTTATAGCTTCTAAGCTTCATATTTTCGAGAGCCTACTCGTAAAAGAAGAAACTACTTATCCATGGATGTGAAACTACTAGTTCCACCATGGGTCATAGTGTTGCAGAATGCTCACTTCCACAGTATCTCTCTACCTAACTCAATTTAAAATTATTGTACAAGTGCCGCCACTAAAGTAATTTCTAGAAATAAATTGAGGACAGTTCTAGAGAGCTAAGAATCTTTTAGGAAACTAGAGCCATTTCGCTGTTGTGCATGACATTCACATTTTACGTGTGTTACTCATATGTGTCCTTCACGAGATTGGGATCTATTTCTAAAATTGTCTTTGTTTAATTTTTTTAACGATGTTTGTATACGATTTGTATTTATCTAAATTAAGTTCTGAATTCATTATAGTGTAAAAAAATTAAAACGATTTAGAATTTAATTTCTTTTTATTTTTTTTTATTGTATCTCTTGCTTGTTCCCCACAGACGTCTGGCGTCTGTGCCATTATTGTTCTGGTTTTCTTATATGTATTATTATAGTTGGAGATTTTTGGTCTTAAGCTAGGAATAGAACCGGTAGCAATGCTTAATAGCTCTCTCGGTAGTAGATATAGAGGACACGCAAAGGTTCACTTATATGTGCAGTATTTAATATGTGAAAAAAGTAAGAAGAGTGTTCTAGTATTTACATCTGGAAGTTTGTATTGGTTGTAATATTTTGTTATTTTTTTAGATAAAATAAAATAATTTATTACTTAAGTACATATAATTTGTTTATTGTACACTTTAAATTTGTTTACTAGAAGGCTTCATAGCCCCCTCGCTTCGTTTCGAATTAAAAATACTTATAAATAATAAAATATAGTAATTAAAACATTGATAATTATGATTTAATTTGTAAAATCGCGCTTATGACAAGGATTGAAGGATTTTCTTAATCAGTACGTAAATAGGAGCATCGTGACACAGAGGCAAAACCTCTGCCTGTTTGAGGGTTCGATTCTACTCGGAGACAATGGAATATATTCATTTTCTTCTCCCTGATAACAAGGTAAAAGTGCAGTGTTGAGATCTACACTCTACACGCATTGCCTCGACAGGCGGAAAGCGGGGAACGAAGCCCCTAACATTAGGTTCCTCCAGTCTACGGTTCCCTCTGCCTGCCTGACTGCTATATACGGGATACAGCTATGAATATATAGTTTACTAAAATGAGCTACTCACACATTTTTATACTAAATAAAAAATAATAACTTTACATAAACGACATAAGAAAGATTTATTTGTGTTTATAGGAAATATATTAAATGAAGCAAAAAATCTATTGGATTTAACATCTACTCAAATTAAATTGTATCTATAATTTATCACTCAAACAAAGTTTCATCATTATTAGTTTCTATATTTTATAATATATATTACAGATATCAAGGTAAAATATCTAGTAAACTTAATCTAATTGAATATTTAGGAATATTTAAATATAGAATGTGTTTCGAATTAATAACATTTGTATTTCATGCAGAATAGCTACCATTGTTTTTAATAAACATAAACAAGTAGCATTTTTATTAAAAAGAACTGTCTTCCGAACCGATAGTAGCTTAATTGTTCATTTGAAGATCCAAAGTGCCTACAAAAGTCTATTGGAATAAAGAACATTTTGAATTTGGATATTAACTATTAGATATACCGTAGGTGTGTGCTTTTATCACATCTTTACAAATATTTGAATATAATATGAAAAATCCCATTAAGCCTATTTAGAACGGTACTGTTTTAATAGTATGAAGTAAAATACTTTATAGTCATACGTTTATTATTTGCACGATTTCAAATGGTAACATGCAAACCACGGAAGGAAATAGGTACGTGAGTGAAAGCTATCATCCTTTTACGGCTCTCCCCGTGTCATAACTTCTCTTTGAAAATACATCACATCGTAAATGTTCTCTACACTTGTATAAAATACTTATATAAAATCATAATATTCTAAGCGTAATTTATCAGTTCCTATGGTTATATTTATCTGACGAAGAGTAAAAATTGAAGAACAGAGAAATAGAAAAATAAGTATATATATATATATATATATATATATATATATATATATATATATATATATATATATATATATATATATATATATATATATATATATATATATATATATATATATATATATATATATATATATATATATATGCTTAATATTTATCCAGGGGAATTTTTCCGTCTAAAACTACTTTTGCATTAATGAAAAGCTGATTGTGTAAAAGATAATATATTCCCTCATTCATTGGAGTGCTTGAAAGAAAATTCAAAATCAATAAAGTCTAATTTCTTTGAATACAGAATTTTGGTATGTCATTGTGCATTTTTCGAAGGCAAAATAAAAAAAAGACCACATTCAAATTGTATGGCTTACTATACGAAGTGAAAAAAAATATATTTGATGTACATATTTTCTTCATTAAAAAAATATATAAAAACGAACGCAATTTAAAGGAAAGCTAATTAAATAAATAATCGTGAAGCCGCGGGTAACTGTAAGTCGCTATTAACTTAAAATAAAAAATATTAAGTGACATTGCAAGCCAGGTTTGCTACCTACCTATTAAATATCTTTAGTACTGCATTACGTTTCTAGAGTTACGTTTGTTTACGGTATTCAAATCAAGCCCATCTCAGATTCTCATAAAACACGAACGAATGCAATATAATAACCTATGTAGCTAATTTTAACCTGGAGCAGGTTAAAATTAGCTAAACAGTAAAATGTTAATACGATTGGAATTTCAACTTTTGCTTAGATTTTTATTAAACTCCTCTACTTAAAAATTAATATTCGGACAACAAACGTATTAAAATATTATGAATTAATTTAAACAAATATGTGTTATTATTAATTACTATATAAATACCAATACAGTGTGTACATATAAGATAGATAGGTACATATGTCTGTATATACCTTCTGTGGTAACCACTAAACTCGATACGCCCTTATTCGATTGCGGCTTATCATGCTTAATCAATTCCATCGTGTACCATCCGTTTTACCGAACATTCTAGAACTTGGTAAATGATTTCCATAGCTTAGTCGGTGCATAGATGTTATGCATTCTGCCTTTGAACCGTCTATAATTTAATTAGAACAACTTGATCCAAGTTTCAGAGTTAGTCGTCGATGGACGAAATTTATTGCTAACTCGTTTATAGGTTTTTGAGATAAATTTGATTATAGTTTAATTTTCTGATGTAAGACTATGATAAACATATGTGAATCTAATATTTACATATGTAAGCCTATATAATTACTTTATTATGTAATAAGTAAAATATATCTCATAATAATCATTCTTAAACGATGCGATTATAATTGAATGATTTAAATGAATTTTAGCCTTGATAAATACGTCAAATATAATATAAAATAAGTTCTTTGATGTTTGCGATTAGACGTATTAAGTAAAATCTTTTTAAAGTATTATTAACTTATAAAGAAATGCGCTTTAACATTGTCGTCAATATCCAGTACTACAAACTTACTTTTACAAGTGGACAGAGTAATATTTGTTAAAAATAATATCAGTTTAAAATTTAAAAAATCTTAATAGGTTTAATTGTTATTTTCATGGTTTTGATGGTAAGTAAATGTACGGAGTTGAATCAACTCAAATTTAATGTGTTCAAAGTATGGAATAACGACATCAACAACGACAATAAACAACAACAATAATGCTTCATTTTAGTACAAATCGTGAAAACCCTTGCCCTTAACCCTTATTATGAATAATTGGTTTGAATACACAAGGTAGATGCACATACACACGAAATGTATTCAGTACATATTCGATTAACCAACATTAAATATATAATTGATGATAATAGATTTATTTCCACAACTGATTTAAATTTAGACTGTTGACGTTATCATCGTGACTCAGTGGCATAGCATATGATTGTGAACGTTCAATGTGGGTTTAATCTTGACTGAGAAGAATGAATCATTATTATGTGTAATATATATTAAAGAAGATAATGTCTATGTGATAAAGCGTGAAAAAAAAACACACACACTGATAAAGCACATAACTCTGCTAGCTACGTTCACGTATAGAAATCATTAGTATATACTTACACATTTTGCCTGCAAAAAAGTCCATAAAAAGTCTTTTTTTAATATTAATAAATTACAGTGACATAAGCACAATCTATTTAAATTATTTTCATCAAGCTCCTATTAATCGGCACAGCCAACATCAAAATTTCTATAACGTTTAATCCTCGTAACAAATATTCGAAGATACTCTAAGTATAATAACGGTTCAATGTAGAAATGCACTTACTGCATACATTGTTCTTAAAGACTCTCATGTAACAATTTCTGAATATATTCTTATATAGAGGATAAGCTTTATTAAGTTAATATTCAAGGTAATATAATTGCATTTGTTAAATATTGAAATCTATACTAATATAAAAAAATGTTAAAGTTACTGTTTCTAAGTTTATATGGAAATATTTACAGAGTATAAAAATTAAAATTACTCTTAGAACAAGTTAAAGACATACAGAAACAGTTTATTTGCTTATTAATTATTATATATATTATATATATTACTTACAGCTGTAATATATTAATATTTTATATTATTTACAAATCAAGGACAAAATAAATATAATAGACAGTATAAGGTAAATTTTCCATGCGAATATTAACTAAACCCAACCAATATATTAAAAGGTTGACCTTATAAACCTTATTACTCTATACATAATTTTGATTCAAAGTACCTGTTTTATCCTGCGTAATTCATGGCAATAGCGGCATTCAATAAGTCGTTGAGAGAGGGATAATTACTTGCCATTTGGCCCAGAGTGTGTATTAGCGAACAATACACAAATTATCGTCGATATGCGATGCACTGACCTATGCTTTTAAGCTGCAATATACTCGTATGTACATATATCTGACATGGACTATACGTGACATGGGTCAATTTAGTGTAAGCTTTGCTATACACATACAGACACACATAATATGTATATATAAGAAATTAGCATAGGCTTTTCTGCGTTTTGATCAATAAATAAATATATTTAGAAGATATTCGAGATATAGAAACTCCAGTCAAGTTTACTATAAAAATATTTGTAGTATTCAAATATAATTAAAATTCCTTCAGTAAAATATGTATGTATATTATATTTATATAAAAAAAATTTTCAAGTCAAGTCTTTTTTATTTTAAAATATTTAGAAACATATAATATAAAATTATTAAACTAGCTACGAAATATATCATAATAATTTTTGTAAGGATCTCTATTTTTGAAGTATTTTGATTCTGATATATACGATTTCCGATACGATTATAATGTAGTTGGGTATTATTGTCTTAGTTGCATAGTTCATGAATAAGACTTTTTGTACAGGCTACATGAAGACAATGCATGAAACTAGAATGACAAATCGCTGTATTGGCGTCATATTAATTAGTCACGCTAAATACGTTTTGTACTTAACCACAAAGCCCTTTTTCTTTCTTTTTTCTACTATAATTATATTGTATAAATTTAAAAGAAATTAGGATCTAAATCCGTTTAATTGGTGTCCGGTGGAGGTGCGGGTTCGACACCTGCTGCTTACCTTTTTATGTGTTTCTAAATATTTTTAAATGTTTATTATTGATTTTTTCGATATAATACTGAAATTGTTTCCAAAAGATATGACCTCTGCAAGATACTCTACAAAATAACTGCATATCACGCTTTCTAAGAAAATGGCCGTTTTATGTAATACTGTTTGGGTAACGAAGTTTTGTAAGCATCTTTCTACGAGGAGCAGACACCGATGTTATAACAGGCATATAAAAATCTCACAGTGTCGGTGTTTGAACGTATAACTTGATTGGCTAGAGAGCTAGAATAGTGAGAGAGTTGTAACTTCAAATACTTTTTACAAAATTAAAAAAAAAGAAAAGAAAGAGCTTCACGTTATATGCCGCAAATAACAGGTAGAGAGCCTAGTGTCAAGACAGTCTTACGCATTTATCTTTATTATCTTTACGCATTCTGGCTGAATTCAAGACATTACGTGGCAAAACATGGAAATTAAAATTCATTGTGTGTTAATTAATAAAAAAATAAAATATTTTATTTTTAATACGATATTTACATACTTTAATGTTTTTTAAGCACAGTATGCTACTTATATTGGCTACTTAATATATTGTATTTGTTTTCTAAGAAGTTCCGCTTAGTATGTTTAATGTATATGTAAAGGCAACCATTACACATTTTTTTTTAATTAATAACACATATATTGTGAATATATGTGCTAGTAATAAGTGTGAGACTAGAATCAGGAAACAAATCATATAGACGCACACACAGCTCTATTATGCTTCAACTACAAGTAAGCTTAAGATAAAAATAAAGCTCACTTTAACCATAGCAACCTCATTTCTTCAATGACACGCAGGATGACGGTGACGATAAAGAGATTGATCGATGAAATACTCCACTTTTAAGATATTTTTAGCGGAATCTAGAGGTCATGTCGTTATACTCGGGTACAAAGAGAAAGGTCAACAGCATTTTATTGAGGATATTGCGAGGCTGCTCTCCACGTCAGGGAACTTTATTTAGGGCACGGATATTTAAGTCACCTTATTGTATACCATCGTCATATAAAATTGTGTTTTATATACAATTTTACTTAAAAAATATATAATTATAAAAATCATTTAAATTATTTAATTTCTAAGAAATAAGGATTTAAAATAGTTTTTTTTCATATTAGTTACTTTAACTCCAAAGTAGCCGTCTGTTTAGTAATAGACTTTTGAAACGAAGCAAATTTAGAATCTACAAATCAAAGTACATACTAGTCATAATTTTACATGACGTGTAACAATGACAATGTTTAACATGTCATTAGTATTGGACATCATGATTGCATATTAGATGGAATTGAGTATTAGCGAAGCTCTATGTTGAAACACGTAAATCGATAATGTGGTAAATAAATTTAACTTTAATGCTATTTATATTAGAAAAAAATTAATTAATTATTTTCTCTTGATAAAAGTTCAACTGATGTATGTTATGTCAGCTTACAGTATTTTAATAGAGAAGCAAAAAATTAGTAGTTGGTGAAAATGTAAATAATTCATAGCTTCAAGTGTAGATCGATTTTACAACCAGGCTGCCCCAATGCGTTACACAGGCCTCGATTCAAAGAAAATTACTTCACATGTATTTTTAAATACCTTTTGTGATTACATATTAAATATTACAAGTACATATATAAATATATATATATATATATATATATATATATATATATATATATATATATATATATATATAATATATATATATATATATATATATATATATATATATATATATACATATATAAATATAATATAAACAGTATCATCTCAGGTTGTAATCACGAAAGCGATTAAGTTTCTCATCGTACCTCTACCTACGACGCTCGAGTAAGCCCATAGATACGATAACTATACCGTAAGGTGATTCCAATCACTCCAGTAACTAATCAATTAGCAATGAATGCCGGACCGCTATTGACTTTACAATATTGTGTGTACGTATAATGAGGCGATGTTCAACATTAATTGGTTTGCAAATCCAATTAGGTCGGCTTCGATACGCATTAAGCACGTACTGCTCATTATCGATTACTAATGACCTATCGTCTGGAGTCCACTTTATTGTACGCTGTAGAATACTTCTTAGGTTTAATCGGTGTCTTAAGAAATGCCGATATGTCTGTATGATACAGGTGTAATGATCAATGTTTTTAGTTTTTTATTCTTGAAAGCGTAGCCGTTTTCGGTATTAACATAAATCTTCTCCATCTCATACTCTCATCGGTGTATATCTGTAGCTTTCCGACCGAGCATATAATTTCTTACTAGCATTTTTTACTTTTCGCCGACACTGGAAGCACAATAATATAATCATAAATTTTTGGCAATCGGACCACCTCGGAAGTGCGCTATTAAAAAAAATCGCTATAATATACCATTTTGTAAATTGGACTTTTTATATATCTGCAATATTTGATATTTATAAGCAATAAACTATCTCAATATATGTTAATGGTATAATAAATGTGTGACTAAACTATCGCTGTAAGAAGTCCCCATAAAATAAAACTTCCCTTATTGGCGGTGCTCGAATTAGACAAGCGTATAAAGTTACTTTAGTGGTCATGTAGCACCCTCCTTCATTTCAAGAGCATTTTGAAGATTCGTTTGGATAAAATCCAAGTATAAGTTATTACTCGTACAGTAAAAGCAAGGCATGATATAAAATAATTGTCCAATAAACTGAGTGCACTTAGATTTTTTTGTAAAAATATATATATTTTGTAATTTATACCAACATATTGTATTATATTATATACTAGCGACCCGCCCACGGATTTGCTTGCTTGATTAGGTCCATAGAAATTATTCATTTCTATGGAAATAACGATATGCGGTAATGATAACGATATGCGATAATCATTATTTCCCTAGAAATTATTGATTACTACAGAAATTAAAAATACGATCTATTTCAATAGGTACTTGATATTATTAATATAACTTTATTGACAGTTTAATAGCTATATGTATTTAATATTTACAGATAGTCTCTAACACAACAAAAAAAGGAACATATATACATATATATATATAATGTTAATGTATAACATGAAATATCCATTACTTAAAACACAACACTAATAAAGTATATGGTAGTTCATCGATTCTATTAAAGTTGTCACATAGGGAAGCGTGTTCAAATATTTGCGCAAAGAATTTTCATTAGCGTGTAAGGGTGACCACATGTCTGCCCTTTTCACGGACTGCTCGTTCTGAATACGCTAACTTCCTTGACTGGAATCGTGGTAATTGTGTAATATGCGCAAGTAGAATGACACAAAAGCTCATTCAACTGGAACTGAATATCGGACTTTAGATTTGAAGTTATGGACTGTGTGTTGGTCTGATATTTTACTAAAGTGACGGTGACTTCCAATATTTTATATTAGTAAGAAAAAATGTTATCATTACCATATTTTTTGGTTATTTGGTTTTTGGTAAACATTTTTAAAAAAATATTCTTAACAAAAGTTTCCTTTTAGATTTGGCATTTAGTGGTAAAATTGAGAAGTACAACAAAATATATGTTTAAAGAAAAATTTAGTAAAGTAAATTTAGTAGATCACAATCTTACTTTATGAAAATTGCTTAGACTATGTATCGGTACCTATTTGGCAAAACGTTTGACAGGTTAAGTATTTTTATATTCATGTATTGGACTCCAGCCAAACCAGTTTCGCTATTTATAGAAAGCGTAAATTTGAGAACACACTGACATATCACAATATACTTTATTTTAATTAAAGTTTTTAAATTAAATTAGTGGCTAGTTATTAAAAATATGCAACAAAATTTTTGTATTTATTGTTGAAATATTAGTATTGTAATAAGAAGATTATTGACGGACTCAACGGAAAGTGGAGAATGAATTCGGGTTAAAATGTGAAAAAGAAAAAGATATCTACAAAAATAGTAATAGACACAAAAATATTTGTGAAGAATTACCTTAACATTTGAATTGACGTCTTGATTAAGCGTCAAATCTATTTATTATATTGAAATAATCTCTACTATTCAAATTTATCATTTGGTTGGAACAACTATTATAGTCACGCCATTATGTGCCATATTAAAATTTTCAGAATATGAAAATTCTAATACATAAGTTCCTTGTCTACTTTACGTTCCCCCACGTTAAATTCAGAGGGCCTGACAATACCCTCTCGTTCTGTTCAGCTGACGTTGCATCGAGCTGACGGATGATCCCCTCACATTATGAGTGTACAGCGTTTTATATTTTATATTACCTTTTAATAAAAAATGCATCCTTTTTTTCTCATTTCAATAATAGCTAGTTATAAAAAAAAATTCTCTTGGTTGTGTAATGTTTAATCATCGTGTACTTTTATATTGTTTTTTTTTTATATTATAATAAAATAAATCCTTTTTATATAATTCATTACTTCAATACTTCTATGGCGTCCACCTTGGGCATGCTTAATACCTATGGATTTAGCCAATATCAGGGTCAGGGCCTACTCACTTTTCTCTTATCCTAATTAAATCATCCCAAATATGATGTCCTCCGCGTAAATTTCCCCTCCTCTTAATGTAAAATTTTGTGTTTAGTCCTTCTTGTAAATTTGTTAGTAAATATATTAGATATAATCGAATCAAACTATTAACTAACCTCACTTATTCTAGCACGCCTAAACGACATAAAATAATAATAACGACATTATAAATCAACCAATTAAACATTTTCTGTAATGATTCTTAAAATATTTAAAAATATACATAAATAATAATGTTATTGTATTATAATAATATCTATATCAAACGAATATTAGAATGAAGAAAACATTAAAAAAGTGCTGAATAAACCACAAAAAGCTTATTCAAAGTCAACATCATCAAAGGGTTCACTTAAAGGCTGTCCCTTCGGCTGTCACTGACAGATAAAAACCGGTAAATGTAGGACCAGGATACAAACGGCGAGGTGTGTCCGTGCCTCCGTCCTCCGTCAGCATATTTACTTACCCCGAAGCTGTTTGCTCGTTTACTTAAAACTAAAGGTTAGTTTCTGTTTTCTAGTGTACAAGGTGTAGGCTGTAGCGTTTTTCTAATATATTTTGTTTTTATATTTGACATATGCAAATACATATGTCGTAATTTGAGCGCCTACATTTTGGTTGAAGTGTAGACTAGTAGTTTGACATTATACGAGTAGGTTATTAATTAATTAGTTAATAGATGTAAAATAGTTTAGTTTAACGTACAAAATTTTTATTTTGAAACACGATGTTTTAGCAAGAAATATGTGTGAAAGATATTGTTTTTGTATAAAAAGACTAATAATAGCTATAAATTTAAAATAAACTTAACTCTTTTGTTGAAACGATATTCAAAATTATCCAATTTTGAGTTCTAGAAAAAGAATATTATTTCATACGTTCTATTTTGAACCACGCCTAGCTATTGATTTCACCCAAGATTCTGGTCTAAATATTCCTTACTTTAACATAATTTTATTTTCTTACTGTTTGCAGGTATACTTTGGCAATAGTTGTTCAAAGTAAATTGTTGAGTACACATTTGGAAAAGAAATAATATTTAGTACATTAATGATGCTTATTTTTTTCAGCCTGCGAAGCATACCCACCTGGCAGAGAGAACGTAACTTATTTGTCTAATGAAAGTAATTTATTCCTTTGCATTGGGATTGAACATATAACCGTCACGCTTATAGACCGCTTCCACCGTGCCACAATGGCTTTATATATGATTCTAACTATGCAATGAAACAGTAGCATATTACGAGTATATAGATATTGTCATAAGGTTGTTAATTTTAACAATTTATCATTAAAATATCTGTATAAGACGATGACCGTAGAAATGATATAGAGTTTGAGTTTACTTAGCGTAGAAGATATTAATGTTTGTAGGTAGAAAAATTTATCAGTATTAAAACAATAATATTATGTTATAAATGTGAAACATTTATAAGTTGAAAAATATCCAATAGTGAAAGCCCATCTGACAAGGGGAGAAAGCTCAAGGGATTGAAGACGTCTTCATCACGTAAGCTTGAATGTGAAAATCTTTGCACTTCGGATTTCATCTGTCATAATTTTCAAACGAAGAGCTTTTAAGTATACCTCGATGACGCAAAAGCTACACCGTAGTAATAACTAAGAATATACATTAAAATATAAATTAAATTGTATTTCAATATTTGCATATATAAATATATGTTTATGTTGTAGAAATATAGAAATTTATATGATTTTTAAGCTTAGTAGAAACCTAGAATCGTACACTTTTTTAAAATAATCTATTAAAAAATTACAATTATGTATTTATACTTAGTTTATATTAATAGTACAAGCTACAAGCTTATATTTGTATATATAATGCTTTGTATATATAATGCTATGCTATATATAATGCTTTGTATATATAATTACTTATATAATGTTATAGTTCACACCCTATTCATTTTTGGCTATCTCCTTTTATCCTTTATAACTAACGGCGTAATTAAAGAGAACGAAACACCAAGCTATACGGTTCCTGTATGCATGCCTCTTTGTCTCATCCACTGTTATCAATTTTTACATGCTCGCCCTTCAAAAGATTCTCATGTATTTATAACTTTCACACAGTATCATCGACACTATGATCTCGAAGGTCAATCGAGATCTACCTCTACTTCTCTTTCTCCATTTTGCCTGTCTTGCTCTCGCAAAATTGATCTTTTTTTTAAATAAATAATAAAATTAATAATGAAGATGATTAAACCAAGGAAATCTGGATCTTAAATCGATTAGTTAATAACTACGCAACTACAGTTTTATTAAGAATATATAATTTTAAACACACACAGACACTTTCTCATCTTTCACATACATAATATTTTGGACGGACTAATAAATAGAGCTCATTTTCCGGTAACCATCAATAATTCATTCGTGTTCGTCTGGGTTCGACCACTGCTGAAACCGTAAGGCATTTTAAATAACCCTTGGCTCTTGCGGTCAGAGCCTAATTTAACCCTACATATTTTCGTTTCACACTTACTAGGTATATATATATATATAGTAATAGTAGATAGAGATATATATATATATATATATATATATATATATATATATATATATATATATATATATATATATATATAGTAATAGTATATAATTTAACATAATAAGCAAAATAATCTACTTTTACTTTACTCTTTTCCTTATATTTAACTAATTTGTACTTGTATTATTTTTCATTTATTTATTATATATAAATATATTTAAAATGTACTTGAAATATATATAATTATAATATATCAAACAACACTTTTTAATTAAATTGGTGTAAGTGTACTATGAGTGTAATATGTATAAAAGTTTTCTTCAGTTTCACATTTATCCCGCATAGCAGGGTAGAGACAGAGGATCTCGTGTTGACGTACTATCTACTTGACAGAATTAAACTTATAAATATTAATTCCCCAGAGAGAGCATTGAATCCACAATCGTTTCGAGCTTACCGTCGACATTGTTCCACTGCGCAAAGTTGGTACCTGCTTTAAAAAAATATTTTCGTGAAATAAACTTATACGTCATTAGAGTTCAAATTCCTTGCCCGTCGGATTATATAATTTAGTTTATATTAAAATTCTAGAGTATTTCTATAAAGATAATATATTATACTATATTATAAGAGCCAATTCCTTTTAGAATGTACTGAGGTCCTGAATTCATTATTGAAGAATGCGATCCTTGTTACTCTTCTGTGAAGGGACGACGTAGGTTTTTGCTCCCCTAAAGGCACGCTAGGTAGGAATTGTATACAAGTTCTTGTTATTTCTGCTTTGTGATTTCAATTATGTGGATATACGTAAGTAATTTGTCATTTCTTTATTCGCTCATGAAAATTATATTAATATATTATTATAGTTTACATAATAGCGTGTAATTTGGGACTTCCTATATTAATTTTCCTTAATACACACATATATAATATGACGCTACGTTATAGTAATCTCCAAATATAATAAAATCATAAAAATACATTATTTTCTAAGTGTAATCATTTCTAAATAAATTTGTTTGGTAGCACGCGCTAGTCTTAGTAGCTACAGAGTCTATTTCATTGATTATATTTTTTGTGTAGTGTAATAGTTAATTTGTCCAAAATATCTAGAGGTTATATCACGATAGTAGTTAAATGTAACCAACTATACCTGCTGTCAGAAATACCTCGGGCTCCTGTAATGTTTCCTCTGTCATGCACGCCTCTTAGTTATTTCTAGAGAATTGCGCGAATGGGGCTGCACGTAAAAGCTAGTGAAGATATAAGAATGAATAATATTTTGTCTAGAATAATATTTTTTTACAAAACATGTAGAAATTTATTTATTCTGTGGTTATAACTTCAAAATAATATTCTTCCATTGGTTTCTAAAAGGTATAACAGAAGTTTACTTTAAGCAAATACTCATAGCGTGCAGTCGACTTTGTCGTTTCGCTTGTTAGTGATAGAATTAGAGTTGTTTGCTTTATGAATTCTCAATGCTCATTGATTACTCTATTTCTAATCGAATAAACTGTTTAACGTTCCATCCTTTTACGCTGATTTTATTTGTTCAACGTATTAATAAATATAATATGTTGTTTTTCTATTGAATATATAGATATATATGTATGTACTCAGAATTAAAAGACCTATGCTTAGGTGGCTTGATGGAGTTACCAATGACCTCAAGATTTTAGGCTTTAAAAATTGGAAAAGAGCGGACCTGAACCCAGAGGAATGGAGTAAAGCTTTAGAGGAGGCTAGGGCCCATAGAGGGCTGTACAGCCATTGATAAAAATAAATAATATGTATGTACTATGCTTCTATATATATTTACTCCTTAGGTAAATACCTTAGATAATTTTAATATAATATACAGGAACAACATGATAAATAAATTGATAAGGTCTACTTTACCTTACCTTACCTCTATTTACTTTATAGTATACCTTTAATAGTAATAATAATATTTTATTGTACAAAAAAATATATATATATATAACACTTCACAAACAGAATTATATGTGTATATTATGTGCAATGACGCCCTTATCGCTGAAAACGATCTCTTCCAGGCAACCATTATGATTAATATTCATATGGAATCAGTAGCACAAATGCAGAAAGGTGCAAAAATTATGACATTATGATTACCTTTAGTGGTATATCATAAGTTTATTTTTATATATTACGCTACGGCCATTTAAATATCTCTGTTTATTCCGATCTTCAACCGTACAATGCTAAAAATAAGAATTTGTATTATATTTCTTTGAGTAATAAATTCATATTATATTTGATTGATGTAAAGGCTTATAAAGCGTATTTATCCTACTTGATAATTGAAAGATGACCACTTATCCATTCCAAGTGTAACAAATATTTAAAATGAAGTCTTTGGTGAAACTCGTACCAAATTAAAGCCAGTTCGGCACAGTCTCACTGTAAACGCGATGTAGTTGGTTTGATCACCTTATATCCACTAGGATGAATGAATTATTTACATTGAGTTCTGTAGTATTTGGAAAACAGTGTCTAAGCACTACTAAAGCGAGAAGCATAGCATAGTATTATATATATTAGATTTCACTTGTTTAACCACAAATTGTTAAAAATAAGGTTATATATATTAGTATGATTAATATAATAAAAAAAAGAAGATAATAAACAAAAAATATCGAATTTCTATCTATATGTTCTCCAAATAAATATAAATTAAATGAAAATATATATTTTCATTTTTATCTCTTCGTTTATAGTATAAACGAACCGTCTATCTAAATTCTAACTATCTAGTCGAGTCATACTTGCTATGTACGCATTCATGCAAGTCTTCATTTACACAATCGATACCAATAAGCGTTGTAAAGACGTCATATTCACGTGTTCCATAGACATAAATATGCACATGGAAATGTAATCACGTCGGAGCGTTGAGGTAGTGAGTTTACGAATACGAAAACACGTCATGTCATAGTACCATAATATATTCTTAGTCCGATACAGATATTGATTATTTATTTGCCTAAATGTCGTAAATATATGAAGATATAAAAAAAGAGATAAAAATATATACAATTGTTAAAGAATTTAAAAACTTATAAGATTGCAACGGGCATGTATTCGAACGTAGTGTCTTGACACTATTGAAAACTTAGAAAATCTAAAAAATCCACGCTACGACACGCCCAATTTTCGAGGCAGTGGTAAAACAATCTTATATAGTAAGTTAAATTATGTAGTATTACGCTTAACGCTACTCTATTAAGCTATTTAAAATATTATTAATAGACACAAAAATCTTAACTCAAACTTGATTCTATCTGGTGTTATATGACAGTGTGCAATGATATCCCTTTCTCTTGAAAACGGGGTAAATAAGAACTGCATTCTGCATAGTGCATACGAGGGCTGCCCCCGTGATTGACAGAACAATTAGTGTTTTGATTCGGTGCGTGTTGAGTGTAGAACGAACAAAACTTGACTCGAATTTATTTTGAATTTTAGCTTGTAGCTTCTAGATTGATTTCTGGTAGCCCAATAACCGCTTATATTCCAATATTAGAATGGTACCTTTCTAAATAAAAAATATAAAAAGCGCTGTGTGAGTGATTATTATAATTTACACAGCTGTCGCAGCACACTGTCGTAAGTGCATAATTATTCTTCAAAACGTTTTTTTTTTATTACAGTGAAGCTGTTGCAGCAGCTGCTGCTGTTTAAGCTTAGCGACGAATATATGTAGATATTATTTAATATACGAGTAAACTATTGATGTTAACAATATCATGTAGTTGGAATATATCTGGCTGGCTATTCCCGATTTTTGTAGCTCGATCGTTCTAAGTCAAGCAACACTATATAATATTCACAATATTAATATTTCTCATAGGTTTTCATTGAACAACACATAGTAAGTTATTTTAGCATATTTCGCATAATTTAGTGGATAAATGAAAAATATAAATAAGAAAACTAAACAAAGATGATCGATGATTGTGATTGATCTTCTTCTGATTTATATTTCTGTAGATACGTTATCCGTATAATACAGTAGTATTTACATTAGTAATAAGCGAAATTTATTATTCTATCTTCCTTTAAACGCAAGTTTAATTGCAAGTAAGTTATATCGACAAACTGTTTATCAGATAAGAGCAATAAATTTTCTTCGATTTATTACCACCCGCTCAGTCGTGCATGTCTATGAACCATTTATATGGGAACCTACGAAGAGAAACTTCTAAGACCTCATAGTAATGAAGTAAATATTAATTTATTTTAGATGATATCAATTTAATATGGATTGGAATTCTAAAGAATTATTTTGATAACTGAAAACGGCATTACAAAGGAGAAAATCTTCAAATATTCTTTCCTTTTTAGAAAACATAATTTGTAGATTTTCTCTATATTTCTCTATGAGTAGAATTTTCCATGAAACCAGCGAACAGCAGCTTTTTGTAAGACAATCTAACAAATAGTTTATATTATAACTTTAAGCTTAATGATTGCATGTTGCATTTTAAATATGTAGTTAATATTTATAGTTAATTTCAATGAGTTTTTGAAAAAAATCTGCGTCACATGCAATGTATTAATCACGGACAAATTGTTACAAAAAAAATATTTACGTGCTATGTAACAATGAGCAATAAGTCCTTTTAAATAAATCAACATAGTGAAGACAATTATTTAGATTTTTTTTTGTCGCAACTGTCATAGCGTAATCCTAATATTAATATCCTATATTTATAAGATTTTTACACATTTTAAATGAATTCCTGATCAAATCCATACCAGAGGGCAAATTGCAGTTATGCTCATGCGATTATACGTAATCAATCCAGTTAAAGAATTATATTTACAGGATACAATTATAAGTGTGCAGAGGTTATTATTGTATGATATGAACATTTTACATAATGTTTCTTCACTATCCTACAATATAACAGTAATAGTCATAATGGATTTTCAGCAAGTCATAAGATGTCTAAATCGACAAAAAATCCTGTAAATGCCCGCGTCCCCTCATCTAGGGGCTTTTTCTCGACACCTGCTGTTCGCAAGATGTGCACTGGAGTGCTAAGCTCCTTGCTGCTATATATTTTCAGTCGTTGCGTAAAAATAAAATATTCAAGTACAATTTTCACTGCGTACATTGTTTTATTTTGAGTGTTTTGTTTGAGTTTTTATTTTGAGACACTAAAGCGGAATTACACTATTATACATTTTGTGAGATATAATTATGTAAAACTTTTATATGCTGTGAAATACAATTTTATAAATAAAAAAGATTGTTCCTATATAGATAATAAACATTATGTATGATATTTATTTCATTATATTATATTGATAATCGGATTATCAACCCAGACATGGCTGTCAGAGACACCTTAAACAAGTAATGGAATGGAATGGAAGGAACTGGTGATACAGATATTTATTAGTTAATAACAATAGTTGTGAACAAAAAGCGATTAAATATTTTATATTGTATATTACATAATACGTAATAAAATATGTTTGTAATTAGTTCACCGACTACTGATATTAGTTGCATATAAGTGAAATAAATATATTTTACACTAACTAATAAACTAAAATTGGAAAAGGCAATCTATTAATTTGATAAAAAATGTTCCAGAAATTCAATTATATAAAATATATTTTTATTCCTTCTTCATACATGAATGTGTTTCCATGCGACGGGTGCAAGTGTAATTTTGTTACCCTCGAGTTACGCGGACGTCGACATCCACTTGTGAAAAATTGCTCTGAATATTAAGCAATTTGTTATGCCTAACTACCTTTTCATTACACCTACCTAAGCTTTGCGAATGGTAGTAAAATTCTGTCTTAGAACTATTGGCATATGTTTGAAAACCGATTTACTCCACTTGCATACTGTACTTAATTCATTCTATTTTTTTATGTTAATATAGTGTAGAGGCACTCTTTTCCCTACTTGCTGCTTAATTTTCAAAGAATTACTTGTTGAGTGGTGGAACTCAACGCCGCACCTTGTTTTATCACAGCAAAAAATCAAAAAATTCGATGTTCGAGTGGGAATCTCACTGCTCCATAACAGCCTTCCTGTGTTCCCAACCTGTGTTCTACTCTATTTATAAAGAAAATATTGTTTGAAACTGTCTAGATTAATTTAGAATATGTACTGTATTTTTTTCAGGACTCAAAGTAGGTTTGAAGAAAATTTTACATTGTTTTTCTTAAGCATTGTTAAACATACCTCCATTCAAGTTTTTTCACGCATAATATATTTTTTCGAACCAGAGACATAGAATGTCTCTATAAAGTGAAAAATTAAAAACAAAGTGATATTTCTATCATATAATTGACATTGGCAAAATAAAATAAAACAATATTAAGAACAAAATATATTATTTCACTATTCTTAATAATAAACAAGCATATAATCATTTTTAACCATCATAAGATCTTCTTACACATAAGTAACGGCGTGGCGTAGCGGTTGTAGCTACGACGTAGCGTCGAGAGCGAGGGATTTACTACGCTCCACCCGATATTTTGTGGTTCGGCTACGAGGATATTATCCCCTAATACGTTTACTTGATATATGAAAATTATACTATCAAGTGTATGTAATATACTATAATTACTTAAAATTTATTATTGTATTAAATATAATGACTCAATTTAATTACTTATATATACACTATACTACTGCATTTTACAAATTATATACAAATTATATACACAGTTATTTTATGTAACTTATAAAGCTTACATTATATATATATATATATATATATATATATATAATATATATATATATATATATATATATATATATATATATATATATATATATATATATATATATATATATATATATATATATATATATATATATATATATATATATATATATATATATATATATATATATATATATATATATATATATAATATATATATATATATATATATATATATATATATATATATATATATATGGTATGGTATGGAGGTGTATTTTTGCTATTAATTATACATTGCGCAATATTGAGTCGATTGAAATATCGTTAATGAAATATGTCAACATTTTAGTCACTTATCGAACACCTGACGTGTCGAAGTCTGGCTTCTGCAGATGGCGTGTTTTCATGTTTGTGAAAATTGCAACAGGAAATTCAGTTCTACCAACAAATTTCGCTTATGTGTCACCCATTGCAGGTTTTCCTGCAATAGCGAATAAATCAAGTACCTTCTATTCCTTACTGTCCCGAGTGGGGACGTGACGGGTACAAATATAGCCACCTAGTGATGGAAGTCGTGCTCGTTTGTTATCGGACTTTACCCTTCTTGGCCATATATATTACATACACTGATAATTTCAGCGGATTCCAGAATTGTATATTTAAGTAATAAGTAATATGTACGGCTTACTTAAGATTTTATATTTAGCATTTATTTTTATACCGTTTATGGACAGTTTTTTAGTATAGAGCTGCCTTACTCTCAATCCCGCATAGCAGAAAAAGTGAGTGCTTTTATTGAAGACTAGCAAACCAAAAGTAAAAGTTTACTAAGTTACTACTTATTACATCAGCTTCCTGCCAGTGAAAGACCCGTCAAAATCGGTCGAAAAAACAGACAGACAAATATTTAAAAAAATGGTATTTTGGTATGTACCGGTATATATATTCATATGCATTTAGTAAAAAGCGATTATTTTAATATTAAAAAACGGACTCTGCAATTTTATTTATTAGTATAGATAACACTATACACGCAATGACTTACGACGGGAAACGGAAACCTAAGTTTCTAGTCCCTGGGCCCTTTGTACCTATTCTTTTACATGTGGAACCCATTAGGTTAAGCTGTAAAATTATTTATAACATTTTCATATTTAAAGTGTTTTTTTTAGAAGAATTAAGAAAAATTTTGTTAATAACAAACTTTGACGGGTTAGCAATCATCTAATAGAATTTGGTATATACAATATTTATAAGTCCTACAGTGCGTTTTTATCACTTTAATGTTTAATACGATAAACATTTTGAAAATGTAATATACTCCCATTTTCTAGTTTTACAAACTTTTAACGCTAAAACTCCAAGTAACTTATAAAATAAACTTTGCTGATAGGAAACTGTCTGGCTGCATCTATTGGTCTATATTTAGTTAACTAATAGCTGTAAGCTTGCAATGCCTTTAGTTTTAAAACTTTTGAGCCGTTCACTTCGTAAAATTATAATTTAACACTAAACCTTTTTCTCTATCAAACGAAATAAAATGATAAATAAAGCAAAAATGTTATTGCAACACATAAGATAAAAACAAACGTTAAACGTTTCAGAGATGTTTAAAGTTTTTTTAGAATATAACTTTATTTGCTGGCAATTATTGTAGTTATTTCGATAAGCATATTGTTTAATTAATTAGAAATATAGCAATTGCCTTTTGTTATTTGAACCAGCCCGAGTCAAATTTCGGGTGAATTTTGAATATCCCGAATTGGAATTTCAACCTGTATCTTATGTACTCATAGAAAAATATATCTTAACTGAACAGTGATGACAGCAAATATGAATTGAATATGGATTATTTAATGATTATTAGCGTAGTTAGTACATATAAAAATGAAAGAAGCATGAAATTTGACGTTGCATGCATAGTGTTGTTAGGAAGTTAGCGACTCAAAGAACAAATTTTTGAATTTGACTGCTGAAGTTTTTTATTTTATAAAATAAAGAACTTCACTTCAAAATGGTATACCATTACAAAAAACTTCAGCAGTCAAACTCATAAATGTGTTATTTGTATATGTATTTATACTTATCCTTTAAATATAAAATGTTATTCATCAAATTCATTTTTACACGTAAAACTTTTAGCAAGTCCGAACAAACTTTTCTATTCAAAGAAACTTTACCGTAGTCTAACTAAAGGCTCTATTGGTCTGTATTTAGTTAATTAATAGGTCGTAAACTCGTAGTGTCTTTAGATTAAGGATATTACGGGTATTCACTTTGAGCACTTCTGGACTAACTGTGAATTGATTAACAAGTTTTACAGAGAGTGCTTCTATAGCAGTTGGTAATACTTTCATTTAATTTATCAAATCGTATTCATAACGTTAATGAACTTAGATATTTTCATAATAATATATTTTAATTCAAATAAATAATTCAATTAAAGAATTTATTATATGTTATTTTTGCTAAATAAAATTTAGCAAAAATAACATATAATAAATTCTTGTATATAACTATAATTTTGAAATATTAAAAATTTGTTATGAGAGTGTAAAATAACGAAATAAATGTCTTCTTGATAAATAAATAAATAAATAAATAAACCTTTATTGCTGTAACTTAAAAAACATGCATCGTTAAATTGTAAGTATATAAAATAAGTATGTAAATTATCTCAAGTTTTGTTAGTTGTATTATTAACTATTTTTCCTTTTACAGCTTGTCCTTCGACAAACGCTTCCTTTAAAGCTTTCCATTTCGTTCTTTGTTTTGCAACACTTGTCCATTGCGGGTCAGCAACTTTTTTGATATCATCTTCCCAGCGTTTATATTGTTTTCCTTGACTTCTTTTGCTGTCACGTGGGTACTACTCTGTCACTATTCTGGTCCACTTCTCTTTTTCTTCCCTTAGCATGTGCCCTGTCCATCTCCATTTCAGATGTTTATAGACCGTATATATATTTTTAAATTTAGTTTTACTTTTTATATTTTGTATTCTTACTTTGTCTCTTCGTTTGACTCCAAGAACGCTTCTTTCCATTCCGTTTTGACAAACTTGTATACTTTTCTTTTCTCTTTCATGGCCATATCATTGTCTTTCATAACATCGCTCAGGGACCAAAAACGTTTCCAGCTGTTTGATGTTCTTCTATCTATTTCTTTTTGCATTGTGTCTTCTGTGGATATTAGTTGGTACAAATATATGTATTCAATAACATACTCTATTTGACAACTATCCACCTTTATATATTTTTTGATTGAGTTTGTCATTACTTTTGTTTTTGAAGTATTGGTTGATAGACCGACCTTGACACTTTCCTTTGATAGTTGCTGTAGCATGTCTTGCAAATGATCTGCATTCTCAGAAAAGATGGCAATGTCGTCAGCAAAATGTAGATAAGTTAAGTTAAGTTAGTACGTTAGTACGTAAGATAAGTTAGTACGTTAAGTTTCTCATCATTGATGTTGAGTCCATATTTATCCCAGTTTAGGTTTCTAAAGACCATTTCTAGAACCGCAGAGAATAGTTTCGGCGAGATGCGATCACTTTGTTTGACACACCTTTCAATAGAAAAAACTTCTCCTGTTCTTTCCAGTTTGACTTGTGCCGTACTTTTTTCATAAGTATATTGATGTATTTAGTCTCAACTGCCTGCATTTCTAGTGCTCTCCAGATACTGTTGTGGTCCAGTGAGCCAAAAGCTTTATTAAAATCCACAAACCCTATGTAGTAGCCTTTGTTGTATTCTTTATATTTTTGAAGGTCTTGTCTCAGTACATGGTCCCTATGTGGTAAATTGTGGAAAACCCACTCCGAAAGCCAGCCTGTTCTTTGGGTTGATTCTCATCGAGTGTGACCGCTATTCTTGATAGTATTATTTTTGAAAATATCTTGTACATGTTTGACATAAGACTTATAGGTCTGTAGTTACTCATGTCTCCTTTGTCTCCTTTTTATGTAACAATACTATGGTTGATTTAGTCCAGTCGTCAGGGATAAACCAAGTTAGTAAGATTTCATTGAATATATCTGTCAGTATTGGGGTAGAACTGAGACTGTACATTTTAGTAACTCGTTAGATATTTGGTCGGGACCCGGCGCTTTTTCTAGTTTTTTTGTGTCAATGGCCTTTACAGTTTCTACCTCTAGTATTCGTGGTACAGGCATAGATTCCGTTGCTTGCTGATGATTTTCTACTGGTGCATTTTTTTGTTTTTAGTATAGTATTCTATAATAGTCTGTGGCATTTTTTAGTATCTCCTGTCTTTTGCTCGTAGAACTTCCATGCTTGGTTTTAAGGTTGGGCATCCATATTTTTTTGTTTATATCTTTTAGAGCCTTGTTTATTGCCCTGTTTTTTCAATAAACTTCTTTAAAGTTGTTTGCCTTTTTCTCTTTCTCTCCTTTCTTAAGTGTTTGTTAATCTTTTTACTTATTAAAGATATCTGAACACGTGCTTGTTTACTTTTACTATCTTTTTGTATAAGTCGCTTTCTCCCATTAATCAGTCCCCGTGTTTCTAAGGATAACATATTTTCTATTTGATCATTCGCTTTCTTGACTTCTTTTTTTAATGTTTTTATTAGGTTGTCATATTGTTTCTGAATCGGATCTGAGTTTCGGTCTGGGTTTCTGTAAAATGCCTTACTGAGGTTATCAAGAAGTGCATCTTGGTCTCCAGTAGGAATAATGGCAGTTTTGTGCATGTTGTGTTGAAAGTGTCTAGGTTTTTGTACTATTCCAGACATGGATGTTCGAATCATTCTATGATATGTGTAAAAGTTGAGCTGGTTTATAACAGAAAGGTTACTAAATAGTTTACGGTTATTGGTCATGATAAAGTCGATTTCATTTTTGGTCTTGCCGTCGGGTGATCTCCAAGTCCATTTTTTTGATTTCTTTTTCTTAAAGAAACTGTTTAGTATGCTCAGTTTATTTTCCAGTGCAAATGCAATTAATCTTTTTCCGATTTTACTTCTTTCGCCGTATCCGTGTTTTCCAACTGTGTATTCCTCCCCTTTTCCACATACCCCTATTTGACCATTAAAATCTCCCATCACAATTAGGTTTTTATATGAATCTTGTACTGCTGATTGTAGGTCCTGATAAAATTTGTCTATTTTTATGTTTCCTTCCTTTTTTCCTCGTTTCAGTTGGAGCATATGCTTGGATAATGGTCCACATTTCTTCTTTATTTTTATAAGAAAGGAGTTTAATGTTCATAAGTGCTATTCTTTCATTGATTCCTCTTATTTCTTCAATTCTATTTGATAGTTCATTGTTTATTAGGAACCCAACACCATATAACCTGGGTGTTTCACCGATGTAGTGCAGAATGAAATTGCCGTTATGGACTTAAATGCTTTCCCTCAGACGTCTCATCTCGCTAATTCCGATTATATCCCACTTTACGTTTTCCATAGCCAACTCTAACTCAATTAATTTTTCTTAATGATTTTGCAATCAGGGCTGCAACATATATCTTTGAAGTTGTTCTGTTATGCTTGTCGTTTGCTTCTTTTTTCCTGCTTAGAGGGTCGTGGTCATCTTCCCCTACGGTGACCAACCGGCTTGGGCTGCATTCTTCAAAAGTTGGTTGTTTAAGTAATGTTGTGTTGTTGTTTTTGTTCCGGCTGCCGGTGGTCATAACTAGTTTTTTGGGGTCTGAGAAAGTGAGGCTGATTTATTTCGCTCAACATAGTTAAGTATATTCGGTTTTGCTATATCTTTTGTTTTGGCAAGTCGTGGTTTTTTTTTTCGTTACTGATGCAGCGATATTCTTAGTGTGTTGGCTTAATTTTTCATCCAATGTTGATAATAGCATTTCCATATCCATTTTTCTTGTGTTGTTTTGACAGATAAAATAAGTTTTGTTTGATGGTGGGTGGTTAGCTTTTTGAACGATGACACCTTAACTGTCAATGTCAACGTGATATCTTGACACTTTTTATTTTTTCAAAATTATTTAATACGGAGCTGATCACTATTACGTTTCACTTCTACCCGCAGTCTTTGTCTTCTCGATAGATTTTCCCAAATTCTAATTGTAACGAATGAAAAATCAAGGAAATCAGCAAGAATAAAAATAAATACGTTGAAGGACAAAAGCTTAATTCCTAGCAGTCTTAGCAGTCCTAGCAGTCCTAGCAGCTTTACATGAAATATCCTTTATACCATTCTTTCATCACTTATTCTCTGGACGTGCCCGACGAAGAAGGTTATTAAGGAAGAAGAAGGAAGGTTGTAGAAGTGAAGTAGGTTGTATGAAGAAGAAGGTTCTTCTTCTTCATATATTTGGAAAATCTATAGAAGCACGTTCTTCTTCATACATACTGCTCCTATCCTTGCATGCATCCTTGCTAGTATTATGTGTTAATTCGGTGGGCTAAACTGACCTCACATATGTAACATTAACTTTACCAACAAAGCAAGTCTTCAACTCGCCTATCATCTGGGATGCTAGTTAAATCCCTCCATCCCAGCATAAATTGCACAGAAACCAATACAAGCCCAAGACTCTCGACAGTAACTTCCCCTACTCTGCACTACAACTCTACATCGCTGCCTTACCATATTTAGACTTCTTATGGCATTATCACCTTTTTTTATGCTGATTTTGTTATCTACTACATCAACATTTAGTATAACACTGCTACTTGAGGCAGAGGCGTCATCATATTAATACTTATCCGTGTAGAATTCCACTGCAAACCATGTGGCTGTTCTGGTCTGTAGCAGTCTCCTTCTGTGAATCTGTTATCGCACAGAAGGAGGCCGCGGAGCGTGCGCGCGAGCTTAGCGTGGACGCAGATCTGCTCCGCCGTCGTAGACCGGGAGGTAGGAGAAGGCGGTACGCGCATCTCCAACTTCCCTAACCCTAGAGGAGCTACTGCAGGAAGGTCATGAAGATCTTCCCGCAAGTCATCGAGGCTGCGGGCGCCCTGGAAGATACCCTGGGGCTCCCCGAAGGCGATAGTGGCCCACGTTAGGTGGGCCTTCCACCGAGGTGCTGTAGTGGCATGCGCAAGCGATCCTGCAGCATCTCATATAGGTGGAGAGGGTTTCCGCTGGGTTTTAGTGGGTAGTGTCGGGTTCGATGAGTCCCACAGTACCATTCCTCTGTAGGACACAAGTGTCCTACTCAGGGATGGTCTGCGTAAAAGCATTTCCCAGCGAAAAAAAAAAAAAAAAAAAAAAAAAAAAAAAGAGGCGTCATCATATTAATACTTATCCGTGTAGAATTCCACTGCAAACCATGTGGCTGTTCTGTTTATATTTCACTGTCCTACGAAAACAACCATCTTTTGCGAACGAGATACAAATGCGATGGACATAAAAGTACTTACCAATATATGAAGTAAAAAGAACAGTTATTTATATTAACATATATTATTATTAATAATTTCGATTTCGGTTATGTTTAAACAAATATAATATCTTACTTCTTAATCACATACAAAGTAGCAAATGTTATAAATTAAGCTGGTAACGATTCATATGAAATTTAAGCTATATACAACGTCCGCCCGAGCTCTCGGAGTTTCAAACTCGTTGCCCATTGTGATTTTACTTTTCAAATTAATCCTGCGGCGTGTTCATTCATTGTGAGCATTATTTAAACAGGGCGCAAAGTAATGTTCACACATTTTCTTTTTTACTCCAGTACAAGTATAATGACTTCAGTGAAAGATAGAATAGGTATTTAACCGACTTCACAAAGGAGGAGATTATCAATCAGTTCGATTGTATGTTTTTTTGTATGCACGTTACGCGATATCCTAGCCCATTACGAATGGATTTAATTATTATTTTTTTATATGATCATGGTTCCAATGTAGACCTATATAAATTACATGTCAATTTGTTATTTATTTTTAAATAATCAATAATATTCATTTACACTGTTTCTCTTCATCAGTTTTCCTTTATTTTACTAAATGGATGTTCAGTAGTTTAACTTAATTATAACTTTTATAAAATTAGTATGAAAACTAACTAAGGGGATATCTTTTTGAATAAGTATGTGTATATATACCTATAATGTATGTATAGTTAATTTTAATGTACTATTGTATTTTGCGTATCTTTTACTGCTTTCAACAATACGTATACAAATTTTTAAATAATAAATATATAATGATACAAATGTTTTTCTTTATTTTAGGTTAAACAGCTATTATTAAATATTTTAATGATTTTTAGAGTGTAGTTTAATGACATTATATGAAATTTAGAATTAATGGACTAGTTATGAAATGGAGCAATATTATTTGTTCACGTCGATGCATTCATCGTTTGGCGTGTCTTATAGTTCGATATGCAAATATATCCGTATCCTGAAATCAAGATTATATTCTTGTCAGAATGATTTATTTTACAGAAAATTTATATCAGACTCCATCCATACTAAGGAGAAAACACTGTCCTTATCACAGTGATTTATTCTTTACAACTTATTCTACAACTGTATAGGAAGTAGTTAAACTAAGTAAATAACTTCAACTAATTGTTACGACAATGATTGTTTTCGAGCAAAAACGATCCTATCGCGTTTTAGTTAAAAAGAATTGTCCTAAATCCACCGTGTCCTTTCAGGATCTCGGGCCCCAGTAAAGTACCAATAACGTAGACTTAACATTTAACCCTTTTATTTGAACACGCAGACGAGTAGGGTCTGATACGGTAAGGTTAGGTATTTGTGTATTTAGAAATAATAAAATACGCCCGATTAAGCATCGTGTTTGCGGATTATGTGCCAGTATTTCGTAATTAAGGTAGGATGTCATAACGGCGATATTATTTATATGCTATTTAATTTGCCATTTCTATATTTAAGAAATACAATATATTTCTATGTTAGGTTTATTTGATTAAAACATTGGTATTTAAATTAAGTACACATAAGTATTTCTATTTATAATAAAGTTAATGCAATTTCCATTAACGAGCTACAAATAAAGTCAGTTAAGATACATTTATTTGTATTTCAATTCAGATCACGAAATGATCTTCGTTTATTAATGATTTTTCTTGCATATTTTGAATTTTCGTATAAAAATATTTAAGAAATTTAAAAGAATAAAATATGAATCATATGAATATAAAAATAACGTTAAACAAAATACAAAAATAAGTATTTTTTTAACATAAATATTTTATTATTAATATTATATTATTAATTAGTTGGCATCTGTACAGTAAAGTATTAAAATTAATTTAAATAATAGAAAAAAAATAAAAAAAACATAAATTGTATGGATTACAAGAGACTTTTTTCATTACTTTTAATTTTCTTCTAAATGTTTTTTGTTACTTAAACATATTGAATTGAAATATATCTATTGTGTCATAATATGAATACGAGTATCTATAGCGTTATGATCCTGAAAAGAGGCGTGAAAGATGCGGTTTCCTCTTGAATAAAGTGATCCCGAAAATCCCTTTAGTCTGCTTATGATAAATGATGTTATTCTTTTGAAATGTCATATTAATGGAGCTAGCTATTTCTTTGTAATAAAAGTGATGTTTTTAATCAAAATTGTTTGGAATAAGACCTTTAGATAATATTTTTTTAGTTATTGTCATTAAAAATGTTCTGTTTTAAATCACATTTTATAAACAAATATACGTATAAAACCTTTAGAATTTTATTTCCTGACTATATAGAACGTAAATAAATATCTACATATAAAGGATTATGAGTTAGATCCACATTACTGATAAAATTTCATACAATATGTGAATTTTTACAAATAGTATCCAAGTTATTTACTACTACTGGTGTCATATATTATGTAGGTCTAATATATATATATATATATATATATATATATATATATATATATATATATATATATATATATATATATATATATATATATATATATATATATATATATATATATATATATATATAAATATAATTTATTTCTTCACGCTACACGGGACTATCATTGAATAAATATTCCATCAAGACGTCGCACCCTCCAAGCACACCTTGAGGGTGGAATCATCGATTGTTGTAATTACATTACAACCCTTAAGGTAAAAACTGTCTTTCCGTCTTAATAAAGACAATTTTGTAGTTTAATTAAATCATGGTAGTTAACCTTACATATTATATTACGACAATGTATGGAGTAATAATGAATATAACTATATACTATAATTTTGTTGCCATACACAATAGTTTATGTGAAGCTCCAGTTTTTGTAGTTTACAAATAATTTATTCCCTCAAATGTAGATAGAACTCACACCTATCGTGTTTCCAGTCTCACTGTTTTTACGCTATTCGATCACTTAAATGAAAATGTAATTGTCTTCTCCAGAAGGAGTATAGAAATACTTGTTACAGTAAATCTTTATCTAATCTTACATAATGAAACGATAAGAATAAAAAGTTATGATTACAAAATAAGATTGATTGTCAAAATTAGATTGAAAGATATATTTGCTTCTTGAATATAGAGAGTGTTTTTACGTGTAAGAGAAGGAGATTCCCCCTGCGTTTTCCAAGACCAAGATCAAGACTAAAATCTGGACCTATGAAGATGAAAATCTCTCTGAACCTTCAATTTTGAATTGTAATTGTAATTATTGATTTTATATTATAACTAAAAAGTGATATATCAGAAATAGAATATAAAATGAATAAACATTGAAAATTAAATATTAATTAAGAATTTACTGTATAATTCACTGTCTAATTAATGATTGAAGCAAAAACGAAGTCGCATAATCCTGTTAGACGGAATGGTAGAGACCGTGGTATCCCCGGGTTTATCTTTGTTGTAGGTAATGCGGAAAATATAAATATTACACAATTATAGCCCCTATGGAGATCGTAATAAGATTTAATATAATGAAAGGTATTCTTGCTGTTCTTCTGTTGCCAAAGGGATCAGTCAGCATTAGTGAGTCCGGTGTAGGCACTTTAATATTCTATGTTGCCGAATGGGCTATATTTAGTATTGTACTATGTATAGGATTATGTTTGATAGACTTAAGGCAACTATTTGAATAATTTGCTTAAAATGCAGTATATAATTAATTTATGTTGGTTTTTAATAGTAATTTAGTTAATATAGCTCATGTTGATGTTGATTTTTGATGTTTAACTCTTCATATATTTTTTTACTACATGCTTAATTTTCATCACCATTATAGCAAGCACACATTAAGCACGAAAAATAAACTCGATGATTTTAAGTTCGACTTATACTCAAGGAATAAATTATTTTCTTGGTTCTATCGTCTGGTAAGACATTGTGGGGGCGTTTTAGTGCCACTACTCAACATGCGGAATTAATTTTAGCGGAAAGCAAATAAACGGAGTGTCGTGACCCTTAGTTCTCCGAGATAAAATCGCGAACTAAAAAATAAATAAATAAGATATAGTGTCATCATAATATTTTTATTTATAACATGCTTTTGTTTCTTTAATATTATTTTCCATATTACATGTATTACATGATTTTGAAGCTTAAAATAAAGATTAACAAACATAAACACAGTTTAAAACATTTATCATCATATTTAGCAGCTGTTAAAAATACAGAAACGTTTTAAAATGGCAATATTTAAAGAGAATGAAGGTAAAATCCTTTAATTGCGGTCCAGGGTGCACGATAAACATGAATAATGCGCCTGATGTCCAAGAACTTTATTTTCTTACTTTGTCACCTGCTTTGTGGAGATAACAGTTAGTCTGGATTTCGAGTATTTTCAAATGTTAGAAAAATGTGGGATGTGTGGTCATTTCTTTATAATTTATTATATGCTGTATATAATTTTTACTATGTGTATTTTATTTTTTATTATATATATATATATATATATATATACATATATATATATATATATATATATATATATATATATATATATATATATATATATATATATATATATATATATATATATATATATACGTATATACGTAGACGGCTCCTCTCTCGAAGCTGTTAGTGAATATATCTACCTAGGGCAGACTATTCAGCTTAAAGATAAGCTGAAGAGTCTCAGCTTACTCTGGCTGAATGCCCCGCTTGGGCTCCGCAACGCCACGTCTTGATGGCTGTAGTGGGTAGGGATCTCTCACTGTCTAGTATGATGGAAGCCATGCTGGATATTGAGAGGAACTGGTCTGTAGCAGTCTCCTTCTGTGAATCTGTTATCGCACAGAAGGAGGCCGCGGAGCGTGCGCGCGAGCTTAGCGTGGACGCAGATCTGCTCCGCCGTCGTAGACCAGGAGGTAGGAGAAGGCGGTACGCGCGTCTCCAACCTCCCTGACCCTGGAGGAGCTACTGCAGGAAGGTCATGAAGATCTTCCCGCAAGTCATCGAGGCTGCCGGCGCCCTGGAAGATACCCTGGGGCTTCCCGAAGGCGATAGTGGCCTAGGCCGAGGTGCTGTAGTGGCATGCGCAAGCGACCCTGCAGCATCTCATATAGGTGGGTTTCCGCTGGGTTTTAGTGGGTAGTGTCAGGTTCGATGAGTCCCACAGTACCATTCCTCTGTAGGACACAAGTTTCCTACTCAGGGAATGGTCTGCGTAAAAGCATTTCCCAGCGAAAAAAAAAACAAAAATAAATAAAGAAAGACTATTCAGCTTGGTAAGAACAACTGCGAGAGAGAAGCTGATCGAAGAATACAGTTAGGTTGGACAGCGCTTGGCAAGCTGCGTCAGATCTTCACGTCACCTATTCCACAATGTCTGAAGACGAAAGTTTTCAACCAGTGCGTCCTACCTGTCATGACTTACGGTGCCGAAACGTGGACACTAACAGTCGGTCTAGTCCACAAATTAAAAGTGGCCCAACGTGCTATGGAGCGAGCTATGCTCGGAGTCTCTTTAAAGGATAAAATCCGAAACGAGGTTATCCGGAAAAGAACCAGAGTTACCGACATCGCTCACAGGATAAGTACGCTGAAGTGGCAGTAGGCTGGATACATCTGTCGAAGAACCGATGGCCGTTGGAGCAGACGAGTTCTAGAGTGGAGACCGCGAATTGGCAAACGGAGTGTAGGGCGCCCTCAAGCTCGATGGACCGATGACCTAAAAAAGGTAGCCGGCTCTGACTGGATGCGGAAGGCGGAGGATCGAGATCTCTGGTGCACCCTAGGGGAGGCCTATGTCCAGCAGTGGACAGTAATAGGCTGATTTGATATATATATATATATATATATATATATATATATATATATATATATATATATATATATATATATATATATATATATATATATATATATATATATGATGCATTAAATATAAAACAAAGTAAGTTATTACAAAGCATTAAAATATATTTTATATATTCAGTAATAATTTATTCCAACGTACAAAAAGTTTGACAACACACTCCGCTCAGCGAGGTACGGAGGAAGTCCTAACGTTTATTTAATAGGCATCCGACGCGACTACGTATCTTCGTAGCAATAATCTCGGTATTTGCGCGCCAGCCTCCAGCATACAAAATAGACGCAGATGTTAAAGAAATAGCGATGTTTAGACTTTGGGAAACAGAATTGAAATAATTACCGCTATTTGTCCCGCTTCGCTGACTTTGCCGTGTTGTTTTATGTAATGCGATACTGGGGTGACATTTTTATGTTTTCACCGTATAAGGTACAATATGCATTTTCATATAAATTGTTAATATTAGTTAATGTATAACGTTTAATATGGTAGATAATGGTGTGTATATATATATATACATAAATATATTTTTTATGCACCAGCAATACTTATATATTAATCCATATCTTATATATTAATTGAACAGTAGTTCAGTATTATTAATTTAATGTTACATTATTAGGATTTTGTTTGCATTGGCTATATTTTAAAATATAAAGAGGCAAAGGGAAATTGGTTTAACCAGCTTCCTTAAAGGAAAATATATAAACATTTATATATATTTTTTTGTTATATTTTATACTAAGAAAATAAAAATATTACGCTACGTAAAATTTTTATATCGTGGAATATATAAAATATGGACGCAGCGGTATCTGAACCCGCACCTGTTAGAAACCGTTGAAATTCTATACGAAAAAATGATTGTTCCAAAATAAGATCTTTGATTTTCGCAATTTTTACCCATTTTAAATGTAATTGGACTAATTGCGGATTTCGCGAGTCTACCCGTGACCACGAACTTCTCTAGTGTTCAAACGGTTTGTTACAAGAACAAAATGATGGTAATATACGCGATTAATCCGGTTCAATTCATTTTATATGATTATTACAGCTTATTTATGTCCTTAGCAATTCTGTCGGGAAAAATCATCTTATACGGGAACACTCGAACGGCTTCCAAGAAGCGTGGTTTCAAATCCTGCTACGGTACTACGCACAACTTTGAACACCCTGTTAAAATAATGTTAATTTCCATGAATATAATAAATTTTTAAACAACTTCCAATATGTGTATAAAAGTAAATTTTCTATATTAAAATTATATCCTTAAAGAGCAAACCTAGGAAGGCAAACTTAAACGAATAGGTACACAAAGCTTTTGCATAAACTTGGTACAGACGATGAAATCTACAGCTAACCAACATATACTTGCAAAAGTTAAAACTATCTCTCAACATGGAATGTGAAGAGTTACACTGAGTAATTATTTAATGATATTTTGTGTTAAATAGAGGCTTTAGATGTTAAACAGCCTATGAAATAAAATAAATAATAAAACGTTGTATTCGTTCGTTTGAATTCTATAAAGAGAAGAATTATTACACAAATAAAATATTACTAAATAAAATGCTACGTTAATTTCTACAAATCTTCATATAGCTACTATAATACAAATTTACAATAAGATGTACATTTGACAAGCAGATCTTGTACAAATCTTGTATCCGACATCAATCCTTATTTTATTAGCCCCATTCATAACAGAAACATTGATACAAATCAAGTGTCACGTTTAAAAGGTTTTCTATTTATGTTTATGTATACACGAATTTCACTATTTAAAAACAAAATAAAAATATAACTTAATACCCATTATCTGTCATGTCCTCGAGTTTATTATACCTATTAATTACCGAAGATATTTTGACTGTTGACAAAATGTAAGAGTCACACAATTTAAAATTAATCACGAGGTCATTTAAAGTATAACTCCTGTAAATAATCCAAAATTAATGAGCTTGTAATTAAAGCGCTATGTTTAGAGACGCTCACATCAAAGGGATGGGACAAAGAATAAATAGGGCTGCGTCTGCGCCACGTGTCTGTATTAGAGAATACATCGTCGGACAAAATTATTACGACACGGGATTTTTCCATGAACACCTCTATATCAATGGAATAAAGTTGTAAATTGCTCAGCCTTACAGAACGTAATAGTATTATTACATTGGTTTATTTACAAGTTGACATTGCAACTAGTCTCAACTATCAAGGGATTTTCCGTGTAATAGGGTGTCTTACTAGTAAGCGCTTAAAAGTAGATAAAGCTGTACAAAGTCGTTCACAAAATTGGGTTTTTGTTATCACAAGAGATTGTGGTGAAAAAGTAAAGAGACGCTGTACGTCTGGCGAAGGGAATAAATAGTGTTTAATATTCTGCGAAGTGATGTCAAATTATTTTATTGTATAGAATTACGATATACATACACATGTTATGTACTTACCATATTTACGTGCTCATTGTATATATTGTTTAAATATGATTTTTCTTAAATTGTTTTTATATATTTTTTCTTTTTATTTATAACTTTTCGTGAATATTATATGATTTTTTTTAAAATAATTCATAGTCTCACCAACGCTATTCAACAGATGATATGTATAGTAAGTTATCGGTTACGGCTACGGCTACAGTACAATAAGTTTAAAGGTGAATTACTTAGAGATATGACGGTTAGCGGGTCACCTCCCGTGAGGCTTGAATGATATTGGGGTTTCTAGTCAAATTTGGTTATTTTTTCAAACTTTTACTGCATATAATATTACGTAACAAAGTCTTCTTTCAGGATCGTTAGAGCTTTATTATCACCTTTTTATCGTTTGAATATTGAATTAGTTTAGACTGAAATTAATAAAGTATAGGCTTTGTATGACAATAAATTACAGATAGGCCTTATATCAAATAGACAACACTATTGGTATTCCGCACTGAATTTCGTACGCACATTGCATTGCCTGGTTCCGTCCCGTCTATCCCATTATTAGGCAGACGCGTTAAACGCCACAGCTTGAAATGATTGTCGGCTGTCGTTCCATTTGATTGCAGTCGGATGTTCTTTAGACCTCGAATTGGACAATGAAATAAAAATGTTTAATTTTAGTTTATTGGTTAAAATTATGATATAAGAAATTTAATTAAAAGTTTAACTCATTCCTATATCGAGTTGCTATATATACTTTTATGATTTTGTCTAATTATAAGACTTAGAAATATCGTATTTATAATGCCATATGCATGCTTAAATAATATGTAACTAATTGTGATTTTTATTGATAAAGACCTGTTTTTTTATCAACTTTTTTTTAATTATGTATACCATATACTATTTAAATTTATTATTTCAGAGCCACTATTCGTAGTCCTATTAGCTAAAATTAAATCAAAACTAAAAAAAATACAATTATTCTAAGTTCTAGAAAACATTTAGTAAGCCAAGTTCAAAAAAATCGATTTTGCTTAACTTTTAATATATTATGTGCTATTAATGAGCATTAAGTAGCATTTATGCTATATAAATTGTAACATGTTAAGGTAACTATGTAATTTTTTGGAACTATCAGTAATTTAAAATAAGCAGTATTATCCTATTAATATAATTTTCACGGATAAAAATTTAAAAGGCGTTATTGAATAAAATTGTTTTAAAAATATAGCTTAGTTTAGAATCAATACGGATTCCAGTTCGGATGAAAAGCAGAGTTCTCTCTACCTACTTTAAAAATTGTTATAAAATTCGTTCAAAAACTAAATACCCACAGACGATATTTAAGCATAATCAACATTTAAGAGTCGTTAAAAGTAAGTATTCGATTAGGTAGCAAAAGCTATTCATATCGAGTCCGTCCAGCCGAGTTCGTTTCAGAATTTCCCAATCAAATTAGTGAAAGCCTCATTTTGAATTTTTCAGCCAATTTATATTGAGCTTTCGTTTCAGACTGAGCTGTAACCAATTAGTACATTATTGAGTATAGTCTCGTTCTATGAGGGCTCAGTGTAGAGTATTTATATCATCTATGAACGACAATATGTATAAATAGGCAATTTTGATTGCGATCACGTAGATCTAACGAGCCGTCGCGACTGCAGCAGTGATCGATCCGAACGGTGTGATGGAATAACTTAGATTAACTATTCAAGTGTAGTAGTATTTTTGATAGTGTCAGCTATTCACTATGTAGCAATTTTTAAAGTACATTGATGCAAGCGTTTTGAAGCTGAAATAGAGCTTTCGTGGTTTATTACAGTTTTTATCCAAAAAAATACTAGGTGTGATATTTTGATCACAATATGAATTAAGAACTTTTTTAAATTTAAAATCCCCTAAAGTGTGTATATTTAAATTAATAATATTATTATATACTAATCTGTGAAATAAATTTTATGATTGATAAACTGTAAAGTCTGTGCGGACGTCAGTCTTAACGCATATACAAGGCCTACGATGATCAGGCCAAACACTGGCTTCAGGCTTCTCATTAGGCCAATAACTTAGATAGACCTAATGAGAAGCCCACATTCAAGGACATGTATGAAGAATATTTATTCTTTATTCAATGTCTTCAGGTATTTTTTTTCGTCACGTAGAGAGAATCGGAGTGGAAATAAGCAAAGAGTGTTAACTCCTTCTGTATTTTTGGATACAGAAGTATATTTGTCATTTACCCAATTGGGAAACAGACCTACAACCATCACGTATACGGTCACACATTTTTCTATTATATAACAATTGCAATATTGTTGTATATTCAACACATTAACATTTGCTATAATCCGTAAAAATATTACTAAACAATTCATTTCATTCACAATAACATGTCACAGAAAGCGTACATATCATTTACATACTTAACCGATACAAATGTGCGGTCAGGACCGGAACACTGTTGATATATTGGGAGAGCTTTTATTTCAAAGCTTTTTTATATGTTGACATAAATTTTTAGCTCTTTTTTTCATTTAATATTATGCTTTAGTACTCTTTTGAGCATATGAGAATTATTTTTGAGCGGCATGCTTAATCTCGCAACCGTAGGGTAGGCAAAAAGAATCTGGTATCAAGATACTTCGTTCTCCACCATTTTCCACCCAAACTTGAGACATTGAGTGGCCACAATTTATAATAACGAGGTGGTAATATGGAAATAATTAATTTTACAAGTTGGAACCGAACCTTCAGCCATTGCAGAAAAGCGCTGCGCTGGCCCACTACGCCTAGCTAGCCTCAATATGGTATTATAATGATATTATGTTATTATGCAAATAATATGGATTTTATTTACAAAAAACCTATCTATAACCTTACGTTTTTAATGTAAGTTTTACAAAAGCTTATCTCATAATCATCAATTGTAGCCTTATAACGTCCACTAGACATGGTATCCGCCAAGGTCTTGTGCTGCCAGTATCCAGCGGCTTCCAGTGACCTTGAGCAGATCAGCAGAGCAGCAGCTTATTCTCCTGGTAAGGGAAGCCTGCCCATTGAGCATCGTCCAAAAATTTATGTTGCACCGATATAGTTATAACTGTTAGTAATTCAACGTGAATAGGTTTTTTTTTTCTTTTTTTGTCGCTGGGAAATGCTTTTACGCAGACCATCCCTGAGTAAGACAATTATGTCCCTACAGAGGAATGGTACTGTGGGACTCATCGAACCCGACACTACCCACTAACACCCAGCGGAAACCCTCTCCACCTATATGAGATGCTGATCGCTTGCGCATTGCCACTACAGCACCTCGGTGGAAGCCCCACCTAACGTGAGCCACTATCGCCTTCAGGGAGCCCCAGGGTTTCTTCCGGGGCACCCGCAGCGTCGATGACTTGTGGAAAGATCTTCATGATCTTCCTGCAGTAGCTCCTCTAGGGTCAGGGTCAGGGTCAGAGTCTTCTCGTATCTCCTGGTTTACGACAATGGAGCAGATCTGCGTCCACGCTAGCTCGCGCGCTCGATCCGTGGCCTCATTCTGTGCGATAACAGATTCACAGAAGGAGACTGCTACAGACCAGTTCCTCTCACTCTCCAGCATGGCTTCCATCATACTAGACAGTGAGAGATCCCTACCCACTACAGCCATCAAGGCGTGGCGTTGCGGAGCCCATGTGGGGCATTCGGCCAGAGTGTGATGCGCCGAATCAACGGAGGCATCACGCTCGTGGCACGCTGGTGACATCTCCCGACGCGCAATCTGATGGAAATATTTGCCGAAGCAACCCCGTCAATACCTGCACCAGTCTGAACGTCTGGACGCCAAACCCCCTTGTCAACCAGCGCTCTAGGTGGGGGCAAACCACCTCCACCGTCGCCAGTCCTCCCTCCATCGCCGGATCATGGCTTCGTCCGCTCTCTTCCTGATCCGCCCGATAACCTCATTCGATGATTGCTCATCTCGCGACCGCTCACTTGCATGGAATGCGTGAACTCTGGCGATCAATTCCGCCTGCAACTCCCAAGGCGGTTCGCCAGTAGTGTAGCCGCCGTCCACGACACTGTCCGGTATCCTCGAATAGCTCTAACCGCTATGACCCGCTGCGTTTTGCGCAATTGGATCTTGTTATGAGGAAGACGTATCATCCCAGGAGGAAAACGACAGCGCAGGAGCCTTCCAAACTGGAGAGCCTCGAAAGATCGCAAAAAATTCCAGTATCGAGATTAGAAATGTTCCCGTCCAGAATAATGAATCTAAACATGACCTTGTATCCTTTGTGAAAAATATTGGAGCTGTAACCAGTATAAACGTAGAGGATAATCAAATTCGTGATATTTTTCGTTTAAATCAGAAGAAAGGGGGCAACAAGACATTAATAGCCGAATTTTCATCTGTTTTATTAAAAGAAAAAATCTTGGCTGCCGCGAAAACTTATAACCGTAGTAACGTCAATAAATTAAACACTTCTCATCTCAAACTGGATGGGGAACCGAAGCCCGTCTATATCAGTGAGTGTTTAACCCAGAAAGCTAGAAAATTTTTCATTTAGCTCGTGACTTTAGTCACAACAACGGCTATAAGTTTTGCTGGACTGCTCATGGTAAAGTTTTCCTCCGTAAGTTAGAAGGTGCTCAATCTTATCGAATTGATACTGAGACTGACTTCGACCGTCTCCTTTCTACGTCTAAGAAACTGTGACTGTATGTTTTTCCAAATTATCCTTTTACTATGTTTTACTTTGTCTTGCCATTATTTCGTAGTATTTGCTATTTTTTGGTACTTGTTGGGGTTAACCGTATAATTAATTTTGATTTGTATATAAAAAAAATTACCTTGTACCTGTGATTACACTAAATACACATTTTCAACACCATTATTCCAATACTCGCTCAAGTCATACTACAACCTATCATAACACAATTTACACAATCACACTTGCCTCGTTTTCACAACTACTACTTTGATTTATTTTACATATCATATAAAATATCAGGAAATGTACTCTACGGATTTACCAAAGATATGTCCCGGTGGACCATCCTATTACAATGTTCTCTTTAAAAAATATATCTAATGACATTGACTCAGTTGAAGTGTCTGATGCAATAGTATGTACTCCGGAAAATATTATTAATCATATTAATACCACTGAGACTGCCCTAACCATAATACATACAAATATTCGTAGCATATCTAGTAATTTCGATGCTTTTACTGTTCTTCTTGAAAGACTCATTGTTCAATTTGATGTTATTATCCTTACGGAATGTTGGTTGTCTACAACAGCAAATCTACCCAGCATTGATGGATATTCCTCTTATAATTCAGACTACCACAACCAAAACGACGGTGTCGTTATTTACATTAAATCTCTTATAAAACACTCAATTGCTAAATTGACGTTACGTGACGCCAGCTCTCTCATCTTAGAATATGGTAATGAATATGCTGTAGTAGCAGTTTACCGTTCACCGTCTATCAAAAATATAAATAGTTTTTGTGATAGCCTGGATTTATGTCTGGGATCACTGAAAGGGGTAAAATCAGTAGCGGTAATCGGTGACATGAATATTAACATCGCTCCAAATAGTTCTGACCCTAACAGTTGCAAATATTTGGACATGATGGCATTCCACGGTTTTTTTAAGCGCTCATACTTTACCAACTCGCAATGAAAGTTGTATTGATCATGTAATGCTGCGTTCCAACAAACAAGCAACTACTTATATCCTAGACTCATATGTTACTGACCATGCCCCATTGATCTTATGTTTACTGTGTAATATTAAACGCCAAAAAGCTAATATAACTTTCTCTAAAATAGACTATCCGGCATTAATTAAACAACTTTCTAACATGGATTATGCCCATATAATTAATGCTAACGACGCTAATGTAGCAGCTACACTCTTAACTAATACAATCTCTGAATCCATAACTACACATTCGAAACCAATAATAGTTTCACACCGAAAACGTCCTATCAAACCGTGGTTGACCCCAGGACTTGTACGCTGTATTAGACACCGTGACAAACTGCACCAAAACTGTAATCGTGATCCTGCTAGTGCGATATTGCGTGTAACCTACACCAGATATCGTAATTTTTGTACAAATTTGTTAAAAAAATTAAAGACAATTTACGAGAGAAGCGAATTTCAAAAATACAAAAACAACCCCAAAGGTACTTGGAACACTATCAAGAAAATAACCTCCATCAAGCAGCCCTCGCCTTCTGCCACGGCCTTACTCGATCTAAATTTTGATCCTCGTGCTTCTGTTAATAATGTCAACAACGATTTTGCTGGTATTGGTGCAACCTATGCCAATGCTATACTTAATAAAGCGTCCACAAATCAAAGTTCTGTGAATTTCAATCACTCCCCTGAGCCATATATTTCTCAAGACTCAATGGTACTTTATAACACCAATAATGATGAGATCCAATCGACAATAGCGAGCTTAAAAGGCAATTCCGCCACAGGTATAGATGGCATACCCACTTTATTAATAAAAAAAATTAGCACCAGCATAGCCCCTGTTCTCTCGCATATATTCAATTTATGTTTTTCAACTGGTAATTTTCCCGATATATTTAAACAGGCACTGGTACATCCCATCTACAAATCAGGAGAAAAAGTTAATGTGGGCAACTATAGACCAATATCGATCCTTCCTACTATTTCAAAGATTTTGGAAAAGCTATTGAATAAAAGACTTACAAATTATCTTCACCACCGTAGCATTCTTGCCGTCAATCAATTTGGTTTTACTAAAAATAAATCCACAGAAGACGCTGCTTTGTCACTCACTGAAACTATTGCCAAACACTTAGATAACAAAGATAAAGTTGTCGGTATTTTCCTTGATTTATCTAAGGCCTTCGACACTGTCTCAATACCAATTCTGCTTGAGAAAATGTATAATTTAGGAATACGAGGTATTGTACTGGACATTTTTCGCTCTTACTTAACAAACCGCTCTCAGTGTGTCAAAATAGATAAGTTTGTGAGTGACAAGGCATACGTCCCTTTTGGTGTTCCACAGGGAAGTGTACTGGGTCCTACGCTGTTCCTATTATATGTTAATCGCCTATGCAATACCTAATTGAAAAATTATTGCATATGCAGATGACACCGTACTAGTAGTCAACGGTCGTGATTGGATTGAGGCTAAACAGCATGCAGAGAATGCTATAGGATGGGTGACACGTTGGTATAACAACAATTTTCTTACGCTCAATATTGATAAAACTAAATATATCGCATTCTCTCATCGGCCCAGTTCTCAGCCCCCACCTGATTTTTCTATCACAGCGCACACTTGTACCATTCAGAACTTCTGCAATTGTCCTCAACTTCCTCGTACTTGTAATATTAAATACTTGGGTGTTACTGTTGATTTTAACCTTAACTGGTCACTACACATCAATAACGTATCGTCTCGTATACGTAAACTAATTCCCGTATTTAGAAAACTTCAAAATTTTGCTGACCCTGATACTCTACTTACAATTTATTATGCCCTCGTAAGAAGTATTTTAAACTACTGCATCATAGTATGGGGAGGTACCAGCAGCAATACATTGCTTGTTTTGGAACGTGCTCAAAGGGCTATATTAAAAGTTATGCTGGGAAAACCTAGACGATATAGCACAGATCTTCTTTACCGTGAGACTTCCATCTTATCTGTTAGAAAACTTTACATTGTGCAAGTTATACTTCGTAAGCATAAAAGTATATTGTTCAGACCCACTTCCAAACGCAATAAATCCAGAGTTTGTACAACCGTTCCGTCAAGAACAAGGTTAGCCTGCAGCCAGTTTTATGTAATTAGCGGTCACTTGTACAATAAAATTAATAAAAAAATCAATATTTATCCACTGACATCATTTAAGTGTAAAAAAATTATCAAAGATTGGATTCAAAAGTTGTCCTACATTGAAGCAGAGAGTATTGTCTACTGAACACACTCAAACGCACACAAACGCACACACACACATACATACAAGACGCGCACTCTCTTAGACACATACACACTCATTAATGTTTGCATTGGTAGGCGTTTTAAATGTTTTAATTGTAGTTTAATTTATTCGCAGAGCAAAATGTTTTTATTTTATACTAATTTTCACTGAATCACTGTAATGTATAAAAGTATCAGTATTATTTGTTAAGGGGCAAAGACGCTGGCAGCTGTGACACAGTTTACACTAGTATGGCTGCCATCGCTCTCCTCTAGATTTGTAAATATATCAAATCATAAATACATCTAGAGTGTATCTGTATCACATATTTTTACTGAAATAAAATTTATTTACTGAATTTATTTATTTACAGGAGGATGTTCCACAGTAACGGGCCCAAAACTTCGTCGACCGATCCGGCCATTTTCCCCAATCCATATGACTACTCTATCTTGGAGGTAGTCATCTATCAGCCGCCAGAGATAGAGAGGCACCCCATGGAACCACAGTGCCTCTCTTAGCGTCTCAAACGGCAGACTGTTAAAGGCATTGACCACATCCAACGAGACGGCGAGAAGAACATCTGTCTCTCTGTTTTCAAGGCGTTCAGGGCATCAATGGTTGACCGACCGGCCCTGAACCCAAATTGAGCCTCTGAAAGTTCGGGACCTATCCTCTCTAGGTGTTGAATAAGACGGAAGGTGATGATCTACTCTAAAAGCTTGCTTATATCATTCAGCAGCACAATTGGCCTATATGCGGAGGGAGAGTCCAGAGGACGACCCTCCTTGGGCAGCAGGCACAATACTTCTACCTTCCAAGTCTTCGGAACATGTCCAGTTAATAAACACTGATCGAATAGTTTCCGAAGTTTGTCACTAAGGTATTCCAGGGCGATGCTTAAAACTCTACCTGGAATACCATCTGGTCCAGGAGCCAACGTGAATAGGTTACTTTAACTCCAATCTGACTGATCCCGAAAATTGTACGTAAATAACCCTTCATCATATTATCCTTATGAATGTCTTTGCGTTATATAATATCTGCATTTTTATAGAAATTTCGATTTCATATTACTAAGTGGGTATGAAATTTAATATGTGCTCAAGTGTAAGTAACCTGATATAAGTAAATCATTGGATGCCTTGCCTAGCGAGCTATGAGTAAGAAACTACGCTGTTGATATGTAATAAAGCGTATAATGTTTAATAAAAATGCTTATAATACAACCTAGATGATAAACGTTATGACAATATAATTTCATTTTCTAAAGTAGCAATATAGTTTGTATCGTGCACGTATTTACATTTTTTTGTATTAAAACATTAGATTTTTAAAATTAACAAAATAAATAAATTTAAGAACAATATTTAAAAAATCATATCTTATTTTTGAAATGGAAACAATAATAGACACTTTTCTATAGTCATTTTAATGTTATGTATATATTAGTCGTATATGTAAAAAATACTTTTAACGTCTTCTTTAATGGTATACTTGGTAGAATAGATTGGTTCACATATGTTTTCCATTAACGATACATTCCACTAGTTGCGTACATATGTTATGTAATTTGTACAAGTAGCTAGTGCGTAACGTAGTATATATTATATGTATGTAATATATACGTTTATGTATACTATATTTTTAGTAATGTATTGCAATAGGAATATTAGATAAAAATTATAAATATTCATACGCTCATCTATACATATAAATAAAATTGAAATGTGTTTATGTGATTTCAAAATAAGTGCTTCTTCAAGTGCATGTATATAAGTAATTAATTATACGATAATAAAGCACACACGAACGTCGTCTTTCTATTTGTCAGGGATAATCTACGGAAAATCTAAACCTATTTTTATGGAGTTTTCACTGGAACATAGAGGAGATTGAAGAAGATTGAAAATAATCAAATAAAACCGATATCAAAAAATATTCAAAACGAACGCAATTCAGCTTAATAAATAAATATTCTAAGAGTTCAAGTGGACGTAGCCGCAGGTGGGTCGCTAATTAGAAATAACATCACAAATTTGAAATGATATGATCACATAATTCTTTTTAATTGTTAAATGATAATAATAATAATATAATATAACTTGACGTTTCTCTCTGTTCTCGTTTCTATTATTTAAATGTACACTACAGATGAGCTTTCAGTAAAATGTTAATGAGCTTTCGGAAAGTGTATATCATTCTATAAAATATAAGAAATGACACTTTAAACGATTTTCCTTTCTCAAGTAATAAACATGACTAAACAGAATTCTCCTCGTACATGCATATATATTATGTACGAAAACGTGTTCCGGAACGGTGAGTCCCGACGTTTCATTACAAGTATTTGATTTATCGGGAGTTGAAATACTGAGCTGTACTGTAATTCGGAATTGTGATAAATTGTAAGCCTTACGCCACTTTAATAAAAGAACATGTATTATATTATGTAGTTATAATATATGTATACATATATGCAATAAATGAAATAATTCCTTAATAACCAAAAATACTGACTTCAAGATCATATCTAGTACAGATTGAAGGAAAAACTAAAAAGTTGAAAATAATTATTACTATTTATTATTTTATAGTAAGTATTTTGATGAATTAATAAAATATAGTTAGGTTAAGGTTAAGTTCGGTATATTTAGTAGTTATTAAGTTTATTTATGCTTTGGATGACACTGATTGGGGGGAATGAATATTTTTAACTTTCCAGATCGAGGATTTGGTAATAAGGCAAGGCGTGGCGTTGAAGTTCGATAATCAAGAGGCAATATCTCTAAAATTGGGCGGAAAATGGGGAACGGACTTACTTACGCAAACGCTTTACACAATTTTTCCTCCGCCTACACTTCTCAGGATAGCTAAAATAGATAATATGTAATAAATGCTGTGTGAATTATGAATATAATTTGTTAATAATATATATATATATATATATATATATATATATATATATATATATATATATATATATATATATATATATATATATATATATATATATATATATATATATATATATATATATATATATATATATATATATATATATATATATATAGATATGTATATATATATTGTAGAGTATTAGCAAAAACAAATAATTAAATAATAATAAATCAAAGTTAGCAATATCAAAATAATAGGTTCAACAGTATCTGGCGCTATTCCAGAAGCACTTTAGATAAGAAAAAAGCCTCTTGTTGAACGAGAGCAAGGAAAACTACGATTGGGACATTCGAACATTGAATTAATGGGATACGGTCGCAGCGGATACAGATATTCATTGAATAAAAAGATAAAACCGTTTTATAGTAACAGCATTTTGAAACTTGGCTCGTTCTTTTCTGAGAGAAAATAAGAATTTGCTCACTTTAATGAATACGCTTAAATGTATTGTAAGATCTGGAATAATAAGATCGTTTTGTTCGTTTTTGAAATTGTGTTTATGTTATTTATAGTAGTGAAAAACTACAATTGTTTATTGTTTTTTCTCTATTCTCAAATTTCCCTCATAAAATTACACATATTGTCTTGTCCAATAAATATATATATTATTATATTATTACTAAAAACGTATATTATATCTGTCACATTTCAACTTTAAAGTGTTACTGTACTAATAAAGCAAACAGACAGAAAGGGGCTGTTTTTCACGTCACGAACCATCGAGTCAGGTTCAATGATTCGAAAAAGCCGCCGATAAAGCTTTTTTGAGCTGATCCTAAATATGGAATATTCCTTTGACACTTGACATGTCGTAGCTTACCACCTGATCTTTTTATTAAAATGATTCTTGCTCTTTTACTTATGTCTCTATGTAATAAGTAAGTAAGCTAAATTTATTATTCATGACTTTAATTTTGGTTAATGTATACATGTTTTTTTAAAATTCTTATTCAAATTTGAAGTAACATTGAATGACTACTGACAAATTGACTCCTCTGTTGTATTTTATATTCCAGTTAGTATGTATATTGCTATTATTCTAAATTTAAACATAAAGAATAAGGTTCAAACCTTATACAAATCCCCCCAATAATTTGCAAATAAATTATTTACCTTAAGAAACATCACAGTGCAATTTTAATAGATCCGACCCCGAAATTTCTTTAAGAAGATTAACCCCCAAGAGATCACAGGAGTTACCTATTATTTAGTTAATGTTCTAACTTATTCCATATCTGACCATTTTTGCATGGACTATATAAAGGTACAAGCAATGCATTGTAAAAGGTCCCTTAGGCTGGTTGGTTTTTGAAATCCCTCGTAAGTTACAGCACTAAATCTGCAGAGATCCCCATCGATTGCCAATAATGCCTGTAATTACTTCCCTAGTGCCTTCAGTTGTTAATCTTGCTTAGGCTCAGATTTAGTTAAAAATTATTAGTTTAGGTTTTCGAAATGTAATAGAATGTTGAAAACCGATACTGAAAATAACTTATCATTATAATGACAAGTTATTTTCAGTATCGGTTTTCCTTTACTAACAAATAACACAAAGTTAGTTTTGTTTGAAATTTCAGCTTAATTTTGTTGATTTTCTTGTAAATTCTAATTCTAATTTTATACTATTACTATTCTGTAAATATATAGTTGTTTATAGAATATATTTTACTGTATCATTTGAAAAAACAAACGTAGCATAATGCTATTATATTATGTCATAAGAAAAACAAGCGCTTCGGCTAAGAATAAGAGTTTGATAAAAATTATAATGAATTATGAATAAATTGCACGAAATATGATTGAACGAGGGTCTATCGCATTAATAAAAGCTGAAGCTATCGAAAAATCAATTTACAGGGCAATATACCAAGCACGCAAATTCAGTAATTATACCAAATATCTTGGCTTTTAAAATTTTAATTCTTATACATAAACTAGCGACCCGCTCCGGCTTTTCACGGGTGCAATGATTCTGTTATATGATTTTCCAATGAGGATTTTCTTCCAAGAGCCACATAGCTTTACATGCTGTTTGATAAGTATTGTATAGTACCTTGTACAGTTCTCATGTGTGCAAAGGATATTGGGCTTTTTACTACATGCAGTAGCATCCTTATAAACCTAAAAGCATTTGCTGTTGTTAGGATGAGCAAGTAAACTCTGCCAAGGGTACTTTTTGCTCCAGCGAAACCTTCGACGCAGTAGCCAGTACCTAGATTTCACCGTTGAAAGATTTAAAAATTCTTGTTTCATGTATAGCAAATTAGAACTCTATCATATATGTGTTTTCGCGAAATCATTTTATGCACATAACTTTAAGAATGCTGTTAATATCCCACGGGTTATTAACAACTTCTAATATACTTCAAATATACTCTTTACCCATGTTCGTACTCGTTCGTACTTCGAAGCGACTTTATTTTACAATTTTTAGTGATTGCAATTATCGGTTGGTAGTTGTTTACATAAAATTTATAAAATGAATACAGTTAACTTATTATATCCTATGTATATTGTTTTTACAAAGCGTTATTCCCAAGGGAAAATATTTAGAAACCTTATAAATTTGTTTACGTAGTATTCAAAATCGCACGAAATAGATTGAAACAAAAGTGTAAGAATTTTGAGATAAATTTTAATAATAAAAAGAAAATGATTTCGCCATACGTAGTATCGCATAGCAATTGGAGAGAAAAGAGTAAAGAGTCTCACTTTGAGAACGAAGAATATTATAATATAAATGTACAAAGGAATTTGTTTTGATGTGTGTTGCACTTATACACGAACACGGTAATTCTAGTATAAACTAAAAGCGACAGGTTCACAATATTTTTACCCAAAAAGCAGATTCTATATACGAATGCCAATAGCAACAAAGCTTTAATACTGCACAGAAGTTCGACAAACACTCTAGGAATCGACACCGTAAACCATTTTGTGCACTGTGAAACCCGGTCACGTGTTGTCGTTCAGTTATTCTTGTACAAGATTCCGTTACGGATGATATGATTTGGTACGTTTCTACTATTGGTCAATAGAATTGAGCTTAGAATAAATGTAAAATATAAAGCTTCTACGAAAGTAATTTAAAAACATTATTGAGACTGTAACTAAACTGTGTTATCATGATTCTACTTTTTTTCTTGACTATAGAAGTGGTTTAAAGGGTAACCTTAAGAGGAAAAAAATGGAACCCTTATAGGATTACTTTATTGCCCGTCTGTCTGTATGTCTGTCTGTCTGTCCGTCTGTCCATACCTTAATCAAACCCTACTGCTACTCGATTATCTACAATTTTCAGGTGTGCGAGCTGTTAGATACAGAGCAAGTAATGGAAATAATTCGAAAATTGGAAATGTACAGGTATATCGAATAAAATCTTTACAAATTTTTTATTTATAGTTCCATTCATATAATGAGTGTATATAACTTTTATAGGTTCTACTTCATTTGCCTATTTTTTTAAATTTAACAATAAGTTCAAGTAGCTTACATATATATAAGGGAAAAAATCTGAAAATTCGTAATTTATAAGTCTATCACAGGAAAAAGCCAATACAAACTTACAGCACTTCATTTCATTTCATACAAAATTATTGCATACCAGCTTGCAAATTGTTTTGTGAATATTTATAAGCTGCAAGCTTTCCGCTCACCTACAATCTTGAAGTAGGTATGGAATACTCGGTGCGCTACTCACACTCGACCAATATATTTTTGATTCTGGAATATATATGAATAAGTTATTCTATCATATAATAGCTACAAAACAATTATATATTTGTAATATTTTATTTTAAAGTTATTAAACAATTTTGTGTGCAATAGTCTTTAGATCATTTCATAGTCAGGAAGATATAAATGTCCCAGACGTCGTGGAGGGCATTAGTAGTCAGGGACTACGCCGTCCCGTCACGGCTGAGCCAAAGCCGAGCTATTGTTCGAGAGAATTTGCCAACGGCGAAAGTATATTAACTGCGTGGCTAGACTCTTTTGAGACCGATAAAGATTTGTTAACGCAATTCTGACCAGGGATTCTTTACTGGACAAATCAGTTAGAACGCAAGGCTTCATTCATTTTATATATTTTTTTCTCTTAATTTTATGTCAACTGTCAGTTCTAAAGAAAATATGGCATAAGTAAGTATGTTTTAATTTTTGTACATCAGAAAGTCTAGCGACACTAAAGTCGATTACTTACTTTTAAAGTTATTAAATTTTGCATGCATATCTAACGTATCTCTTATATGAGACCGAAATAATTAAAAAAATAATTTTAAACAACCTACATATTCTGTGGTCACAGCTACACTTCCTAAATAAACACTTTCCAGATTATTATTTAAAACAAAGAAAAATAAAAAGAATATATACGACCATCAAAGTAATAATGTACTCGTAACAATGAAAATGAATTATATATTATGAAGAAAACTCGTATTACCTATTGTTACAAGGAAATTGGCACTTGTGTCGTAATTGACGGACATGATACGGACAATGTGACATGCGACACCCCACTACTTCCACCCCACACAACACAATAAAAACATTACACTAAATCGAATGTACTTGGATCTTGTCTGGCTTAATCCAGTTGTTGATGTATAATAAATAAAAAGAAATATAATGTTACTTATTAGAAAATATAGAAAAGTTATAATATTAATTTATTATGACAAAATTTTAATAACATTTATTTAATTCTTAAGAATACTTGTGTACTGATTTAAAAGGATAATGTGGACGTATTGTATATGTAGTAGGATCTTGGCTGTTTGATTAATGTTGTGAGAAATAATTATTTTCATATTTCATAGTTCTGGTAAGATATATGCGCATCGATAAACTCCACCTGTCAACACTCAATTTCGTATTCTGGATGGAAGCGGAGAATGGCGTATAATAACTGTAGGTTCCCTGTTCATACCCTGTTATGTGTGAGATAAAACATATATTACACAGTTCATGAAAAAATATATAGCATACTAAATACTTGTGGAATATCAGAACAAAAATTTTACATAGAATAGTTATGCAATATAATAAAAATGCAAATCGTGTGAAAGGCAGTCTTGGCGCAGTAGAACTGTAGCATATGACTGTCAAGGCAATAGTTGATCCTCACTCAACTGAATTATTGCAATCGAATTACTGCAAATGAATTATTTTCATCGTCCCGCTCTGGTAAGACAATTCAAATTCGCGATTCGATACACGGAGTATCTTGTCACTAGGAAAATGGAAATAGTATGTAGCATTTATATGAAAAAATTACGCACGGTGATGTATGGATTAATTTTAATCAACCTTTTTTTGTTGTACATGTGTTAGGTCAGGACATGATCTAGGATATAATAGATTTTATAAACTAGCATACCTGATACAGAACCATAGTAGACCAGCTGACTTATAAGAAATAGTGAAATGCTGCCATAGCACAAATGATTGAATGTGAGAAGCACTTTCCATTGACATATAAAAATAAATCAATAGAACATCTAAACTAAACCCGAAATTAACCCTTTTGTAAAAGTTGTTGAGCGTGATGAACTGGACCATCACAAAATGAATTATTATGTTCACCTAAAACTAATGAAATACGCAAATGATGCCTTCACAAAAGTAATTCTAGATGGACATGTTGAATTGATATTTTGATATAAAATCAAGGATCTGGAACTGATGTAGAACTATAATAGATAAGGTAAAGTACAAAATAAGAATCATTATTAAGTATACAATCTCATGAATCTCAATGTAAAAGCCAACATATGTCCACTAGTATTAAACAAATATATATTCTTATTGATTACACCATATCCTATTAAATATCATTATATCAATATACTGCAACATGAAATACCGTTAAGGCAATGAAATTAAAATGTTTCTTACTCGCATCTGGGCACCCCCACTATTATGTCCAACATCAAAGGCTTGTGGGGTGATGGATTAGTCGCATGCCACGTGCGAGATAACACAGATATCTATACTAAACGATTGTTTAGCCCGAGGGACAGATTTTGGTCGGTATATTGCATTTGTAGATCTGTAATCGTTCTATAAATTGAGTTTGGGCGCAATTTTGATATTTTATATGCTAATTCCGTGTATAAAATATCAAAATTGATTTATATTTAGGATATTTAGATGTGGAAAAAAGCAGAGTATTAATAAAAGTATTTTAAAATTTGAAGAATAGATATATTTTAATTCTTTTGTAATTGAGTAATTAGATGAATAGTTATGGAATATATGCTCGACCCCTTTAAGTCAAGTTTGATATTTAATAAAAAAATAGGTTCACGTATTTTCCTGCATAAGTAAGCAGTTACTGCTTTATCTAGTATATTTAGGCACGAGTTTAGTTTTAAAATGTATATAAGGGTATATTTATAAAGTATGTGGTAGAGGTAGTGACGGCTATCTAAATAGGTAAAAAATTAAATATGAAAAATATCGCTTAATATCTGGAAAAAATGTGGGATGTGGGTATTTTTTTTATAAAAATGTATATGCAATTCATTGCAATTATAATATAATTTGAAAAATGATGTATTAGAAGAAATTCATTTCCTTAAGCATAAGGAAATAGATAAAAAACTTTTTTATTTAAAAAAAAATGTTATTATACATATGTATATGTATAATAAAAATAAACATATGTATAATATTATACATATTGTTCAATTTTATTAATTTATTTTTTTTATAATTTTATTTAAAAAGACTTAATATCTTGTATGATGGCGTCATGCCACTGAGAGATTCACAAAGAGCTCATCAATGTTAATTTCAGTTATTTTACGAAATGCTAATAAATTAATAGACATTGCAAGATATACGTGTCGTTACATAACCTATAGAACTATCTTTTGTACGATAGCCCTAACGGTTTTATAACTTATTTTATATTTACATAGTTTATATAGTCAGCCCTTATTTGGAATAAATACAATTAATTAAATTAATTGTAATTTAAGTTCTTATGTACTGCTGTGTGTGTTAATGTGCTTAATAAAATAAGCTTTTATTATATGCTTTTATAATATATTACATAATTTTGACACTTATTGTTAAAATGGATAAACTTATTTACACAATTTTTTTAACTTCTTATTTTTTATATTTTACATGTTATCTATTTTTAAGTCACTTCGAAAATTTCCTATATATTTTTTTACCGAATAGTAAAATGAGCATCTTTATTCTATAGTATAAATAATAATTTTCCTTCGATTAGGCTTCGTACTTATAATCAATGTGCTCTTACAACAGTTCTTGTAACAAAATTGGATTATGAAATAAAATTTTTATAGGAAGTTCTAAATTAGGGGAGTTATTATTAGCAATTACGAAGAGCGAAGTTCACTAATTAGGATTATGAAACCGCCAAACAACTTCTAAATGCTTGAACGAAAATCAAAATAGCTCTAATAAAACCTGATAATTAATACAAATTAAAGCTCAAAATTTGTAAAGTTTTAATGTAATATTAAAATTGTTTATTTTCTGTAATTTTATTTTATTATTTATGGGTATTTATATATAAAGTTAAATAATTTTAATACAGGACTTCGTGGCGCAGTGAAGCGTCTAACTTTAAACGTGACAGTAGTAGGTACCATCCCCATTCGGGTTAATGAATTATTTTTCTTTACTCACTCTGGTACTCATCGCAATAGTTCGACAATTTTTTGACAAGTGACTAACAAAGTGTCTTAACGAAAGGTATTTTATTAATTTCAAGAATCTGAACGTACGTACGAAGACGTACTTTATTTTATGTGTATTATATATTTTATATGATTTTCTTAATATCTTGTATTTTGAGGTGTAAACAGAAATATTCAATTCTTATTTCATATTAAAATAACTCATTACCTTCATTGGAAATTTACAATTAGAATGGCTATTTGAATGATATTTAAACAAACTAGAGTTAAATCTAGTTTGTTTGAATATCTTAAAAATTCGATTAAATGTTGGTTACAACGATAAAAAGATTTGAAGCAGCATATATATATATATATATATATATATATATATATATATATATATAATATATATATATATATATATATATATATATATATATATATATATATATATATATATATGAAATTTAACTAAATCTGCTATTAGGCAGATCACAGTCATAAAAATGTATAAGCGAAAATCATACAACAGCTTTACACTACCTTGCGTCTATTAAATTTAGAATGCTTATACTCAATTAATATCATCCTTAATTGCTATAATTTCAAAAAAGGAATTGAATTTTATATTATAATGTTAAGTATGTATTATCGTGTTTTAAATTTCCCAATGATTTGCTTAATGTTGATGAGAAATACGAATACGGTTAACCGGAGCGTACAATTGCTGTGTGCAAGAGCAATGGAAGACGTGAAATTAGGTAAAAGCCACCCGTGAACCCAGACACGGCATGTAAACTGGCAACGTCTTCATTTCATTAAGGGGAGCGGTGTTAACTCACCCTAAAGCCACAGTTATTGTAAAAGTGGAATAAGACTAATTTGAAATATTTTGATGATATTTAAATATGTTTATAAATTTTGTAACTTACTTGATACTATATCTTGTAGTAGTGAGATTTGCTTTTTAGCATTTTTTTATACCTACAATATAAATTTAAATGTGTACGTTGAGATATGCTGTTAAAAAACATTTTTTAAAACAATGATAAAAAGCAAAAAAAATTTTTAGGGTTCCGTATCTTTCTCAAAAGCAAAAAAAAAACAGTTTGCTGTCAGTCCGTCTGTCTGTCAACACCATTTATTCAAAAGTTACATGAAGGTATTAAGCTGGAATTAATACCAAATATCCAAGTCAATAACCTCTTGAAGCACAAAAAAAACCAACTTCTATGTCGACACAAACAAAGGATATGAGCGTTTATGCTTAATTTTTGCATTTTGTATGAAAATCGCCGCGTAATTAAAACCCCTGTAAGTTCTTTCTGTTAAACAAGAGATATAAAATTTGGTGATAAGTCAGAACTAAAAATATCAGAAAATTGGGAATTTATCGATATTACAAAAAAAAACAACAAATTTATGATTAATTTATACATTTTGTATGAAATTCACTCATTTCATATAAAATGAGTGACTTCAACTGCAAATTTTAGTTTGTTGGCTCTTATTAGTTTTTAGTAGTTCTCTTAGTAGTATTTCATTGACTATGTCAACTAGGTACTTATTATTATTGATTATTATTATTGATTATTAAATAGGTACAGAACTCCTCGGTGCGCATTTATTGTGCGCATTTTTATAGTTGTCGTTTGTAAAGGAGAAGAAGTTAATTTTGAAATATAAGTAATAAATCTCATACTGAATGAGAATTTCCTTCACAATTATCACATTAAAATGCAACTTTTGTACAGTTAGTGGAAAACTTTGATTCAATTTATAAAAAACTGTACTTATACAAGTTTGCTTCACATTGCCTATCAAGTAACTTATGTTTGCTCTGTACATTGCATTAGGGATGTTTGTAAGCAGACGAGATCTCTTCGCCGAATTGTAACTTGTTACAAGGAGTAGTACCTACTGTTGCTACAAAATTATTACTAATGCTTACAAATGTACTTGACGCCTTAAGCTGTCATGCTGTGTTCGCGATGTATTTGATTAAACTTGAACTGTGGCTTAAAATCTACTTAGTCTGTACATTTTTTTAGTTTTAACTTCAAACTCAAGGGCGATGAGATGCGATAGTAAAAAAATAATAAAATATTTTATTTAATTAAAATTTGTATAAAATTTTCAGAATATAATTTAAGCACATTAAGCAATATTTGTTTACAAGGCTATATATTATGTAATATACAAATTAAATACTTTGAATTTTGACAGACTGATAGCCTTAATAATTCAAAAGTTAATTTAAATAATATCAAACTTAAACCATAAAATATGGTTTCTATATAATAAAGACCTCATCAAATAATATAAGTGAAATAATAAACATGTCTGATATTATAAAATAATTATTACCAATTATTAGTATAGAGAGAGGCAACATTTGATTTACTCCCAAGGCTTTTTTAGCGTCTGCGCTGAAGGATCCAAGACAAGTTCTTGTTAGTCTCGAGCTCAGTTCTAGATAACAATACTAATTAAATGAATGTTGCTCACAACGAAACCAATTAATACTACTTTAAAAGTATATTGTTTTCTATATTCTGTAGGTACCTTCATTATTCTAAATTGAAGAAAATCAAAATTGTGTTTAAATTCCAGTCATAAATTGTAAATGGCTTTATGAATTAATAAATAAATAATAAATTCCCATTATGATACTTTTATTATGAAATCGAAATAATGAAAGTTATTAAATTATGAATGTTGTGTCATACGTTTGAATTGTGTTGTTATATTTCACAAACACGTGATATTGAAATTAGGTGTACATTAGTTTTTGTATCATCAATATTATATTTTTTGAATAGCTATAGTTCAAACGACGAACTTCATTTGGTATTTACTCATTAAAATTGTTGATATCGATGTATATGATACTTAGTATAAAAATATTAACTATACTTAACACTATAACTATAACAGTATATTCAAATATATATATATATATATATATATATATATATATATACTTAACAGTATATTCAAATTTAAACAGACTTAATAAAATTAAAAAAGGAATTTAAGCTTTAACTATATTAATATTATTAAGCCGAAGAGTCTGTTTGGTTAAACGAGCTAATCTAAAAACTGCTAGATTAAATTAATAAAATCTTTTTGTATTGGATAATTAATTTATTGAGGATTATTATTTATTTATTTATTCATATATAATGTTAAAAACATCACGTGAATCGTTTTAATCTAACGCACAGTTCCTGCGGTCAGAGTCAACTTGTTATATACAATAAAAATATAAAATTTAGCGCTATCTGAACTTAGAGTTGATAATTAAACGTAATACAAGTTGCTGTAGGCATTAGCAAAAACATATACTGAAATATCAAAATAAGCGCCTGTACAACATATTATTATCAATATATAATAGCACTTATACAGGTTTCTCTCTCTAAAGTTTATATGATTTTGTGGAATTCCCTGAATACTACCATAATGAATGAACTAAGCAGCTTATTCTGCATGCGCTGTGTAATTTGTTATCATATAGAGCATCGTTATACGCTCATATATAGATATAATAACAAGTATAAACAAAGAACTTTACATAATTTCTAGAACAATTATCTCTAATGCGATACAATTTCAGTCATGTAAGATTTTTTTATTTGCCAAAATAAGTGAGTTTATTACATCAAAAAACAATATTTTCTAATATGAAATTTTCATATGTTATATATCTCATGGCATTATTTTAGCTATCAAACATATTGGACACATTTAGGAAAGCTAGTTTTAATTTTTAATTTTACAATCTACAACAGCAGCATTTTAGTGAAACTCACATTTCTTAGACGAATAAAATGAATCAATCAGTCATTTTAACTAAGAAAAATACTGTAACTATTAATATTTATAAACTATTTTATCCCATTGTATATCAGATAAGTGCAGTCTACATTGCAGGTTTTTATTTTGGGTCTCAAATTCATATTAAGCTTATGTAATTAAAATTATATCTCTCCATTCGAAAGCACGGAGCTAGGTTACGTTATCCAGATTCAGAAATCGAACTCATTGATACTTAAGATTTACTAAATAAGTAGCTTCAATATTTTTTATACAAGTAACAATGTAACTCAAGTCCTTATCCCTCAAACTGAAGAGTTTTACACGTCCCCATAGACAGACAGATGGAGTTCGTTACAAGTCTTAAAACAATTAAAGTTAGTATTGAGAGCTCTGAAAACGCTAAGTGCTTCTGTCGATTTGTTTAACTTTCAAGAATAGACAATTGATGTGAACGTAACAATATGAACAAGTTAAAGTATTATTCTTATTTAATAATGTATTGAAATCTTTAGTCGAGCGTAGTTATTTAGGGGAATGTAGTGTTGGAAAATAGTGATTTAAAATAAAATTATAAAAAAATCACTAAAAAGCTATAGATGCTCAGGGAGTCGAAGTGAATGCACAATTTGTTTTTATTTGAGTTCTTTTCCAATTCCTCTTCATACATTAAACTTATGTCATTTTACTCCTTTTGTGTACTAATCCCTTTATACAATTATTATAAAAGCTAGATTAGAATATTAAACGTTAAAGCTATAAAAACTTGCCTCCACATTTTTCTTGTTCTACTGTTAAGACTTCTCTCAGTTAATCTTGCCTTGTTAACTTTCAGACGTATTCAAATTAAACACGAGACACACAGTAATAGCCCTTTGTGAACTGATTTACACAACAATTAAATGTAGATTTAGAGCAACTTATAACCACTTGTTAACAATTTGGACAGTAAATTTATATAAATGTCCAAATAAGATGTAAATTACATCATAACTTTTATCATATTTAATATTTTTATTAATTAATAGCACATTTAAATAACATTAATAATATATTGGTATAATGTCTGAATGTAAGCGCGATGGTTCGTAGTTCAATGCTTAATTGGGCCAATGCATTATTCTAATTTCTCTATTCTCAACACAACTCAGGCGAAAAGCAGAGAACGGAGTATTTTAACACTATGTTCTCTCTATCTTGTTATATGTGAGTATTATAAGTAGTGTATTTTACATTATACGATAATCATTACATACGAACAAATATCGAGATTAAAGAAACTGAATTAAGTAACAATATTTAAATAACGGTTTTTCACAATTATTATTCAATCATAAATTCACAACATGAGATTACCACTTTTTCACACTAAATAATTTATAAATATTAATATTTGACCGTATCTAAAAGGGAGGAGTGCCTCAATTCGGGTGATGTATTTTTGTATTTACATTTTTACTTATATAACATAATTTTAGCTATATTCATACAGGCACACTCAAACTTGACATAGAGTTATTACGGGTGTACATTAGTCAAGCGTAATAGCAGTAAGTAATTCCCCAACTCTAAGTATTCTACGGCTTTCGTCTCAATATATTAAAGTGATTTATCGACAAAACTCAAAAGACTGCAGCAACTTTTGTCGTTTGCGGAAAGAAACAGATTTTCTCTGACTAATGAAAGCCATTTTGTCTTTAAAACACGCCCGGCCTTTTAAAAGTTAAAAATGAGTCGCGATATAATACATTTTAAAAATCATCTTTAGCTTTTATTTACTTTGCAAGATAAGGTTTTAGGTGTATCAATTTACCCCGATTAATGTATGTATAGGCAGACGTATACAAAGAAAATTTATATATGAAATGTGAATAAAGGGTTCATTATGGGCTCACAATTAACCCGCTTGACAATATCTATAACATGTTATAAACACAATAACTTATGAAACTTGTTAAATATTTGTCTTATTCTTCTTCTCCTTTTTAGCTATTAAAGCGTTTCTATTAAATATTTGTACAAAGATTCGCATCCTTACCGACGAAACCTCCAGAAAACTTCATAGTGCTGTGATAGTCGCGTATATAACTATTATTTAATAATTAATTTATAAAGCATATTAAATTTATAAGTTCAAAAAATTACAACATGTTGATGGAACTATGATATACAAACGTATATAATAGTAAAAAAAAATAATAATAAATAAATAATGCTTGATTAGTACTAAAAATATTATTTACCAAATATGTATATATGTATATACACAGCGAAGTTAAATAATGATGTTCAAAATAAGAGATATGTATGCTTCATTTTGTAAACGTCAAATAATTTACCACCAGTTTACTAAGATTGATGCCTCAGAGAAAAACCGGCGCAAGAAACTCAGTGGGAATATTTATCCAATTTGGTCATTTACAGATTTACAATTTTTAACTATTAACAATGTTACCTTTTAAATAGCCTTGAGCGGGCATTCCTAGTCACAATTGTTTTAAATTGTGATATAGAACATTCTCGGACGTTTTTTAGGATTCTAAAATCTATAGTATACAAATAGTGTTCGCCTCAGCCTATTTGAAGCTTTTAATCAACTATATACAGGTTTAAAAATGATTATACGTTTTCTCAATTTAGAAACATGGCTTTGCTCTGTAGTATGTCTTCGGGCAAATTTCACACCTATCTACAAAGTAGTGTTCCATGTAGCAGGATTTCACAGATAAATGGCATGATCGCATACAAAACAAGCACGACTGTCACGTTCACGTGATAATCTTTGTTAGAGAGACATTGAAAATTCATTAGATTAATAACACTATAATAGAATTTACAGTTATTTGCGAATGAATACAATTCACTATAATTTGAACATCTTATATTAATATGAGAAATGTCTTTATATAATTGTATATAAGTGTTTTCTATTTCTTCGCTCCGGTAAGATAAAAAGCGGCGTTGAACTTCGCCATTCAACGGGACGTTGAATTCTGTTGGGAAGCGTAGAACGGAGTGTCTTGACACAACATTCTATTTGCACATCTGTTACAAGTGTCGCACATCTGTGACAAAAAACAACGGGCGGTATCCGGAAATAGCATATCGCCTCCATGCATACAATGTTGCGGGCAGCGACTAGTCTCTCCATATAATATAATTTAGTAGATGTAGACATACATTTACCTATATGTTGTAGATAATTACACATTTAATGGTCTCTTTTCTGTATTGTAACACAACAATGTGCACAGAACAATCGCCTCTATATTACATGATGACATTATATTTTATTTAATATCTGACTACGAATATTAAACAATAATTTTAAGTCATAATTGCTTTTTAATGTCCAAGCCGGTGTAATAAATTTAACCTGGTCATAGTGGAGCATTATGCAAAAGTATGAACGTTTTCTCGGCAACATTATTCGCAACTGTGTATCTATTTGCAGCGTTGGGAATAAATCTGAATAAATAAATACAACGGCACGTGTATACGGCAGTAAAGTCGCGGTGGTTCACTACGAGCGATGCTAAGAATTGGGTTACCTTAGCCCTGTTTCTTAGGAAAAGATATATATTTTGTTATAGCTAAGTTCAAAAATTGAAACTAGGCGATTGGTTTGAATGACTGGACGCTTGTTTTTTAGACAGTGGGCGTGAAGGTGAATGGCAACCACCTAAGACGATCACTTTGGAAGAACCCACTGATCTAGTAACAAATTAGTGACATATATCTTACTACCAAAAAAGCTGCATAAAACAGGAAACATACAATGAAAAGAAAAAAATATGTGACTTATATACTATATAGTATGTATAATAGTAAATGAAGAACTCTAAACATCAAAATAAATATTATATATAATAACTTACAAAAAAATATTTATATATTATAATAAAGGTTAAATTAAAAGCTTGATACATTTTAAGAAGGTGCAAAAAAGATATAAGATTTTTAGAAGGTACGAGTAGATGTGGTCGTAGCGTATCAATTTCTGACGAAGAAATATAATGTGTATAACCGATGAAATGCACAGCTACCATAATAATTTACTCGCATCTGCTTTAGAAAGTAAGTTTATATATTATTAGTTCATAGTCCAGTTAGCTATATATCTTTCTCGCTTAGCAGGTAGTGGAATCGTATAACGTGTTTCTTAAACATGAATTGCTGGTCTACTACGACTGCAAAACAAGTCGCGAGAAGCGTATTCGCGTGACATGGCAAATGTTCCAGTATTTGAAGTCTGAATTTGTATTCCATGTCTAGATACTTTGAATTTTTAACTTATGCTTTTACTATGGTAGTAGTTTTCTAGAAGAATGTCCTTATGCTGCGAATGCAAGTAGTACTTACTATTTATTTTGGCCCAAGCATTTCTTATGAGCTTTTATATGATTATGATATTAAATAAAAATGTACGAAACTTCCTTTAAATTTTGTAATAAGTACGAAATACATTTGGATTTAATGTTTTCAAGTTGAAATCATTGAAATTTGATATAAATTTAAATAACAATAATATACAAAATTAAATTTGATAGCTTTATCTCTCAAGAGAATTTACACCCACATATTCCACTTAAATACTATACTAATTGAATTATAGAATCTTATCTTATTTATCTTAATAGGTTTGATAAGAAATTGGATGGCCAAATAAATTAATTCAGTTTGGAAATAAATTGTTTCTTTATTTTAATCTTCATATACTGTTTTCTAATATGAACTTCATTACTTTACTGTATTATACTGACTGATTCTTAAGCGTTGGTAATTAGATATATTTAGATACGTTCGTTTCTGGCATTAGCCTCGGCATTTTTGCTAGGTTCTACCTCTCAACTATGCCTTATCCGCTTTGTCTTTAGCAATCTTAGTGGATAATCCATTTCACCGTCATACATTATTAGCTACGAAAGCGAGTCTGGATGTGATCCAAGACAGTATCCAGCACTACTTAGAATTGACTAAGAGCTGCTTCCTGGTGAACCCCTACTGTAATATATGTGATTAGACTTACTTCGAAAACTTAGAATATATTCTCATACACAACTCCTAGCTAATTCCATTTAACATAGTCTACTTTAGCAAAATTTAAAGTTTTTATATCGTAATAAAAAGATGGTAAAATATTTTTAAATACTTATATTTTTTTAATAAAAAAATATTGATCAACTGGTTGTAATTGAAGCTACAAAAAAATCTCTAAATAATAGAATAAATACATAGTATAGCTAAAGAGCTAACTTATAAAACGAGTGGCTCGTTAAAATGTCGTTGAAGGTTAAGTGGATAAACAAGTTAAACGAATTTTCCTCTCTTAATACAGCCTCTCATACAAATGACGTAATTTTACTTTGAATTGAAAATACTATGAATGCAAGGCTGCAATTGCCCGAGTCGCTTAGCATAATACGGTAATACCATTTCAGCAAAGACCAAGGGGTGGAATCAAAAAATAAATACGATGAAATTACTGTAAAACTGATTATTATCTCCTTCTTGAAGGATAATACTAATGTATTTGTAAATTGTAGACTTGTTTACAATAAAATAAAAAAGTAAAACCAATATTAGTTTATTTATAGAAGCATAGATAGGTATTCTCGAAATTAGTATTTTGGAAATAAGTAAGTAAGAAAAATAAGGACTGTCGTGACGTAGAGGCGCCGCGTCTGCCTGTAAAACGCGACAGCTTGTGGGCTCCGAGGACGGAGAGAATGATTTATTGTTATTTTATTCGCTCTGGTAACAAGGCAAAGCGTGGAATTGAGTTTTGCCACTCAACACGCAATGTCCCGAAAGGCGGAAACGGGGAACGGAGTGACTTAACATTAGATTGCGTCTAGCGAATTATCATCATATCCCATCTGGGAGAAAATAAAGAGATATTAATTATAAATTCTTTAATTTAAATTAGAATTATGTTAGACAATTTACAATATTGCGTTTGTTATTTTGAATGTTAATATTAAACATTAACTTACGTAACATATGAAACTACATTAATTCGTTTTGTAGGTGAGCATAATATTTTAAGTGTTTCATAACTGTAGTCTGTAATACAGCAGCAGCGGCAGGTGAAGTTTAATTTTAATTTGGACACCTAGGAGTATTTGCATTTTGCACGTGTTAACAACATTTTAGCTAAACATATTGTACTGCCATCGAGCTTGGTATTCTCATTACAGCTCTTCTGAATTTATTTACACAAGGGTCATCTAAGAAAATGAGAATGGATGCAAGCCAAGGCGTGCCTGGTGAATTTACAACTTCTCTTTGGTAAGATCCGCTAGGTTTAATGTTACAATGTGTTAAGTGTATTCCGGGTGTAGTATGGAAATGAGATAGATTTAAGAGAAACGAGACGTTAGTTTGATTTTATTTACTTGCTACTTCATTTCATTATACTGGCTTTGTTGACATCGATTGTTTGTTGTTTACTTTTAAAATAATATCTGTTTTAAGGACTTTAGAATGATTATTACTAATATAAAGGAATATTTTTTTGCTTTTTCAAGCAAAGAAAAATATTGTTCTTCAACTAAAAAAAAATTTATGTACGAAGTACTACACTCATAAAACCGAAAAGGACTGTCTATATTTTTTTGTATTAATATGATATTTTTTATATTATTTAAAATAAAATTATTTATTTAAAAACTTGTTTCGATTGATTGACATAAAAATGTATGTAAACTTAATGAACTTTTGCATTCGTGCGATCTTTTAATCTCGTTTGATTTTATGTTCTCGCACTAACCCTTCGATGACGTATTGTGTAAATTGTGAATCCCCTAAAAATAAATAGAGGACTTGCAAGACACCAGTTTTCTGTTTTCTACATTTGCGCTGAATTACCGACCTTGTTATCTTCCCAACTTATTATTCGTTCTAAACAGAGGGTGCCTCAAACACACCACTTAGACACCAAACAAGGGTGTATTAAGTGTGAGTTAAAATTTAAATTGATTCCACCCTCCCCGGAGGAAATTCAAATAGTGCATGATGTTGAGCAATACTGAGTCTGTGGGATTCTTCTCAGTAAATTGGACGCCTCAGGCAGTTTAGTCACTAAAAGAGAATTGGACAGTGCGCCTATGTTTTTTTTACATACATACATCCATGCGCAATTGCTGAATGCTTCATTTGTAAGGGCTCCACCCTTACCTATATAAAATGTAGTTGATAGCGATAGTATAGGCTATAGTAGTAAATTTATAATTACGTACGATATAGGTAAACCCAATTTTAAATTATTATACTTCTTTAATTTTTAATTATGTAAAATTTAAACCGTATTTAATAAAATTAAAGCTATATTAAACATATAGTTAGGGCTTAATACAAGTGCTGAAAATGCATATCCGAACTTTCAAAACAAAGGTGACGATGAAGGCTCCCTTTGCAAAACGAGCCCTGCCATCTGCCCAAATCAATCTTAAATATTGAATTTGCGTCGTAATCGGATGGTAACTTTTCACGAGGGCCTCTATTAAGTTTCATCGCAATTTGTTTCAAATTTTTACCTTCCGCCTCATACGGCGCTTGAAACTTACAGATGGGGTCAAAATTTTAATTGCAAATGTTTGAATTATATTTATAAATTGATCACTTTTGTTTAATAGCTTATTTTGTTGTCACAGCAAATATAAGTGAAACGTGTATTATAAACAAAAGTTACAAGCTTATACATCGCATTTTGCAATCATTTTTTATTTATTTAATTTTATACATGTATAGATGTATAGATTTTATGCTCGTTGAATGTGTTTTTTTCAGCAATGCAACGTTGGGTTCTTTTATTTAATCCTTAAAGTTGTTGCAAAAAGCGAAGAACCTAGTTGGTTGACCCTCTAAGGTGCTATATACCTGTATCTAGATCTATATACCTGAAGATCGTGACTCTCTACCTCGTTAATATTTTCTCCATTTCCTGTAGCGTTAAGTATCTAAGTACCTCTTTTCAGTCAAAATAAGTACTTAGCTTGTATTATCCGGAAATAAAGCCATTTATAACAAATGATAGCCCGTAATATGGGCGGGCGGGCGGAATTTCTCTTCTCTTCTCTTTCTCTTGGGCGGAATATGAAACATACAAACCTGTTTTATAACGTTCCCATAGGAATTTGTGCAAATTGTCTCTTAGAGATTCTTAGAGATACCCAACACACCGAAAGACTTCTACGCTCTGTAGCTCAGTACAATCACTCAGTAAAGGGTTTTTACATATTTATATGATTTAACAGTTAAACAAAGAATACGTTGAATTTAAAGGCGTTTTCAATATATCCGTTTGGAATAAGTGACTAAACAATAAAATTTGGATATTTTTTTTAATCAGACAGACTTAAATGGAGGCATGACTGTGTGACAATATTAATACAGATTTTTTGCGGTCCGTAAACTTTGCAGTTTCGCTGAGGGATTACGGCACGTCAATGGCTGTTCACTGGAACTTCCCGCTTAAGCCTTTGCCTCTTCTTCTTGCCTTTCTATGTAAATATTATATTAATTAAATATTTTGAGGTTTTAACCTTTTCCCCATGGACAAAAGTCAAATTATAAAAAGCGTAGCTTATTAAAAATTCAGTTTGATAACTCAACTCTGACTAGCTTGAGATGCACACAACATATACGTTTTCCATCACAGTGTAAGTTATAGGTAGATCCTTTTCCTTTATTTCGCTTCACGCTGTATCCCGTACATAGCTGGGTAGGCAGTGAGGACTGCAAGTTGAAGGAAGTGTTTTAAGACAGACAGTGTTAAGACACTCCGTTCATTGTCACTCTCCGCCATTCGAGACATTGCGTGTTAAGTGGCGGAACTCAATGCAGCTCTTTACCTTGTCGCCAGAGCGAAGAAGATGGAAATAATTCATTCTACCCGAGTGCCTAACGCTGCGCCACGACGGTCGTTTTCCTGTTTTAGTAAAAAAATATAATATTCTGTAAATAAATGATTAAATTACGTTATATCACTGAAAACATATAGATATAGTATTTTTAGTTTTGAAGAATGTCACAAGATTTTCTAAACGATCAAACTATGTACACGTTCATTTTAAAATTGTTACAACTGATATATGTAGCTTATTTTGTCATTAATAAATATTAAGGATCTTCTCCTTATACCTGACATTAGTCATGAACTTTTTTGCCAGGGTCTGCTTTCCGACTAAGCCATTTCTGTCTTCAACATCCTCAGTGCAGTCACTCTCTTTAGGATTAATTATATTCTACAGTATATATAATAGTTTTTACAGTATAATAAAAATATTCTCATATATACAAAAGCACTAGTATTAATTATATGCATCTAGAATACTAATACTAATGGTATTTAGTTTTATACGAAGCAAGAACCAATTAAATTCAAGCGTGAGTAAGAAAAACAAACTCATGCATTTTCATTTTATTCACTGCATTTACAAGATGTTTCTTTTCTTTCTTACATAAAAAATATAAACAGGGACTGTAAGGAAGCTTGCTTATTCAATATTCACGTATTGACTAGTCAATAAGTGTAGTCTGATCTATACCTACCTATGGATTTTAGTTATTATATTAAAATATTCATAGAAAGCCATTGAAGAATAATAGTTCGGCGTATACATAGGGAGACCGTGGACGTGATGGTGGTGAGGTTGATAAGGAGTTGAATTTGAAGCACCTTCAAACAATCCATAATATTTCGAACACTAAAAGCAGTTTACGGAGTGTCCTGATATAAGAGTCTTCTATCTATCCTGCTATATGCGGGATAAAGTGTGAAGCTAAAAAATATTACAATAATTGCTATAAGTGCTATATTATAAACACACTTAAAGGATAGTAAGATTATATACCGGTATTTATTTAAATTGAACAGTGTATATGATTTTTATAGCACTTTTTTCGTCTTCATGATTGTTACTATTATGAAAATAAAGGCAACAAGGTAAAATGTATGTAATTAATAGCGTGATACTTTTTTGTTTTAAGAAAAATGTGTATATATATATATATATATATATATATATATATATATATATATATATATATATATATATATATATATATATAATGTAATTTATATGCAAAATTTTGCGGTTGGTTAACGTGGTTTTCAGTTCCAGGTGGTCAGTTCAGGCGCTCAGTACAGAAAATCTGAAAATAAAATCAGAAAAACTAACATCAGGCTAGGTCTTAATGCACGTGAACAATATTAATTGTGACACTAGGTTCGGGCGTCGTTGGGACCTGTTCACAGACAGTGAGTATTGCTTTGAATTCTACTCAAACAATTCATTATATTTTAGAGGGTTCAAATCCCTTTACGTTCAAAATTTTATCCTTGTGGAAATAACTTAAAAACTAACAGACATATTTAAAAAAAATGTCTCCCCAAATGGTTAATTATTTTTCACAATAAAAAAGAATATACAAAGTACATATAATGTACTAATTTCTTCAGTACGTACCAGGTAACTATTACAATATAACTCATTACAATGGTCCCATACCTCATAAGCATTTCAGATTCACATTCACTCAAACAAAATAATTACCCATCCTCATCTAAGAATATAAAAGGAAAACATTTCATAAAAATAATACATAAACAAAATGTACAGAACGTTTCATTAAAAGAAAACACAGCTAATGCTCTCTCGTAAAAAGGGAAACCGTTGTAACTTTCTTTCCCATTAAAAACATGGAGATAAGCTTCGTCTGCGCTGTCAACTCATACATCGTTAATTTTGCGAGCCTCTATTTTTTATTGTTGGTAATTTTTCCTTACTCCGTAAATATATTAGCTAAGCTGACAAGGTGCCTGTTTTTTTTCGATGAAAAGAAAGCAAATGGAACGTCTTCCTAGTGTTTAGTAGTTTTTCTGTCCAATTACGTAATTTTATTAACTAACAATGAATTTTCTCATATTCTGTTGAGATATTTGTATATTTGTTTCATTTCAGCTTGATTATAAGAATAAATAAAATGTAAATATTTTTAGTATATAAATAATATTTAAAGCCAAAACCTTATTATCAATTATTAACTGGTAATAATTACAACAGTATCCATTTTCTTATAGGAAATAGGAGGACATAGAAATACATTTAAAACGATATTTTCAAAGAGCCCTATCCTTAAATGTATCCTTGAACCAGTAAATAAATCTCGTGCGATTTTCTATTAACCGCTTTTCCATGTAAAATGACATTCTGGGTAACGTAGCAATGTGAAACATTTCTTACCTGCCTATTGGGTCCACGCATATAGCTTATGCTTAAGGTAGGATGCGCGCGTCTGGTCAAAGTCTATGCCCTCCCCTCAGTAAAGCTTTCGGTACCGGGAAGGGTGCACGCGGAAGCACTTCCGCCCAACGCTACGAACGAATGTATTGTTGGTAGTTAGTAAGTTTTTATTGTGCTGTGCATTGTGTAAATGACTCGGTGTTTGGACTTGTTTGCACGTTTAGAGGAGCTTTCAGGTAGGTAAATTTTGTATGAAGTTTGTTATGTTTAAAGTTGAGAATTTAATTTTGTTTGTAAATTTAATTGCATATTATATAATGTAGTGTGAAAATTAATTATTCTTATTGGGTTATTTTCTTAATGGCACGAATACCATGCCAACCATATACCCACCCCATATAGGGGTATATATATAACCAGACGAATCTAGTTAGAATTTTTGTTGGAAACAGAAGAGTAGCAACATACAGTACTGTGCTATGTCTCATCACATCACATTTGTAAATTAAATAATATAAAGTATGTAACGAATATATATTTTATATTATTTAATTGCTTTATAATAAAATTGACACATTTTTAGTTTAGTAATAAATTGTAAAATGTAAATTATATTCAGGAAATAGTATTAGTACTATTAATAATTAAAAATAATAATAATACGTACAATACTCGTATGTGAACATTACTTGAAATATACAATATTTGGAAAAAATCTACAATATTTTGATCAAAATCATATGCCAGTTATAAAATATTTTTTATTTCGGTAGCCTCAATGGTTCACCTTTCGACTACCCATTCAAACTTTCACATTTATTATGAAAGCTGTCAGTGCTGCTAAAGCTGAAGCTCAACTTTGAAATGGCAAACTTTTATATGACTCAGTTCATATATTGAAAATAAAAGTTCTCTTCGTTGTATATCATATGTCAGGTCTAAAGAGAGATTTTACAATAACTTTTATGATATAAAAGGTCATATTCCTCTGTATATCTACACGCACATTTTTTTTAAATTATGTTTTCAAATTCACATAAATAAATATATATATATATATATATATATATATATATATATATATATATATATATATATATATATATATATATATATATATATATATATATATATATAATATATATATATATATATATATATATATATATATATGTATATATATATATATATATATATATAATATATATATATATATATATATATATATATATATATATCTATATATATATATATATATATATATATATATATATATATATGTATATATATATATATATATATATATATATATATATAGTATATATATATATATATATATATATATATATATATATATATCTATATATATATATATATATATATATATATATATATATATATATATATATATATATATATATATATATATATATATATATATATATATATTCTACGTTTTCATCTAAAAAGTATTTAAAATAATTTAGTGATAATTATTACAATTGAACATATATTTTATATTCAGTTGTAAAAATAGCTAGTATATTTTTAAAATGAACTAAATTTAAGCCAGGGCCATTTCGACATCATCTACTGTGATCGCGATGATTGTAACTTCAAAGATGATGATTGTAACTTCACCATTTCGGGGATGAATTATTTTCACTACTACGGAAAAGATTTGCGGCGTTGAATTCTATACCTCAACTAGCAAAGTCTTGAATTCAAGTTTAACGGATTGTCACAACACTATTTCACTACACGGTTCTCTTTGTCTACTTTTGTATAAAAAACGAAGCCAAATGACAATACAATTTTCATTACAAGAAGATATATTTTAATTAACATTTAATTTATTGATTAATCAAAATTTTATTTATTAATCAAAATTTTCAATATTGTGCAATATAAATAACATAAATTGAAAATCATTTTTAATTTATTTCATTATACAGTTTCAATATATGGACTGTACACGTCAATTGTTATTGAAGGAAGGTAAGGTTCAAATTTTTCTACATCAATTATCAAGCGTAGGTAGTAATTTTGATCTGCCTTTATGTGAAACATACATATCTTATGCATGAAAACAATATGGTATCTGTTAGATTTAATGTAATATAAAAATGATTCTACATTTTTCTTTTACACAAGTTAAATTAATTTTAAATGCTTACTTATAATTTTTTAAATGTGTAGGTTATGATTATTATCCTACCACGGTGCGAAGGATACGTGTCTCAGTAAGGTGGATATAAGTTCAAATTCCATTTAGGATTATATATTATTTTGATATATAAATGCTGCCTTGACTGATTAGACAGTATGTTTTCTAACAACTCCGCAAAATGTATGGGAGCAAAAATATAAAGAACTACAAAGCTACTACTTCCGATCTGATTTTATCTTTCACTTTAGGAACGTTACTGCTACAGTCATTTAAAATAATGCATTAATTCTACCTTTAAATAGATCTCTAGATGACATTCATTACTATTTTTTTTATTATAATCGCTTAAACTTCTTACTATATGAGATATTTATAAGTATAAAAGGGGAGTTTTTTTCTTTCAATAAGTACTAACCACTTGTCCAAACAGAAATCACGGGAAATAGAAAAAAAAGCATATAAATTACACCAACGCGCTGGACATCGAACAATACAAACAAAGATGTCAAGAATAGAGTCATTTAAATCCATTGTACTCTAAACATTTCCCATTGAATCAAAGTATTGGGCAATACAAATTTATAAAAATAAATCTCACAATTGTCAACTTTATGCCACATGAATATAAAGTCCATTTTAAACTTATGATAGTAAATTTATTTTTGTATAGAATTACAAGCGAACTGATAAAAGAGATAGAAGCAAATGCTATAAAGGAACACAACAAAAGCTATCATTATAAATAAGAACCTTTTGGTTAAGGTAATACGTTTAATGTATGAAAAATACGTTTTTTGACACTATCATTATTTTGAGGCCGTGGTGGCATAGCGGCAACTTGATCTCGATGGTAGTGAGTTCGATTTAAAGTCGGGACAAATGAATAGTTTTTATTTTATTCGCTCTGGTAATTTAATTTAGCCACCCAATACGCAATGTCTCAAAATGCAGAAAATGCTTTATGCAGGATACATTGTAAAACTAAAAAAAGTAATTATCTTTATATTAACTTGTATGTTCGCCCATTGTATGAATTATAAAATATTTGTTTTTAATATTTATATATTTACTATATTTGTGGACTGCAGTAAGTGTTGTAAGTGTAATCTCTAATCTGATTAAACCAGCTAAGTTGGCTAGAAAAAGAACATTTTTACCTACTCATCTGTATTAGCCAGCTTTATTTACATCTTAATGCTAAGTGCTTTGTATACTTAATTCATTAAGAAAGTGTGACAGTTCAATCGACGTGGCTACATCAAAGTAAAATCTACGTGATTTATCAATCTTTATCTCACGGCTAAGCGCCCATGTTGTAGGCATTGTTCAATAATCGGAGCACCGGCCCAATCCCATTGAAACAATCCTAACAATTTATACAATTTTATCTGATGTCACATCAAGCGGGCGTATCTATTACGAAATTGCGATTTGATAAATCGCCAAACATTATTATGGGCGGCGAAAGAAATAGACCTACTCAATCTAAAACAACTGTGGAATCCAGAAAATAGCTTCACTAAATCTTCCTTTATTTCTAAGACGTTATAAGGTTTATTTTGCCAAAGCATAAAGTTAAACTTATTTCATCAAAAATAAGCATTATTAGTAAAAGGAAAATATTATAGCGAGGGCCCTTTGACGATGGCGAGTCTTTTACTAAATTGGCTGCATTTTAAGTAAATATTAACCATAATATTTAAATAAAATGGTGCCACAGATTTTACTTGTGAAGTAAGAACGTCTTTTTACCTTATTTATATTGATTTAAAAGAAGACTGTGAGTGCATCGTTTCAATTAAAATTAATGCAAAATATTAATAATAAAATAAGATGTTATAAAATTACTTATGAAAGCTTTAAAGCGATGCTTACAATTTTATTTTTACTTTACTTTATATTAACATACTTTCCACTAATATTATAATATAATATTATACAGCTAACGAATTTATTTGGTATAACATGCTAATCTCTGGAACAACTGGTTCTAATCAAAAAATATTTTTGTGTTAAATAGTCCATTTATCGAAGTAAGTTTAAAGCTATATTTAGTACCTTTTTACTTGTTCTTACAAATATTAGATTATGATAATATTTATTTATGTGCTTATTTAGCTTCGGCTTGCGGGACAGCCGCACATAGAAAGGCAGGCAGAGGGAGTCGTAGGCTGAAGGAACCTAGTGTTAAGACACTCTGTTCTCTGCTTTCCGCTATTGAGGCATTGCGTGTTGAGTGGCGGAACTTATCGCCGCGCTTTGCCTTCTTGCCAGAGTGAAGAAAATGGAAATAATTTATTCTTCCAAGTGGGAACCGAACCCATAAACCATTGCGTTTACATGCATACGCTGAGCAACTGCGTCACGACGATCCTCTTTCATGATAATACGCATCTATAAATTAATTCTCAATTACTAGCCACGTCTTGTCTAACCTTGTTTAGGTCAAATGATTAAAATTTCAATAATTTATTTCTATTCGATTATGTTTTTTTTGGAACAATTTTTAATAGGCTAGTTAAGAGGAATTATTCTATATTTAATAAGGCAAATATGGAAACTTTGTAAAAAAATATCTACTTATACCTACATAATGTATTATTGAAACATTACATCAATATTCCTTTACTTCTATACTATGTATTCTTTTCGAAACGAAAAGTTAGTAGTCATATACTTTTAAAAAAAACATTATAGCTTGTTCAAATTGTTGTATAACTTTTAAAAAAAACATTAGCTTGTTCATTTCATATCTCCTCAATACAGCTTAAAGTTAACTCATAAATCAAATTGCATCAATAAATTGTTCTAAGTGAATATTTCACATTATATCATACTTTGTCTCATAAATATTTCGTTCGCCATTTCAATTAAAACTTGTTTTTATTTATGACTCATCGTGATAGAGTCCCATTAATTTTGATATTTAATATATTATTGAAGTTTGGAATGAAGTCACAATATCAAATTAGAATAGCATACTAAATTAGCATGAGACAAAGTTTACGTCAATAATGTGTAATGCAGGGATGTAATGCAAGAGTCACAGGCAAGAAAGGTAGGGGAGACCTATTGACCTTCAAGGAAACAGAATCGATGATACTGGAGGTGACGTAAAAAGCATACAAGAGACATGTGTAAAGAGGTTGACGACAGTGTAGGAGGCGAAATAGGTATATAGTATCCTATATATCCAAGCATTATTGCTAAGAATAGTTATTTGCTAAGAATTATCGCAATTTCACGAACTGTCTTGCTCACAGGTTTGATCATTTCCAACCTGTGGAGCAGGCTGGGTTTCGAAAAGGTTTTGGTACCGTGGACCAAATACACACTATTACGCAAATTATTCAAAAGACCGAAGAATATAATCAGCCTCTATGCCTAGCTTATGTGGACTACGAGAAAGGATCGAGACTTGCTGTCTGGAACTTGCTGGCTGTTCTGGAATCCTTGCCTCATGCCTCAAGTGGTGCCTCATTATTATGGTTGTATTAGACTTTGAAAAGTAATGATTTTTGTATGTAATACAGACATTATGGATATTGAACTAAAACATTTTCTAAAATTATCGGTTATCTTCTTTCTTGGAGTTTCAATTTTATTAGCACTTGAACTATAAACGTGAAATAAGTTCTTAAGGTATTCAGTGGTTAGCCGACACCTCAATAAACACAATACAATGTTCTATAGAACAAATATACCAGGTTGGTTCTACGCCGAAGTCTATTAAGGAAGCATGTCAGTAAATTATCAGCCCGCTTTTCCACGGTAAGGGATGAGATCGCGTGCCCGTGTCTGTCGGTGCTGCACGCGATATCAAAATTTCCTATACTCCGCAGATTACGTAGTAACTATTACTCTCACGTTAGCGCACGAAACATTGTCGACAGATTTAATAACAGATGTTTCTTTGCCACATACTATAATTGAGACTGTTGTGAGATTGATTTATGGTCAAAAACTTATGCCTATTTCTTTATAATGAAAATGAATGAAAATGAAAATGAAAAATGAAGAACATGCTATCTTGATAACAGGCTGTTCTTGCCTATCTTGCTATACACGGAATAAAGCATGACGCTGGTAAAAAATATATATTTAATTTGCATATGCCAAAAGGTGACCACAATATGTTTCTTATGATTATGAATACGATAACAAATTGAAATTTATAGCAATGATTTAATTTTAAAAAGTTGATAGATTATTTATTTAGAGGTGATATTTTATCGTGATGCAACGGCACAGCACGGCAATGCGACGGTTGTGGGCTCGGTTCCCATTCGAAGAATGAAATTACAATTCCTCGCTCTGGTTAGAGGACTAAGCGCTCACCTTGCAGTGTTTCGAAAATTTTGCAAAAAGTGCTCCACTAGGCTTCCTCTACCCTGCTATATGCGGAAAAATGTATGAAGTACTGTTTTTATTTGAATTAATTTGCACATCAAAGTGGGTAGAGTGTAAAATATTGCTTTCCGAAACGATATCATTTCAATAGATTTTTAATGTCAAATTTAATAAATTTTAACAATTCAATTTGCAAACCGCCACTGCTTAAATATAAATTACTAGTTTTCTTATCTATAATAATATCGCTATATATAAAACTTTCTCAACATAATAGTTTAAATTAGTATTAATTATTATATATTTATAATAAAAAGTACCTAAAACGTTATTTTTTTAAATATTATATTTATGTGGCGGATGACAATAAATACACAATATGATTAAGAAGGTTTAGGCTTTTAAATTATACTTAAGTAGAATCGTCCGCATTCGCCGTAGTAGTAATTTTTATTCCTATATGTCTTCGTCCCTTTTGCTTCAGAACCTGACGCCATAGCTAGTTATAACATGTGGCGCCATGTTATAACTAGCTATGGCGTCAGGTGAAAAGACCATGTTACAAATTTATAATTAACTATTTGTTACATAACAATATTTTTATAAAAATATTTTAAAGTATTTCTAGCTTGATTATAGGTAAATTATATTTATAATTTTCTTTATTGAAGTTAACCCTCAACAGGCAATCGATTAATATTGACAATTAAATAATACATGACTTACTTTAATTTTCATTTAGAATAACCTGAATTATTAAATTATTTAAGAATCTTATAGAATTATAGTTTAATATACATTTACGTTTTTCTTACTAAAATAACAATAAAATAAACTTAATTAAAATTAAAATGCATAAATTAAAATGCAATAAAAATAACAATAAAATAAAATTAATTAAAATTTAAAAAAATCCCTAAGGCGGAAATTGACAGAGTTTAACAATCATACAGATTTAAATTACTAGAATGAATTCATTTTGAAAGTTTATGTGATTGATAAACATAAATGTAGAAAAAATAATAAAAATACATGTAGAAAAAAATTCATGTATGATTTTATAGAGAATATTTATTTATATATTATGATCCTTTTAATATCATTTTGTTAAGTTACACTTCATCAAAAATCCAGCCACAGGAAAAAATTCTATGTTAAGCTTTTATTAATAATTAATTATCAATTCGGTAGGCGAACTCATAAAGCAACAGTTTTAATATAAACTGCTAACAATACCAAAAGTGGTAATTGATAACATGCAAAATGCATTTAGGAAGGTCAAGGCGACAACTGAACGTGAAAGCGGCAATTAGATTAGCGCTCCCTGTAAATTGTCCAGGGGGTGTGAACTTTCCCTGTCTGTGCTGTAGCTGTTTAGATTTGGTTGGCTGTGGTTACTAATAAGACTTGAATACGAAGTATATATCTATATGATATTTTTTTTAAATAAAAGCAAATGATAGCACGTATAGAGATTGAGCGAAAAGTTTTATATTATGGAATTCATCATTACGGGCTTTTAAATTCCGATAGCACTTTGGAAGGCTTAAATTAGAATCAAATAAAAAATTGTTAATTTCAAACCTTATATAGGTATTTCAGTTTTAGATACCTCTTTTAGAAATTAAAATGTTCCAAAATGTAAATAATATAAAAATGGGACAAAATAGATTTATTGTTGTGCGCTAGAATAAAAGCTTCACTAAACAATAATAGTTCCAAAAATAAAGTGCGAGCAGCGTAAATCTACATTAGGATCGCAAAACTTTGAATACGGGTACCCGCTGCTTTTGAATAATCAATTCGCCGCGCGTAGTGGTAAAAATATTTTGTCGTACGTCCGCCGCAGCCGTTTCTATTGCTCCAGTACATAGCTGTTTAACACTTAACGCATTTTCGAGAATGACTCGAACAATAGAACTATGATTATGCTGTAAAGTTACCGATGACCACTCATTGTTCACGAGTGAATAACAAAATGTCCTATGTCCAAGCCATAGGGTATATTATTAATAGATTTCAATTTTTCATTACGACAATATATTTGCATCGGGACGCGTGGGGTGAAGGCTCGTGATTTATATGTACCTTTTGTTTTTGGCTGTTTAGCCAGAGTCGGTATCAATGGTTAGGCTATGAAGGTCGTTATTCTTGCATTGTACCACCAGTATTGTTTCTAACGACATCGTTAGTAAGCAAGCGGGTGGTCTTGCGCATTGAAATTCTATTGATGACGTGATAAATCTTCACCTTTTGAAATTATTTTGGTAATTGTTTCGATTACTTCGACATTTATATGGATGTTCTTTACTTATATATTACTATCTTGCAAAGAACATATCTTAACAATGCGTATTGTTGGAAGAACCTGTGCTTGAATAAAAAAATGGCAATGTATCATACCTGAGCCTCAAAAAGCATGAAGTTTCGGCTTAGTGACTGATTGACAATTGCGTCGTGTTTATTTTTTATTAAAGTTGTGTTTGTGTAAATTTATTCAATACTAGCGACCCGTTCGTGGCTTCACCCGCTTGTTCGATGTTGGTTGGATCGGATTAACTTTAACATAATATGTAATTATTATATATAAAAGATTATCTTTTCCAGTCACATTTACAATGAATAGTAATCAAAAAATATAATTAAAATTTATCAATTTATATGTAGTAATTTTTTGGGCGAAAGGTACTTGAGCGCAATAAGCGTTTTTGTCTCGTACATCTTGATCCCAAGAGATTACTAGTATAAAAAGTAGCCTATATAGTCTATATGTCGCTGCAATACCACATATATCTTCTAGAGAAAGGTAATTAAAGGTCATTAAAATCGGTTATGCTGTTTTGGAGATTAGCCAGGACAGTCGGATGGAAACACAAAATGTAACTAGATGTAATGTAGTTGGAAAAACAATGTTATTTTGAAATCACAAACAGGCGATTTAAATTTATTCATGTGTAGGTATTTGTATTTGTATACCTACTAGTTTAAATATAGAGGTTAATTTTTATCAAGTTGTTTCACAAAATAGTTAAAGAAACAAAACCCATATACCTACTTACATATTAGGCAGTGATATTGTGCTAGCTATTGTACAGAAAATTTATGTTTTTATATAATTTACAAAAAAAAAATGTTTTTTTAAACTGTCCCATCTGTGTTGATATATTGCTTTAGACACAACAAAAGAGTGTTCTAGTCCGTTTGTCAAAATAAAACGGTATCGGCCCACACGATATAGAGAATGTCACATTCACCAGAAATGTCACACGCATGGACGAATTACTAGTTTCCGAATAAGCGACAAATGTAAGCAAAAAGGTTAGAAGCTTTATAAACTCGGATTTATATCGATATTGTGAAACAATTTTTACGTTTAAATTTGTTATACAAAGATGAAGTTTATGAAAATTAATCTGTATGTACCTATATACAATTATATTGAATGGTTTTCGAGAAAGTCTTTATAGAAATTAAATATAACTTATATTATTGTTATATATTGCTAAGAACCTTGCAAATAATATAAATTTCTTCCACGATTTGTTAACATTGTTTTTACCATTGAATACTCGTAATAGAAAATTTTAATATTCTTATAATTTCCCATTTCATTTGAAAATAAATAAAAAAACATTATAAATCGATTGTATAACTTCAACAGTCAACGATTGCAATATGCTTGGATTTATCGATCTCCTCTCAGCATAAAATATAACATAGATTTATTAACATATATATCTATTACTATGTAATTATTTTTTTTATAACTGTAGCTAAAAACAAGTCTACATTTAAAAGTCATCAATATGGGCAATAGAAGTGTTCAAATATTTTATAACCTAGAAATTACTAGTTATTACAAAACCAAAAGCGCTTTGTTGTCAGAGGACGGGTGATCCGTGATGTCAACTATTGTGCATCCCCGGTGTTCAACAATAAGTTGACCATTGGAAACAAGCTTTTGTTAGCGGCAGCTGAATATTTCTGTTGAGAATGACTATCAGAGCGAAAGAAAAACTGCGTTCTTTGTGATCCGGATTTACAATATCTGAAGGCATCTAGACCATATAATTTGATGTTTTTCATTTATATTTCCATTCTGGAATGTTCAAATATAATGTAAGGAGTCAAGCTTGTAGAAATAAATACTATAAGGAAGCTTAATACGGCGATTTTTTCCTATATTGTTACTAGCACAAAATAAAATTTTATCTGGTGCATAAGATGGCGAAAAGGCATTGTGTCTGACTGTAAACGTGGTATGATCATCCCTCGAGAGGATGAATTAGTTTAATTTGCTCGATTTCGATAAAAGGCAAAACGTAGTGTCCCCCATAATAGGCATTGTCTTGGAAATTGAGCAAAAAGTAGGGAACGGTGTGTCTTAAGTCTGGGTTATATCAGCAATAAATTATTACTTCACTCTCTTTTATATGCTTGTAAGTAGTATGTGAGTGTGTATATATGTAATATCATAAAAGATAACATCTTTGTGTATTATTAGAGAACTATAGTTCCCTACTTTTCGTTATTATTAATAAAAGGTTGCCGGTAAGAAATCACTTAAAGTGACGAGGCATAATTTGCACTACACTATGTAAAATATAATTTAATATCAACCTTGTATTTATTATTTTAGTGAAATAAAGCAAATTTAGGTTTTGTTTGATTGATTGATTGATAAATTACATCAATATAAGTATTTTTTATTACTATGTATAATATTTTATGAAACCTACCATTTGTATGAAATGGGAAGGTTCGTTAAACACTTATATCATAAACTATGCCAGTACTAAATATTACTACACGCTGGCTTACAGGCTATTATTGCTCACATACGAGGTAAAAATGAATTATAGTTTATCATACAAAAGAATTCGTCGCTCGAGTCGAGACTGTATTCAATAAAGTCAACAAAAAAATTCATTCACTGATTCCAACTTTATAGTAGCAGCGAGCTCGTCATCGTTCACCATGGGACATTATTTTTTCAATTTTAGATCTTTATAGACACTTTTTACATTAATCATTACATTGAATATTGTTATAAAAAGCTTCTCATTGTCAAAATGGAAACCTGGACATCTCTTAAAATGACATTAAAAGAATTATGAGTACGGCTATTAAATATAAAAACATTTTTCAATAAAATATACTGAAGCTAGGCAAAAAATTGATAGTTTTACGAAAATGTTCCGAAAATCAATAGCTGAATTCACCATAGATTTTTATTTCTATTTTTCGAACAATGGCGTGGACTTTTGCTTTCCCTCAGCCAAATAACCTCTCAGCGTTAACGAAGCAAGCAATAAAGAGACAGAATTAAAATGGTACTGAGTGAAGTGCCCTCTAACAGAGACATTCATTAACATTCAGAGATTTTCATTAACACTACTACTATAATGAGGTAGGAGTGAAAGTTGGAATGGATCCAGAATATCTAGTAAACATTCAGTAAAGTAATTGAGGTTAAAATATTAAAACAAGTTACTGAAACTATTCAGGCACTTGCGTTAAACAGCTGGTTTTTAACATAGTTTTAAAATATTCTATGTATATTATATAAATCAAGAAAATTGACGCAAAAATTAATCAATAATACTGCCTGCTGAATATGTTATTACTTTTTTAGTTGTTATTTCATTCTAAGGAAAGAAAAAACACTTGTAGCAAAACAAAAATGAGAGCAGGCGTACTGGGATTTGAAATTGTCCAAGCGTGCGTTCAATTTCTTATAGATTTTCTAAAAGTGATGGAAAGATGTAGTTAATTACTAATAAGAGAAAAAGCTATAAATATAAGTATAAAAAGTAAAATAACTTAAATAATTTAGAAGTACATTAAGCTTATAAAATATAAATACTTGTATTAATACACAGAATTAACTTTCCTATCTAATGCCTTTTCATCTTTATTAAAGATAGTCGCTTGCATCTGTCCAGTCGCATGGCTCTATTTATATTGTGCGAAATTCTCAAAGCTCACGAGAGTTATCAGCACACAGGCAGATTACAGAGCTTTGCTGTAATTAAACATTCTATGGAAGCTTTGGAGCGATTTATGTTTTTTACGTATAAAAATTTGGATTTTATGCAAGTATGAAGTTTATCTGAATATTTTTTGTATATGAAGGAATAATGTAATTTTAACATATAAGTTCTTAAACTTAATGTTTAAATTATATCATATTAAATAAAGCTTACAAGTGTAAAATGTCAAAAGTGATGTGAGGAAAAACTTGATTTAAAGCTTATTAGAAAAAAAAAACTAGTCACTAAAGCCTTTTATAATATATCTTCATTTATATTCTTCTTCTTCCACTTAGCATTATCCCAGCCTATTGCCAGGGTCTGCTTTGCCAGGTCTTGCTTCATTTATATTATATATAGGTATCATTAATAAATTAAAAAAAAAAATAAAACCACTTTTTTAAATATTGCCATTAAATATACTTACGTCACATTATATATAAGGAATTAAAACTCAACATTTCCACTTAAGCACTTAGACGAAGAGTTTAAACGAGTTAACTTCACGCGGCATGTGGCTGTTACGTGTCGAGAGCAAAAAATTTCACGAGTAAATAATTAGTCACGCCCTTTAATTAACGTTAATGTTTTCATCTCAATGTGACACTTCAGTTGTGAAATATATTTGTTTCCACAAAATGAAAATGATATGTACATATATACAACATTTCGTATATATGTATAGGTATGTAATGTAGCATCTGTGAGCGCGATGGTTGTGGGTTTGATTCTCACTTGGGGAATGGAGAAGTGAATAATTTGTTATAATTATTTTTTCGCTCTATCAACATATATATATATATATATATATATATATATATATATATATATATATATATATATATATATATATATATATATATATATATATATATATATATATATATATATATATATATATATATATATATATATATATATATATATATGTATATATATATATATAATGTGCTTTTTGCAAACGAAAATATACTATTAGCAATATTCAACACTATAAATTTAAATATGAATATGTAGAATAGCTTAGTTGCTTTAAAAATTTGAAGCTGTGAAACATTTTTAACAACTATCCATGGTAAACGGCGCCACAAGCTTAAAATCTCCATAGCGCTACTAGATTTTGTGAGCTTAACTCGACACCAGGGATTACCATTCTCTAGATTAGTCTAACATGCAAACTTAACGATTAATGTGTCTGTTAACGCAACAGTTTCAGTACAATAGGACATGTAAGGCGGCTTTTCCTAGAACATAAGTCATTAGAAAATATAAGCTGAATGTTATCTTGATAACTTGTTTTGACATATTCAATATTAACTTACGAGTGCGTTTGTTAAGATACTCTGATAAGATTACGATGAACGGGATAGTGGATATCTTGTTATAGTTGCCCTCAACCTTGTTGCCTTTCCCACTATTTAAATGACGATAGTAAAATAAAATATGGAACTAGAGAGAGATTTTTTTTTTATTTATTTTATAAAAATTTTATTTCTAGATATATGGAAAGTACATTTGCTTAATTAGTCCGTGGAACAGGGTCTAAATTTAAATGTTATGGTAGTTAGTCAAGACCATATTTGAGAAAGTTAAGCATTTAGGCGACTTAAGTACATAATGTTTCGATACTACTACTGTTCTAATATACCTACTGGTTGCTTCTCCCTACATTATTAGCAGGATAAAGCCTGAATAAAAAAAAAAACATATAAATACTAAGTATCTATAAATATATTGAAGTCACTTCGATACTTTACGTCCATTTAAAGAGATTACATGATAAGTGGCGGAAACCGACGTCTGACATTGTTGTTCGGGTGTATTCAAACCGGTAAATATGTATATTACATGTAAATTTATATATTTCCCCGAATCTAACATAAGACAATTGTGGCGCAGTGGCACATCGTCTTAATGTACACACAATAGTTGTGCATTAGGATCTGGGGGAGCTAATCTTCATAGCTTCGCTCTGGTAAGATGTAGCGCGGCGTTGAGTTCCGTCACTCAACATGCAACGTTTTGAAATTAGAATGTTTACACTGGTTTATCCTGTCTATATTCCTTTATGTAATCTATGTCTATACTAATAAATAAAATTGGAGTGTCTGTTTGTAATATTAAAATAACCGTTTAATACAACCTAAAGCTTTAAATTACATATACTGTAAATATTTTATTTTATTATATAATCTTATCTGACACATAAATAAATACTATTTATATTAACGCCATTATTTAGTTTTACTATTACAAAATATATTCAACCACTTCTTGTACAGAATCGATGAATCAATAAATAAATGAATCAAAAATACAATAGGTAAATACAAAATATTATTATTAAAAAGCTATCGATATATTTGTTCTTTAAAACCTCAACAAGCAAATTGAAGCACTAGCCCTATATTAAACTAGGTACCTAATAAGAAAAAAAAATCTTTGATAATATAGCGTTATAAAGCTTGACTGCTGTTGCCATATCATCGTTCTTCTATTACTCAATGCCACTTTAAACACTTGGAATAAAATATCCCGTCATACGAACATCAATTTGTCATTTCACCCGCATCTTATGTTTCTGAAAGGTACTTATTATTGATTAAGATGCAAGTTCCAAGACACCAAGTGAAACAGCAAATGAAATCTACTCCAAATAAAGATAAATGCAGCCAAGCACTAGTTCTGTTTTATGTTAGTGTCATCATGGTTTACAGTCTATTTACTATATAGAGCTTTATGTATTGAACAAGGAATACACAGCTTCATGTATATACTGCGGGCATTTTGCAGGATAGATAGAAATTAAAATTACTTTACTTTATTTTTTATATTTTTTGAGTATAGCTAAAAGCACAATCTAATCAAAAAAAAATCTAGTAATATAGTAGTGAATAATCAAGATTGGATGCATGTGATTTGCGCTAGTTATATATTAAATATAAAATTAAATGTATGATATGAAATTTATCATTCCTCATCCCTGTATAATATGGTTCATATTCAATCTAACTCAGTTAAATTATTTGTTATAAATATAGTCAATATATTTTATCCATTTATGAATAGTGAAAAACAAACAGTGCGAAAAGTTGAATCACATAAATACAATAAAAAAAAATATGTTAATCTCTTATTTAAGTTATTTGTTAGTCAGTTAAAGAGGTTGAAAACAGTGGACGAGGCGAAAGAGATATGTAGGGACGGAAGCGTTTGGCGCTCCGTTTATTGTTACACGGATAGGGATAAAGCGTGGTGAAGCAATGTATGTATGTAAGCTATTTATAGTATATATAGTATATATATATATATATATATATATATATATATATATATATATATATATATATATATATATATATATATATATATATATATATATATATATATATATATATATATATATATATATATATATTATATCTATTAAAACTTGATATTTAGACATAAGAAAATTTGAAACAAACAAAACAAAAATATAATAAAAGCAAAATTTTTAAGCAAATTAACAAACTACTGTTAATAGATTTTATTCTGTACGTGTTTAATAGTTTTACGCTCAAAGTTATAAAGCCATGGATAGTGGAAACCAACTTTAGGACTTTACTGAGTCTAAGCTTTTCCTTAACAAATAATTCAACCAGATATTTCAAAGGATTCTACTTTAAATACATTTAAAACTTATAATATTAAATATAAGCATTAAGAAAGCAATGTAGCCCAGCAACACAGCGTGTGACTGGAAACGTGATGTGAGTTCGATCCCCACTCAGGGGATTGAGTCATTCTCATTTACTTATTGAATTCGGGCCAAAAGCGGAAAATGAAGTATTTAATACTCAGCCTACCCTGCTATACGAGAAAGGTACCTTAACCTTATACCTTTTTGTACTAATTATGGTTTTAAATAAATATTAATGGAGTAGAAATTTACAAGGCAATAATTCTTTGGCAGACTGTAGATTTGACCGCCTACTTAGTTTTCGTTTTTTTAAAGAGTGGAAAGTGCAGATTATGGTGGTGTAGTACGGAACCCTGAAAATTAGCTATTTTTTTAACGTTTTGTCATATTTTGTCCTTTGTCTAAATGAATTTGGATATCCTGCTATATATGTATATGGCAGCGTAAGCGTAGAAAACCTAGTGGTGAGCTATATCATTCTCCGCTCTACACCAGAATTTGGAAATCGATCATGAGAACAAAGCCGCGCGTTGCCTTGCCAAAGTAGGAATATAAAAGTTCACCGACAGGGTATCGAGTCTACACGTAAGAACAGAACAGTTACAGTTAGAAGTTGTCACTAAGCGCCATGATAATCTCAAAAAAAATTATAGCATAATATAAATATTATCACCGGAAAAGTATTGTAAAATATTTATCACATTGTCTTTTTATAAAAATGTTATACATATTATAAATAAAATGAAACTAAATTATAACAAACTAAATTTCAATATAAACTATCCTAGTCACTGGTAGTCTGCACAAAACTTTATACAGTAGGCAGTTAGACACGGAACTAAAATTAAACTTGATCGATACGGATTATATCCAGCTTCCAGTGCACAGACACTGCAGACATTTTATTAATAGAACACCTATTGCTTCTAGCAGCTGTTGTGTACTGATGGCAGCATGAGCTAGCGTTGTTGCAATTTAGAAATAATTAAAGTAACATTCTTATTGTCATAGAACATAAAGAAATATTTTGTAATACCATACTGGTGTAGGTATGTGGGATGCACACATTTTCACCACCACCACAAGTGGTGGTGAAAATGTACTATTTTTTTTCATTTGTTGATAAATTGGCAAAAGTAGTGGAGCGAAGCGAAGTGAAAAGTAAAATGGGGGGGGTAGAGTAACTAATTACTGTATTCCAATTTCGCATATCGTGAAAATTTAAGCATGTACAAAAAATATATGTATAAAAATATATTTTTTATACTTCAACAGTTGCATATATTTATTATTCATGGCCGTCGTCGTTACAGCAGCACAGTGTCTCACTGTAAATGCAACGATTATGAGTTCGATTCCCACTCGAAGAGAAAGAAAGTATTTCCATTTTCCTAGCTCTGATAGCAAAACAAAGCGCGGCGTTGAGTTCCGCTACTCAACACGCAATGTCTCGAAAGGCGCAAACCGGGAAGCCCAGTGTCTTAATACTAGGTTACTAACTAACACACTATACACCGTGAATTCATATAAAATATATATCTATTATCGGTTCTGAAATTAAAATGTGGAATTTTGGCACTCAAGTATCATAATTAAAAATACGAATGAACGATACGAACCCACAACTATGGCGTTGGTCACTGCGTACCTGACAGAATGTTGAATTAAAAAATAATAACTAAAGTGTATCACAAAATATCAAATCAATACTAATATCAAAAGTGTTTTCCAAAAACAAATATACAATTCAGCTACAAAATTGGAGGCTGTATCCTAAGCTAAACTTTCATATAATAAATATGAACTGCAATACCATGAGTTAATTAAAACAACCAATTACGCCTCTGTGCTCTATTGTTTCAAAAATCACCTCTATCGACGCTTTTTGGACGTTTATTATACATACACCCTATACGGGGTTGATTTACCCCCGTGCTATCGTCTAGACCGCCGGCCAGACCAGTACAGCTTTGGCCACGGACGAGGAAGGACGTTTCTATATACCGTTTGTCGCGAGTTTTGTAACGCGAGTGTGTGTTGTGTTTTGTGTTTTCTTTATAAATCGACTGGTTTTTTTTTATTTGGTGATTCGTAATTTGCTTTATACGTATATGGATATAAGGCAGCTATGTAAGTATTGAAGAATGCTTTTTAAATAGTAATGTAAATGATGATTGAGTTTTTCTTTTTTGTGTATGTATCTACATACATGTGTATTACATGTATTATGCTTTTTTATTGTAATTACATTGAAATTAAATTATTTAAGTATTAATTGTTTAAAATTTTATTGTAACATATTATTGAATATATATTTATGTAAGTATATACAGAAAAATATTTTAAGAAATTCGTAAATATATTTATATTTTTTATGATTTTTAGGAATAAATATGATGTCATAATTTATTTATAATACTTTGTTGTATAATAATTTATGTTTGGGAGATTCATTAATGTCAGTATAAGTAATAATATTATGAATATTATTCATACATATTTAATCGGTAGTTTTACCTAAATTACCTGAACCTTTTCTATTTCCTCATCAATAAATAGTAAACGATAGGCCCTTTTATATTGTATAGTAGAGCGTACTTTACCCTAAGTATGCCATTACCTTAATTGCAATAAGCAAAGTATTGTCATTCTATCTAGATACTTTCATGGATATATTTTTTAATCATTTTGAGCCAGCGGAAAACATAACGCTAAATTGCCATTCCACTATGAATAATACAGTATTTTTAATATTTTATGTGGTGATTTTGTGTATTATATTGCTGGTTTATGAGAGTCATTATTTTGGAACCAATGAATGTGGCGAAAGCTTCATGGAAGCAAAGAGAGGGCTCGAGAGGTACAGCATTGTAAAAATAAGTGCAAAAGGGATGTCAAAACGCACTTAAGAGCGAAAAGTCGTTTTCGAAGACATTTTGTAAAGCTCTCGAGAGTTTCAAAAAGAAAAAAAAACGACTTCCGTCCCGACCCGTCCGCCACTTATCACTGCGGACAGAAACGATGAATTAGCGAAAATATTACGATTGTACTTTTCTTAACGAACATTTTTTAAAGAACCACCGTAATTGTCACTTGAGTACCTAGTATACGCTTTGTATATATATCGGGATAATACAAAGCCTACATTGATAGCGCAAAATTATGGAACAAGATTTATATGATTCGCAGAAAGTTATGGTAGTAAATTCATGACAAAAAATCTTAAACAAAATAAAACTATGAGAAATTCTAATACAAACTATAATATATAACATAATTAGTTATAGATTCAATGTATATTTGTTGGAACGATTATATTAAATAAATAAATTATTCCCAGTCTAGTAACACAACATGTGCTGTTGCATTCTACCTCTCAACAGGCTATATTTCGTAGAGATCGGAACATCTCAGCAGAGAGTTTATTATGTTTTAGTTCTAAGCCTAGTTTAAGTAGGCCAAGGAAATTAACAAAATATATACTTATATAATAAGACAACAAAAGGTACGGACCACGTGTTCGTACTGATTAATTAAACATGAATAAAAAATATAGGGTGTCTGCCTATCCTACTATATGCATAAAACAAAAAAGCTCCCTAACGTAAACAAATCTTAAAGTATTAAGTATCCGTATAAATCATTTTAGAGAAAAAAAACTAGTACGCTAGAATTGGAATTGGAATTTGTTTTCTTTATTATAAAATAAAAAATAGAATAATTTTATATTTAGAATATATAATTCCTTTGTCTAAATTAAGAGTAAACAGTCAACAAGCTTAAAAATCATGTTAAACGGTATACAGATATACTGGGAAATTCTAGCATGATTCATATGAAATTATATGTTGCGTTGCGTTGTTCTTATCACTTCGAAAATACCTAATAGTATCCTATTATTTGTTTGCGGAGAACAGCGTAAAGCTTGAATAGTAACTTGACTTCGTCTGTTACTATCAAATTTTTAAACTTTAAAAATCGACTGTAGTAAAAAAAGAGTGAGATATGAAACCAACTTTAGCAAAACAGTTTATATCCAAAAATTTTACCAACTGTTCTATTATTATTTATTGAGAATATAAAGCAAAATTTTTGTGAAAACTTCAAAGTTAGCTAAAATTCTAAAGAGAATAAAGGGAGCTTTTGTAATACTATTTAAATAAAAATTTTGTACGTTTACTAATGCTTCATACAACATTCATATTGAGACATTACTGCTACATTATGCCATGCCATTACTTTTTCATTATCATTGGTCAATCTTCACTTTCATCCAACGCAAACACTTTATATTTGTATTATAAATATTACTACAGTAACCATTCAAGTAACGTTAACAATAGATAGTGTTTTATTACAATTATTGCTTGCTGCATATAAAAAGCTTAAAGAAGCTATATCAAAGCTGAACTTCACCTTACAAAGCTCTTTGCAATTAGAACAATTACTCTATTTGAGTACAAATTAACATATTGTAAATGAAATAATAGCGGTCTTGTATAGAAGGTTCAGTAATAACATTATCATGTGTATTCATTTTCTATGGCAATTTAGACTACAAACAATATTTTTTATAGAATTTTGAGAAATGAATTGTAAACGTAATAATAAATAAACGTTTATGATTTAGAACGTTGGTTATGAGTTCGAATTGAAATGAAATCATATTTCTCTATGGAAAGGGAGAATCTGAAAACAGCCCGATATATCGCATAGTTTTTAGGTCTACTTCGCAAAATATTATAAGTGTATCAAAATAAGTAAATAGATACTAAACAGCTTAATTTACCTGGAGTAATTTCTTTTGTGTATACTTATTGATTTTTGTAGAATTTATGAGCATTTATTATAATAAATAAATTCTGGCAGTAATTTTTATTATGTTACAACATATACATAAAATAATATTCTACTCACCATCAATCATCGCAATATTCTAAGAGGTCATAAGTATTGCTTACTTGTTTCTTATATAGAAGAGTATTCAGTCCGTCTTATCAAATGTATGAAGGAGATTAAAGGATATCGCCTTACAAACGTACATATGTGTGGACAGTTCTCACTGTGGTATAGATCCTCGATAGTAATATAAGCCGATTTTTATAAATTAATAATTTTCATTTTCAAAAAGTAATTTTCATTTAAGTTAATCAATATTTATTAAAGTAATGGTATATAATTGTAAACATAATGATCACTTTCATTTAAAATGTATAGTACTTAAAATGTATGGTGGTGTTCAACTTTTGTGTCAATGTATAAAAAGCAACAAACACGAGACATAAAGTTTTACTTTTTAATTTTATTTCACTTGTTTTATGTTGTATTTACTTTAAATTTAAAAAAATGTTTTTACTAACAATACCTACCTAATTTTCTTATTAAAATGTCATAATTTTGTTCTTGTATATATAATGCTGCAGATATTGAATTAATATTTATAATTCAAAAAAGAGTAGAGCGGGCTATTTACAACATGAGAGCTCGGGATTCTTTGCGAGAAGTTTTTTATAAAGCGTCACAATACATCTACAATAATATTTTGTTTGTACGTAAAAATATTAACAATTATCTAAAGAACAGTGATAAGCACGGTATAAATACAAGGAGTAAAAATAAGCTGATTACACCTAGTTTTCGCCTTCAGAGAGTAAATACATCGCTTATGTCCAAGTTATGTCCAAGGTATACGCATGTATAATAAAATTCCACAAATACTTACAGATTTGCCCTTAGAACAATTTAAAGTCAAGATTAAAAACATATTATTAGGGAAAGTATATTATTCACTCCAAGAATATTATACGGATGTTAGCGTGTGGAATTAAGTACTGTTGATGCTCATTCGGGAGGCTAACCACAGTTGTAAATATATTGTAAATTTACATTAAAAAGAGCAACTGTTGAGTTTCTCGCCAGCTCTTCTCAGCAGAACTGCCCTCCGAGCTGGTGGTAACTAAGGTGGACTTATGTTAATTGACAATTTGAATGTTCTTGTAATAGCCTATTTGAATAAAGAATATTTTGATTTCAATTTTGATTATTTTGATTACTGTCATTATAATATAATTATACTATAAATAAATATTCTATTGAAATATGGCGTATTGGTCTACCAATCTCATACGATTCTGACGTCACCTTTTTATTTCAATCCCTGGTGTGCAATTTGAAATGTTTTAACTTGATTACGCGATCATCAAAAATGTACTATAAAATATATTTTATGTAGACCGACGCGGCCAAATGTTTTGACTAGCATTTACTTTACATATTGGGGAAGCAAAATCAATAACTATTACATGAATAAATATATATTTTATGAGTTCGTTAACTTTTTGCATGCAAAATTTCTATTTTGTTAACGATTGTAATGGCATTTCAGTTTGGTGAATTCTGCTATGACAAAAAAAAATATTGTAATAAAAAGACAGTTTGTGGTCGATGGATGTGAGTTGGATGGCAATATCAAACGATTCAGTAAAACGATACGGTGTATCAATCGTTTTCATGTCCCTACTGTGGCAAGATAAATCGCAGCGTTGAATTCGGTCATTCAACACACGATGTTTCGAATTTGGGCGGATAGCGGAGAGTAAAAAAAGTAATTATGTAAAAAGGAAATCATCGACGCTTAGGTTGAATTTGACTGAACGTGACAGTAGTACGTTCAAATTCTAATCCAAAGATTCTTGTTAGGAAAGCACTTTCTCCGTTTTCCCATTGAATTGGAAACATTATGTGTTAAATATGGTGGAACTTAACGCCGCGCTCGGCCTTCAAAGCAATGATCAAAATCATTAATTATTATATTTATTTTTCTTAGTTATTATTTTCTCGGCATGGTCAGATTGTTACATCCAGCACAGAATTTGTACGAGTCAAATAAACAGAATATAAGCGTAATATAAAAAAAAAAATATCTACTTTTAAATAAATAGTGGCTAAATTTAATGAATGGAAATATTATATTTTCAAACTTTTTTATACAACGACGCTGTAAAAGCCGGAAGCTTTCAAGTCACAAATAGAAACATTACTTCTAGTAAATTTGTCATACGATCCCTCGTGTTACCACTGTTGCATTATTGTTAATACCTAGTAAAAAAATGTTACATTAAAAATGTACTTTTGAAACTAAGAAAACATGTTACATTCATTTAAAAATTACAATGCGAAAGTAAAGGAATAAGTTAGAAAGTATATTATATTATTGTTTTTTTATTTCGATACTTTAAAAGTTAATAATAGAGCTCTTCTAATCTGTCTAGCTTTGACATTATATATACTTCAATGTTCATAAGATATTAGATTTAATTTACAATTGTGAAATGTATGTACAATGCTTGCTTGTTAAACTAGTTAAACTCTGGTTCACTATCCAGCACTGTGACGTTTTGGGCCAGAGTCTTGATTGTAAACGCGATGATTATGTGCTACTAATCAATCGCATTGAAAAGCTCAAGCTATATATATATATATATATATATATATATATATATATATATATATATATATATATATATATATATATATACATATATATATATATATATATATATATATATATATATATATATATATATATATATATATATATATATATATATATATATATATATATATATATATATATATATATATATATATATATATATATATGTATATATATATATATAGATAAATGCCGTTGTTCTAACATAAAATAAAATACTCATAGCCCTTAAAATTCAATGAAACATGTACTCCGAAGCAGTTACAATGGAATTGGGAATGGGCGACAACCGTTCAATAATAGCTCTGATCCTGTCCATAAAGATGATGACACACTTTTCTGAGTAGATCAAAATATAATATATATTAACTTCATTTATTTATTACTTTGTAATTTTTTTATATTATTACTAGCGGCCGCCCGGGTCTTCGTCCACGTTAACTGTAATAAATAATATATTTTATTGCTGCTCCACTCTTATTAGTCATAGTGTGATTTTATATAGCCTATAGCCTTCCTCGATTTATAGACTATTCAACACAAAAATATTTATAAAATTTAATATATAAATTTAATTTATTAAAATATTATTTTTATTTTGAACCAGTAGTTCCTGAGATGAGCGCGTACAAATGTATAAATTCTTCAGCTTTATATTATTAGTAGAGATTTATTACTATTTATTAACCTAAGTTGGGCTCTTTAAAATCTAAAATGCTTTCAATCTATGCAAGATTTTGAAAAAGTCATATTTAATTCTTCATATGAGAAACATGTCTATATTTGAGTTTCTAATTCTGAACTCTTAGTGTGCCACTACTTTAGGTAGTGTCAACGAGGTCATCTGCCACAGCCAGCCATCCATCCAGAATCCTAATCCTAGTTTGTTTAACATACAATACTGTCAGACAAAGTGTATATTTGTCTAACTTAGCTTGTTCAGGTCACAATATTTAACAGTATGTTTCGCAAAACTGCAGGAAGCGAAAAGTAACGCCCGTTATATTTACATGTATATTTATAAAACACACATGTCGCATGTCGGTTATTTTCTTGAGCGATTTGCATACGAAATTGCGGGCATCCGGTCCTTAAATATTAGAATTTTTAATATTTTAATGCGTCAAATTACATTATTATTTTTATTTTTTTAACTTAAGTAAAGCAGATGTACCCACTATATATTACAATTTCGAAGAAAATAATATATGTTTATCAATTTGTTGAGATTAATAATAAAAACGCTCATTTACGAAGCATTTTGGCCAAAGCTAAAGACTTTGATTCATAATTTGTTACTCTCGATTTGATTACATATATATATATATATATATATATATATATATATATATATATATATATATATATATATATATATATATATATATATATATATATATATATATATATATATATATATATATATATATATATAATATGTTTATTGTATACACATGTTGGAAGACCTTCTCAACAAAGAATTTGTATAATAATTTAAAGTTAAATTCTATAAAGGAATATCACATGTTTAGTTTAGTCCGATTAAATTAAATCGATATCTTGATAATAAATGTTTTAAAGTAGGTACTAAAGGCCGTAATGTTTCGAATTCGAATAGGTCACGTAATTATTCTCATCGCTATCAGCGGCCCTCAGCTTTAAAAGCCTATTCTTGTCACAGATAAAGCGAAGATATCTCGTGACCTCGGTATATCGTTCACTTTGAGGATAAGAAACAATGAATTTTAATTCTGTACGCAACCTGACCGCCGGGGTCATAAATAAATCCCTTATCGAGTGGGTAATTGGTTATATAGACGATCGCTCCCTACAGCTTAGATAGTGATATCCATCATATGGTAGTAAATGAAATTATGAAGCCTTAACTTAAATTTGTCTTTAAGTTTCAACTAATTAATAAACACCTAGCGTACTAGTAATTTCTATGTTACATTAAACATGTTATCGTGTGTGAACAAATATATTAATGCAACTTCAGTAGTTTTATATGACTGTGATAAGATAAGAACATGAAAAAACATAATAACTTTTATGGTTCAGAACACCCAACTAGAATTTTGGGGTTTTTGTTTATTTAATGGCTAATATAGTATGATTAATATTATGAAGCATGTATTGACAAAAACCGTGGAGATGATTTCTCCTATAGGTAAATCATTGCTTGTCTATTTGGCATTGAGTGTATGTGTATTTAATGGGGATAATTTTTTTGTACTTTTAAGTAAATTATTAATTGAGTTTTATTATGTTTTTATTTATATTGTAGGTAAATAAAAAGAAAAATACCAAATAATATTTTTTCTGTAATAAAGAAGTTATTATAAGCGTTGGCAGCATTTAAATATGAGGGTAACAGGCCTGAGATTTGAAGAATAATTAGGTTGTAAAAAAAAAAACTGCTACTAAGGATTTAGACAATAAGTTATAATAGTGAAAACTAAATATAATATTTAATTTACATACTCACTTACAATTATTGCTACACCAGAAGTTTCGTGGTTTAATATTTATTGGTTCCATATATTTCGTTATATACAAAATATATAAGCCCCCGCTAACAATGTTAAAGGCTGCCAGATCTCTTGAGTGACAGCGGGACCTAAATCCATCATTAAGTCTATCAAAATCGAATAAAGTACAATTTTCCCCCATTACCGCCCTTCATATCTTCCGTCATTTTACGTATCGTTTCCGAAGCAAAGAGGGTAAGAGAAAGACGAAAATAATAAATCCGTATCGAATATGCACGATTGGAGAGAACCAGTGGACGAAATGCGATACACGCTGGTGAATTACATCTGTCAGGGTACTGAGGTGATCCATCACCAATTAAATGTTAGCCTGTTGAAGATATATCATCCAATGCGAATACATCATTATTGATTACTGGTACCGCAAATTTGAACATTTTATGTCAATATAGTCTGTAAGCTACATGAAACGCTTAATTAATATGTATTTATTTTTTAGCTTCACTCTGTATTTACACTAAAATGTACCTAGCATTAAGATTGTCAACTTTTATATGTACGTGGTATTTTCCATTAACCTGCATATAAATGGTACGAAACCCTCGGTAAGCTAATACTGCTCACACATAATTTCGCATTCGACGAAAGACATTTAAACAGGAAATTTATTTATTATTAAGATTTCAAATATAACATATTGTGAAATTAATAGTATGAAAAGGGTTGTAATTAAAGCACTGCTTTTGAGCTTAATTATTCAATCCGTCAGATAATTAATTAAACAAAAGAAGCCCCGCAGGCCTAGGTATTATAGGGCGCTATTGTTGTTGCTTTCGCGAGGAAAAATCCACAATGTTTCCGGCTTCTTCTTAAAAGCTTTGTATATACTTTCATTTTCTATACATTTTCTATATCATGCAGTTCCATTATAAAGAATTTGTATTGATTTAACAAATAGTTTGTTAAACTGGCATTTCGAATCGATTTCAGAGATTTCTGATATCTTTTTGATTGGAAACTCGGGACAGATTTGTAGTTTCTTTGTGGGGTCGGCGGTTCCCATGGCTTTAGGGTGTTACGCTATTCCAGTATGTCGTCCCATAATTTACGAGCGTGCAATACACAGACGCGCTTTTAGGGAGATGGCACCTCCATTTGGGCAACGATTCTTTAAATTTATGCCCCAGTAAAAATGATAAGTGACGCATAAATAGGTTACTTAAGATATTACCTTTTCACAATTTTATGTTTGTAATTAATTGTTAGTACAAAACAACTGCTTTATTGGTTGCTGTTGTAGTTCACTTTAATGTGTGTTTTATTACTTTATTTCGTCGAACTTAGTATAATGAAATGTAATTTAGTGCGTGCTGTATTTCTACATATATGAAAGTAATAAAAATAGTAACTTGTCCACGCTTAACATTGTTAACCGGCTTGGTTTAAAAATAAATCTTGTAATTGTATTGCACAACGCCAGAAAGAAGGATTTAATCGGGACAAGTAACCTATTATAGTATTAAAACAACGGAAATTATAGCTACACTTAAGTTTAGTTAAGTTCTTTATTATGGTATTACGAACGTGCCAGCTGAGCACAAATCCACCGCCAATTACTGCCTGCCAATTAATTATTCTTAACTATTACTTTTTGTTGATTTTTTTTCTATGTATATATTAAATAGATGTGGAAAATTTACAATATTCGTGAACTCGATTCATATTGGTCAATTAAGTAGATGAAACATTGAACTTCTAAACACAATTTATAAGTCAGGCGAGTCCTTACTAAAATTGTTGCCAGATTTAGCTCCGAAGGGTTGTAAATACAATTTGTTGTTACCATTGAAACAATGCCGACCGATGTTATGGTAATCTTAGAGGCGGCAGATCATTTCTTTCGGCTTTATTCCGTAAGCGGTTCCTTTTTTATATTCATAGATGTAAACGATATTTTGTAGGATTTGGACTCTATTATACTATTGTGTTATACATGTTGTTCTTCACTTTTGCAAGAGCCATAATGTACTTCAAATATTTGTTTTACTACTACAACATACTTTGTTATCTATGTATACACTTTTTGTGCTCATATTAATAACTTTACTTTTATTTTATTTAGACACCTCGTCAGCTTATAATTTAGCATCCCAATTGTTCCCACTACAGTGAAAAACATAATTGCTTAAATAAGCAAATACGTAAAAAAATATATGAATAAATATATAAAAATACATAACGCATCGACCGATATCAATAAATCTGAGCTAATGTACTAATGTTATTGCAAAACTTGATATCTTTTATGGCACAACGCAATGTCATGGAAAAGGCAATGAGGTGTGAGCGCTGCACAGCTGCTGCCTTTGTACTTGTAATAATGTTGGTGCAGTTCATATATGTTATTGTTTGCTCTTATTTTCATCACCAAAAAACTTAATCCGATTGAACAATTATATTGAGTATATTTAGTTACAATGCATTAATGCTGTGCGTTTTTTTATTGTATTAAAAATCAATGATTTAAGTAATATAATGAAATAATAATATTAAGTTTTGTTCTATTATAATATTATAATATTATATTTTATTGTATAATATGTATAATATATAATACAGTTCCTATAAGTGTTGTATTCAATAAAAGAGCAGTTCATTCCTTAATTTCTTTCTACCTACATGACATTGATGATATGGGGTCTGTAGATAATAAATCTATGTATAATAGTTTTCATAGCTGGTATATCTGTTGGTTCTAGATTCTGTGGTCGCATCCCTCCGGGAATAGAACAGTAAGTTGAGTATATAAATTAGCTGTCAGGGCGCTAATCGCTCCGACATCCCGCGATGAAACTTTAGAGTCCATCAGTGGCTGTCTAAAAGCGAATGTATGCTCCTAAAATAAACGCACAATAACGGGATCCATTTATTTTGTTATCCTATTAGCAAGTTATTTTGATAAACATTGTCCCGTATTTTGGTATTATAGTATAATATAGTATATCTGCTGCTAATCTCTAAATCGATTAAGAACAATGTTGTCTATATATAATAGACAACATATACACATTCATTTAAAATGTATATACTTAAAATTACTTGCAAAACTTCATATAACATAAGAAGTACATTTGAGTGGAAAAATGTAAGTTGTTCACTGAGATCAGGCAATAATTAATCTTTAAGCTAGCAGAGATTATCCAGCGTATCGGAAATTTCCCAACTTTTTTTTTCATTAATTTTGAATAGCGCGAACGTTGCGAATTAGGGCGTCCGCTCCATTTTCACACGCTTCGCAGAAAAATGGCTGCGGGACGTATTACAATAGAGCACAATTACGTCGGCAGTCGTAATGAGTGCCCCAATGAGATAGCAATAAAATTTCGCCTCAGAATACGGCGATAATTAGAATTAACTGTTTCATTCTCGCCCACACCGCGTCGGATGGCCGTTTCAATTTTGTTCCATTGAGAAGAGATTGTCCAAAATCTACTGGATGCTGTTCTGATTGCCCTTGTATATTTATTTATATAAAAAGTTACATGGGGAGTATTGTCGTCATTGAATTGTATGATATATTGATTCATAGAGTGCGTTATTTTGAATTTTGAAAATATGATATATTGATTAAGTGAACAAAGCGTAAGTATTTATTTTCAAAAATAAATAGTATACAAAATCGTACAAGCAGGTTTTAAAATATAGAAATATATAAAAAATAAAAATTCTACTGTACAAACTACTAATTTGTTATTTCTAAGGGCATCGTAGTACGGTACCATTTCTGATTATAATCGCGGTGGTGGTGGGTTCTAGTCTCACTCGGAGGGGGAGAATTATTTTAGTTTCTGCCGGTTTACTAAGCAAAGTAAGCCACTGAAAAAAAAGAAAGAATTTAAAAAAAAAATATTCAACACAGCTTATTTAAAAACACGCTTCGATATTAATAAAAATATGAGGAATACTAACCGGTTACTCCTAGACATATATGCATGTATGCATGCCACAACATGCAGTTTTATTTAAAAATTGCAACGAAAATTGTTACAGACTGGTCTATAAAGTAACATGCTATATAAAAAGAATTACACACGAAGCCTGAAAACGTTGTAAAAACGTTGAGTGGCACGTTTATGAGTAGTGTTTTGTTTCTGCAAACAGCTGCCACGTAAAATGAAGGAGGCCCTTGTTTCTTTCTTACGTGCTCCAAGTTTTTGTTAAATCAATTAAAACGATACAGTTCCTTGCAAGGGTTTGTTTAAATTCACAGATTGCCACTCGAACGGTTATTTAGTGGTTACCAATTCAGAGGATTTTGTGGGAATTAAGAATGGGTACTGTGTTACCATTGTTCGTGGTTTAGGAAACAATAGCTTATTGTGAAGCTTAGAACTCAGCGACTTAACTATATATTGCTATTTAAGTGAAGTGGACATTAATCTTGAACGATTTTCGGATAATTATATCATAATTATTGTATTTAGTAAATTGAATACTGATAATATTTATATTTAAGTTGAATTAAGTATGAAGCTTAATTAAAGTATTGGACAATAGCTTTAACTTATTATACTAAAATTATAAAAATAAGGATTATAAAAAATATATCGAAAAATTATTTTTCATTAATAATTACGGGTATTAGTTCAAATTTAATATATATATATATATATAGATATATATATATATATATATATATATATATATATATATATATATATATATATATATATATATATATATATATATATATATATATATATATATATATATATATATATATATATATATATATATATATTTATATATATATATATATATATATATATATATATATATATATATATATATATATATATATATATATATATATATATATATATATATATATATATATATATATATTTGCATACAAATTGCTAATAGTTGTATCAAATTCACAAGCAGTATTACTTTTATCGAAAACTCTGGTGATGTACTGCCATCAATCAATGCTTTGAAATTCAATCTGTACCTTTCGACCCTCCAATTAAGCATAATTTAAGATAAGCCTTTAATTTTTCGTTATGGGTGGGCCTCAAGTGTAAGCCGGTCATTAGCCACTTTTTTAGTACAATTTTTATACCTTTTGTCTTAAAGTATCTCATATTTCTTGATGATAATCCATAATACATGAGATATGTTGCCTTCATAGCAATTATTGGTAATAAATCTAAAGTTAGAATAACAACTAGGCTCAAAATATACTCATGTATTACATAATATACTAGCAGCGGATGTGTAAATCCTTTTTATGATCATATAAAAAATAAGGGCCAAGATTAAATAACAATTTCAGCTTATCAGCTGAATGCCACTTCAGCGAGCTCATACGCGCTGCTCGGGGCAGCCGACATTATCACGGAAAATAAATGACCAATTAAATAATCTAATTCATTTCGGGCCCCGGTCCTCATGCTGCGTTATAAATCAACGTATCGTCGAGTGGCGATAAACATTTTGTGACTTCCAGCCCAGGTGATAAAAAATGACTATTTTTTTCGACATTGCACCCGAAAGGCTCTAAAAGGGTGACATTTTTTAGCTCTAACAGCTCCTTAATTGTTGGATGGCCACCCTTTATGCTTAAAATCATCCCTTTCAACAAAAAAGGGCCTAATAAATGACCATAACGATTTAAGGCGCATCCAAGCAAAAAATAAGCGGTAGTCGTAATAGCGTTAATAGAAACAAAAGAAGAAAAAAAATGAATTCTTATTGACATTAAACTCACCGCGTCGATGAGACGTCTCCAAAGTAAATATTTTATTAATGGCGCACGCCTATAACCATAAGCACCTGCTAATGGGTTAAGCAAATAAAAAGTACATTTGTATATATTAAAGTGCTACAATGCGTATGGCTGTGGATAAGAGGGTCAATGTTTTGATAGCGCTAGGTGGGACTGTAGAAACATGTGGTCAAACATTGTGCAATCGAATGCGGTTGTTTAGTTGCGGTTATAAGCACGCACGAGCGTAACAAACGAAGCGCTTTCGCCATGCTCCTGAACACTAAAAGCTGAGTCATAAGAGCTAACGCTTATAAAATAGATCCTAAATAGAACAAAGCTCACCGTGTAAAGTTCATTATTCTCCGCTAATGGCGTCGTAAACACGCGAATGTGTAAACGTTCACGTCGCATGAGGAAATTTGATTTTTACGGAAACGGAATTATTTTAATTACTTAGTAAACAATGGCGACAAATCGTTAGTGCTGTAATTAAACTAAATTACAAAGATCGTGTATTGTTCTTTTTATTATATTATTATTTGTAATATTTTAAATAAAATGGCATTTATATGCAAATATGTATTCAAATGTTAACACGTGTTTTATACTCTTAGGCTAAGCCGTAGAATGCAAATAAAAATAAATTAACGATGATTCAGCTGCCAAGCCAAGAAATTCCTCATGACATCAAAGGCGCGGAGCAAATGAATATTCGCGGAAATGCAGTTTTTCATGTGGAATTAGCGACAAATAATAATTAATACACGTACGAGTTACATTTTCTTTCAAGTTTCACATCCTGTAACCATTCAATTTGGAGACATAATATTATGTTCTCTTTATTTTGACATTTGTAAATTAGCATGCAAACTTCAAAGCTTTTAAATTAAGTATATTATTTCTCTAATTTTTTTTCTGCTGCATGTTGTATTTTGCATATATGCTCTTTGTTTTCTGACTGAATTCGTAATATTTCGTGAAAAGTTGCGAAACTGAACGCCAACACATTTTACAGTCAGACTGTCCCACTGCCCCAAAATGGTTTCAATAAACAATTTACTATAAACGGTATTAAGTTAATATTATACAATAGATTTTTTGTTTGACAATGGATATAATACTGTTTCTTAATAAATAATATATATATTTAATAAATAATAGTTCAAGAATAATATTATTAAAAATCAAATATCGAAAATTCGTATTTTAATATAAAAATTTACTAAGAGAACGATAACTCTTTTATGTTATAACTAAAGACGGCCTGAGCTTTTCATAAAATTATTTACCGGCATGCAAAGATATTCCCTGTGAACACTGAAAAATATGAAATAAGAAAAAATTGTTAGTGTGAAAATTGTGGTTTGTCAGGTCAGTAGTTTAGTTCCAAACGTGCATTGTATGTGAATGACCTGATTTATCTCATTTAAAAATTATATTTTAAATAAGGTATTTAATCATTACTTAATAACCTTTTTAAGAAAATATGCCCTAAATTATGGGCTCAAAATTCTCCCGGAAGACAAGTAGAATGACTAATACTCAAATTTGCCACCCAACAAAAATTTATTGAAAAATGAGAAAAAGAGAGGCGACAAGTTAGTTTATTCGTACCGTCTTCTTCACATGGCAAATGCATTGCATGTTTAAAAACTTTATGGATATTTAAGTGTGTTAAATAAAATATTAAATTCATTTTTATTATGGACTAATGAGGTATACCTACCTACATATATTGTTTGTACTTTCACCAAGCCTATATATAGCCTAGCATATATTGTTTGTACTATCATCTGCAGTTATATCTATTACCTACTGTAAAATGTGCAAATAGTAAAAGTTTACGCTTAGCATTTCTCGTTACAGTTTTATTTTCGAACTCATATGTTCGGCTATCATAAAATATTTTGTTTAATAGAACACTAGATGAGATTAAATTTAATGTGTTAAATATTGAGATGACGAGGCCATAGTGGCGTAGTGACATAACGTCTTATTTTAAATATAGCTGTTGTGAGTTCAATTCCCATTTGGAATAACAAATTATATTAGTTTCCACTGAAAACACAAAGAACTAAAGTCAAACACTCATCACGTAATGTCTAGAATTCGGACGGAAAGCAAGAAATGGAATTTCTTGACACTAGGATGTCTAAATAAGGTAAAAAAATATTCAAGCTATTGTGATAGCATGAGCTTATGAGTATTTTTATTTGTGAACACAATAAAACAACCATGTCCATAAACGCTTCATATAAAACAAGTAATGCTTCAAGCTTGCGACTAATTGTTTATTCACGTACATCATGTGTGGGAGGCATTAGATCAAATTCCTTAAAGTTCACAAAGATTATCCAAGTAGGTTATCAATTATTTATTATTAATGACATAAGTTTATCGTTTTGACATAACTGTACATTGTCTGCCAAAATTAGTTAGTTTGTCTAGCGATAATTGTTCATAAAAATTGGCTTGTATACCTTCTAAGCGTTCGTCGGCGATTTAGTCACATGCTTTTTAGTTAATGTTGGTTAAATAATTTTTTTATTAATATTTTACTTATTGTATGAACAACACTTGAAAATATGGTAATATATATATATATATATATATATTATATATATATATATATATATATATATATATATATATATATATATATATATATATATATATATATATATATATAATATATATATATATATATATATATATATATATATATATATCTATATATATTTGTTTATTAGCAAAACGGAAATGTTCTCAACGGGCATAATAATATTACAAAAAAATTAGTTACTTTGTCTAGCCATAATTGTTCATAAAAATTAGCTTGTATACCTTCTAAGCGTTCGTCGGCGATTTAGTCACATGCTTTTTAGTTAATGTTGGTTACTTAATTTTTTTTATGAATATTTTACTTATTGTATGAATAACACTTGAAAATATGGTAATATATATATATATATATATATATATATATATATATATATATATATATATATATATATATATATATATATATATATATATATATATATATATATATATATATATATATATATATATATATATATATATATATATATATATATATATATCTATATATATTTGTTTATTAGCAAAACGGAAATGTTCTCAACGGGCATAATAATATTACAAAAAAATGAATGTAACAAGATTCATATGTCGACAGTTGCCACAAATTTCTTCGAAATTCTTTTTAAATTTTATCAATGTCGTAGAACCGAGATTCGACAAACTTAACATCGCTGTATCGTAAACTAAACTTTTCCTCGATTCTGCGTTGTGACATTTCTATTTCAAACTTCAAAGTTGCTGTCACTTTTATTTGTTATTTCATTTCTATGTAGAAACAATATTTTTATGGTTTCATTTTTGTAAATTGCTTTTGACCTATTAGTTATTTATATATAAATAATTAAAATCATTATTATCTTAATAATAATTTTGTTTATAAATCAATTCTTCTTAGTTGAAGTAAATTAAATGTGCACTAAGTTAGGCGTAGTTTTGTAATCTTATTCTGTTACCTACCTACATGTCTGTTATGCGCATTGCTGAAAAACTTTAGTGGGAATATAAAGTAACTGCTTTATTTATTAACATGAGCCGAATTCTAATTTAGTTGGTTTCGATTTGATCTTCAACGAAATTATAAAGTATTGTATAAAATTTAGAACTGCTATTTATCACTTGACAATGCTACATGATCACACAGCGTAAAACAACACTTACTCGTACTTAAATTCAAGAATTATTTTTAAATAAGTATTGTATTTCAAATCCCTAATCATTCACCAGCTCACCCCCGACAATAATTTCGTAGATGCTTTGTGATGCCGCTTCCGGCCTATACAATAGATGCATGCAAACTTCGTGAAATGGGTAAAAATAATCCTCCGCCAGAGCCTAATACATCACGCGAACTGTCAGTAGAGACCGCACGAACAAAAATATACTATTGTGAGACGAGTAATGCTTTGTCGGGGACTTTGATAAAAACTTGTGCAATTTTTGGTCCTACACGCATCGACGCGCACCAAAAAAAAAAAGACCAGCGACAAACGAATTTAATCCTCTATCCAAACACCATGTTTCGAGCTAACATCCACACCCATTTCAATTGACTATCAACAAGATCGTTAATTCTTAAATCAACGCTATGATACTAATGAAAAAATAACTCCTCACAATTAATTGTTTTTGTCGTGTTAAATTAGATCTCTCAGCTCCATCTCTACCACATAGCCCACAATTAATCAATTCAGAAGTAGAACATTCATAATATTTCACAAGGTTTCTCAATAACTCCGTGTGGGTCTAATATACGTCGACACTCGCTTGACTCCATAAATATAGCAGTCGTCGTCAAAACAAACTCTGAAAAACATGTTTAATTTATTTTTACAATAGCATTCACGTTTATAAAACCACCGCGTGTGATCTCTACGGGCGCAGGTTTCGTGAGATTTCTCTATTTACTTTTAAGGCTACTGTTCAAACATTTACATAATATCGCCATAATTCATTCACTGGTATGTTTGCCTTATGAAAAATTTTGGAGTGAGAGTAAATATGGCACATCTAGATTGTTACGTTTCGTTTAAATAAATATAATTCAGTGTAACGCACATTAACCGTCTATGAACTCAAGTCTCTGCTATCAAGAATGTTAATAAGTTTTGTTGACGCAGCCAGTCGTATGTGAAAAATAAACATGATGAAGCCCAGCTTAGATGTGCTAAAGTTATCTCTAAACGCGCTTCAAATGTAAAATGTCAACAGCCGCATTATTCTCTCGAGAGCCATCAAGTAACTAACGATGTTGCTGTAGTCAAGAAATGTCAATATTTGTATTAAAAATAAATGACAGGTAGGTGATTCTTGGACAAACCTATACGTAATGACGAATGTTGAATAGTATTAGTAAAAATGTTTTGTTCTTACCATTTAAGTACTTAGATACTAGTAATATTTGGATATTGCTGGAAATAGAGTTTAATTTTTGTAAATTTGAAATCTAAATAGGCTGAGTTAAACGAGTATATACTTAACCGCCGACTAAACTTCGGACTCGATCACAACGATTGCTTATACATTTTTTACGTCGTTTTTACAATCTGTACATTTTGTTCATATGATTAAGTACTCCATCTATCGTCTCCGCCATTTCGGCGCGCCGGACCACTAAATAGCTCTTTGTTTATTGGATTGAGCGATACAATTTTTTGTTAACAGCCGTCCCGTCAACATTCAAGTGGCAATAAATTATAAACTTAACCTTGGCCACGTTTGTTTTGGTTAACCGTTTCAGAGTGCATATGTGCCTCGTGAGAACCTAGTAGCAAGCGCACTGTACTATAAATTTACTAATAGCTGTTTATTTTTATATTTTATTGTAGAACAGACTTAAAAAACGTTAAAAAAATAATTACATTTTTATTTTTTTATTAATTAATTCAATTTTTTAAATGATCTTCTGTATTTAACCATACTAGATATTTTTAATGAAAATAGTGTAATTTTAAACAGAACATTCATATACGAAGCTCAATGATTAGTAATTGTCGTCTATGTAACATTTTATACTCAATCTAATTTTTGATTCGATTTCCGATCGGAATGAGTCTAATGAAGTTTGATTTGAACACATTATCCGATGAATTAACTGGTTCGGCGTATTACTGTTGATTAAAATGGAAACAGTAATGAGCGTAAATCTAGTATATTATTAGTAGCGATATACTAAATGTATTTGGTTTCCTGTAACAAATTAAGTTTTTTTAAGCAATATACTTTTACAAATATGCAGATTTAATGGTAAATAAATAAAGAACGCTCACACGGCCTTGCCCTATTAGATAGCGTAGTATTAAGAAGTCCAGATCTTCACCCCGGGGACTCTCATCGTCCTTTTTGTCGGTACATAGAGAGAAGTTAAAGGAATATTACTTGGTTCTCCAGTTTACGTCTAAGGTGTATGGTAGAACCTTATTGTTAGGATATTTATATTAATAATTGAAGTAACTCCGAAAGCAGGTACAATGTGGTCAGAATGATTAAGGTAATTTTAACAAATTTAATTTAATTTTAATTTTAGCTTTTTAAATTTTAGCAAAGATTATAGAACTTATGTTAATTTTCTTTTTCTTTTTCGTTCGGAACAGTAGACATTTGAAAGCCACGCGTTTAACACTACAGTCGACATAAAACTGGAATATACTCTCATGCCTTATCATAGGTATGTTGGGGCGAATTTATTGGCTGTCACGTAATCTCTTTATATTTATACCATATATCCCAACGGCCTTATCGCAGGCTACTGCAGCATCTTATTACAGTGAGATATTTTTATCACAAACCTATAAAAAGCGGCGAACAAAAATATTTACATGTTGTAAAAACATATCATGCTGTTTATGTCGCTTATAAATTTTTGATTAAAGCATGTATTATTTTCATCAGAACCTATACTGTTTATTTGGTTTTAATGTATAGGGTAATCGTATATTAATTTATTAAAGCTTTTATTTTTTTGTTAAACAGTTCAAAACTTTAAAAAAGATTGCTACAGCTTAAGATCAGAAACAATATTTATTACTGAAAGTAAAAGTAAGTGAAGATTTACCTTGATGTATAAAAAATATTAAAATTTTAGTACAGCCGATCTTGTAGCTGTAGACCAAGAATGAAAGAATTACATACCTATAGGTATATATATATATATATAATAATACATATAGTCTATACTAGTCGTGTAATGCCCCAGCGAATGACGGAAGCTTATATCAAAGGTAGTTGAGCGGAGTAATTTAAACCTGTCAAAAGTTAAATCAGGGTCATGCATGCGTGGAACAATATATAATAATAGGCCGACAATATTACAATTGATAAAATCGGCGTTATTATTATTATTTTATAGTAGGGACCTACAATATGTATATATGTTTGCTTTAATATTAAACATATTGAATATGAGATTTAAAATTGTAATTAATAGCTTACAATTCAAATCTGAAGTTAATTTTTAATAATATCGACCAGACAAAGTATACCAAGAAACAAGTGACGTCATATGTTGCAACCATAATTACGATTTTATGTATCATATGTGTTCAAACTACCTACTAATACTAAGCTTACTCTAATTTTAATGTGTATTATGCTTTATTTTTTTACATCAAAAATTGTAAAATATGGTTTTCTTTTTTGTTTGCTGGCCCCTATTCGAGATTCCAATACAGCAATGAAAACTAATTTGCTGTAGCAACTATCTGAGCATATCGATTGTATTTGAAAGGGTAAGGAAGTGTCAATTATCATCGACACTACTGTCAATTTTAAGTACACATACCTATTGTGTGGTAATAAAGCTATTTTTATAAATTTAATAATAATGTAACAACAGCATCTTCAAATTAATTATTAGGGTGATACATTAAATTATGTCCCCACTAAATATTCCATTAGGCTTATAGCATGATATAAATCATGACATAGCTAGATTTATGTTGAACTGCTGCTGATGTATAACTTGATTCGGATAGATTTGATCTGTATTTTGAACTGTATTTATAGATGAACTGTATTTATAGATAAACTATATTTATAGGAAATATACACGACTATTAATAATTATATAAAAATTAATAACATTTAAAAGTTTATTTCTTTGCCAGTACATTTTTATATATTAACTATTATATCATATCTACTTACTTGCTAACTGTACTTGATTTCTGTTTTGTCTGCGATTTACAAAACTTATTTTAATATTTTATAAGCTAAGTTTTATATTTATTAAGGCGTCATATAAATAATGCTATATTTATATGACGCTTTAATAAATATAAAACTCAGCTTATAATATTTTTTCATGACACAAGTTTTAAAATATTTAATAACTGTGTATAAATCCCAAAAGACTGTGTGACCTACTTAAAGAGATTTGATTTTGGCACCTAATATATTAAGTATACATTTATCGTCGTCTAAAATAAAATATTTAGTATATGAGAAATATATCTGAAAATAGTTACCATGACGAGTTTAAGAGTTACGAATCACAAAGTGACAGATGTTTACAGTCTACGTAATACTCTAAACAATAATATATAGTTGTTAACATGACTGGGTTATGGAAGTGGCCAAAAAATTTAATATATATCAACTAAACTTTCTTAATATATCAACTAAACTTTCAACATTTTTTATCTGATAATAAAATATACCTTAAAAGGTCCCTCATTATCTCTTGATATTTTACTTAATTTCATTTGTGAGTATGAAACTGTGATGATACTATAGCTGCATTTGAGATATAGGGCATATTTTAAATACAGTATACCAAATTAGATTAAGATTATAGCTACAGAAAAAAAGATTGTAATAGCAACGCTACTCATACATTTACTTATTAATATTTATAATATAATATGTACTTACTTATTAATTTAATAATTTTAAAAATATATTTCTTACTTTCTTGTTCCAGATGGTTGTTAAGAGCTAATCATGATCAATTTCCTCGCGGGACATCTGGAGTTGGATATGTGGCAGTGAGCTGCCATCATGGATATACTGACCGTGGTGACTTCTCTCCTGGGACTCTTCTGTCTCGGTTAGTGCCTTTCCTGTTATCCTTAAAAAGTTCTTACTTGATATAAAAGAGCAAAATTTTTGCGGTATTATTGCGTGATCGTCATATTAACGTGGTTGAATAGTTCTACTTTTTTCTCTTTTAAAATAAGGTTTTCGGCCTCCTATTACGTAGGTTTTGAGGTAATAGTAGCTACTAGAATGGAAATATTGTGAGTAAATTTTAATATTGTGATATATGCGACGCATGTACATTTGTACGTATGTCTCGCTGCATATTTATCTCGATATTATTTAAAATTGTATAACAAGTATATATGTATAGTAACAAATAACATGTTTATTATTGATGTTAGTATTTAAGTAAAGAATATCCTCTCTTTTAAAGTCAGGTAAAAATAAAAAGCTCTCTCAACATATGTGTATTCGTTCGTCTTTATCAAAAACACATTCCATGTGTTGGGTGAAGAAATAAAGAATTCACCGTGAAGTCAAAGTTCAACCAGCGCTAATAGCAGCCCTCCCATGGGGTCGCATTCCCCTACTTCGATATTTAGTGCCATATCGTACAATCTTACATTTGTGGAACCACTTAGTTAAGGAAATGTATATCTATTTCAAGATATTTTTTGAAAGCATATACTTAGATTGAAAGGTATAATAATAAATTAATGAATTAATTAATAGCTTTACGCTGTATCCCGCACATAGCAGGGTAGGCAGAGGAAACTGTAGGAACCTAGTGTTAAAGCACTCCGTTCCCTGCTATTCCACTCCCTATTAACAAATATGAACGTTATATTCCCAAATTAGGAATCAAATTGAATTCAAACTCCACTCGAGGAATATATATTTGTATTATCTCAGTTAAAATATCCATTAATTTCAGTTTTTAAATTTTAATGATACATACAAGTGAGGTAAACAAATAAATTTATAAGCAGCATTTTTACTATTTTTAAACTATTATGGCTCACTAAGGTAAGAACTTCGATACAGCTAGTTGAGAAAGTGTGAACAGTCTGTTTTAAATCGTGTCTTACAATAAAAAAACGTTGAAAAATGACTCTCTTGGGGATAATTTAATTCAGGGTACACCGTAACTTATATGTAAAAGTCATTATTGTACCAAAACACACATGTAGAGATTGAGAGAAGCATATGTCTATTGCACGCATTTTGTAAATGGTATGCTATAAATATGAACTCACAAATTATCCATTCACCCAGTTAGTTGTGTCACCGTGAATAAATTATTTTATACCACGGTTCACGAATCGGTGAGTAAAAAAACGTTCGCCCCAGGCGTTTATTAAAGCGTAAAGAAGTTAAGCTAATGTTAAACGACGCCTATCTTTTGTATCTAATGCGTGATGGATGTCGCGTGAAATATGTGGAAAAAATTAAATAAAAATCAGAATCAATTGCTAGGGTACTCTCACAATGGACTTGCAGTGAAGTCATTGTATACAATGAGATATAAGAAAAATGAATCGTATCTCAGATCAAAGCTCGGACAAAAGCAACTTTTATGAATATTGACATATTTTAACCCCTATTATAATAAACTATCCTGTATCGATAGGCCATTTCATATGCGATCGTTTGAAATTAAGAGGCGGAAGTTGATATTAAAAGGGTACGTCTCGTTGGCAGTAAATTAGACGTCTGTTTCTAAGGCCCTTAAATCACTTCGACCTTACCACGCAGATGTCGTTGCTAATAAGCAACGGCCGAATTCTATATGTTTTTTGCACCGTTTAAGCACTCAGCCGATCAGATAATTTTCGAGTCGCAAAGTATTCTCATTTATCTACCCATGTTAATGGAGACACTACAGAAGCAGGATGTCTCCTTTATGTTGTGTTTTATTCTATTTTTTTCTCATCAAATATTTAAGCAAAAAACTAACTACCTGTATATGTATTTAGCGTAAACATATGCTAAATATTTTTCATATTTAATTAATATTGAGAAAAAAATACATTAAAATGCTAAAATGATTAATCGCCATTAGTATTATTATTTTTAGAAGCTGCCACGCGTAAGAACACTGTATAAACAAACTAGGAACAAAAGAAATATCACAACTGTCGCCGACGGGATCAGTTACACCGGTTTCCTTAGAGAGATAAACCCACATAAACTGTAAGATTTGTATCTTACTCTCAATAGAATAAAGCTAAAAATTCTATAAGCTTTTTAAAGGTTAACCAAAATTAGTGAGCTTTATAGTTTGTCATAAGGCTGCTCCCGTTTCACTCAGGTACGCGAGTCCCTGTGAAAGTTGAAACTGTGTAAACAATTTGTTTTTACATTAGAAGCGCGCCTTACAACACAAACATTGTAAATCACGAGATTCATATTAGTCTAATCCATCCATCCGTTAAGGCAAAACGGCTAATTTTCAACACATGTGCGACGAGCTGGGCGTTTTTGTGTCATAAAAGTTAAGTGCTATTTCATTAACCGTGACATTCCTTGAACACTGAAATATTATTACTTTAAAATAAGATATATTATATTTACTTCATATTTGCAATTTCTCTTTATAGTTTTATTATTAATAAAAATAAAAAACCGTAAATCACGTACTCCAATACAATTTTCCGCAGTACCATAACCGTACACATATTCCTAATGATTATTAATTGTCATTGTTGTCATTTATCCACAAATTTTTTAATCAGAAATAATAACATATTATATAATATAAATAAAGTATGAAACTTTAAAAATTTAATATTAAAATGTATTTTCGTAAATCGTAAATATTAAATATTAAACAATACATAATGCAACAAATATCGTTAACAAATATGCAGCTTAATTGAGACTTTCCGTATAATTTTAGTGATAAAATAAAATTTTATCGTACAATTTTTAATATAAAAACGGTGTTAACTGACCAATTATCGACGATAATAATATAATATAGCGTAATAACAGCCCGGAGTAATATTGCAAAGAGGGTTCTAAAGATTGCACACGTGTTCAAAATTCGAAAAATCATGATTGCCTCCTAAGGGAGCCAATCACTGTCATTAGAATTAGATATTCAGTTCAAACGTATATCGAATTACGTAGGGTCGTAGATTTGAATACTTGATACTAGATAATAATCTGAATGAGTTATGTAGCTAGGCAGATTGCATATACAGTATAACTTATTTAATAGAAGAAAACTAAAATTGCTACTACACTACACACATACGTAAATTAAATAGATTTCTGATCACTTGTAGCACAGTGGGTCAGCGGCAGCAGATTGTGGATTTGACTCCCACTCAGGGTGATCATTTGTTTTACAGAGTACAGTTTAGTTGCGCCGCTAGACAAGCAATATCAAAAATACAGTTTGAAAACGGAGAATGGTGTCTTGACATTACGTTTTCTCTGTAGATTTGAAAAATAATAATCATCAGTCAGTTCAAATATTAATTGATGTCAATGTTGTTTATCCTGTAATGTGTAGATATATTAAATAAATGTATATATCATGAAAGAATAAACTCTTTATTTACCTATATTAAACATTTGTAGCGAAACAACTATATATTTTCAGCTAAATTTAGATAACGAATAAAGATGTTACACGGTAACAAGTAGCCTGATAATATCAAACGGCCGAAGACACGTTTGATGTGAAGGCACGTCGACAAGTTTGTGATATGTTGCAAAAGGAACCAACCAGATTGAATTTTCTTTGATACGAGAAAATAAAGGAGTGGCTATTTGAGGGGCTATTAGCCTAAATACGGACAGATGAATTGTATAGCTTAAGTAGTGGTTTTTAAGCTGAATAGCTTGTAATTCTCACGTGAATCTGGATAATTAATATTTATGGATAATCTTATATTTATTAAATTTTTAAAGTTTAGAATTCATTGCAAGAATAGCGTGGCGGTTTAAATGTAAAAGCCATGTTACAATGACCGATTTTTTATTTATTTTTTTTCTCGGCGCGTGTCAACATGTGCAAGTAGTATAAATTAGCTGGGGGACAAGTCGCTCCCTCGCAAACTTTTTTTAACAAAAGTTTTTGAACAATAGCTACATAACTACACGCGTGCGAAATAAAATATCACTCCCTTAGCCGTAAAGTCGATGTCGCCACTATAAAAACATTGATTGGGCACTTCTTTTTTTTCATATTTTAAGGTATTAGATTTTTTTTTATTAGGACATATTTTACTTACAAAAAAGGATTTAATTAAAACCTCATTGTATACAAACTGCCTTAATTGTAGTTTTTGAAGATAATGTATTTATTTTTACTTTCATATTTTTCGGATGTAATGTTATGATATTCATTTTATCTACTTTATCGAGGAAGGATTTTCATTCATCCTATATAATCGATAGTTCAAACGCACAACTAAGCAATAAACTGAATTTTATGTGCGATAAAATAACGTATCGAGATCAACATAAACAATATTTTATGGGCGTGTATTCCGCTAAATTTTATTTATATCGTTTTCGGCTTCTTTTTGACTTGTTACGGTGCGGATATTTACCGCATTTGATCTGTATTGGTTTAATATGTATGATTTTTAAGATATTTATGCTACTAACTCCCTTTTATGGGAATGGAAGGAAAAATTACCACAGTATAAAGAAATGTTAGTTTATCTCAAATATCGGTATGAGACAAAAATTAAACATAACAAAAAGTGATCAAGATTCAATTATAGATTAGCCGTATCGTTGCATCACACGATATGTGTTACGTGAATAAATAAACACCATTATTTTGTACAATGGACATAATCCCTGTTCTGTTAGAATTCCAAAATTGAGTCGCAGATAATGAAAGGCGGTTACTTTAGTCGGATTTGGTATTTTTTTCAGTGATCGTTTTTTTTTCATGTTGTAATAATAACTTAAGGCTTAACAATGGACATACATCAATTCAAGTGTCAAAAACTAACATCTGCGTCGTTCGTTGTAAACACAGCAAAATAGTGAGGGTCCCAGCACAGCATCCTGGGGGACTCCTTTCTGTGTTTATGGCTCATTATTATTGTGCGTTGCTTTAAAGTAGCTGAGAATGACACACTCAACCCATTATTCATATAATATGCTGAAGCCTAGAAAGAGTCATTGTTCTATAAATTTTAAATAATGCCAACCACTCATGGTTAATTTAAGTGAAAGTATAACGTGTATATTGTAAAACAAAATAAATGTTAATTATAAAACACTAACAACCCACCCAGGCTTTTGTATTATGATTTCACTTTGTTTTTATTTCTTAGAATATACATATTATAATATTATTAATTTTAAAAGAATATTGTATTTAATTTTAAAGTTTGAGTTCGGCAAATAGTACTATAATTATTATAAAATAGTAAACATTGTTTTTTTTTCTACTATTATGCTACTTATTTATTAAATTTCAAATTGCAGTTTGAAATTAAAATTGTATCCCTTTATATTAAAGTAGACTGATATAGTGACGTTGTCATGTACTGCATTGAAATCCTGGTCATATACAATTTTATATTCATAATTTTTTTTTCTATAACGAAATATTTTTGTTCGATAGGTTCAGTAAATGGGGGCCTAAGTGATGACTACATGAGTAGCGGTGAAGCGCCGTACATTATCGAACAACCATTAGACGTGACGGTAGCTCGTCACCAACCTGCAACATTAAACTGCAGGGCGGGCGGATCACCATCACCAACCATAAAATGGTACAAAGCCGGAGTCCTTGTAGTTTCAGACACGCATAGAAGTCTTTTACCTGCAGGAGGCCTGTTTTTCCTCAGAGCAACGCATGGAAGAGCACATTCAGATGCTGGAGTATACTGGTGCGAAGCCACCAATCCTTATGGAACAGCTAGAAGTAGAAATGCAACACTACACGTAGCTGGTTAGTTTTTCATTTATATTAAGCTGTTTTTAAATGTTATTAGTTTACTTAATAATTAAATATTTCTTTGTATTTCTTAGTTCTTCGTGAAGAATTTCGCTTAGGTCCTGTAACCACTCAGACAGCTCAAGGGGAAACTGTGATATTAGAATGTTCCCCACCACGAGGTTCTCCAGAACCAACAGTTTATTGGAAGAAGAATGGCCAAGTTTTGCATTTTGATGGGGATTCCAGGTAATTTAATATGAATTTACGTACATATATAGCATGAAAGATCTAACTTAATATAATAGAATATGGCTACTTGCACCGTTATGCTTTTGTCGGGTGAATAATTTATGTGAACACTAAACGACTGTTAGAAACTAACTTTTGGATTGCGGAAATCTAGTAAAGTTGGCAGATATATTAAAATGTGGAGCTCTGGGATATCAAATGAAAGTTACTCGCCAGTTCGACAGAGCGCACTTAACGTAAAATCGAGGGTAGTTGGTAAGAGCACTTGGAGTTAAATGGGATAGTGGAAACGCGATAGTCTTGTAAATCTCTACTGAATTAAGTAGCATAACATCAAATTTCTTGGTCGCGATATAATTTATATGCTAGGTAATTTATTATTGAATAATCAAATTTATTTTAGATGTATTAATATTATTACTATCAATGATAAATTATCGTAATATTTTTGTCCCTGCCTATGCTATCCTCGTTACTTACTGATATGGTAAAATATATGTTCACAAATATAACGCCTATATTTTATCTTAAACTGTGAAATATGTCTAAAAACATAAATATATAATTCAAAATAAGTAATCTAAGGTGTAGGTACGGTAAAATATCAACAACAAATTTTACGCAATTTACACTTAATCGAATATACTCGAAGCTGGGACATGTTTCCTTTTTTATTTAATAACAATCTTCGCTGACTTCAAATTGAATTTTGTTAGAAGTTTTATTGCCAATTCATTTCCATTCGTTGTCTATGAATTTTTTATGAGATATGGCGTTAGGTTACATCTTGAGGGCATAGCGTGTGTATGGCGAAGCACGAAAATAATTAACAGTAGGGAGAGTACATCAAAGTCATAAGGAAGGGGATATTTGAAGAGCTCGACAAGCAATCAAGTAAAAATCTGAATAGTTCTGACTCACCGGACCCTTTATTAAATGTTAATTTCCTATTGAATTATTCCACCCAATATTTGAATGACTTTGTTACTTTGAGCTTTATTCAATGTAATGAATATGAAATTAATAATTTCATTGTATATTAAGAACTGTAACACCGTTTATTATTTGTTTAGAATGCATCTAGTAGACGGGGGTAGTCTCGTAATACAAGACGCGAGGCAAACTGATGCTGGCAGATATCAATGTATTGCAAGGAATGCAGCTGGTACTAGGGAGTCTGCTATTGCTACTCTAAGAATACATAGTAAGTCATTGAGAGTAATTTTTGTAATATTTAGTGCTATAATATATACTATATTGTCATTTTTTATGATAAATAAAAGAAATATAATAATTTAAAATAACTTGTATTGTACAGTTAAACCATATTTAATTGCTGGCCCGGAGGATGTTGTGGCACAGACTGGTGGAAGTGTAACTTTCCAATGCAGAGTGGGAGGTGATCCCCTCCCAGACGTTCTATGGAGGAGAACAGCTGGCGGTGGTAACATGCCACTTGGGCGTGTTAAAGTGTTGGACGATAGGAGTCTCAGACTCGACAATGTTGTTTTAGCTGATGAGGGAGAATATACTTGTGAAGCTGACAATGCCGTTGGAGCAGTTAGCGCAAGCGGATATTTGACCGTTCACGGTAATTAATGTTTCATTACTATAAAATCTCTCAATTTCTTGAATAAAGTATAGGAAATGTATGATATTGTATTTTTAAAATCCTTGTTAATTTGTATTTATTATTCTGAAGTATTTAAGTCTTGTTTTTGAAACATACATATTTAGATATTTAAAATATTATATACCTAATTAGTATAATTTTTATGTACGCACGTATTATTTAGTAATTTTTTTCAGATCCTCCGTCAGTTACGATGAAGCCAAATTCTGTAATTGTTGAGAGTGGTTCAACAGCCACATTTACATGTACCTCTACAGGCAAACCAGAACCCACAATGTATTGGAGTATAGAAGGTAATAGAACTATTATCTTACCTGGAACATCCAGACAAAAATATCATGCTTCAACGGTATCAGATGGGGTAACTATATTAACGATCAATAATACAAATAAGAATATTAGTGGTATGACAATAGTTTGTTCGGCGGTAAACTTTGCTGGCAGTTCGTTTATTAGAGGAAAACTAACCGTGACGTCAGACGATGACCGTCCACCGCCAATCATAACAAGCGGTCCCTCTAACCAAACGTTACCTATTAAATCAATGGCTGTTTTTCCTTGTACGGCAATTGGAGCGCCTGAACCAATTATTGCGTGGTATTTTGAAGGAGAAGCGCTAATACAAAATCATCGAAGAAATATTTCTAGTGAAGGCACCCTCGTTTTGCGAGATTTAGATAAAGTTGATAGCGGCACTTACACGTGTGTCGCTTCATCTCAACATGGAAAATATGTATGGAGTGGAGTGCTACTTGTTGATAGTCCCATTAATCCAAATATTCATTTCTTTAGAGCAGCAGATACTTCTGCTTTGCCGGGTCCACCAACCAAACCACTAGTTTATAATATTACAGACACTAGTGTAACAATAACTTGGAATCAAAATAACAAAATAGGTTCCTCTTCAATTCTTGGATATCAGATAGAAATGTTCTCAAGAGAAACTTTATTGGGAAATAATACTCCTAGAAATTCCCGAGGATGGGTTGTTGTATCTAAGAGAGTCCATCAAACGCATTACATTGTGAAGTCGTTAATCCCTGGTATAACATACATGTTCATTGTCAGAGCTGAAAACTCTCATGGATTGTCTGCACCAAGCCAAATATCAGAAGCTGTTACAGTTGGTGAAGATAATAATATTTTATGGGAGGGAGGCATATATTCTAATAACACTGAATTTAGAAAAAACATTATGACAGATAATATCGTCGAATTGATAGAGGCAACACCTATTGACTCTAAAACGATTAAACTTATGTGGGAAATATTAAATTTCTTCCATTTAGAAGGACTATTTATATACTTTCGACCACTTGACAATAAAACTACTGAATATGAAATGAAAACAATATTGCATTCGAATGACGTTTCTGGATATGAAATCACTTCCCTCAGAAAATATACGAGATATGAGTTTTTCCTTGTGCCATTTTATAAAAAGTTTGAAGGGAAGCCCTCTAATTCTAAAATAGCCCAAACACTCGATGATGGTAAGCTTATAATCATAAATTATATTATTTATTTTTATTTTGAAGTAGTTGCTATAAAGTTATATTTATTCTTAAGTAATATTTATTTTATATTCTTTTTTGTTTTAGTTCCCGATGGTCCTCCAACTAATATCGAAATGTTTATTTATAACACTACTACAGTTCATTTAAAATGGCATCCTCCAGAACCGCATTTACAAAATGGCGCTATTGTAGGATATAATGTTGTTTTGAACTGGCTTGATATACCAGCCAATAAGTCAATGGTTGCCATTAATACAACTGTACATCAAGCTACGAGTTTGATAATGACTAATCTGACATCGGGTGTAAGCTATTCGGTCCAAATAGCCGCTGAAACTATTGTTGGCTTGGGGCCATTTTGTCAAAAAGTGTACTTAAATATCGATTCTCGGTCTGTTGGATTAGACCCATTATCAAGGTAATTAAACAACATAATACGAAAGTTTGTTTTTGATTTATATCAGCTATTAAATTACAATTATATATATATGCATTTATATTATAAAATTAAATTTATTGTTCTAGATATCCCGTAAATGGAGAAGTATCGATTGTTGCTGGAGATTTTGTAATGGAAACTTGGTTCTATTTTTTGATAGGAGCTATTGTTTTATTTAAAATCGTTATGATTGGAGGAATTATATATGTTCGAAGGCATAATATTTTTGCTAAGAAGTCTGCTCTACCAAACATATATGGTAAGAGAAAATATGCGCTTATTACTGTATATGTTTAATTTTTATTTGAATATGTGAAGGTGTAAGTTTATGTAAACAAAACGTCTTTATACATCACTTACTTTCAAATACTTACATTTTCCCTAGAATCAGCATCAGAATTTCAAAATTAAAAACATTCCACGGGTGTCGTAGGGTGGCAAGGGTGCCGAGCGTTTGTTTGATGGAGGCTTTGCCATGCGAGGGGCGGGAGGGTACTAGATTACTTTCAAGTTGAAAGGTAGCACGAGCCCTCTCTTCCTAGCGCACTGGATCTTTTTCATTTTACATTCACGTTCGTGGCACAAAGGAATGATACAAATCCGAAAAATAAAAACTCAGTAAATGTAAATGTTTTTATTTTGTTTCCTCGAGGCAATTCGTTTGTTGATTCACCCAGTTAGCTAATTTAATTCACTTTATTTGTGGGTAGAATTGATAATCCTTAATTTTTTCAGATATCGTTCAAATAAAATACATATAGTAAAATCTGTTGTTGTTTTAGATTCAAACGGCACAAGCTTAGTGACTCAAATGAATATAAAAGCAGCAGTTTCCCTATCGCATCCACTTAGTAGCTGTTATAATAAAAACTCTGTAACCAAAACTGAATCACTTTTGTGGATGGAAAATCAGCCAGGATTATGTATGTCCAGTAGTCAAACGAATCATAGCAAAGAGAAAACAAACTCTGAATATGACAAAGTTGCACAACAGTTGCCTGAATACGCTGAAGTAACGGCTTCCAGAGTGAATGGCAATGAATGGAATACAAGCAAAACCGCAACATCGCCCGCAGCGTACGCCTCAGTTACACTTGTAGCCAATACGAGACAGTGTGTTAGTTCTTTGGTAAGTTTACTATTATTCACTTAAAAAATAAATAAATATTATCCCATTTAACCCATTATATAATAATTATTATATTTTATTAGGGATGGTTTCCTCCTGGGGGTAAAAACGTCGACAATTATGACAATCGTTACGCACCAGATGAGGAACTTTATCCTGCAAGTAACGGCGGATATTATAATCGCAATGTATATAGCGAAAAATATTTTCAAGGTCACCCCAACGTTCTTAAATTCTACGACTTGCCTTCGTTAGATAAAACTCAGAAAGCCCAACTCAGGTATAATCAGGGCTTGGAAGACAGAAAAAACGATAAAAATGTTAAGCCTGACGTCACACAATCTTTAATTGGTAGAAGTTACAGAAAAAATTCTGAATCGGAGACAACATATAGAGCATTCGGTGAAGACGATTCAGATGATGAAAATTACGGTGATGACGGCGGTTACGATGAACTGCAAGCAATGCAACCACAACGACAAAGACCTAAGCATCAATACGAGCGGCCTAATTTTGACAACGATCCTACAAGAACGCTGGCTCGGCTGACGTCTTTCAAACATGGACAAAGCGTCCTAAGCGGGACACAGGGATCCCACGCGCCTATTCATCCTCCACCCGCTCCGCATCCTCGGGTAGATTCAGTGACGCGGTAGTATCACGCCTTGCCGGTATTCGGCGACTTGTGCCAAACAGACGTATAAACCACAAAAGTGCACTACGTAGTGAAGTTAATACAAGTGTAAGTGTTCTTTAACTCTTGTGAAGTGTTAAAATTGAAATTTATTTCATGTCCAGTACTCAAATAGTATCGACTATATTATACTTTTGTTATAAACACGGTGGAATATTATTTTTGAGCTTAATTGCTTAATTTTTATATAATTGACTTGTGTACTGAAGCTTTATTGCGTATCATAAATATTTATTATGTTATAAATATCATAGCTAGTCTTTGTAATATTATATTTGTAAATTGTGTACAGTGCTAATTTTAGAATATTTAGAAACTTTATTAAAATAAACGTGAAAATTTAAGAAAACTTTAGACTTTATCGTTTTATTAAATGAATAAAACATTATGATGTAGTCCGTCGAATATCAGTAAACGAATTTGTGACCTACTTATCATTAGCTTAAGTCTTAACTGATGTAAACGCTTGGCAATAATTTAAATAACATTGAAAAATCACAGTAGTGTAAATAGTACTATAGATAAATTTCTAGTTATGTTAGGTCATCTATAAAACAAATTTAGCTTAGATTATATTTAAATATTGTTTAATATATCAGTTGATAAATCTTAAAAATAAAAAAAAATAGCTGGCATATAAGAAATACATAACGTAAGCTAGAAATGCCTAACGGAACGGTACTAATGAATATTTAAATTAATATTCTGAAATTGACGAATACTGTGAAGTTTGTTTAAGTGAACGAGCTTATCTCTGTAACTACTGGTTCCATTTGAAAAATTTTTTTCGTGTTAGACAGTCCATCGATGGTCCATCGAGGGTGACTATAGGCTTTATTACATTGCATCAATTGTTTGAATGTGACCCATTGTGGTCAGAATTACCTCGGCCAGTTAGGATTTGTCACAACACTCGTTATTATTTCCACGTGACCACGAGAACAATGCCACTGCTAAAATATAGTAATAAATAATCTTATTACGTGTGCCATAACTTGTTTCCTAAATTTAAAAAGTAACATTGGAGTTGTGAGATTAAAATTCAAATCTTTAACGAAAAGGGAAAATTTTATCTACGTAAGTTATGTGATATGTATAGTCACTTGTTATAAAAGATAGCACTACTTGTATCATTGCATATCATCTGTAGGTACGTAATTACGTAATGTTGTACGTAATTGTAATGTCACGCTTCTCCATAAGATTTAGTTGTTCTTGTAATGGCCACATAGAGCGGTTGTTTTTTTTTTAAATAATATTATTTAACACAATAAAGTCTAATCAGAATCACTTAAAATATACGTAAGAATATCATTATTGTAATAATGAAATTGAGAAAACAATAACTTGTATGTATTTAAAGATCTTGCACAATATTAATACGTTAAATGTGGCCATACTATTGTAAATATGATGTACGACCGAACCTTAATGCCTAAAAATGATTATAATCGTAAATTTATATTTATTCTCTAATTTTATTATCTGATTGCGCGATTAGTAAATAATTAAATTCTTTGTTTCTAGAATATTTATTTGATTTATGTAACGTAATTTGAATTATTTGTTTTATTAATAAAAAAAAAAACAAATGTAAAATATCTTCTAGTTCCTATTTTGGCACACTGTTTATTTTAAAGTTCTATCGTAAGGATCAGGCAAGCTTCCAATATTTAAAGCAAACTTTTACATTCGTTGTTTTTACTTAGTTTTCACTTAATTTATCATTAATTCATGTAAATAAGATCTTTTGTTCAGAGATAAACAAATGTGTAAAAGTTCAATAGGAAATTTATTTTTAATTATTTCTTGTATGGAAGATATACATAATATCTTGTATTATTACTAAAGTATTATAAATCACATATAATTATTTTTTTCATGCAAATCTGTAAAGTATAGCTAATATAGATGTAACAGTGAATATAGCAAAGCAATAAATATGTAAGTTTTGTTAATGACTATTTCGAATCCTTCGATTGTAATGTCTGTACAACACAATGATATAGACTTATATGTAAAGGCCTATTTTTGTGCAGATGCGTTTATGTTATGGCAACATTTATCATGGTCACAATAATCAAAACTTATTTTAATTTTATATCGGTGTTTGAATACCTATTTTTTAATAAAATAAAAATTACTAACTTGATGGAAGTTTTATTTTTCAATTATGAAGTAGTAATTAATAATTATTATTCATTTAAATATAACATAAACTTTTAATATACACTATAATTTTTAATATTTATTGCCTTTAATATTTATTCATCCATACACCAGTACATACAAAAAAAAATACATAGTGCACAGAGCCTTACTAAATTAGCTTCCGTAGCACCCAGGTGCTACAAACACAGGTGAATACACAATAAAAGATATAAAGATAATGTAGTAACGTAGTGTTATTAAAATAATAAGTAAACTTTCAACAAACAACATTTGAAAATATATGATAAGCGTTCACAATAACGATTGTATGTAAAAAAATAGCATAATATATTCTCGTGTACTATTTAAGCGACATTATTGAAACCTATCAATTGTTTCATTTTCAAAAGTCAACATCATTCACATCTCATACACTATGAGAATATCAAATAAACAATGACCACACGATGCTGAATAAATAAAGAGAAATTAAATTGAAACGAATGTAATATACCGGAGCATTGTCAGTATATTTCAATACCAGTGTCATAGAACAGAGGTGGAAAAGAAGTTGCATCAATAACTTTAATTCATTATTCGAGAATAAAAGGCTTTTAAAAATATAAGTGTTGAAACTATGTACATTTTTTGTAGATATAAGAGCTAAGCTCGTGAGTTATTAATGGTATTACTAGTAGGTAGGTAGTACTAATTGATTTTATTTGATTAAACTAAAACTGCTCATATTTATCTGAGACTACCCTAAGATCGTATCTTAGACTCAAAATCCTAAGAAAGCACAAATGAAATATTGCAAATTATTACAAATTATTATATTATTGAAGAAGAAGAAAAAAATATATTATTGCTATATTTTATTATAAAATAAAAAAAAATAATAAATAGCTTCATGCATAGATCAGGGAAGATATAAAGAACCTAGTGTTAAGACTAAGACGTACCGTAACTTATGTTCCGCATGTTAAGTGACGACCAACATGCTAGTCTTTGTAATCTTACATAATATAATAATTTAGTAAATAAAAAAAAATATATATATATATATATATATATATATATATATATATATATATATATATATATATATATATATATATATATATATATATATATATATATATATATATATATATATATATAATGTATATATATATATGTAAATTTAACCAATGTTGACAAGTATTACATATAAAGATGACAATAAGAAAGAAGTTTAGTAAGCTTATAGGTATTATACCAACAATTGCATATTAGGCATTGTTGAGTGACATTGTGGCTATATATTCTGTGATCTGGCTGCAAATCTCGCATCGACACTCGTCGTAAGTACGTTATTGGATATTTAGCATCCGCTTGCGGTCCGTTTGGTCCGTCTGTAAATGTCAGATAACATAGTTAACCTTATTAAGGCCTCGCACATGCCAGATTCAGCATTGTTTTTGACTCGTGCTCCATAAGCCATTGTCTTGAATTTGTATTGTGAACAACTTAGTCAATGGGCATTTATATATTTTTCCATATGCTAAAAGCAAAGGAGAAATAATTTAAATAAGTATGTTGAAAAATTTGAAAAATATTTATAATAAAAGTAGTGTATATTTTTTGGATAAAATATCGTTTACTAATATTTAAATGTGAACTATCAACATTCGGCTTCAGTATTTTTATAGTCCTTTCAACCGCCATGTTCGATTTTTTATATGAAATTTTGTACATGTTGTTAACCCTCACTGAGTACATTTAGTACAGCAGTATACAATTTTTTATAAAGTTCTAGAACTATATTTTTCAAGATTATAATCAGTGACCCGAATGCTCGTTTTACATGTCTTTTTCATAAAAAAAAGTTTAACAATTGTTTATCGATTGTAAATTCCAATCCTTTATCCTTAATTCGGCTCACGAGGTTTTCAGTTCGGGCCACTGACATTGTTCGATCAATCGAATATTCCCATATACGCGATTTGCCTGTAATAGAGAAATCGTGTCGAGTATTGAATTTTTATACATCTAGCGCTGTGTTTTTTTAATAAAATATATAAAAAAACTATGGAACCGATAAAGTTTCTAGAGCGAAGTAAATGTATGAATAAACGTGAGGTCGTCTCTTTTGGTTCAGTTTCGCATATTTTTCACATAGAATAGTATGTGGAGTGCCGGGGCGCGGTCGCCTCGGGTACCGTTTTAATTTTCCGCCAGCATGGAAATTTACACGATCTGAATGAACCATCAATTTTAATGAGCTTTAAAAGTTAACTGATCAACGCTCTCGGTGGTGCGCTAGGCGAGGAAAATGTTTCTTCCGTTAGAAAATTATAACAGGCTAGAATGGAGAATGTATACGCAAATATACGTTATATTATGATACAAAGGGGTGAGTGAGAGTAAAGCGTTATACGCACTAATTTGCGAGTAACATATATTTTTTAAATAAATGAAACTCAGTGTAAGAAGTAAATAGATACTTAAAGATAAAATTTTACTAATTCAAAACATCAAATTTAATGATATGAACTTTTTAAATTGTAATTTACCTTACTATACTTTTTTATTGTAATATACATCCATCCTTTTTGAGTCCAGTGCTGGACATAGGCCTCCCCTAATCATCGCGACTACATCCGTTCCTGCACCCTTTAAACTTAGTGGCTTCCCGCTGCCTTCTTCAGCTCGCCAGTCCATCCGGTTGGAGGGCCCGAAGACCTAAGTGTGACATGGACACATGTGACGCAGATATAATCTTTGTTTTATTTATGTTCATCTTAAGATCCAGTAGAAGAGGTTGTAAGTTGCTATGGAGGAGCAAAGTGCTGAGTACTTCCAGGGATTCTGCCAAATCGAAGGCGAGTGAGATGTTCGTTATTTTGATACCAAACACGTTTTACTTCATCAGGTTAAACGCATTTTCCAGTTCAGCAATCAATAGTTTTAAGTATATTCCATTCCCTTGTCGCACGCCGTGCTACAGTGGAATAGGTGAACCAGTCGTGTATATACAATATGTTGCATTATATTTTTGGTGTGCCAAATAAACAAATAATTGACTTTAAGATTTAATAATAAACTTAATATTATATATTTAAAAAATATATTTTTAAATTTAATTTCATATTACTTTTAAAAGACATCATTAAATTTAAAGCAAATCAATTATCCAAGAAAAGTCTTTCATACAAATATTTTACAACGCATATCACCCTCTTAAAAGCTTAATTTCCAAAAATCCTTTCTTAGCGGATGCTTTCGACATAATAGCTATATGCATGATAAATTTCAACTCGATCTCTTCACCTTTATGAAGCAATGAATTATTTCTAGTCATCAAATGAACAGGTATTTTGAAAGCCGGCACTCGGCGAGTCGGTGACGAATATAATTCAATTAAGAATTAATTGCTTGATTAAGTTGCGTCCGTCATTCGAGGGGTGTTTTGTTCTATTAACAGAAATATGATTTCGGAGGTGTGGTGATTTTGAGGTCAATTTTAGTAATGGAGCCAGTTGGCACGTACAGTTTACCGTTCATATATATATATATATATATATATATATATATATATATATATATATATATATATATATATATATATATATATATATATGTGTGTGTGTGTGTGTGTGTGTGTGTGTGTGTGTGTGTGTGTGTGTGTGTGTGTGTGTGTTGCGGCAGGCGTTGAACCCGCCGGGTTACGCAAAGATAACCTAGAAATAATTTTCCACTTTCTGCCCACTTAAGACATGTTGCGGATTAGGTGGCGACATTCAACGCCTAGCTTTGTTTCACAATTCAATGTCCAATAAAAAAATCCCCCGATTTATGACGTAACTCATAAGCATTCCGTTTACAGTCACATGCTCTCCAGTGTTATGAACATGTTTTAGTGTTGAAAACGTCGCGTCGGGTGTCCAAAAATGTACCTACAATCAAATATACATGGCTTATCCCTTAAAATTGTTTCATATAAAGATTAATATAGAAATATACAATATATAACAATATATTGTATATTTCTATATTAATTTACAAACAACAATGGTATTTTACAGAAATATATCAATTTAATTATTTATACAGTCAATGTACAGCTACGTTGTGCTTTTGGTTCTGAGAGTCCATAATTATCTACTTAAAATTTAACGCCGCTCGGTCTAATTAGCAAAGCATAAAACGCATATAAAATTTCTTCTCATGTAGGAAAAAGGTCTGGATAATATACGGCCGCCCTTAAGCCCAAAGTGCCCTTAATACTGTGCTTAAGTGGGCGAGGTACAGACATGTTCAGAGGCTTTTCGGGCCCAACACTTCTAAGCCTTTTAATATTGTACCCTTAGTAGGCCTTTCATCGGATCTCTTATAATGTTCTTTACTTTTTTAATAGCATTCGACGCTGGAACTGTTAAGTTTTCCCCTTTGATTTAATTGATATTCTTGAGTTGTAATGTGTGATCACCGCTTAGAAGCAAAAAGATAGCGTCTTTACAATAAAGAATGAAAAAATATACGTTAATTTCAATTTAAATGTTTCATGAATATTTTTTCATAATAGATATATTGTAATATCTTTAGGATAATTAAAATAACATCCATATACATAAATGTGACAAACGTGATTCAGCTTAATTCACTCAATTCTCACACCATGATCGTTAGACATAACAATTTAAACTAGCGATGACGATTGCCCAAATTTAATTAAGGCGATGCACCAACCCTTTGGTCGCGACCGGGCTGTAAGTTAGAACGGCACATGGGCTCAGAGTTTTGTAATTTTATTAATGATGTAATAACAGTTCTGTCAGTCGCATGTGTCCATGAGCGATAGTGGAGTCGTTACTTCGAACGGGTTCATATTGAGGGGTCGACTGGGGGATTATCTATGGGCTCCCAGTTGCTATAGACATTAGTGCTTTTCCTGCATTATTACAATGATTTCTGGATTTTAAAAGCTTTGAGACTTTTTTTGTAAACAGTTATTGTTTTCCGAATGTTTTAGATTAGAAGGGGGAACTTTGAAGTTGGTTGTAAAAGTTTTTGAGTAATGACAGTCTTTCAGTCCTAATAGTAGTTAGTTAAAGCTTTTCAGTTAAAATTATAAGTTTATTTTATTTAATGTTAGTAATCATGTGTACTTATTACGTAATGAACCTATTAGAAATATGGAAAATTCATGATGGTCTAGTTGAGTATACAAAATTGCCACAATTTGCAACTTGAGGACAACTTCGAAACTTCGCGACATAACAATAAACGGTTAGCTCATCGCAGATTGCCAGCGCATTGTCGACTACAGACTCTATTACTCACGAACTTAACTGTATTAAAGTTATGAAAGTCTTACAAAAATAAGAGCAATTTTTAATATTAACTTAGGCGACATATAATTTCGAGCATATAAAAGATAATTATTACACAATATCATTTTTTTAAATAGTATTGGAATTGTAAACATTTCTCAGCGGAACATATGAAATTACAGTACGGAACCCTCAGTGCGCGAGTACTAGTCGCACTTGACTGATATTTCTCATTTCGCAAATATCAGAGATATCTGATCGGCTTCTCCCATATCAAAATATTAAAAATATATGAATTATATTCATTTCTCTGCTCTGGTAAGACATAGCGCATGAAATTCTTGTAGAAATCGTAGAATGAAATATCTTGACACTAGGTTCAATCGTTCACTTGCTATATAAGGAATAAAGCTTGAAGTCGAAGAATAAACACTACTAAATCAACAGCAATAACTTCACGTCTTTATCGTTCCAATCTGTACTTTTCGTCGGATTTGTCACGCTGCTGACTAGACGGTAGCTCTATCACTGAGCTTTGTCTATGTCCAGGCAGCCAAAGTAGCTATAGTGTTTATATACTTTGCACGGCTTACATATTTCAGGGATTAGTTTGACATCAGTGACTAAAGGCATCGCACAAATTTCAATTGTATTTCCACATTTAATATTAGTTATATAGGTTCTATAAATTATAGCTTCTTACCAAACCAGTGACCAGTTATTTCAGAAAACTATTTGTTTTCTATAAGATTACTATTTATAGTAAACTTATACACAAAATATTATAACCATAAATACAATACTTCAGAAAAAAATATTAATTGAATATTAGGTATTTTTTTAATGTTTTACATACTATAGGATAAAATTGTTAATTTTATTAATGGGTTCAACAAGGAGCTTAGTCTACAATTTTTTGAATGGTTTTCCATAAATATATTTTAAAGCAGTCACGGCAACTGCGTGAGCAATCTAAATAAATCAAGAGACACTGTCGTTTTTAAGCTTAGTTGTTTCGCTAAGTTCTTAAGCAGGGTCACCCTCCATATGACATCTAGACACGAAAGCATGTGATGTGTGAAAGTGATATCTAGAATTTGAAGGTACCTATTAAGGTATTATTTATTAAATATTTTGTTTTCTTTTCTAGCTTCTACAATGTATTTTGAATTTTAAAATAGTTTAGTTTTTGGCTTTTGTTTAGTTTTAAAATATCCAATACATAAATATTAAAATAAGAAAGCAATGCACCAGGCGAATTGCAGTCAAATGGCAAAAATGAAGCATACGTATTGTATCGTATCTCTTATCTTTTTGTTGTAAAAAATGAAATAATTTTAAAGCTTAATAAGAGTTATTAACATGGTACTTTGAGTCTATGAGTGCTTGAGTCTTGTACGTGAAAAGTATATATAAAATTGCATTTTCTTCTATCATACGTTGTCATTGGCAGTCAATTTTCTACGTGCTCAGGAGGTCTCCTTTAAAGATTTCAACTAAATAATTTAAGGTCGTCTTTACACTTTTATACTTGTACATTACTCGTACAATTTTTACCATAGTAAAATTTATTTCATAGTATTTCAAGTCATGCTCTGGTCACATTTTTTAAGTAATTATATCTCAATAAATATTTATCGGTCTACTTTTGCGGTTATTGCGACGTAAAAGACAGGACTTTATAGTATAGTGAATATAGATTTTGTACGACTGATAAGCTTTGAGCACCAAAAGGAACAAAAATGTGTACACTACTCGTACATGCGATGTCGCCAGTAGATAAGTGAGGCACGATCCATCATTGCATTAGAGGGGACGCAATATTTATTGATTTTTACCAATTTTCACCCATCGTCCAGCTACCCGTGTTTATGGACAACTAAAAGGATTTCAGCTCTTTGTATGACACTATATTGAATTAAAAATGCTTTGCAGGTGATTTGCATTGAATTGATCAACTTTTTTTATTATTTGTTTGGTAATAATAATATTAAGTTCATGACAGTTATATTGCGTTTATTTCTATATTATTGTTATTACAGATATTGACATTTTAAAAGTTTTATATTTACATAGTAGTAACGGGCTAGTACAGAGTGTACGACCTCACGGAGATCCGAATGGCCAGTAACCAAACATTTGATATTTTTAGGATACCGTAACTCAAAAGAAAAAAAAAAGAACCCTTATAGGATCACTTTGTTGTCCATCTGTCTGTCAGTCTATCAAGACAATTTTTCTTAAAATACCATATCATAGTATCAAGCTGAAATTATTACCAAATATCCAAGTCTTTTGACGGACAAAAAGACTAACTATAGGTTAGTTAAGTATAATTATTTAAATTCATATTGCCAATATTGTGAGATTGGCACGGGACCCTCGGTATGAGAGTTCAACTTGTACTTCAATCCGATTCCGCCCGTTTTTCTCGAAAAAAATCTATTCTTAACGTTTCTCTAGTGTAATTTTTTCTCTAAGTGTAATCGAGTTTATTTTTAACCCCACTTTGTGCCCCATACGTAGCAGGATAGACAGAGATAATTTAGTGGCGGAACTCACCGCACTTTGCTTTAACAGCCTGCCCAATCCGCTGTATTGCCTTATTTATTATTATTTATTTAGCTTCACGCTGTATCCCACACAGCAGGGTAGGCAGAGGTAACCGTGTGTTGAAGGAACCTAGTGTTAAGCCACTCGGTTCCACACTTTCCTGCATTCGAGGCAATGCGTGTTAAGTAGCGGAACTCAACGCCGCGCTTTGCGTTGTAGCCAGAGCCAAGAAAATGAAAATAATTAATTTGAGTGGAAATCGAACCTACAAAACCTTCAAATTTACATGCAGCTTTTTACAGTAGTAACTAAAATAAAACACAAAATATAAATATTTTAATTACTCTATTAACATATAATAACACTAAAAAACACATGAGAATTAAACATTAGTTTGTATCTAGACAAAAAAAAATAATAAACTTAAAACTTAATTAAAATTCATAGATTTATAATCTGTGAAACGTTTGTTACAGTCAAATTAATTAACAGTAAATCTCTTTGACATTGTAATGTAGCATCTTAATAAATTTCAAATCGAGCAAGTTCATTTACATCTACTATATATGAAAACAAAAGTGACTTGGACCTGAGTGTGTATCTGTATATAGAGCTCAGCTGCGTATTGTTAATAGTTTATGCAAATGTGTCAACCGCTCTACGTTTATTACTCTTACCCTCGCCTTTGTCTTACGATCTTCTCATTTGGAATAAAAACAGCTGATTTGCATGTGCAAATAACAAGTGTGAAATACAAACAGTCATTCGAATGACAATAAGCAAATGTCACGATATTATTTATTTAAAAAAAGTCATTGTATTGAATTTATTTTCTTTAAAATGTCAATTTAAAATAATCTAGCCAGTCTGGCTCTTTGATCATTATAGCTATTTATATAACTTCATTTACTATATCGAATTTTGAAAGTAGTGTAACTTAATTTTTGAAAAACAATATATATTTTATAACATGTTTTTGTAGTATTAATTAAAGTATGTTTAATTTACACGAATAATTTTATGTTTAAGATAATACAGACCCTTAGCCCGTACATTTGGTTATGTTAATATTGATTTATACAATTGGTTACTATGCATAAGAAATGTTATCTTTATATTAATTAAAAGTGGAACAATTTTTTTACTTCCGTTAAATTTACTACTTTATAATAATAAAATACTCAAATTAATATATATTAACTCTTAAATGTTAAATCGTAATGAAAATATTTTAATTTATTTTTACATTTTACGAAAAAATGCACTTTGAATGCACATGCATGCAAGCTTATTACCTGATTACACTTTAATGCCGCTCTGTTATACATTATAAACCACAAAATATATTATAATTAAAAGTAAGTAAATATATATCAAAAATAGTATCGCATCATAAATAACAATACTTTACATAACGAATAAATTTCGCCGTCTATAATTGACAAATGAAAAGGAATCTCTACAACAATACAGCCAACGCAATGCCGAAAACATAAAAATGTCATGTGCATAATGCACCCTATAAATATTATTCCCAGTGGATACCGCTAATGCTACTTAGTCTCTCTCCAGAGATGTAGGTCACCATGCTATCTTTACTCTACGCATAAATATCTGATATTTTACCCTATAGTGTCCAACATAAAGTTTGATTTTGACAATTTTATTTTGACACTGAAAAGCTTACCAAAAGTATACTTTCATGTATTGAGTTAGAGCTTAAAATTGTGCGAGTTGAATATTTCTTAAACGCATTTGCTAGGAAAATGATTTGTGCTTGCATCTATTGCATAGGGTTGTCTTGTAGATGAGCCGTGCGTCTATTTTATGGTGCACTAAAATCTTTTGTCAACAAAATTTTAATATAATATAACATGCACAATTAAGCCCACTTACATTTAGCTAGCTATAAATTTTAATTTGAAATATCCTATTTTATAATGTAATGAATAAATGTAATATATAAGATTTTTTGTGTTTATTCAACTTAGCATAAATTAAGGTACAAGATATATACGCTTACCTATACGCTTATCTATACGCTTTTATATTTAAGAATATTTTTGTAACATCATTGAGAAGATGGTATATACATTCTTTATTACTCCTTCTTCTTTTTTAGTTATGGTGTTTCGAGTGTGCCGACACGTCACGTTGATTGGAGACATTTTTTATTTTTAAACTATTTTGACATTTTTCACTATCTAACATTTATAATTTCTAAGTATCAGTTAATGTTTTGTCACTAGGTTTTATACATTGCCAATATACATTTTATAATATAAATATTTGAAAATTGAAATAAGTTAGAATTAAAGTCATTTTATTTAGTAGTTAAAATTAGAGTATTTTTTTTATTTAACTTATTTTTTTAAACAATACTCCTTTTTAATTTCCAATTTTAGTTTAAAAGTAATCAAATCTACTTATCCTAATATGTGTTTCATTCTTATAGGTTAAATATTTTATGAAATATTTAAATTTTATAAAAATATTTGATATATATTCTATATTAGTCCATCTGTCCTACAAAGCAGATATGTCGATACCAATGGCCGATCGCCCCAGAGATCTATTTGCACAGTAACCTACATTATTTCGTCGTATAAGGGATGCCATCATTAACGATCACATCGAGGGTAATAATTCGAGGGACAAACCCTCCGTGACTATGAATGCATTGAACTGCGTCTCATCAGATTTGACACAGACCGAACTAAATTTGACTAACCCTATACGCTTTTGAGATAATTTTGAAAGTTCTTTAAGTTAATATCAACAATCTGCTTAAGTCCAGTCACGTAAGAGGCGCGGAAGTTTGCATGGTAACCTATTTTTATTCTCGCCTCTCGAAATGAAATTGCGTTAACGATATTAAAGCCGGAACAATGTTGTTAATACGTGGATAAAATATAATCAGACTTATCATTGCGATTAATTAAGTACTTTACACATGCAGAGAATATTATTCGTTTTTATGATATAACGAATTTTGTTTTAAATTATATTTGTATACAATATGTTTATTACAACAGTTCATACTGTACTTAAAGAATTTAATCTTATACTAACGTAGAAAATATCAGCATGATTTTACTTCGAATTTCAATATCAGATTGAGTCCATGCCGATCCATTGTGACCAACGTCCGAGTGGTCGGAAGTATGCCTGAAGAGCGTAGTGGGCGTCACCGGCCTTTCATTTCTCCCTGTACGTATATTCTATTCAAATTTTTACCCTCAGTTCGTTGGGTACGCTCGATGAGTGCTCTAACGTCCGTTCAATGCAATTTGATGAAGCCAACGCGGTGTACGCTATTCATGCTCAATAGGATTGCCCACGACAATGCTGTGATTTAATGGAACCAATCCAAAACTCGCCGATACCCGATCATACCGTTTTTGATTAGTCCAGGAACAGAGATTTGTTTATTTGGAATAGAAATCAAGAATAAATATTTTAGTACTATTTAATTATATTTTACATAATGAGCTCCATGTTTAGATCTTTTTAATTTTTATAATAATTATTATTTCAAATTATCTTTTATTTGTAACCTATTTATGTTAAGTAAACTTTTAAAATAATAAAGTATTTTTATAGGCTTATTTATGGCTTATTTTATTTGATGTCCGTTTAAAGTATTTCAGTTAAAGAATCATTGGTCTTAGAAGCATTTTTCTTAGAAGTGTATAATCATCCAAGCTTTTTATATAAAACAATAGATAGGATATGAAAGAAAAGAAGATCTGTTAGATACGATAATGATTATACGATAGATGTATGCATACAATAGTATAAATAAAAAGGAATTTCACTTCTAATTATCGCTTCAGAAATAATGCAATACCGCATTCGTATGTGTCATAACCGTAATGCAAATCGCGTGCACTAAGTGGCGCGTTTCATTAAACTAATAAATCTGGCAACAACGACAAACAACTAAAACTGAGTTATAACAACAAAGTCAAATTACTAAAGGAGTTTACCGCAAGGGGGAAGGCACCCGACACCGGGCGAGCTCGCGGGAAGAATACTGATGATTCCTGTAGACTCCTAACTCGCCCAAGATTTTCGGATCGGGATTTTCCTTTCTTTACAATGGGCCTACTCTGGGGGCATATCAATTGCAGGCGGTTATGTCGTTAGAAACTTCCGCGAAGGGAGCACACCAACGCCTCATCGATTTCCTAGCTAATGCCAAATATACTTTTGAAACGTGCCACCTTTACATGTTTTAGCAAGATTTTGCTACTTGGATCTTTTGTATTATTATCTTGTAAGCATAAAATTCAGCAGCATTTTATCATACTTATATTTTAATAACGCTAGTAAGTATTATGTTCTATTAAATAAATTCAGAACAAGACAATACAAAGCAATTTAATACTATCTCTCAAATTTGTGTAATCGAATATAATTCGCATTAACTAGATAATTCAATTATTAAATCTATTAGCTTACTTGATATTTTGCAATCAAGAGGTCGAAGGACATGATTAATTACAGTTTATATCATATCTCTGGCTACAAGCCACCGTGGTGCAGTGGAACAGCATCTACTTATAAAAGCTATGAATGTTAGCTATGGGTTTAATCTGCAATAATTTTTAGTCTGGTATAAAATAAAGAGGCGCTGAGTTCCACCACTCAACACAGAATATCTGAAATTCTGACGGAATGCGGGAAGTGGGCTGTCTTGACAATATATTCTTTCAGTCTATTCTCTTTATGCGCCAAGCTAAAAAAACAATATCAGTAAAATATATGCACAAGATATAATAATATCATAGGAATAATAATTATTTAGATTGACTTAACCTCTAAATATTCAAATCTTCATCTTCACTTAGAGAAAAATGAAAAAAGTACTAAAATGTTATATTGTAAGTATTATTACATTTTGTCATTTCATTGCTTAAAATTGCTATTTACTAATTTCGTTCAAACTAATCTCCGGTAATAATAGCTGACTTAGTTATTATTGTCCCGTAATTTAATTTACATAAAAGCGCTGTCGATTCATTTTTCTGTAAAAGGGGCTTATCTGCTAAATAGTGATCCCTAGTGTATTAGTTCCATTGTCAAATATATTCATCCACCCACATAAGTTTGTGATGAAGGGGGACATCGATTCATTGTAATATTTGTAATCGAAAACTATAGCTTTGACATGTGGTGCGTAAAGATTTTTAAAATTGCCTGCCTTACTGATTATTGCACGAATTTTCTCTTTTACTAAGAAAACACCATTGAAGAAAATTCAATTCAACGATTTAACTACTTAACTTTGTACATTTTAACTATATTTTTAGCCATTTTTTATTTCTTTTTTATATTTTAAAATGAAATATGTACTACATTTATTACATTAATATTATAAAGCGGTTGGTACAACTCAAGAAGTATTAAGCTCGAATCGAAACATTATTTTTGTAGAACATTAATCGAGAAAAGCTATAGAGAATATTTTATCATGTTAATCGTTTGTAATGGTCACTCATGTCATTATATCTTTCATAATCTTCTTTTAATTCCATTCTACCACACGAGCGAAGCCACGAGTCAAAGCTAGTGATTAATATAAAATATGCAAATGATTTTTTTAATCTACGATTATACCTGCCCGATATGAATAAGCCCGCCTTTTGTACATGTATTTTATTAATTTTGCACAAATTAATTAATAAAGAATAAATAAATAAATATTGTATCTAATATTTTTGTTTAAATTATATGTAATGTTCGCGGTAAACATTTCATATACACATAATGTTTATATAAGGAAAAATAATAAATACAAGAGTTTTTAAAATGAAATGATAAATAAATGATATTTCTACTTTTATATAAATTAAATCAATTAATCAAAAGTAATATTCTACAGATCTTAATTAGAATGATTACGATATCAAAGATTCAAATTCCTGGCAGCAAGAAACTTTTTTGTCACGTATTCGAAATATTTCTTCAGGTCCCCGCTTAGTTGAAACTTAGGGCATCATTTGCAATATTTTGTTCCATTATAAGCTTTATGGTGCCACAGATAAGATCTGCAGGGACATATATGTATAAGGATTCATTTTACCAGGTGGAGTAAAGACGCCGGAACCGTAGGGCCCGCCTAAACTCTGTTCAGAAACTGGAAAATTGCATTCGTTATCGCATATCCGTATTCGACTGCAGTAAATCGGCGTTAGGATAAGACCATTGTGAGTTTACGTTCCGCATCGATTTAGCTATACGTGGTCAATTAAAAATGTTCTACTGAATTTTGGAAGTTTATATTCTCTAAACGTGCTTTTAAAAGTTGATACTAGTTCCCCTTTGGTTCTAAATGAGGACTTCGTCTTATACGTGATAATAAACAAAGAAAAAAAATGTATCCTACTAAAGGTGGCTTTTGTAATTGTTTATTGCTTGGAAGTTGCTTTATCACACCAGCTATATCAAGGATGCATTGCCTAACTTTCTTTTTTTTTCATTTGTATTTCTGTTTCGCATTGCGTATGTTTGTCACAATCATTGTTCCACATAAAGGTGAATCAGCCTCCCCGGTTCGCACCTCTGTTTCTTTTCACCGTGGCTCCTTTGTGACACACGACATCTCCTGAATGACCTCCATTCATCCCCCGACGCTCATTCTACTAATGGAGTTGCCTTTTTAACGTACGAATAAATAGTTTCACCGTTGCCATTCCATATAAAAGGATGCTAATTAATTAAAACATTTCTTTCAGACCGGTGGGTAAGTTGCGACGGGTAAGTTGTTCTATGAGACGTCTCTTAGAGACGTAGTTACCAATTAAAGGATATTAAAAAATATTGAAAATATAACTTACTGAAGAAAGCATTTAATCACGTCTTTGAAAGAAAACTGTATAGAAATATTTTATAATAATAGAATATTTATATATTTTCTTAATAAAATTTGTGTTATGCACTGCCAGATGGTTAATTATAAACCGTCTAAAAGAAAATTCCGATCTTTGTTTCGTTATTAGGCAACAGCGCCTTTCACATGCCAAAGTAATTGAACATTCTGTTGTGCCTCAAAATATTTCTTGATAAGTTGGCAATAAGACGCTTGCATTTATAATATCCGCCCTTCGAAGATCGTCGATTCTGCGTCTCATCTCGCCCTTTAGTAATGAAAATTCTAGACGTCCCGGAGCGGATTTTCAGTTATTTGAAGATCGCAATGCGACCGGAAAAATAGGCTCGACTTAAGAAAATACTCGACAAGGAAATTGACATTATTTATGCAATAATGTTTTCCTTCTTTGACATTTATATCAAATTAAAGCAGACGATTGACTGATACTGGGAAAAGTTCGAAAATATATATTAAATTTGTACAATGCAAAAAATATATAAATTTACTTTCTGTAGCGATAGGATATCTTTATTATTATTATAGACATCCTGCATATCAATTGGTAAAATTTAATTAAAAAAAAAATTATTTATAACATTGTTATAATACTATTAACTTCACCAACTCCATCTAATATATAACATTATTGAGAATAACTAATTTAAATAAACATAAAAATATTAAATTTTAATTCCATATACTATATTTAATAAACATATTTAAATTGTTCCACATAAAGTTGTCGTTGAACGCATTTGTCATTTGTATCATTTGAAAATTTCCCTGAGAAAGAATAACCAAACGTTGTCCGGGAAGCTTTGATCGGATCCCGAGGTGTCATGAATGAATAAAGTGCTGGATCATGAATGTTTTATAAGTCGCCGGTGATATGGATCAGTGAACCGATCCTAAAAAAACCGTATTCAGAAATTTAGTGGCACTTTCCGAATATCGTATGTTTTCAAAATAGCCTCCTCTCGACTTCATTTAGTAAACAAAATACATAAAAAACAACATTGTAATATATAATAATTGATTTATTGTGCGACATAATGTTTTGTTAGAGAACTTTTTTAATTTAATAATATATTTCAACTAATTTTAATAACTATTTTTTTTCTACGTCTGCTATAAAGTCAAACATCTCTGACGAAGAAAGATCTTGTATGTGTATGTATAAAAAAGATAATAAAATGGAGGATGGAGAGGACTGCTTTTTGCTTCTTTGAAGCTCAATAAAAAATGACAAAATCTATATCATCAACTCTTTTTTTAAAAGATATATATATATATATATATATATATATATATATATATATATATATATATATATATATATATATATATATATATATATATATATATATATATATATATATATATAAATATATATATATATATATATATATATATATATATATATATATATACACATTTTTACATCAAAGGGAATCTCTTAAGGGCAAACTAGTAAAATTATAGAAAATGATGAGTTTCAGATCTGGAAAACATCAAATCACTATTTCACTACGCGACTGACATAACAGATTTCCCCAATCGTGCCGTCCCGGATATCCTTACCCCATCCGATAATGGAAGCGAATTTATAAAATATTCACATTCAACCTTATTTATGAGACCTTTATGCTGGAACAAAAGCAACGTGCTCCATATAATATCCGTTTAAAAGCAAAAAAAAAACAAACGTTACATACGCGCTTATTAATTATTACAATTCGTATGGAAACCTTTTCTGGTTTTTTGTTAAATATGAAATAAAATGAAAGAAAACATTTTAACGCCAGTATGACGCATGTAGAAAATATTTGACTGTATTTTACGTTTTTATACGTTTACTATGGAGAATAAAAAGAAATATTTCTATTAAATGGTCTTATAAAGCACAGTGTGGGGTTCGAATTAAAATGGATATAAATGAACAATGCTGTGTAATTTTGTTTGACAATCTGTAGATAATTAAAGGAAATAATCGCATGTAATCCTACTTATCATAATAAATTTGAAAGTTTATGAGAAAGGATGCTTGTTCTGGTTTCACCTAAAAATTACAGAACCGATTTAAATGAAAGTTTGCAGTAATATAATTCATACATCAGAATAACATATGGGCTTATCTATGATCGACAAATTTAATTAACTTTATTATTAAATAAATAATAGTATAGTTCAAACAGGCGAAGCCGCGGCCGGGCGCTAGTGTAAAAATATAATTATAACGTCGTTATTTTGTATAATGGTTATAATTAGAGTTGTGCTGACTATGACTTTGTAAATAATCCGACTAAATCGGCCGAGGTGTTCAATTGTTAAATACTGGAAGATAAGGTTCAATGTCGAAAACCTAGTATAAAGTTCTAGAAATGTTACAATCATTAAAACAAACACATTATGAAAATAAATTATGTACTGCAGAAAATTGATTTAAAAAGTCCATTCAACATCAACGTCATGCATACCAAAACAAAGTCATCCCTCTGACTACATCATTATTTTATTAAAAATATTAATAAGTAATCATAGTTTGTATTTCAGTACAAAAATTTACTCAGAATTACAATACAAAGTAAGAAGCCAGATAGTCGGTGCTCTTGGCCGACTATTCGCCGACTGCTATAGTGGCCGGATAGTCACTTAGTGGCTTTACCGATTTATCGCTGACTAGTCGGAACATCTATAGTATAAACTAATACAGTGTGTTTTCAATATTATATATCTTTAATATATTAGTAAGTTAATTTATTAATATTAGTATATACATAGTAATCCCTTGGGAGAAACTTATGTCCAGAAGTTGTTACATAGTTAAACGACGTTTTCAGCGAAATATTAATTAATGCAATCAACAATTCCACATACGGACATACACTTCGGTTTCATCAAGAATATTAAATATAGTTAGCAAAGTTCGATGTAGACATCGTGAAATAATTAGACACGTCTATTATAGTGAAGAATCGATTTGCAGTCGTCTAATGATACGTTTTGATTAAACAAATCGATATCCTTGCTATTTATCTAAGGTTTATTATTCATTTGCCGAGTAGATATTAAAAATAAAATACATTAAAATTACGTTTCCTTATATTTATTTTAATATATTATAAATGTATTTTTTTTAAATAATCGATATTAAAATTTCTCTACTTGAGAATATCTTTTAGGTTTTTTTTTGTATTTCAATATTAATTTATATTCGCATTTTTTTATTTATATAAAATATTTTATGAACATGTTTTACATACACATATTATGTATATATTTTGGATTTCTGCGAAAAATGTTCAAGATTAAAAATGGCTCAACGCCCAAACGAAAAGTGATTAAATGAATAGGGTGCTTTATGAATTGTATGGGGAAGTCGACTGACGCCTTTCACATGTTGTAATTTTAGCTCTAATAATACGCTTTTAGAAAAGAAAACTTTGATTATGTAACGTTTTATACCGTAAGTAAGTATTTTATTGTATTCAAGAGTTGCAAGATATAACAGTTTTATCTTTTATTTTACTTATAAGCTCAAGATTATAATAAGGTCTATATCAGGCTTATATCAGACCATATAAGTATGGTCTTAAGGTCATGTAATGAGAATGTGTTGTTAAGTGTGAATTAGAACAGCTTTTGACAGTCAATTTGACAGTTGTGGGTTCGATCCGCAATCGAACAATGGACAAAGCGCAGCGCTGAAATGTATCTGGTACGTACTGTTGTAATTATTTATCATATTATATTTTATACATTTATATAAAAGCTTTGTCCCCTTTTTGCTTCCCACTCCATCATTCGTTGTTATTATTCAATTCTTTTTGCTCTTGCAACAGTGCTTCATAATATTCTTAATTAAACATCATTTATAAAAATCACATACACAATTGTTATTTAATAAACTAGTAAAAAAGAGAATAAATTCAGAGACTTTAAGACTTTATTTTAGAGATACTGTCATCCGATTTATGGCCTTAAAAACAATACATGCCAAATTCACCCAGATTAGGAATATACGACGTTAGGTTCCGTCATCCAAAACTAAAATCACTGTATTACGCGGAAAATGAAGCACTCCACTCCACACGCAAAATGCAAAATAAGTAAAAAGATATGCGGAAAAAATCTAACGCGATGAATCTTATCAAATATAATACGAGTACTTCAAAGCTAATTCTTGCTGTTCGATTTATGAATAAAAAAACTGAAATCAATTTGGTCGGGATTAAAAAAAGAAAAGAGTGGGATGTCCAAGGGGAAAGTTTCACGAGATTAATTCTCTTGATAAAATTTCACGGTTCAAGAAATCCAACTACCGGTTGCGTGGGGCGATGAGCGATACTGATTACGTTCGAGCAGTGGATGCCTTATGATTGTATAGAAGTTTCTATGGTTTTACATTCATTGACCCATAATATTACATTTCCTATAATAATAATTATCGTAATATTATTAAATAAATTATATTATGACAAATGTCAAACTGATTGTAATATTTTTGTTGAAAATGCATTTTTTAATGTAATTTAACAAAATTCGGCACACAGACAAAATGTGAGAAATAAATACATTTTTATATAAACGTATGTCATGTATGGAAAATCCAAAAAAGTATTAAAATTTTTTTTGGTAATATTCGTTTAGTATTGTCCTATACAATATGCCTATAAAAGAAAAGAAAGAAATATACAATACGCTTATACAAAATGATATTGGTGTTATCCAGGTCTATGATGGTTGTAGTTCTGTCTCGTTACGGTAGCCGGTACGTCGCTACGGGTCGTAGAGGCGCTACGGGTCCCTTGAGATATAAAGCCTTCGCTGCCTTCAATGTTCTAGCATTTACGCTCAGAGCTAAGCTGACGTCTTATTATTTTTAACATGGCGTTTGAATTGAATTACTTTAAGTACCCAGCTAGACATAGGGAGACTTTAATATCTCGTCGCTTTAACTTAACATGAATATCGAAATAATTACTATGTTATTTTATTATGCTACGATCTCATTTTGAAAGTTAATATTTATGCCTTTCGACCTCTTGGCACGCGCAAAGGAACCCTTGATGGGAATAGTGAATTTCACCAAGGTCAGATGAAAGTTTGCTATTCTACTGTAAGTCTGCGGCACACTGGCTCTTATTGGTCTATAATAAATTGAATTAACATAAGATTATGTTTGTTTGATTCTAGCTGAATTAGCATTTATTATTAGTAATTGCGATAACGTAGTAATTTTTATATTGATCTGTACTTTAAAATTATTAAAACATTGCATTGCCACAATTTTCAACAATAACATTGAAGTATATGTTGGTTTATCCTAAAAATCTTGTATTAACTTGATTATATGAGTTTTGACTTGTGTCATTTGAAAACTTTCACTGACAAATGTCTATAATATGTTATATTTCCGAAGATCGTTAACAAACGACCAACGGTTAACAAACTTGTGACCGTAAGACATTAAGCGACACCTCAGTTATTTATTTCACTCCTACTAACTGCGCAATTGAAGATAAACTATTAAATTTAAGCACCAGGCTGAGCCGCAAATTGTAACTAACAATTTCTAGCTATTGTTGTTTACGAAACACTTCAGAGAACAGCTTGAATTTAGTTATCTAATAAATAATAATAATAAATTTATTAATAGAATAAAATACAACAATATATATATATATATATATATATATATATATATATATATATATATATATATATATATATATATATATATATATATATATATATATATATATATATATATATATATATATATATATATATATAAGTACTCATGAAGACTTACTTATATATTTATAATAGGTGCAGCTATGTTTGAAAAGGCCGGCGTTTGTTACCAAAATATAAAAATATATATGTAGTACTTACACCCTACAAAACATAGTTACTAAATACAGTCAAGCAATAACTGGTACATTAGGCAAATTTCGTTATTTTTAAACTAATTATACTAATAATTATTTTGAATAATTACTCAATTTGGACAAGCAATTTGGACGCCTGCGTTATAGATATATTAAGCAAAATAAATGGTTATTATAATCAATTCTCCATTTTCAAGCAAAAAAGAGTCGCTCTTTACCTAAGTTTATATGGAAATTAAAATATTTTAAAAAATCCTTTAAAGTAATGGTATATGAAGCAAAAGTCAGTGGTAAGAAAGGCAGAGAGAGACCACAGTTGACCTTCGAGAACACAATGTGGAAGATACTAGAGAAAATCCACGCAAAAAGCATGAGGACTCCCCGGAGGCTATGTATTGAGAAGTTAATGACAGTGGATGAGGCGAAAGACCGTATGCAAGGACTGTAGTGGTTAACGCTCCGTTCTTATGAACTTAACTTAACTTAAGAACTTGAAGCTATACAGTACGTATGTATGTTAGAGTCGAAACTACAATCTTCATATGCTTCTTCATTGCTTCTTCTTCAGCATCCCCCAAAGGCACCACTACGAGATCACAGCGTCATAATTCCTAAATGTTTATGACCAGAGTTGATTCAATTAGGCCCACAAAATTTTTATATTACATAATATACTTAAAACGTGACATTAATTTTGAAGTGTTATAAAATTTATGAGTATTAATATTATTTATAAAAGACTCCTCTATTAATATACATAATGATACTTCATTCGCCACTGCTACGACATATATCTAAGATACACACAAAAAGTAAGATGATTTTCTACAAAGGCAGAAAATGCAAAGAAACGCAAAATATATATTACAGAATAATGTTTATTGTATTAAATTGTTAAGGTAAAATATTATTATTTTATGTTATAAAACATAATCTAAGTCTACAATAACAGTAAAGAAACCTAAATTACCTATTGTACTGTAACATAATTACCTACGTGCAGATTGACCCTTCGTTTTAATCTTAAGAAGAACTAACTTTATTCGTGCGTAACAGCTTGCAGTAACAATTATTTATGGGTCTTTACAGATTTGGGGCTGAAAAAAGTTTTTCCATTTCTGATCTTACCAAAACGAATTCAACAAGAGAGCGTACACGTTATATGAATAATTAGATTGTTAATATAAGAAAAACCTTCTTTTCATTTCATGCTTATAGTTAAAATATCTTTTTATCCTTAACGGTTTTCCTTTTGTACAGAAGCAACAAAAACGGAATAAAGAATTTGCTCAAATTTTTTTACAGGCGCCTTAAATTTTGATTAAATATAGAATTGAATAGAATTTTGTACATTGCACAATTGGCAAATTATTTCTTATAATTGTAAAATTAGAATAAAAGGCAACTAAGGCTTCTATATAAAATAATTATTACAAACAAATAACTGTAAATTAAAAGTGTTTTTAAATTTCATATGTCAGTATTTATTTCAAACATTAACTTTGAAGATAAATTTGAAGCATCCTCTGTCAAATATTATTTTTATAATTGATATATACATAAGTATAATATACAAAAGCAGCTACTAAAAGTATCTTCGTGTACAAGTTCAAATGCATTGGCTAGCTATTGGATGTGTACCTACAGGATGTTCACTCTTTGAGTTATGACCAACCCATTCCGGTGAATGTATTTCCGGTATACTCGTGGTCACCAGCTAATCGCACAGTAATTCATAACTAATCAGCTAACTGACCATGTTGTATGAATTTAGTATTAGGTCCCTTTAAGATAATGTTAAGAGTTATGTGGATCAAGGGTGCCACATATAAATTTGTAATAAATACTTCTTTGTCTTCTTTTTAGTTATGGCATGTCAAGAGTGGCAGTTGAGCATATTTCACATCGCTAAACGTAAATAAATAAGTACTGATTAACAATAATTACAAAGATAAAAGTAAAAAGGTTGAAAGTTAGTAAATAATAAAATAAAAATATTGTGACAACTTACTGTGCAACATATATTCTACTCGAAATCTCATTCTGACTTTAATGAAATAAAGTCCAGCGTAAAGGTAAGACGAAAAACTGTTCTGTCTCTTTTTGTGCAAATTTGAACTTGTATAAAATCCCGTCTATTACATCGTTGATAGAATGTGATAAAGTTTATAATTCAATTTCCATCCTAGAACTTGGATAGCCTCAGCTCTCGCACAATTTACATTCCAATACCTTTACCTGAAGGTCTGGTCTCTTTATTGTGATGTAAAAATCTATTCCTTTATTCACACGTACGGAATATTTAAGCGTTCATTAATGTTTGACTTTCTTTCAGCTATCAAGGTACGCTTGGAACAAAACTCATAAATATGTAAGTGATGGTAACTTCGAATGCGGTCCATGCAAAAATTCACCTCGTCCCGCTTCGGATGAAATCAACTTGTTACATAACGACTTCCTATCATTTACCAAGTATTATGTGTGTGAATAATTCAGTGAGTTAGTTTAATCGACTTTCTAGAAAATTCTCTTGTAGTTTAGCCAAAACAACGACAAGAACAACAATAACAACGACATTAACAAAAAATTTCGTGAGCAGATCTTTCATATTACCAGAGTAAGATTCAGCTTTAAAAATAAAATAATATTCAGACAATGTCCGCATTTTACAGTTTATTAAAACAGCATTAAATTGTTTATGAATCTTATAAATGCTGCTATTTACAGACAATGAACTCAATGTCTAAGAAAGCATTTATAAAATATTCTCACTGCAGAAAAAGGACGAGCATTTTGATATTAAATTTCATTTGTAGGTACCTAGTTACGCGAAAAATTGCAATACACTAAACAAAACATCCCGGAATTTAATTTATGCGTCGTCGCTCCCAACTGCTTGCCTCCAGTATAACTTGTTTTTAAAAATCTGCATCGTTTCCTCCGTCTAATTTCATTCATTCAGTGCAAGCATTACAAGCTTTGCAGTTTTTAGGCAAATAAAAAATAACCCCCTTCGAACTGACCGCGGTCGACGTCCTTATGACTCGGGTTGTTCATAATATCATCATATATTCTTTAACTTTGTGAGATTGGAATAAAAGGGAGGGCAAGCATCAGAATGCTGGGGGTCACATGCTTGCCATAAATAATAGACAATCTGCGAATGTGTCGCCGCTTGCCTGCGCCGCGTCTGGGCGTGCGTGTCCGGGATATAAGTCGGAATAAGACGATTTGACACGTTCCATTTAACAATTTTGCTGGTGAAATGAAAGCCTGCATTGCCTTTCATGGTTTCTATTCTCCCTTATGTAAATGCTTGCATTTTTCTCCTGAAAAGTAGCATAATTGTATTGTGTCCTAGTTTTCCATTACAACCAATTTGCTTCGTTTATTTTGAATAAGTGTTTTATCGTTTCATATTTTATGTAAAATTTTTGGTTACTAAACCATACAAAAAATGAATCCAAGTATCATTCATATTTTTTACATGAGAAAATAAGTAAAATACAAGAATTATGCTAAATTATAATTTAAAGCTGTGACTGGACATTTATGAGTCTTCTTCTTCTTCTTAGCATTAGTCCCGGCTTTTGCCAGGGTCTGCCTTCCAAATGAGCCTATTCCACTTTGCACGGTCAGTATGAGTATTTGTTATAAAATAAATTTTTGCTCTTCATACTTAATTATTATCTTAGAGTATGTGCTTTTCAAAATTAAGCTCTGTTCAGGTCGTTGACCCTCTATTTACTGGAATATTGCGGTTGGAGTTAGTAACTTTGAATAATTATTCAATTCATTCGTCTAAAGTCAATATATCGACGGTTATCGTAAATAATGCGTCGCTAGGCATTGTGGCGTAGACCGCCTCTTTCCTGTTTGCGGCAAATGAGACGGCCCCGTGATGCGCCCTTCGTCTATCATCTCTTGGTGCGGTTCAATGTATAAGATAAACTCGCCTTTAAAGAGCCTACATTAAGTAAACGTACCTTACATTTAAGTAAATGTATTGACATATTTTGTCTTTTATTATAATAAATACACTATTCTTCATAATTATTTTGTGTTATTCATACTCAAATGATTTACTTATTTTAGGTCCGAAAACTTAAATTCATATGTTCGTAAGTTCAAAAAAAAATCACATTACACACAGCAAATTTATGTTACATCAATGTTTTATCTTATTACCAAGTAGTTAGAAAATTGAATATAAGAAATCATATTTTCTATTTCCTAAAAGGTATTTATGCCATAAACCATAAAATTTCATAATATATAAATGCCATAAAATTTCTTTCCTCTAAATCATTCATAAATATCTCAGTAATACATTAACTTGTACTACACTTTGAATATTATGGTGTTTTATACCATTATTCCGATTCTATCTTTTAAGATAATTACAATAATGTTCCGGATGCTTCACGGTGCGCACAATTTAAGCATCGCCTTTATTCTCGTATTCTTACTTAAAATTATGTTGGTAAAATCGACACCATCATTACAGGTAAAATAAAACGAATGGGAAATATTACAGCGACGATATCCTTTTAAAGTAAAGTATTTTTTGAATGCTATATTGCAATTATAAATGCCTCTCTCATTATGTATTTTGTATTAAATATTTTTATTTAGTAATAGAGACTAAAAAATAATTATAACCTGGAGTATTGATATTAGTACAATTATAAAAAATGTTGTTGTTATTGAAGCAATTTCGAAACTATGTTATATTATATATAATTATATGGCCATAATTAAAATAAAACGACATATAACATACACATACACATAGAATAAATACTATATGACTTTACTGAATAAATATAAAAGTAGATTAAGACTAGTGACTCGTAAATTACTTAATATTTAAAAAAAAACTTAATTTATTAAAATAATGCACTCGATTCCATTTTTAAAGTGTGAAAATTATACAATTGTTAATCAACCAATGTAAAACAATAAATACATAGTTGCCGCAAATGTTCTGCAATGTTCTACATAATATATCGTATTAACGGGATTTAAGCGCGATTTATCCGGCAAATGACCTACTCATTCAGCGTACCAATGTATTGTATTGACTACGTAGCATTTATGTATTTACATTATATATATATATATATATATATTATATATATATGTATATATATCTATATATTATTAATGTTAGATGCAATGAGAGTATTTAGGAAAGCTAGGGTCAAGACACTGTGTTTTTTGCTTTAAGCCACAATTCGATACATTGTGTGTTTAGAGAGAGTGGAATTAAAAATATGATCTATTCCTCGAAGTAGGAATCAAACTCACATCCGTGTTCCCAGTCAGACGCTGTTCTACTGCATCACAATGATACATTTACATACTATATTTTGCGTGTTGCCAGAATTGAAAGATAAATTTAATGTGAAATGTTATAAATATTTACATTCAATCTTCACATTTCACACTAAATATTTAGGAGATTAAAATTAAAATCACAATTAATTTGACCCAATCAAGCATAATTATGTATTTTAATTAAATTAAAAAAAAATATAATTTGTAAATGTTACTACTACTCTTAAAAGTTAGTTTCATATATGATTTTCTCTTTTCAATTAGTGACTTCTGTGTACTCTGTATATAATAAATATAGTTTACTTATTTTATAAGGTATGTAAATCAACATTCAATTTGCATTCTGTCAGTGTCTGTGAGTTTGTTTTTTTTTTGAAGTCTAATAAAGTATCAAGCGTTATAATTTTATCGTATTTAATTTCTACATATTTATATTATATAATATAAATTAAAAAAAATATATTACAATAAAAAATATATTTATAATAATAATAATTATAATTTAATTTCCATATTCGTCTAACTAGCCGATTGCAGTTTCATTAGAATTAATAGAAAAAAAATCAAGTAGGACTCGATCTTCAAAAATATTATAATAAAAAATACATAATATTTCAAATACAAATGTATGTATGAGGAACAACAACACGCACAAAAGTTAGAAACAATAATATACTGTGTGTGCACAAAATTAGCATAATGCTGAATAACAGCGCCGCAACGTGGGAACACGCACGTGGATAAATAGCGAGACAAACGTTTGCGCTCTGTTCTCAAAGTAATATTCCAATATTATAAAAATACTCGTGAACTCTAAAAACACAAGTAATATACATATATTATACTTTTTGGTTGAATGTACTCATTTCGAGAATTTTTTTCGTAATACTAAAGAACGAGTGCTAAAACTTATCTTGTCATATTTAGACATCATTTTGTTTCTTTTTTTCTTTCTCTCTTACTCACACACACTTCTTTCATATTGTGCAATTTCCTTATGTGTTTAAAATTATGTGCTAGTTGGCGATAACGTCACGGTGTAATATATGTATGTCATAAATGTTTTTTTTTTCAAATTATAACCAGTTCCTGCCCATAGCTCGATTTGCACGACCCTTGCGTTACTGTATCCATTTTTCATCCGAGATTATTACAATTTAGATTTAAAATTGCCCCGCCCCGCCTTTACCACGTGGATCATGTAGATCATGCAGCATATGTTATGTTTTCATTTATTTACGTGTATAATAAAATTTTAAAAATAAAAATATTATACCGATACAAAACTTTTTTGCTATTTTATAATTTTATAGTGATAATCGTATATTGCGCCAGTATTGCGTCAAGCATATATTAATTATATTATATATATTATCAAGCGATTGAATGCCGCAACGATATAAATAAGGCAATTTTAATAAGACTCGTATATACCACGTCTGATAGCATAGAACAAAAATAATTGGCTAGCTTTACATCATAATTTGCTCGACATATTTAGCTATTTGTTTTTTATTACTTATCGGTTTGTGCAAATGGTTTGTCCGTTTCGTAGCTATACAATAAAATAAGCAAATATACAATAGAAGTTGGCGTAGTCGTAATCGTTGTTATATTTGTAACAGAAATTGCAGTTAAGGTGTTCTCTTTCGCTAGCTTCCGTCACCAATACTGCTCGACTTCATACATTATTTTTAATTATAAACGTTTATTATATATCTACTGAAATATGTATACTATTTTTTTAGTAAACGTGTTTTTTTTATAGAAACCCGCTGTTTAATTTCAAAAATAAAAAGAATATAAAATATTTTATAACCAAATATTAAAAACTACAATTTAAAAAAAAATATTACACATTTTATTTTCCGCTAAATATGTATGAAGCGGCTGTTTGAGTTGCTACTTGTTCGTAACTGGGTTAAAACCGTGCCCAAACGTGAGGACTGTCCAACAATTTGAATAAATAGCCGCTAGTTTTCAGTTTTACTGCATACCTGGAATGAAAGCTATTGACCCCATACACTCACTCTGTACAAATATTGTTTGAAAAACCATTTGCTGATTAGTTCATTTATATTTATTCGGTAAATGCAAACTGTAGGGAATGTAATAAATTATTGTTTTATATTAATTAAGTAGGTGTCAATATATTGTTAATGATGCCTTTATTGCATAGTTACTTTATTAAAAAGTTCTGGGTAGTTCTGGGTTGTTAAGTGATTCAGTCCATCATCAATAATGTAGCGTAATCGATTAGTCCTAATACCTTCGAGATTAGGCAAAGTGCTTCACTGGGTTTCGCCATCTTGCTCTCAAGGCACGATAGGCAGCAGTGATGTTTCACTCCATACCTCTCTATCTTATAAAATTAATATATAATTTATCAGATAAATAAATCGATTGAAAAAACATATTTAATTTGTTAATGATGAAGACATTTCGTACTGAAGTCTTATCAAAAATGCCTTCTATTATCTACATTTACTACTATTTATTTTATAGTATACTTTACCAAAATTGGCACGCCTAGACGTGTCTGGTAACACCATTCTTGCAGATCCTATGCATAGGAACGTTTGTACTTGTATTAATTATTTTCCCTAATTTGGTCAGATGAAATCAGATCAGGTCTGGTTCAGCCATTCGATATCTCTGAAATGTGCAGAAATTTCTTAAACAATGGACTGTTTTATACAATATTTCTTTTTTTATTTTGTACATATCGGTAAACAGGGGCTTGCAAAAAGTTATAAAATATACCAAATAAAAAATATTCAAAGAATATACCTGAGTATGTCTTTTTCAGAAATTAAGTCAAACTTGTTGAGCTCAGCAATGAGCGGACAAAAGCATCCGATTTTGTACGGTAATGTTTTAATTACTTCCTCCTTATTGTCTTATAACTTTGGAGCATATTGTGCCGCCTCGGCCTAATTAAGAAGACTTTTAATTATGCTCCTTCATGCATAGACTGAAAATATTTTACTTACTAAATAAGTAATTATATTAAACATATATATATATATATATATATATATATATATATATATATATATATATATATATATATATATATATATATATATATATATATATATATATATATATGTATATATGTTCTCGTGGTCATCGGCGCATCTTTATCTTTATTTATCAATTCCCGACCATCCTTAGAAACGAACGATAAATGATGATGCCCTGAAAAACTGAGAGCTTAGTTCATGCATTTCTTAATATTGAGAACGATTGATAATCCAAAATATTTGCTCCTCAAATAATAGCTCTCTGAACAGCTGGGAAAATGTTTCGTAGCAGCCGCCTCTAACTTTCTTTATCTATCTATATATGTACTACGATCCTGGAATCAAATGTTCCTATATAAGAAATTGAACAGTAGAGAGAATTATTACTTACTTATTGCGATTCGTACCATACAAATGTACCATAAAATTATGTACTATAGAATTTGGTATTTTTATAAATAAAAAATATATATTTGCAGCTTTTTATTTTCTGTTTATCTCAAGCTCGCTCTATCACGTTGTGACCTTATTAATAAATTATGTTTCCAAGTTAACACGTACGACGTTTCAAAGGGAATAGTAAATGGCGTTACATGCACAGTTTTTAATATAATATTCATAAGAGAGTAAGCTTTGCTTTTTGCTAACTATAAACCTTGCGTTAACTCTTCTCGTTAGTCAAATGACACAACCGTCTGATGTGGTGTGTGTAAGGAATGTCCATAGAACAATGTGCTCTAGTGTGTCATCATTTTATTTATATATTTTTTCTTTTTTTTACATTACTCTTTACTGAATTAATCATGTATGTTTTTGAAATGGACATTTCTTGGAACCCTGATGTTTATAGAGTGAAATCAATTTGATTAATTTTTCTTATTTTTTTTTCTATATTGTATACATCTCGCTACTAACCCTCTTAACTTAGCTGTAAACTTAATCATACTTTATAAAGAACATTAAAACTGCGATTACTTACATTAGATGTATATACGTATGTACATGTTATTAGTCTATTAGCACTGCTTTGGCCCATCTACATATTGGTTAATGTCGGTATGTTGGCATTACAAGAAAATATAGGTCGTATTTACATAAGTGCCATGACGGTAGAAAGTAAAGCCACAAGCCGCTGAGGCATTTTTGTACAGTATTCTGCTGTGGTCGTTGGGACCCATTACGTTATTTGAATTTGAATGTACGACTCCTTTATGTGTATTTAATGTAGAGAGGAAAATGTCGGAAATATTTTAATTCTAACTTGACTACGTTATGATACAGCTGATGTTTTTCCAAATGTACGCATCGACGTTGACTTCAAAGATTTTGTAATATAAATGATTGAAATATAAATGATTCAATAGACTCATAAGGTAAATTTCAAAATAGTTCGTGTAGTCAGTGAAAAATGCAAAATCAAATTACTAGAAAAAAAAAACATAATCTTAAGTGAAATTACTCCATCATTAGCATTAATTTTTTTTAATTCCATGTGCTTATTTAATAATATCACCATAATAAGAAGAATATTAACGCTTTCAAGAATATTATAGTGGGTCTATGCAAATAATAATTCTATATATATTCTTCTCATCTACCATTCTTCATTAAGTACGGTGGCATTCATCTACCATTCTTCATTAAGTAGGATCCAAAAAAAAAAGCAAATCTGTGACTACTTGCTCTATGTGAGAAAACAAGAGTGAATAATTATTTTAATAATAAAACTAATATGAATTAAAACAATGGATGAAAAATGACTCTACGTTTTGCAATTCTTTCTGTTACAATTCTTGGATTTGATGCGATGCAGTAAACAAGTGCAAAATCTGGCTAAGCGAACCCCCGGGTTCCCACACTGGGAACGTAACACCTCCCACCTCCAAGAACATCACCTATTCAGTGCCCTTGGATCTCGAATAGTGCTGGAGTATATGTTCCACTGGGTCTGGAGTTCTAGCTTCTTTCTTCAATATTTCCTTTGTGGTTTATGCTTTTCGTTTGAGAATTTTCTTATGAATTTTAGCAATTATAATGAAGATAGTTATTATAGTTGCCGTTAAAATTATTCCATACAGCGGAATTGTTATATGATAAAGGCTATCAGATGTTGTAGATATTTTTGAAATAGATTGTTGTGCGGAGATTTTTTTATTTGCTTCAAGGATGTCGGTCAAATTTATTGAGTTAAGTTTCAGTGTTATTTCAGAATTTTCCTTTTTTGTTGTATTAATACCTGTTAAATCAATAATTTCCAATGCTTTTCCTTTTATATTATTATTTCTATTAATTAAAGTAAATAGCGTACTTTGTATAGTACATCCTGCTTGTAACATTATGAGATAGCTTCCCTGTATTTTTATGTATTTCTGCTGGTTGCACGATAGTTTCAATTTAGTTGGTTCTGGAATGGTGATAATATAATGTCTGTCGTCTAACTGTCCGATTGCTTCTGTAGTAACGATAATCGATGTGTACTGACAGGAACTTTGCATGCTGCTGCTGTGTCGTTATGAGGCGCTCGATACAATCTAGCTGTTTTTCCTGTTCATCACATAAGTATAATTCACCGATCTTCGGGCATTCAGCCTCTATGTACATAAAATATTTTTCGTGAATTGCTATATGAGGTTGAGGAGGGATAAGGATTTGATAATTCAAGTTTAATACAGGGACACGGACAAGTGATATAAAATATAATTTTTAGGATAGACAATCGGAAATTTGTACACTAAAATAATATCTAGCAATAATATCCTACTTGTATTACATCGAAATAGTCTCTGAAACTAATATTTAAAAGTTCATTTTTCTTATAATGTGTATTTAGTTTACTTATAACATACTAAAAGTGAACATAGAGTGATGATTACTCTTAGCACGAATAAATGCGAGTAAGTTTTCTAATCGAAATATAATTAGAAATAGTTTCTATGTTATCTCCCAAAATTAATAAAATTTCGGTTAATTTCATAAATGTTACAAAATCAATTTTTAATTAATTATTAATATTCGTTAAATTTTTAACTAAATACTTTAATTGTTTTTGATTACTAACTTATTTATGATATCAGTATTATGAGACATCCAGTTTTTACTCAAGCTAATATGATTTTTAATTTCATTAATCAGTAAATTATTATTTTGCTCTAGTAAATTAATGGCTTTGTTATACTTTATGACGTCCGTATAGTCGAGATTACAAGAAACACTTTTTATTACTGACCCTAATCCATCAATGAGTCCTCTCTTAACACGGAAAGTGGTTTTTAATTTATCTTTAAGGTATTGAATATGCATTTGAAAAAGGAAAAGCGTTTTATTTCTAATAGAATATATTTGCAACCTTACCAACCTTAGTATTCATTATTTGCAACACAACAGAATCTAAGGTATATTATATTTTAACTAAATCCACGCGTTGTACAAAAGAATTATAGTGGGTATATGATTTGTGCGGGTCCCAAATTACTAAAATTACTAAATACTTCTGCTTTTGTCAGGGTCGATATCAGGATCATAATTCTGTAACAATCGAGCACTATTAGGTACTCTTTTAAGTCTAGTCTTTGCAACTGGTAGTCGTTTCTTTTTTGTGTAAATGTATATCGGTAGGTCAGCGAAAGCATTATCCTGTGTAAAACGAGGGGCAAGTTTTTGTCGAGATGCTCTAGGGTTTCGAATGAATATCTGTTGGTCAGGTAAGTAAAGAGTCTCGGGTTCTATATGTTTATTCAAATATTCAAATATTCAAATATTAGAGTTCGTCGATGTAAAGTGGAGTCGTTAATAATATCGTAAACATTTTTCATACGGTCACGATGGTCTAGTATGTACTGTTGTAGCAATTGCTCTATCAAATCTATATCTACGGGGTCACGAGGATCGAAGTGTTCAGTGATAATATCTATCGGTCTGCATTTAGTGAAACTATGGATAGAATTATTATAGGCTAAGACAGCATAATGCATGAGATGGACGAATGATTCTCCTTATTGACTTAATTTAAGGATTCTTATATGTTCTAACAGTGTGGAGGCTGGCTGCCTGAGGAAGGCTTCATGCCTTTCTACTAGTCTGTTGTCGTTAGGTGTATAAGGTATGTCAGTCTTAAAAATTCTAAGAATAATTGATTTGAAAATTCGGGTAATAATCGTAAAACTCTTAAAACGTTATCAAAATCAACCATTTTTTATATTTTTTTATTTAGAGACTATAATATTATTGTCTAAAATTATATTACGATGAGCGTTTTGAGAACGCGCTCTGCTACTATAATTACTAAACCTCTGAAGGGCCTCTGAAGGCTCGATTGCCTCTGAAGGGAAATCTTGGAAATAAAAAAATTAAAAGGATCTAAAACTACGGGTAAGCAATCACTAGAAAGACTCTAATGTACTTACAATCAAATCTGGTCTTCTTCGGTGTCTCAATGTTTGGATACGCCTCGCTGCGCCGCCTCGTAGATTCTGGATGCTCTGGTTGGTGCTTGAAAGCCACCCGGGTGGACCGCGACGTTAATTTCTAAAGAAATTTAAGTTACGCGACTATCCTACCGACTGCGCCAATTAAGTTCGGTGGCAGCGTAGGATCCAAAAAAAACCCAATTCTTTAAAATATTATATTTAAAATAATAATTTAAATTAATTACTTAAATGGTGACTACTTGCTCGATGTGAGAAAAAAAGGGTGTATAATTATTTTAATATTCAAATGGATGGATGGATGGATGGATGAAAAATGACTCTACGTTTTACAATTCTTACTGTTACAATTCTTGAATTTGATGCGATGCAGTAAACAAGTTGTGCGAAATCTGGCTAAGCGATCCCCGGGTAGTGTGGGAACGTAACATGCTTACTAATTTGCCAATGCAAGGTTAGCAGTTATGCAGTGACAGAAGTAGGCACCAGTTCAAGTAGAACTAATAATTTTATTATCTGTACCAACAGATAAAAAGTTTATATGACGTTCATAATACAGTATGTATTCCGCAATATTCTTATAATGCTTTTCTGTAACTGAACCATAGAAATGTTGCTTAGCGTTTCAGAACAACTAAAAAAATCCTACATAACAGCAATAAATGACCGCATTTATGCAGATGCTAAAAATAGACAAAATGCTTATTACTTAATATTTTATTTCTTGTTAGTGGCTAAAGACACCCTATTTTTATTTTACATTGTGCTTTACCCGTGACATAAGGACTTTGAATAATAACCGTAGAAATGAAGAAATTGAAGGAAAAGAAAATTCTTAAATTACAGGTACGAACACTATTATTGCGTGTATTTTCTGCAAGCAGCTCCTTAATGAAACAATAACGTATTGAATTATAGGTTAGTGAACTCGGTAAGTGGAATTGATTTCTATGCTACCTCGTTACCTGGTTTATGGCTTTCACTCTAATATAGAAAAAAATATTATAAGTACTTTTATAATAGAAATGAATTGAACAACTTTAACGCGTTCTATTAAACGTAGGTAAGGGTAACTTATACTACCTACACATAGTCCTCTAGAATACAGATTTGAAGTAGAAGTTCTCAAAAAATGTGTCAATTTTGAATTAATATCATCATCACAAACAGCCTATCGCCTTCCACTGCACATGACCTCAAATAATAATGCCGTTGAGCTCCATCCTCGACTCTTCGTTTTATTTCAACAAATCATAATAATACTAATACCCTGGGTATCTTCACCCCACACAGCTAGACGACATCCTACACAACGTGTACGACGATTCTATTTTGAATTATTATAATATAAATAAATTTAATAGAAATTCTATTAAAACAAATAATAATTTATTATACAATTAGTCTTGAAATATATAGGCATAAGCATCAGTTTCTTAGCATCGTCTCTATAATTACGTCTTTGTGCTGCAAGAATGTTCTTTTGTTTGGAGTCAAGCTGGAATAATAACAAAAGATGGCAGACAAGAGAGCCCAAACAATAATGTCTGGTATGAAACTGAGATTCAAACGGGGGACTTTTCACTTGTGTAATTTAAAATTGACGTATTATATGTATATATGTTGTATATACATATAAAATAAATATGAATACATTTTTTTTGTTCTGTTTAAAATATAATTACACTTGATGTAAAAAGTATTAGGAATAGAAAGACATACTATTATTTTTATATTTAATTGTGATAAAGTAAAATCACATTTTACGCTTGCGTATATAATTTTTTTTTTACACTATCGAAAATAGTGAGACCATTGTGGCACTGTAGTACAGCATGTGAAGGTAATTGCGATGATTTTAGGCTCAACCTCAATCATGGGAATTGAAATTGCGTGAGGTTTGAAGTCTTAATACGCAATGACTACATTTTAGGTGGAAAATGGGGTACGTAGTGCCTAGGCACTACGTTCAATATCTACTCTCCTATATGCAAGTTAAAAAGATACTAGGAAGTTTTTAAATAAAAGTTTTTATTTAAACATTTTATTTGAAGCTTTTTGCGTTCCACGAACTTTACTTGTTGCGATGTGATTGAGTACTCCCATTTTTCAAACACCCAAATATTCAAACTTTCGCATTGAACATTCCGAACTTTGTAAGATTTATTCTTTACGAAAATGATTTTTATCCATTTATATTAATATTTTACGCAAAAGAAGCTTAACATAAAAGAAAAGATAAGTAGACGTTTCCATTAAGAATTATCTCGTATTTATTTTTCAACTGCTTGCGAGCCAGCTTCATAATATGACGATAGTATTGGCTCAATATAATTGTTATCATAAGAATTTTCTATTACGATAGATGTCCTGAGCTCACAAGGTTTTAGCGTTTCAACTAGAGAAATAAAAAATGTGTATGTTTTATACTTTCAAAGCCATTAACAACAAGAATACAATATTTTATTATCTCCATTTATTTTCTGTTTGTATAAATATACCCTGTGATATAACCTCTACATTAATATTAAAGTAAGTAATAATAAATATGGAAATTATCATCCCAAAAGGTTGTCTTTAGATAGTTTTTCATCTGCCAGACTTAATGCTCGATTAACACACCATAACGGTCAAGCGGAAACGCGAACGCCATGTTGCCGGGGAGATAGCGGAAATATATCACCGGAAGTTGGCAGCCATTATTCAGGAAAGGAACTTTCCGTTGTCACTTCATAAGTGTTCTTATTTTGGTTATAGTGTTAAGGAACAACAGGTCATTTAATAATAATTAGGTACTTTTTTATATGTATTAAAAAATTACAATGGATGTATACAGTGGCAATTATATTTTATAGAAATTATCATGTAACTGAATTACAGCATTATATAATTTACAATCAACAATCTGAGTAGTTATCCAAAACTAATTCGATATTTTGTATATAGATGATTTTTAAACGTATAATTAGGATATATTTGATATACATATAATAATATATTTTTTTACATTTAAAACTTTTGATCTCATTTATCTACTGATGAATGTGATATGACGTAAGCCTGTTTTCATTCACTGCTGGACACAGGCCTCTCTAAGACACGCCTCTGAACTCGATCTTTGATCCTACTCATCTAATAGTTGGCAACCAGTTGTCATATTCCTATTGCCACAAAGTGATTTCTAGCTGGTGTCAAATTTGCCCAAGTAAGAAATATTCTTAAACAACTTCGAGCAAAACCACGTTAAGAGCAATTAGTTAAGTAAGACGTTCATCCAGAGACCGAAGTGAGAAGAAAATTTAACCAAGCTTTTCAAAATATATTATATATCTTTTACGGCTGAAGCCTCGATTATCATGTCGTCTGAAAATCTCAAATCCACTCGTATATAATCTTTTTGATTATTAGGTATCGACTAATGTTCATTCAATTTATAAAACTATTACTTCCGAGAGAGCAAGTGTGACGTGTTTTCTATAATTAAACTAGAAAATTCTATAGGCATAAATATACACGAAATTCAATATATGTTTATATACGAGTATACTGCTTATACAATTTACTAATATAATATTCATCTAAATGTGCAAGTAATCTCCATACTATATACTCGCTACCACATAATATAGCAGATAGTGATCCCAAATAGGTTGGGCAGTTAGTAATTAATCAAGATTTTCAGGTGACACGATGGATAGAATACCATCATGAGTCGGCTTGATGGCACTGACAAATGTAAGTCGTTACTGTATCTTAAACCCTCGGTAATGTGTAAGGAGTTTGTATGCTTACTTTGATTGATCGATTTTTTTTTTACTTCTGCTTACTGTTAAAACTAAAATGATAATTTTATAACTTTAATCTGTACTAGGTTACTTTGTAATTTTCCATGACATTTATGTAAAAAAGTAAAATATTTCCCTCAATATATCCGGATTCAATATTGATATATTCATTACGTTTATACATACATACGTGTGTATGCTTGTTATATGTGTGTGAGATCTTTATAACCACTTGGGATTTTAAAGTTAAAGCACCCCCTATACATTTCTTCTTGGTGTATGGTACAAAATATTACGTCTAGTTGTATTTTTTTTAATTAAATTAAATGTACATATTATTTACATAAATTTGTGATTCGACGTAGTCCTATATTATTTATAGCAAAAATACTGTCGTTGGAGAAAAATTTACAGCGTCCGTTTAAAATTTTTGATCTGTTTATGCTGTATAATATTTTATTTATTTAATTTAATTATATATCTTATATATTAAAAAAATAATACATCACAAGTCATAAAACATAACCACTACTGTGACAAAACCAAAACGTCAATAAAAAACCAAGTGTTCCCCGCGGAAGGTACCTAATGACGTGTTCTCCTGTCGGCACGTGTCAGTCGCGTGGCGCAATAACCAAACACTCTGTATATACTTATATACTCTGTATATATACATAAGACAAGGGCAAACTACGTTTTAAGAGCAGTTCTAATTGGTATCTCACTATAATATCTTGAGCAGATAAATTCAAGGGTGTTTTCTAAAATTCGTTACTTGAGTAGGGATGTGAAAGTAGTTCATGAACTTTGATAAATTCAAAAACTTACTAGACAATTAATTCTAAAATACTGTACAGCACTTCAAATTAAAACCATTAATTTTACTTTTTGTAATACATAGAAGTATAATAAATGTAAACAATAAACTCGGAAACTTTGTAAAATTTAAATCGATTGTTTCACCACGTACCATAAAAAATATGTAATACAACGACAAATAATTATAATTTGACGACTTTTGTCTCTTATAATCTACATATATTGTTTTTAAATAGCAGGATTGATAAAGAGATTCTTCATTATGACTTTCCGCCCGTATTGGAGACATTGTGTGCTAATCGGTGGTACCTAACGTCGTGATTATTATCATTTTCGTATTATTTTATTTTAAATGAAAGTAAATCATTACCCAAGAGGAGATCAACCACACGTCCATTGTATTAAAACAGTTATTTTTGCTCTCTCTGACCGGATTGTTGAGACGCGGAACAGGCGCAAGAGCTGGAAAATTAAAAAATTGATTCTGCTGAAGGAGGTTTTGAACTCAAAACTATCGCGTTTACAGTTATTCACTATATTCCACTGCTACACTATACCAATATAATAAAATTAACCAAAAGATATATCATATCCGATCCGAGCAGATACGAGATATGCAGTTTATTAAATTCCGTGACGTAATTCTGAATTTATGTTTGATTGAACGTGAAAGCATTTTTATATCGAATCTCGTTTAGAGCTATATTATCATTTATTATATGTTTTGTAACAGTGCCTGATCGCGCGTTAGTTTTAAGTTTGACATCTATTTGTTTTTATTTCCCCACTTTACTCAGCGTGGCTTTGAGTTCTGCCAACCAACACGCAGTATCTTGAACAAAAGTGGAAAACAGAGACTGGATTGTCTTATTAAGTTATCTGTGCCTAAATGTGAATTAAAGCGTACAAATCTTTAGTTTTTATTATAATTATATATAGTATCATAATATAAAGATCGCATTAAAAATTCAACAAATGTGTTTAATTATACAATGTGAATCAAATAAATAATTCATCTAGTACTAAAGTTGTGTAATGCATTGAATTCGGTAAAATTAACATTCGATTAATGCCGGTAGTAAATAGATACATTTACATATAAATGCAATTATTGAGATTACATTTTGTGCTCAAATAAAATCGTATGTATCGTCGGTTATTTAGCCTAAATTTCAATATTTATGGGTCGCTAAAGCGCTCGACAGTAATGAAAATTATATCCTAATTCTATTCAAAGTGCATCACATTCAATAAATTTCCAATTAATTGAATTATCAGTACATTGATTTTGGTACTGTCGTGTAAACTGAATATACGAGTATATAATATATTCCTACAGAAATTACTTCTTCTCTTATTTTGTTATTTCTTTTTCTTATTTTGTGCCACAAAGCCAGGTTGGCAAAGAGAGCCTTGTGTTAAATCACTCAATCAATCAGTGGTGGAACTTAATGCAGTATTTAGTTCTAGCAGAGCAGGATAATAGAAATAATTCATTCTTCCAAGCTGGGATATAACCCACATCCGTCGCGTTTACATCCAGACGTATGTCACTCCGCTACGTTGGCACCTTTATAATCATATAAATATTTGAACTTTTCACAAATTTTAATTGAATTTATTTTACGTACATACATTAACTTTTTAATCTTCATGCAACTTCTACGCGTTTCGGAGTATAATATAGATTGATTGTTTACGGAACTCAAAGACTGGGAAAACAACAGAATTATGAATACACATAAAAGCTTCTCGTGTATCCAAATTTACATAGATTGCGTACATAAAGATCGTCGTTTTTTTTTTGATTTAAAAAATATATTTAATTTCATTTAAAAAAATAAAAATATAATATTATAAAAAAAATAATAAACCACGATAAATGCAAGTAATCGTTATAGAGCAAATTAATTAAACTCAACATAATTGTATAATAATCGTACCTAATGCATTAGTATAACAGCAATTATTTATAAGGTGCGGTTATCACAGATCGTAGATTGATTGATAAACAAGCTAAAAAGCTGTTGGGGAGACATAATTGAGCGAATTTCCTCACATTCCCCGCAGACGTAGCTGTTATCGCACTTGTTAGATACACATGGCTCTAAAGTTTGGATAACTTGTGCTGCAACTTGTGCGGCATAATTTATTTGAATTTGTCCTAACTTTTTACATCAAGTTAGTAAAATAACATTTAGCTTCTAGTTTTATTACGTTTTACTATTTTATCTCGTATTTTTGTTCTACATAAACAAAAGATTTTTTTTTATAATCTTACTGGCGAACTGTTTTCCTATTTTTTTACTTAATAAGACATCAAATAGTATCACTAATTATAATGGAGTAAAAAAATATATAATTCTTCTTGACTTTACTTTTATTAAAATAATATGTAAAAATATTTTTTACATTATTTTAATTTGGTTATAAACATCTAGTTATATTCTTTTCTAACGTATATACATACCCAATATATAATTCATATAATAAATTCGCACTTTAAGCTAATTGAAATGATCGTATGTCCATACTAGGGTGTTCAACGTACCGTGCGACATATCTGAAATTAATTCCTGTTTTGTCATTCCCTCACTTTATATTCAGGGCTTAATGACGTTGTGATATAAAGCACTATAGTAAAGGCTTCCACGTGAAGATATCGCGAACGTGCTCGTATTATAAATGGAAAAACAAGGATTTGCTCTTACTGGACGTTAGGACAAAAACCAATATTTGGAAGGGGTGCTATTCAAAAGCACCCTTTGGTAGTAAAAAACGTGTTGTACCTATGATTAATGGGTGATACGAGGCTTTGAGGTATAATTGTATACTTTTCGAGTGTTTCCACTTCAATTTTACTAATAAATAATTTTAGTTATATTTACTTTTATTTGAAATACTATAAATTTATCTCAAGTAAATATAGGTACATTTTGTATTAGCAAATGTGATTAAGTTTTATAAGTAAATATAAGTAGCATTATGATAAATGAAAAAAAAAATTATATATATAACTAGGCCATTAGTGCCACAGTGGAGTACCGATGAGAGTATAAACCCGATGGTAATCAGTTCAATCTCCAGTTGGCGCAATGATTTATTTTCATCACCCCGCTCTAGTACCAAAGTGTAGCGTGTATCGATGAATCCAACGATAAAATGTAAAGCTTATTAAAAACAAAAAGCATCCATTCTATTTTTGCGATCATTTCGAATAACCAACAACAGATTTGATAAATACAATTTACATAATCGGAACGCGTTGAATATTTATATCAAAATATCTTTCAAATTAAATAACTATAGTATTAACTATTAAAATAATGACAGCAATTTGTTATTTAATTCAATAATTGAAATATTTGACTATTATTCATAGCCTTAATAGAGCTGATATTAAAATCATGCGGTTGACGTCCGTACATACATACATTTCAACAATTTTAATTATTCACAAACTCTGCATTGGCCAAAATGTAATAAGCAAAATGTCACATTTGTGAAATAATTTCGTTAACATGTCCATGTTATTTATTAGTATAGGTATTTTTATTAAATTGATCTTACTATATCGACCTATACTTCTATCGACTATCGACTAGGTTTTAAACTTAAACATATTCAAAATCATTGATACATCGTTCTATTGTTACAAATCTTCAGATTTTCTTATTTAAAACATAAATTTCTTTAGTAATAATATGTATTTTACACATGAATATGTTCTTAACTTTCCTAAGATTTATTAAAGGTATTAGGGCAAAATGGAAAAACGTTATTCATGCGCAGGTGTGCTGACGATTTGCTAACTTGCCATATTTTTGGAGCGAAATTGAGTTGGGAACATTCAGGGTGTGTGTAAATTAGTATGAAAGTCTCTAGTTCTTACTTATACGTAGCATATTTCGAATTTATATTGAATAAATTTCGTAGATATATCACAATGTATGGATCACACACGGAGAAGATTGTATTTAAGGCAGTTCATTCTGAGATATTGCGTGTTGAGTGACGGAACTTAACGCCGCGCTTTGTGTTGTTAGAAAAGCGAGGAAAAGAAATAATTCATTCCCCTCGAGCAGGAATCAAACCCATAACCATTGTCTAGTTAAAATCCAGCCTTCAACTATACCAAACCAATGAATATTAACAATATATATACATATACATCATAGTTAATCAGTAATAAAAAGATGCGCTAGCCCATCCACTTCACGTTCCGGTGACTTAAAAACATGGCGTGCTGGAAAGGGGTAAGGGGAAACCAACGCCGAAATTTGTCTAACCAAACAAGAAAAACATATGACAATAGTCTAGTAGCATATATTACTATACTAACTATCTCACTAGCACCAAGTGCCATGTGGGTTTGAATAGAGCATTGATATAATTTATGATTTATTTAGTATGCAATAACTTATTTATTTATTCTTCAGCTAAGCCAACGTAACATACGATATAGCATAAAAAATAACAGATAACCGATTTTTATAATAACAGATCTTAATTTATTATAATTAAAAATGATTTCATAAATGAAAGTAACAATTAAATAGACAAATACACTATCAAGCGATTATTTCTATATAAAAAAATCTTAATTATCGGAAAAATTTAATATGTAAAGTAGAAATATTAGTTAAGTAAAGTATAACTACTAATACTCAGTAGCAGAAGCGAAAGAATAATTGAAATGCCAACAATATAATATATATATACAAATTATTCTAACATAACATTTTGACTTAAGACATTACGACCATGAATAATTTTTCATCTGTCTAGGCATCAATGTATATTTAAATTCCATCTTTTTGTTGCCATACTAAATAATATTAAAGTATCGTAAAGTTTTAAATACTCGAGCTGTGTGTAAAACGCGATCAGTTTTAACATATTTATAGCAAAACTCTAAAACATCACCAACACAAGTTAATAGCCAATATGCGATGCCGAAATTGCTTTTGTAACGTTATTTCCTTGTAAGTAATATTGCCTTAAATACATTATCACCTTCTAATACTGGAGTAGCGACTTATTGTCTCATTTTTTCTTTCATCATGCTTTCTTTTATATACTTTTTATAATGCCTAATGTGAGTTAGTGTGTTAAAGAGAGTTTATGTTTGTTTAATATTATAAATGAAACATATAATATTAAATAACATTAATTATTTGATATACACCTGCTTATCATTTATAAATAAATATACTTGGCTTCACGCTGTATCCCCACGAAGGCGGGTAGGCAAAGAGAGCCCAATGTTAAGACACTCCGTTCTCCGCTTTCCGTCCGATTTTCTTGTATCGTGGTGAGTCACATAACTCAACACGGCACTTTACCAGAGCAGTGTTGTGAAAATTAATTTCGAAATGTAGGGAACGAACCCATAACCTTCACGAATTATGAAATATTTATTTATATATTTTATAAAAGCATACTTTTTATCGTAAATATAAAACATAAATGTCTGTCGATGTTATTTGTTTACGACTATTAGCATTTACTCAAATGTATCCACTCTTTAACATTCAATAACCGAACAAACCGAACCAAATACATCGAGCCACTAAGTTATTTTCTGTTATAACATTCTATCGCGAAATATTTCAACTGCTTATCGGTAATATTAAATTCTTGATGCAATATTCATATCGGTCTTGTACAAGACATTGTACAAGGCTCTTCTGAATAAATAGTTCTTGCTACTCGCGGATTATGTTGATATGCAGATTCATATAATGGACGTACTATGGATATATGAGTATGACCTAGCTCTATTGTCACAATGGTCTATGGTATTTTATTATTAAAGAGTAACAACGAATACAGTTATATTTATTTAGTATTTTTCTAATATGCTAACATACTGAATACTACTCGGCGGATTGTTTGTATATTTTAAAATAAATGTTTCCCGTGTTTGGATAAATTGTGCCATTGTATTCAACTGTACGTCATGTGATGTCTCTTGATGTGCAAAAACTAAACACAAACTGTATTAAGTCATTAGCCTATTTACAAAATGAATTAAAACATCAAGAAAGCACAATAGTTGAAATGACGATATTTCTCACAAAAATCCAGAGACATAAAGCGTATGCGATAAATAACTATAATATTGAAAACAATTACATATTGTACTTGAATTTGACGAAAACTTAAATACCTGCAAACCTCAATTTCCAACTTATTTCTCAAAACATATTCGACGACACGATTTTGCGAAATACCAGCAAGTTAATTTGTATGGAACTAAAACAGGAAGCAAGCCCTCTCATCTACAATCAACTACGACATAAATGAATTTTGCTTTTATTAAGCTTTATATTAACACAAAAAAATCATTTTATTATAATTAATTTGTGTAACATAGTACACATGTTACTTTATATATATATATATATATATATATATATATATATATATATATATATATATATATATATATATATATATATATATATATATATATATATATATATATATATATATATATATATATATATATATATAACACGACTATTTTATACAAGGCCACATAACGATGACAATTTTGACATTTATATCCAAAGCTTTTGTACATTTTATTAGACATACCTCAAGCATCTTCACTATATTTGCTAATAAATGCTGACATTCATAAAAAAATACGTAAAAATTTTATAATACAAATAATTCCGTATATATTTATATACACAATTTCTGATTAGTCCTTTACCGATATCCATTTACCGAAGGATTTCACTGCAAAAGCAGAAAGCCCTTAGAAAAAGGTCCTTCCACGGACGTTACTTGCGGGATGAAATGTAAATACATGGTGATATGAATATAAATGGTATCTAAGTAGACCTCGTGGGGTTTGTTATAACGGTTCGAGGAGGTTCAAGTCAGTTTGTTATTGCAAGTTACCATACGCTGGGAATCTTTACATACCGTATTAAGAAGCAGCTTTAACACACATGTGTAATTATGTAAGGTATTTCTAATTCTCTTTACACCAAAACAAGTCCAGTGTCGAATTATAACAGCGGAGAACGTAGTGTTTTGACACTGAATTGTCTTTACTCAGCTAAATGCGCCAAAATGACGATGACACTAATATCCATTCATCTATTATTTTTTGTTTTAACTGAATTTTTTTTTCAATATATAACAATAAATCTTTCCATATATATATATCTATATATATATATATATATATATATATATATATATAGAATATATATATATATAGATATATATATATATATTATATATATATATATATATATATATATATATTATATATATATATATTATATAAATCTTTCCATATATATATATCTATATCTTTACTTCAACGTCGTTGTACTCACGTATTGTAAAGGTGCGGTGAATATGCATATTGTCTGGTGGATAAGAGCACTTCAGCTTGGAGACTGTAACAATAGGCCAAGAGCAATTTCAAGTTTTTATAACTTTTTGCTACACAAACCTTTTTTTTAGAAATTGGAAATGTTCGTTTGTTTATATTTTAAGGTTCAAAATATAAATATACACTATGATTAATTTAGTAATGTTTTAATTTAGATTAATGAAGTAATGTTGAAAACATATTGTGAATATATATATATATATATATATATATATATATATATATATAATATATATATATATATATATATATCTATATATATATATATATATATATATATACACATTATGATATAATATTTAAAAAATATATTTTTACTAGAGGACTTAGAGGACCGTCGTGGCGCAGAGGAGTAGCTTCAACCTGTGAACCCGATGGTTTGTGGATTTGATTCCCACTCGGCAAGAATGAAAAATTTTCATTTTCTTTGCTTTGGCAAGGCAAAAGCGCGGCGTTGAGATCCTTCTACCTATGGTTCCCTATATGTGCGGGATACAGCGTTGAGCTAAAAAATATTTCATATTATCAATAAATATAAATATTTTACACATATTTTGCTAAAATACACTTTAAATGATTTTAAAGAACAACAGCTAAAACAGATATAATTTAAAGTGTCATATAGTGAGTTGTCAGGACTCTCCGCGCTTTGCGGAAATCCCATTAGAATAGCGCATCCTTTTCAACCGTCTCGCTTAACAAAAAATATCCAAAATATTTGTGGAGGAAAATTTTTCAACAGTCTGTCTCTAGGGTACGATAAAAATATTAAAAAAATAAAGATAGAAATGTCATACTTATGAGTACGCTACATATCAGAGATTCGAATCCCATAACACCAATATTCAAGTTAATTACTCTAATATTTACTCATTTCTAATTTAAATTCTCATACTCAACGCCACGCTTTGTTTTTTCTTCTTTTTTTGTCACAAACTTTGGTCGTTCGTGTCTACGCTTTATTTTAACTAGAGTAGAGAAAAAAAAATATTCCGGTCTGAATGACGAAACACCAATATCCTCAACAATTTTATACTATGTCTCATAAAGAAACAGTATAAGATCCCTGAGGTGTGTCCATCATAAAAATCCAATCAGGAGGTTGTTGTAAAATTGAGAAAAGCTGTTGTGTGAGTTTTTTGATAAGAACCTTCATTCACAAATTCTATTGATCGTTTGCTGGTTGATATGTTTCTCTGTGCTCTTGCTACTGAAAGACCGTAATCGTCTTTAACTTAGCCTCACGTATGATTTTTACTTCTTTGTCGTAGCGCCGCGAGTATTGACCACCATCTAGGAGTGCCCTATACCACACCGAAATACGCTTAATTATTCCTACTATCTACTATAGGTACGCATTTAGATAAAATTTGAATACCAGAATTCTCCTATCGTTCGCCACTCGTTTTGTATTTCTAAGCCCATTGCGTGTATCTTATACTTATGATTCTTGTCCAGCCAAATAAAAGATTTTATTACGTCTATGTCTTATTTCCCTGAAAGGAAATCGGAACCACAACCATCTCGTTCACAGATCTCATCATGTTCTCATCATGCTTCATCATACAGAATTATTAGTAGGTACTATTATATTTATTATATAACTACAAATTGTTATACACATATGAAATATATCTCATGTTACCTCCATCATCAAGAAATTATACAATATTTACATTATTTACATTCCAATACGCACTCCCCTAAGTGGATATGTTACGTAATCACAACTTGAAACGAATTGAATTAAGCGTTATTAGAGGAATCGCTATTAGATCTAACTTCGGCATCTCAAACGTTGAATACTTAAGATGTTATGGATTATTTTATGAAGTTGTGAGAACTTAAATCTACTAAGTAAAATATATTAATGTAAATATATTTCAATGATAAATATGAGAAAAATTTACATTGAATACAATATATTTTAATACGTTATTAATCTTTAACTACAATTTGTAGCGAATTATGTACTACAAGTATTAACGTGAGTATAGTTACGAGATGCTAGATGTAATGTGCATAAATATTTCTTAACCGAATATCAAACGCCTCACGGAATTGAATCCAAAATATAGCGTCAGAACTAGTAATGTGCCAATGTGTAATATACTTATCCATTGTAAGATATAACGTTAAAAATGTAAAATAAAATTGCATCACGTCGCTCTACAGCGATAAATATCTCGTCTATAACGTAGACAGGGAGAATTTCGGAAAGCGAAGAACCGTGTGTCTGAAACACTCTGTTCTCAGAATAGGAAACAAACTTTCTTTCTTAGGATACAAACTTTCTTCCCAGAATAGGCGTCGAACCCACAATACCACATAAGGGTTTCAGTGAGCCACTAGCTGCTGCGCCACAATGGCCTCAATGTACCAAAATTATAAAAACACTATCATCGGTCATAGTAATTATTGTATGTGTAAGAAATCAACTTCCAGGTGGTAAGTTTAATATTCATGACGCGTCCCGGTCCTTGTAAATGTTTTATTCGTTAACGAGTCGACGAGATTAGGGTAATCGTGTCACGTTGTGTTATATGGAACCTTTTCAATTAATTTATGTAATCAATTTGCAACTTCATTAAATACTTATTTTTACATGACAGCGGTAAAATTAGTTTGTTAACAATTTCTCTTTTTTTTTTTGCTTAGTACGCTAATAATATGATCTCACATATACAAAAAATATATTTATTTTCTTATTTATTGGTTTACTTCATAAGTAAAATAAAATAACACTGGAACAATATAATATACGATAAGCACCACTTGCAAACATTTGTATGAGAGAAAAATGAAAGGAAACAAATGTCAGAAGCAACTATCCTTACGAAGAATTATAAATTATTAATAATTAAATTATAAATGTTGATATGTATATCTTATGGCTATTATACATGTAATTTTAGCCATTTATTTTTATTATCATTTTATTAATATCAACTGCTAAGTCTAAATAGTTTCAACTTATTATATAAATATATTTATTTAAATCCTAGAGTAATATATTCAAAAAGTACTAACAGCTCATTACTATGTGATTACCTCAACTAATCAAAGGTTATATTAATTAAATAAAAAAATACCAATTTATTGTAATCTACATAATGTATCTTACATTAATTAGAAAAAAAAACATACAAAATTGTCCCATACAATTAAATACCAATAAAACAGCTCAAATTTTATTCAATACAAAAGTACACAGTTTATAAAATTAGTATAATGATTTTATTTGCAAATAAATATTTATTTTCTATTATCTCATCTATTTATCTTAATTTTCAAACATTGGTTACTTCAGTCGTAAATTTTCATTAAATTTATTGGATAATTCATAGCAGAAAAGCGTGAGACTGGGAGATAGGCGGATTGTCAATGCAACAGTGAGCATTCAATCCCCTTGGTTATTATCTATACTTATTAATATATATCGTAGCTTGTACTTTATTAAGTTTTAACAGGAATTAAGCTTAACTGCTTTAGCTTTGTGACTCATAGAAAACATTATTTTGATTAATTCAGCTATTCTATTGATTTCATTATTCATGTTCATTATTTTCAATCACATATCAATTCTTTCAAAGTTTTTAACCTTGTACAGGTTCCTATGAGACTGATATCTCGAGTTACGTCTTTGCCAGGAGTATATGGGACCCGTACATATGACCTCCTACCTCACAAGGCCCTAAATGTTCAAGTAAACAACTATAATTTATATTAATTTGTAACTTATTACTTTCCTTAATACTGGGATTTAAATATTACCAAGAGTGTACCCAAGGGCCCTGATATATCCTAGGCACAACCTATCCTAGGTATAAGGCACAATATTAATATTGATTTACTGAAAATAAAAGCTTTGTTATATATATATATATATATATATATATATATATATTATATATATATATATATATATAATATATATATATATATATATATTATTATATATATATATATATATTATATATATATATATCGTTAGTATTAGCAAATTATTTTATGCATGAAATATCAAATTTATTATAACAAAAAAAAAAACAGAGAAATATATATTATCTATCTATTATTATCATATATAATACTATATTATATATATATATATATATATATATAGATATATATATATAATATATATATATATATATATATATATATATATATAATATATATATATATATATATAATATATATATATATATATATATATATATATATATATTATATATATTTATATATATATTTATATAAATTTACCGTCACAGATGTATCCGGATATAGCAGGTTGAGTAAAGGGTACACGTGTATTTGATACTCCGTTCCCCAGCTTACCGTTTCTCGACGGCATTGCGTATAGAGTGGGCGGAACTCCAACACCGTACCTTCTCTTATTACCAGAACAAGGAAATTAATTAATTCTGAGTTGGAATCGAACCTACATAGACCCCGTTTACAGCCAGACACTGTGCCACTGTGTCACGACGGCCGACATATCATTCCACTATATTAAATTGCGTACTACAATGATTACAAAAGTAGATGAAAAAATATTCGATTAATATAATGATTATAAGTTAGATCCCTCATAAGTCGCTCATATTAGTGGATTACACGCAAAAGCTCTTTCGTATCCTTAAGCGACCGATAATCGGCTTTCTGACCCATCACTATGGGTAAATAGGCGTGAAAATATTCAGTTTACGGAAGGATTTTTATGAGCTTTCAATACATTTGGTGTAAATAATGTAACAACTTTTTAGGGCCCATAATATTATATGTATGTCGAAAAAGGTGATCGTGGTTTCTCAAGCACACAATGTGTAAAAGAAAAGTATTACTACAAAAAAAAAGTATTACTATTGATATATAAAGGCAGATAATAGTAAAGGACGTCGTGGCGCAGCGGGACAGCGTCTGAGTATAATCGCGGTTGTTGTGGGTTCGATTCCCACTCGGGGAGGATTAATTATTTTAATTTTATTGGCATCGGTGCCAAGAAACAGCGCGGCTTTGCTCTGCTTACCCTATGTAGGATATGTTTAGGATATAGCATGAAGCAAAAAAAAGAGGCAAGATCATAAAAAGTTCCCTAAATGGTAAACCAAAGTAATGAGTTTAACTAAATAATCATTTATTATTTCTAACTAGAAATACCTACACAAAATTCATAATTTTTTCACTGTTTAAAAAAAAATATATTACACTACTTTCTATATATTTCAACCTTTACACTTTAATTAAATTAAATAGAACAAAAAATAAGCTCAATCTACAATTTTCAATACAATTATAAAGAAAATAGTTGCAAAAAACAAATATAGTATGTACATAAAAGAAATATTTAAAAAATAGGTACAATACCATAATAGTATTTAAGATTTTACATTATTTACAGCAGTCTAATAAACATCCATATCATGTAGCGAATACTACTACATGTAAATTGACTTAAACATATTGCCCTCATTCATCCCTCCGGCTACAGTGATAGTCAGAACACAGTTCTTATGTGTTTAGAATGTGTTAAATACGTTTGTTTGTTTGTTTTCTGAAATATACGATGGACATAGAGAGGTTCTTTGAATTGTATTGGAACTGAGCCACTTTCTATGTTTTAGAGTAAGTATATTATTTCTTACGTATAACGTTTAGTTGGCAATGTTTAAAAAAAAATCCTTTAAATAAATTAACTGTCAATATTTTCTTTCGGCACAGCTGCGAATAACACTAATAATATATACTATATATATATATATATATATATATATATATATATATAAATAATAAGAAATGTTTAGGTAAATATGTATAGTCAGTTCAAATACTTGTTTGTCACATTATATTAAACTATTTCCTTTTCCTCATAAGTGAGAATATACATCATTACCGCATCATGATATACTAAAATATAGTTAAGCTTCCTAAAAATTTAAATCAAAAATACTTAAAAAATTTAATTTTAGCATATTATTATTTTAATATGCAAATGCTACCATTTGTAAACAATCCTCACAATTATGCAAATAAATCAAACCAAAGCGATCAGTAATGTCGCTTGCAAAGTAAATCTAGCAGTCTTTAAACTGGATCCAATTTATTTGGTCGACATTCACGTAATCGCAATGATGTTGACAAATAGACTAGCTGGCCCGCTCCGCCTCTTCGCTGTTCGATCTCCTCGCAACGGATACTACAATACTATATTCATTCGGCTGCGAAAACAAAAACAATACAATAGTTATAAACAGCTCGAGACCAAATCGCGAGTTCAATAAAATTTTTCTTCAAAGATCTCCAAAGAAAACTTACTAATATTTAAAAATTATGTGTCATTTTTATACAATTTAAGCTTTGACATTCAATTCAAATACTATAAAATTTTATCAATCAATCACGTGGATCGGAAATATAACAAATTTTATAATTTACTTAAGCCGAATTAGAACCCACAATATACAGTATTCGTTGAAAATAATTTCTAGTTAAGTATCTACTAACTGACAGGTATGCTAATAATAATAGGCGTTTTCTCTTATCAGCTTTGATAGTTTAAGCTTTAAATGAAAATTGTCCATTCACTCCATTTATAAAGGGTACGTATTTCTAAATATACTGTACAAACACATTTACAACATTAAAATTGAATTATGCTTGTAAATAGAGCAAAACATAAGGTTTTTGCAATCGTATGTATGATCGTAAATTGACGAGCGTTTTTAAACGTCTATCATATGTCATTGAAAGCCATCAAGTTTATTTTAATATGTAAATTGTCGTTATGTGAATCTAGATTTTCTATATAATGGCTTTAGGCACTTTTTTGTAGCCTGTTGGTGCAGTTTTCAATTATTAATTATAGAGACTATTACTACGAGATCAAGGAGGACGATAATGTATGTATGTTTCTGTCTATTGTTAAATAGTGAAATATTAGAATATGTATTTGTGATTTTAGTAGAATAACAAAATAAGATTCTTATCCCACTGTGCACCTAACACTTTGTCTCAATAAATCATAGAAAAAATAACACAAAATTTGTAATAAAATATGCCAATCTTCTCATCCACGTGGCAATTTAATGTCTGAAATTTGTCTCAATATAAAAAGAAGTGAGAAAATATATATTTTTTTAATATTAATATTATAAATATATTCCTTTAAATGCAACATTTAAGATCTTCAGATCTTCTGTAACTAAATATATTTTATCACAAATATATATGGTGTCAAAAATAATAACAATCAATAGTAGTATGCCATAGAATAGTTTATACCATAAGAATGAATACAAATCGTATTTCAATTTTCAACATCAGTTTACCATTTACCGTCACCGACACGATATTTCCATTACAGGGGCTATAGACTAAGTTTTTCTCAAGCTATTCTGATTTCCAACAATCTCATCAAATCATGGGCGGCGAAAGGTAGCAAAGGGAGCTGATTGAATTGAAACCCCGCTACCTGCGCCATATTTCTTTCCCCGTTTCCCAAATAGAACTTTTATCCAATGTTAAATGTGTTTTAATCTGATTGAATCTGCGACTTAGATAAATTGTTTGACTATTGTGCTGTTTCATTTGTATTGTACTTTATGGTGTTAGGCTATGTATAAAAAGCTTATTAACTTGCTCTTTATCTAAATAATTTTTGTACTATTTATCAAGAAGTATAAAATCTAATGTGAAAATCAAATGTATCACCCTTTTACGCTTTATCCTTCACTAAGCGAGGTACTTTGTCTTACGTCTTAGTAAAATGAGAATGTTGAGTTTACCTGCGTTGGTATCGAATCCACAACAATAGCATTTACAAACAAATAATGTGCCACTGCGCCATAATGGCCTGAATGGAATGAAGTATCAATTTATACATTTTTATTTTTAGTTATTATATTTAAAACATATATAAAAATAAATAGTTGTTCTCAACCCATTCACTCGTTGGTCAACCTCTCATAAGAAATGCATGATTCGCCATTTTATTTATTTACATGGGGTAACTTCGATAAATCAGAAACTTCTTGCATAGGGGAAATTTTACAATAACGATCAACATGGCGGACAGGCATAAAATGTTACTGCTATTGTTTTACGTGGTTTTCATTACAATATAAATATAGTTTTATAGTTTTAGTTGATTAGTTTTACTATCCTTTTGCCTAAAAAATCTACATATATATATATATAATATATATATATATATATATATATATATATATATATATATATATATATATATATATATATATATATATATATATATATATATATATATATATATATATATATATATATATATATATATATATATATATATATATATATATATATATATATATATATATATATATATATATATATATATATATTCGAAGTCTTGTAGGCTATAAATATAAGTATGGCTTAATTTGTAAGTGTATACATAAAACTTATATATTTTTTTTATAAAATTTGTTGACAGATAAACAATATAATTTAACCTGAAATAATTATTATTTAAATAATAATAATAATCATTATAATGTAATGAGTATGTAAGTTCTATAAGAAATAGTAATCATGTAGCCCAAAGTATAAAAAATTTCATATGACAAGTTATAGTGACCTCAGGTGACAAAGTGAGCAAAGTGAGTAAGTCTACACTGGGATGTCGTTTGTAATCGTAAAGTAGGTTCGCCGGGCATATACTATATAATCATGTACATACACATATACTATATAATCATGTATATGCCTATATAATCATGTACATACATTACTTACAACGTATCTCGCGACGGTTAACATCAAAAACAATCTTAATACAATAGAAGACGCAACTCGGCACTCCATGGAACCTCAGCGTGGGTGCCAGATCAATCAAGTTGCATGATGAGGCACCCGGAGCAGTGCTTGAGACTTGTGACCCAATGTATGTTCCCGGGATACGTCTAAAGTATACTAGCAGTTGCCTCCACTGTCCGAGCTCATCTATCTTATTATTTATTATATATTCATGCGATATCCTAATGAATATTTTATATCAAAAAAAACAGAACATTAAAAACTATTGTTTGACCTTTAAGAATTTAATACCCAAAAATAACAGCAATCAAGTATCCCCAGAATCACGTAATACAATTACTGTCTTAATTATTGTAAACATCAATTTACAGTAGTTTCAGTTCCCTCTGTAGTGTAATTAACGACGCGGCACGCGGGAGACGCGCGCTATTTGTCATGGCAAGCCGGCATTACGTACATACGAGTACTAAAACACCATAGTTCGTGTGTAGAGGAGTATTGCGAATTTTTTACTTATAATGAAAATACATGGCATTCTATGGGGATATTTTGGTAAAAGGTTTTTACTATATATAATACCAGCTCTTACACACAGTTGTGTATGACCGTAAGCACAGACAAATACGGTTTCCATGAGGCGCGGGTTCAAATTTTTGTTTCCTTTAAGTATTTTTGCCATCCTTAGTGTGGATTAATAATACTTTAAAAATCATTAAAATACAAAAATAACTATCAGATCATACCAGAAGCTCATGAGTTTCCGCAACAAATTGTTCAACTTTATATATCTTCTTCTTCTTCCTGGCATTAGTCCCGGCTTTTGCCAGGGTCTGCCTTCCGACTAAGACCAATCGGTCCATATGAGTGGCGAAGTGGTTTTTGTGGAGCGATTGCCATCTGACCTCCAAACCCATTACTGGGAGAAACCAAGAAAGGACAGGGAATAAGAGGCAGAAAGACTTGGAATATAGGGGAGGGACACCACTTACATGGATTGGATCGGGTTATGAAAGTGGTGGCTCGAGGTCCCGGGGTCGCGTACCCGTATGCCGGAAACCAAATATCGGACAGATAATTGGCTTAGACACCCTCTGAGATGAGACACCCTCTGAGATGCCCTATATATATATATATATATATATATATATATATATGTATATATATATATATATATATATATATATATATATATATATATATATATATATATATATATATATATATATATATATATATATATATATATATATATATATATATATCAAATTGGAGTTATTTGACATGAAGTTAATAAGCAAATATGGTGACAAAAATTGTGAATACAATTAGCCCTAACTTTATTTTTAGTTGGTAAGACAGTAAGTATTTTAAATAGTACAAGTAAACAGCAAGAGACAAGTCAATAAGGCTACAAGTTTTGTGTGTTTACTGTGTTTTGTTTAAATATTTCAAAAAATAATTTCAAACTAATTGATTAAGATAATATATCTTTTATTTCACTTTCATTTTCATTCATTTTACAGAGTAATTTTTATGTCAATTTAAAAACGCTCTAAATTTAAAGCACCTAGAAATATACAATAGTTATTATGGTATAGTAAGCGTTACAAACCGCGACAATTTGCAGTGACAACGGTCGGCAGTGTTAGCATTGACATAGTAATTAGTACTGCCTCGTTTGTCACAAGGACGATTCTAATTTCCGTTAAATGTATGCTTTTACTTTGTTATCTATGTAACAATATATTATCAACCAAATTGAAGTAATTCTGATTATCTGAATTGTTTCGTAAGTATCGATAAACTTATTGATAAAATTCAATTCTTGTTTAAAACAAACACAACCTAAAACTCATTTCAATGAAATCTGTATGCTAATACAACTTTGCATTGGATCTCCAAGAGAATCTATAAAGCTAACCAGGAATATATTTTTTTTAGTTTCGATTTTCTGAGTAAAATTAGTAATTTTGTTTAAGGGATCGTTTATAGAGAATTTATTGTTTAGTTAAATAGTTAGATATTGGTTAAATTTTAAGTACGATAATATAAACTTTTACTTACAAACTCTTTTCTCTCTGGCAGGCTCTTTCTGTTCTCACAATAGAAATATTCAAAATATTCTTTATTCAAATAGACTTTTACAAGCAGTTTTGAATCTGCGAATGAAGATGTCGCTACAAAGGCGGACTGAATACCGCGCTTTGCTCGCGCTTGCCAAACCTTTTTCCAAACAGGGCCCGAATCCACAACCAACACAATACTATCAGACACTGTCGATGGCCTCATATATTCATTTTATTAAAAATAGAACACATAAATAATGCAAGAATAAGTGTACAATTAACATCTGCACCAATTACGCTGTCTCCTACAAACGATCGGACGCATGTATGTATTCATAAACAGGTGTCAGACCTAAGGAATCCGTGACATTGAAAGAAATAAGTAATTGATATGTTAATTGCATTCTGTCTACAATTAATTTCTGGACTTGTATGTTATTTAATTAGAAATCTAACATATATACTGCAATTAACAATATTATTACAAATACAAATACTAATATACATTGCATAAAAGAAATTAAGTACGGTGGCAGCGTAGGATCCAAAAAATCTTAAGATCTTTGAAATATTTTATAAAAATTACAATTTAAATTATTAACTAAAATGGTGACTACTTGCTCGATGTGAGAAAACAAGAGTGAATAATTACTTTAATATTAAAACTTACATGAATTAAAATAATGGATGAAAAATGACTCTACGTTTTACAATTCTTACTGTTACAATTCTTGGATTTGATGGAATGCAGTAAACAAGTTACGCGAAATCTGGCTAAACGATCCCCGGGTAGTGTGGGAACGTAACAAGCATACATAAATATAAGTAAATAAATAATACAAACGTACATAAATACATATAAACATACATACATTGATAATATACATATAAATAAATTCAATTCATACACACCAAATATTTAAATCATAAGTACCTTAAAAATTACTTTTATAATAAAACAAAGGCCAAATTACTGGTGCTTCTTGGTACTTTTCTCACATCTTATTTTAATGGGTAAGGAATAACATAGTCCAGCAGCTTTTATAGTAAAGGAATTAGAGAAAAAGGATTATTATTATGGGGAATAATATTAGTCCTAGTTCTCAGTCCACTAGGCATAATTATAGAATTCTTAAATAATTTCTAAAAATATGTATTTCTATAATCACCGCCTATGTATAGGCAGATATTTTTATCAGTGTTTAGTGAAATTCGATTCCCTTAGCCAGTTTTCACCCATTTCAAAAACATAATTTTGTTTTTAGTGACATCTACTTCTAACTAGCACAGACAACGCGAAAAGGAGGCAACTAAAAATATTTAATTTTGCCTTATGTTGGCATCAAATTCATTAAACATCATGTAAACATATTTACAAAATATTATTTACTCGTTACAAAGCATTTTCAGCTGCACTAAAAATAAAATTATATAATACTAGAAATATCAACATTTTACAACTTTCAAGCCAATTAAGTCAACAAGGACCCACTATATTGGATAGTAAACTTTAATGTAGCTTCAGAAAGCCGGGGTAGTATATTCAGAGCATAAGATGAGACAAGTCCTATCGGAGTTCAGACTGCGGTTGCGACTAGACACCGACAATGGTGCGGTCCAGCCAATGGGCTTACTACCGAGTCCATAGCTTCATTACGAGAATGTAACTGCAGCTTATTGAATTTGAATTTATTACACCTTAATATACTATGGAGAATGGAAATAAAATTATATTTACCTTTATTTATACTTATATAGATATTTTTAAAACTATTTATTTTTGTCATATTGGTCTCAATCACTTCATTTACCACTAACATGATATATAATAATATTTAATAGGCTACATGCTTTATACTCTGAAGCAAGATGAGCATAGAGAACTTAATGTCATTGTGAGTTTAGTTTAGTGGCGGAACTTAACGCTACGATTTTTCTTTCCGTAGTGAAGAACTGAAAGGAATCCAAGACCCCGTGCAGAGATTGGAACTATTGAGAAAAAAATATTTATTCAAATTCAGATTGAAAAATATGTGGGTCGAAGACTAAAACTTTTAGAATTGAGTGTCTTGACACTAAGTTCTCTAAATGAAGCTCAAAAAAATTAATTTTAGACATTCCATGCTATGATATTTTAAATACAGTAGAACCTGAAAATGTTACTACGCAACGATACTATGATTGTGGCTATTCACTTTCCAAGCTAAACCATAGAGACATTTCCATTTAGAGGAAGTCAGAGATTTGCTACGACAAAATGGTTGAACAATTTGCCTTTGAAATGTCGGAATGCTTGCATTCTAAAATAAATAGCAACGTTTAAATATTTACAGAACAATGCGATAACATCATATTTTATATATTTTGTATTTATGTTATTAATACAAAGAAAAGTTATTACAATATGAAAATTTAAATGACATATTTAATCAAAAAATATACGTTAGAATGCTAGTTATTTTATTTGTTTACATGTGCTTCTTATTTTGTGAATCGATATGCGATGAAAAGTATATGCATAGTAAATTTTACAGATAATTTTATAGAATAGGCAAAAACGTAATAAATCAATATTTAAAAATCTATTTTTCATCCAAATGAAATATATGTAAGCGAAACACAACGTTGCACTTTATAGAAAGAAAGGTATTATTTTATTTATTATAAATATTATACTTAGTAGACCTGCACAAGTATTCAAGCACTTGCATTCAACCACCTTCAAAATGCTAATTAGAAACAAACTACTAAAAATAGGCTTACTATCTTTAAAATCAAAACCTACCTTGACATTTTAACCAATACCTTTACCATTGGAAACTACGTCGCACTGTCAAAAGTCACGCCAAAGTTTACTCCAGTAAATACAGCGGTCGAAACGATGGTTCCATCAGACTGCGCTGCATTACACCGGGCCGATTGTTGCGGTGCGCTCTTAATGGACTTAATACTGATGTGGCTTTGGCTTTTAGCCTTTGTTTACCTCGCCTCGGTTGCGTATGTAAACCATAAATCTATGTTTGAACTTACAGGATGCGAAAGTACATATAAAAATAGTAAGTAGAAAAAAATTAAGCAAATGATGATTGAATAATAAAGACTCGGCTCAAAAATATATGATATAAATGTTTCTTTGGATATGATGTAATTTTTTACAGTAAAAGGGTTTTGCTAACTTTTTTCTATTTATATTTTGTTCGTCATATATTTTTAAATATCATTTTTCATTTTAGGCTTAATAAAATGGGAAAGGATAATTATTTAAAAATAACGTACAACATTATATGTCTGACCTCCATATTGATGCTTCTGAAGAGGACCTAATTCTCATAATGTTGTGGGTTTAATTTCATTTGGGAAAATTGTTATACGCTGATATCAAATATATATAGATAGGAAATATTTTAATTTGAATTTGTAAAAAAATTTGAATGAAAAATATATTTTATTTTATATATTATATTGTAACTTTACGTTACTATTACCATAAAAGTAATCTATGTACTTTATAAATTCTTATTTTTAATATAAATACCAAAAGAATTTAACACAAAAAATATTACACTGTAAAACTTCGATTTTCAAAACTAAGTTCAAACAATTTACATAACAATAAAATACAAACATACAATCAGGATATAAATTCTAAGTAGTTCAGAACAGTATGACAGTGACGTCACGTGCCCGTAGCCTAGCAAAAGTTAAATTGAAACTGGTTACCAAACCACACTCGTATGATTTATTGGCCGCATGCGAATACTCAGCGAACCCAATGTTTTATGCGCCACACAAATGAAGGAGTGATTTGTTCTAGCTACCCTATAGAAGTCATTGCAATAATTTATTTCTTAGTATATATATCACTATAGTATACCTTCTAGTACCTACATGTTATAAGTAGAATAAATATGTTTTAAACTAAAATCCTGTAAGATTTGTTATATTTAATTGTTTTATATTGTTTTATTTATTTTGGTTTTAAGGGAATATTAAAAAAATTGTAAACCTGAGAAGCCATTTTAGAAGAAATAATAACATTTACATCTATGATAAAGTTATTATTTCTTCTAAATTGAAACTTCACTGAAAACTTCATTTTATTTATCATAAATCTAAATTCTCAGCGCAGTTCATCTCCATGTCAAAAGCTCAAAGATACAATTTGAAGTAATAGCTACAATAGCGACAAGATGGGGTAAAGATAAGAAATGTTAAGCCATCTGAACAAAGGCGACCAGGCCTGCGGCAAGACCCGAAACATTTTCCTTAGAATTTATATATGAAGTAAAAAATACGTAAACATTGTAATTTTATATGAAATAAAGGCGTGGACGTTGGACGTATCCAAAGTCCTTCAAAGTCGTACATCATCGTCAAAGAATTTTCTTAAAAACCAGGGATTCTGCCCTTTTAATCTAAATTAGCTTGAATTTTCTACTTGATTAGTATTAGAATTTTCTCTGGAGGATACTAACAAACAATAGATTTAAACAAACAATTAAGTATTAATAATTTTTTTAATTTTAAAATTAGTTAATTTAGAGAATCGCGGCGTTGAGTTGCCAATGCCGCTGCCACTTAACATGGTAATGTCTGGAAAACTGCGTGGAAAGTAGGAAATGGATTGATATAGCACTGTATTCTCTCTAAATACCCTGCATTTATTAGAAAGGTTGAGTTGGTTTTTCTTTTTTTATTTAATAATTATTTTCAATATATATTTATTTATCCTTTATTGCACACAATATAAAAAACATAAATGCACAAAAGACAGGTTTAACGCTACACAGCATTCTCTACCAGCTAACCTGTCATGTGGGAAAGTTAGAGATCACAGAAAGATGTTATAATATATTACAAATAATTAATATTTACAAAAATAAAATAATCTACATAAACATAAAAATTATAACATATAACCTGTGCTGTGTAAATATATCATAATAATATTAAATTATAATATTATAAGTAGTTATTGTTTTTGCTTTATAAGTTAACTCTAGTAATGCCAAATCCTTATCCTACCCGGTTTCCCTGCAACGTCTGCACCTGAAACATTATTATATTCACCCAAATGGTTTTACTTTCGCATTAGTGATCTAAAGCAAGAGTGTCTTTTATGTTTTTTACACTAAAATAGTTTTGGACAATACTACTGTTTTGATGTCATAACATCATGTCCTCAGACAGGCCTCTAGAAAGAAAATTTTAACCAAAAATATAAAGTCAGTCAAGTAAGTCAAAGTAAGTCATCCAATAGTACACAAATAGACTTTCCTAAAAATATAAAAATAATATACTCCTAATTTTTGAAGAATATACAACTTCACCTACTATCATCATCAGCTCAGCAATATCAAGATATATGACGACTACAATAAGCAAATATGTGTATTATAAGAAATTATATGAAATACTTACATAGGTACGTATCTATAAAATTTTCCTCGCTCCCTGGGATACTATCATCATCCTGACATAATAACAATGATACCATCTCAGAAGTGCATTCGTTTTTTTAACAATAAAAGAATTATTCAATTCGGCTCACAAATTAATAAGAAATCAAGACATACATGAAAAAAAATTATCGAATAATAAGAAGTCGATTAAAAAAGTTCTAAAAGAACTTAAATTGAACCTAAGTGACTTACAAAATTCATCATTTTACTTACAAGTAAAATCGTCAAGACTAAAGCAAAAGACTAGTCAAGTTCTGCCAAAGTAGATATCTAAAAGCCAAGACAAAGTCCTTTCTTATTATAACTAAATATTAACATTTTACCGGCCCTACTTTTCATACACGCAGTGTACTTTATGTTCAAAGGCTTTGTCTCAGAACATCGGAAACTTGTCGAAAACTATCACTGGCGCCGTCAAACCTCCTATCTTATGTTTAGTGCTTTTGAAATTCACTTTGATAGTATAAGCTGTTAAAAACAAAGTTCTTGTGTGTACTTACTTTGTTTTAAAACACTATTACCATAGTTAAGATCAGAAAGGCAGATATTTGTTGATTTAGAAATTGGTTACAGGCATAGATTGTCGCATTCTGTATTTGCTCATACAAATCAAAACGGAAATTTTGTTCTGATAAATCTTTCTGAAGTAAAAACATGCATGTGAGTAAAGTCTGTTATAGTAAGTCAAACAAAAATCAATATACTATTCATTCCTGAAAACTGACGTATTCATAAATAAAAAATACTTTATTCTAATAGGATATGGGAATACAGAATATGGAAAACTATATCTGTTAATTAACTTACTAAAGTTGCACTTCAGCCATTCATCAAACTACCGCACTACCGGGTAAAATTCAAATACGTACATAAATATATATATTTTTGGTGAATCTTAATATGCAGTAGTTGCATAGGTCACTCAAGTTAATATTATTTCTCATGTAAAATAAACACATATAACATAATATGTATAATATCTCACTCACTTTGATTCCTTTTTTTTTCAAAGTTTCCAAAAGAAGGCTTTTTAGGAAGAAAGTATTTTTTTACTATTCATTGCAAAGTCTTCTAAAAATACTTTTAGTAATGTACAACATTTTATTTTTTATGAACAAGATATAACTTACAAAGCGCGACTCAGCGTTGCTAAGCTTAATTAATCTAAAAATCCACTGCATATCTGAACACGTCGCCAACATTTAATGTAGAACAGAAAAATTATTTTTCTTTGACAGAATAGTATATAATAGTTATATATAAATAGATATAAAATAATATTTTCTTTAGTTTTACTTTCTGAAATGCAGTGGATTCTTTGGATTTTTTTTATAGTATAATTCAATCTTAAAATACCAATTCCTTTCTTCACTTCTGAGACCAACCGGCCAAAATATATTTTCATTCCTACAAAAACACCTTAATGTTACTAAATTGTTACCCAACAAAGGCTTACAAAGGTTCTTACTCGTCCTTCCAAAATGACTTTGTAATGTGCCACTCATTCCCGTAAGAGTCAGTCAGTCAGCGGCTAACACGTGTGTAGTTACAGAAACATCTCATTACAGCGTTTCGTTCCGGGGCAAATGGAGGTTAATTTCATTAGCACGAGACCAACGAATCGTGTGATAACTTTAGTGATGTTATGTGGAAAGGCACCCAAGGGATCGAAATAAATGTTTAGGAAAGCAGGAATTCCAGTTACGTTGATGTATTCATTAGCCTGACATTTGTTCATATACAACGAGCAAGTAAACTTTGTTACGTTAATTATATTACATACACAAATTAGTCTTTATTATGTTATTCATTTAGAAGAAGCAATTTACCCGAAATTACTTATTAAATAAGATTATAATAAAACGTTTGTGAATCTTATGTAAAAGCTTGACACCGTTCGGAGAACTTATGAGGATATCCGTAGAAAATTGCGAGATAGCCTCTCTCATTTTCTATTATTAAATGTAATATAAAATTTAAATCTCTTAATAATAATAATATGCGAAATATATTTTGAAAATAGGTTTCTTTTGTGGCGCAGTGGGACTGCGTCTGACTGTTTTGGTTTTGAGGATGGTTTTGGGTTCCGTCCTCAAACAGGCTACTGAATTATTTTTATTTCTACACTTTAGGTAAGACACAGTGACAAATTTTGGCGGGAATCACTATCTTCTACCTAATTCTCAATTTTTTTTCTCTACCTATCCTACCTAATATCCTACCCAATAATAACAAAATATCTAAAGAAGTATATGAAAATAACTATTAAATAATAAATCGGATCTTAAATAAAATTGTCATCTTTATATCATTTGGCAATAATAAAATAACCACAGTACAAAATTATATTTGTTGCTCTCAATCAATATCCGATGCATTGATACGTCGAGTTCATTACCATAACTGATTGGGCAGAGCTATTGTCTCGAAAATTCACGCGGCAATTACGAGAGTACACGGCGGTGAGATGCAAAGCCCCCGCGTGCCATGTAATTATTGAACAGGGGCCGAAACTTCCTATAAAACATCACTAAAGCTGGAACCAGACAAATTAAAATACATCCCAATGGAATGTAGACAGATTTCGATACACGGCCGACTAATTGACTCGTTCAACTATCAGCGTGATTTACAATCCACCAGAGCTCTTCCAAGCTATTAACGACTATGAACAAGAATTTCAAAAATTGGCAAGCGTATCACGTCCACAGCAATAATTAAGAAGTTAATGAGGTTGTGTCCTGACCTCTTTTGTGGTAATCAATAGCAGTTATAAAATACATTGTGAACATGTCCTTGTGTTAAATGAGATTTTTAATAAATTCTTTGAAAACTTGAACCTTTTTTTGAAGTATTATAAATCCGTTCGCATTATAAATTGAACTTTTACTTTCATTATTACTTTCTTTAATAGAAAAACTTATATTTTAAATTAATTTCTAATATACATTATATTGATTGTACGGCAGTGATGTAACAAGTATATTATTCGTTAAGGGCTGCCAAATATGTTTATAATATGGCAAATATGTACTGAATATTGGATAAACAACATAATAGAGCTGTTTATGTTCACAAATTCACATTAGAGATTTAACTTTATATAGGTTTAACCACAAACATGCTCAAGTTGGATCGCTATACATGAATATCGAAGAGACATTACGTCGTGCGCTAATAGCCAATATCTGACGCCAAAATTGCTTTCCTAACGATATTTCTGCTGCTAGTAATAAAACCCCTAATCCTATTACGGACCCACTGAAACCGTTTTTGCCCACGCGCTGTATATTATGTCAATATTTTAAAATGTTTTCGCCCTTAATTATTTTAAGTTCAACTGTTATTTTCTTAAAAAACATCTTAAATAATTATATTTCAAATATGAATGTAATATAAAACTTTATGATTATATCTTTATTTACAATTTATTGATAATATTGAATAACTTCGTATATATAAACGGGTTAAAGTGAAAAACGCATTGTCCTAATAGTAGATATTTTTACACCATGCACAAAATATAAGAAACTAAGGCGAATAAGTAATTTCAAAATTTCGAACAATTTCATTTTTGGCAGCTAAGTCATTAAGGTAAGGTTCAATATTACTTCCTCAACGTTGTTTCGTAGGTAAACAAAGCCTTAATTCTATTACCACGACCCGCATCATCCTCGTTATGGAATGGACTAAAATTGTCAACATTACCCCATTTATTGTAAATTTTGCACTTTAAGTGGTTGACCTACTTATCAACTGATTATTTCACTTTGCTATAAGACGCTTTTAAAAAATTATGTCGTACTTTAAAAAATAATATAATTTGTGTTATATGGTATATGCTTAAAATTTTTATGTGTCTTAAACGTCTTTTCTCGAATACTTATAATATAAATTAAATTTTATAATAACAGGACGTTTTTTATCTACTTACTGTTTAGGCTAAAAGAGCTAAATTCAAAGTAGCAAAACGAGCCATCATTGGTTAAAACGAAATATGGCGTTAGATAAGACATTTATGGGCGTCACTAGTTGTATGTTTGTTAAAAAAATAGTTTAGATACTTATATTCTGTGGTGAATTCTAAACTCAATATAAGAACATGTCTAAAACTGGTGTTATCTGGAATATTGATGTATTTATGAAAACAGCATATTCTTATATATGAAATTATCATCCATAGTACAAAATTTAATTCATAAACGCACGCGACCTATTTTTGAAGTTCACTCAAGTATAATAAGTTTTAATATTTTTTGTGAAAATTAGAATAATATGTTATAATTTCGCTTACATAATATATTTATAATCAATAATTATTTAGGTTAATTTTAAATCTAGTTTTCTATTTCTGTATAATTAATAAGCTCAAAAATATAGATATATCATAAAACAAACACTTTTACGTAGCAAAATTCGTACTCGCGTCCTTTCGATACAATCGTATGATATCGTAATCGTTATACATCGTTAAAGTTTTTAAAGCTATTATCTTTTTTTAGTGTGGAATAGCACTTTACAAAAACATCATCTGTGTACCATATAGTACTAATTTAATAAAGTTTGTTGCCTTCTTGCATAAACTGTACAGTAGTTAAATCTGTAAATATATATGGATACTGAAACGTTTAGAGAATACTCGTTGTAAAAACAGGTCAATATTATCGAATATCTTAGATATAAATATAAAATTATTTGTATATTTTGTCGTTGTCGTAGTTCCATTACTCAACACGCATTGTCTGGACAATTTTTACGAAAACTGTATAATGGAACCTGGCTATATGCGGGAGAAATTATTATTAATGTCGTTATATATATATATATATATATATATATATATATATATATATATATATATATATATATATATATATATATATATATATATATATATATATATATATATATATATATATATATTATATATATATATATATATATATATATATATATATATATATATATATATATATATATATATATATATATATATATATATATATATATATATATATATATATATATATATATATATATATATATATATATATATATATATATATATATATATATATATATATATATATATATATATATATATATATATATATATATATATATATATATATATATATATAATATATATATATATATATATATATATATATATATATATATATATATATATATATATACCAATGCATATGTGTAAATGCTTAAGTCCCTACTATATGTTATTTTGGCTTATGAAATAATGTATCCCTGAACTTACCCTTACGTAAGAAACATTTTTTATTTTACTATTCGAATAGGATTACGTCACGTCAGCGTAGCACACATGTCACGTGTCACTGCTTGAAGTAAATTATTTTTGTCAATTTAAACGGGATGCTCAATGTTTTTACATAGAAATGTCTTCAGTTTAATAGAAATAATCAATTCTTACAAGGTTTTATCATTTTCGCTATTATCAGGAAAAAATTATAAGTAAACAATATAAGACAAACAAGAAAAATATTATTAGATCCACAAAATTGGGCGTCAAGAAAAATGATGAATGAAGTTATACAAAAAATATATTGCGAACTGCTGGCCTACTTCGTTATAAAAAGTGATATACGACTTACCTAGATTTATTGTGGATATGTGTCGTACAGGGGCTTATGACTATACGACATTATTTGTATGTTTTAATAAAATAATAAATAATATATATTTTTGGGCAAAACTAATATAGTGTCAAGAAATTGCGTTCTCGTCGTTCTCCACTTTCATTGTGTATTATATATGACCATTTCGCTGAGAAGGAATCCTGACTACTATTGTGATATTTTCGGCCAGACGTTTGACCACTGAACCGCGACAATTCTGTAACAGTAACAGGTCTACCATTGAGTATTATAATATGTACCTTGAAAGTTGAAAATCGAAATAATAAAGCATATAAAAACCTCTTTTTCTCTCATTGTCATTCGGTCGTACAGCGCAGTAGTAGTACGCTTAAAATTTACATCATTTGAAAATATTTGTACTTATAAAAAAAATATAGCTTTACGCTGTTACTCACATATATTATATCTTCATTTTAATGATTTTCAAAGTGTTAATCCACACTAAGAACTTGGACGGTTTCCATGAGGCGCGGGTTCAAATCCGGCTGCGTTCAAATTTTTATATGTTTTCTTTAAGTATCTTTCCCCACTTTCCGCCCGAGTCTGAGATAATAAATAAGAATATTATAATACAATTTTTTCGTAAAACTCTCAAATCTAATCTCACAAAACAAATTTTATTTTAATTCACATACATACGAGTATATTGCTATATATTGCTTATAAGTACAAATATTTACTAAATAGTATACTTTACGCTATATTCCACATACCTATATCAAGGTAGGCAGAGGGAGGGGCGAGTTAAATGGCGGAACTCATGAAACACGCGGAGGTTTTGTTTTGAAACAAAAGCGAGAAAAAGTAAATGATTTATTACACCGAGTAGGAATCGAACCCACAACCATCGCTTTCATCACAGCCGTGCCAAGATGAACTCCTTAATAATATTGAGTAAGTAGAATATTTTTACATTTAGAGGGACTAAAGCCAAAAAAAGCTACAGTAGATATAGAGCCCAGAGCACCAAAATCTTATTTTGATATATAAATATCCGTTATTTCTTTATCTAGTAAGCAATTATTTACTTATTACTCCTCTATTTACCTCGACACATCGATAAATTAGATTATAGAAACAAATAGAAAATTCTTCTCATTAACTTCATAAAACGCGAGATGTATGAAAACAAAAAAACACAAATATTTACTTCCATTGTATAACATTTATCGACTTTATTTGGAACTTATCGTTATCACCGATAGAAATCCATCGTTAAAATTAAGAGGGCAAAAGAAATAATGGTTGTTTTTTTCTGAAACGCCCACACCTTCGGTGAGATTTAATATCATAATGGACAGTAATGTTCAGTGAGGGTCTTTTGTAGTTGTCTGTCAATGCATTAGACGACTTGGTACAAAAAAGCTGTGTAGAGTAATTATAACAAAAGAACCTTTTAAGCTAAAGTTGACTTTTACGTGAAATTAATGTTGAGCTTTAATTATAATACGGCTTTCTGAATACGTTTCACTAATGTAGCAACTATTTTAAAGTATTCTTCATTTACATATGTAGATAAGTAAATGTACAATATAAAGATAAAAGTAGAAATGTTAATACTTGTGTTAGATTTTAAATTCTTCAAATGCGATGAATGAGTATTGCATGAAATTTTTATTCTTTCTTTGTGGGAAAACCTCGTATTTTATTTGTCAAAATTATATTACTAAAAACTATAGTTTGCAATTCTAGTCATGTTCCCTAGACAACGTCAAGTTTCATAGCTCTGGCTAAGCACATATGAATAAAGGTAGAAGTACACTTTCAGAATATTGGTAAAAAGGAATTAAGTATCAAATATATTAAGGAGTAGCGACCCGTTTGGCGGCGTCATTCGCATGACCGATAGTCTTAGGCTTACTCTCATATAATATGCATGAATTCTACTTTTTTTTTACCTTTCGAATCACTTTGTCCATGAAGAATAGTGAAAAATGAGTGAACTTAGATGAAAATTATGGTAAACGTAAATCTTGATCCTACGGTAATTCTGGAGATTAAGTAGCCTATAAGTTGCTCAACAAATTCCTTTATTTTCTAGTGAATATCCACTAAAAATAAATTTAACTGTTCCAAATATTAGTCCGGACATATAGAAAGATAAACAGATATACAGATAAAAAAAATTAAAATGTTTAAGTAACGTGTAAAGAACTATAATAAGCGCTTATAAAAATTAGTTATTTTAAAATCACAAACACACACTTAAATTTTATTTAAATTTATAGATTATGGCGAGTTAATTCATAAAATATGAAATATAAATATTAAAACATGTAACATTTACAACAACAATAAGTGTATGTATATAGTAGTGATATCAAGTAATAGTTCTATATTTTTTTCGAAATCATGCACATTCGTTTATAAATAGGTTCTTCATGGTTCTTCAAACAGGTTCTTCAATCAAAAAATAAAGGCAGTTAAATTCTGTTTACCCGCAAAAAAAAACGCACCTAATTTTTATATATACCTATAGTTACATGAACTATAATTTTTCAAATAACAAAAAGCACGTTATAGTCCTACCTTAAACGTTACAAAAAATTCTATACGTAATCCAGAGAATTGACAAAAACGCTTTGTCTTGTTCCGTACTGATTGGGGGAGTCAAATAAACCAAGCTCGTCTCGTGTTCGCATACGTGATCCGACTGTATTACGAATTTATACGAGAAACGAGAAAAGAAAAGTTTAATACATGTCATGATTTTATTACTCGCCGAAGTGTTTTTAGCGACGTTTGTATAAAACAAAAGTAGGTAATTCTATAAAGGAACTTATTTTTTCTAGAAATTCAGGCCTAACGTGGTCTGTACTAACAATTTGTGAGAAAGAACTTGTCCAAAGTATATGGAACATGTAATTGAGTTCAGGTGAAGCTGTGTTGTATACTAATGGTTTTCGAAAACAATTGATTAATATTAATAAAATGTTTTAAATTTTATTGATAATAAAATTTGGAAGGTCCATATTATGCAATAACCGCTTAAAGTAATGTTTTTAATATTTTTTTTGATATTCAATATTTATACAATCGATAGTAGTAATTTCGGCTACATTTTTTTAGCCAATCGAGATGTTCTTCTGCGATATAAAAAAAATATAACGATAACTGATCAATCAAATATTTGTAAGTAATTTTGCAATAACGAATGTTTGGCGATTCACTCCTCTACTAGTCTAAAGAAATCGTTTAGTTTGGAAATCAAGGTAAACTTCTTTATAAAAAATAATTTACTTACATTTGTAATTATTAGCTACAATGAAGATATATATTTAATATTATTTTTTTACTATTAAATATCATTACATATTACAATGTCTAAAGTATTTGTGATACTTAAACACTTTAAATATATATATATATATATATATATATATATATATATATATATATATATATATATAGCCTATTATCTATTTAGCCTTAATTCAAAAGATGGCACTTTAAATAGTGTACGGAAATTACAAAAAAAAATTGCGTGTAATCCATCACCTGGACCAAAAAATAAAGCCGAAATCTGCCTCCAAAACGTCATTTAAGCGAAGGCTTAAGCATGACACGGCATGTTACGCGCTTACAGTGTTTAGACCTTAATATTATATTATATTATATTATGTGATAAATTATACCTTGGAATGAATTTTGCGACATAATACATATTCTATCGTAGCGCAGAGACATTGCATCAGCCTCTAAACACGACAGTGTGGGTTCAATTCCCACTCAGAAATAATTAATTATTTTATTTTCTTCGATTTGGTAACAAAATAAACCGCAATGTCTCGAAAGATGGATAGCGGAGAACGAAGTGTCTTTAGGCTACGTTCTCTTTGCGTGCTATATGAGGGATCCACCGTGAAGCTAAAAAAAATCATATTCTAAAGTGAAAATAAAATGCTTCTAGAAGCTTTTTATATATTAATCGTCAAAATAATTCTCTCTGCTCTGGTAAGAAGACAATGCGTGAGCGTGAAAGTTAAAAACGGAGTGTTTCAACTCTATATTGCCTCTGTCTACCCTGCTATAGGCGAGATGTATGAAAAATTGACATAAGCGGTTTCTCCCTTGTGAATTAACTATTCATCAAATTTTATTAATATTTTCAGGCAGAAAGTATATTTTATTATATTAATTTAATTTAATATAATAACATTATAATATTCAAATAATGTAAATTATATTATAATAAACGCTTTATTACAAATTAATTTCCTTATTGGAATATACCAAGTATTCTTAACTTAATTATATTTTTATATTAGTCTCAAGAGCTCGAACAAAATTACATTGAGAATCTCAATTAGGCACGCTTCTGAACCCGAAATTTTTGACCTCCAACTTATTTACTCATTTGATCTATAAAATTACAAGCTTATATCTCTTTTTGAAATTTGTTTATCAAAATATACTTTCAATGAACTGTATACAAAAAAATTGTGGTATGGTAACGTACATAATCTACTATAAAAGTGTATCGTTAGTATTGCTGTTTGGTCACAGTAAGACCGTCGTGGCGCAGAAGCGAGAGCGTCTCCCTGCAAACGCGCTGGTTTGTGGGTGCGATTGACACTCGGGGAGAATTAATCATTTTCATTTACTTTGCTCTGGTACCAAGGCAAAAAGCGCAGTGTTGAGTACCGCCACTCAACACGCAATGCCTCGAAACGCGGAAAGCGGAGAAATAGTGTCTTAACACTAGGTTCCTTCAGCCTATGGTTCTCTCTGCCTACCCTGCTATGTGAGGAATACAGTGTGAAAATAAAAAAAAAATGTTATCGTCCTTATTCCACACAGGATGTTACATTTCTATAACAAGCGTAAGTAACAATATATTTAATAATAATAATGTTTAAATCCTACGAACTCACAAAACATGATAATATTTTTAAATTATTAACCGGACCTATTATTATTGTAACACTGATGTATTAACTTTAATCATTTTAAAAATTAATATAACATTTTATCACTTTTGTCACGTCACATTTTTTGTCTGAGAAAAATATCATACATCTTTTGTATACTTTCCACATGAATTTTGTAAGTGATAGTAGTTTTAAAATAGTCTATATTGGCTAATAATCTACTGGAACACATTAATATAGACCATCAAGACGCAGTGGGTCCCCATTTGTTATAAACCCGACGATCGCGGCTTCAATTACCACTCAGGGGGAATGTTTTAATTATTCTTATTTCCCCGCTGTGGATAGATATAGCAATATGTTAAACTCCGCCACTCAATATACAATGTCTAGGATCTGAAATCTACAAAAATATATTACGTTATTGTAATAAATTTCCCAACATGAACAACGAATAATAAATCGCTGCACATTACCTGCCGTGCCGACAAAATGAAAAGTAAGATAAAAAAGCTTTCATAGCTTTTTCGTACAATATATCTGAAGTATATATTAATTTGGTTGCTTCCGATGTATCGAGAGACAATATTTTGCTATATGGAGCATGAACCGCGATCCCCTGTAAGAATAAGCTTCAGCCAATCGGAAGATGCGAGAGTGCTTTCTCATACACAATCTACTTTAAAAGCCCTTTATTTCTTTGAACAAATGAAAATTCAAAATATATTAATCCATATTTGAATTTTTCAGCCGCAGTCAAAATTTATGGTATAATGTATAATAACTTCGCCGCAACTTAAATATAATATTAGAGCTTATACATTTAGGGCTGGGCATGTAGGACTAGAAACACGAGATCTGATTACTTTTTGACAATGCGAGTGCTATATGGTCTCGTCTTGGCAACATCTTACATGAAAATATTTTCTGTGGGATAAATCTTATCAATTTGATGTAAAAAAAGTGCAATTTCATAACGCTCAAAAATGTATGAAGGATGTAACACGCCATTGTTAAGTAACTATTTATTTATATTATACACAAAGGCAGTTAAATTGAATTATAATGAGAATTTCAAACAAGAAAACAGCAGTTATCGTAAGGACAAAGAAAGGGTATCTATTCATACATCACACGCAGGCTTGACCCTTTCTTACCCATTGAGGATAATTCGACTAGAAGTGACATTGCTTCCTTATCAGCTTTAGGAACTATAAGTTTAATCTCGCTCCAGTTACGCTGAAATGAAATTGTTATCAGGATTTAGGATAATCAGTGTTACAGATATATATAATTCGAAACTTATATACAGGTATGTTTGATAAAATATGACTATTGATGGTATAAAATCTTCATATTTATAGCGTTAGGAGAGCAATTTATTTTAATACTAAATCTAAATATCTTAAATTACAATTTTCCAAATTACCTATCACCAATGTCAACTACACCATGTCAATTATAATCATGGAGATGAATAAGAATCATCAAGGATGATAAATCAACGTCTTTTTTCCTGAAATATTTTTGAATACTACTCAGTTAGATAGAAATTGTAATCTAAATAAGAATCATTTTTAAAATTTTCCCTTAAAAGTTATCAATTTGCTTGTATTGGCATTTCTTGCTCTTAGATAAAAGAACTTCTAGATCTTATATTTCATTGCTAAGCCACACGTATTAAAACGTCCAAAACACCCATACCACTAATATTTAGTATAGTATAATCCTTTATTTCATAGAAGCTCTTTAATTTTATTATAAATACTTATTAACAGAAACTTAAATAAATATATACTATAACAAATTAGTGTCCATTTATTTGACATATGATATTTATTTTCATTTTTACTTTACTATAATGAAATTCCGTGTTATTCATTCTCATCATTCATTTATTTAATATAATAAGTTTACATTTCTGGCTAAATGTACCATTTTTTTTAAATTGGTACCAAAAATCAATTGACTCTATCTTGGTTATTTAAGTTGCATATTGTGTTGTTATAGATAAAAAAACATAAGATATAAAATATGGGACCTTTTTATACATATATGATATACTTACAATTCGAGAATTTAAATTAAAATTGGACGCAATAAACATTTCAATAGAACAAAAATATTCAAAATGCATCGTATACGGTGGATTGTCGTATGTATTGTGGCCGTGTAATTAAATGGACAAAATTTACGATGGTAAAAAATTTATTGCTCGCGCTAGCTCTAGCGGTATAGTAACTCAATTTTTACAGTTTATTTTTTTACATGCTATAGTCTCGTTATGCGTTATTCTTTATATAAGTACTTGCTGTCTTTCTGGCTCTATATAAAATTTCACACACTTTTCATGGGTCTTTTATAAATTAATAATAATTAACTAAATTTTACATATTCTGTATGTGCTGGTAATGTTTAAAAAGGAAGCTCATTTTGAACTTTATTCCATATGTTCACTTCTTGCCACCACTACCGTCATCATTTTATCACTAGCCCGACTCCTTCGATAGTAATGATACAATTGTGGAATACATATAGGATCCACATATAGGATCAAAAATGTAACGAAAATATAGTCTTTATTAATTTAATACTTTTTAAAATCGTCACTAATTTTGTAACAATGCCTATTAAAAATAAAAGAAAATGTATTTAATATCTACTATAAAAGTATTAGTATTAAATTCAATTATTCATTTTGTAAGTAACCTCCTTAACGAAGCTCTCGAGAGCTTTATTGCATCATTTAGCACAAAACCTCATCCTATTAAGCGAAATTTGAACAGAAACTTTCCTAATCGTAATCTTAGTTTTCTAATAAACGTAAAAGTTGAAACAAGGAACATAATACAACTCTACTTTTCAATATTGCTGAAAGAATACCTAAAAACTACATTAAAAAGTATATATATCTATATATATATATATATATATATATATATATATATATATATATATATATATATATATATATATATATATATATATATATATATATATATATATAGATATATATATATATATATATATATATATATATATATATATATATATATATATATATATATATATATATATATATATATATATATATATATATATATATATATATATATATAACTTAGGAACTTATCAATATTTTTTGTGTTTGTGATGGTATGAATGATGAAAAATATAAATATTTATCAATATTTATTAAACTTATATAAACATACATTCAATCACAAAAAAAATATAATGAGAAATAAGACATTTGATATCGTAATAATTTCTCCTTGACTTCCCTTCGCTCGAATTAAACACTGTGTGTTTAACAGTGGATTTCAAAACGGCGCTTTATGTTTCAAGAGCTTTGGAATGAAAATAATATACAAGCATCTATCTACATATATGTGCAGTCGGAGCCTCTCTCTATATATGATATATATAAACTATAATGTCCTCAACTTGTCAACACGTATCTTATTTCCTTCTATAAAATAATTTTGAAAATATAACGTTAATATAGAAACTATTCATTCGTGCAGACGTCCCTCACGTGACCGTAGAACTCAGCGGAAGTGAAAATGTAACTATTACTGGTGCACAAAATTGTCGCTTACTCGTGATTGGTTAAAGATAACGGTTTTACAAGAAAATTGATAATGTAAACCTTATATTTTGTACTAGCGACCCGTTCGCGGCTTCGCCCGCTTATTATAGCTAGGTTGCGTTCGTTTTAAAATCTTATACCTACATAACAATGCAGCTCGATTTTCACGTCGTATTTTTTTAATCACGCTTGTATGCTTTTAAAAATCGGGATTAATATACCTATATGCTAATTGTATGTATATATTATAACGTAAACGTACTTGTAATTAACATATAGTCTGTAAGCAGATTATGTTCTAGCTTTTCCACTTCCCACAATTGATTTGAAATTCAAAATCGTACTAACATCATTCATTTTCTTTTAAGTCATTCAGTTGTCCGTCTGTCTGTATGTCAGTCTGTCTGTCTGTATGTGTGCCTGTCTGTCAAGACATTTTCTCCAAATCACGTGGAAGAATCAAGCTGAAATTGATATCAAATATCCAAATCGATGACCTCTGTAGGCACAGTAAAAATCAAAGTTCTAAGTCAACGCAATCAAAAGATATGAACATTTATGCTTAATTTTGTATGAAAATCGTCGCGTAATCAAAACCTACAGGGTACTTCCCGTCGTCCTAGAGTTATGAAATCTGGCAATAAGTTACAGCTTATAGTACAACCAAAGGAAAAAGACCAAAAAGTTTATAAATTGAAATTTTATCTAATGGTTTTATCTGGGAAATATACTCGTATGTATCCCAGATAAAAACTATTAAAAGTTCATTCTGTGGTTATGTATATATATATATATATATATATATATATATATATATATATATATATATATATATATATATATATATATATATATATATATATATATATATATATATATATATTAAAATATCTAAGCAGGTAATTAAAGTGTCCTCACAGACTTGTGATTTACGAAAAAAAATTATCTTAGAATAGCTTTCTTTAAATAGACAACTAGCTAGATTCAAATTTTTATTAAGAGTAGAAATTGCGATATCCTCATGGAAGATCAATTTAATTCTAAATCTGATATATAAAAGTTAATATTACCTAGAAATAAAAATAACAAATTATATATATTTTGTTTGCTTATGGTATTTTTGTTTAAATAAGTACGCTATTGTAATCGTAATACGTTTTACGTTAATTTAAAACTTTTACAGAAATCATTTCCTCAAACATCAATCTTTCAAAAAAGGAAACTTAAAAAACGAGGTTAAGCGACTTTCCCTTGAATACTTCTGCTAACATTTTGAACATTCTTCGACGAAAATTTTAAGAAACGTTACTTAATACAAAAACTTTACAGCCTTCTTCTATACAACACAATATTTTTTAACCTAAACATTTTCCACAAAGTGAAAGGTAGTAAGCACATTAAGTTTGTACAGCATTTTTATTAATAAAGTGGCATTATTATCGACAATTATTTTTTAAAAATGTATGTGACAAAGTAATATATTAATATACTGTAACATTAGATAAGTACAAGAACAGATAAGTAGACGCTCAATAACTACTTCGCAAGGAATTAAATAAGAAACTAAAGAATCCTGCCGTAACACTATATAAATTTAAAAAAAATGCATATTGGCAATGCATAAAATGCTTACATTAGACCGAAAAAACACTTTTGTATACAAATTTCTTCGAAATGCATGGTATCTATGGCTTATTATGTGCTATGGGGAAATATGTATACTATGGGGATACATGTCGAAATTACGCCACGATTTATTTATTTGTATAAAAAAATAAGATACACAAACAATGTATAGCCGTATAATTTAATATTGAATTTCCTTTTGTTTAATATTTAATCTATTATTGAATGATAATGGCATTTTTATATTTATTTTGTACCTATACATATGTAATCAATTAAAATGTAAAGATTTATTAAAGTAAATAATAATTTCTCATAATCCTTAATTAGAAATCTTCTTTGATTTATCTTTTTAATGATAAATGTAGTCATAATTTATTCATTATAAGCTTACGCATTCCATAAAAACGTGGGCCGGAACTTTTAATCTGAGAAGGACTCCTTGGAATTGATCAAAAGCGGAAAATGAAGAATACTTATAATTTTTTTCATCCTTAAACAGTTTGCCCTGAGGGATTTGACGAAAATGTATGTTCATATTTGATTGTAACTTGAACTGACATAAATATACAACATAATGTATCGAGTTACGCAGATTATTTTAATTAAGAGAAAACACATAATAATTAACTTTTAAATATATATATATATATATATATATATATATATATATATATATATATATATATATATATATATATATATATATATATATATATATATATATATATATATATATATATTATATATATATATATATATATATATATATATATATATATATATATGTATATATATATATATATATATATATATATATATATATATATATATATATATATATATATATATATATATATATATATATATATATATATATATATATATATATATATTATATATATATATATTATATATATATATATATATATATATATATATATATATATATATATATATATATATATATATATATATATATATATATATATATATATATATATATATATATATATATATATATATATATATATATATATATATATATATATATATATATATATATATATACAAATAATTCCTAAAAATTTGGTCTGTTTTTCTGTGTATCAATATCAATTTAAAGTATTTTGTATGATGAATTAATTTGGTCAGTGTGGTGTTTAAGTTCTCCACTCAGTTTGCAATAGCTCGCACTAACTCAAAAGCAGAAGACCATAATATCTTGACAGTAGGTGTTAAGTATCCTAGAGTAATTATAAATATTTTTATGCAAAATACCTATTATTAAGAAAACATCAAGTTTTTTAACGTAGCAGGGTCTAAATTTTTATAAAAAAATATATAATTATTTTAATTACTTTATAAAAAAATTATAACTTTCTTTATTTTGAAATAATAGTTTATAAAATACTTCGAAAAAATACCTATTGTCGTATATTAGCATCGTATTATTTACATATGTACCTATTCCCATAATATAATATATGTAGAAGACCTGTTTAAACATATTTTGACATTGATTACACTCTCAATAAGTCTCTAAGCTGGATAAAACTTAACGAAATAATATATCATTCGACTTTCAAGTTCTTTTTCGCCTATCCTTAGAAAGCCAGGAGCGTAAAAATTTATGGTAATAATAATTGAAGATTCATCTTACGTAAGTATGCTGTATAGAAACAGAGCAACTCACCTTATGCATACATATATTGCATATTTTATAGTGTCATATATTCTTACTTTTAACTAAATCGAAAACCTTGTCCAATTTAAGGTGAAAATCTCTTATAACGGACTTTAGTCCTGTTTAAAAAGTAAAAACTGCGCCATACTTTGTATATAATATTATGATATATTCTGTTCTATAATTGAAACGAAATAACAAAAAAATATATAGCCTGGTTTATTTCTCAATTCACCTTTATAATTCCTTGAAGGGTTTTAATAATGTTCAATTTCTTTCAACGTCCATTAGTCGTTTGACTGACAGCAGTAAGCTAGTAAATATAAGTGGCCATTACTGTCATACTTAGTCAACAATTCTTACTTTTCTTGAGAAACTTCATTGAATAGCCTCGCACTATACTTTAATAAAAACAAGTGCACGTTTCCTACGATCGTAAATATTATATTTAAGATCAATAAAAACAATCGAAGCTTGGAAAATTGTATACGTGAAAGTATAATAACTTCTATTTTAAAACCTACTAGTATCAATTTTTGTTACTCATATGAAACCTTGTATGATACTATATAACAAAACTTTATTAACAAAAACTTCTTAATAAGGAAAATGACATTTTTTTAACAAATAGTGGTATACAGAGGAAATGTAATGTTCATGTTCAAAAAAAAATATGTATAGTGTCGTCACATATGTTTCAGGGACACAGATAATGCCAGGCGATGATAGCGCTACATTATTGCCAGGGGACGGACGCTTAACGACAGAGGAAACTCATTAAATACGCGTGGATTTATGTGTAGGGGCTGACGATATAACTAAATTTAGGCTGTTGCCACCTTCACCTTTAGGTTTTAGGAGATTAGTTTCAGATATTTTGAAGGAAATCGTTTTCTGTGACTGTATTAATTATTGTCATTTTATCTTGAAGTAAATTTGAAGTTTTAGCCAATTCACTTCAATTTATAACAGTTAGCTTTTTTATTTTTGAACAGATTAAAATTAAACCAAACACTAAATATTAAGGGAAGCTTATGATAATACAATGCTGAAAATTGGATTGGAATCGGTTCAGCTACTGCTGAGATTAACGAATATACAAACAGATAAAAACAAAATTTGAGATATATTACTATATTTTTAATATATCTTCAATGTACAGATAGCCATCAGTTATATGTGTATACAGATCACAGCATTTCATATATAAATCTATACATATAAAACAATTTCATTACTGAATAACTCAGTCAGTGAGACAACTCAGTATTGAGCGTAAGGCTGAAGTTTTGCATAGGTATAAGTGTTTCTCAGAATTCATACGGGAACGGGACAAAACGAGTTTTACGTTTCAAGTTACGGGCTACAACATGTCAATGTAATAAAATACATTCTAATATATTTTTATTTACAAGGTTTAAAATAATATATTAAGAATCATAACGAGTATACGAATATGCCATCGTTTCCCAGTGGGACATCGTATGACCGTAAATGCGATGGTTCTGGGTTCAATAACAGCCCGATAGAATAGATATAAATATGGTACTCTAAAAAGACAAAGCGAAATAAAAGCGTGAAGTATTGAGTTCTGCCACTCCATACACAATGACTAGAAATCAAGCAAGAGAGAGAAATAGAGTGTCTTAGTACTATATTCTCTCTGCATATTCTATATGCGAATAGTGTGTGATGTTGAAAAACAACAATATAAAACCATGTTACATAATTAATCGCAAACATATCATAGTATAACTAGGCAAAAGTGGCTATAAAATATCATTATAAAGAAACCTTTTCAATGCAAAAATAAACCTGAATTGCTAATAGGCTAAGCTTTGAAAGTCTGTTTCGTAAATTGTTTTTCTCTTAACAAATTTTTTTCGTTATTTATAAAGTTTCCGAAGTCGTGACCAAACTGAACGATGAACTAATTGACTTGTGCTGGATACTTCGTTTGTTGTAACTAAAATGACAGAAAGAATAGAATACGAAAAAATGTAAGCCGAATTTTATAATTATTTTATTACATAAATTATATTTAAAATATTGCTTTATAAAGATTAGCTACCACTTATCGAATACTTACTTAAATTAAACGTTATTATTATGCTACATATTATAGTCCTCTATTCTTGGTATCTCTATTAAAATGCTCTTTCTCCGTTTTCCGTTCTAATTTGAGGAATCATTGAATTTTAAATAACGTCGTTTTAAAATTCTAAGGCAAAAAGGTTTGTAAAACATTTATGATTTAGATTAAAAAAAAACACTATAAATAGTAAAATTTTGCTCAATATTATGTTAACGTTGTTAACTATTGGATCAAAAATATATAATTTCGCTGAATAATAACTAAGTAAGTAACCTTCATCAGCAAATCACGACGCAATTTTCCTTTACAAAAATCTTAAATAGACGAGTTCGTTATTTACATCAACGATCGGTGAGCCGAAGATAAAAATCTTTTATCTGCTTTCAATAGGATGTTTTTAAAATAATTTTAAGGAAAATTTCACCTAATTACTATAAATCTTCCGGAGACCCGACTTCGGTATCGGCTTTGAATTTGAAACGAACAATGAAACAACTTTGTTTTTAAAAAGCTTCCATTGTTACCATAAAAATGAAGTTTAAAATGAAAAAGGGAATCAATAGGCTTTACACTATAAAGTACTCAATTGTAATATTTTCATAATAATTTTAAACATGCTATAAGCTCGATGCTGACTGAAGCTCTCGAACCCACAACGAATCAATAAATATTTATTTGGGTGTAATTAATATTGTATGGAATTTTGGTGGGACATAAAAAAATTTGTCTTAAAACTGCCTTACCAGATATAAGTAGCATAAATAGTGGAAAAATCTATTTAACCTTTGGCCATGCACTTGATAACATAGAGGTTTTAAATTTATAGACGTGTAACATAGAGCTTGTAAATTTGTAGAAACAGGGGTTGAAAATGTTTCGTATAACGGCCTTTGCTCTTGGATTTCGTCAATTATTATATATTATAAAGTCAACATTAGTTTCGGTGTATTTTTATCTGACACGAAATGTGTATTACTTATCCACATTCATATAAATAACGAATGTAATAACAGATTTTTGTATTTCAATATTTTGTATCTCATTAAAATGAAATATTTTATTCAATTCACTGAAGCGAAAAAGTAACATGTGCCAGTCATAGCTCGGTTGATTTAACATGCTTAAACGTGTTATTCATAAGGGAACGGAAGTTAATTTCGATAGTTAGCTTAAATATATTATTTTATATAATAAATCTAAGAACGTAGCATAAGAACGTTATTAAAGATATTACTTTATAACTTGAACCCATATGATAATAATTAGCTCCTGATAGAATTCTCTTCATGGACACATATGAGAATGTGCTTTAATGGATTTTTCCTTTACACTTAAAGCTTAAAACACATAACACTGATAGTCCATGTTCCAGTTGTTGTTTCCAGTTCCATGTACAGTTCCATAAAAATTAAATATCCCTAAGGATTTTTTTAAATTCCTAGGTAAATAAGTACCGTTCCAACTAACCCGGCACCCACATGAAAGATCTATGGAACGCTAAGTAGTTTCTTCAAATATCATAAATATGGCTAGTATTTTTGTTATACATATTTTTCAACGCGTAATATCTTTCAATGGACGAAACGAAGAAAATTACAAACCGGTAACACGAATCGATAAAAAAAGTACATATTCATATTTAAAAGCGTAGGACTCTTTACAAAGTGCCTTTTAAACTAATTCGAGTTATTCATTTGCTCGTTAAGTTCCGCCCTCGATGTAGGATACATGGTGGATAAGACACGTTCAAAAGTTAAATTGCTCTAATTTGTGCACCTTATTGCACCGGCCTCTTCATGTAAAGCCTTTGCAGAGCTATTTGCTTTAGTGAAGTAGTTTGCGACAATCGATACGTATTTTTTTTGTCAATTTGAAGTTTTGATCGTTTTACTTTTAATTATAGTCTTCACTACACTATGTACATAAAATATTTAATATAAACGTATGTACTTCCACTTGAGTAGTGGACACGTCTCAATATCTCGAATTCAGACTGAAAGCGGAAAAAGTGTCTCTACGATAGGTTTTTCTTGCTACCAATCTAGGCAGAGAGAAAAGTTCTATAAAGAAGAGCTTCTGCATAGAAGCTAAACTTGTGAAACAAGTGCGAGTCGGACTCACCCGTGAAGGTTCATGTAGCAGAAAGTAACATAATATAAAAGTTATTGTAGTTTAGTTTATGACATATTAAAAAAATACTTACTAGAGCCGTTCAAATTCACATTTTACCACTTTGGAAGCGTCTCTCACACAAACTATTCATTCATTTTTGAAGACCTATCCATAAATACCCCAAACATATATAAAAAAAAATTGAGTTTCAGTTCTAAGTATGGGGAAGCTCCTGTTGTTGTACTTTTTTTCTATTTTTGTCTGATAATTTTAATGCCGTTAACAGAATACATCTACTTAGCAAGTTTCCAACAGTACCTATAGTATTTATAGTTTGAGAAAAAAGTGGCTGTGACATTTGGCCGGACGGATAAACAGACAGACGTGATGAATTTATAAGGAGTCCGTTTTTTGCCATTTGGCTACGGAACCTTCAAAGACATTTTAAATCATATTTAAAATTAATAATATTTTTAATTGAATTATATCGATATATTATAAGCAAGTCTTCATCACCAAAACCACAGATAAGCGAATGCGTTTAGATCTCCCTATATCTTTTTTTGTGAGGTTATTTGATTCGTTTTACTTGTGAAAGCGCATTTCCTTTGAAGTTGCTTGAATTATTTAATCTTTTAATAGAATTACAGTGCTTCGTTTCAAGCCCCTATTCGCTGCGCAGTTAGACATACTTCCCCCTAATTGCCTGGCTTTATGGAAAATTAGATTTTTTTCTTTAAGAATTCAAATGAATAATTTGTTATTGGATCGATATATAATATCTATAGTATTTTAAATGGTTTTAAATATGCAAGAGATTTTAATGCCATTTTGTAAATACAGTCTGCTATATAAAGATGTACTAAAGATTTTACTATTTTTATTAAATTTTAACCAATGCTAAACATTTAAGTTTTGGATATTTTCAACGTGTTTCCTCGGTATATCGAGCTAGCCGCTCACAGATGTCCGTAGGGAGTGCGATGCGCTTTATAAAATTTTACACCTCATTTCACCTTTTTACGTTGAATATTGAAACTCTTCACACAGAGAACTACATTTTTATTTTTTAATGCTTTAAAAGTATTATTATGATTTGGCTTCACGATTTGTTTCCAACGCGGTTATTTATATGCTCTGCATCGAACCCACATCAAACGCTGTACCACGACAGCCTCAAATAAATTATTGCAAGATTACTGTAGATACTCGTACTTATATATGTGCCTTAACCAATATTAAAACACGTTTATCGATAAATGTATCACATGACGGCTTATTCGCCAATTACGACCGATAGCATTCATTATCCGTGTAAAATGGTTTTAATGCTTATCAAATGTAAAGGTTCTATTGAGACATTAAACAGTTAGAGTCCAGCGATAAATGGCAGAGGGACGTTTTGCTTGCTTTAGGGTGACAGTATATTGACGTGAATATTTACATTCAACAAATTGATGAATTTTAATAGGAGTTCATATTTCAGTAATGGCATAATTGAATAGTGTTTGATTTCTCTCGAAAGTAGAGGGAGGGAGCAGTCACTTAACTGATCGCTTGAAATACCTAATTTTTCATACTGAACTGAATAACATGGAAAGTAATGGAGAAATTATTCATTAATTTATTTATTTGTTTTCACTTTCACATGTGACAAAAACGGAAAAACATCGTAGCATTAAAACACGTGATTATATTACTTATACTATAATGTAGATTTTTATGCAATTGCGTAAAATTGCTACGCTTACCCTCAATTCCGGTGATTACAAGTCAAATAAAGGCGAGGACTAAGCGATACAAAATTGGGGTTATTTTAGCGTGACTATAAATTAATTTTGTGCAGGGCTGCAGTTAAGCCGCCATACATTTTAATTGCTTCCATTATCGGCCGTTCTGCAAAACGGCAATCCGTTGACAATGGATGCCCTCTATTTATTCTGACATAGATGAAGGATTTAATTATAGCTGATTAGATGGTTCACTAAGTGCAAAATTGTAGCGATATACAAATTTTCCATCGTAATTCATATTTTCCATGAATTATTTCTAAATGTGTTAGTGTTAGTTATAAAGTTCTACATATTGTTTTAAAATGGCGCAAAGTACCCATTTTATGTTTTTTTGAATCTATATGACCTTAATTATGAATACATTAAAATAGTCAAATATATTAAAATTTATATATGTATATAATATAAATTAAATTTATTTTAATTGCTTGCTTAATTTCCGCCAAAAAACGAACTCGATAGTATATAGAAATAAGACTTAAGAACTCACATAAAGTACAATACTCATGTCGAGGAACATACATTTATGTACTTATGTATAAGGTAGATTCACAAAGTTCATCCATAATACATGTTACAATAATCATAAAACTAAAATGATAGGTCAAGTGTAAATGGTAAGTTTAACTGTTCAAACATAAATAAAAATAAAAAACGCAAAACATAGTGTATCGTCACTAAGGATTTTAATAAATACAACTTTTTTTTACTTAAAAATTTTACTAAATTGTCAATTTTACAGTTACAGTAAGCATTCATTTATATGAACAACTGGCTTGAATCCGATTTTTAGAATAGTTTTTTTCTATAATGCAAAATTTCTGGCACTAATGTATAATTATTTTTATTCTTAATACTATAATACAAGTAATATTACTCAATATTCCTAGTAGCTTAAGACGAGTAATATAAAATCGTAAAAAATATTTACTCAATTTATTTTTTATCTAAGGTAGGCATCTAAAAGATATGTTGCTCTTTTTGTTGTTACTATAGTAAAATATATGAATTCATACACTTTTTAAATGATAATAACTAACAAAATTATATAATACTGTATATTAAATTTATTTAAGAATTATCAATATACGTAAACCAACAAATAAACACTTGGAATGATAAATTATAGAAACTTAATTTAGATCCTTTAATTCAAATACAAGCTTAAATCTCCAAAGCGGAAAAACTTGATAAAACTGAAGACACGGTTTATCTTTTTCCGTTATCCGAAATGTGTCGCAGAACCCTTTTCCTTTGACAAGACAAACTAAGAAAGATAAAATGTTCCTTAACGGACATTAAAGAGCTGTTGCCTTGAAAGAAACCCATAAAAAGGCAGAGCTTCGGCCCGCAGGGACTTCTGCCTCGCTTGTCTACTGAGCCAAATTAATAGAAAGACCTATGAAAGTAGCACAAGTTACATTATCCATACCCAAGTTTTAGCCTACGTACTCTTCTTTCGTGTATTTCAATATAAAATATATATATATATATATATATATATATATATATATATATATATATATATATATATATATATATATATATATATATATATATATATATATATATATATATATATATAAAATATATAATATATATATATATATATATATATATATATATATATATATATATCCAGGCAATAACATATATCACAAGTACCTTGTGAGTCCACTGGGCATAATTATAGAATTCTGAAATAATGTATATCTCTAGCGATACATTATATAATTATATGGTTAGATATTTTAAATACGGTTCTTACTTGTAGATTGAATAAAACAAATGAATATTACATTTGTATAATTAATACAAACATATTAAATTGTAAATTTGAATAATACGTTTGTTTGCATTTATGTGCATTCATGCGCATTTTATTTATATTTATATCATATAATATGAAAATATTACATGGAAAAAATATTGTTTCCTAAAATATATTTAACTTATCTGAAATTAATGATTCGAAACTACAATGACAATGATTTTACAAGTCAATATATTTACTAACCTATTAAACCTTACTGATATCAATTCTGCCTTTGCCCTCTTTGGATACTAACACGGATTTGGAGCGAAATTTTATCAAGAGAATTAATCTTTAAAAGTTGCTTTGCGCCGCTGATTCATTGAATTCTTTATTTTAATGGAATTAGATAGAGTAAGAAAAGATTAACTCTTTGCAACCATTGAAAATAGCTTTTCCACTATTTTACCTTAAGCCTTATTACTTTTACTAGCGGCTTCACTATAATGTTCAAATATAAATTACTAAAAATTGTGTATGACAAATGACACATGATACGTTATAAATATTCGTGGTTACTCTATACAGTTATATATATAGTTAGGGTAGATATCCAATATGAAAATAATTTGTCAATTCGAATACGCAGTCACTGAAATTGCAACTTAACGCCATAGCTAAACAGAAGAAGAGGAAACTTATAACCAAATAAACTTTAGCTTTATAATAATAGTATAAATATAGATTTCCCTTTTGTTTTAAAATGTGTGGCAAAGGTGTGTTTTTTAAAAAGAATAAGGAGGCTTATGATGATAATAAAAAAATACCTTAATTTTTTTTTAAATTTTCAGCTTATACTTTATAATAAGCACTGGTTGCCGAGCGTAACTTTACTTGTTTACTTGTTTTTGTTAGATACAGCATTTTGTGTCAAAAGACTCCGTTCTCCGCTTTAGACTTAAATTCGCGAAATTGTGTGTAGAGTAGTCACTCAATGCCACGCTTTATCTTGCCGAACTCAAAGACGCCTTTTTGCGTTTTATTATAGTATAGACAAATTATTAACTTTTTAACTTATATAAATATATTTATTTTATATTAGTAATTTTTTTATATTACTATAATAAAACTGCAGTATTTATTGGTTTTTGGTTAGTTTTACTCCGATAATGAAATGAATACAACACTAAAGTCGTACGCTTGGTTAGCCTAAAATATTAATATTTTTAAAACAAATCAAAATCCACTTTTGATGAGAATAACGGGTGAACAAAAATAATATGACAAGTATTATAAAGTGACAAACTTGCCAGTGACAACTAGTTTTATAATAAAAAGCATGAAAATATATTATATAATACATTAATTAAGGTTTGACAATAATTGAAACGCGTTGGCGCGGCTGCTTCCGGGAGATGAGTTGCTCATGCCGGCCTACTCATTTGGAATTAAACATCACGTTCCGAGTTTTGCGGTGATAAATAACGGTGTGATTTCACACACTCACTAACTCGATTTACTTGAATATGCTCAGTGAATTATAGCTATGTATTGTCTAAGTCGGAAGAGGCTTACTTACTATTTAATTTGTGAAAGATTTTATACATTATTTAAATTGTCAAGTTATTATAAATAATCATAATTATAGAAGGATATAACAAGTGAATAAAGTAGTATATCTGGGACGTATGTTTAGTAGAGATGGAAGATACGAAGTGGAAAAACGTATTGCTGCCAGTAACAGAATGGACGGTGCCTTAGCTGCATTGTTGAGACTGTGTAGCTGCACGGTTGGCCGCACACAATGCAGTTCTGGTGCCGACGCTGTGGGTATTGTAGAAGAAGAATGAAACAAAGATGAATACTAGAGATTCGATATCTTCGGAGGATATGCAGAGTCCGCTTAACTGATCGAAACCGCATAAAAGACCTCTTTTATGGTACTGGTACTATGGTACTATGACATCCTCACTGGTATCTTCCATTCTGTGTACCTACACAGAATGGAAGATACCAGTGAGGATGTCATAGTAAGAATGAAGAAGGGCGTGCTCAGGTGGTTTGGGCACGTCGAGATAATTAGTGATGAAAGAATGGTAAAAAGTATATATGAAGCAAAAGTGAATGGTAAGAGAGGTAAGGGGAGACTTCGGTTGACCTTCGAAAACACAGTGTCAAAGATACTGGAGGAAGGTCACGTAAAATGAATGAGGACGCCCCGGAGAGCATGTATGAAGAGGTTGATGACAGTGGCAACCATTCATGGCCTTTATAGTCAAACACTTTTACTTCGCTACAATAGCTTAAAACATAATAAATATTTCTCAATCCTGAAATGTATTCTAATTTTATATTTCTAAGCGAATCCTATTAACTTTTCTCTAGTTTTCCTCTTGGGCATTGCCTTACAATATCAGCCTTGGAAAGAAAAAGGATACTAGACCCCAAGGATTTACATAATCAAATTATTTCATTTCTCACATTTTTCTAAATACGTATAATAATTAATATTAATAATTATACTTATTTATATTATAATATATGATCATTATCGTAACGCAAGAAGTTATTTAGTAGTTAGTTCGCCCACGTGGACTGTATATGAAGAATAATTTGCCAGGTTGGCTCACGTAAATAAAAAAGGTTTAATATTCTCGACTTTTCTCTATTATAATATAAATATATAATAGAGAAAAGCCGAGAATTCGACTTATTCGTTATATTTGTTTAGGCCTTATTTTTGAATTATTCTGCCTTACTAGTGAATGCCGCATTAAAATATGTAAAATAGTACCGCAGTTTAAAAAATACGGAAATTGACTTTATATAAAGTAAAACTATCGGTCAAGTGCGAGTAGTACTCGCGTACCTTGGGTACCGTACCAATTTCGTGATTGTAACTTTTCCGCAGTAACTTTCCGCTTAGGAATTGACAAACTTAAATTTAGGGTCGTATCGACTTATTTTATATGAAATTAACGAGAGCTATAAGTTTATAATAGTTCATTTCTGTGTTAAACTGTAAATTACCAATATTCAGACTTTTCCTTTATTAATACTGTAAATTCTAACATCTTATCAAACTTCATAAGTCTAGATCAATAAAGTACAACTTTTAACAGTCAACAAACTGAAAGGCGGTCGTATACACTCATTTTGTATGCAATGAACTACAAATATAAGTTTGTAATGGTATTTTTTGGGATATACCAATAAATTTACCAATATTTCATAAGTCTAAGAGGCTTGATTACGCTGCGATTTTCTTACAAAATGAAGCAAGCGACCTGTAAGCAACCACCGATGTAGATATTAGATAGGTTATTAGGATGGTACATATCAGTTTCAGCATCATCTAGCGATTTTGTGAAACATGGTCTTGATAAACTGACAGATCGACAAACGGACAGCAAAGTGATCTTATAAAACTCGGTTTTTCCCTTAAAAAAGATTTATTTGTAATTATGTTCCGTACCTACTCAAGGTATAAACATAAAACTCAACTAATCGAGCTTCTACATGCAACGAAAGGCACAAAGGACCAAATTCTAGTCAAACAATAGGGTACAATATGAATGTAGATTTGAATGTAGATTTGAAAAAGGACTTTTAGCTCTCTTTAAAAACTAACCAACCTTCCAAAGCAAAGAATATAAAAAAACCTTTAAAATAAAAAAAAAACTCAGCTATACGTTTCTGTGCTTACATATGGTATAGTAAATAGTCGTACTTATCTCATAGAAGTTGAAATTAAATTACTAAAGAATAGAACTTTTTTAGCTTAATTTTGTCTATGTAAAGGAAACCTAGTGAATCCACAACCGTCATGTTTACATTCAGCGGCCCCATATGTATTCTAGGATCTTTTCATTACTTTGTAAGTAGATAAATAAAATGTTAAAATGTAATAAAATATAGTTTCTATTTAGAATATTATTATTATTATTATTATTTAAATAATGCACATACAGCTCAATCGGGATAATTTTATATGCATTTATAATGATTGAATTTAAGTTAGTTCATCCAACAGATGAAATATTTCTTAGTTAGACAAGAGAAGAATTATAAATACAGGTCTTCCTTTTGTTGATAGTACTCAGGTATAAGAGCGCACTATACCATATCTTTATAACCACATACTCGCATCTCATTTTTGCAAAATCAGCCTTAAAGTTCATAGCAAACACTCTTGTGAAAATAGGTTGTAAATAATAAAAAGCTTCCCACCTGAGAAAGCGGGTCCACCCTGACATCACTATTGTCACTTCCTTTTTCCCCTTCAAGCGGTTTATTTCAAATTCAATATGCAAGGCCATGGGGAGTGCCAAGTTATATTATAATATTTTAACGTTTATTCTGAGCAGATTTTAAAGGATTTTTGGAATAATAATATATTTGGGACCAAAAATATATTTTATCTATGATTTATTAATAACTATTTTCTTAACATAAAGGTGTAATTATAGTGGCTGTCTAAAATTGTTTACCTTATTTTCGTAACAATAGTGGTAATCTGCATACGTCAGCGATTATCACCGCCATCGCTAGAGCACACTGATATGAATCACCGGGGATTATTCCACTTAAATCTCGTACACTCATATGGAAATAGGGCTCGACCTAGTGTTGTATGAATAAACCAAATATCTAAATCCAATTTAGTAATATCATTTTTTTATTTGGATTAGATTCTAGTTAAGAATATTATATAAAATAATAAAAACAACTGACGTATTTAGTGCATTCTGAATCAACACGATGGTTGTAGATTTAAGTCATGCTGGATGATGACTAAAAAATTTCATTTGTTAAAGAAAATTATTTGGACTTTTTTATTGATTTCCATTTCCATTTTTGTTTCAGATCTATCAAATAGTCTTATTCGACTAACCCATGAATTTTATATCGAAATAGATTTTTTTATAATCATTTATTTTTATATACTATTAACAAAGTTACCAAAAAAGGTAATATATTTCTCTTTGTACGTAAATACACTTACATTATGTCACCACAAATTAAATTGAATGAATTTAAAGTAAATATATAATACATGTATGTATGTCTACTAAACGAAGGAAACCTAAAGTGATCACAATAATGAGTGTGATGATGAGTCCAATTATCGTTATGAGTTCTGAAGTATAACGATGGCTACATCTGCACCCGAAGGACCTTATACAAGCCTGGTATAATAACCTGGTATACGCGTAACCTCAAATGAATTGAAGAAAGTAATCTTCATAACGAAAATAAACTTTTTTATTTACATACAAATTATATTTTAAACAGACAAGACGTCATTAACTGTAGCTTAAATGTTAAAGGAAAAAATAAAGACTTATTATGTATAACTTAGTTATACTGCTACGATAGAATTTAGTTTCTAGAAGTAATTTTACTCGACGGTTCATAACATAAGTTTTACAATTAAACACGTTTGTGAGCTTACTTTGCAGAAATAAATCCTGCTCGAGGCGATAGATTTGGACGTTTCATTTCGTTATTTCAGTCTATTACAATTCCAAATTTAATGCAGGAACCCAGTTATTTCCTACGGAGCAGCTTTTGTGAACACACTAGCTGCCCTCCCAGAATTTAAATGGGGAATTATTTTCAAGTATTTTTCGGTAGAGAAGTTTTATTGTATTGTTTGATTACGTGTCACTCTGATAGATGAAGGAATGGCTCACAAATGGTGTTGCCTTTGTCGTTCCGGACCTGTAAGTAATGTCGTTGGTTTCAGATGGATGAATTTATTAAAAAGTTTAGCGACACGATGCCTCGTAAAGTTTAATAGTCGCTCTCCAGTTTTCGGGTGAGTGCTGAGTTTCAAAAAGTTAGACAATAGACGCCATATTACCATTATGCCATTATTTCAGTTCATTTAAACGAAGAAAATGTTACACACAATGCCTAGCAGAGATTTATTGATTGAAAAATTATTTATTTTATATATTTGTATATTTTATTATTTATTATTATTCCTATCTTCACTAAAAAACCGTTCCTTTAAAGTTTAAACTATATTTCAGTTTCACGAGCACAAGGAAAAATTGCCTTCCAGCGTTGAATCTTTACTGCAACTTTTATAGAAAAAATAAAACAGATGTAATATAAAGCTTAAGTAAGCTTAATGAATTGCAATTATTCCATTATATCGGCTTTCTTATTATGTCATTCAAGTAATTCAGTAATATATAAAAATAATTCAATATATAACAAAATAAAGTTAATACCCGTTTTAAATAAACAAAAAAGTGGTTACGATTACAAAATATGTTATCAATTTCCACTTGTGTTTGTAAGTTTTTAATCTTTGAAGTACAATTAAAATAATATTAACATTTTTACAATATACATGTATCTAGAAGATAACGTAATTGTATTTAATTATTAATAATGTACTTAAATGTCAGAATTATAATGAATAGATAAGTTCATAACATAGTCATTAAAAGGAATTAAAATGAAAAGTAACAGTAGGATACTGTGCAATGCTAGTGTTTATTTATCAATCAATAAGCTTTTTCACTTACCAAAAAAGCTTTTTCATTAAAAAAATACTTTGATGGTTTATTATATTTTTTCAGTTAAGTAAACATGCATTATACATGTACTAACATTTTTTAAATACTTAGTGATTGTGAGTGAAAGTGATTAATACATGAATCACGGATTTATGTAAAAGCTTGCTGTAGCTTACCCGTCGATCGTTACCCACATACGATATATAACAAGAAACTCGGGCCGTCTCGGGAGCGATTGAGCGTTACCCACTTCGAATTGGGACACACAGTTTTGACTTGTATATTATATAAGTCAAAACTATTATATTTTTTTATATTTATTTGTTGTTATTGCTTTGTACGTGTTAATATAACACAAATTTAATATGACAAAAAAAAATTATCAAGAATAACATAATTTTTTTTTAAATTAACTTAAGTTTCATTGTTTTAAAACCATTTTAAATTATGAAATTATTTTAAATTAAAATTCTTCTTATATATTTAATTCTTATATATGTACATTAATTCGAAACTTCAATATTATATTAAACATATAAGCTTGCTCCTATTTACCCGACAATTGTTAGCTATAACCTGAAACTCGGGCCGTCGGGAGTGATTGAGCGTTACCCTCACTGAATTGGGACGCATAAACGAATTCAACGTAACAATTTTAACGCAAAACTTTAGTAGCTCAGTAGAACCCTAAACAGTCATTGTTGGTATGACGACCGTTATGGTAAATATAGACGGTTTTAGTTGAGAAATTTAACCAATCCGTTTGTTTTCTTGGTTATATAATGTGAAAGGTAAAGTATTATATATAAAAATAGTTTTTGATGTATCTATTTCTTTGTATATATATTTTTATGTACAATTGAACAAAGAATAAAAATTATATATTTTAATATTTTTCTAAATTTAATGTACCTATTTTATGCTGTTCTCTTATGAAAATTCTACTTCGATCGTAGTGTGGCGGAACTCAACGCTGCAACTTGTCTTAACAGAGAAACTGAAAAATTCTAATGAAAATTTTAAAATCATACGCTTTGCCACTGCGTCAATTAGCCTCAAGTTTGGCCCCAATATATGTTTTATTTCACATATGTAAAAAACCGGTTTAATATTGCACTATTTTAATTCATATACTAGTTATTTACTATAAAAACAATACAATTTACAAAATGAAAATATACAAAATAAGCAAAATTTAAATTAAGCGACACTTATCTATATAATATAACCATACAAAATACTTTCCTCGAGTCTCAGGTGCGACAAGAAGTTTTCAATCACATCAGGAAAGTGAGCGGTAAACGCGTTAGGGCACTGACTGATTGACAACATTGTAACAAAAATTTCCTTCACATTTTCTTTTAATTTGAAAACTCGAGATTCGTACCATTTATTTCAAGTTACGAAAGTTTGATGACAATTTTTCCATGACAGAAGTTTTACACATACAAAAGGTGTAGCGATGTTATTGCGGTGCTTTAGATTTTAAAGCACAGGTCCATATGTATATTTTTATGTCAGATTAACGCTGTATATAACAATTTGTCTAAGAGGTAATCAAACCCACTACCTTCATATTTACTATACTAGGACTATAAGAAATACTACAAAATTGTTAAATCACATTTTATAAATTTCTTGTAAATGAGAAAAGTAATCACGTACAAGGTATAAGTAAAATATAATAGATTTTAAACTGATACAAGGGAAGTCCGACCGCGTCACTTCGCAGCTCGAGAAGTTTCTAACTTCTTCGCGTAGCATCTCTAGTTCTACAACTTTCCTTCGTTATATCTCTTGCTAACTTACGTTTATTAGAAAAGCTTTAAATTTATGTATTAGAAGCTCAGCACCAGAGCGTTTGCAACGTTTTCATTTATACTATAAATAGATTTTGTCCCACTTTACTTTAAAAGTGCACTTACAAGGAAAATATACGTAGAAAAATAAAAAGAAGTTTTACAATATTACAATACTACAATACTCTATTGACTACAAGTGGTTCATGACATGAAGACATTTGGTATTGATATTAACAAAAGCATTTATATAATAAAATCTTGACAAAGAGTAAAAAGTACTTTGATAAATGCACATTTGACTCCGTAGTAGACATTGAGACGTCTGTCTTACTGTCGCGGGCGGGTATAGGTTCAAGTACCCAGGATAAGCTACTTAAAATACAACAACTACTGCGATTTCATATATTAAAGTACAACTGAGTCTATACTGACCACGCCTGCAGCTTTGTCTACGTAATTTTTATTCGCAGGTTCATCCACTTTAATAAAACAATTAATTTGCTGTAGTTTCGTCATATATAATTCTTTAAATTGATGTAACTTTTTTATTTATGAATCGATTTAAATAAAACAAACTCAAAATACTCAGTGAAGTTTACCATAATACAATGGTAAGAACTACATTTGAATCGCTTAAGCCATTCTTGAGATTAGCGCGCACAAACAAAGGGACAAAAAAATTTGAAATCTTTGTTTTGGGTTCTGTTATAACTATAAATATTAGGATTTTTAATATTTCGTCCATGTACAGACAGCGGTCAGTTACATTTTTATTATATGTATAGATTTTCTGTTTTTCTGTAGCTAGACCGCATGTGTGGGATATGATACAATAATAGACAGGGCAGACTACTTCACTGGTTTTAGACATATTATAAATCGTCGAAAGAGAATAAATTACTATAACATCACAGTTAAAAATATAAAACAACAACAGTAACCAAGTGTTTCCCTATACTTAGTGTGGATTAACACTTTAAAAATAATAAATAATAAGTGTTTGTTCCATATACATATATAATCCTAAATAAGTAAGCAAGTATGCCAGGGTGAGTTATAAAAACTTGCTTTGCAATGCTATATAACAGTTTTCTTTTATTTATTGTCTGCAAAACTTTAATATTATGCTATTGTGCGAGCTTATAGCATATTCGAATTTTTATTTTTAGCGGCGCTGATTAAAATTCAGAACAAAGCGAGAAGCCTTGCACTTCTGTACGTGCAGGAGAATAATCTAGCCGCGGGGAATCCCCCGTCTATCATACTCTTTGACTCAATGGTTATGGCTGGACAAGGACTTTAGTTGATGGGTGAAAATAATGAACACAATGTAAATTCATAACTTGCTTATGATTATCTTAGATGTGGATTTTGTTTTTTTTTTAAGTATTTTTTCAATTCTCTAATGTTTCTAATGTCTCTTCAGTTAAATATTCTTAATACAGCTTTAAGTTGCCTTTTCTTTACAAATTACAAAAAGAATTATATTCAGTGTCAATGCTTATTTCATCCGTATGTATTTTTTCAGTAACTTGTACTAAGCATAAAAACGTACAAGAAATCAAACTGTATGTTATGTATGTATGTTATTTTAAAACTGTATGTTAGTGTTTAGATTAAAAAAAAATCACTTCTAGAAAGAAATCTTATGCTGTCGCCTCTACACAGCTATGTAACAAACTCAACCTTTATAAAATTTTACATAATAATGGAACATATCTTAAGGCTCAAGTACACAGGGGTATACTTTGTCTGAAACATTATGATTTTTGTATGACTGCCGTATCAGGCAGGGTGCAAAGTACTCTTAACGGATCGTCTAGCATGCTCTTAATGACAACACTTCATATGCGAATTTTAATACATTTATTCTGTTAGATGAAAACAGGGCCATAATGTCGTTCTTTGTTTTTTATTTTGTTATTGACTTCCCTAAAGGAAGTGCATCCTTTAGGGAAGTCATGGTATAATAGCCTGATGACTACTATAAGATGTATTTGTACTTTAGTAGAAGTGTAAATATAATATAAAACATGAAAAATTATTGTAAATAATTTAAATTGACCTAGTAAAGATGTTAATACCAGTCAAGGTTATCTAAAATAGGCTTACATTCGGCATGTCATATACTAATCATATAATATTTTTTTGTCTATATAAAGCCGAAATCTATGCCCAGTGTTTATTTTATATATATATATATATATATATATATATATATATATACATATATATATATATATATATATATATATATATATATATATATATATGTATATATATAGAAGTATTACGTCAGATTACACTTGGTAAACATAGGCACAAACGGTGAATTCATTACATTCGATAGATAGATAATAATAATAGGTAGCCCGGTGATAGCATTTCGCGTGATTGATATCATTACTGAAATAGCTGTACTGATAGATTTTGCTCTAATATCAAATTGACTCATATTCAATTCCATCCCCTAATGATGCACTGGCTCGTAGTTTATATTAGATATTATGTAAGTTTATATATATACATTTATAAAAATATATATATATATATATATATATATATATATATATATATATATATATATATATATATATATATATATGTAAGTTTATATATATACATTTATAAAAATATTACAAAAGGCCGTAGTGGCATGGCGGCACAGCGTCTGACTGAAAAAGTTACGGTTGCGGACTCCAAAGCGGGGTACAGAGCGTCTGCCTAGCCTGCATAAAAATGATTAAATGATGAAGTAAAAATAATATCTCATGGAGGTTCTTCAATAACTTAACATGTGTTGAAATGCTTAATACATATTATAATATATTATTAAATAATTTACAAATATGCGTTACAAAATATTAGTTCATATTATTTTAAGGTTCTTGACTAGTTTTTATATATTTTATATATATTAGAATACCTTAGGTTAACTTTTTATGCCTTATATGACAGAGAAAATGTAGTGTCAACACATTCTGTTGTCCATTTTTCTAACGCATGTTAAGTAGCGAAAACCAAGGCCACATTTTACTTGGGCGTAGTGATATATGTGTCACTACGCCAAAGTAAAAATGTGGCCATATATATATGTATATATATATATATATATATATATATATATATATATATATATATATATATATATATATATATATATATATATATATATATATATATATATATATATATTTATATGTGTGAACATACAACATATAGTATCGTATAATAAAACTGAAAATACACATGAAAGGTAATAAATTGTGAAGGGATTGCTTTATAGATATATCAAATTACATACTCGTGTTGCTACCCTCATAAGCGTCAAAGGTGGACAAGACGTGGGTTCGCATCCGGTTTCACGCCGTCTATTAGGATGAAGGTAAACAAGTATTGTCTTACAGGGAAAGCTTTTAAGATCTTTTACGATTTAGTTATTTTGTACTGTAACTTTTTATTTAGAGGTTTTACTTTTCGAAATTTTACAGAAGGCTTATATCGCGATGTATGCATGTAGTATGCATATATCGCGATATAAGCCTAGTACTTTTCTTATTTATAATCTATACTATAGCTATAACATGTATGTATATATAAATCTATAATGATGTATGTAGTCCATGAAAAAAAATGAGTTAAACTCCACAACACGCTGGAGTCTAATCATAAGAATCCTAACTTTATTTTGTACTTTGTTTTTAAACGATCAAGCGCTGTAAGAACTGTTACGACTGCTTTGTCTAGACCGCTTTTTGCTGTCGCTTCTGCAAGTTATAGATCCCTGTTTTGATATTATGCATAATGTGATAGCTGTGTATAATAATTATACGTGTTATTGTGTATCTTTTATTGAAAAATGTATCTACTACAATCTTATCCCCTATTTGGCGCCAAAATATATTAAAAAAATTACGAAATAATGATACAAGTAAATGTTATTCCTTGAATATATTTTTTTACTGTAACATTTTGTATTGCTATGATTGACTTAATATTTTTAATAATTTTCGCATCAACATACAATTTCTCGAATTTATACGGAAATCTGTGAAGAAGTGTCCTGACACTAGGCTCTCTCTGTTATGAGGGAGAAGCGTGAAGCAGAAAGAAAAGAAATGAATACGTATGTGCACTTGAAATACAAAAATATATACCTATATATAATTCTATATAGTATTATGTCTCAACTATGCCACAATCAACAAAATTCATTTTACTTAGGCCGTTTAAATTATGTTTGTTATTTGTCAATTTGTTAAGAATATCGCCATTGAAAAATGTCAAGAAGAACAAGAAAAGATTTTAAAAACATTTATTACCAGCCAGTTTTGTCTTATAAAAGTCAAATGTATATCTGAATTAAATGCCTATCTGTGAACAATCATGCTGCATGCGGGAAAAAGCGTCAAGCGGTTTCTTTTAATTAAATTCATTTATAAACATATTTTTTCCTTGAGCTTCTTCAATGCTTATAAATGTTTTTTATAGCTCTCTAAACAACTAATTTTTTTTCAATTGTTCAGAGTAATTTGAGCTTTTAGTTGTATTTATTACGAATTTTTTATATTTTTAAAACTGTTTCGTAATAAATATCGAGTACTCAGTCACTCAATATGCAATATCTTGGAACCCTATAAATGTGTTTCAGCGTGAAGTTGAAAATAATATAATATAACTCAAATTCAAAATGATTTTACCTTAATTCTTAATTATTGTATGTGCAGTAAGTACATATGTACGACATATATACTATTAATAAAAATATAAATACGATTATCAATAAATTTTATATTCTTAAACGATATATGTTTATTAATAAAAATACTTTTGATTACAAGATAAATATTTCTTCTCATTTTCATTACAACGAGAGCTGCCCTACATTCTTATTTACTTTTCATTTGAGCAATGTACGTTGACCTAGCGTTTGAAGCATCTTAAGAGGGGGGAAACTGTAGTTAGCTGTTAAGATCATGAAAAGCCTAATAATTTTCATAGGAAATAAATATTATTTTTGTTAACAATAAATAATTTTCACTGAATTTCAAACGCTAATACGCCGTTTAAATTAAATCATTTTATTAAAAAAAAGTGCTAACAAAGACATGTGGGGCATATGTGCCATAAAATCTATAATTATTTTTAGAATTAAACAGTTCATTATTAATTAGAGAACTGGTTATTTCTTAACAATTTGAACAATGGCAAAAATGCAAGATTTTACATATTATAAAAAAAAACATTCTGAACGCGCACACTTACCCCTTTATAAGTGTAAATAATAAAAATAATAATATGGCTTGAATAATGGTTATCACAAGCACTTAAAACAGACATAATAAAAAAAAACAAATTAAAGTTAAAATAAATTTAACTTACTTAAATTAGAATTTTAAGTTGAGATACAACTTTTGGTTGACCTTTTGAATAATAATTTAGTGGCTTCTAACTATTAATTGGTGACAGTGAATCTATCCTGAGTTTACCTCCAGTCATTTTGGAAAGAAAGCAATTATGAAACGAAATATTAAATAACAAACGATAGTTAATGACCATCATAATATTTTCAAAACTCCAAAAGAATACACCTCAATATGATTAAATATCTTAAATATTTTAGCAAAAGTCTTAATTTATCCGAGAAAATATAGCGGCAGGTGACGACGGCACACGGAGAGATAATATCGTCCCTTATATAGAAGCCGTTTACGAAATATTTTGAATGCGCATACTTACCCGCTGCGCTTAGATGCCCTAAACGACCATATATTAAAGGAAACATTCAATTCAATTCTTTGTAATTATTTATTTAATTTATTCTCTTGAGTATCAGATTTTATATCTTGGAATGTAATTAAATTATTAAGTTAAAATTGTTACGTTGTTATTGGTAAAGAAATCTTTTTCTACCATCTAAATACATACAAAAGATTTATAAAGTATACGAGAATATTTGTGGCAGATATTAGAACAGCAAAGAACTGTAATGAGATAATAACATCGCACAGGTGGCCCTGAATATTCAACCTTACCCTGCAGTGGCGGAAATTCCGAAAATACATAGACTACATTAGTGGAGCAACGCTATTTAATATGGTATTTTAATAATAGGCACATGTATAGTAAACCAATGAAAGTGACCTAATTCTAAAATCAGCAATTGATATGAAATTACGTGTAATTGATATAAAATTAATTGTAAGTTTAATTCCCACCCTGGGAAATATTTCCTTCTTCTTTTCTTTATAGATTTTCTTGTCTCTGGCAACAAGGCAAAGCGCGGCGTTGAGTTCCACTACTCAACACGCAATGCCCAGAAAGACGGAAAGTGGGGAACCGAGTGTCTTACATATATAGTATTCTTTATTGCAATCAATATATGTTGAATTACATACATATTAACATATAGTTCCAAACGGTGGACTTATCTCTAGAAGAGATTTCTTCCAGCCAACCTGTGAAAGTGGGTGAAAGCAGTAAGTAGCGAGATGACTCTTAAAATGCAATATAAAGATAAAAAATTTACGTAATTACATAAAACTAAAAATAACTTTAAAAAAATCCTATACATAAAGCATAAAAGATATACGAGATATACATACATACCAGTAATAATGTTAAATAAACATATACTTATACAAATACATATAAATACATACATACGCTATAAAATATATAAAATTTCAACACAAAAAACAAAATAAACACAGAAATATAATATAAATAAAACATAGATAAGTTAAATAATTTTCAGATACTATTAAGTTCGTTGATGAGATGTTTTTTCAGTTGCGACTTAAAAGACAAGATTGATTGGCTCTCTTGAATAGCTTTAGGGAGTTTATTCCAAAGGAGTGGAGCCTGTACAGAAAAGGAATTTTGAAGGAATTTGGTATTGCTCTTTGGAATGTCTAGCATTGGTAAAACAAAAGACCTCCTCGAGCGTGTAGGAGAGGGAAGGATTTTAAAACGATAAAATATATAAGGAGGGAAGTTTTGGTAGTTGACTATTTTGACGAGCAAAGAAAGGATATGCATATCACGGCGAAAACGAATAGGGAGCCAATTAAGCTGAGCTCGAAAATGGGATACGTGGTCGTACTTCCGAAGACCGTAAACAAAGCGTATAGCGAGATTTTGAAGACGCTCTAATTTGTTAATTTGCTCCTCAGTCACATCCAAATAGCAGACATCGGCATAGTCAAGTATTGGTAGGAGAAGACATTGCGCTAGCATTATTTTTGTTTTATGAGGAAGGAAGTATTGGAGACGCTTAAGAGAACGATAAGAGAAATGCATACGTTTACTAAGTTCACTAATGTGGGGTGTCCAAGACAAATTGCAGTCAAAAATTAGACCCAAATTATTTACTTTATCAAAATATGGAATTGGAATTCCAGAATACATAATCGTAGGTACTGAATTCCAATTGATTTTACTTGCAAGTCGGCTACTACCGATTATTATTGCTTGCGACTTTTTCGGGTTAACTGACAGTCCAAAAGATTCAGCCCAACAATCGATAGCAGCTAGATCATTATTTAAAATATTTATGGTGTCGGACAAATCGTTTATATGTCCATGTTGGTATAGCTGCAAATCATCTGCATACAGATGGTAAGGAGAAGAAATGACTTTGGCCATGTTGTTTATAAAAATAGAAAACAGCAGAGGAGAAAGAATGTGTACAGCTACATAGTGTGAAGCTAAAAAATAATTGACTTAAATTAATTGTGAAAGTCAGAAATTATATATATATATATATATATATATATATATATATATATATATATATATATATATATATATATATATATATATATATATATATATATATATATATATATATATATATATAATATTCAGAGGGTGTCTGGCCAAATATCTGTCCGATATTGGTACTGGGCATACGGGTACGCGACCCCGGTGTCCTTACCCCCCCCCTTTTCTACTAATCTTTTCCCCTATCATCCTTGGCTTTCCCCACAAAAATGGGTTTTGGAGGTCAGATGGCAATCGCTCCATTAAAAAGCCGCCACCTGCCACTCATATGAAAGGAAAAAAGATGTTGCTGGGTACTGCTAGGGCGTCGCCGCTAAACGACGCGCAGGCACATCGCCCTACACCTGTGTTAAATGGGCAAGGGCTACCGTGTCAAGTACGGACACGGCTAAAGAAGAAAGTACCCAGAAGGAAACTCCGCTTTGCAACGTGGAATATTGGCTCTCTAACCGGACGATGCAGGGAACTAACAGATGTACTCATGAGGCGTCGGGTCCAGTGTGCTTTCCTTCAGGAAACCCGCTGGAAGGGCAATAAGTCCCGTATCATCGGACAGGGTTACCAGCTCATATACACTGGGTCTCCTTCCGGTAAAACTGGTGTAGCAGTAGTTTTATCTGAAGAGCTACGGAATGATCTCCTCGAAGTTGACCGACGCAGCGACCGCCTGATGCGGGTGAAGGTACTGATTGAGGGGGCTATCGCCAACTTAATCAGTGCTTACGCTCCCCAGGCTGGTTGTAGCGGGGCCGAAAAGGAGTCATTCTGGGAGCAATATGAAGACGTTCTACTCGCTATACCATCTACCGAGGTGATCATAGTTGGGGGAGACCTTAACGGTCACGTGGGTAAGGCTGCGGATACGTATGAACGTGTCCACGGTGGTTTTGGTCACGGTCGCCGCAATATAGAGGGCGAAAATATCCTAAGAACCTGTATTGCATCTGATCTGGCCATCGTGAATACGTTCTTCCAAAAGAGTCCGCAGCATCTTATTACGTATGCGAGTGGACTCTATTCAACCCAAATAGATTACCTATTGACCAGGCGGTGTCATGTTGGTAAGGTAACTAACTGTAAAGTCATTCCTGGTGAAAGCCTCACGGCCCAACATCGTCTTCTTGTCATGGATTATGTCGTTACCCCGATAAAGAAATTAGCCGAGACGCGTAAGTCTAAGATCAAGTGGTGGTTGCTGAATGGACCGATGCAGACCGACTTTCTGGCAGAGGTTAACAGTCAAAATTTAACAACTAACACCGAAACTGCTCAGGATGCTTGGGATCGAGCTCAGTCAGCAATTATTACGGCTGGTAAACATGTTCTTGGCGTTTCTAAGGGAGGACGTATTATGGACAGGGAGACATGGTGGTGGAATGACAAGGTACAGGAGGTGATTCATGATAAGAAGACTGCATTTAAGGAGTGGCAGCGTTCCAACTCTCCTGAAGACAGACTGGAGTACATAGCAGCGAAACGTGCCAGCAAAAGAGCTGTAGCCAGAGCCCGCAGTGAAAGTTTATTACCTCTATATGATAAACTTGAAACTGTGGAGGGGCAGAAGCTCATCTACAAATTGGCACGTGCTCGGGATAAAGCGACGCAAGATATCACAAAATGTCTTTGCGTCAGAGATTCCCAGGGCAAGCTGCTTTGTAGTCATGCTTCTGTGAAGGAGAGGTGGAGAAGTTACTTCTTGGAGCTGCTGAATACTCAGCACCCGGGTAGTATTCCGTCTGAACCACCTCCTAACCTGGGACTTATTGCTCCAATAACCCTTGATGAAACTCGGAATTGTCTTCGACGCATGAAGAACGGCAAGGCGGTGGGACCTGACGATATTCCGATCGAAGCGTGGAAATCGTTAGGCTCTCGTGGTGTGCTCATGCTTACTGATCTTTTTAACCGCATTTTGAACACTGGGACGATGACACATCAATGGCGGCACAGTTTTATTACCCCTATTTACAAAGGAAGGGGCAGTGTTCAAGATTGCGGTAGTTATAGGGGCATTAAGATTATGAGTCACACCATGAAGCTCTTCGAGCGCGTGATTGCCCTCAGGCTCCGCCGAGAGTGTACTGTCTCTGAGTGTCAATATGGATTTCAGCCAGGATCAGGCACTACGGACGCCATTTTTGCCCTCAGAATTTTGATGGAGGCACACAGGGAAAAGAGGAGAGCTCTGCATGTGGCATTCTTAGACCTGCAGAAGGCCTTTGACTGTGTGCCACGTCAGTGTATCTGGTGGGCACTGCGATCCAAAGAAATCCCTGAATCCTATGTTGCTATTATCAGAGACATGTACAACGACTCTGTTTCTACAGTTAGGACCGCTGTTGGCGATACCAAACCCTTCCCAATTACAGTAGGGGTTCACCAAGGCTCAGCTCTTAGTCCACTTTTGTTTAATGTAGTGCTAGATACTGTCACGGCTCACATCCAGGACCAGCCTCCATGGCTGATGATGTATGCCGATGACATAGTACTCATTGACGAGAACCGACTGATGCTGGAGCGTAAAGTGAATGCCTGGAAGGGTGCGCTTGAGAACGGTGGTCTTAAACTGAATGTGTCAAAGACCGAGTACATGGCTTGCGGGAACCCAGACTCGAGCACCATCCACATCGGGCCTGAGCCAGCCGTTAAGTCGGAGAAGTTCAGGTACCTTGGATCCATTATGCACGAGTCCGGAGGCATCGACTACGATGTCCACGCCCGGGTTAGCGTTGCTTGGGCCAAATGGCGGGAGGTCACTGGTGTGGTCTGCGATCGCAGAATACCGCCCAAACTCAAGGGGCTGATATACAAGAGCATGATCCGACCAGTTCTTCTATACGGCAGCGAATGTTGGCCAGCATTATCTCGGCACACTCAGGAGCTTCACGTAACGGAGATGAAGATGCTGAGGTGGATGTGTGGCGTTACTCGGGCTGACCGCATACGCACCACATTCATTCGAGGTAGTCTTGGGGTCCGTGACGTAGCGGATAAGCTCCAAGAGCGTCGTCTGAGATGGTATGGCCACGTTTTGCGCCGGCCTAAGAACTACGTCGGAAGAAAATGCCTTGATATGTCTGTCCCTGGAGTAAGACCCCCCGGACGTCCAAGGAAGCGATGGCTGGACGTCGTGACGCGCGACATGAGAGCCAATGGACTAACCACTGAGGATGCTCAAGACCGTGCAAAGTGGAGTAGACTAAGTAGGAAAGCAGACCCTGGCAATAGGCCGGGATAATGCAAAGTGGAAGAAGATATATCACTTGTTAGCCACTTACTTAGTTTAATTAATTAAATAAAAAATTAAAAGAAATGAAATAAATTGTAAGTACAATTAATTAATGTAACTAATTTAGTAACTTATTTTCATATTTTATTATTATTCCTTTGATTAAGTACTAAGAATTATACAATTAAATTGTTAAAGACGTTGGAAGAGCGGGCTAGAGCTCCAAGTGTCTCTTCCAGATCCAGAGCCTCTAAAATCATAATTTAAAATAGCTTTAAACTATAAGTATGAGCGACAGCAAAATTTTTCAATAGTTTACTAAATGTTCTCATACTGAGCACTTAAGTCTACATTGAGATGGACCTGGTGAAACATCTACCATCCGATGAATGCATGAAATGCTTAGAAATTTCTTCTCTTATTGTTTAAAAATAGTCATTTGGCAAGAGAGAATTCTATTTGTTAAATATATTTTACTGAAAGCTTGAATATTTTCCATGACGCACGAGTTTAAGTCCTACAACGTTACGTTTGCTAAAATATCTTCTTTTTTAGTATGAAATATCCAACACTTTAAAATAAGTTAAAAATACGTATGGCATTTATGTAATACGAATGTGGTCAAGGAAATCTTAAAATTTTCAGCAATGATATAAAGGCTTAAGATAAAGCAACTGAAATAGATGTTGACAAAAAGTTACATATTATTATAATTGAATTCAACAGGTATATACGTATACTTTTTCAAATAACATCTTACGTATGCATCTATAAAACCAAGGCGCGTGTGTAAACGTTTTAGTCCGCAGGTGTTCCGACCATCCGAATTATAGGTTTAAGAAACGAAACTTAATAAAAACTGCGAACCTTATAGGCCCACTAGACATTTCATATATAAATAAAATACATTATGTTTTTTTAAGTAATAATAGATATGTAAATTAAAGAGTACTGTAAATATCAAAAAAATGTTTAATATTTTCAGTTAATTTTTCTAAAGGGGAATTCGGGCAACAATTATTGATAGTAAAACGTGAAGTACATTTAAACATGTGTACAAAATTTAGAAACGCCTACATTGCTAATGCAAGCACGACTCGGCAACGAATTTAATTAAGGCTTATTAACGTAATCGCCATAAAAGCTAAACTCCGATAACTGGGTCACTGAATATTTTAGAAGAGGTTTGAGGTTAACAAGAAATACATTAAAATATCATCCCGGTTATAAGGAAATAAATAATAAATTTTAATATTTTCGCCTTCAGCAAAAATACAGGGTCGGTAAAAAGGATTTTTACAATATTTCCTATATACATACGAGTATATTATTTATTATTAAAATGTTGTAACTTTTCCCCTTTTGGATTACATTTTATTAGGGTTCATAAAACTTATATAATATTTAAACTTATAAAGACTTAGAATCCAAATCCGGCCTTATCTTAAAAACGTCAGGAAATTTTTCTCGCAAAAATTGCTTTTTATCAAATTAATATTTAACGCATTTCATTAAGTAAAAATACAACTATTCATTTGATAAAAATAACGATACAGTGTCAAAATTAACAACAAATTAAATAACATAGCTCTTTTTAAAGAACTTGCGCCGACAATATTAAAATGACAATTCAGTTACACACAACACATAACACATATAATTATGTACATACGTCCAATTTTGTTGGATTTGAAGTACAAGGGCTTGATTAAATATGCATAAAGCGTCCCGAATAATTACGTTAACGAATGTGCACGTTGATTATAAGGATGGAGCATTGTGTTTTGCTAACCACAGTTATCATTTAAAAGATGGAAACAATATTAAGTATTTTTTCAATACTAAAAGCTCTTTTAATATTGGAAAATAATAGTGGTATCATTATCATTCATATTGATCATTATTTTATTGGTTTTCTCTGTGTACCCTTTTATATTTGAAATATATTGTACTATAGTGGCTAACTATAGGAGAATTCTGTATCACTTTAGCTTTAAAATGGAGCACCCTAAGTCACGATTGGTCTCTAAAATTTTATCTAAATGCCTTCGAAATTACTCTTCCAGAACAATGTAATTTGGTAAAATGAGGTAAAGCTACCTATAAATCTTGATATATCTCTAAGGAGGCAGTAGGAACAGTTAAGCATATGCTGGTAGGGTGCAACTACAGGACCTCGACATCTTAGATAGTGTACCATGACAAAGTACTATAAATCATACGTGAAGCTGTTAGTCTTTCAATAGCAATACTGTATTTTTGTTACTGAGTACAAAAGCTCCTTTTCTGGATAAAAACAGAAGAACATAGAGTTAAGTTATGATCTACTCTTTTCGCTCATTTTTAGAGGCATTGTATGTTGCTATTGGGCAGTTTTTTTATTTTGTCCTTTTTAAAGTGTGTATTAAACTCAAAATTATCACGTATAAGTTATGTGTATAATTACTTTTATGTGAACTTTGGTTGAAATATAGATGAGCTTTACATTTTCAAATATGGTTTTTCTATTCAATACTTTGAAATATTCTAAGTGATTTGTAGGATTATTTTTGCAATATTGTAAAGCAACTATTAATAAAAGGATTATTAGATCTAATAAAGTGACAAACAAAAACATAGCAAATAATATATTTATAATAATATTTATTAGCTTAATTCGAGGATTGTAACTAAACGATCCGTTTACCTAATTTGTATTATTCCGCTCAAGGCATTACGAGTACCAGGATTATCTGTGGCAGACGTCTCAACAGCGTCGTCAGCGTCTGTAGGCTTAAATTTTCAAGATATTTATTAAGTAATTTGCGAGACAATAGCATGGGACTACGAGATAGGCTTATTGTTAATGCAACAGTCATCTTTTATAGTAAACTTGTTTAATATTGCGCCTCTACTTTTATGATAAAATTATTTTTCTATTTTGAAATTTGTTTTTATATGTATATGTTTGTAAATAAATAATCTTTGAAGTTTCATCAAAAATACGGAACCCTTAAAGGATCACTTTGTTGTATGTCTGTCTGTCTTCACAGACAAGATTTCTGGAGCCTGTCAAGACTTTCTCAAAATTTAATGGTCAAAATCATTGCAGTTTGTATGAAATTCATCTTGTGATCAAAATATATAGGAACTATTCCGTTGACATAGAATTATGGGAGAAATTAGAATTTATAGTATATACAAAGGAAAACTATGGGTATATCACAAAAAGCAACCATTACAAACTTATATGTGTAGTTCATTTCATACAAAATGAGAGCATATGACTGCAAACTTTTGTTTGTCAAATTAAACAAGTTGTATTTTCCGTTGACCTGAAATCATGAAATTGGTACGAAACCCTAGGTGCGTGATATTTTTTTAATATTAAAAATTTAACGAATATATTGCAAAATGAAAATATTATAAAATTATGAAGTTTCGCTGAATAAATGTCAAGTACTTTAAGAAACACAAAACGTACACAAAACTAGAAGATCGAATAAAGTTTGAAAATTTTAAAAATAAACTTAAGCATTGGCGTGAAACTGCTAAAGAACTTAGAGTTGGTTACACTTAACTACACACCGTCATATAAACTGCATAAGTAACAAATAAAACATAAAATAAAGCAATTATCACAAAAGCTATTTTCCTGCTATAATATCTTGTTCTTTGTAAATATTACTTTGATTGCTACTCTACTATTTTAGAAAAATATATTTTTTTATTAAAATACAATAAGTTCAAACATTTATAATATACCATGAAGTTTTTAGTAATTTTTAGTAAGTAATTTATCTCTTAAATTTATATATTATATTTGTGCAGTCTTTTATATTTTTCATCATGTTTTTATGAATTTCTTATTTTTAGTAATTACTGAAAACAATTAATAATAGTATTGCATTATTTTATAAATTTATAACAACATTTCACTGTCTATAAAGAAAATCGCGATGAGAACATTCACATTAAGAACGTAATGCTGACATAAAATAAGAACTGTGTGTGACGAATACCAAAGCGCCGTAAGACAACACCTTGGCAGGCACTCTGACGAAATTGGAAGCGAAAATAAACAGAAAACTTCCTGGGATTATACCTGACGAGTCTGATGCAAAGGTGATTTCAGACATACTGGCTCAAATATCGATAACATTACGTACCCTTGAGTCGTATTTCTTCCATTTACGATACGACTCTTGAAACGTATAAATAATACTCATGTAGACTATAAACAACACCGCTAGTGCCTTTCTATCAACGCCGTACTAGACGTATTGCTTTAAATTTTATATGAGCGACCATGTGATTGACAGAAGCTTAAGTAAGCTTAATTTTAGTGTACTACTTAAAATAAATGTTTAACCAAGGGAGAATAAAATCAGCCATTAAAACCATCTATTTTTCTTACGACTTTTCTATACTACTTTACATATAAATGAAAACACGATATCTTTATTATATTGAAATATAATAATAAATATAAATTTAAGTGAATTTAAGTATCAAGTGCCAACTTTCTTCCTATACTAACTACACTGCTCGTCCAACTTACTGCAGACAATGCGTACACAAAATTATAATTTCACATTTATTTCTTCAACGATAATCTAGCTTCGATTAACTAAAATATGATACAAACTATTTGATAACCTAACATTATAAAGCAAACTACCGTAATTTAGAATCATTTCCACTCTTTTCAGTTAACACCAAATATGCATAACTCATGTGGAATAAAAGCGTGCCTAACTCAAGTCACGCGGCAGGTCAGTCGGGATGATGAAGGCAAGTAATTTACCGGGCCCCGGTCTCAGCGTGACAGATGGGCAGTTCTGTCGTCCGACTTGAATGTACGTCGGGCTTATGTGGATGTGGCATGCCAGCCCATCCTGCGACAGAGTTATGATGCCTTCAGCTCTTGCCAGTTGATTTGTGTTGTAATGTCTGGCAAGAATCTTTGTTGTTTGATAATATTGCTGAGGCTTTTTTTTTATTTATACATCTTCTGCATTTTTAAGGTGATATGGTGAATTTAGTGAAAAGCAGAGATTTCAGAACTATGCTTCGATATAATGATTTAACCATATTAAGAAATTATACGCATAGTATGTACATTGTACATTTATACCCATAGTGAGTATAAGAAAAAATTTGTGTAAAGAAGATGTCCACATCGGTCTAATATAACTGTGCTTCTGTATCATCATTTGTGTTATTTATTTTATTTTATTAATATGTAAAATTTTTTGACGTAACTCAAGTTCATGACCAACAGCACGTATATTTCGTATGGACACGTCAGCTCCAGGCTAAGTTACCTTAAATAATCGTACCTATTAACCTACTATGACACCGGGACGATCCGTTTTAAATAAAAAATTACTACCAAGAAGTATTAATTATTTCTACTTATTAACGACACGTCATAAGGAGTTTTATAGGATGATAAAATAAAAAGTATTCTCTTAGGTAATACCTAAACTTGCATAATTTTAAGACTACATTGCAAATCTCAGTACATAAGCAACACGAAGAGCCCTTCATATCATCTCATAAGCATTGCGTCCGTTTACGAACTTTACGAATGGGCAATTGTGCCGGGTGCCAGTTCATCGCCCCCTTGAGCCCACTGGGCTTTCGCATAAAGAGACTGTATTTTCTAATTTTAAAAGTACTTTTGTTGTTTTCTTTTATATGACTTTTTTGTCATTTTATATTCCAAACAAGTAAGTTATGTAATCAAAATATTTAATACACGTATAAATTTATATAAAAACATTAAAAAATCACTATGTACACTTTATGTTCATATAGATTTTGTAAATCATATATAATAAAATTCGACGTTGCTTTGCAATTAATTAATAAACAGAAAACAAATATGCTACCACTACAGCCTGCAAACACAACTTTCTGTAAATCTGTAATTCAAGAGTATTTCAATCACTAAGCCTCCATCCATTAACTCCTTACAATTACACACAGCAACTACCTCAGTGTAATATCAGGATGTAAATTCACTGAAACATTTAGACCACGTATAGCCCCCCGGGCTCAAGGCAGGACACGGCCCCCTTTGAATGTGTTTGGAATGCGTTAAATACGGAATACGTAACAGTTTGTTTGTTTTCTCAAATTGACGATAGAGGCTAGTTTTCAGCTTTTCACAACAAAGCCATGTCGTAGCTTAAACAAACTAAAATATACACGTAGTATATATGTATATATGTAAGTATGTATGTGTGTACTTGTGACTAAGCTCACAAGGAATGGTCAATATTGTACATACATTTGTATATTAAAACTGTTCTTAAGCTTTGTATTCAATAATTAATTTAGTAAATAATAAGTATGAGAGTGACCTTAGATGTTTTATTACATTTTGACTTTCTTCTAATTCCTTTTAAGCTTTTTTTAAGGTTTTAAATCAAGTAAGTACTTGACCTGTGTAAATATTTATCTTATATATAGAGTAGTAGAATACTACTAAGAAGGTAGAAGACCTTGGCTAATATGGACATCAATAATAATTATAATATGTTTATTTTATTTTTAACTTCTCGCTGCATATATTGGGTAGACAGAGAGAATTTAATGTCAAAACACTTTGATTTCCGCTTTCCGCTTGAATTTGAGGCACTATAAGTAACGAAATCACCTCTCCCCTAAATGTATACTAAATTATATACTATAATGTCTCAAAGATATTACATGAAAGATCTGAAAAATTAAAGAAAAATAATTGAATAAAATGATACCCAGGTCATTCTTATAGTGAATATTATCAAGAAATCTCAGAGGCGTAAAGGCAAAGTAGAAAGGAAAAGCTGATAGAACTGAAACCTGTTACCTCTGCCATACACTTTTCAGAGGTTTCCGCCTTTGCAAATTGAACTCGTATTTATCCTATACCGAATGTACGCTAATCTGATTGAAAGAGCTCTGTAAGAATCTGTTGTACTTTTAAATTATTGTTATATTTTATTATTTAATGAATATTTATTTAAGATAGTGACAACATCGTAGTGTCGTGGGACAGAGTCTGACTGTAAACGCAATGACTATGTGTTTGATTCCCACTCGAGGAAATAAATTATTTTTACTAACAACTCCTCCAACAAGACAAAAACTGCGATTAGTTACGCCACATCAACATTGTTTCGAATTTGGGCAGAAACTGCTATATGCGGGGTGATGCATGAAACTGTAGCTATGAAGTAACTATAAATACATTAACCTTATATATAACACCAGTAATTAGCTTTTATTGTACGAGAAGATATTATGTAATTTGTACTTATAATTTAATAAATACCATGACAAATCATCCTAAATGCTACTTAAACTTAAACTGTAATGCCATATTCTATCCCCTATCCTGAAGAAAAAAGAAGATATGTAAAAAAAAATAAAGAAATAGTAATAAAGTAATATAATTTAACATACATTATTACTATTCATAAGGACAAACAATTTTTTTCTTAGTGCTATTATTAATTATGTATGTCTAAGATAATTGGCAAAATTTCGATGATAAATCTATATCAGTATTCTAACAATCTTGGACAGTTCCAAATAAGCTCGTGTCACGAAAAAGTTCTCATAAGGAATGCATGTTCCACCAACTTATTTATTTACATGGGGTTAGTTCGATAAATCTGGGACTTCCTATCAGAAGGGGGACTTTTATTGAAGTTTATATTTAGTACACACCCAAAGATCAATATGGGATTGACGTAAATGCTACACCTATTGTTTTATGTTATTTTTATTCGAGCCGCCTATCGCAAACGCTTTGGTTTCTTTATTTTGACATTATTTGTATTTTTTTCTTTTTAACCCTAGTTTTTTTGCGTAAAAGAAAAATTTGAAGTAATCCGATATTATATTTTGTCTATAGGAATAGCCAGTAGATAGATAATAGAAACTTTAAAATATGATGCTAGTTTCTCACATAATAATATACTTAACAAATAAAGCAGTTAGTATTTTTTTTATTATTATTAAATAAGTACATATCTACAAAATTCCTACTATTAAACTAAATGCTTTTCAAATCTCTCCATATACGCACATTTATACAATAACCTAACCAAATACCTAATCACGCATTTCATAACAATAAAACAAAATTCCCAGTACTATTCAGAGTGTAATTAACGACGCGGCACGCGGAGACGCCTGCAATTTGTCATGGCAAGCTGGGATCACTAGCACGTACATAAGCCTTGCTAACATACATAAGCTTTACGTACACATTGTACTGAGCTTTTTGAATGATTTACGTTTTATAATTGTAACTAGTGTGAAACGAATGTGATTGAAACAGCAACAGCTATTTATACGCACAGGTAAAGACATTATAATTGATTGATAATATTAGTTAGTAGTAAGTTTATTCCGCGAAAACATTTAAATTTGCCCTTTGTTCTAAAGGGAATTCATAGCTAAAAACAAATAAAGCAATGTAACGCGATAAATTTGGATGATATAGAACACATTATAAAAATGGCAATGATATTTATTGGTTATTGATACCCTGGAAACATCTGGTAACATTTCCTCACTGTGGTTCTCTAGTCTTGTTCAATAATATGGTATATATAAATAAATTTAGCTTAGTCTGATGAACATTGCAGTGATTTGATGGTGTAGTTTTTAATATTAATTTAATTTTGTAATATTAATATAAATCTAATGGTTTAGAATTCTTTTTGGCATTCATTTTTTTAGAAATAAAATTTTATCTTTATTATACAGTTACTGCATGCTACAAATATGTATGTATAATAAAGAACTTCTATTATACATACATATTTATATTATAACAAAAAAAGAGAAGAATCTCAGTGTGACACTGTTTCCGACTGTAAATGTGATTCGGTGTACACTGAGGGTAGTGATTATATACTTAAAGAACGCTGCGGGAGATGAATCCGCGCTTCAGTGAAACTGTCTAAGCGCTCTGACCACTAAGCCATGCGAACCATACCGGCCATGACTCATCAATCTACATCGAAATTCTTATATGCTTTTTAAGTGATGATATTTCAATTGACTTGTTTCTGCCTAAGAACTTATAATTCAGTTTTCAAAACTCTACATTTAAAAGTGCAATCAAAATATTAGTCTTCACAAATCTGTTGTATACATATTGCGGAATTTACTGAATAAATAAATTTAATTGGTTAAATAATTTAAGCAAAAAACAGTACAATGCTTGTATTAAAATACTTAATGTTGTTTTTAACATTCAACAAAACAAACCTCAGTAAGTTAAAAACGATTCGTGCATTTGAAGAATGCTTAATCTCTTTTATGAAATAAGAAACGAATTCTGAGTAAAAAATGGGAGAATAAGAGAAAGGAAAGTATTTTCATTAAAATTCGCCGAGTTTGAAATTGACTTTGTGAGTACAAGCCATCATATAGTTGAATAATTCATAACATATTTAAATGTTGTATTAAAAATCGTTTCATTTACATTATAAAATTAGTGTTTATTTATTTTATGTGTATTTAATGTATATTTTCATTTATTCTATGAACACATGCTTTTATTTGATTTTTAATCTTTATAGTGATTTATACCATAAATATCAAATGGCAAGGGAGAAAGACATCCAGCCTACCCATAGTATGCAAATTATTTACATATTTGCTACCGTACTCGATTATAAGTAAAACATTTGTAATTTGTAATAAAACAAATTAATATTGCATATTATAATACTTTTAATATGTAAGATTGAACTCCGTTCTCAATTTAAATTTAATGTTGAGTGAGTTGACATTTTGTTTCATTTGATTACATTTGGTGAATAGAGGTTTCTGATCTGATTAGAAGATAAAAAAAATTAACGTAGTTCGGACTCGAACCTACACCTATATGATACGATCCAAGCACTCTAGCCACTAGCGCTTATCTTCTTGTCGAGCTACGTTGAGATTCATTTACGTTTTATTATTTCAAATGCTTGTAAGGTTTCTATCGTAACCATCACGATCAATCAGTCGCTTTACTACATCACTATGGGGGTAACAAAAATGTATTACAATTTTATTATTAAATTGAGAAGTAAGAAATGCTAACACCACCTCCCGATACGCCTTTCCCCTGTTCAATGTAAATAAAAGATCGCAAAATCAATTCAAAGTCTTCTGAGTTCTACTTAAGATTCAACGTTGCTTCAAAGATATCATTACGATATATATAATTTCCATCGAAACGTGATCTCTTATATAATGTGTTGACGTCATTATTCACGTATTTGTACATAATAATTGTTATATGATACGTTTTATACTCTTTCTACGTAGGGATTGTTAGGATTTTGTGCTTATAGTAATTTAATGATAATATATCATGCATATCGTATTTAAGTAATAAGTGTACAAAATTACAAAAAAATATTAAAACCTAATAGGTGTTTGAAGTAAACTTCTACAATAAGAAGTAGTACGTTCTTCAAATAAGGTTCAATGTAAAGTGTTCTACAATATTTCTTATGTACAAAGTATATGCATCGAAATGACGTAAAAAATTAATGACATCAGTTTATCTGCTGATTTTATAAAATACCCCAGACTCTAACTTATCTTCAAACAATATCCTTTAAGAAAACAGAGGGAACAGAGGCCTTTATAATTCCAGTATATGACAGTTTCGGTATACGATAAGGATTAATGTTTATGAATATATTTTCATATATTATATTGATTAGTGTAACTTGTAAAATATTACTAGTACCAATGTATAGAAACATCTTTTTTCTTATATGCATTTTATTTCAGTTCATTTAATGAGCATATGATAATCAAGTTACTTAAATACTTAGTCTGGCCATAAATTCTATTATAATTAAAATTTCGTTTAAATTTGAAATTTGTATTTTTTATGTGATTCTTTATTATGTTTTCTTATTTTCATTTATTTTGTATAATATTTTGTGATATTAAAATGGAATGATAAAGAGAACCACATAACTGTGATTGCATTACATAAAGTAGGTGTGGAGCTATGTTAGTTAAATATTTGTGTACCGGGCTATTGATAGGTACAATGAAACCTCATCTGCTTGTGACAGAAAAAGATGTGGCCGTATATGTAGTGTTCGTACGAAAAAGATGATCAAAGAAATAAGAGAAAGAGTTGGAAGAAATCCTGTCCTTGAAAAACTGTACAAGTCTATTATATATATTCAATACAATTTAACAAATTACATAACTCTTAAATTAATATTTATAAATTCAAAGCAATTATTATTCTACAATTACAAATATTGAATAATAATTGCTTTAAATTACATATACATATACTATATATTTACATATACTATAGATCTACGTATACAAATATATGTATAAATTAATATATAAATATGTTAAGCCTAGCCATTCAATTTAATGGTCAAACTGTTGAATAATTAGTGTAGTGCCGACTTATCTATAAAATATTAATTAAAATCATTCGAAATGTACCAAACCATTCAATTTGGCATCTGTAATTATTCACATATTTATATTTATTAGAGGAATTTATGACACTAAAACCTTCTTCATTAATATAATTATAGCTTAATTGATATGCAATTTAAAAAAAAAAAAGTCAATTACTTCAATAAATGTATTTTAACACCAACTTGAGTACATATAATATTATAATAAAGAGTCGTTTCAGAAATGCAGAAAAATATTATACATGATTTATGAGATTTTCAGGCTAAAATTTCCTTTATATTATTAGTAGCTTCCAATAATGTCAAAAAGCGCCGAGAGACTTATTTTTAAGCTTATCGGTTGTATAAAAGTCCCATAAAAGTAACGGAACATCATCATTCGTCAACCTTGTAAAAGAGAGCAGCAAGCTCTAAGGTCTGATTCAAGTTATAAAAGACCGAGGAAAAATATTATTATATTTTTTTATATGCACGCAAACTTTGTATGGTTAATGGGATAGCCCAGGGGAACATTTATTTCATTCTAAAATATGAATTTTGACAGAATCAATGACAAATTATGATTTAACGGATACCATCAATTTAACGGATTGAATCTGGCTATGACACATCTGACCGACTGACTGACTGACCCATATCAAAACTTATACTAATAATTGCATTAAGACATAAAATAAAATAATTTTTAACTTATATAATTATTTAAACGCTCGATGCCTATAGCTTTTCAATGCTCTGAAAATGAAAACTTTTCAGATACGCAATATTCGGGTCAGGAGTTCCGGGAACGGGCCGTGCCCAATAGATGGCTCATCCCCGATCAATCAGAGGTGCGTCTAATGGACATTTTACACTTGATTTAGTGAAGAAAATATCGTACTGACGCAAATTTATTTACGGCTTACTAAATGGTACTTTTATTACGGGATTCAAAATGTTTCTCTTTTATTCTAAAGGCTTTTAGGTTAGGTGACATACCATAGGCCTTCGTGGCACAGCGGCACTGCGCTGAATATAAACGCGATGATTGTGGATTCAATTCCCACTCGGGGGAATGAATTATTTCATTTTCTCTTTCTGATAACAAGACAAACCGCGGCGTTGACATCCGCCACACAACACGCAATGTCTCGAAAACTGGGAAGCTATAGCCTACACAAAGGCTATAAAATTGTATTCATAGTACTTTTTTATATAAAGTACCTATAATATATTATCGCATAAAATATTTTTTTTCTATTTCACATTTTTATTATTCATAATAATGTATTTTTTACACATACAATATGTATTTAATACACCGTCGTCGCATCGCATTTAAGGCTTTTAGCTTGATAAGGATTCGAATTCTTCTCGAAGAAAATTTACTTCGAGGCACAATATGCACATGATTTTAAAATTAAGAAAAATGTGTGAAAACAAACTGTTTTTATATGATGATGTTTTTATATGATATATATATTTTTTTTTATACTAGCCACTATAGCCACTAGTATTAGTGGCTGCCCGCAATTTAATCTGCATGAGCTTTATAATAATTGATATGCTATTTCCATTTCCAGAATCTGTTATCCTTAAAACTAGGACTTTCGTGTTATAGTGATCCTTTACGATACCTAAGGTACTTCCATGCGATTTAAGAACTTCCATTCGATTGCATGCATGCATGCATGCGATGCATTTCATTTCTATGTCTTCAGTCACTCACATATTAAGATTTTTTTTATATTAATAAATATGCTTGGAAGTATTATAAATATAAGTCTCAAAATCTGTATTAATAAAATTAATATTATTATTTATTATATTAATATTTTATAATAAAACAATATAACTAGCTTAGTCATATTGAGGCCTCGTATTTCGAATTTCATCTGTATTTTTTGTGCCAGGTGATGGATTACTGTCTGTTTTCTTGTCTAATTTCCTCAAGCTAATAGCTACTGGCATCCGTCACGGATGAGGAATAATAAAGAAAAAATCTCACGCTAATGTTGTAGTGGGAAGAAATGATTTAATGTGTTGTTGCCCACAAAGTGTTGTGTAAATAAGTACAGATGATTAATGACAGTAGCAAGGTGTATTTCATTAGATACTTGGTGTAAATGGTTAAGTAAATAAACGTCAAATATGATGTTAGGATTTAACAAGATACGTAACTTTATAAGGTATATAGAATTTTGTAACAAAAATTATTTTATTATTTTATTTGTCTCATTGTGTCCCATATGTATCAGGGCAGGCGGAGAGAACATAGTCGATACACTGTTCAGGCATTGTTCAAATTCGGATACACCTAAATTTTGGCCCTGTTTGAGAATTTTGTCCCTAAACAATAAAAACCAATGAAATTCATAATTTCTGCCGGCTCTTGATTTGTTTAAAAGGGTTTTGCTCCAGACGTAGTCATAAAGGAAACTATAAAAATTGCGTTTAAAAAAAATCAATAACAATTTAATATTTCGTCCAATTACAGTTACTTAAATTGTTTAATAAAAAACAATATTCGCTCACCTCAAAATTTTTATCTAGGAACAGCCTCCAAATACTCGTTAAAAATTTTAATCACGTAAACGGTTGTACTTATTGTACCCACATACCCGGTTTTGCGCTTATTTCTAATAATAATAAGTTTGCATTGCAATATCACTTTTGAGTAAGACTTTGCTATTGTGTACTCCACTGTATGCAGTTTTCGAAATTTCCAATGTTTAAATTTAAATTATAACAATTAGTCGGCTAAAATAGCATTTGTTTAAAGGTTATTTTTCCAGCGACATTAAAAGCCTTTTTAAATTAATGTTAAAATGAAATTAAAGTGCATACCACGTGGCCGTCATACAGAAAGTGCCCCGAGCCATTTGTACTCGATAAAGCAGAAATACATTCGATAATAACGTTTGAATCGAATGTAGTAAGAGCTAAAATCCAATAAAACACTATATTTGCTATACAATAAAATGTCGATACTGGCTGAAGTTCAAAAGGTTTATTTTACAGTGGCTTGTCCCGGATACCGCGGCTGGATAATTGAATTGACAAAGTTTACGATCACAAAAATATTTATTGTGTTTACGAGATCAAACTGTTTCAAATAAGTTTGTTATTTGTTTTTAATTCGTTTGTTAATAATTTTTACATGAAACTACATAAGTATTTTTGTCTAAATTTTTATGATGCTGAGTTAGTTCCTTCTTATAACGAGCTATAGCTTGCAACTTTGTTTGCGGGCTATATAGCTGGGTTATAATACGTATATATAAAACATGACTTTTCGCTTTTCCTCATTCCCCTAGGAATTTCGAAAATCCTCGCTTGGTGCTCTCCCCTACACTCCCCAAGATCCATCCCGCTTACAAGCTCAATATCCTTCCTTGGCAGGCTTTCCTTGGCCAGTCGCTTGGGCCATGAGTTGTATGTCGTTTACTATGTAAACAAAATGTTTCATATACATTTACGGTCTTATCATACGTAAATTTACGCTAAATTAAATTATAATATATAATGTCATCTAATTGTTAGATATTTTCAAATTTCATATGAAATTATCCTTAGAAATATTAAAATTTCAAATTGTATGACAAAATATTATGCAAAATTAAATAAATCCATATGTTTTGTCGATCGCTTGATTGTCTAGCTTAATTGGTCTATGCGGTACAATCAGATTAGGTATTATAGTTGATTTATAATGAACAATTGAAAACTATTTTTAATACATACATATCATTATTATTGACAAGCTTTTATTGTTGTTTGAGAACAATTTAGTTATTAGTAATAATTATTTTATTGATACAAAGATAAATTAACCAAATAAACAAATCAATCAAATCCCTCCAAAATAACATGAACATGTAAATATAATAAGGACGTGAAAAATTAGCCCTAGGCTCCTTAATTTAGACATAAATAAATAAGGCAGGAATTCAGATATAATCCGAATATATATTCCACAGTAGTTACTAGTGTCTCGTGATAATGTTAGCATTAATTGACTATGAGTATAGATTAGTATATATACATATTAATTGTATGTAGCAGTGTATTACATTACCGAGCAAAATATAATCATTAAAATGAAAACCTAGGTAAAAGATAAAAAAAATCCATTATCCATCTGCTATCATGTAACAATCGAATTAACCATAAAATAAATGAGAGTAGACCCAGAGTCGACACGAATATATGTATAGTAAAAGGAAAAGTCTTACAAATTACACTGTAGCAAAAAATGCAATCGCAAAAAAGAAATGCTTATTTGAAAGTACAAGATCAATTTCTACAAGCTCGAAACATATAGAAAAACCATTTTCACTTAGCAAATAGCTGGAATACGCTACATTGTTCACAATGGGCAATAATTGTCATTTGATGCAACGAACAAAAACCGTCGCTGGAGAAAAGAATTGACAAGAAGGAAACAACATTAAATCTCAATGAATTTGAGCCGTTTGTTTGCAAACACAAAAAAGTATCACAAAGAAAGAATCCAATTAAACAAATTGATAGATCGTAGTGGAATGGAATCGTTCTAAGACGCTTTGTACTCGCCTCATCTAGCTATCATCAAAGGGTAGACCTTTGTGATTGTCGATAGTCCGACTACAATACCTATTAGTTTATAATTACGAATTTGATTAAATGGTGGTGATATATAGAGTAAAAATATTATTTAAACCATTTCTTACATAAATATAAGGCAAATTTTATAAATAAATATACGGAATATCTAATAATTACAAATATTAATGATGTGATAATCAAGTTCTCTTTTCCTTGTAAATAGTCTTTTTTCTCAGAGGGTGTCTAGCCAATTATCTGTCCGATATTTGGTTTCCGGCATACGGGTACGCGACCCCGGGACCTCGAGCCACCACTTTCATAACCCGATCCAATCCATGTAAGTGGTGTCCCTCCCCTATATTCCAAGTCTTTCTGCCTCTTATTCCCTTTCCTTTCTTGGTTTCTCCCAGTAATGGGTTTGGAGGTCAGATGGCAATCGCTCTACTAAAAACCACTTCGCCACTCATATGGACCGATTTGACAAAAAGCTGGGTATGGCTAGGGCGTCGCCGTTAAACGACGCGCAGGCACATCGCCCTACACCTGCGATAAGTGCAAGGGCTACCGTGTCAAGTACGGGCACGGCTAACGACGTCAGTACCCAGACGGAAACTCCGCTTTGCAACATGGAATATTGGCTCTCTAACCGGACGATGCAGAGAACTCGCAGATGTAGTCATGAGACGTCGGATCCAGTGTGCTTTCCTTCAGGAAACTCGCTGGAAGGGCAATAAGTCCATATAAGTCTATATAATAACATCGGGCAGGGTTACCGCCTTATATACACTGGGTCACCTACGGGCAAAAACGGTGTAGCGGTAGCGCTTTCTGAAGAGCTTCAGAATGGGCTTCTTGAAGTTGACCGTCGCTGCGACCGCTTGATGCGGATAAAGGTACTGATCGAGGGCGTAATCACAAACTTAATCAGTGCTTATGCTCCCCAGGCGGGTTGTAGCGCGGCTGAAAAGGAGACTTTCTGGGAGCAGTGTGAAGAGGTCCTACTCGCTATACCGTCTACCGAAGCAATCTTAGTTGGGGGGGACTTGAACGGTAGGGTCGCTGAGGTGTATGAACGTGTTCACGGGGGTTTTGGATATGGTCTTCGCAATGCAGAGGGAGAAAATATTCTAAGAACCTGCATTGCGTCTGATCTGGCCATCGTGAACACTTTCTTCCAGAAGAAACCTCAGCACCTTATAACGTATAAGAACGGGTCCCACTCAACTCAAATTGATTATTTGCTGACTAGGCGGTGTCATATAGGCAGGGTGACCAACTGTAAGGTCATTCCCGGCGAAAGCCTGACGGCCCAACATCGCCTCCTTGTCATGGACTATAATGTTACCCCGAAAAAGAATGTAGCTGAGAAACGCAAGCCTAGGATTAAGTGGTGGTTGTTGAATGGGCCGATGCAGACAGACTTCTTGGCGGAGGTGGAGAGTCAAAATCTACTGACTAACACCGAGACCGCTCAGACTGCATGGGATCGAGCTCATTCAACAATCATTGCGGCGGGCAAGCGAGTTCTGGGCGTGTCATCGACAGGGAGACATGGTGGTGGAATGACCAGGTGCAGGGGGTGATTCAGGAAAAGAAGGCTGCGTTTAAAGAATGGCAGCATTCCAACTCTCCTGAAGACAGACTGGAGTACATAGCAGCGAAACGGGCCAGCAAAAGAGCTGCAGCCAGAGCCCGCAGAGAAAGTTTGTCGCCATTGTACGATAAACTTGAAACTGTGGAGGGGCAGAAGCTCATATACAAACTGGCTCGTTCTCGAGATAAAGCGACGCAGGATATTACAAAATGTCTTTGCGTCAGAGATTCTCGGGGCACGTTGCTTTGTAGTCATGCCTCTGTGAGGGAGAGATGGAGAAGCTACTTTAAGGAGCTGCCGCATGATCGGCCTCAGGCTCCGCCAAGAATGTACTGTCTCTGAGTCCCAGTATGGGTTTCAACCAGGATCAGGCACTATGGACGCCATTTTTGCCCTCAGAACTTTGATGGAGGCTTACAGGGAAAAAAGGAGAGCCCTGCATGTGGCCTTTTTGGACTTGCAGAAGGCCTTTGACTGTGTGCCACGTCAGTGTATCTGGTAGGCATTGCGATCCAAGGGGATCCCTGAAGCCTATATTAGGGTTATCAGAGATATGTACAACGACTCCGCTTCAGTGGTTAGGACCGCTGTTGGCGACACCAAGCCCTTCCCGATTACAGTAGGGTTCACCAGGGCTCAGCTCTTAGTCCGTTCTTATTCAATGTAGTGCTGGATACTGTCTCGGCTCACATCCAATGCCAGCCCCCGTGGCTGATGATGTATGCCGATGACATAGTACTCATCGACGAGAACCGACTGATGCTGGAGCGTAAAGTGAACGCCTGGAAGGGTGGGCTTGAGAACGGTGGTCTCAAACTGAATGTGTCGAAGACCGAGTACATGGCTTGCGGGAACCCGGACTCGAGCACCATCCATATTGGGCCTGAGCCAGCCGTTAAGTCGGAGAAGTTCAGGTACCTTGGAGCCGTTATGCATGAGTCTGGAGGCATCGACCCGCCATGCCCGTATAAATGCTGCCTGGGCCAAATGGCGGGAGGTCACTGGTGTAGTCTGTGATAGCAGAATACCGCCAAAGCTCAAGGGACTGATATACAAGAGCATTATCCGACCGGTTCTTTTATACGGCAGCGAATGTTGGCCAACATTATCTCGGCACACTCAGGAGCTTCACGTCACGGAGATGAAGATGCTGAGATGGATGTGTGGCGTTACGCGGTCCGACCGCATACGCAACACATTCATTCGAGGTAGTCTTGGGGTCCGTGACGTAGCGGATAAGCTCCAAGAGTGTCGCCTGAGATGGTATGGCCATGTTATGCGCCGATCTGAGAACTATGTCGGAAGGAAGTGCCTTGACATGTCTGTCCCTGGAGTTAGAACACCCGGACGCCCAAGGAAGCGATGGCTGGATGTCGTGACACAAGATATGAGAGCCAATAGATTGTCCACTGAGGATGTTAAAGACCGTGCAAAGTAGAGTAGGCTTAGTCGGAAGGCAGACCCTGGCTTTTGCCGGGACTAATGCCAAGAAGAAGAAGAAGAAGAGAATCAAATTTCTGTATATATATTTTAACTTTACCTAAAGCTGGAGACGAAAAGAAAAATAAGTTTATTATATCATAACCATTCCATATACATAATTACATAAATAATATGAAAAATCCTCTGTAAACCCGACGGTTGCGGGTTCGACCCCGCTTAGAGGAATACATTATTTTAATATTTTCGCTCTGATAGACAAAGCTCGGTTTAGTTTCGACACACGATACGTAATATCTAGTAGTAATCAAAGTAGGCAAATGATGATAAAAGGAGTATCTTATCATTAAGTTGCTTACCCAACCTTTTTTAAGTGCCATAGCATGACACAGCGTGAAAAAATAAAAGCAATGAATTCGTGAAAGCCACGTTCTTAAATATCACTGGAAATGTAAGTTCAGATACGAACGAATTTTACGCACGCGTGATTGAAAAATGGGTAACACCTTGCGATGTTACCGCCCGCTTATCGTTTATTTTGCACAATAAATCTAAATGTATCGCTATTGTAATACAAAATGAACAGAGATGTTCTTTCTAATGGAATTTTCTTCTTTTACCTGTTATTGTTATTTAATAACAATATTTGAGGCCATCGTGGCGCAGTGGGTTTGGTTTCTGAAAGTAAACGAGATGGTTGTGGGATCTAACTCCACTTTTATAACACGGAGAATTTAATTGCAATCATTACAGCCCTCAGGTGGAATACGTTCCAATACGTTCCAATTTAATCGTTCAAAATAAAAAATTTCTAACAAACAAAAATATAAAAATGTTATGTTACTTTTTTAGTATTACAAATAGTTTTTAAACAGTCATAGTGACAGTGACAGTTACAACGCTGCGCTTTAGCTCTATAAAGTGGAATGCGTTTGTTATTTTTAAAGATCCTTTTTCCATACTAACACATTGAATGTAAACAGTTTTAACAAGTATTCAGATTTTCGAAAATACCATAAGATATCGTTTATATGATCATCTACTGAGTTCAATTCATTTTAAGATCTTATATTAATTTTAACATAAAGTATATATTTTATAATAAAAGAAGTAATTTAGGTAACTGGTGTCATAGAATTAATAAATTGTCATTTTCAACAAAATAGTGATATATAAAATAGAATATTTTGATCTTAAAATATAAATTTAATATACTAATTTTTACTAACGACTTACATTATACTCGTATACTTTTATATACACACAAAATAATTGTCCTCATCACCAAATAAGAAAAACAAACGCATTACTAATGTTGAAAGTAAGTTACAAGACCTTTTAGCGAAAAGCCAAAACACGGTGTAACAAGTTTCTAGCTCGCGGCGCAACGTGCTGGGAAAACTTGAGGTTTTCGGGCTAATTAACCGCACAACTTCCAGAGATAAAACCTCACAATGCGCCTAACAACTTCACCAAAAACATTTACGTGCTGTTAAACCTTAATACGAAGACAATGTTGGTATTTTTTTTAACATTGCACCCCAAGTTGTTACATACACAAGTTATATTTTCGTATAGTTTAAAGAGTTTTTTTTTATATACTCGCAAACTGCTATTTAATATATTTATTATTTTGATAAAAACAAGATAAGTTTCCAGTGAGTCAGTTTCACAAACCTCTACTTTTATAGTAACTTTGACATTTGCAGGCAGATTTTTAAAAATGAAATTTGAAATTCTAATAAATCACAGATTCACTATATTATAGATATTCGATAGTTAATTACGTAAGTTATATAGATATTTTGTGTGAAAAGTATATATAATAGGTATCAATACTAGTATTAGAAATATTATTATAGTATTATAATAAACGATAAACATTGACAATTAAAATTTGACATTGAAACAGTGTGTAAACTGTCTGTAAAAGTATGTGATTATGGGTTCGATTCCCACTCGCTATACATAAAATATTTCCATTTCCTCACTATGGTGAAATTAAAAAACCATAGCGCCACTCAACACCTAATAGCACGATTAAGGCGGACAGCGGGGAACGGAGTGTCTTAACACTAGATCCCAATCAATCCTTTTACTTGTGAAGCTAAAATTAAGAACCTAGATAATGTCATATGTATATATTAAATTATTTATACTAATGCATAATGTACCCAGATGAGTTACTTGAGCTTCTTGACAAAATGAATACATAACGATAACTATCGTTATTTGGACATTAACTGTATATGCTTTTTTCTTTGTAACATTTATTTTATGCCTTACTATCTTGTGGAATGCGTGTTTATGATTAAATAATTGTTTGTAGTTGAAATAACATTGTTCATATCGCACTGTGGCACGGTTCGCCGCAGCTTGACAATTTCATGGCCCGTTGGATCAAACCTAATTTAATCCTGCAGTGTGAGGGTGAACTAACATTTAGCTTTTAGATCTAAATTTTACTATAGAACAACAAAAAAAAATCTTTTTCAAATCAAAAACGTCATATATTTTGCAAAATGCAGCCACCGAAACAAATTATTGTAAAATAGGATAGCATTTTAAGTAATTGCAACATCCAATCGTGTTTTATTTGTATTTCTCGATAAGTTATTAAAATCATATATAATGTTAATACAAAATCCGATGTAAGCTCTTAATCGAGTAATAAAATAAATTGTCCCGCATGACTCCCGCGGCGTGCTCGATGCGAACAAAGCGTCAATTTTAATTTGGCAAGCTACGCCCAACAATATGTTTACGAGGAAAAGCTTTAAAACTAATTGACACTTATTGACATTGTTTCTACTTTTACGAGATACGTTTAAAACAAATATTTGAAAGAAGTATGTAACAATATAGTGACTTTGCTGTTCCATATGATAGTAATCTGTTGAAAGTAGAAAAAAGAATATCTAAATATTTCAACCTTCCCAAAAACTCCTTGCGGAATGTCAATGCGACTATCATTCTACCGGTGGTAATTTTAGTTAACATTTTAATAGCAAAAATCCTCGCCAAATATCCTAAAAGCTTATCGCTTAACTGTTGAACCAGGAACTGGATGAGGGTTAGTTGTTGTATAAGTATTTCGGCGCTTACTGAGAGCATTCCTCACGTAGTCACCGATAGCAAAAGTTCAGACCTTCCAGACCATCGGAATTCTGGAAATTCTCTAATTTCAAAAACTATATCATGCGTGTGCTCTGTGGATAACTACATACTATATCATGCGACACCTCTTGCGTATGCACATGCATGGTCTGGACATATACTGTAAATGTTACTCTAACTTCCAGAATCGTCTGAATTAAATTCGACAAAATAATGTTTTCTACAGTATAATTTTGTTTGGTTACAAATTAATAACTTTATTAAACAGAGCAACATAGTCACTCTAGTGACTAAGCCCTTAGAATGAAAATAAAAAAATGTATAGATTGCTTTTAATTGTAAGTGCCATTATTATCATTTAATATATTAAATAAGCCATAACAATAAATTATGATGTCTTATTTATTCTTTATTGTATATAATTACAAAAAAGTATGCTAAATAGGCTTTACGCTAAAAAGCATTTACAATTATATACAAAAAAAAATGGTTTTGTTAAGTTTATTAATGTCTTAAGAAATTATTAATCAATTCAACAATGATCTACCTCATAAATTATTTGCAGTTTAAAAGGAAAACTTATAGGTAAATTGAAAAGGTAGGCAAATTATTTCTTTTGTTCCATAAAACCCGACTTAGCTTTGTCAATCAAACGTAGAACGATGAAAGAAATGTAAATTACTAATGACATTCGTGAAGTGAAGTTGACGTTAAGAAAAAGTTGGACGCTATTTATTGTTTTTTACCTAAACTGTATAATGTAGAGGAAAGTATATTTACCATATTTATTCTATTTCTGCTTACGCTTACAATTTTTTTTATTCATATAAAAAAAAATATATATATTAAGATCGTGATTGTGGCTCAGTGTGAAAGCGTATGACTTTAAGCGTGTTAAGCGTTTAAGTTATTAATTCAGTAATCGGCGGAATATATTGTTTTCATTTTCCCGCTCTAAAAAGACAAAAAGCAGCGTTTGTTTCCGCCACCAAATACTCATTGTTTCGAATTTGACTGAAAATAGACAACTAAGTGTAAACTTGGCACTAGGTATATTTTTCCATCTTAAAGATTATTCAAAATAGATTTGTAAAAATGAATGATAACACTAAAACAATAGTCAAAATTTACTCAGCATGGTATGCTTAATAATTTCTCTGTCCCGTGTGGCAAAGCTTAAAGTTGTTTCTAGAAATGTTATCATGAATAATTTCATAAAATGTAGGTAAAAATAAACATACAAGTTAGTATACCTTATATTGGATACCAAAACAAATTTAATTGTTGATTTGTGAATATAAGATCATTGTGTCTCAATGGGCAATTCTTTAAGCTCAATAGATGTGGGTTCAATCATAACTTGGGAAAATTAATTATTAATTAATAGTGAATTAACAACGAATTGAAAACAAGCCTTATTTCTGTATATTCCTTAGACACAGCGTGAAGGAAAAGCAATTGAATTTAATATAAATAAAAAAATCATTAAATAAAAGAGTATTCTAACTCCTATAATAATTGAAGAAGAATTATGGAAGAACTTCAGAATTACCTAACAAACAAAATAGATTTCTTGAAACACCATCTAGGTTTTTTTTTTTTGATAAAATATAGTAAACAAATTATTCCCTTTTGTTATAAAGTTACTTGAACTGAAATGCATCTATTCTTAAGAAAGCTTAAGAATATTATCGTTACAAAACAAAAACTCTAAAGTTGCAACTTGAAAGATAGACTAATTGACTTTCGAAACGAGCTCTTAACAAAGATAAAAGCACCATCGAAAGTTGAAATGTCTGAATCTGAAAAACTCGGGCCGTCTGTGAAGTTCAACAAAAATCGAATTAATTCAGAAATCCACTTAGAATTTGAATTGCGTAACAGCTAACTTTAAAATTGCTATTGTGTACAAATTGAACTTCCTTCTAACTTGACTAGAGGCTTTCATATAATATAAGCTTAATATTTGATTTTCATAAAAATATGACCTATATAATTTCTATTGTGAGACACTAAAAGATAGCGTAGTTTCGTAGCACTGACGCTACTTCTGGATTCAATATTCATTCAGATAAATACTCATATTTAAAATTATTTTCACTCGCCTAGTTTCGTATGATAACATTATAAAACGCAACGTTTTGAAATGTAGTTTTAAAATAATAGGAACATTTTGCGGTATTATATACATATATTAATTGATGTGTCATAAGATTCAATCGCTTTATAGGATTAATAACTATAGAAAAAAAAGCAGAGAAGCGCTAGTGTCCATAATATTTATACGTTTGTTACGTTCCCACACTACCCGGGGGTCGCTTAGCCAGATTTCGCGTAACTTGTTTACTGCATTCCATCAAATCTAAGAATTGTAACAGCAAGAAATGTAAAACGTCATTTTTCAAAGAGTCATTTTTCATCCATTGTTTTAATTCATGTTAGTTTTAATATTAAAATAATTAATTCACTCTTGTTTTCTCAAATCGAGCAAGCAGTCACCATTTTAGTTAATAATTTAAATTGTAATTTTTTTAATAAAATATTTTAAAGATTTGGTTTTTTTTGCATCCTACGCTGCCACCCTACTTAATTGGCGCAGTCGGTAGGATACTCGCGGGCCGGGTCGCGAGCAACGTAATTTAAATTTCTTAAGAAATTAACGTCGCGGTCCACCCGGGTGGCTTTCAAGCACCAACCAGAGTATCCAGTATCTACGAGGCGGCGCAGCGAGGCGTATCCAAACATTGATACACCGAAGAAGACCAGATTTGCATGTAAGTACATTAGAATCTTTCTAGTGATTGCTTACCCGTAGTTTTAGATCCTTTTATTTTTATACGGACTGGTAGAAAGGCTTCATTCCACACTATTAGAACATATAAGAATCCTTAAATTAAGTCAAAAAGGAGAATCAGTCGTCAATCTCATGCCTTATGCTGTCTTAGCCTATAAAAGTTCTATCCATAGTTTCACTAAATGCAGACGGCAGACATATTATCACTGGAAACTTTGATCCTCGTAACCCCGTAGATATAGATTTGATAGAGCAATTGCTACAACAGTACATACTAGACGATCGTGACCATATGAAAAAAGTTTACGATATTATTAACGACTCCTCTTTGCATCGACGAACTCTAATAATTGAAAATTTGAATACAAATTTAGAACCCGAGACTCTTTACTTACCTGACGAACAGATATTCGTTCGCAACCCTAAAATATTTCGACAAAAACTTGCCCCTCGTTTTACACAGGTAATGCTTTAGCTGACCTACCCATATACATTTACACAAAAAAGAAACGACTACCAGGTGCAAAGACTAGACTGAAAAGAGTACCTAATAGTGCTCGATTGTTACAGAATTATGATCCTGATATCGACCCTGACAAAAGCAGAAGTATTTAGTAATTTTAGTAATTTGGAACCCGCACAAATCATATCCCACTATCATTCTTTTGTCCAATGCGTAGATTTAGTTAAAATTCAATACAGCTTAGATTCTGTTATGTTGCAAATAATGAATTCTAAGGTTGGTAAGGTGAAAATATATTCTTAGAAATCAAAGGCTTTCCCTTTTTCAAATGCATATTCAATACCTTAAAGTTAAATTAGAAACCGCTTTTCGTGTTAAGAGACTCATTGACGGATTAGGATCAGTAATAAAAAGTATTTCTGGTAATCTCAACTATACGGACGCCATAAAGTATAACAAAGCCATTAATTTACTAGAGCAAATAATAATTTACTGATTAATGAAATTAAAAATCATATTAGCTTGAGTAAAAACTAGATGTCTCAAAATACTGATACTATGAAATAAGTTAGTAATCAAAAACACTTAGAATATTTAGTTAAAAATTTAACGATTAATAATGAATTAGAAAATGAATTTGTAACTATTATGGAATTAACTCAAATTTCTTAATTTTGAGATAAGATACCATAGAAAATATTTCTAACGAATTATTTCGATTGGAAAATTTACTCGCATTTATTCGTGCTAAAAGTAATCATTACTCTATGTTTAATTTTTGTATGTGCCAGGCTATTATAAGTAAATTAAATACACTTTATAAGAAAAATTAACTTTTAAATATTAGTTTCAAAGATTATTTCTATGTAATGTTACCCCGAAAAAGAAAGTAGCCGAGAAACGCAAGCCTAGACTTAAGTGGTGGTTGTTGAATGGGCCGATGCAGACCGACTTCTTGGCGGAGGTGGAGAGTCAGAATCTACTGACTAACACCGAGACCGCTCAGACTGCATGGGATCGAGCTCATTCAGCAATCATTGCGGCGGGCAAGCGAGTTCTTGGTGTTACTAAGGGTGGGCGTGTCATCGACAGGGAGACATGGTGGTGGAATGACCAGGTGCAGGGGGTGATTCAGGAAAAGAAGGCTGCGTTTAAAGAGTGGCAGCATTCCAACTCTCCTGAAGACAGACTGGAGTACATTGCAGCGAAACGGGCCAGCAAAAGAGCTGTAGCCAGAGCCCGCAGAGAAAGTTTGTCGCCATTGTACGATAAACTTGAAACTGTGGAGGGGCAGAAGCTCTTATACAAACTGGCTCGTGCTCGAGATAAAGCGACGCAGGATATTACAAATGTCTTTGCGTCAGAGATTCTCGGGGCACGTTGCTTTGTAGTCATGCCTCTGTGAAGGAGAGATGGAGAAGCTACTTTAGGGAGCTGCTGAACACTCAGCAGTCTTGTAGTCTTCCTCCTGAATTATCTCCTAACCTCGGACTTGTTGCTCCAATAACCCGTGACGAAACTCGTAATTGTCTTCGACGCATGAAGAACGGAAAAGCGGTAGGACCTGACAACATCCCAATCGAGGCGTGGAAATCGTTGGGCTCTCTTGGTGTGCTTATACTTACTGACCTGTTTAACCGTATCTTGAATACTGGAAAGATGCCACATCAGTGGCGGCAGAGCTTTATTATCCCTATTTACAAAGGAAGGGGCAGTGTTCAAGATTGCGGTAGTTATAGGGGCATTAAGATTATGAGCCACACCATGAAGCTCTTCGAGCGCATGATCGGCCTCAGGCTCCGCCAAGAATGTACTGTCTCTGAGTCTCAGTATGGGTTTCAACCAGGATCAGGCACTATGGATGCCATTTTTGCCCTCAGAACTATGATGGAGGCTTACAGGGAAAAAAGGAGAGCTCTGCATGTGGCCTTTTTGGACCTGCAGAAGGCCTTTGACTGTGTGCCACGTCAGTGTATCTGGTGGGCATTGCGATCCAGGGGATCCCTGAAGCCTATATTGAGGTTATCAGAGATATGTACAACGACTCCGCTTCAGTGGTTAGGACCGCTGTTGGCGACACCAAGCCCTTCCCGATTACAGTAGGGGTTCACCAGGGCTCAGCTCTTAGTCCGTTCTTATTCAATGTAGTGCTGGATACTGTCTCGGCTGACATCCAATGCCAGCCTCCGTGGCTGATGATGTATGCCGATGACATAGTACTCATCGATGAGAACCGACTGATGCTGGAGCGTAAAGTGAACGCCTGGAAGGGTGCGCTTGAAAACGGTGGTCTCAAACTGAATGTGTCGAAGACCGAGTACATGGCTTGTGGGAGCCCGGACTCGAGCACCATCCATATCGGGCCTGAGCCAGCCGTTAAGTCGGAGAAGTTCAGGTACCTTGGAGCCGTTATGCATGAGTCTGGAGGCATCGACCACGACATCCATGCCCGTATAAACGCTGCCTGGGCCAAATGGCGGGAGGTCACTGGTGTGGTCTGCGATAGCAGAATACCGCCCAAGCTCAAGGGACTGATATACAAGAGCATTATCCGACCTATTCTTATATACGGCAGCGAATGTTGGCCAACATTATCTCGGCACACTCAGGAGCTTCACGTCACGGAGATGAAGATGCTGAGATGGATGTGTGGCGTGACGCGGTCCGACCGCATACGCAACACATTCATTCGAGGTAGTCTTGGGGTCCGTGACGTAGTGGATAAGCTCCAAGAGCGTCGCCTGAGATGGTATGGCCACGTTATGCGCCAATCTGAGAACTATGTCGGAAGGAAGTGCCTTGACATGTCTGTCCCTGGAGTTAGACCACCCGGACGCCCAAGGAAGCGATGGCTGGATGTCGTGACACAAGACATGAGAGCCAATAAATTATCCACTGAGGATGTTAAAGACCGTGCAAAGTGGAGTAGGCTCAGTCGGAAGGCAGACCCTGGCAAAAGCCGGGACTAATGCCAAGAAGAAGAAGAAGAATAGACCGGGACTATGCCGGGACTAATGCCAAGAAGAAGAAGAAGTATAAGTGGGATATTATTATAGTGCTAGAGATTTTAGTTTACAAATTTCCGATTGTCTATGCTAAAAATATTTTTTTATATCACTTGTCCCCTATATAAAACGTTCATTATCAAATCCTTATCCCTCCTCAACCTCATATAGCAATTCACGAAAAAGATTTTATGTACATAGAGGCTGAATGCCCGAAGATCGGTGAATCATACTTACGTGATCATAAACTAAACTACAAACAAGAAAAACAGCTAGATTGTATCGAGCGCCTCATAACCACACAGCAGCTGCAAAGTTCCTGTCAGTACACATCGATTATCCTTACTACAGAAGCAGTCGAACAGTTGGACGACAGACATTATATTATCACCATTCCAGAACCAACTAAATTGAAACTATCGTGCAACCATCAGAAATACATACAAATACAGGGAAGCTATCTCGTAATGTTACCAGCAGGATGTTCTATACAAAGTACGCTATTTACTTTAATTAATAGCAATAATTAATAATATAAAAGGAAAAGCATTGGAAATTATTGATTTAACAAGTATTAATACAACAAAAAAGGAAAATTCTGAAATAACACTGAAACTTAACTCAATAAATTTGACTTGACTATACTACGTCTACGTACGTACATACGTACTAAAACTAATTTTTAAGCTAGTATATAATGTACTAAAACATTTCATTTAGCAACGTTGACTTAGTGTAACTTTAATTGGATTAAAGTCCAATTGGACAAACATTGAAAATGTGTAAAATTATAGCTGAAAAGCTTATAAACTACCAGTAAGTGGGTCCGAAACTCAAATACAAACAACTCTCCTAAGCGTACCTTTGCTAAAATACCGAGCTTGTTATGTTACTGAGTAAAACATTTACTATTTTATTATATTTTCCGTGTTATATTCAGTACCCGCTCAGAGGAATTATTTAAATTAGTTCCGTTTTTCCCGCTCTGGCAGCAAGCAGAACATAGAGTGGCGTTGAGTTTACACACTTGCAATGTCTCAAATAGAGAAAGCGGAGAGCTACGTACAAGTACCGGTAAAATAAATATAAATGCAGATATCGATATGTTCAAACATTTTGAATTTAAGGGAACTCGTGTGTTGTGATTGTAAATTGGGAAAATCATTATTATGATTGAAAATTAACTGTTACCTATTTCCATTTTATTTGCAACTGTCTATATCTATTTGTAATTAAACATGGAACTTCGATTAATTGTTTTTAATATATAATTAAAGAGCGTAATCGTATTTGCAAATACATTTGAGATGTTTCGAATATTTTACAGTAATCCATGGTTACGTGTAGACCTTGGCCATATGTTATTAATTTGATTAATGAATTTCTTTTAAAATATGTAAGAGTAACGTAATCCAAAGATTTCATATATATATATATATATATATATATATATATATATATATATAATATATATATATATATATATATATATATATATATATATGGGTTTCAGGCAATAGCTATTCTAAAATCAAATCAAAACCTGGAACAAAGCCAAGATGAGTCAGTTACTAATACATGGAAAAACAACATAAACAAAACACGACTTAGCGATCATAAGTGGCGAACGTGAAAAAGCTATTTTTATTAGCTTCACGCTATATCCCGCATATAACATTATAGACTGAGGTAACGTAGTGTAATTTTTAATGAATCCAAAAAAAAGTATTATTTAAATTTATATGTAAAATATTACAGTAGAACCAAATATAAATATCCTCTGGACATATGAGATAACATTTCGCAGATAAATTCAAATGCTTATCAAATATAAGGTTGTATTGAGATATTAAACAGTTACAGGATTCTCTAATTGAAGGGGGAGTGAAGGGACGAATGCTTGTTTTAGGGCAGCTATAAATTGACGCGACCGAAAATTACCATACGGGATGTTTTGATATTGCTTAAAGTTTTCCACCCTTCCCGTTTATGACAAGAATAGCCCTTTATTGCTCAGAATAAAACGCTGTTGAGATAACCCTCGTAACGGTATTCTGCTTAATTAGATACTAAATACTCTAATTAGTCAATTAAATGAAAAGATTGTTTATATCATACTCGTAGTTTCATAGAACTATTTTATGACATGAGTACTTGCTTTAAATACTCTCACTGAATAGTTAGGTAAATACGGTGTATATTTTTACATTGTACACAATATGGTGATACAGTTATATGAAAGCTTCATACATAACTTAATATAAAATAATAATTAACAATATACAAACAGAACAAAAGTTTACAATATCTTTATAACTATAATAAATCAGTAAAAAAAATTGTTAAAATTTATTTGTCCGATCTTTGGATCTATTTGACGGATTTGAGTGAAACTTTATTGTTGTATAGCTGTCAGAGCAGGGTCAAGGCTATAATAGATTTTGAAGGCTATCATACCTGATGTAGAGCTATATGTAGTTACCCAGCTGAACTTTTAGAAATAAGTAAATGCTGCCATAATAAAACTATTCTATTGATATATAAAAATCAAAAATCTGGAACACCTGCCGAAGAACTGCATTAATAGGTCCAATAAATTATAAGAAAATGGCTCTTTAGTTGTTGCTTTAATTGTTGCGCATAATGACCATTTTTTATTTACATATGAAAATTCTAAATCTGGTACATGTCATAATGAACCATAGTGTCCAGCTAAACTATATGAAACTAGGAATTGGCGAATTTATAAAAATTGTTTAGCTTGATATATTCTTTTCGTTGGCATTTAGATACATAAAGGACGCATCAGTTAAACAATAATCAAGGATCTGGAGCACCTGATGATGATAATGATAAGCTAATAATTATACAAAATAAAGAAAATGTCAGTTAATTGCTAAATGAAAATCAGGTGGCAAGAATCAAAGAGTCCACGCTAAATTGTGGGCATCTACTAGTTGATAATAAAAATAACTATATTGAAACACTACTCTACTTTATATATATATATATATATATATATATATATATATATATATATATATATATATATATATATATATATATATATATATATATATATATATATATATATATATATATATATATATATATATATATATATATATTATATATTCTACACTTTAGTTTTACGAGGCATAAAACACAAAAAAATATATATTAATATATTGATGTCACAGCGCAATGATTCTATCCAGATTAAGGAATTATATCTAGGTAGATTAGAAATATTACGAACGATGAACACTACGCTACGTTAACAATTATTTAAATGAGCATATAATAAATTATGCATGATATTTAAATCTATTAAATAAATTGCACGCTTATTTATAAATACATTTTGCATACATTATAAAAATATACGTACATTAAGCTCAGAAAATCCATTCAATTTCACAACAATAGTGACGGAATATTTCATCGATATTTTTGGAAATAACCTTAATGAAATTAATTTACAACGCACAAAAATTCCCCTCGAATGTATTTTTGGCTGCAAAACGTTCCGATTTTATTCACTGACGATTTATTCGCAGCAAAATGTTTTACTGCTGTATTCAAATAGACAGGAATCGGATAATCCTTTGTTTCTGTAAATATTGCACTGCACTGCATAGTCGCCCTGAGGCGGACGAAATAACGCAAATCCCGTTTTCTCATTAACATCCTTTTACTCTTTTGAGAGGACATTAACGAGTTTCATTTCATTTGATTTTTAATTACTTGTATTTAACCTTTTGGTTGTTTTAAAGTTAAAAGATATTATGTATAATAGAACAATATTTGGGTCGTTTATTTTTTATTTAATTCACTTTAGTATGGATAGTGGATGAACGGAGTGTCAAAACACTAACACTAACGTCTCGCTTAATGCTAAATGCAGTTTTAAACTGAAAAAATAATATTCAACTTATATTTTCCTTGAATCTAACTATCTTACTTTTGCAAAACAATATCGGTAGGAGCTTAGGGTAAAATTAAAGTATTATTTCAATAATAAACCGGTCAAGCACAACCAATATAACAATATTTTATTTTATTGTAATTCTTTGAATAAGTCTTCCGCTGGATCTTTAATGTAACAATAAGAAGTAATTTAAGTATGAAACTTCCCTCTGGCGCCAGCCCCCTACGTATATTAGCCGCCATAATAAAATCCTTTATTCCATACATTTCTTCGTAAACACCATGTTTGTCTTCATGTTAACTTTTATCCGTAATAAATTGCTATTCCCGGACAACAAATGACAGAAGTATCGCGGGCTGTAATTGGAATGAGATATATATATCTACATATAACTTTTCTATTATATCGTCGTAAGAAAATTCAGGGCATCTATTTGTGTAATACCATTTTACTTTGGGAATATGAATTCATAAATTATTAATAAAACAAACACTGCCTGTAACTTACCATATTTTTTTCGATGTTTCTTCTAGTAGGCTAATTTTAAACAACATATGGACAATGAACTTGACACCCAACGTACAAGGCTCGATAGATTGAAAAACAATGCACCATCATTACTCTTAAACCTCTAGAATTACTAGTTGAAAAATGAGTTGTGAGTTCGATCTCCACTCGGATTAATAAATTTTTAGCATTTCACCAGTCCGGTGAACATCCTGTAATGGCAAAGAATGGAGTTTCTTGATACTAGAATCACTTCGAATACCCTACAAATAGCGGGATAAAACATAAAGCTGATAATAACTTTAAAACAAAATTTTAAACATTAAAGCACCTTACACAAAAAGTGCGAAAATAAAGAAAAAGCTTCTCATTTAAAGAATTTAAAATATTTCTCATTGCAGAGCTACAGCCTTTTATCTTTGTCGTCACAAACTAGAAACGATAACGCTTTCTAAACTGACTTTATAAAGTTGTTATCTGGATGAAGTTGAAAAAAGTAGAAACTCGACCCGACAGTTTCTCAGTGTGGACTAAGTGAAAAGTAATACAAAAAGACAAGAAATTTACTTGATATTTTGCATGTATTGTCCGTTTCAAGGAAATTTAATAATGTTCAGCTTACTTTCTTTTATCCTATAAATTTAAAATGTCTATATATTATTATAATGTCCTCAAAATTACAAAAATTTGCTAGCATTTGAACGATAACATTGAGGCAAGAAAACTTGTAGGCATCAACTAAATTGCGTGAGTTATTTTGCGTGAAAAATATTTAATCGCAAGTTTGAAAATTTGTAATATAGTTAATTCAGCATTCAGTTTTTTACGCAAAGTAATAACCGACTGTAACTAAACTGATATATAATTATAACTGAACTAAGAAGAACTGCTAACTAAACTTGTAAATATTATTATGTTACCGGTTCTACCAAATCTTACTCTAATGTTATATTTTAGTTAAACGTATATAAAATCGGGAAACGCATATATAATAAGGACCTTTGTGACGCAGAGGAACAGCATCTGCCTGTTAATGCAACGGTGTGCGGGTTCAATTCCCACTCGGAGAGAATTAAATATTCGCATTTCCTTTGCTCTTTTGCGCTTTCTGATAACAAGGCACACAAACAAAAGCCCGGCGTTGAGTTAAAAATATATACATATATATAACCAAAAATAACTTAAATAAATATCTTACTATTAAAAAAGCAGTTCACTTAACACCACTTAAAAATAAGAAAATGTGTTGAATTTACCAGTATAAAACCAGTTTTATAGCTGACCTGCTTTGTTTCTGCTTCTTTAAATAGAACGAGATAACGGATTACGCTGTTTATCTTTTTTAATGTAATAAAATTTTAAGCGTGAAATTTCATCCGAAGAATTAATCTTTAAAAATTACACAGAGATAAGCTTTTATTTCTTTGTTGCTCTAGAATATTCGTTTTTGGTGATTATAAGATTAAACATATATTTATATAAATTTATTTAAGTAATATAAAATACTAGCTTTCGCTTTGGCTTCGAATACGTGGTCAAATGGAAATAAGTAAGAGCTGCCTTATGACTATCCCAGGTAATCTCTGGTGGTAGCCGACTGTGGATTACATAAAAATGATTTATATAGCCGTGATGTAAATGTGATGTAACCTTTCTCGATAAATGGATGATCCAATACAACAAGAATTTTTCTAAGTTAAGTTATTTAAGCAAGTCAGGCTTAAGTATGGAAATGAACTATAAGCAAAACTTTGCTTGATAAGTATAATTCAAATCAAAAAAATATGAAATAGAAATATTTATTTACTTAAACGATCCCAGAGAGTAATATATTATACTTGAATTGAGATATAACTATGAATAAAATTCAAATTAAATAATATTGTTCAAAATTATTATAAATAGTACAATAGTTTTAGGAACATTATTTAATGTGACATACGTATTTATGAAAAAAAAAACAAACCAACCTATTGAAATATTCCATTCAAAGTTATTAACGCACAGCAAATAGTAATTGCGCTCAGCTGTGACCGCAGGCTTTTTGTAATTCTAGTGACAAATGAACAGTGTGAAGTGAAGTATCTGGGGCTGGGGCCCGCGGAGTTATTGTGCATAGATAAGATATATTCGTATGCAGATATTTGTTGTTTTTCTACGAGAATGTCAATAATAAATGATTACTCCACATTGACAAAATATCTTATAAAATTTTTTAGACAGTTATCTTTATATCTTTACAGTTATGTATTTTTGTAGTAAAAATTACATATCAATGTTGTACTTTCACTTAGAGGAAATATTACTTTCATATAGTCAGAGTCCATTGCGTAATGAGTTTTACATTAAATGTATTATAATGATGTGACAAAATACCGTTTCATTAATCTTTTACATTATTTGGAACGCGTCGGAGCACGTTTCCGTCGAAGCACTTTCAGCGAAGTTGAGCTAATGCGCTTGTTCATGTGAATTTTAACATCCGAAGTTATAAAGTGTTTAATAAATACATTTGTCATTTATAATTTAAACTGACCTTTATGAGTAAAATATACATGTATCCGGAATTTTCCTAAGTACATACATACTATATTTCTATATTAATAGTATATTTCAGAAAAAATGCCGAATACTGATGTATGTACGTAATACTCAAAAATAGTTGTTCTACCACCTGTTCTACACAGGTATATATAATGGATATTAATTTATTATATATAAACGAATTGAATTTGAACTTTTCAAATATTCATATTTCAAGTAGTAATTTCACGATAGTTTTCAGTTAACTATGTTATAACCTATGGATATATGTACACATGTATACGAAGTATATTTTATTTAGGCTTTTTTTATATATTTTAAAATTACAACACTACAGACTGTTGGTCCGTCCCTATTTTAACATACAATAATTTTATCCAGCAATATTATAGTATTATAATAATACTGTTAATTAATACTGATCATGAGAAACTCGTATGTTTACATTTCTTTTTGTTTTGTTAATTGTCACTTAGAATTAGGGCTATAACTAAGTTCATAAATATACTTTATACTATTTTACTAAAATATATACTCCTAGCCAAGAGGCTCCTAATATATTTTTTAAATTTATGCTTTATCCTGCATATAGAATGGTAGGTACGAGACATTCTGAGTTGAGTTGCGGAGATCAAAGTCTTGCTTTGTACCTGAAACCAGATGATTTTATTTTATTTTGTTAAACATAAATTGTAACAAAACAAATTAATATAAACGAATATAATAAAAATAAAGCAATCTACTGCATTCGTATCCATCCATATCACATATTAGCAAGAACATAAACGTAAATTGTAATTTTTTTTATAATTTCTTTATTTATATCATTTGCGAATAATTATTTAAAGGGACATTCTACATGTAATTCGATGCCAATCTGCTTCGCCTTGGGTATAGAGGTTCCACGGGGAACAGCATCAATTAGTCTCTGCGTCAGAATACCTGATACATATGTAGAAGTATACCTATAATATACATACTATTGTATTTGATTACATTATATAGAAAATATCAATATATTATGGGCTGGGCTCAAAGGAAAATCAAGCGATTCTATAAGAGTTTATTTTTTTTTGAAGAACGGAACGTTATTATAAAATCAATAGTTTCATTTTCTATTAAAAATAAATAATGTTCCTTGAGATTTATCATGTCAAATTTCATTTTACTATTTTTTTTACATATTAATATGACTTACTTAACTTAACATACTTTCTTGAAAATAAATTATTATCTACATATTAAGATATATGTTCAATATACAGCTAAGTTATGTTTTTCTTTGTTTTATTTCTATAGTATCGGACATATAAAACCAAGTCACTTCCTAGTGGTGTTTGCATAGATCTTTCAGTTTACAATAATAAACAGAGTAATTCAAGAGGCAAGTTTATAATATTTACACGACATATAAAGGTTTGTATTGTGATTTCATAATATATCATATCTCTATTTTGAGCACTTCTTCGCCAAAATGAGTAAAAAATAAAATGGACATAATTCTGTGGTTCATAATGGTGAAACTCTAAACAAAACACTGTTAGATTATAATTAAAGTGTTACAATTTTGAATAACACTGAGAAGTTAAAGCTGCCTAATCTCACTTTAAGCGTACAAACTATATATATTAACAAAACTACTGTAATGAGCATATTATCCAAGACAAAAGAGATCAAAACCTCAACAATGGCGTCTCTAAGTACATATTACCGTAAGAACCCTATTTCCGCGCTAAAACAAACCGCCAACACAACGCAAGCACTTGCCATAAAAAGCGAATATAATAGCATCCCTATGTATTCAGATCACACGTTTACATCTCGCCACTTTACGAAAATCAAAGTAAAGCTCATAGCAAACACTCGTTGAAAATACGATGTAAATAATAAAAAGGCCTTCCCACCTGAGCGGCTGCGGCCCGCGCTGTCATTTTCACCATTGTGCCCCCGTGTTGCCTTCAAGCGGTTTATTTCAGATTCAATATGCACTAGAGGTTGGGGACCGCGGAAATATTGTATGCCAGCGTTCAACCTGTAAGAACTTTTCATAAGTTTAAATACAAGTTATCCAATATTTTTTATTAAAAAATTATAAGAATATGTACCGTACCATACGTGATTTATCTATAAATGCGTGAAAATAAATAATTGCTAAAATCTCTTATTTTCGCTACTTATTTAAGTAATAATAGAAAAATGCATGAATATCTTTATCGATGGTCTCGTATTATTAATCATGATTTTTTATTATTATTATTATTAATTAAAAACGTAGAAAAGCTGTAAAATGGGAATATGCTCGTATTTCTAAAGGCCGACTACTACGCTCAAAATAACAGAATACCGTCGAGTGCCTGAAAGTAGGACGAGTCCATTTAAAAGTGTAGCTATTGGGATTTTTCAAGAGTTCTTTGTTTTTATGTTTATAGAAAATATTTTTCTCAAGAAATATTTTGTGCTCTATTAATGTGCCATCGAATTGTTCTTTTTTTCACATTTTTATCAACATCCATTCTTTTTGTATTTCATAAATACGTTTCGAGTATAATGAGCCCGACAGATGAAATTTAATAGTTATAAAGTTGCGAGAAACTTAGCACTGTGGAACATTGTACATCACTCATATGTTCTTGACAACATATACAATTAATTATTGTTTTCTTTTCTTTAAAACTGTGACGGAAAATACGTGTAAATTATTTTATTTAAAAATCGATTCACATTATATACTTTCCGTACGACGTATTGTCATTATTAATGGAACGTATCAACGCATACACTGAACACAATATCGATTGCGAATCGTAATCGGCTTTTCCATTTTATATTTCGTAAGTAGTATCAACAACATTGTGTATTATACTGTGCCTTTTAGTTCGCCTTTATTCCATTCATAATAAGAGTGTATTTCTAACAATTGTATTGTTTGGCTATTGTACTGTAAGTAGCTCTTGGTAATTTCTATTCAGTCTCGGGGGATTGACTCTAATAACTATCTAATAGTCGAAGAGATCGCAGAAACATTTTGTAATAAAATATATATATATATATACTAGAGCTAAGTTTTGTTAGTATGTATATCAGTGTACATTTATCATTAAAATATTTTAGCTACCTAATAGCATTAAAATTTAAATGTAATAGTAGGCTAGGCTATCTTCAAAAAGACTATAAAAGCGATGGTTGTCTATCCCAACTTAGGGTAATGAATTATTTTTTTTTTTTTGCTCTACGGGAGAAAGAAATATTTTGACCCTACGGTCTCTCTGCTTGGGTAGGCAGAATAGCAGGGCTGCTTAACGCAGAAAGAAGTATAAGCCTGAAAAATAATATTTAAAACTTTTAAACACGTAACAAAGTTTATAACAACTTTAACAAGATGATCAAGTAATATTCTTGAGTACACTGAAACACTTGAGAAAGTTTATAAAGTAGATATACACACGCTGTAAACAAACCACTAACATTCTTACAAACTCGATATTAAAAACAATGGAAAATGATATTGAAAGGAACTATAGCCATAAATAAGTTATAGTTTGAAATTTCAATATACAATTTCAATACATCATTCCCCAATTTGATCGTAACACAGATAAGTTCTTTTCCTCGATGCCTTTAGATAGTATTCTTTATTATAGCTCAGTTATTTTCTATATAGGTATTCCACGCGACCGAAAATCTAAATTTCCATTAAGAGTTATTAAAATAACGATTGATCACATATTGTAAAATCGCATTGGCACAGTGAGTCAGCATCTGACTGTAGAGCGATGACAGTGGGCTCTAACTGTCTTTCGCTATCTCCACTTGTTGGTGTGACATATTTTTATTCAGACAAAAAGCCTCATTGAGTTCCGCCACTTAACAAGCAAATTCTCGAATTAGAAGCGGAAAACGGAGGAAGAGAAACGCTAATATTTCATACATAAATGAATGTAAACTTGTCATTAATATTTCTTTTCCAAGCCGTTGTATAGAATTTACCAAAACACTTATAAAATATTCCAAAAGTTATTTTTTATGAATAATAAAATAAAAGGAAACACAAGCGCTAACATCGTACTACATTTCACTTAGAGGTTCCTTCTGTATTTTATATACCCACCTAACTGTCGTAGCACGTGCCCGAGCGTAATGCGGTCAGCAGGTGCGCTGACAATCCGAACACAAATTAGACTTTTATAAAACTTTTCCTTAAGCTCATAAATTTAACACCTGATTTTCTTGATTTGCTTTTCAATTGAAGTATTATTTAAAAATATATTATATTATTTATAAAAAAATATATATTTATATTACTACAAACTTTTTTGGATATCAAAATCGATCCATGTTACTTAGAGATGAGCGCTTTTTAGCTAATAATTTTAGCTTAATTGATTTATATGATTTTTCGAATACAACATTTAAAAAAATATTGAGTGCAAGTCGGGCTCGAGGGTTCCGTACCAATAATTCCAGATCAATACAAATATCCTATAAGAAAATACGGTGAATATAAACGAAACTTAAACACACATACTTTTTTATTGCGTTGATTTTAAAATTAGATTCCAAAGGACTATCGACATAGTTCATACTAAGATCAACTTAATACCTTCACACAATTTTGAGAAAATGACCTTGATGACGGATAGACAGAGATAGTGGCACAACAAACTGATCCAATAAGATTCCAATTTTTTCCTCTAGAGGCACGAAACCCGTATATATATATATCGCACATTATATCGCAAATTGTAAATAAACATCAGTAAATGATTTACATAAATATATATTTAATGTAATTCAATATATTTTCCACACAATGCCGATTACAGATGAAATCGAAATCGAAATTGGGAATCCATTACGCGCTACACGGCAACGTGTACAATTTCTTTTTTGTATGAAAACCCTCCCGAGGGCTAGTAATGGAGAAAGTTTTTCCTTCTCCGTAATTGTTGGGGCCGATGTGAGGTAATAAATAACCGCAGGCTGCGGCCTTCTGATTGAACTTGCTAATGAATGAAGGATAAGAAACACGAATCGAACCTCTGAATGCTCTAAGCGATACTTGTTTGAAAAATCACCCAAGTTCCTACGTGAGTCCCGTAAGAATCGCGTCGTTTGAGACATTTGAATAAATCTGCAACTTTTAAATTAAGCTAAATAAAAGAACGAATATTAATTCGGCTTCTTTACGACTTCGGGGAATACTGGGGTGTGTTTGTCGGCGATTTCGTGAAGGTTGATAATGAAAAACGTATCTAATAAGGCTGCTTTTGCTGAAAAATATATATTTTTGGATGTAATAACCATATTTTTTTAAGCATCGGAGCTCTCGTAATATAGCTCCCAAAATATCAAATGGATACAAAAAGTCAAGCACCTAAATCGATTATCTCTATCCTCAGACACTGGTAATGCCTCCCGAAATATGCATTAAAAAATCAGTCAATACATCAAAAGGCTGTCGGTGTTTTCTTAACAAAGTGAGTTCGTGAGGCGGTAACCAATGAGGAGATGCCAACCCTTGTTTTTCTTACAACGACTCACTTTCAAAGCCTGACCAGCCGGATACATCAGGGAATCCGAGCTCTATCCCTATCCCTTTCAGAAAACACAACTTTTATTTACTCAAACAGAACATTTGGAAAGTAGACGATTTTTAGAATACCTTTAAATATCTCACCTACAAATCTTATTATTTCACAATATATTGAATACACATTTAACCGAGGCTTCGTGGCGCAGTGGGACAGCGTCTGAGTGTAAACACGATGATTGAGGGTTCGATATCCACTTCGGGAAATTAATTATTTTCATTTCATCGTTCTGGTAAGTCAAAGGTCAGCGTCGAGTTCCGTAATTCAAAGCACCTTGACTCGATTTGAAAAGCGGAGAAAACGGAGTGTCTTTTTACTAGTTTATCTCTATCTAACATGCAATAGGTGGGATAAAACGTGTGATTGGCAAAAAAGTTATGTAAAAATGCTTGGTAATTGATACTTCTCTAACCCATCTTAACTTCCTTAAAACATTATGTTTATTCCAATATCGAAAATCATCCATAGAATGAAAGTGCAAGAATTAACATTTATCATTAACTAAACTGAATCCATCCTTAGATTTATCCATTTTTTGGAATTATTAATTAAAGTAAAACATAAATTTACAAAGCCTATTGTTATAAAAAGGTTTTGTTATAAAATGAACTGTTCTTCATTAATTTTTAGCATTTATAATTTTTTGTTCATAAAAATACATTACACAAAAAGCATTTATTAGCTTCGGCGATTTACTCGTGTATAAAACAACTGAAGGCAAATTAACATATTTTAGACGCGGCTCGGAACGTCAAATGGAGTATGAAATATTTTGAATTTCAATTAGTATGAGAATGAACCCGCTGGGGTCATATTCCAAAAGGACAGCAGCGAAAACCGATACATACTCGACCAATTAATAACATATTCCTCTGTAATGGTAGCAAAATATTATATTTAAAAAGAAAAGTTTTGACAAAAGGAATAAAAAAATGGATAAAATGAATTTAACATTCACGAGATTCAGCTAAAGATAAGAAGTTATTGTTTAGTCTAACTTGGTAATAATACCAAAATATAACTTGTTATTTTTATATATTAATAAAAAAAACAATAAAGAAAACATACATTTATTTTTATATTATTATTCATTTAAATATATAAATACTCCATACATATTTCGTTTACTGTAATAGAACATTATGAAATATTCACAAAAGTAGCAACATTAAATTTCAGTTTTAATACTCTAAAATGAATGCTGTCACTATAACACAGACGCTTAGTCTGGGTAAAATTGCATCATATTAATTTACCTGTTCGATTCATGTCTGTCCCTGACAGCCTTTGTAGCGTCACAGGATGAGTTTCATTACTAAATATGATACCTATTCCAAAAGGAGATATTTTAAATGGATCAAATAGCGCAAATATACTGCATTACAATTGCAAATTTTCTGGAATCTCAAATGTTGATTAATGTAAGATTTTTTAAAAGACTGAACAGCACTAGCAACACTGTATAGTTTCACGCTGTATCCCATATATAGCAGGGTAGGTAGAGGGAGGTTTTCACCCTTCGAGACATTGCGTACTACTGTATAGCATCATCTTAATTCTTATTATATAATATCGTTGATTTTAATTCATTTAAAGAATATGTGATGGTGAACTTAATTATACATAGTAAATTATTAGTTTATTATGTCTACATCCATACCACTTCTGTACTATATATCAATTTATATCATTATATCAATTTACTACAATATATATAATAATATTTAAAAAATTCTTCTGCTGCATAAGTATAATAAAGTATACACACGTTTGAAGAACTTCTCAATAGTATAAGCGATCATATAAATGTTACAAGCGCAAAGGAAAATACACAAGACCCTTAATAACCCAACTAATTTGTCAGGAGTATAATAGCTTTTTATAACAAGAAATTCCCCATCTCTGTCCACAACAAAATATTGTCAAACTAAGGCAATAACGAGGGCCGTTAGTTCCCGACTGGAACAAACTTTGTACAACTATTTTTGTCCGTCATAATAGCACAAGTTTCGCGTGTACAATCTGCTCGATATTTTAATGAGAGACGTTTTTTATTTGTATCACATGTTAGAAATTGCGATATTTTGTTTTTAAATTTTAAAAAAAGGCTAGCAATTGCTACCATTTAATTACAAGTCAAACTACAGAACAAAAAGGAGGTAAATCGGCAATCGGAAGTTGTGATTACCTCACAACATTAACAAACAACTATTAACAAAAAATATCGGTCAAGTGCGAGTCGTACTACAGATTGCACTAACAATATAATAAATATTACCACTGATGCTACTGGTGCTAAAATCTAAATATTTGTCATCGATATATTTGTTGGGGCAAACTTTTGCCACATGCTTGCATTTTTTGCCATATCGATGACATTGAGAGATAGACGAGACCCGATGGTCTAGTCTACATTTGAGGGAATGAATTACTTTACTCAATATCTGGAAATTTGGTAGATAACTAAAAACGTAGTGGATATGACACACAGTTCTCTTTGCCTACTAATTTGCTATGCTAAAAGACAAAAAAAGAATGTACGTTAAATAAAATTTGAAAATTATTTCTCCAAGCCGAACATAGAAAAGATATTTCAAGGAGAATAGACAACTGATTGTTATTTCATTTGATCTCATCATTGGTTGGCTTTGTGATTTGAAAAGCTGACCACTTGCTTCCGGACAATTGAACATCTAACTTATCGGCTCCTATAAAAATTGTACGTCGTCCGGACGCAATCCAAGTAAAAGGCTCGTGGAATCGCTCTAATATAAGCTTCTCATAAAATCTTATTAGAACTTTCCATGTAACCCAAATCCAATGGGTATTTAATAGAATAAATATTATACTTTAATATATATTTATATCTTTCAGCTGAAAGTTTTATACTTTGGTCTGGTTAAGAAGTTTTTAAGCATTGACTTTGATAGACTGATGCATCAAAATCTTATGAAGCACATTTACGAAAAATTTTAATGCGCTTTTAGTTAACGCTAAGTGACTTTTTTCAAACACACCATTATGTCATCGTTAAGCACTGAAACGCAAGCTTACAATGACTGTCGCTAGGAATATGGTGAAAAGTATTATATTATTAGTATATTATTTAAAAACAATAATAAAAATAAAACACAATTGTTTTTTAAAAAATATTAAATTTAATTAAAATATAATTTACATAGCACAAAAATATTATTGATTTATATCAGTCACATAACTAAAAATCATTAATAATAAACTTTAAAAGTCAATATTGTCATAAATTTCAATTTTAATGATTTGACTTTTTACGTAATACTGCAAGCGAAGGGTCAACAAAAATTCCCATGGTTGAGACTACAAATGTCTAGAGTTGTCACTTGATTTATAACGTAGAATCCTTTCTGACCCGTGTCACTCAATTCAAACTATTTATAATCGTTGGCAGTGTCACAACCCAATGTGATTTGAGATACACTTTGTGACTTGAATACTTTCTAATAATATATCATAATAAATTTGTAGATCGTATATATAGATATACACAAATACAAAAACTGTATGTACGTATGTTTATATTGTATATAGGACAGAAAGTACAGAAATATGACAAAATTGGTATTGATAAATAAAAGACAGACGAACTACCAGACAGACAGATGGATAACAAGGTGGTCTTGAAAGACTAAATACTTATTTTTCATTAAGCTCGAAATGTCAAGGATTTTCAAATGATCATTTAACATAAAATTATAATCACAATAATCTAAAGAAGCAAAAATAATTTATAATCGAACAGCTATTTAAGAATTTATTACTCTTTGCACGAGCCATAATCCAAGTTACAGGTGAACTTTTCTTCCAAAGTCGTTCTGAACACGTGTTGCTTATTCCTCGTTTCGCTTACATAAAATTCTTGTAATAAAACGATACTATTATTTTTACCTTGTATCAATAATTTTTTTCTTGTAACAATAAATATTGGGTATAAAAATAGTTATTATATTATCATCTGTAGAATTTTGAAAAACTCAGCTGTGATGTCTTTTCAAAAAAAGCTTTATGTAATATGTATGTAAGTATGTATGTATGCTGGACTCGTAGCCAAAATTAGATGAAACGAATGTACAAACCTTTTTGGGTTGTGTGTGTTTATTTATAAACCATGTCTTTTATTGAAAAATTGTCAATCAAAATTTAGGTCATAACCTAAATTTTAATTAATCATTTCAATCTAAATTAAAACGTTTAAGTTATTATGAATTCCTCTACACGTATAACTCTATCAAAATATTAAATATTATTATTAAAATAATAATTACAATATAAAATACTTCCATTATGGTAAGTAATGCAGACTAAAATTCAGCAAAAACTAGCTCACGTTTTCGACAACTCTATAATTTTACTAAGAATCAACTTATCTCTCCTTAATACTAATCACACTCTTTCCTGCGTAACAAAGACAAGGAGGCAAGAAGGCAAAGAAAACCTAATGTCCAAACACTCCGATTTCAGAATTCTCTCTGAAATTCATGTCATTGCATTGTGTGAGGGAACCCGAAACTTGCTTTGCTTTGCTTTATCAGAGAGAGAAATGGCAAAATAATTTTCATGTTATGTAATTATTCCCCGGAATATGGATTGAACCCACAACAATTGCACTTACAGTCAGCCAAAGTTTGACCGTAACACGATGACCTCAAAGATATCATGTGTTCTATTTGTATAATTATAAGTCGCTTACCAGTATATTCAAAAGAAATTTCAGGTAATTGCAAAATAAAATATTTTATCGTTTTTATTTGAAATGTTTCCATAATTATGAAAATATTGAAATTACTAGGCCATCAAGATATTACAGCATCGCCATACCATCCTCGCTGAAGAACGCTATGCTAATCCAGCCGCTATTATTTTCCCATTCGTTTTTACTTATTCCTTCTCGTATATCGAAGATAATTAAAATGCTTGCGATAGCAGACGGACGTCAGCCATGCAAAAATCCGGTCTGTTTATATTTTTTATCTCATCGTCCACTCGTTGCATCGGCTTTCAATTAGATTTCCAAGGCAATAAGAATGTTACAGATTCCTTAAGAATATTTGTGAGTTTTAATATCAGTATTGCTTTTTATGTTTATGTTTATTATTATATGGTATACAAATATGTACATTAATGTATTTACATAATAATGTTCTTTATAGTACGCAACCTTTTTCATTAGTCTTATGAAACAAGTGAAGTACGTTAAGTGAATATAACATCAACATGAAATTGATTAAAAGTTACCGCATTTAGTTACAAACTTTGCCGTAATAAATCTCACCTAACCCTGCCTTAGCCGTATGGAAATGTGAGATTTCACGTGGCTTAACTACCACGTTGTATGTGTACTTCGTAGCATATGCCTATATATTTATTACATAGTTTTTTATTTATTACCAATTTTATATAAACTTTACTAACATTTTAGGTAAAATTGTCCGTCCGTTAGGTAAAAATCCGTATCGTAGCACTCCAATTGAATACCAATACAGCATTGTACACGCTACATAGGGAAAATAAGGATAAAAGCGATCTCGGAAGTTTTACCAATTTGCCAGAATAAAGGGAGTTTCAATCAAAGTTACTGGCAACACAAACTAAAAGAGTTGAGGTGTACCTTCAGCAAACAGCGCTACTTCAACACTGGTATGAGATTGGCACAAACATGAAACTACGTCAGAACAGAACCTGCCGTTCCAGTAGAAATTAAATAGAATTGACTGCGGTTTGTTTTATATTTTATGAATATTACAAAAGTTTTATGAATTTGTTTTTATATAATCATGAATATTCTTATTTCGCGAGGAAAATGGTTATTATTACCTTACATTTGTGCTGACGGTAACTTATTACGTAAGGAATAAGTTTCAAGATTTTTTTTTCCATTGCAACTATTGCAATAGTAAATAATACAAGTAAAAATTTATATCTAAAACTTTTTACTAAATAAAGTTATTATGTAGCAATCATATGTATGATTTTAGTATACGTACACTAGCAACGTACACGTACTATGTGAATATACATACTTGTTAAATAAATAAATTGTATATATTGTATACAATTATATTGAGGCCATTGTAGCAGTGGGACAGCGCCAAACACGATGATAGTAGACTCAAACGCCTATCGGGGGAATGAGACAAAATTAGACAAAGCATGGCGTTGAAGTATTCGACTCAACATGCTACATATCAATTTTAGGTGGAAAATGAAACACGAATTTTCTTAATACTTGATCTCTCTGCCTTGCCATATCTATTGGATACAATCTTAAACTGAAAATATATACATATATGTACGTGTATCCCATTAGCTCAAATCACTTCTTATGGATACGAAAATCGTAAATAAATTAGTTTATTTTCAATTTCCAACATCACTCTGATCAATGAAATGATAGTTCTAATTAATTAGCTTTGACAGAATACGCTCTTCACTTGTTGAGATCCGACGATTAATTGCGACAATCCTTACTGCTAATTACTAGTTATGTGAATAATACAGATGTTTATATTAATTAATGTCTTTGAATATTATATTGTATAGAAAGCGCTCTAATCTATGTATTATAAACACATATTGGAATAAAAATAAATGAAAGCTCATGTTGAGAGCTTTCAAATTGTGATATAACATACTTGTGGGTATATGTACAATAAAATATATAAGGGTTATAAAAGGCTAGTTTTCTAATGTAATTTTTATTATTACTTTTTTCTCATTTAGACTTCTAGATAGGGAAATAACCAAAATCCTTGTTGCGTGCATTCTGAGCGCACGATGAATACTGGTATCTAATACTGGTATTTCAACAACTTGCACAGGCTACACAGCCTATTTCGAATTAACCTTCGCTGGCATACCTTACTGCAACCTACAAATAAATGCCATTGATTCAACAAAGTATATATTCAGTATTAAATATCTGTACGTATAGGAATTTTACGCCATTGAACATATAATTAATCTAAATCAACAATTAAACGACGTATCGCAGTTTTGGTATAATGACGAAACGCAATACTGTATTCGAATATTAAAAATAATAATATATGTATTTGTTTGATTAAATTATCATTTAATATTAGGGATATTTAGGGTAAATAGGTGAAAAACTGACAGAGGTATGCTATACATCCCCGCTATCAATGCAATTTTAACATTACGTGTTCAGTGATGAAACTTTGTCACGCTTGGCCTTGGTACCAGAGCGAGGAAATGAATATAATTTATTCCTCGGGACAAAATCGATCCCATGACCGTCGTGTTTACAGTCAGGTAAGGCCGCTGCGCCACTACGGCCTCGAATTTAAAAAATATATAATATTTATTGATTAATTCAGGATATTACACAATTCGTTGTAAATTATATCGCTCTTCTCTCCTAGTAGCAATAATTACTATGGTGTATCTTTAGGGGCTTCACTTTCTGTTTATTTTGTAAGACCACAGATTATTTGCACATCACAGTAACAACGGTGATCACGTGTAAACAAATGAGCGCTAACGGCCGAGTAATAAATGATTCACCCGTTTGCTACGTTAATTTTGGACAACTGTAGGTACATCAACCCAGTATTATTCTACGGAGTTACAAAGAAATGGAGCGGTTAACAGTATAAAAACAATTATTTGTAAATATATTACTATAAATTATTTTACTAAATTTTGATGTAACCAAATAATATGTTAGGTATTTTTTTGTAACTTTGTAAAGTTTAATATTTTGTAATAAAATATCGTTCCTGTACATTTCTTAAGAGAAGACGAAAGTGGCTGGTAACAACATTTTATAGTCCAACATTAGAAGAAGACCGGCTGATGATAATATAAAATCGATTCATAATGTAGATTCAAGACATTTGAGGCGTTTTTCTGTTGTTTTTCTCTCTTTAAATAGACTATAATTTACAAGAAATGTCTTAGTTTTCAAAATTCTGAGTAGGAATTAAACTCATATCAGGTGCAATAGGACTAGTCACAATATAATATCTGATAAATTATTATATAATATTTTATATAGCTACAGTAAACTCTTGCAACACTATCAATGGTAAAATTGGAACATAATACTTCATACATTTTAATTATAATATATGTATAACGTAATAACTCCGTAGCCAAAGGCAGTTGTATAAAGTGACACATAATATATTATCACAATTATATTCGTCGTTCGCAACACGTAATATTTCGTAGCTCGTAGCCCGAAGCTCGTAGCTCGTAGCGCGACACCCCTTCATTTTCCGCGGCCGGCGCCATGCGACGTCCGGACGTGTTTATTTTTCATTTCCGCCCGGTCCGGTCGAACCCTCCGGCTCGTAGCCCACTCGTCCCTTAGCGTTGGCACAAGTGATGAAATTATGTTGAACAAACCTAAATTATAACGTATTAATTGGTATAAAATAATTATAGATTTTATTATTGTTATTTTATAACAAACAGTTCTCTGTATATTTATATTGTTTCTTTAATCTACATGATTATTTAATGAAATATATAAAAATAAACGTATATTAAGTTGTAAGGAAGTTTAATAGATCACCTTACCTTTAACGCTCTTCGGTTAAAGTAATCATAGCCTGACTCTTCTTCTTCTTCCACTTAGCATTATCCCGGCCTATTGCCAGGGTCTGCTTTCCTACTTAGTCTACTCCACTTTGCACGGTCTTGAGCATCCTCAGTGGTTAGTCCATTGGCTCTCATGTCGTGCGTCACGACGTCCAGCCATCGCTTCCTTGGGCGTCCGGGGGGTCTTACTCCAGGGACAGACATATCAAGGCATTTTCTTCCTACGTAGTTCTTAGGACGGCGCAAAACGTGGCCATACCATCTCAGACGACGCTCTTGGAGCTTATCCGCTACGTCACGGACTCCAAGACTTCCTCGAATGAATGTGTTGCGTATGCGGTCAGCCCGAGTAATGCCACACATCCACCTCAGCATCTTCATCTCCGTTACGTGAAGCTCCTGAGTGTGCCGAGATAATGCTGGCCAACATTCGCTGCCGGTATAGAAGAAGTGGTCGGATCATGCTCTTGTATATCAGCCCCTTGAGTTTGGGCGGTATTCTGCGATCGCAGACCACACCAGTGACCTCCCGCCATTTGGCCCAAGCAGCGCTAACCCGGGCGTGGACATCGTAGTCGATGCCTCCGGACTCGTGCATAATGGATCCAAGGTAACTGAACTTCTCCGACTTAACGGCTGGCTCAGGCCCGATGTGGATGGTGCTCGAGTCTGGGTTCCCGCAAGCCATGTACTCGGTCTTTGACAAATTCAGTTTAAGACCACCGTTCTCAAGCGCACCCTTCCAGGCATTCACTTTACGCTTCAGCATCAGTCGGTTCTCGTCAATGAGTACTATGTCATCGGCATACATCATCAGCCATGGAGGCTGGTCCTGGATGTGAGCCGTGACAGTATCTAGCACTACATTAAACAAAAGTGGACTAAGAGCCAATCATAGCCTGACTATCATATAAAATATATAATCGAATAATCGAAGACCAAGAAATCAAACTATACTTATTATTCATTAAAAATTATTTAAACAAGATTTATCAGCAGCTTACCAAATATCATCGCCCAATCTTTAACTTACACCATGACACAACATGACGCGTGTTAAAGATGAAGTACGTGAGGGCAAGAAACAAAAATAAGAACAAATTGAATCCTCCAATTCCTTCTTAATAAGAAACATTAGTACATATATATTACTATAAAACATAAATAAGAAATTACATTAAAAAAGTATCTGATATAATATTTTGAAATTAAAAAAAAATTGTGAGAGTCCATCATTACGCTGTGTGACAGCGATCGATCTCCACTCTCTGGTAAGACAAAGCGCGGCGATGAGTTCCGCTAACAATCAAGTAATGTTTCAAATTCAGGCAGATCCTCCCTCAGCTTACACTGCTCTATGCAGAAAACGAAACTTTAAAAAATCTTAATTCAACAGACAATACAAAAAGTAAAATTAAACACACACTTCTGTTTTCCATTATACTCTGTGCCCTTTAGCACTTAAATCAGTTGTGTATGCCAGCGTATTTTTATTTTTCACTGTTCCCTTTTATAGGTTTATTTATTCGCACGTCCTTGTAAAGAAGAGTGTTATCAATCAATTTTTTAACGCAGCCTGTTTATCACAGGATAAAGAAAAACAAATTGAAAATTTCCCCGTTTTTTGCGAGAAATTTCCCAATAGGAAATCGTTACATTTAATCAAAATTTGTATATTTTTAATATTATTTTTAGGATGTAAATACTGGATGATGTAATTATGAAATTACATATAGCCAAAACTAAATTACACTTAACCGCTCTCCGATCTGAAACCACTCATTTTGAACATCAAAAATGATGTACAATCAAATAAAAACCTCATAAATTATACCTACTTTAGTTACTTTAATAGAACCTATTTTAATTGTATATAGTATCCTCGTGACACAGTTCTGTGTCTGTCTATCGTCTTTTTATAGTTGTAAGTTCTTAATTTATAAAGTGTATTCTTAGATTGGTCACACAAAAGTTCACAATCAAGCACATGATGAGGCTGAACGAGCAAAATGATGAGAAAATTAGAAGAATTCAAAATTAGTCCGACATCGGTATAAAATGAATGTACAGACACAGAAGTTAAGCTTAGTCTAGTCTAGTCTAGTTCCATAACTTAATAATAAAACAAAATAACTTAAATTCTTTAAACCCGATAACAAACAATGTTCACCGTAGTCATTTAAGTGAGAACAACAAGATTATCCATAGCCGAATGTGCCGGTTCGTTTATCTCAATGTCGCAGGACACGGTTGCATGTGCGATGTAGGTACGTGCTTCCTGAAATAAAATGTTACCTCCCGTCTACGGTCGCACGTCCGTTAAGAATTTACTCTACGTTTAATAGAAAATTTTCGTTTCTTTATATATCTGTTACAATTGTTTTTATATATATTTGAATTTGGACTACAACTTGCAATCTATATACATAATAAAAGAATTGAAAACTCAATTCTGTACGTTAAAAATTAAAAAAAACATTGATTGGATCGGTTAATATATCGATAATAGAAGCTAAAAATATACTCAGCAGAATTTTTGTCTGTCTTTTTATTTGTCCTCCAATCAGGCAAAAACTACTGTACAGAAATGAATGATTTCTTGTACAGTAATAGCTTACAGTCTTGACCCACATAAATTTAGGTTTTTATCCCGGTGTTCCATGCTATTCCTGGAAACTAAATGAAAAAGTAATAAAATTAAAATACTAAAATAAATGAAAAGATGTGAGTTAGATTTGACATGCTAATAGTTCACAGCCTTAAATAATATATATATATATAGGATAGCTTTTATCCTGATATGCAATGCAAACTTAAAATGAAAAATAAAAACAGAGACGATTAAATTACGTCTATTACTTGCAAGTAAAGATAGTTCTATTCCAATCTCACTTAGTAACAGTGGCAAATGGTAAAAGATTTTTTTATTTAAAATTTAAAATATAAAAACATTTAAAAAATATTTCCACAGTCTAGCTAGATGTCATAGTAATAGTTAAAAATCATTTGATTTACGACGATTATAGTGACATTTAGCAATCAGAAGGTAATTTAGAAGTTTTTGATAGAATGTCATCTATTGGTAGGTAACTTCAAATAATTATAAATAAATAAAATAAATATAATGTGTTTAAAAACATAATAATATTTTATAACATCTGTAAACAGATGTCGTTATTTATTGAAATAAAATTTCCGCATCACGCTGGCGGGAATTTTTTATTTGTATTAATGTCGATATATCTTAAATACGTCTACAGACCATAAATGAAATTGACGTAGTATTAAAGTATAGAAAAGTCAAAATCAGAAAAGAAACTATGTTCATAAAAGATTTTAAAATGTATTAATGGGTCGATTTATATATCATTAGTCTATCGTTATAGTTATTATAAATATAAGCTAAATTATAAGCTAAATTATTTATTCGCGAATCACGTAAAAGTTACTGGCCAAAAAAATGGAAATGAATGATTTTCTGTATTTCAACAGTTTTCTTAAAAAAGAAGTACTTTGATTATTGCTCTCTACTACAGAATGAATAAATTTTGTTAGCTTAAAACCTGTATTAACATAATATAGAATAGTTGTCATCCTGGCGTTCAATGGGCAAAAATAGACATATTTTGATTACGTCAATTACTAGCAAGTGAAGCTAAATTATATAATAGATTTTGTCAAATAAATTACTTTTTGTGATATGAGCATTATTTAAGTTCAAATAACTTTTATAAGTATAATATTAATATATTTTTAAACATTGACAATGATAAACATAGAATATATTAGTAGTACATTTGTAAGGACTAGAATAAAGAACGCCGAGGAAGGGCGGTGTTTTTAAAATAAAAAAATATCGGTCAAGTGCGAGTAGTACTGTAGTAGTCGCGCACCGTGGGTTCCGTACCTATTTCAAAATTGTACGATTCCGATGAGGAAAACACTACTATAGAAAATGACAAACTTAAATTTGCAGTCGTATCTACTCACTTTGTATGAAATCAACTACAAATATAAGTTTGCAATGGCTTATTTCTGCATTTAACTTATAAATGATCAAATTTGAGATTTTATAAGTTCTAAGTCTAGGTCAATGAAATAGGTACAACTAATAAGAGTCAACAATAATTTTGTGTCAAATGAACTACAGTATAAATTTTATAACTGAAATTTCCTTTTGCCTTTTCCCTTTGCATTAAAAAGTATAAAAGGTATAAAATTTTAAAACGAACGTGATCTAGCTAATATAAGGAGGCGAAGCCGCGAGCGGGTCGCTAGTATATTAATATAATGTTTTAAATAGGTACTGTAAATAATATTTCTAATTTATAAATAAAATCGTCGTAAAATTAATATAATATGCTAAATCAATAGAACATTAATATGTCTTGAATTGAAACGTAAATAAAATTAAAATTCCGTATCATATTTTCGGTAGATATAGTATGTATACATTTGCAATAATCATATAAATATATGTAGACTATAATCTACAAATTTAAATAATTTAACATTAGCCTGATGTAACTAAATAAAAAAATATGTTTGTTTTTTATGGTTGTCTGTTTGCATACGCTAATCTCTGGAACTATATGACGGATTAAAATGAATCTCTTGTTGTTGTTTAGTTTAATAAGTCTGGACAATTTTTAGGGTATAATATGTTTTGGAAACTGGAACGCCTGATGTAGCTGACCTTAAGAGACCGGCTAAACCATAAGAAATATAGAATAGACGCCTTAATAAAAGTTGTTCAGGATGATAAGAAGTTGCTGTTGACCTGTAAAAAATATTTAATAAATCATCGTAAATTTCAAGCCGTCTCTCAAAGTATCAAATTTGATTCGAGTCCACCTAAGATGTTCGATAAAAAATTAAAATAATTAATAACACAAAGATATCAGCCCCAAGCTACAGTTAAATAGTTACATATAATATTCAATTTCGTAGCATGTTATCATAAAAACCATGTAAGCCACTGGAGCGAAGGTGGCCCCTGAAAAAATTGTCATCGCCCATTGAAGTCTCTCGAAATTGGTCCCATATCATATAGTAGGTTATATAACAAACGCGACATTAAATCATGTGCTATAAAAAAGCGTGTTAAGAAGTACATACATCTATTAAAATTAAACTTTTCAAAGTAATTTCTGAAAATATGAATTGACGCACTATTTCTTTCTATTCAATTTACACTATGAAATATTGAAAATTGTTTTTGTATTAGCTTAACTAATACACACACTACACACATCAATTTTCAAATGTTTATAGGCCATTAGCAGACAAAGTCGGAGAGTCAGAGAGGTCATTAAATAAAAAAGTCCAAAAATATTAGAAGTATTTATTCTATTAAGAAACAGCCTTATACACTAGTAACAGTTAGGCGTACGAAGTAGAGCGTAGAGAAAAAAATATATTTTGTACAATATATCATTTAGTCTCTTTTCTACTATCACAGTCCAAAGCTTATGATGATGTAAGATGCAGATCAGGAATGCAAATAATACAACTGCGAATTAGTTGTGTTAGACATTTAAAAAAAAAACAAATTGTTATCAGAAAATTTCTAAATAAATGTTTTGTACAATAAGTCACTTATTTTGAGATATTTATTGCTTTTTTAGAGACATATATTCGAATTCGACACGGTCCTTTTTTAATATTATTATAATTATTAAACATCTAACATATAAAAGAAAAACAAATTCAACAAAAACATTACTTTGTAAAATATTATAATCGAAACATAAATGCTATTTGTTTTGTTAAAAATATATGCTTTTTCAATGGCCAACCCAAGTTGGGCTATTCATGTAAATAGTCTTATTTAGTACATTTACGTAAAATATTAAATTTTTGGAAAATTTTGTTGTACGGAAGCCCAGCTATTCAAAATTGATATTGGTTTAAAGTCGACTACGCATATACTAAGTAAAATGTAAATGCTTTATTCATTTTAAAGTTTGAAAAAGCTTTTAAATAATTTTATAATTAAAAAGAGAAAGATGGATGATAGCAGCTTTTTATACAAACCTAAATCTTATAAATTCACTTTAAAGTACCTACTTATTCTATATGATGTAAAATTTTCAGTAAATAATATTTTTTATGAAAATGTATGTACATTCTCAATACTTTTTTCAAGTAGGTAGATAGAGTTGTATGTAAAGAAACAAGCAGCAATTTTTATAAGGTAGACAAGGATTATATTTTAATAAGCTAAAAACTTGAATAACGTATAGAACGCCACGCCACATTATTTGTTTATTATTATACTTATATTGTGTGGCATTGGCATAAATTAGGTAAAAAAATTTAAATGTGTATTAAAAAATATATTTCTATATGCTTTGACAATATTTATAATAAGAAATTATAAAGCAAACATTTCGGCATTTCGGAATCGATTGAGCTTATAAAATTTTCTTACGAAAAATTGTATTCGTTGCTGACGTCACCTAATTTTCAGTTCTATGTGACGTTACCTTAGGCATATTTATTTATTTATTTAAATATCTATTAATATTTGAGGAACCGTTTAAATATATAGATTATATATTTAATTTAGATGACATCATCAAGATCTATGCTCATCTAATATTGGGCAGAATGAAATGCTACTTAAGATTACTTTAATAGAATAGTTAGTATGGATAGAATAGTAATAGAATATATTTTGTACATTGAATACTTTTTATAAAAAAATAATTTCAACACTTTTACTGCCATATAAAACTGAACCAAGAAAAATAATATAATTTTCATATGTATGTGGGCATAACATACCAACAACAATCGAAGATTTTCAAAAATGCCATTAATGCATTTATTTTTATTGAATGTAAAAATTTCTAATCTGTACAAATTTTATAGATTGTATATGATATTATATATGTTTAAAATATGAATGTTACAGTAAAAAATTTGTACTTCTAATTTAAGGCCATATTGTAGTAGATTTTAATAGTAGGCTATTTTCGAGTCACTAATCCTAAGACTTAATATGGTTTTGCCACATTACGAAATTTTAAACTAATTTAGACACCTAATAGATATGTATATATTATAAAGGACATCTATGTTTAAAGACAATTTTTTCTAAGATTTCCACGCCTATTGCAATAAACATGTGAAATAGTGTATGAAAAGATTTTATATAAACATATACATAGCTATTAGCTATGTATAGGCTATAGCTATATATAGGTAATAGGCTTTATGAATTAGAACTAAAAAAATATGTTTTCTTTATCCTTAGGTAGCTAAGCTTTATGTAAGTAAAGATATCATATTTATATATTGCCTTGTAAATATTTAAACATTGTTTTCCACTGATATAGGTGATGATATAGGTGATTATATAGGTGATTATATAGAGTAAATATTTAAAAGTGGAGAATGGCGAGTTTTAACACTTGGTTATAACTGCCTATGCCACATACAGTATACAAAGTGAGGCTGTATATAACAAACTACGTGATTTTATGCCAGTGTTAAATGTAACTAATACTATTAATCTAAAAATTTCCATACTTTATATTTTTATTATAATTTTATAATTAATAAAGCGAGATCAAAAATTTTACATTAGTCTAACAATCTAACTTTAATTATTTGCATGTAATTTTAATGGATTCTTAACTATACATTATAAATTTTTGTAAGTACAATTTATATAAACAAAAAGTAAAATTTATAACCCAAATTATTTAACAACAAACGAAAAATGTGTAACTGTAAGCACCATGACTGTGGGTTCTATACGCACTCGTATTATGGATGTTTTTTTTTTTATTTTGTTATATACATAATAAAGCTTGAAGCTAAGCGAAGCAAGGCAAAAATATAAATTAGATTCCAATAAAACCAAATACTGTCAACCTCTCTGTTACATTTTCTGACGCAAATATATATGAACTCGAAATACAAATCTCATTTCCACTGGTGGTATAAAAACAATCACATACTCAATGTACAAAATAAACCAATGTTAAGTAGGTAACAGAATTTGTCAACACTTGCTTACTGTCTAGTGCACATTAAATTAGCTATACCAAAACAGATGAAAACATTATATATATATTTTTTTTTCACATTTCATACAATTATTTTGGGTAATTTAAATTATTATTTAATTAATTCAACAATTTTGGTATAACAAACTCAAATTTCTATTTTATAAGAAATAATGTTCACGATTATAATATTGACTTGTTACCGTTGCTCGACCAATTAATCAACGTGTCAGAAGGCCCATCCTCTATATCTAATAGAAGATTGTTCTTAGATTCATCCTTCGAATTGTTCAGTACAATATCTTCATCGTTTAATTGCAAATTTACGTAGGAAAGTGATTTTTTCTTTTGTTCCAGGTCAAATATTTCTAGGTCCTCATCTTCGTCGTCATCGGATTCCATGGTCAAAGGTATTCGGGACAATTCAAGGTTGTCTCTACGATCGTCCGATTGCAGAACGCCATATCTGAATTGATTAGCGTCATTCGCGTTGTGTGTGCTATTCGAATCATATTTGTTGTTCTTTTTCCTGGAAATGAAAATAATTAGAGGTATAATATATATTTTAATCCGTTTGAGGATATTCGTAAAAAATATATGAATATGAATTTGAGCATTCTTTTATGCAATGACAATTGCATGCAACAATGCATTGTATTATTCATAATATATGTTTCTGAGGTAAGTAAAATAATTAAAAAACTACATTAAACATGTATAAAAGTATAGGAAAGAAGTGTCTGTAAAATTGATTACTATTCAAAAGGTGAAACCGAATGATTGTTTTAGCGCATCTTTGGAACTACTGGACAGATTTGAATGATTTTTTTTTTGGCATAATCGATTTTGAAGACTAGTACACCTAATCTAACACAAAATATAAGAAATAAATAAATAGCACCTTACTTATGGCACCGTTTGGAAATTTTGACTTTGAACTAACTAGAAGATATATTATGAGGTGCGTACCTATAATACCTATTATAGCTATTATCAAAAATAAAGTAATAACCGGATGAATAATCTTAACCTAATCCAAAACAATTATTTGGTAATTTATGCTGGACAAATAATTTACGTTGGAGTAAAGTACTTCAATTAATTAAGTCGGTGGAGCTACATAAGGAAAAGAATAATGGTAATAAAATAATGTTATTAAATATATGAATAAAAATAGTTATATGTAAACACAAAAACTACTGAAACGATCTTACAAGTGGACAGTAATGCTCAAAGTTTCATCGTTAATGCTTGATATTAACGATGCAGTTTAATAGTTTTTTTTTATATTTTAAAACAATTATAAATCCCTAAGGAAATAACTTTAATACCACCCAAGCTTTTCGTATTAGAAGTTTATGAAATGAATAATCTTGTAGTTCAAGCGGACGAAACCACGGGCAGGTCGCTAGTAATAAATATAAAAGTAACATTCAACCAAAAAAAAGTCTAGAAGACTATGAATATAATTATATATACATTTTTATTTGAACCAACACAAGTTTTGTTATCAATATGTATATAAGATTACACACATGCAAAACTAATTATGTGAGATCAAATTTAATTTTTTATAAATAAAACATTATGTAAATCTTTTTTTTAATATGTAAATCGAATTAGGAACAAGTTTTTGGATAAAAATGAAAAAAAAATGTGACCATAACATTTTGTGAGTCTATAAATAGTGTGTATGTAATAAGTGTTTATCCGAACACGAACGCTGATACATAATTAGCGTGAACCGCGAAAATAACTATCGATGATACATACATAGAATAACAAACTGCATGGCTATTTTAGTCATCGTTGCCCAGTAAAAAAAATTATAAACACATTAAATTCAAATGATATTTATAGTAATTTCTTTTTAAATAGACTTTTTGACATCATGGTACTTTCATTTACCATTCGTTTTATATAATTTCTATCTTTATCTACATAAAGAACATGCATGCTAATGTAGTACACAATTATTTATTTGATAATGCCATGTGAGCTTTAAGTTAAAATTTTAATATTTGTATCGCTATACAAAGACCACTTAAAGTATATTTTTTTTTATTTTATTCAAGGTACAGAATTGACATATCTGAGTTAGTTTTATTATTAGTATGGATATAGATTATTAGTATAAATTACAAATAGCCAAAGGAAATTACCTGTAAAATAGGAAGTAAGCAACAGCAAGAATTGCAAATCCACCAAATACTATTAGTCCTCTTTTGACAACACCTGGGCTGTTTATCGGAAGTAGATTGTCTGAATCTATGGCTGTAGCATTTGTTGTTGCAACTGTTTTGTTTGATGCTAATGTGGTCTCATTTACAGGTTTTACATTTTTGAGATCTGTAACTATATAGAAAAGAGCTGTTAAAAAATATTTTTTTTATAATTTAAAGAAATAGCTTTAAGTTGTTACTCCACTTTCCTTCTGGGCTATTTTTTTTAGAATATATATATTCAAGTCTTAAGAAAGTAAATAAGTGTTTATTAATATAATCTATTCTTTGTTTTTAAAAAGATAGTATATTTATCTATTATTAAATAGCCCTATAAAATAAAAATGATTCATTTATTGCTTGTAAAAACCCAGTAGTGTGTAACTTCCTTATCTAAAATTATTTACACATAATTAGTGATTTCATAGTATTTTTAACAAATTAGAAGTTATTTCATAGTATTTATTTGTGTAGTATTAGTTTTAATTACAATATTAACATATTGAGTTACTTATATTTACTTCTGTAAAGAATCTAAAAACATGTGTGTTTTTTATTAGATTATACCATCAAAACTTTAAATTATGTTGTAAAAGAGACAACTCAGTTATTATTGTCATCTAAGTTTTTAGCAATTTGAACATACAGGATAGTTATGACGTGGAAAGAATTTCGATATAGTGAAAAGTGGAGACAGGATTGATATATGAAGTTATATCAAACAACTGACTTGATATTGAAGATAAATATTTATGAATATATTTATCAAGTTTATTTTTGATCAGTAATAGCAATTGTAAAGTTTGTAATATCAATATATAGAGTAAATATATGTATACACACACATACATATATCACAAACAAAAGATGTATGTATAAGAATATGGTGATGTGATGTATTGCATTTAATATGAAATTAAGTATACTTGATAGAAAATTGATTGCTTTTCTTTTTCAATTTGTTGATACAATAATAATGTGTTACAGGGACTATACATGAAACATATTTCTATACTATTTATGAATGAGTCTTGTGTGAAACACTATTGATAGTAATTTAATTAGGTGTGCAGTCCCATAACAAAGCTTGTTCATTAAAACATATAAAAACACATAAAATACACATCAAATATATAAATTTCACACATTAGATAGTGGTCTATTAAAATATTCACATTTAATTATGTGTATTTTCATGTAGCATTCCAAACCATATTAAAAAAAGAAAGACCTATTATTAATATTGTTATTTTTAGTAAAATTTAATAGATGTAAGAATTTTTTCACCTTTTGAGCTATCCAAAGGATTAGTAATATTTTGAGTTTTTGTATCAGTTATATTTGTAGTCTTTGAGAGTTGTGATTCTTGAATTTTGACTGGTTCAGAAACTGAACTATTTGAAAGTGGATTCACATTTACTCCAACACCTTCGCTTAATCCAACTGGAGCCTTCGCTTCGGAGCCGGACTTTTCACTTCCTATTAGATTTTTGTTTTGTTCTTGTTCATTATTCTGTGTTGATAAAATTGCTTCACGCTTACGGCTGTATAACTTTGGAATATTTTTAGTAGATGGCCACTGTACATGTATACTATCTAAATCACTTTTATATACTTCTCCATTGTAGGTATTGTAAGAGGCATTAGCACATGTAAGGAAAAGAAACAAATATCCAATACAAATTATCATATTAGATAATTGAAGTCCGAAGCATTAGATAAACTATTAATAAGATGCAAAGTTACTTTTAAATTTGTTTAATTAAAACATTTATCCTGTAAGGCGTAAGCAGTGTAATATACACTCTGTGGCCCGCGAAAATGCACTAACTTTGTAATGAGCAAATTAATTATAGAATTTTAACACAACAAATATATAAGCCGATTTTTGCAAAAATAATATTGCTTTAATGTTCAAAATATTGTTATCATTATTTAAAAATGGTTAGATTTTTTTACTGAATCAAATATTTGACAAATGAATAATGACAATTGACAATGGAGAGTTGACATTTATGTAAACTTTGACATTGACATTGGTATGAGCTACCTTGAAAGGGTTGCAAGCTAGTAATATCTACCACGCTTTATACGATTATTTATTTATCAATATAAATAAATACATTGTCATATTACTTTGTTGTAGATGCAGACTCTATGTTCTGTCCTACATGTATTGTAATTAAGTTACATGTGTTTATTTTTTAACTAAAGAAATAATAGATAATTTCGATAATTTTTATACCTTATAAAGTGCCATGAAACATGAACCATAGACGCCATGAACAATAGATGGCGCTAATCTCCCAAGAATAGTCACGTATTACAACTTGTTCTATGCATATAAAATCCGAAGACTTTACTACACAAGTTGTAAAGCCATTGCTTGCACTGTGAAATGTAAAATTTAGTTTTATCCCGTTCCCGTGGGGATTTAGAGAAGTCATTATTTGTCATATTTTAACTTTCTACGCTCAGTAGTCAAAATGATACAGGAGAAAAATGAAAAAATCAAAACGATGCCAAAACAATTACAAAATTTATAATTTTTAAAAAATTTGTCGCTCTGTTTGTCTGTTAGTTTGTTTGTATATTCGGATCTACTTGAAGGATTTGTATGAAATTTTGTATGTTGTATATATTTTAGATCAGGGCAGGATCTATAACATATTTTGAAGATTTTCAAACCTGATGCAGGACCATAGTAGACCAGCTGAAATAAAATAATGAAAGGCCGTACAATAATTACTTGATTAGCACTTTACAATGACATTTAAAAATCAAGGATCTGGACACCTGATTGTGAACCACAATAGAACGTAAGTAAGAAAGTAACTAATTGTATGAAACTAGAAAATGGCTCAAAGTAAAAGTTCTTGAGCGAGATGAGCTTTTACATTGAAATATGAAAGAACAAGATTTAGAATATCTTATGAAGAGCCATTATGCCCAGCTATACTAAATGAAATACAGAAATGGCACCTAAACAAAAGTCAATTAACATAATGTACACTTTCCATAGACATGTTGATATATACCTAATATCAAATCTGTAACACCTCATGTAGACCCAAAGTAGACCTAAACTATGTTTTCGACATAAGAAAAAGCTTCGTTGTGGAATACATACTCATGAATCTTAATGAATAAGGATAGCAGTCCGTAGGGTGGCAATGATTATAAAATCCATGCCAACAAAATTGCAGGCGTACACTAGTTTAGTATTAAAAAAATTTTACATAGCATATTATTTATAATAATAAAACTTTAAAGAAGGAATCCCCGTTCAGTGTAGGTAAATATAACATCATTTTTAAAGAAATAAATAAAAAAATGTTTGTAGTCAATGAATACTTATGGAATTATACAAATAACAAGTGATCTTTGAAATCAATAAAGTAGTTAGAAAGGTTTTCTTAAATATCGTTTATGTTACCTACACATATGTATCGGTCGTTAAAAAATGTTTTTGCGTTATTTTATTTATTTATCAAATAAACCTAAATGGTAAATAATTTTTATTTTCCTTGCTAAAGAGATAAATAAAACCAACAATCACATAAGTATTATTTAATTAATTCAAATAGACATTTATATTAATTTTATATTTAAATGTAGAGATTCCAATTTTTTTAATTTTTTGGTAAGTATCTATAACACTTGAGAATCCACATAATAATGTTAAGCCTAAAGAAACAGACTCGGTACATTTTGTTCCAAACATTTAGGTACACAGTAAATATCACTACAAAATTGAACAAGTTAGAAATAGTATAGATTTATCAAAGACTTACTATTTAAATGTGGTTTTAAATATATCGGCAGTGATAAAACAAGCCAAACATGCAACCGCACCAATACCGCCGAACGTTACGAATTACTTATTTTCTTATACAGTGGCAGCATCCACTATAGAATTTCCGAAGTTGATAAATTGCTAAATGTTAACAATATAATTATAGACAATAATTATACCAGTCAAAAACTCCGAACTACACTCACTCGAAACCTCACAATAAGCACACATCACTCTTTGTTTCTAGAGTAATCGGATACAAATTACAATCAAATCTTAAAGTTAATTACAAAATTAATAAATATTTTATAAATAATTTATAATATATGACCTATTTATACAATATCTGTAAAGTAGAAATGATATCGATATCGCATAACGCGTTCGTTAACTCCGTTCTCCGTAAGAAGTCTATTCTTCATCGTAGGTATCATATAACATTTAAAATAAGTCAGCCTATAAAAATAGATTGCACGTAAACTTCAATACGAAAATATTTGCAGTGAGATTATAACTCAAAATAATCTAAAAGTGTAATAAATCACATAAACACTATTGACCAAATAAGTTACGAAATACCATTAAATATAAGGCTAAGTTCTCTCGAGCTTCACGGATAGTTTAATAGAATATCTATAGAGTTGTTATTATCTAAAACGATAAACATTTCAAAATGTCTAATATACGCAATGTAACGCTAAGTAAAGTGCGAAATAGTTGATAAGTAATTTAGATCTTCATGGCCCCTTGCAATAAAATCAAATACTCAACGTATCGAGCAGCTTACTGCTATTAGTAAAATTGATACTCTGGTGTTTCTGTAACTTTAAGTACATTTAATAAGATTTAAGTTTAGACACGTCAACTATAATATATTCGTATGCATAAACCCTACATAGCTCTAATAAATCTTTTGATACTTTTATAGCATATTAACTCTAAATCTTAATACATTCTAATATTTCTCGAATATTGAAATTTTCATAATATGTTAAGGTAATTTGTTCTATATCGTGAACGGGAATAAAATAAGGCTTCCGTTGTTTGCTATTGCTTGACGCTTTAAATTGAACGGTTTGAACAGATGCGATGCGTTCATAAAATATTTAAAAATATTGTCAGATTCCAAAAAATCTTATGTCCTATAAACAATGGCACTCAAATTATTTCTAACATAGGAGGGAACTTTTCACAACTGCAGACAAACTCTGCGAATGTGAGCAAAATGTAATACGTTTTGTTGTATCTCCCATCTCAGTCTTCCAAGAAAAAAAAAGTTATCCGAAACTATTGTTTTGTGGAATGTGGAAATGAAAATATTAAATTAGCTAATATAGCCTTTGACATTGTGGTGTCCAGTTATGTTCGTTTTGCCATTGTGCTGAACTACGATTCATTCCGGGAGAGCAATTAGGTGTTCCAGTTCTACTGCATAAAATGAAAATAATTTCGATATTTACTCCTACTGTTACCTACTAACTATGATTACGGAATTACCTATCGAAAACTGTTAACTGACTATAACATACCGAATCTACGTTTATAATTGCTGTCCCGGATAAGGACGAAATCTATAGCAACTCCCAAATTCGATTAGCGCGTACATAATGATGGACTTAATTTTTTTATTTTGTCGAATCATTCACTCCAAACGCGCTTTGTAGCTTGTCTTCCAGATTTCAGCAAGGGTTACAGCTGAATGGAAACGATGGAAAATGCAAAGCGGAAGAGTAAAACGTTGAACCAGCGACCAAGCGACGAATCCATAGAAATCCAATTGCACCTGAAATAAAGTTAATTTTACTAATTAATTGTTTGAAAAGAACACACATAATTTACAAAGAAAATTATAATGATGACTATAAAGCTTTTTATAAAGCTATTAGCTAAAAATATAATATGTTAATATCTTGATAAGCTGAATTTGATCAATATAAATATACATTTACCGGATTCGCGAGGACTTTTTGAGCTTCAAATGTGTAAATTAGCCACATGGTTACATTGCAAATAAGCAGGAAAGTGACAGCTTGACGAGCAGGCTTGCTACGTTCTTGCTCTGGAAGGTGTACGCGACGACGAGATACATCAGCAATAAACAACAACTGAAGGACCACCTGAAAAATCAATATCTATTAAAGAATATCTTATTATGAAACAAATTTCATTATTTCTTAAATGAAATCCCAAACTTTATATTTTAGTATCTATTGTTAAAATACTGTCTAAATTTAAGCTCACCTGTAGAACACTCAAACATCCTGTGATCATGACCAACAAATTTGGTTCGTGAGTGAATGCACCCATGCCACCGGCAATGACGCTGAACACGGCGTACACGAACAGTCCAAATGCGGAAACGCGCAGTAATATATCATTCAAGTCAGATTGCTCTTCTGAACGGAACTTCAGTGATTGTACTCTGCGAAGAGGTTCGGTACAGGAGGAAGGATTTGAGCTCCATTGCATATTTCTACCACTACTCAAATTATATAAACCAAAAGGAGGGTGTTGTCAAAATAGGTAAATACATTACGACAGTGTTAGAATTGACCATTTTTAGCACAGTGAAATTATCATAACGGTGTGGCACATGCAAAGTATATTGGAGCCGTTTAATAGGGAGTGAGGGTAAAGGAAAATTGGAAATGAAGGAAAAGAATAAAAACAAAAATAAGATATAAAACTAAACAAATAATATAAAAACTAAATAAAGCATAAAGTGAACAAAAAATAACTTTTATCTAAACTATGTAAACGTGTAACAAAATATTAGCCACAAATTGAGTTTACATTTTATTGAAACCCTGAGGTATTATTTATGTTCTATATTAATTGATAAAATTATGGTTATAGAAAAATAAAAATATCTATTATAAGGCAAACTTATGAATTCTTACCGAATAAATCCAATTAGTATAGCCAAAATCGATAGGACCATGAGTGCGCAGTGGGAAACATCAGCTAAGTAAATCGAGAGGCGTTTTAATTCCTGGTGTCTAATGAGCACGAAGAACAGTATCAAGCAGATGAGCGAGGCAACCAGGAGCAGGAGTCCACAGAAAAGTCCTTTAGAAGCACCAGCACAGTCTACACGGTTTCCACGTTGAGCCGCCGCTAACGCCGCTGCCCTGCGGGACAGAACAGCCTCCAGACGTCTTTCCAGATCTTCATCGTTGGCAACGCTGCAACCAAACACATACGCACACGTTTATTACGTATGCGATAGTTTTGGTGTTAATACTACTACTTTGGTGTTAAACTAGTACAATGGGTTCGTGCATTTCAACAAAGTCATGGATAACATGAAACTAAGTGTTTGTTATTGTTAACTACGATAAAATAAAGGACACAGTAGACAGTCTGTTCGGTGAGTAAAAAAATGTAAAACTTTATTTACCTTGGGTATCTTCCAATATGCTTCCACATGACATAAATGACCGCAGCTCCAATCAAAGAATATTCTATGATGAAGGGATACAAGTATGGAGCTGAATCCGATACTATAGTTCCCATTATTGGGTTTCTGCCACATACAGTAGTATTATCGATATTGGCAATGAGTGCAGCAGGATTTAGACCATCAAAAGATTCGAATATTTCCGTAGCGTTATTAACTGTAAAAATATTATAATCTATTAAATAAAATAAAAAAATTAAACAAAAAATTATAATATCCGAATAAATACTATTAAAATGCAACTTATATTACAAGAAATGGCGGCCAGTTTTAAGTATGTATATATAATATATAAAAACGCTTAGCTTAAAAACCCATTTGTGCAACTCAAAACTAGACACCAACATGCGTACACGTGAATATAAAATGTTGTGCACCTAGACCTACAAAAGAAAAATATGACAAGACGCAAATTATAATTTCTACGGCGGGGAACCAAATGTGTAGATGGCACTCCGTCGACAAACCTGGTGAATGTGGTGGTTCATCGACACGATATGTTTCTATATTATTGCCCCACTCATCTCTCTCTAAAGGCAATGATGCAGTAGTGCTTGGTGTCACGAAGGTAGACATGGTACTTATAATTGGTTTCATAGTTGAAGAATAAAGCCATTGGAAAACTTCCAACATAGCTGTTTGCGTTTGTGTCACTTTGTCAACTGCGACTGTTATCGGTGCTACAGTAGAAGTAGTTGTAAATGGATTGTCATTCGGCCAATAATCTTTATTATTACTTTCGATGAAAGATACTGGTTCATATCCTAAAGTAGCCTTTAGAGAGCTAAATATTTTAGATTTAGAAGTTGTTGTTGCTGAAAAGTTAGTCCAAAGCTTATTTGAATAACGTATATGTACATGCATAAATGAATGGTTTTTTAACGTTAGGGGGCACATGGCACATTATTTACGGATCTAAAAGGTTATAAACGATTATAAATAAGTTAAAACACACAGAATACTTACTCGTAGGAGTTGTTGTAGGAGAAGCAGTAGATGACGAAGTTATAACATTTGGGACCTGTTCTCCAGTCGATTTTACAATATTACTAGCGGTTGATGCTAAAGTTGTAGCAACTGTAGTAATAGCGCCGAATACTTTTCCAGAATGTCTTAGGGTATGCTTCCGGATAACTTCTATTAAAACAAAAATCGAATTATTACTATGTGCTTTTCATACAATTACTATATATAAATAACTCAATAAATTATTCTTACTTCCAAGTACACCCTCTCCAGGCATACCCTGAGGATTTTTCACATGGTAATCAGTAATTTCCTTCAGGGATTCCAAAACTAAAGTTCGGATCCATACACAAATATTTGTAGCAACCACGTGCATTAGACCAAAACGAGCAATTACTTTAAATCTGTGAATATTAAGCTGGAAAAAATATATATATAATATTACATCTGTCTGTAATCTTTTATGATTTAAAAAAGTAAAAAATATATTCAACTAAATATTCTAGAATTACTTACACGAGAATTCATAAATATAAAGTACATTTGCATAAATGTAAAGACCATTTGTAGAACGGGATTTACACCTTTCAAAATCAAATAACAGGGGGACTCTAATGGCAATTCAAAGAACGTTCCAAACTCCAAGCCGTTGTAAATCATTGTTCCGAGGCCGAATGCTGTAAAAAATCATATTATACTTCTTTCCTTAACATATATTATAATTTTAATTAGCACAGTTTTGTCAATTATAAAAAAAATAAGTAAAATAAACAAAAAATTACCAATAGCACCAATACGAAGGAAGAAACTGCCATGACTGTGTTCGTTCTGAGATGTTTTGCGACGTCGCATTGGTCGCGCCACCGGCCCCGCTTCCAACTCCACTACATCTTGTTGCTATTCAAAAGAAATGCATACATACATCTTGATAGTAATGTTCTCCAGTTAAATTACTTTATTAATGAAGTTTTATAAAATAATTTCGATATAAAATTTTAAATTACACGAGTATGCAATGTAAAAATATAAATGTAAGTCAAGTTGTAAGCAGTTTTACAGCCAGCTACTGTAGCCGACTGTAAAAGTGGATTACATATGTATTTTTTTTTGGGACTTTATTACGAAATAATTTGTTGTTTTATTTTAATGTTGATGAAGCAAAACGGTGAAATAGCCGAATATAAAAGCATTATACATAATTTTGCAAACACACAACAATACAACAGCACATCCAAAGCGTTCCGTGATTATACGCAAATGATTAAGCAGGATTCTTCTAGATACCTCACCTGTTCGGAGGCATATAAATGCGCCATTTGTATTTGCAATTGTTGTTGTCGTACTTTATCACGCATCTTACGGGGATACACCTCCTGCCCAAATGATATGGAAAAAACAAAAAGTAGGCAGCATAAACAAAAAGGGGTCATGCGCCGATCACGTTCTAGTGAAGCATTTAAAATTGTGTTTAAGACAAAAGCAGATAAAAAAATTGCGATAGGGTGAAGTTTAAATCAAATATATTTATAAAAAATGTGTACGTAGCTAACACAGACACAATGAACAAAGTGTGGGATATAAATACTATGTTATAAACAATGGGTTGGATGTGCTGATGATTTGCTTCAAATAGTATATTATTTTTTGTACCTGGAACTGACTCTGCTTTTTATTTTCTTTGGCGGCCTTATCCTTTCCAGAATCTTCTTTCTTGTCTTTCTCCTTGTTTTTTCCGTCTTTTTTACCATCTTTCTTTCCGTCTTTGCCATCTTTTGCATCTTTATCTTTGGTCTTCTTTTCTTTTTCTTTCTTCTGTTTCTTTTCTTTGGGCGGGGGTTTGGGCTTTGGAGGACTACCACTGCAGCATGCACTCTCTGCAAAATTAACAGCAGTAATCCTTGTAGTGTTTTATAATGTTTATAAATATTGTATAAGATGACGTAATGTCGAGCCAATATACCTTGAAGTAAGAAGCAGAACACGTATAGCAAGAACAATATGCTCATGCCATACAAATAAGTGAAAAATCCCTCGTAGTAGTAGAGAGGCAGGTTGTGAGTGATTACATCGCTGATGACGTAAGCAATGCACACAACTACCAGAAGCTTCGCATAGATGAAACTCGAAATAATGAATAGCGAAGTTCTGAAAATGAAAAAAGAACAAAAATCATTTTTGAATTGAACACAAAATATTCTTGAAAAGAAACTGTACTACAATTGCTTTTATTGTTTAAGCTGCCATTCGTTGTGTATCTATTTAATATATTTCAAAATAATTTATGTTGTAAATTAAAATGACAATCGACGTAGCGTTGTAGAAAATGTCTCTAGAAGCCTACAATTGTATATGTGGGTTTGGTGTACAGATGTAGGCCAATTAGAAATTCTGTTTATGATATCAAAATAATTCTACCGGTCTAAGATAAAGCTTTAAAGCAAGTGGTGAGTTAGATGGTTTACATGGCATTCCACCGTGTAAGGATGTCAAATGTAAATGAATTTGAGTGTATTGTTATTGCTAAAAAAGCCCCTTCCATAGTAAATTGTAATAAGTAAATAAGTTATAGACGTAAAATATTTTTAATTTTAAGCCTTAATAGCTATATTTTTCTCGTAGGCATTGTGGTTGTGACTTCATACGACTGCACGAAGCCGCTCTTGACGGGTAGATTGCTCTCATCTTGACATGCACTTCTTCTTTGAATGAATACTTACATATGTAGGAATAGAAAAAAATCGTAGCTGGTGAAGTTGAAAAGTTTGGAATTTTACAAAAAATATACAGTCAAATGTGCATTACTAATATACATAATAATAAGGATAAGTTGAAAGTTGAACTTGTACTTGCTTTAGCGTTAAAGTTCATTCAAGTTAACATTAAACAATAAAAAATATTTTTTAGTTGAATATTTTTTAATTGAATTAGAGCAGAAAAATCTTCTCAAAGAATATCTTATTATTATAATTGTCATTATTGTTTGCAAAAAAATATTTTATGTTAATTAAAATAAAGCGAACAGATTATGTATATTTCAGAAAATCCAGGTTAAGCACACTAGAAGTGCAGGCCGTATTCATTAACCGCCGCGTAATAGTATTCTGGGTCACGGACAAAAGAAAGTCCAAATCCCGTAAAACAAAGTAATTTTTTTTCAAATAATATATAGCAATCATTATTTTAAAGATGAAAAAAATACTATGTATTTTAGAGTCACATAACAAAATTTGAAAAATATTAATTATACATTTTTATTGTAAGATAAACATAACTTTACATACAGAAAATTATTTTCTTTTAGTAGAGCTATGCCTTTTTTAATGAAATCTTTAATATATCCTATTAATACAACTAACAAAGAATAAGCGAATTTGTTTTTCATTTATTGAGGGGGGCGCCGATCTATGTTTAAAACGGGCTCTTAATAAATTTTTAATTATAATTTTTTAAATTTAAAAGGAAGAAATATATTAATTATCATCGAACTCGTACTTCTTTGATGGCTTCGGTTGAACGCATTTCAGCTCCATCTCTTTGTTAGCGGTGTTATGCTTTTCGGCTATAGCTATATCGCTTCCCTGCTGGCGGTGCTGCCCGACTGGCAGAGTAGCCATGTTGTCCACTGACTCCAGCTCCACGGTGGCCACCTTCACCTCAGTCTCCATGGGCTGATGCTTATCCTTCCCCATCGCACTTTACTTGATAAAGGACACTTCACACAACGTTGGACATAGCACAGGACAATAAATTAAGGGTAAGGGCCAGGTTAAAAAGGATTTAAAGGGAGCCTTTTAAGGCAAAGAGATTCCGGAAACACGAAGGTGCGGCTATTGCCAGAACCCGCGGCTCAAGTGCGCCGAGAGTTGCGCAGAAATGGATGCTGCGCGTAAGACCACCCGAGCCAGGGGTGGCAACGAGCGACGCCCCTATATTCTAAATTGTAATAAAGATGTGAGGGATTTTGTAGTACTACATACATACATAGGGTGGTATTGGAAGGGTCGTTTAAATAATGCATTGATTGCATGTCATATAAGCTATTTTTAAGAGGACCTTATAATCGAATAATGAAATCTGTAAATTTATATAAAAATACTGATCTTAAATTTATTATTTATAAGATTTTTAAAATGATCCTAGAATGATCATAATTATATTGATCATTAACTTAGTATTGTTATTTACCAACCATCCGTTGGTTAAAAATAGTAATTAAAAATATTTACTATCAAATCCAATATCAGAAATCTGGCAGCCCTAATCTGGCGGCACGCGGTCGATATAGGCGCGTCTCTCCCAGAAGCTTTGGGAAGCTGCGCGACCCACTGACCCGGCCTTTGCTTAAAAACACCCATCAAAATGCTCTCAGTCAGAAATGAAGAACCGTCACCCACGGGCGTGGCAGCCCTAGCTCTCATGGCATGTATGCACGGTTGAATGTCCGCCCATTATAAGTCGCTAAAAGTCACATAATAGCTGTCTAGAAGGATAAAAGCGGCGCGCATGCTCGATCCAGATTGAATAGTGACCGTAACAGGGCGCTGAACCTTAATGAAAGCACAACGCTACGTAATATTGCACTCGGCCACTTCAAATAATAGAGCTTTAGGTCAAGCTTTTAAGACAAGTTTTTAACGAGGTTACATGATAACATACAAAATATTTCTGATTTTATGAAATAGATTTTAAATTACAATTGTACATATCTCCTTGTAATTTAAAAGTATTAATTCTTCACGCTTTATACCTGATAAAGCAAAGTAGGCAAAGAGAAAGTAGTGTTAAGACACTCCGCTTTACGCTTGAATTTATATTGATTTTCATGTATAATGAACTGGATGATGAGGATGACTGAATGAACCGGAACTCTACGCTGCGCTTTCCTTAGCAAATAAATGAAAATAATTCATTCGTCCGAATGGGAATCAAACTCAGAACCATGGAGTTCATAGTCAAACGCCACAATGGCCTGAGGAAAGTAATAAATGTATATAATTTCTACTAAACACGTGAAAACACCCCATGTATTGTCAATTAACTACAAAACATAATATGTATATGTTTATTAGGAATTTGTAACACGATATTTGTAATACAAAGCTTTGGAACAAAACCATTTACATACACAAAGATACACATTAGCTCGTATTGCATAACATATGCGGTTTCAAGAAGGTATTAATTTAATTAGCTGAACGTACCTACTCATCCTACTTCTAGATTGATTATGTTAAAATCGTCACATCTATTCTAAATAGAAATTGTGCAACTAATTTTGGTCCTAGCAGTTGACTGAAAGTAAGTTATCAATAATAATAACACCTTTTGTTTCAATAACTTATTTGAAAATTAAAATTAAAATAGTAACTTTAAATAGCATGCAATTCATTTAACAAATTACTATCTTATGTCTATTGTTGTATACTTTCTTTACCATAATTTTATTCTTTCTATGATTTTTTAAGGACACATGTATCTGTCACTCTCTTTGTTACATCAATTCTTTCCTGCAACTTTTACAATTTCTTTTAGTCATCTCTCCGTCGGTTTACCTCTGGTTTTCTTTCCGACAAGTCTCTTGCATAAAGTGATCTGCCCATCTTTTATCACTCATACGTGCAACATGTCCGGCCCATTTGCATTTGAGTCTTTTGCAGTGTTCAAGAGCATCGATAATGTATGTTTTGTTTCTTATACCTTTGCTTTACCTTTTGTGTTTCAGTTTAAGATGGCTCTATGAATACTTACAATTTTGTTTCAAGTTAGCTTAATGAAAATCCATGTTTAAGATTCATAGGACAGAGATCATAAAATACAGGTGTCTAAGACAATTTTCTTTAATTTCATCGACAAATTTGACGTCAAAATTTCTTTGTATTTCCAAAATTTATTCCAGGCCATGTTTACACGTCTCATTAACTCATTGTGGTGTCAAGTGTTTTTAATGGCACACTAGATATGTATATCCTTCGACATATTCTAGTAAAACACCGTTTACGTATATTTGTAATTTCCATACTTTTCGTTTTTATTGTGTTTAGTTATAGACCAATTTCATTACTGACAAAATTAATTTCATTTGTTATTAACTTTAGTTCCAATGGATTTTCTGCGAAAAGTATGAAGTCATCGGTGAACCTGAGATTGCTTAGAAATTGACCGTTAATATGTATGCCTTTGTTTTTCCATTGCATTGGCTTCATGATGTTTTGTAGAACTGTAATATAAATCCAGGGTGAGAGCGGACAACCTTCATGGACGCCTCTATATATATCTTAATTCCAGTGACTCATTTTCTAAAATTACTTGACTTCTACTTTTCTTATAAATGTTTTGTATGAGCTCTATAATTTCTGTTGATAAATGGCATTCTGTAAGGCTCTCCAAATGCGGAAATAGGACTGAAAGTAAGTTACTCTTAAAAAAACATCTGGGACTATGCTCAAGTACATAGCAAACTCACGCTGCCTTGAGTTTCATGTGATAATAACAAAAACTGCACAACTGCAGATTTTTATGGAGTTTTCGCAATTACATAAAGACAACAAACAGCAAGGAACTATAATAATCACTTATAATTTACACGCATAATACACAAAAAATGTTTTACCGATACAGGTTTTAATTATATAGATCATGTTTCATCAATATGCTCAGTAACTTAATTCAAATTTCAAAGTCCTTCAAAACGAACTACAAGTAACAAAGCGCGGCGTTCATTTCTGATACTACAAGTATCTCGAAAATGAGCGGAAAGTGAAGTGTCTTAAACATTAGTCTTCTTCTACCTACACTAGTACAAACGGGATACCATGTTAAGACAAAACAAGTGTTTTCTTAGGTGACATATTTGAAATTTGAAAAGATGAAAGTCACGCCATTCCAATTTATAAAAAATTAAATTTTTCAATTTATATAGATAATCTGTACAAAGATTTTTAAAATGCTTTATTTATTGTTACTCGTAGTATCTGTTTAATTAAAAATCATAATTATATACCGATTACCGAGCATAATTACTTGTTTACTATATAGATTAAAAATATTAAATATTATTAATTATCAAAAAGTTTAGCTTAAGATAATAGCGATATTAATGCGCTAACAGGACTAACATCAATAAATTATATTGTTAATTAATTATTTATAGCATATAAGTATTTATTTTAATAATAAGTACATTATCATGAAATACGTAGCACATTATTAAAGTTTAAATGCCAACGATTGATGAATAATTCAGATGTATTCTCTCTCTCGACCCCCGAGGGGGGAGAGGAAAACGGCTTCTGGGCAGTGCCCTCTTGCCGTTAGGCTCTTCCGCCGCCCATGAATATAGGCGGGTCCTTGGGTTGGGCGTTTGGCCCGAGGTAGAGTGTCCTTAAGTGGGACAAGATTCAAAAGGATTGGACGAAAGGAGTGAGCTATGCGCTGCCCGGGCGGTCAGCCCGGCCGAGCAAGACCTAGGTGATCCGGGGGAGGCTCAACCTAGGCAAACAGCAACCTTGATAGCAGCTCAGGAATTAACAGAAGGGGTAAGGTTGTCTCAAGCTTGATGAATAATTACAGTCCCTGCAGGTGAGGTCACTGTATCAAAAAAATAATTTAGATATTTTATCTAGGTTCTCTCTGTATGAAACTCATTACCGCGTCAAATTTTATGCTTTGGGACAGAACGTAACGATAGCGCGATCTAAAGTAGTACAGCGCCATCTATGTTTAGGATGCGAAACATCTTTGTGATATGTAAACTCAATTGGGATTGCAAGCTTCGCACTGTACTGACGTATTCATTACGCTCATACGGCCCGAACCTTTCTCTCGTCCTTGGAAATTTTAAATATTTAATTCGTAAATATTCTATAATTTTCGCCGGCGTTCTGTCGCTGTGTCGCTTTTGTGACGTCGTGGTGACGTCACCTCAAGTCGATTCTCGGTCTTCTGTTGACCGTATGGTTGTCGTGTGCAGGCTTTCAGCGAAGAAGTTGCCGACTCAGAAATGAGCGGCCGAAAGAATGCGCAGCGGGATCGCTCCCGTTCGCGCACCAGACCTCCTTCGGACGTAGGGGCCAGTGGGTCTGGACCAACCCCACCCCCTCGCGCCTCGCACCTCTCCGGAGCAGGAACTTCTGCGGGCACCGCTTCTGCGCGGAGCATGCCCCTTATCGGTCCCTTGCCGACCGCAACAGACTCCGGCCTTGTGTCAGTCACCAGTGGCATCACTGAATTGGGCCGTTCTATGGCCAGGCCCGCTTTTGGGGCGAACTCCCGGACACTGGAGGCGCGCGACTTGAAAGCGCGCTCCACTGGTGTTTCCGGCCCCCAACTAGCGGTCTCAGTGCCCCCCGAGGGTGTTGTTACCACCTCCCCGCGTGGAACAGACCCAACTCTAACGCCGCAGCGGGCTTCCAGGCCCGCAGCGGGCTTCCAGGCCCGCAGCTAGAGAGGTACAACCCTCTAAGAGGTCGCCATCCGCGCCGTCTCGGTATGAGGCGGAGCTGTCGCCCAGAACGCAGCTGCATAGGGACATGATCCTTGTGTCCCATTTGCGGCAGCGTGGGGCTATCTCCAAGTCGTTGCTGGAACATATTTGTATGTTCCTCAACGATAAAGAGAGAGAGCTCGCGGGCGCCGACACCGCAGATATCGGGATGGAGGAGGCGCCGACATCAGCCCCTGTCCGGAGACCCAGGCCCGCTGATGAGGCCCCCGAATCCGATCCAAAAAGGCTTTGCGCGCAACCGCGCCCCGCCGCCCCGGGAGCCTCTAGGGACCCACGCCTTCAGGCACAGAATTCAGCGCCTAAAACTGTCGCACCCAATACCGCTACCACCATCAGCACCATGGGTGCCGCTACTGATAGCTCGGTCACCTTTGCCGATGCGCTCCGGGCAGGAAGCCCGAGCCAGGCGGCGCAGGCGGCACCGGCTCCAGCAGCTGCACCCGCCCCAAAACCGAGGCCTCGCTACCCACCTCTCGTTGTGGAGACCCTGCCCAACTGGGCGACCCACTTCCGGGTGCTCAAAGAGAGGTTGGGACACGCACCCAACGCGCGCCCATTTGGGAAAGGTGTGCGCTTCTCTCCAGAGTCGGAGGGCGAATATCGAACAATCCAGCGGTACCTCGCCAACCTGGAGATGACGGAAAAGATCAGCTGGTTCTCCTACGCACTCCCCTCGGAAATGAGTCGCAAGGTGGCCATCAGGGGGCTTCCTGTGACGACCACTCCTGAGGAGATTACGGCGCTGGGAGAACTCGGGTATCAGGCCGAGTATGTCCGGCCGATCCGGGCGAAGAAAGGTCGGCCGGGCTGCATCTTCTTTGCGGTCCTGGTCAATACCCCGGACCTCGTGCCAGGCATCTACAGCATCAATGAGTTGCTGTACATGCCTGGCGTCAAAATAGAAGCCTGGCGCAGCCGGAAGGGCCCAGCGCAGTGTCACCGCAGCCAGGCCTTCCGGCACTCGAGCCATGGGTACCACCGCAGATTAGCCTGCGTGAGATGCGGAGAAGAGCATCGCGCGCAGGACTGTCCCGCGCTCATTAGAGCAGCCCGCCACGGCCGCCAATCTGTGGGGGGCCCATCCAGCCAATTATTCTTCGTGCCCTCAAATAAAGAGGGAACTCAGGAATTAGAGGGCTGGTACACTGGCCCTCACTGCAGTCTCGAAGCCTCCGGCTTCGGTCACCCCGGTCCCTACCATTATGATAGCCGCGGACGCACAGGCTTCTTCCCTGATGGCTCCGGCCATCCGCCTTCCACCAGGGACGGTGGAGCTGGCCGTAGCGCGTCTATGAAGAGGTCGAAATAAAAGAAGAACAAGGGGACGGCTTCTTCTTGAGTCCGGACTAGCCACCCGAGTTCAGCCCATGCAGCCCCTGATGCTGCACAATCCTCCCAGCGCCAGGCTGCCCCAGTTTCAGGTGAGGCCCGCGCGACTCTCGACAGGGCTATCGACGTCCTTAAGGAAGTCCTTATGGTCCTTAAGGAAAGTCGGGACCCAGTGGAGGTCCTTGCTTTCAGGCATGATGCGTTTGCTTACAAATGGATAAGCTGCGCATCATGTTCTGGAACGCCTGTTCTGACTGAGAAACAAAGCCCACTTCCTCCGGCTCCTTTCTCAGTCAGAACAAAACATAGATGTGGCTCTCATAAATGAGACCCATCTAGAGCCTCAGAGCCCCTAGCCATTCCAGGCTACCACACCCTGCGCCTGGACGCTGAGGAAAACGCGTGGCGCGGCCTCCTCATCGCAGTCAGACGCAGCCTTCCTCACCTTCCTCTTCCTGACCTGGCTACGATGTCGTTCCAGTCCCTGGGGATCGAGGTAATGGTTGGCAGGCAACCTGTCAGGCTGTATGCCATCTACCGACCCCCCAACTCCATGCTAAGACTTAGCGAAGTTAAGCAAGTCCTTGGTAGTACAACCCCCACCATAGCGGCAGGGGACTGGAACGCCAAACACCAAGCATGGCGCTGCCACATTGCGTGCACCACGGGCAGGAAGCTGTTCGAGGACGCCGACAGGAATGAGTATGTAGTGGAATGGCCTGACGAACCCACCCACTACTCTCATAATAGCAACTTCCCCGGGACCACGATCGACCTGATCGTGCACAAATGAGTCAATGCTAGCTCGGTGTCCCTCGAACAGCCAGAATCCCTACCTAATGCCTATGGGTCTGACCACCTCCCTGTCCTCTTTGCCGTACAGGGAACGCCAGCAATCGCAGTGCGCCCCCTCGTAGGGGATTGATCTGCTGGCCTCGGTTTGAAGCTCTCGTCGTACAGCTGACGCCACCACGTGCGGAACCGCTGGTTGATCCGCCTAGTGTCGACAGACTCGAAGCGTCGATCACGGCGACGATTCAGACCGCCCTCAGTGAAGGCACCGCACCAGCCAGCCCAAACCGACTTCCCCCAACTCCTCGGCACATTGCCAAACTCGTTGCGCGGAAGAGGAAGACGCGCATTCAGTGGCAAAGGACCCGCGAGCCAGCCACCAAGGCGAAACTCAACGACTTGGTGGAGCGAATCCGCGTAACGCTCGCGTCGGCCTCCGCAGGAAACTGGGATGCGAGGATTCAGGCCGCCAGCGAGGACTCCGCCTCGCTGTCTACTCTGTGTCGGCAGATTAACAAGAAGCCTCCTCCCATCAGACCCCTATACTATCTAGATGGCGCGCTGCGCTATGACTCCCATGGTAGGGCCGACATACTGGCAGAAGACTACGAGGAGTTCCACACGTGGCTGGAGACAGCGGTCATCCAACTTTCTCGGCAACCCACCCAACCCGATTCCTCCTCCTCCTTTCTTCTCCCCGTCGAGCGTGAAGGCAATCGCGTCTCTAAAGCCTCGTAAAGCTCCGGGGATAGACGGCGTGCCCAATCTGGCGCTCCACCATCTACCCAGGAAAACCATTGCATCACTTACCAGGCTCTTTAACGCCATCCTGCGGGTGGGCTATTTCCTCCAGGCTTGGAAAGAAGGCCTGGTGGTGATGCTACCGTACATTGGGCGGAGGACCTCATCTCCGCGCCGTTCGGGCGACGGCTGCTGGATGCCATCGGGCCCGTCCTGGGGGACTGGCTAGATCTGCGACATGGCTCCCTCTCCCTACGTCTTATGCAGGTGCTGTCCGGGCATGGATGCTTCGGATCGTACCTGCACCGGATCGGGCGGGAGGAGTCGCCAGCGTGCCACCACTCCGATGCACGGCCGTGCACTCCGGCCATTGTAAAGACCCCTCCCCACTAGGGAGGGGTGTGAGGGGCCTGCCGTAGGGCGGGCAGTCACCGGCGAGGGCCTGGACGCTATGGACTCCCAGGCCCTCTCCACACAGGTGAGGTCGGAGTGTCGCTGGGTATTTTTAGTGGGTATACCGGGAACGACTTTACCGGGGAATCCCACATACCCTTCTCCCGCCTCCCGGCGGGGAGGGAATTCGTAATGTCATTGTTTCCCAGCGTCAAAAAAAAAGAAAAAAGGCGGACACTCCGTTCCACATCGTAAGGATCCTGGCCGAAATCCGCGGCAGGACCTTCCGAGTTAAAGTGGATAATGCCCTGTCCCCTTCCCATCCCATCGCAGCAGGGGTCCCACAGGGTAGCACGTTATCGCCTACCTCCAGGACTCCATGTTGGCGCTTTACGCCGACGATGTAGCGATCCTGGCAAAGTCCCTCAACGCCAAATACGCGACGTTGAAACTCCAGCGAGCCCTCGACCTCCTCCCAAACTAGTTGGCGGAGTGGAGGCTCACGCTTAATGTGGGCAAGACTCAAACGATCTCGTTTGGCAGCCACATTGCGCTGCCTCCTCCGCCAAACATCCAAGGCGAACAGGTCGGCTGGACTCGTCATCTCGTCACCTGGGTGTCGTCATAGAAAGACGACTCTCGATGGGTGCCCAGGTATCCAAGGCCAGGTCCTCTCCTCCGATCCCGACTTCCTCTCCGCACTAAGCTGGGGCTGTACAAGACGTCTGTGAGGCCACACCTTACGTACGCAGCCCCAGCATGGTACTCCCTGACTAGCCAAAACCTTCGCAACGTCCTACAGGTGACGCAAAATGTGGCCCTCCGAAGAGCCACTCAGGCCCCTCGATACGTGAGGAACGCCACTATACAGCGCGAACTCCGTATTGAGAGCCTAGAGGACCACATTTCACATTTGGCTGCCCACACCTTCCAATGTGCTGACGCTTCGGACCGTTTACACATCCGGAACATCGCACCATGGCATTCCCGTGCGCCAGACGTGCACAGGTTCCCCAGGGATCTCATCCATCCTTCCTCTCCCGATTCCTGAGCTCCTACTACGGTCGCTGGTCGCCTAAGCTGGGCCTCTCCTGGGCAACCAGGAGCCTCACTTGGCTGGGCTGACCGCCCTAAGTAGCACACGGCTCTCCCCTAGTGAACTCCACACAAAAACCCTGTCCCTCCAAAGGACAGATTGCCTGGGCTTAAGCCCAACACAAGGACACGCCCATATTAATGGGCGGAGGTAGAACCTAACGGGCAAAGGGCTACGCCCTGGAACCGTTTGCCTCTCCCCCCTTCGGGGTCGAGAGTGAGAAAACGCAGGAAAAACCTCAATTGAATAACTGAAAGTAAATTTGTTATTATGTTAATATAACACATATAAAATTATCATTTAATTTGTTTACATATTAATATATTTTTTTTTATACAAATCAATGTATTGTACGATTTAACAGTAAACTATAGCTTTGATATCACTTTACCTAAGTAAACACATAGCTAACCTACAAACAAAGTTACTAAATAGTAGAAATTAATAAGAACTGTTATGTGTTTTTTTTTGCTTATATTTGTTATCGCTACTTTATTACCTATCAAGTCATTAATGCATGTAGTGCTGAAGTTATAGAAAATTAAGAAATTGTCGTTCTTTTGTGAATCGATACAACATTCTCAAAGTTAAAAGTTTCTTAAAAGTTATTATAGTATTAATTGTGTAAAATAGAAACTGAGCACATAGTAGTGTACAAAACTAATAATTTACCACAAAAACAGTATTTTCTACTACTTTTTTATAATGTTATCTATTTTGTGCCACAACAAATAAACATCGTTTTGTGTTAAAAAAATTATAATTACTCAAAAATTTTAATCTGTTACCGCCACCTATAACCATCCATTTTGTAACATCTGTCTCTACTAAATATATTTCCCAGTAATAGCACTTCATTAATTTGTTCTATTATCTTTCCATGTACACTGACCTTGTCTTACTTGCATTCAGACTTAGACCATTATGTTCACACACATCTTTCAGAGTATTGACTAGTGACCAATACTTGCAACTCGATGATGCGTCATCTACAGACAACAAGCAATTTACCTTTATCTTTATGATTTCGGTTATATATTTCTGAGATATATTTGCCTTTAATTAGTGTATCTCCAATTTCGTATTTATAATATCAGTACGGCGAAGATGATTTTAACGTAAGCAAGTCAAGTCTTTATTTCCCAGATATCATATATAATTTTTAAGCAAACAATCACATACATATTTATGTTAGTATAATATGAATATCGCCGCGGTCAATTTTATTTTAATTTGGTTCTAGATGCTGTCGTCATCTCCCGAGACAAAAGTTTTGCATCGAACAGGATTTCTTCGATTTCTTTCTCTTACTACTTTAATCGCTTTTTTCGTCAGAACACTACGTGGACTGATGGTGGTTAAAAAGTAATATTTTATAGAAAAAACTTAAAGAAAACATATAAAATTTGAACGCAGTGGGATTTGAACCCGCGCCTCATAGAAACCGTCCGTGAAGCACGGGTTTATATCCCGCTAAAAATTTTGTGTTTTCTTATACCATTCTTAGAGTGGATTAACTTTAAAAATAATAAAAATAAGTAATATTTTGCTATATGTATATTACGTGGGTAGGTGCAAAAAATAGCTCTGATCTAAGAGCATTCTTTGTTTATTTAGTTTTAAAATAGTTTTTACTAGTTATTTGATATATAAAAGTTATGTGCTAAACAGTTTAACCTGCCAGCAGTGTAATTCCCATAATAATATCCACCACTCTATAAGATTTACATAATAACAAGTGACATACATAACCTCGGAGCACCTGTGAGTTAAGTTTATAACACCATGGAGTCAATTAAGCACTCAACTGCTGAGCTAACACAGCATTTTAATACACAAATGGCTGAATTTCAAAAAAAATTAAACTCTATGAACAGCACTGCAAGTCCGACCACAAATATAACAGTACAGTTCAACACTTTTCGAGCCTTTGTATTAAATGCACTTGAAGGGCTTCACCTCCAGGTCCAGCTTCTTACCAAACAGTGTGATAACTTGGAAATGCGAAGCAGAATAAAAGTTCTGTTGATGCATGGTGTTGGTGAAAATAAGAATGATGACACACCCTCTCAAGTATTACAGGTGTTGGCTGAACATCTTAAAGTAACAGATCTGAATACAGATTCTATTAGCAGATGCCAGCGCCTTGGCAAAATCACACCAGGGAAGTCTAGACCCATTCTTGTCAAGTTCAGAGATCTGTCTTTAAGAAATCAAATTTGAGAGCAGCTAAAGAACACTGGAATCACTTCAATCACGAGTTTTTGACCAAGCCCCGACACGAAACTTTCATGACTGCAAGACAGCGCTTTGGATTCTCTAAATGTTGGACCAAAGACGGTTTCATCATTGTTGTTGGCCCGGACGGGAAGCGTCACAGTATAGCCCAATGTGCTGAACTTGATAACATATCCAACATTTCCGAAGCTCATAGTCAAGGAACCTCAGCCTCCACAATGGACAAGTCAGCTGCTGCAGCAACACAAATTGTCCGCATGAGGAGACTTGTGAAGAAGTAACATCTTTGCTTATACTTTACTTGTTTAATTACTAACGATCACTTAGTTCTGTTTTCTCTTAATCTTCTTAAGTACTCAGTTATTTCCTTTTATTTAGTTGTAATTTATAGTAATTTGTAACTTCCTCTTTATACTTTGCTTGTTTAATTCTTAGCGTTGACTTCTCGCTTGTGTTAACCATCTCAAGTACATAATTATTTCCTTTTAATTAGTTGTAATTTATAACTTCTTATTTTAATACATTTATAGTTTTTTACGAACAAAATTAACAATAACAAACAACATAGTAGTGACAGTTGACAGTTATGTCAATTGTAAGTGGAAGCAATAGATAACAAAATTCATTTTACGGTTACTAAGTGCAAAAAAATTCTTATAGTAGTAATTTTCTGTTTTGTAATTTTAGAAATAACTGCTGACAGATGGATGAAGTTGAACATTACGATTTAATTTTATTCATTTCGTTATTTAATTTTATTTTATTATTGGTATTTGATTATAGTTATAACATATTATATATATATATATATATATATATATATATATATATATATATATATATATATATATATATATATATATATATATTTAAATATTGTTAGTATGCAAAGTAATGATAGTGTAAGTAGTGGTAGCACAAATGATATTTTATTTCTTCAATGCGGTTCTACAGCATCCGATGATAGTTTCCATAGCATTTCTGATCCTCTAAACTCCCTCTTAGACGCAAAGCTCATTAGCTTCGCTAATAATTTTAATGTTGTTCACATTAACGCACAAAGTATACCAGCTCATTATCCGGAGTTACTCGACTCGTTTAGTGTAAATCATGTTCACGCTATACTTGTCTCTGAGACCTTTCTCAAGCCATGTTTGCCATCAACTGCATATTCGCTTCCGGGCTTTCATCTTATACGCAATGATAGGACTGGAAAAGGAGGAGGGGGAGTAGCTATTTATCTAAGAATTCATATTTCTTTCTGAATATTAGATAAATCGCCTTCAGCTTACTCAAACGCATTGGAGCATATATTAATAGAAGTCTTGTTTGGCACTCTTAAAATTTTACTGGGTGTGTTTTATAGTCCTAACCTGCATGTGAATTATTTTGATTCCTTTGAGTCCCTATTAGAATCACATGTTCCGGGAGCTGACTACACTATAATTATGGGGGATTTTAATACATGCCTTATCAAGAAAGATTCACGTGCAGGTAGGCTTAAAACTGTAATAAATAGCTCCAACCTTAATATCCTTCCAACAAATGCAACTCACTTTTTCCCTGGCTGTGCGCCATCTCTGCTGGACTGGTGCGTCTCATCAACTGAGCGCGTTGCTACCTTCGGACATTGCTATCTTGCTTGCGTTGCTATCTTCCTCTGGTACAAAATTCGTCCACCCAAGGTGAAACCTTCGATTGTGATACGAAGGTGTTTCAATAATATCGACAATGAAAAATTCATGAATGATCTTAGTCAGATTGACTGGGATTGCATATTTAGTGCAGAAACTGTCGATGATAAATTAAATATATTTAATTCTATTCTCATTGAAATTTTTGACACACATGCACCATTACGACCAATAAAAATAAAACATCTCCCTGCTCCATGGTTGACTCAGGATATTAAGGTACTTATGGCAAAACGTAATACCGCAAAGTCTGTGTATAAGAAAAATCCTACGAATGCAAACCTGCAAAGGTACAAAACACTGCGGAACAGATGTAACTGATCTGATCTGATGTTCTTCCTGATCCTTCAACCATCCCTTTTCTTTTCAACACTATTACAAGCGCAAAAGTACGTAAGCATGTGCTAGCTATTAAATCGGATGCTACTGGCTATGACAACGTAAGTCGCCGTATGAGTATGTTATCCCTTAATTCGATTCTTCCTGTATTATGTCACATTTTTAACCACTCCCTTTCCTCTAGTCAATTTTCTGATACCTGGCGACATGCGCTAGTGTTTCCTGTTCCGAAAATATCCAATCCAGCTTCATTTTCCAACTATCAAATAATTTCTATACTTCCTATTCTATCTAAAGTCCTCGAGCGCATTGTTTATGAACAGCTTTACCTATTCTTACATACTAATAATGTCCTGTCACCTTTCCAATCTGGTTTCCGCCGTCAACTCTACTTGTCTTACTAGACTTTACGAATGCTTTTAATATTGTTGATTTTGATATTTTACTAACAATTTTAAAGTCCATTAATATTTCATCAACTGCTACTGAATGGTTTTCATCTTACCTTCATGGTCGCAGACAAAGCATTAAGCTTGATGGCAGGCAATCTTCGCCTAGCTACGTTAACGCTGGTGTCCCGCAGGGTGGTGTGCTTTCACCTTTACTATTTTCCATTTTCATTAACAATCTCACTCAACACATATCGTCTTCTTATCACCTTTACGCAGATGACTTACAAATTTACACCACAGTAGCCGTCAACGATATTACCAGTGCAGTCGTTCGGATTAATTCCGTATTAAATAATCATGTAATAAGTACGTGGTGTAAATCTTTTGGGTTATCGATAAATCCAAGTATCATCATCCTTTACTGTCAATTTTATTAGACAATGTTCGCTTAGAGCCTAGTACGAGTGTTGTGAATTTGGGAGTGAAGATGGATGGCACACTTTCCTGGTCACCCCACGTTTCTGAGCTTAGTCGTAGACTTTTCTCCGCCATAGATAGATTGAGAAGATGGGGGAATTTTTTACCTTTAAAAACCAAAATATCCTTGGCCCACACCCTTCTCCTGCCAATCCTTGACTATGCTGATTCCTGCTATCTCGACTTATCTCAACTGCTACTTAATAAACTCGAGCGTCTGCAAAATCTTATAATAAGATTTATTTTTGGACTGAGAAAGTACGACCATGTGTCGCAGTTTCGCAGCCAGCTTAAGTGGTTGACGATACAACACAGACGCAACTTACACTCCCTCACTCTCCTTTATACCATCCTTTACCATCCTGTTACTCCTATGTACCTCAAGGAACGTTTCAAGCTCTTAGGGTCGAGCACCAATCACTCCCAACAACTCCGCTCCCGGACTAACAACCTCCTAGAGATACCTTTGTGCCGTACGAAATGCTATGGTGACTCTTTTACTGTTAAGACAGTAAAACTATGGAATGAGCTGCCACTCAAAGTAAGACAGTCCCAATCTGTTGGAATATTTAAACGCCGTCTCAAGGAACACTATCTGGAACTATCTATATAATTAGAATTATATCTTATAATTTCATATTTATTGTATGTATGTCTATTTAAGTGTATAATATATACCTTTATATGTTTGTGTATCTATGTGTATATATAGGTATGTGTATGCATGTATATCTATATAAATTGTTATATATGCAAGTATGTTTAGTATATTTATATATAATACCTTAAATGTATTTATAGTCGTAATGTAATACTTTTTGCACCTTTCTGCATTTGTGCTACTGATTCCATATGAATATTAATCGTAATGGTTGCCTGGAAAAGATCGCTTTCAGCGATAAGGCCGCCATTGCACATAATATACACATATAATTCTGTTTGTGAAATGTTATATATATATATATATATATATATATATATATATATATATATATATATATATATATATATATATATATATATATATATATATATATATATATATATATACAAAGAAAAGTTAGGTTTAAATGAAAGCAAAGTGAAAACAATTATATTTAAGTATCATATTTTTAAGTTATTACTTATAAATACTAGATGGCGCTAGTGTGCTTGTTAATCGCGTTCTTTTGGTACTCACTAATTAAATAGGATAATTTTAACTTAAAAGCTAAACGGCAGCAGCTAGAGCTTTTACGAGTAACTGTAATAAAGTAGCAGTAATATATATGTTACTAAGTTACATATTTTAAAAGAGGTTGTGTGAATTATTAATAGGCTACGATGTTTTTCATGTCAAAAAATATTTTTTCACATATTTTTTTACATTAGGTATTACATACTATAATAAAATGGCATTTAAACATGAAGTTAGTTCACAATAATTGCGTATCTACCAAAAGCTCTTACTAAATTTCATACCATACTTTCTAAATACATCTGTCCGTAAATTAAAAAAAAGCCTTTAAAACATTAAATAGTACTAGCTTAACGGTCAAAGACTAAACATACATCAATATCAATACTAATTATATTGACAACGCTATAGTAATTCTAATGGGTTACGTTGAATCCTTCAATGACATAATATCGGTGGGACTAACCTTGTTGCTCTATACAATACATCATTACTTTTATATGGACGTAAGCCTTAAATGTTGTAATGTAGTGAATAAAACATTTTAATATATTTGTACCAATTTTACTTGATGATGATTAAAAATAATTGTATGTTATGCTTTTTTTTATAGATAGATAAAATAAAACTTTATACAACCTATGTATATATGTAACAAATATTCCCAATATATGTACACAGGTACATATATATATATATATATATATATATATATATCTATATATATATATATATATATATATATATATATATATATATATATATATATATATATATATATATATATATATATATAACAGTTATCCTTGAACCTCGAAAAGTTATGAAAAATTTCCATTAGAACATAAATCACTTACTGTAAGATTGAACGATACGTACACTTAAATTCATATCGTAGTCCTAACCAGGGTATGGACGAGGACATGCCATTAATGAAACATGAGAAACGATGACGTGATTATGAAATATGTATGCGATTCGCCAATAGATGTTTCTATTAAAGCTTCATCAAATTCAAAAATAACATGCTATTTATTGTTATTTGATTGATAATAAATGCTAGCCGTGATTTATGATGAAACTGGTGAACTGTTTAATTTGTATATTATAAATTTATTTATCAGTCTGCTATTGTTTTGAAGACTAAATTTCATTTTGATTATCCTAATAATTAAAATAGGTATCATGGCGTAGGTACGCTGTATCTAAATAAGCCGAAATATTGTGTTTTCATAAATACTTAAAATATAGCGGATATATATTATACTTTTATATTTTGTCAGGGTACACCAAGCTGAGATCGCTTTCCATCAGCATTTAGACTAAAATGAAGAGAGAAAATGTGGAAAACTACGTGACTTAAACTGTTTAAGTGAAAGCAAGTAAACAAAGTTTCTTTCAGTTTGATAATATTAATAGAAAATTGTATACTCTTAAACAAGATCTATCCTTTATCATCAAAGGGTCGTTCTGTCCACGCAATGTTTTACGTTCAAAAGCAGTTAATGCCCTACCCATTATTCAACAACCTTATTTCGTCCATATTCAAAGTGATTTTGGAACGGTCATCCAATAACACGTGCAGCGTGCTCGTTTGATGTACGAGTATAGTATGTAGGAACCATTTAATCGATTGTCCATCCATGCAACATGGAAGTGCTTTCATTACAGCTTCCTCCCCTTTATTTATTTTTAAATTGTATGATGAAGTTTTTGTATCGGTTTTATTTGTCCCCTATGAGTTAATAGGTCAATTCGTGACTTGCCTGACCGATGCTCTAGATGCTCATGTATTGAATACCGATACAAATAGCTCTAGTGATGTTCAATTACATGTAAATAATAAATGTAACAAATATCTTTGTAACGTAATTTGCATAAAAATTTGTATATATTTAGAATTCCAATATATTTAATACATTATTCATGTAAAAATACTTGGATTATTATGTATATTTTTATATAAATACTCATTATACATACTTGGCATTCTTAGGTTTGGTCTCAGGCTGACAGCACGCGCGGTACCGCAGGACCGCCTCGGTGGGCGTCAGCGCGTCGGTCTCGTCCGCCGGCGCCTCGCACTCGTCCGTGACGAGCGGAGCGCGCGCCGGCGACGTGTGGGACCCGTAACCGTCGGAATTCAGCTGTACATGTTGAATTATTAGTTTTAGATAAAATACAAAAGTGTTTCTATAATATAAAATTTCGAACGCAGAGGGATTTGAACTCGAGCTTCTTCGAAATTCTTGTAAGCTTGTTAACATTAATTTGTGTTGTTGGCATCTTAGCGGTCAGGCTGCTTGGACGGTTTCCAATAGGCGCGGGTGCAAATGCTGCTTCGTTCAAATATTTATGTTTTTCTAAAAACTGTATTTTTCTCCTTAGTGAGGAATAATACTTTAAAATGTAATAAAATAGTAGTAATGTTTTCACTGTCGAAAAGCTCTAGATTAATTTTGATTAAATTTATATAATAGTACCACCTGAAGTGTGATCTACCAATTAAAATCGATTCATATATAACGGAATAATCGCTTAATAAAAAATCTAAAAAACAAAGTCGTAATTGAGAACCTCCTTCTTTTCGCAGTTAGCTTATAAAAGTGGCCATGATGTAATTTTAAATGTACGATAGTAGTTCATTACCGTGGGTGATTTTAAAGAATGGTGGGATTTTTTAGCAATGTTTAATTTTCAGAACAATAAACAAAAGAATAGGAGAATTTTATAATTATCGTTTTGATTTTAGTTATATAGCAAAGATTAAACATAAGTATAGAATGCGCACAACTTAATATAATAGTCACAATTCTGGCTTATGACAATTTGGGTACGTGCGGTGGTTTTAACGGAGGTAAATATTACTCGTAACAAACTTATTGCCGCCAAATATGAAGTGTTAGAAATATCGTATTTTTGCTCTAAATATGCATATAGCTGAATGTGCCGTAGTTTGTCATGTGCATTTCAGTCAGCCCGATTTTTACGCACTTAATCAAATTAAAAATAACGTAATATACTTATTTACAATAATATTTGGTTATTTGATGTTATTTATTTATGGTAACCAATTAAATAAAAAAAATAACCTGAAGGCTACGAGTATCATTAACAAATTGAGTGGGTTAAGTATTAACACTCAATTTATACATTTATTGCAACCATGTATACAGTATTTATTAAATGTGTTTTTATAGGTATACTTTTATACAGAATTTGCAAATAGAAGAGTACATGAAGGTCCACGCCTCAAAAAGTAAGAAATATTAACTGGCAGCTAGGGCAGTTCTGAAAATAAAATTATATATTTTATAGCGTATGTATGTATTTATATGTATTTGTATAAGTATATGTTTATTTAACATTATTACTGGTATGTATGTATATCTTTTATGCTTTATGTATAGGATTTTTTTTAAAAGTTATTTTTAGTTTAATGTAATTACGTAAAATTTTATCTTTATATTGCACTTTAAGTCATCTCGCTACTTACTACTTTCACCCACTTTCACAGGTTGGCTGGAAGAAATCTCTTCTAGAGATAAGTCCACCGTTTGGAACTATATTTTATTATGTATGTAATTCAACATATATTGATTGCAATAAAGAATACTATATATATATATATATATATATATATATATATATATATATATATATATATATATATATATATATATATATATATATATATATATATATATATATATATATATATATATATATATATATATATATATATATATATATATATATATGTATATATATATATATATATATATATATATATATATATATATATATATATATATATATATATATATATATATATATATATATATATATATATATATATATATATATATATATATATATATACATATATATATATATATATATACATATATATATATATATACTACTAATACGTGACACTACTTAAAAAAAGAGGGAATGTCTATTGATCTTTGATTGTCCGTTTCGGATCTAGAAGCCATGATAACATAGATTATTTAAAAAAAATATTAATTATTTGATATTATAGCTGAATGAATTTAATTTCAAGAAATTAGCACATGAGCTGGCTATTCGATATAAAATTGATAAAATCCAGGATCTTGGAAAAGAGATAGAAAAGCAGGCAAAGATGAATTCAAGGATTGGAAGTCAATTCTAGTCAACATCATTATAGTTGAGACCATCTAAAACAGGGCAATAAGAGTATATTTAATATTTGAGTTATTTATGAACACTACTGATTTATTTATAGTTAATAAACACGATAACATATTTTGATGAAATATTAATTTAATACAATTTCAGTGCCGGTTAATAATTACTTCTTACGTTAATTACCAACCCCAGTATTAACAAATAACATGAATGATAAATATAACATTCAGTATATATATATATATATATATATATATATATATATATATATATATATATATTATATATATATATATATATATATATATATATATATATATATATATATATATATATATATATATATATATATATACATATATACATATATATATATATATATATATATATATATATATATATATATATATATATATTATATATATATATATATATATATATATATATATATATATATATATATATGTATATATATATATATATATATATATATATATATATATATATATATATATATATATATATATATATATATATTTATACTGAATGTTATATTTATCATGTGACACTACTTAAAAAAAGAGGGAATGTCTATTGATCTTTGATTGTCTGTTTCGGATCTAGAAGCCATGATAACATAGATTATTTAAAAAAATTATTTATTATTTGATATTATAGCTGAATGAATTTAATTTCAAGAAATTAGCACATGAGCTGGCTATTCGATATAAAATTGATAAAATCCAGGATCTTGGAAAAGAGATAGAAAAGCAGGCAAAGATGAATTCAAGTATTGGAAGTCTATTCTAGTCAACATCATTATAGTTGAGGCCATCTAAAACAGGGCAATAAGAGTATATTTAATAATTGAGTTATTTATGAACACTACTGATTTATTTATAGTTAATAAACACGATAACATATTTTGATGAAATATTAATTTAATACAATTTCAGTGCCGGTTAATAATTACTTCTTACGTTAATTACCAACCCCAGTATTAACAAATAACTTTTTTGATTTTGATGGCTCTATTTCTGAAAGTATTTACCATAGTTTCAGAAACAAAACTCACTAGTTATAGTGAGTTTTGTTTCTAAAACTCACTACTTAGTTAGTGAGTTTTGTCACTAATATCATAGCTGAATAGCCAAAGCAGTTTTATGTTTTTTCCCTTAGTACCGGTCTTTAATTTATCAAAAACAAGGTAAATAAAAAGTATTTACAAAGTAAGTACTTATTACACTGAAATCTTTTGCTAAGACGCCATATTTTAGGCTTAGATGTTCTCTTTGAGTTCTTGACCTTTGGCTTAACCTATATATTAGGAGGAATAAGACGACAAGCATAAGTACAGAAGAAGTAGGTAAATATATAGTAGGCATAGATTCGATGGCCCTTTCCTTTCTACCTATATTTGTGTGTGTATATATATATATATACATATATATATATATATATATATATATATATATATATATATATATATATATATATATATATATATATAATATAAACACAGCGCTGAAATGGCAATCTCCAAAAACATATAGGTTAAGGGTTCTCTAATATATTTATTCGTCTGAGAAGTGCGCTTGGGTTTCAAAGCGACCTCGGATGAAGGTAATATGTGGAAAATGAATATTTAACAGGTGATACATAAATTGCTTAAACAAGAAACGTGACTAAATTTATGTCTAAAGACTAACCTAACCCTAATACTAGGTGTACTAGTTTAAATCAGTTAAATTGTATTTATTCTAATTATATTGGCAGTATATAAAATAAATAAAATATTAAACTCCTCGTGCAGACGTAATTAATTTAAAAAAAAAAAAAAGGTAGGTGCACAACGTAGTTCTCGCTGTTTGTCAATACATGGCTGTAAGTAAGTATCTTATGGTATACTGTAAGATTATGCTGTGTGGGACCAGGTCGGTTTTATATATTATGAGCTGTTGAAACCAAACGAAACCATCACTGGGGTATGGTATCGACTTCAATGGATGCGACTAAGCCGAGCACTGCGTGATACACCACACACGGCCACAATATGAACAAAGGCACGAAAAAGTGTTGCCTCATGTTGCCAAGCACATTAAACCCTACTTAGAAACACCCAAATGGGAAGTCCTACCCCACCCGCCATATTCCCCAGATATTGCGCCGTCCGATTATTACTTGTTCCGCTCGATGGCACATGGTTAGGATAATCAGCAGTTCTGCTCATATGAAGACATCGAAGAATGGCTCAATTCGTGGATAGCCTCATTTGTTATCTTTGCGGCATTTGAGCTTTGCCAGAAGCATGCGCATCACAAGAAGAAAAATTTATATAATATTTTTCTCCTTCATTAATTATTCTGTAAATTCTCAGTTCTAGTCGAATTTCATAACTCCAAGTCCCTGAAGTACAGCTTATAAGAGTGGACAAACTTAAATTTGCGATCGTAAATATCTAATTTTTGAGTTTTCTACGAAACGTTTCCTGTAGGTTTTGGTTACCCAGCGATTTTCATAAAAATGCGTTACTAAATTTAAACTAAACTTTTACTTAGATTTAGAGTAAAAATATTTCTATGTTCCAAGAAACAATCTACCTAGTATATTTGATATTTTGGGCCCAGTGTAAAGGCGGTTCTCTTTTATCCGCCTGAATAAGCGGTTTGTTGTAGATAAATAATAAAAAAAATTATAGCCTCTTCTTAAACTTACTTTGACAATAGTGCCGACCTGTGGGTCGGGCAGTGGCTCAGGTTGTGCGCGCTGGTCGCGCTCTACGCCGTCTATGGGTGCGCCAAGCAGCCGCTCCTTCATCTCGTGGATGTAGGGGCAACGCTGCATCGCGATGTAGAACTCGCGAACGCGCACCTGTCGAGATATATTTTGTATTATTATTACTATTTTTACTTACCATTATGCATGGTGATTTGAAATGTAAAATAACACGAACCATTTTATTTATACATAAATAAATATATGATGATAAATAGTATACCTAACCATTTAAAGATTCATTGACATAATATCAATAATGTATGTAATTGATGGTTAAATAAAAGTAAGATATTATTATAAAAAAATTAGTACTAATTATTAACGTATAACATAGTAGTGACAATGTAAATATGAAAGTTTGTATGTTTGTAACTCAATCATGCAAATATACTAGTATATTTGCATGAAACTTAATACACTTATTATTTTAAGATTAAAATAATAAGAGATAGCTTCACGGTGTTTCTCGCATATCTTATTCAAAGTAAGAATACATAATTAATTTTATGAACGTCAAAAACATTACCACCGATTCACTAAAGCCTCAGACCTGAGAAGAACCGGCGCAAGAAACTCAGCGCGACATTTTTTTTTATATGACTATATAATTTACAATTATTCATTGTTGACAATGATACGCTTGAGATAGACTGGAGCGAGCATTTCATACCCAAGGTGTGTTGTCGTAATAACCTTTAACACACAAACGTCTTTTCGTCGTCGTCGTCTTTTTTAAATTGTGATGTAGAACATTCTCAGACGTTTTCTGGGATCCTATTGTAAAAGCGTACACACTGTCCCATGAAGGTAAGTTTCAAGAGAAGAGAGAGAATGAGAGAAATACCATAGAATCAACAGGATCCGCGGTCTCACCATTCAATAGTACATTGGCTTTTACATTTTCTTTTTGTACTATTTAATAGTAGGTTGATAGCACTAAACCCAATGTAACTAAACCAACTAAAACCAACTACTTTCGAGAGCGCATTGTTTACATCGTCAATTATATTTATTGTCCTTTCATTTTAAAAATTAATGAAGTACCATCAGCAAACAATACTATTTCATGGCTCCTTCCATCTAAATATGGTAAGTCATTTATATATATTAAAAAGAGGAAGCGTAGTGTAGGACGTCCTCCAGGTAGGTGGAGTGACGACATACGCAAAGTGGCTGGCAGTGGTTGGATGCGAAGCACCGAAGATCGAGCTCAGTGGCGTGCCACTGGAGAGGCTTATGTCCAGCACTGGACAAGGACAGGCTGATGATGATGAAAAAGAAGAAAGGACTAAGAATAGACCCCTGTGGGACTCCCATACTGACTAATGACCCTGGATATTTCTTGCCATTCACATCGACCCTCTGAACCCTATTAACTAAATAAGAGCTCAGAAGATCGAGTGCACGTCCTCTTATGCTTTAATGGTGTAGCTTCATGACCAATGTAGAATGCTGCACGCAATCAAATGCTTTGTACAGGTCACAGAACATGCCAAGAGCATCCTGCGATTCCTCCCAAACCTCGTATATACTCTTTATGAGAGCTCTTCCAGCGTCAGTAGTAGAGCGACATTTAGTAAAGCGACAATTAGTAAAGCCATACTCTTTCTCATGCATGAGATTATATAAATTAAAATGATGTAATATTTGCTTTAAAGTATTATTGATGAAAATTATCAGTGGTAAGACACTCCGTTCCCCACTATCCGTTGGTTTATTGAGACATTGCGTGTTGAGTCGCGGAACCCAACGCTTTGTTACCAGAGTGAAGAAATGATTTCCCCGAGTGGGAATCGAACCCATAGACGTCGCATTTACAGTCAGACACTGTGCCGCGATGGCTCAAAACGGGCAAACATCTGCTATTTTCCAGCTTAAAGACTAAATTAATTTATTTTAGGACCAAATTAACGAGAGATACGTAAATGGCGGATTTATTTGGAACGCAATATACCTAAATGACGGATTAATTTAATTAATTAGAAAATCAATACGTTTAATCTTTACTTTCCGGATGAATAAGCTTGAATATAAGAAATAAGTGAAATATATAGCTTTAGTATATTAAAGCATTTACCTTATTTATTTGTTTATCCGCCATTTTTTTCAAAATGCTACAATGGTGTTTATCAATCAACAATGTAGGTGACATTGAAAATAGGCGGGAAATGACCGGGTTAGTTATTACAATTTTAATTTTAATAGTAAATGAATTTTAGAATAATAATTTAATAGTAAATAAATAAATTTAAGTAAATAAACTTAAATTAAAAAAAAAAAACAATAATAATATTACTACATATTTTGTTTGTAATTATCTAATGGTAAATTCCGAGATATCACGCTCTTATTCACTATTGAACTACTACAATACGTCCCTAGAGTGCTATTTGCAAGGGACAACTCTTGTGCACAATACGTATCTGCATCGTGACATTGTTACTCGACCTCGCTCTTAAAGCGACGCGAACAAGTCTTTTAAAGATAACTTTGAATTTTTCGATATATACCTAATTAGTTTTATACGTAATATTCTTAATATTTAGAAAAAGTTTTAAAAGATTATTTCAAAAATAATATAGTACTAAAATAGAATTTCTTAGAGCTATGATAGTAGCTCATGATAGTAGTTGCAGTAGAACTGTTTATTTTATTTTATTTAGTATTTATTTTTATTTTATGAATTTTATAAAGTTGTTTCCAATTTATTAACGCAACACATACTTAAACGTAATTTGCTGTAACCGTAAAATTTTATTCTTTGTTATTTTGAGAGCTAACACAGTAAATACACTTTATTTTCCAGAAATGGCATTTAGCACTTCTTGAATTTAAACTATTGAAGAAAAAAATATATATATTATTTTTCCTACAATTTTTAAGTACCTATCTATATAAATTTGTACTTGTTACATATGATTTTAAAAAGTGTAAATTAAGGGCATATTTAAAACTAAAAGGATAAGCTAAAACTAAATAACTAACTCATCTAAACCACCTAAAGATTTTAATTCGATCAGAACGTCATTTTATTTCCAATACATTTAGTTTTTAATAAATAAGTATAAATTCATAATTTATATGCGAAAATTATCGCATATTTTTTATAACTGCGGCACTTTATTGACACTCAATATTGGGAAAAAAACAAAGAATTTCGCATTTCGTATATAAATAAAAGATTCTTTGAATATGCTAACCGTTATAGCAGTAAGAAACGAAATAAAAACTGGTTGAGCGACAAAATATATTTCATAAGATTGCATATTTTTATTCGATGGTATTGTTAAATAAAATCTAAATAAAAAGCTAAATAAAATCGTGATACGCAGAAATTATGTTAACTTAATTCAGTACATTCGGAGCAAGTTTTATTGGAATATACCAGCGAATGGATAAGCTTTAAGTTGAAGCTTTTAATAAAGAGTTTTTTTTTAATGTCTATAACATTTTTAATGTATAACGGCAGGGTAGGCAGAAGGCACCTAGTGTTAAGACTCTCCGTTCCCCGGTTTCCGTTCTATTTTCGAAACACTTGTTACGCACGGTTGTGTGTTGACGCTTATACAATGAAATTTTTAACAACTATATACCTAGATGAATGTAGCAACATATAAACGTATTGTTACTTAATTAAGCGCTTGGATGTCATCTAAGAAAATCTCCGGAGAGGCTTTATTATTTATACTTAAAAAAATTTTGTGAAGTGAATTAAAAAAAGTACAGATAGAAAATAAAGTAAAAAAATCCTGTTCTATACACCAGACGCAAGTTATAATAAAACTTATAATATTCTAACAAAAGCTCGTGAAGGCTGAGGTTGATTAAAAAACAAGACATTTCTAATTCCAGCTCCATCGCCAATATAAATGTTTTGTACGGAAATGCGGCCACCATGTTTTTACTAAGAGAAACGACAGCGTTATATATAATAGGAAATACTGGGACAGTTTCATCCGCTTCGTGTGTGTTCGTCACTAGACTGACTAGTTCGTCATATGGCATAATCAAGACGAGAATTAATATCCTAGCAACTTTGTCTAAAGCCAACGGGCTATAAAAATAATTACAATTTTTAAGATATTTATTAGAGTTTTCTTTATTAATAATTTGCCTATATTATGAATTAATTACCTTGTGATTATTATACTACCGAAATTTTATGTTAATTGTTATTAATATCAGAAAAGTTAAGCTCATGTTAAGTGTAGGTTTCAAGGTCCTAATTAAGTTGAAACATTTTAAAGTACTTAAATTCAACCAAAAAGAATTCAATTCAAAAATTGAAATCGTGTTTGATCGTGAATTTAATAACATCTTGATACAAGCACACCTATCTGTATATATATAAATAAAATTGAAATGTGTGTTTGTGACTGCAAAAAACCTGTGTTTTTTCAAGTGGATATCATAATTTACACGATACTAAAACATTTTTTAATTATTTTTTGTCTATCTGTCTTTCCATTCCATTCTGTCCGGGCTAATCTCCGGAACGGCTGAACCGATTTTTGTGCCGAAAACCACGTTTACCGCGGATGAATTCCTTGTGCCCATATAAAATGTTACATATAAAATATGATTTTCAATTATTACATTTTCATTTATTTATCATAGACAAAGTTATTCGAATGACAGAAATAAAAAGTTATATGTACAATAGGTACACACAGATTTTATTAGAGTACATTCGAGACCAAGCAGGTGACGCCGCGAAGTGCTGATTAGTTACTACTAATTTTACAACAATCAATAAATAACTTCAGCATTGAAAATGAGGAAATCATACAATTCATAAAAAAACATACAATTATGGGATGAAATTTACTATTATTTTGATAAAAGAAATTACAAAAATCTATTTAAGCTTAGTAACTATAACATTTTAAAAGTAACCGCACTGTCGAGACATTTTGTAATTAAATACATATAAAAACTGTTTTTGCGAACTCTGATACAATTTTGCTTGTTGACTTGGGATAGTACAATCGATATTGTGAAACGAGGCCATTAGGTCACTGGACTGTACAGTAACGGAAACTTATTACTTAGCTGACATTTTTTTATCTATAGAATAATAGTCAATCCGAGTGAAACTTGATGCAATGTGGGTGCCGATAGGAAAAGAATCAATTGAGTTTGTAGCATATATACCTAATGTATGAGACAATTAATATGTGTATTTAACATTAATAGTCATATTAACAATGAATCTGTTTATGCGTTGTATAATGAACTATTACAATAGTATTGAATTTGTAATGCCAAATAAATTCTTAATAATTTCATACACAAGCTTTTATATTGAAAAGTATACTGTTGTACTTTATTATAATAAACTGCGTAATTCATTATATGATATTTTAAATATAACAGAATTGTATTTTACATTTCTCACCTACATACATACATTAAAGGAAATATTTGAAATATTTGTTTCCTTGAGTAACTTAATAAGCTCTTCACACGCGTCTTACGCTTCAACACATAATTAAGCACAATATAGGTCAGTAAGCGTCGAGCAGAAATATCTATAGTAAAAAAAGTACAGCGCAGTTGTTTTTATTCTTTAAGGTCAGTTCTTCTAGGTTAATTCATATAGTAAATTACTTTCAAAGTTTTTGTTGTTTTAGGCCGCCCTTTCTACTTTCTACTTATTTGTCGTAACGATATTCTTCTTTTTAATGAGAAAAGCTTTAAAAAACAGTTTTGCTTCATTAACAAATTACTAAGCAAAGGCCCTTGAAAACTAAAAGGAATCTTGACCTTGCACGTGTCAAAATTCCCAGCAGGCTTGACGGAAATCGCTTTGTTAGACCTTCTTTGAACGACGACAACCTACAGGTGATCGATTCTATAAAAGTAGCTTTAAATTTAAATACTTCTTCTGTTTAAAATAATATAACACACACACACACACACACACACACACACACACATATATATATATATATATATATATATATATATATATATATATATATATATATATATATATATATATATATATATATATATATATATATACATGTGTGTATATTAGGTATTCCGCATCGCACTTTCCGATTTCCCATAAAGCCGGTGTTATGGCTTTCTTTTTCTTTTAATTTTTATAACTAATGAACGATATTGCAATACCCATTAATTATTTTTGTAGAGGATTGAACGCTCTACAAAAAAGGTCTGAAGTCAATTTTTGATAAATCAACTCAGTCAAAAGTTAATCAAGATCGAAGTTTAACTTACCCTCAATTCAGCTGTTTTATTGACTGATTTGGCAAAATATGTAGTAATATAGATATTTTAAGAAAATTTTAAACCAAAACATTTAACAAAATATAAATAACACTTCTGAAAACTGTTTATCTTTATTATTATCAAATGTATACAAAAATATTTTTAGATAAAAGAAAATCAAATTTAGTAAAAGTAACATATTTATAAATTGTTATAAGCAATAAAAACTTAAAAACACTGATAATTTTTTAAAACATATATAAATTTTCAGCTATTTTCAAGCGCTAATTATATAAAAATATTTTTTTCAATAAAATTACAGCAATACTCGAGTTAAACTAAAATAACTATAATAAAATATTTTATAAAGACATCTCTAAAATGATTTTCAAAATGCTCACTAGAACAGCCAAATAACAACATTTAGTAAGTAAATAAGAAAGTAAATAATATTTACTTGTATTTAAAGTCGCACTATCTATCTATCTATCTCCATTATATGACAATTAAATACCTAAATATCAACCTGCATATTAAAAGTATGCATATGAAAAAAATGCAAAAAAGAAGTAAAATATACTGTGATAGTATATAAATAAAAAATTTTATGTTTAAAAGTAAAAAAGTTAAGTTGATATTGATAGATATAAAAAATTACGCCATCACCTTAAGCAAGCTTTTAATGGAGATGTTAATATATTTTCGTCTTTTATGACGGTGTACAAGCTGGCAAACTAATAAAACCTATGAAAAATTGGGTCAGCCAGCTAGATTAATGGCCATTAAACGATATTGTAAACATTGGACGCCTACGGTTCGGCACTACTGATGAGTGAATATCAACAGGTATCGCGTCAGTGACCAGAGTAGTGAAGTTCATTAAACCACACTCTGATGTAAGTAACACATGTTATACGATTTATAGAATGCATCGAAGCAAGAATTTATAATCAATGTTTTTCTACATTTTCTTTCAGAATATGTTGTTGGACGGACACTACAGTCAACGATTTTAATTACTTTGAAACTTAGAGAGATAAGGTGGTTTTGGTGCTACGAGTTATATTTATTTCATAATTAAAATTGTTTCATAATTAAATTGTAAAAGCTCTAGCTGAGCTTCACTCTTTACATAAATAGTGAAGCTCAGCGAATTTTAATGCGTTTGTATCGTAAACATATTCCCATACAAAGAACATAACAGACTAATGGTAATTTAACTTTTATTCACAAATGTGATAATCGATTTAATCTGATCGATGAAATTCTGCTATGCTACTATATGTATTAAAAAACACGCACACTCGCTAACTGCACTATCAAAGATTAATTTCGAAGCGCAAATGCATTGTAAGCGGTATTTGCATAGTAATGAGCAATTAAACTTTTGAATACTTGATCACCAGACATGCAAATAGATTGGCTGGAAACACACTATTTACAGTTATAGTTATAAATATATTTTAATTTATAAGTATGGTACATTAACTTATACTCCTATACCATTACTTATAACTAATCTATACTTCAAAAATAACATGTCCTGACTGACTGAATCAGTCATTCATCATAGTCGAGCACAAACTATCAAGGCACCCCCCCCCCCACACTAAGAAACGAATTAAAAATATTCCAGCCCTAAGGGGACAAGAATAGGGGATGATAATATGTATGGAAGTCCGTCATTTTGAAAGTAAAATAAACAAACTTATGAAGTTCGCTACTGACGTAAAACGTGTTTCAGGAATTTTGGTAATTTTACTTATTGAAGGAGGACATAGAGGCTTATAGTTTATATGGGACTGAAGAAAACTGACCTCGCATTTAGGCTATGATTTATAACAAATAAATATGTGTTTCAGGAATTTTGGAAATTTTACTTAATAACAGATGAAATAGGTGTTAAAAGTTTACGTTGTTTAGAGGTTTGTAATTAACATAATATGTATTTTAAATTATTTATAAATACATATAATCAACTTCTACGCGAGAAAAAGCCGCGGGCAACTATACAATTATATATAATAGGTGAAGGGTTTGTTGAAAGCACTAAACTCAGGAACGAGTGATTTGATTCAAAAAACAATTGGACAGTCCACATAGTCACGAAAGTCTATAGCTTATATGTACAGTGTGCACTGTACCTGCTGTCACAATTACCTTGGGCCTTCATTGTCTTCCAAGCAACCACGTCGGTGAAGCTGCGGGAAATAGCTAGTAGATAATATTATATTATTATATTTTAGAAATCTCCAGTCTAAATATATAAATTTTCTATTATTTTTCTAAATTAACAATAAGTCTCATATTAAAGATCTGTCTACCTATTAAGGATCGATCTATTTACAACTATGTAATAGAATAATGGAATTTAATTTTCCTAAATCATTATCCAGTGAAGATTCAGTGTTTTAGTCATAAACAACATACAAGCATAGCACCTACACAAACATTTACTTATGTATTCATCTATTTATAAGTCAAGCTAACGTGGTAACGTAAAAGCTTGGTACGCTAACTTACCAATTTTCACGCAACTTTACCCTTTTTAATATGCGTCCCTATTTAGGTAAAATCGACCTCCAAGCACCAAAGGCGGTACAAATATTTTATCATTTATTTGAAAATGTACGTAAAAGTATATTATTATATGAAACAATGTCCAGAATTCTGCGAATCTCCTTTGATGATAAAATTCAAATAAAATTATTTCAGAAAGGAATTTAATTTTTTATATACATTTTAAATATTAGGTAACATTTTGACTCGAGTTTCTGGTATTTCAATTATTTAAGGTAAATAATCTAAAGCACTAAAAGATTACAATCTTATAATAAATAATTGTGCTAAATTAGCACTACACACGAATTTACCCTAGTAATCGATGTTGACTGACGTAAAATGTATTTACCAGGAAAATTTATAATTTTAACTCAACATTTTTCACCAAAAATATATTTTCAACGCCTCCATTGTTTAAATTTAAAATGTTTGTGCTTCAAGATCAATTAAAATTGTTTAATACAGCGGAACTGCATGTTTCGATGTAATTTCCCTGTAACATAAACATAGCTACTATATTTGTTAACTTTGAGGCCTGGTTTTAAATCTGCCTGTTGCTTATAGTTAAGGTTCGCGTTCATTATATCCCTTTTGCTTTGACTTCACGGTCGAGGTCATAATATTTAAATTCTACCCTCATTAAGTTAATATAGAAATTTCGGTATGTATTCAAAAATATTTTACTCTATAGGACATGTTAATATGTCAACATAACATAATATTAAAAACATTTTTATGTACAATTTTCTTAATTAGATGTATAATGTTGTTGCCACAAAATATAAAGCCTAGAATTAGGAAATTATTAGATAATTATTCGTAACAAATTCAAGTTGGATAGGAATGTATAGTAAATTTATGTTTTTGTCCCGCATAAATCTGGGGAGACAGAGGGAACCGAGTGTAAAGAGACTCCACTCCGTTCCTCACTACTCAACGCCGCGCTTCGTCTTCTTACCCCCAACGAACACACAACTGTCGCGTCGCGCTAATAATAAATGGTTTATGAACAATAACAGTATTACAATTACGGAATTTTTTTATTACTATATAAGACAAATAGATGAATTACGTGCCACATTTTTTCGTAACACATTAAATATATCCAATCTGCTGTTTCATATTTATTCAAACAAGTGAAACATGTTATATAATATTATATATACATGTATAATATTTTACGTCTTAAATTGGTTATTTATATTGTTATAAGTTAGAAAAATAAGTAAATAAATAAAAATATATAAAATGAAAATATATAATTTGTTTTTAAAGTAAAATCGACAACATTGAAGAAATTTAAGCTAATTATACGCCACCATTTTGTGCGGGCTATGAATGACGTCACATGAATTTTCCGGCGAATATTAAATAATCGTTTCAGTACATGTCCGTATATATTTTCAGTTTAAGCTGCTTTACAGTTTATGGAAGAAGTAAAAACCTTCTTATAAATATTATATAGTATCTATATGTAAAACAGTAATAGAAATAAATTCGATAGTGTGTTTTAATATTTCAAGCGATGCAAAGTACGGGAACAATAGTATAAGATGATTAGAAAGGACAATGTATAATTTTTTTATAACTAAAGTACACTAATAAATAAAAATGAGAATATCTTTAAAAAATGTATACATTTTCTCATACAAATGTAAATGTCTCTAATGGCGTAAAGCGCGCAACCGAGTGTCTTAATACTAGGTTCCCTTTGCCGACCTTACCAAAGAAGAACTAAAGAAGTATCCAAGAAGGGCGGGTTTGAGTACCGCTACTTTAAAGTTTTTATAGCTTCACTCTGCATTTGTCATTTAGCAGGGTAGGCAGTGGGGACCTAGTGTTACGACACTCCGTTCCCTGCTTTTCCTTCCGAGATATTGCGTGTTTGAGTGGCAGAAGTCGACACCGCACTTTTTTTATAACATAACTTATACTACAACATTATAGTGTAAGTCATCTTCTATTAAATTAAATTATGTATCCCTGTATCCCGTATATGGCAGGGTTGTCATCTTCTGATATGCTATAAAAAAGTGTTATATCCGTTTGTGAATTAAAATCTATGTTCTGGACTAAAATATATTATTCATATAACATAATGAGGATTTTCGGAACATTGTCCGATTGCACTCTTGGCAAAACCAGATTCAGATCTCTTCCTATATTCAAGTCTATTTTCTCTAGATATCGCCACAGAAATATATGTTTTATTTATTATTTTTCTAACAAACACTACTAACAAAATATAAAATATCGATGTCGATAAATGTAATGTCACGTCAAATTTCGATTGTACCAATGGTGGCGCGTTTGTTACTTTGAATTTGACTCAATTATTTTTCACATTTTATGTCATGTTTATATATACATGGGTTCCAATTTTAACAAAATAAAAATATTTTTGATACTTTTTATTATAATATAATGATAATAAAGATTCGAGATAAAAAAAATTAAGAAATTCTTATTATATATATATATCGCCTATAACGTTTTGTAGTTGAATTCTTAAGAGGTAAATTTTTAAATATGCTACTCTATATTATTATAAACATTGTTTTTATTGTGGTTTCACACGAGTATTCGTATTTACATGCTAATCCGTTAAAGGTTAAACGCTCTAAATGTGATTGTAAAAGAAACTGTACCTGTGTGACACCTTATTAAAATTAGTTCTTACATCCTATATTACAAAACAGAACGGCAGCTTAAAGGGCACTCGATTGAGAGTATTTTTATCTCTATTGGTTCACAAACCAACATTCCAATGGAATCTTAGAATTGAAAATAAAGGTCGAAGAATCGCAAAGAATTTACTATACCAAGCGTTAATATTAATAGGGATTTTGTATCAAAGAAATCTATTCGAAATAAATTTAATATTTTAAAGGATGTGCGTACATAAATGCCAACGTATTCGATTCTGTAAAAGATATATGTATATTTAAATATTTTCGCTTAGTTACACAAATATAATATTTCAGTTAGAAATGTAATTAAACATTATATCATAATGTAGTAGTTCGTTATAATTATTATAATAATTAAACAGTAAGGTGTAGTTGTGATGATCTGACTGCTTCCCCCCTGGGGTATATGCTCGTTTTCCTCGCGGAGTAAAATTAATACATAGAAGCTGACAAAGCCTGCTTAAAACAATAACAGCAACGTCACTTAACTAAAAAGTCTTTATAACATCTGAATTTAAGATTTAGCTAAATAAAAAATAGCAGTTCATGGTCCTTCTTGCTTATACACTTGTAGATCTACTGCTTTGGAAATACGAAAAAAGAATTTAGCTCTCTAAGTGAAAGTTATTGGCCACTTATATGAGCGTTAACAGAAATTTTCTCTACCCAAGCCAAGCTCTGCTTACTGGAGCGACGTAATAAGTTTATTGCCGTTAATTTTCCACTTGCTAATCCTGGTCACGCCTAACTTAAACATCGATCGGAGAGCAAAGTGGTCAACCTTATTGTAAAAATGTTTTGATACTGTTGAACGTTGGATTGAGGTTCCAATCTATCGCCGAAATTTCAAAACTCCAAAATATGATAAACACGAAAAACAATACTAAACTGCGTTTAGTAAAATCGTTATTTATGTATGATAACTGTTATAAGTACATGTGGTACATTTTGAGATTCTGTTTAAAATATATAGTCGAAATGTTTTTATTTATTTACCGGATAATCTAACCATGACCACGGACTACTGCAAAGTATTCGAAAGGTTGGGTTTCCAAAAGTGTAACAAGTTTAAAATATACGCGAATAATCAGGTAAAAAACTTTCATTTAAACGGATAAAACTTGTAAAACTCAAAGATCTAAGTAGAAATGTAGTTTTTTTCTTTCTCTAAAATAAAACATTAAATAAATGTATAAAATGTAAAATAATTGTTATAAATATTAAGAAGTATTTTGGGTAAAACTATAAAGCGAATAGCGAAAACTATAAAGCGATATATAAAGCGAATAATAACATCGAAACATGTCACATACAATCATTTTTAAACGGTTGAAAGTTTACTTTATGAGAGAAAATTAAAGTAAAGTGCAACTTGTCGAGTAGATGTTTTACGTTTTAAAATTTAAATTCTCTTTGTAGAAAAAGGAGACTAGAAAAAGAAAAGCTAAACTTTAATGTTAAGCTACCATGGGCAGCATTCAAATCATTGCAACAGCTTGCTAAACTATCTTTTGTCTTCCCATGGCTCATACAAAATGATGAAATGGATGATTCAAAATGCTTTTAACGATGAAAATTTCTACGGCCTTCTTTTTAAATAACCATCTCATGTATATTTACAGTACCATATTTTTCTTTATCTGTGCAACACTTATTTTAATGATTTTGCATTAAAAAATCATAAAAATCATCAAGAAATATTAGCTAGAGGATATAATCATCTATTACTTTTTTCTTTGGATTGGCGACACTAACACACGTTCAATCCAAGTATGATCTCATCTATTCGTAATACGCATTTGAACGCAGCTATTATAATTCTGGGACATGACATATCCCTTGGCATAATCCGATTTCCTATTTTATGTGAACGCAATTTAATTTCAGATTTCAAACGAATTTGGGTCAATTTTATTTATCTAAGCGTGTTTTATAGAACCAGTTCTAATTTAACAAGCGTTTGCAGCCAACTTTTCATACATCATAATTTAAAAATAACTGATTTGCAAAGGATAACATGTAAAATGCGCGTTTCAAGAGCTTCCCTAAAATTAGGTCATCTACAAATCTGGGCTACGCAAGGCGTCTGCCTAGTACTCACGTCTCATTCACTGGTTTTCTTATAAATACCACACCTGTACTTCGAACATAAAAAAATGATGAGATGACTTTCGATTAAAATTTTCACCACATAAGAAAATGATAAATGGTCGCTAACAACATACAATGATTAAAAAACGAAAAGAATGAAGAAAGAAAGAATGAATTTAACTATATGAAAAAAACAATAAAACAAAATTATATTTTTTTAATATTGTCAAATTTCCATTAAACAGAGATGATAAGATTTTACAACATTTGCGCACGTGGATATCGAAGGAAAGGGGACTCTATTCCGGGCTACATGCGTTGTTTTTGGCACTAGGTCACCAACCTTATGACACTGAAGTTCAGTCACGGCGGCCGTGTTATCTACGGTCGATTCCGAGAACGTGACGCCGCGGCGAGCGCGGCGTACGTCGTGCGCCAGGGCGCAGGCGTGGCGGGCTGGCTACGCGCGGCCAGTCGCGCTCACGAGCCGAGACTGGCGTCGTTGCCAGTTGCCTCCCGCGCTTTCCCACTGGCATGCGCACATCAAGCCTGCATTGTTCTGCAAATAGCGAGGCCTAGCCGTTCTTTTCAGCGTTCGCGATACACTGAACTGAACTGTTCTCGCTGAAGATGCGCAACCAACTTCAGTATGTTAAAGTAATTTAACACACTCATTACACAATACGTAATCACAGGTGGTGTATACAGTATACATATCTGTTACATACGTACATACATACATTGTTAAGTCCTTATGTACATATATATATATATATATATATATATATATATCTTATACATAACAATGCAGAAATATTCCAACCATTTTATTGAGCGTTACGTTTCTTGTTTTTAATTATGTTATTATCATTAAATATAATTTATTTATTTGCATTTCTAAGATGATTGGCTACATCTTATTTTTATATAGAAATTGTATAGCTTAGTCATATGAAATGTAAATAACAATACATAATTATTTATTTAATTTCGAATAGCATTTTATACCAGGTTAATTAAAATTGGAACCTTTGGAAAAGTAAAAAACATTTATTTTATAAACACTATTACTTAAACAAAAAAGTTTATAGCTAATGTATTGTGTGACCCAATTTGCCATTGTAAGCGCAGAAACTGTCCCCAGCTATTTCGAGAATGCATAAAGAGTACCGACGGCATAAACAACGGTGGCCACATCACAAATGTCGATCGTATAAACAATTTGTTTCCGAGTAACACTGGCCGCATACGTGCCCTCGTTTTGTACTAATGCTGTTACTTCTGACCGGAAACTGTATTATTATATAAATTGGAAAAAAATATAACTTATGACAGAAAAGTCAATATTTAGATGTCGTTTAAAATCAATTACATTGCACAGCACCTAAATACGAAGGTATAAGAATTGTTTTATAATATGCGTATTTGTTACAACCTCCATTAATAAAGTTAAAACTAATAATAGTGTAAGTAAGATTAAAAATATGAATTTCGAATGGAGTTTCTTTTTTAAATTTATAATTTATTAAAATTAACGTCAACCGAAAATTACGTTACAATTTCTTAAACTATGTAATATTCATTTTTATTTTTAATCTGTTACTTTTTAAAAAATTACTATTTATTTAAATATGTTTGTCTTTCAATATAAATAGTAAAAATAATAAAAACATAAAGTAGAGCTCTAAGCAATAAGTGAGGAAAGGAATTTCTATAACAGAACAACATGTTCTGTATAATATGGAAAGTTAGAACATTGAACCTACAGTTAACTTGACATACAATTATCGTTTATATTACAGCCAAATTATATCCACTGTCTTTCTATTAGATTATATATAGGATAATAAGACCAATGGAGTTATGATATCTTATAATTGTTTTCTTTTATTTATTTATAATATTTTATTGAATAATTTATAACAAAAACTTACAATCAAGAAATTGAAATATGAGCTGATTAAGATTTAAATATTTACAAAAAGCGCGACTTTGAGTTCCGCCACTCAACACGCAATGCCTTGAGAGGCGGAAAGCGGGGAACGGAGTGTCTTAACACTAGGTTATTACGGTTCCTACGGTTCCCTCTGCCTACCCACCCTGCCATGTGCGGGATACAACGTGAAGCTAATTTATTTATTTATTTTAATTTATGAGTCTTTATAAATTATAAATTAATTTTATATACAAATGTTGTTAAATTTATCGTTGTATCACAAAAGTTAATAAATTAATTTGATTGATATGTTATTCAATATTGCAATTTTTTTTAAATAAAGATGTCTTACTTTTTTTTTACACACGACAGTATTTTTAACAGTGTAGTGTAGTATTTTTAACAGTGTAATTATATTTATATATATTTATGATGATCTTCACTTAATAACTATATTAACAATAGTTGTTATTTAAGGTAAGATGAGATATACTGATAACTTAAAAAGAATTATATATATATATATATATATATATATATATATATATATATATATATATATATATATATATATATATATATATATATATATATATATATATATATATTTTAATTTATTATTATTATTTGTTATCTTTAAACTCGATATATATATTAGCACAAACTACTTTTTTGTAATGACTTACGAGTATCTATGTATGAGCGACTTATTAACAAATTTTCTAAGTTTTAGACTGAATATATTTTATTTTCATCTCTTACGTAAGCACCGAATGTAAGATAAAAATAAAATTCTAAAGGAAATAGCGACCCAGTAACAATACCGTGGCGGGCTTTTCAAACCTTTTAATTAAAACCTTACCTTGAAATGGGTCGCTAGTTGTATTAATCACGTTGAACTTTTCTTTGAGAAGATTCTATAAAGTAGACCATTCACTATAGGATAATGAAGTTTTAGCTTAATGTAACAAATATGGTAACTTCAATTTTTTTATACTTTACTGTCTTAAAATTAAAGTAAAAAATCTATTGAGAATATAAATAAATACAACTTACATTATGTCAGCTTACAAATCCAGTTTAAATATAGGATCACCGTTAACACGTATGTTAGCTTTTATAACGGAAACATCACTATGTTATATATACACAAATAAATCGCAACAATGTTATTATTTAATAACAAACTAGTTACACGGCCGCGTTACAACACACTATGTTTATGGGAGCTTTGGAGCTTTTAGCTTAAAGCTTTCATGTTTTTGTTGGAGTGAACGAGACAGAAAAAAACAACGATTCGGTTTCGGACATGTTCGGCTCCTTCCGTGAGGCGTTGGCTTTTAGTCTAGACGCTAGATGAATATGGATGGGTACTTAATATTTAAGTATCTTTTTAAATTTACCGTATAATGAACGCCTTACTGAGCTTTATGGTAATGTGTGAAATGAGATTATATGATATTGCTTATGTTTCAATATATAACACATCGACGTAATTTGTGTAGTAATTTGTATAGTCCAGTGTAGAGTTATCAGCCACCTGGTTTTTCATGTATATTTTTACAAAATCTCAATTAAATGTTTTGTCTAACCTGAATAGGATATAATCGTTGATATTTAGTTTCTAAATGAATTAAAATGTAAAATAATGTAGTAAAATATTTCAATTAGTAAAAAATTTCAAAAAATTTCAACAAAATATTAAAATCCATACTATTATCATCTTTTCTAAGACATAATAGCACCGTAGCGCATAGGAAACAGATGGGGGCGGCGAGTGTAGGGTTCCGATTGTCCCATAGTTTCGTAATGTGCGTCATGCCATCGTAAATAGTATGGGAATCATAGGGCAATACAAAAATATTTTTTCATCAATGGGAATGTCACAAGAAACTGGGCCACTATCTGGGCATAGTTTATTTTTATTATACTATATCTATAATTTACTTAATATTGTTTATGTAAGAATAAAAAAGTTATTTCATTATACTTGAATTTACGATGTCAAAGCTTTATATATTTTATGTATGACTACGATTTGATTTTAATTGAGCTCTACTTCTTTGCATGCAATATGTATTCATAAGTGACGGTTTTTTACAAAGAACAACATAATTACAAGTAATTTATTTTTGCATAATTTCACATTTGCACCTGCCAAATCTGAAGACAGGTGCACAGATGTCAGATGCTTAAAAGTGCAACAGGTGTTTATTTTAAAACTACATCTTCTCATTTCACAAGTTTATTACCTTTCAACAAAAATATCCTATGCTTTGAATTTATTTTTAATTATTTATATTATATCAAATAAATGGGACGATTATATGGATAAAATTATCTTCTGAGTTACAAGGTAAACTATTAAAAGGATAAATTGTAGTAAGTTCAAATCAAGAACTGTCAGAAAGCTCAAAACTTGTAACAACCATTTCGCCGCTAGGGATTTTGAAAGGGAGTTTTTTTTTTACTTTTACACATTCAATGTCTATTCTTATCTTTGTGTATTATCTCCCATTTAGATGTTACTTTCTGGATAAACCCCATTGACCGTCGGCGTATAATCAAACAACATAGCGTGCACGTCTAACATTTACGTGACCGGTTGTCATAATACAAACGGTGTAAGTTGCCCACATACATTTTAATCGCCTTCTTAAATTAGGGCACAAGTTTTTATTTTAATTAATATTTATTAAATTGGATTGTGGTATTATAAGTTTTAGTTAATGGTATTAGCTGCTCATTAATTTTAAACTTAAACTTTATATATATATATATATATATATATATATATATATATATATATATATATATATATATATATATATATATAAAGCGTATATATATATTTTATTTATTTAAAAATAGTTAAAAGGTATTCAATTTTTTTTTAAATACGTAACAACAAAAAAGAATTCGTTGACTCACAGTAATCACAATGAAAGACACCACAATGTGAGTGATAACATCTTTAATTAATTAAAAATAGAACGCTAACGTACTTTGAGATAATATCACTATACAAACGTTTATACTAATTAAAATAATCTATTCACTCCGTGTTTTTTTAGAGGTTTATTGTTTTTCACTTAAAAAATTTCATTATATTTTTACGTTCCATCGAAACTGGCTGTCAGAATTAATCATTTTAGTTCCATAGCTAGTGTTGTCCGTTACTTGATCTCTTTCTAGTCGTGCGGGACTGTTGACGATTTTAAAATAAAACAAAAATGCTTCATAAAAAATGCTTCAAGTTCCCAGCTCGAATGCGATTCTCTGCTGTGGCATCGATTTAGCGAATCGATAAAGTAAGTATATTAAAATTTAAACATTTGTAATTCTGTGTACATTTTTTTTATTAACATTTGTAGAACTATGTATAGTTTTCCTATATAAAAGGGCGATAGCGACTCATTTACAAGTTAATCATCAATATGCAGTGTTGTCTCGCGATGGGCACGCCTTCCCGGATATTGCGAATAACACACGCGAGTAATACTCTATATGTATCGGTGCAACAGTGTGTATAGGAAGAAAATGAGCGGAAAATATTTGAGCTTACTTTATTGAAATAGAGCAAAAATAATATAAAAAGAGAAAATTAAGTATTATTTTTTAATTTTATAAATATCGACCTATCCTACGTCGCTTGATTAAGGAGCAGGCCACAGATACAATAACACAATGACATGAAAACGGAAAGACCTATAATTGATTTAAATTTTTTTAAATACTTAACTTATCCTTGTTTGGTTAAGGAGGCGGGTAAGGATAGGAGGAGGAAAGAAGAGAAGATTGTATATGTTTAACATGAGAAAACTGATATTAAGGTAGCTATGGCATATGCAATGTAAAAAAATATTTAATTAATAAAAAAAAATATTATTTTCTTGTAAATAGATACAATTTACATTTTCTAGTAGGCAGATCATAGAAAATATAAATTTCTATTATACTTTAATGAAAGGATACCAGTATATTTCTCATAACTGATCTAACCGCAGTAATAGGGATCGAATGACTCTCATTACTGTGTCACAACGAACCAAATAAAAGTACTGGAAGCCAAAATAAATGAAAAAAATGCTAGAATATATAGCACGGAATAAATATATATGTAAACTATACTTATCGCGATTAAAATAAGTTATTAAGCAATCGTGGCACGCTTCGTTGCATATCGCAAATAGCTACCAAACACGTATCTCATATATTTGTGTCAGAATTTTTTTACTGCATATTATTAATAATCATATATACGTATATGCTGCTTACTTGATCAAAGAAATTTATGTGTTTTAAATAAACACATAAATGTTACTCAATACTTAAACTACTATAATATATAACAAAAAATTATCCAATTGTACAATATACAAATATAAATAAGTTACTTATAAATTTTAATATACAGTCTATATTGTTAAATTTCTTTGTGCATTCCTTGTATTAAATAATAAAGGCTCTATCTTATCGACAAGGTGTCAAAGGGACATCAGCATGCAACGGCGGCACGCTCCGCCGGATATTGCGAGTTGCACCGTAATATGGGTGGCGTGTTATTTCACCTACAAGTATATATGTATATATGTATTACCTCACGGTAACTACATAAGTATAGAGGTATATAACTAAATATTATACTTTTCCTTTCATACTTTTTTTGTACGGCAGTGACGACATTTAATCGGCCTAGTGTGAAGACTACTTTTATTATTATTAGTTTAATTATAAATTGAATTATATATTTTCTTTAAAATATGCATAAAATACAGATGAACAGAATGAGACATATTACCAACTTAATATATTGGGACAATTATTTAATTTTCTTATGTTAAAATAATCTCTATTTTTTGCCGAAAGTGGAGAAGATATTTACACTTTGCCTACCTTTCTATAGACCATATAAAACGTGAGACTAAAAAAATAGTATAAATATGTTTTTAGTTCCACTTACCAAGTGGTACTAATGGTAGCAGCACTGTATTTCTTTAAGATTGTTGATATATACAAAAATAATTGTATAATTGAATGTACTAAATAAAAGACTGAGGGAAAGACAAGATAACGAAAAAAATATATTTTCGGTAAACGTTATCTTATCGTTACATATAATTTTACTTATAAAACAACCAAAGTCCTTCCTATCGACGCGACGTACGGTAAAAGCATTCAAACTACGCTAAGACTTTTAGTGCGGTTTTCACAACAGATTAGGTATTGTACAAATATAAGTCTTAATCAACTATAAATATCAATCCAGGTCAACAGCAATATTGCACATACGAGAAAAATTCTTGCATCACTATTCAAAGGATATGTTTATATGTATAAGATATTCATATAATATTAAAAGTAGAAAAATAAAGCTGAAAATATCAAGGATATGTTTTTAAATGTGTATCCATACTAAATAAAGATAACTAAAATACTTTTAGGAAGCATATAAAAAAGATGTTAAAATTTTATATGTTTTCTTAAAGTATTTCAAAGATTTACAATGTCAAATGTCAATGCCACAGTCTTGCAGTCCACGAAGGCGTTTATTTAATTAAAACTATCTCGCTAATACATAGGTACAATGTTGTGATTACCGAAAGTATTAGAGCAGAGGGAGCTGCATGCCCATATTATACTCCAGTAATGGGGTGAATGGGAGAATGCCATTATAAAACTGTATGTAAGCATTAAATAGATATTTATATAATTCTGTATAAAATGAAAACTCGTATTTCAATTCAGTTTTAATTACTCTACATATCTTTAGTTTTCTACTTTATACCTTGTTTTTAATCAAACAGTTCATTTTAGCATTTGTTTATCATTATTATTTTATATGCTACTGTGACTATCATTTTAAATGTTATGAAAATAAATTAAACTTGTATTGTGTGCCATAAATATATAATTAAAAAGCAGCAATTGATGTTTATTATAAATTAAAATTTAATATGAATTGTACGTATTTTGTAAAATATAGTATATTGTGTAGTATACACATTTCTCAATAAGCCAACAATATTACTCTACAATAGACAATAATATCGAGGTCATATCAATATATTGCAATATGCAATACCGACAGTCTTCACAATCTTTTTTTTTCGCATTCCTTGCTTGCAGGAACATTAGATGGTTATTGAATATTATATTCTTTCCGATAGCCATTCAATTTATTTTCAACTAAAGTACTTCATAATACCTGACTACATAGTTACTGTAACATGTAATAATACCAATTAGATAGGTATTTACTTATATTTTAGTTATTCATATAAAAATACAGGGCATCAATATATATTAATTGCCGAAATATAACCTTATTAGTGACATAAAGAGAACGCACGGAGTTGTCAGTCATAGCGGCTAGCGGAAGTACATAAATATTGTACACAAAACAAATGAAAGTAAAATACATAAATATTTATTAAAACTGAAATGTTTAATTTTCCTCTTGCACCTTCTACTTTAAGGCCGCCAAGACTCATCATGCTGCAGACAAGTTATGCTAAGATGCCTGAATACCTATTCATAGACATGCAGCCTTGCATCTAGGCGCTACAATTTTGTATACACTATATAATTTTTGTTATAGAATTAATCAAGATAATTTAACTTAATTGTGTTTGAATTTATAAATACACAATGTTCGCAGAATCGAATCTGTTAAAGATTATTATATTTGCTGCAGACATCGTTATGTACTGAATATTTATTATATTAAAACGAATAAATAAATTTATTTATTTACTTTTCATTTAAAAACGCGGCATTGAGTTACGTTACATAACACGCAATGTCCCAAAAATTGGGCAGAGGGTGGAGAATGGACTGTCTTAACACTGCCTACCTCGCTTTTATGCGGGATATAGTGCGAAGTATTTAATTTTGTATTTCCTTACTTTGTTATGACTTTGAAGTATCCTTATACTAACAAAACGGAGTGAATGCACACAAGTTTCTTTTTATACGTAATAATGGGAAAATGCTTGAAAATATTTAATTTTTATTCTAATGTCTTCTTATTACAATATATTTACTTAAATTTTAATTAAATCAAATCCCTTAGAATCGATCGAAGTAGATCCACTAAGCATGCCCTTGGCAAATGTATGTGCATTAAATCTTGACAGATTTGCAAGGGTGCGCCAGACCGCCTACTGAGGTCGACGACCGGACAAAAACAAAGCCGCACACCACCTGTAGCTTAATACAACCTCTTGTTACGTTAAGCACAGATCGATGACTATTATTATGCAATCCTTACTTACTATTTCAATTCGAGAGAAACTTGGAAAAGGTGACATTTTGCCAGTTTAATTTTTGTCATGTTATTTCACTAAAATTAATTGATATATGATGAGCGAGTTTTACTTTATTAAGATGATAGTAGCTTATAAATTTATATAAATGGAGACGGCAAGTACAATAGTAGTAGTAAAAGTTAACTCATTATTGATTCGGTCTTACTGTTATTAAAAATATGTACGTTTTCAAAGAACTGAAAATATGGAAGATTACAATATGCAAATACGCTTCGAAAAGCAACTATTTTCATATTACTTTTCATTGAAGCGATAGAAGCATAAAAGCGCAACACGAATCGGAAACTATTAGTAATACATGAAATGGATGAAGTTTTGCATTTTTAACTTGTTTTTTCTACAAACACATCCAGAATAAATTGCACAATCTTCTAATGGTAATGTTGACGACTTCAAACGAGTATAGGTTTTAAAAAAAAACTAGAGGGAATTCTCAAATTAAGCTTGCCTTTTGTTTTTCATCATATATTATAAAAAAATTCGCCCTCACTTGTTCGTCACTAATTCATCAACACAAGAGCAGTCCACACGGAGAACAAAACGGCACGTCCCCACTGCACCCTTCAATTCGTAAGCCAGATTAATTAGACGCTTCATAGTCACTCCGTGACTGTACTAGCGCCATAAACCAGGAGGCAATCTTTTTACAATACTTTAGAATAATAGTCCTTATGTTAAGGAGAATAAGGTTTATATCTCTCTTTAAAAAGTAAAGCTCTGAATGCTGACAGCATAACAGCAATTACATTATTTGCGTGTATTATTTGAGTGTATTTCACTCGTTTTGGTGTAATTAATACAGCTTTTTTGCTTAGATCGACTATGTGACCGAGTTTCGATTAAAATATTCAATTTGAGACTTAGTAATTTAACCATCTTCCATCCAACTTCTTGCTTTCGTGTTTGGAGGAGGTATGTTATACAAAAATTGACCATCTGAATATATATTAATTTCTTGTTATACTAATACGTTATACTAATTTTTTAACCATTAATATATCGCACCACATTATGTTACGTTTTCAAACAATTGCACGAAAACGGTTTCATAATACGCCTCTATTTATAATGCAGCCAAAATTAATATCATTTAATGTAGTCAGTGACGTCTGCCGTTCATTTGTATTCAAGGTCATTGTTAATATTTAAGCAGAATATTCAAAATTACGAATTTGGGTGTTCAACTTGCCTCAGTTCGTAAGCGACTGTCAATTATGTATCTTTTTGCCATGAACTATTAACCTTGAACAAAGCTATATTGAAGGTTGCCTAAATAAATTCGGTTATTTCAAGTTTTGCCAAACACCTGTTTTACACTCTAAGTTGTTAAATATACAGAGATAATTGCTACCATACTATCTAATGCTTGTTATAAAGTAATGCAGAACTTTCTTTTTTACAATATAATTTTATTTTTAAATATAATTTTTTGTCATTATTGAATGTATTAAATAAAAATCATTTGTTACTTAAATTACAAAGACATGTAGCAAGACGGGGATTCTAACAACATACTTTATTTGGCAAAGTGAGTAAATTTAATTTTGTGTATCTATATACAAACGTTTTAAGTGCACTATAAGGGCGTAATGCTGCCTTAAGATGTGTGATGTAGTTTTTACAATTATTATGAATGACTTCACAATTAAATCTTAGAAACTTATTTTACGTAACATAACAACATGGATACATACATGTGTATGCATTCAAACAGTGTTTAACATGTAATCACTTTGAATACAATACACTTGCTTTGTAATTGCCTTTATATATCCTAGACTCAATTATGTTAAGTTATACCTATACCTTAGAAAATAATAAGAAAAAACAATTTTATTGTCATAATTTACTTTGCTTCTTAGGTTAATATTGTGTTATTTTTTTCATACGAGTATATTTCATAAACTTATAAATGTACCATAGCATTAGCTATATTAAGAAATATTTTATGAGAAACCATTTATTTTGGTTCAAAGCGCTAATCTTAGTAAATACTGGTTCAAATATTTTTTTTTGTTAGATAGTTTATGTATCTAACAAAAAAAAAGTTACCCATATAAGGCTATATATAGGCATCCAGCTCCATAAGAGCGAAACCGTAGTAAAAACCTAGAAGATAGACAAATTCAATGGGATCAAGAATACAAATACACAAATAAGACGTTGTGAAAACGAATGACAATTTACCACGCTAGTCGAACAGGCCTTGAAATTGAGACAACAATACGCAATTTAAAATCGAAGTGGCAATTCGGTCAAGAGTCAATTAAAACCTGTTCACATACATTGATTGAGCGAAAGAACCTTTTATGTCGCCTGCACTATTTGTTAACCTCTTGTATTTTAACCGATGCATGCAATGTGAAGCCTGCTTGAAGTGCCAAAATCACTCGTTGTTCAACGTTTGAACATTTTAATGGGAGCCGTTCAAAAATATATACGGAATCTCAATACTAATTGCAGATACGTAACCCTGTAATCGATATACTATTAAAACTAACAACAGATTATTAAAAATATGAAACTTTTTAAATGCAATTTCTATACAAATATAGAGAGAGATACTACAAAAGGGTTCATTTTATCACACAATATTCTCACAGTTGTGAATGTGGCTTCATTATATCTTTTATTTGTAGCGAAGAAAATCATCTTCATCTTCACCTGACCTATAAAATATTAAAAGAAATTCTAGGACTCGTTGTGGAATGGCGGATGCACGCTTTTACTGAAGCTTATATTAAAGTAATAAGGCCTTTGGTGTACACAAAGCTTACTTGGCTATAACTGTGTTTTTTTTAACTTTCGTTAAAGTTTTATAAATAGTAAGCGTTCGAAGTAAGTTTGCAATAACGCAAATAGATACATAGACCTTGACTACAGCATGTTATAAAAATAATGAGCACATTTTAAAGTATGTATGTAAAAAATATAAAAAAATATGATTTAATATTTTCCACTTATTTCGCGATGATTATATCAAATTAAACTAGATGAGTGTAGACAATTAGTTAACGATTTCTCATGATGAGGATGTGACCCAAGCATTACGCGTTCCACAGGACGCACGGTGTAACTAAATAATCGTAGTTTGTCGGCAAATTAAATGGTCATTAAGAAATTTAAATGACTTATAAAATATTAAATTTCAATACTCATTTGTGTTTTTACTTATTTATAGCATCTATAATTCTCACGCTACGACTTATTTTCCTTGCAGGTTTGCATTATATAATATAATAATATGTAAATAACAATATTTCATTTGCAATAGAGCTGGATTCGCATTGACAAACTTTTAACACAAGGAAAAAAATTACGTCCAATTGATATCTATATCAGCAATTGCCCTTTAATAAAACCTATTTTCAATATATATGTATATATATATATATATATATATATATATATATATATATATATATATATATATATATATATATATATATATATATATATATATATATATATTGATTATTCGTCGGCTTATTGATACGAGTATTATACATATATACATATGTTGATATGTCTATGGAAATGTATCCGCTTAATCTTGTTATGCGGCACACGCAACATATTTTACAGTAAGAATAAGTTGTATATATAAAATAAAATAAAAATCTAAATAACAACAGTGTAGGCACCTTAATTAATATCAACGCAGACCAGTAGTAGAGTTCATTACTGTAATTATATCGGCGTGTGGTTGGAGCGACCGCTAGATGAGCTGATTCTTACATCAAAATATAAAATCGTCGCCAGGTATATTATGTTATTTTAAAAAAAACTATACACCTACATACATCACATATAATATTTATTTATGTAATATAATTTTTTTTAAATTACAGGCACAGGTGCGGTTATAACACTTTTATATAAAATTTACATTTTGATACATTATTGAGAGGAATAAACAAACAATGCTTACGTTTTCATTTTCCCGACGCGAAAAACACTAACAAAAAAGTCCCATTGTCCATCCAAACGCCAACCCACTCACTACACGATGCTGTCAAAGAAAAAGTTTAGCTTCGCTTTTATAGTGGTAAATATACCGGCAATATTCGGTCTTACTAATAATTATATTTTTATACTGTATTATTTATAAGCGTTTAAATTCGTTCGCTAACGCGCGATCAAGACCAAAGCTCGGCGCCAACTCGCAGTTCATTCGCGTTGTTTGTTGCTATAGCTATGGCCGCCGACATGGGGTCCTTTGTGTGGAAGCCAGACGCGTACCCTCCTCTGTATCTATAATTTCCCTATAGCTATAGTTTCCCTCCATTTCCCATCGATTTTCGACCGCCGAAGTTTGGCATAAGTAAAATTAACCGGTTCCGTAGTATCCGTATTCGAATGTTGTGTTCAAAATACTATGTAATTTTATATGTTTTATATTTTTCTTTAATATTTAATAGGTAGTTATATTTCTCTTTAATAGATCTTAAATTATTTTTATTAAAGCTTTATAAAATAATTTAATAATAAATTTAAATTAAATAAATAATAATGAAAAATCATTTTAAATTTCATGTTATATCATGTGTCAAATCTAATAATTTATTTAAGTTATATTGTTTAGGAATGTGTGTAGTATGTATGTAGGTGTATGACATATTCCGCTTTCGAAATTGATTGAAGTATGTAGGCAGTGTTTGTCAATATCAAGCGTACCGTAATGGGAGAACACTTTTAATGACGACGTAACACATTAATTAATGATATCTCTATAAGTTTTGAATTATTCTACGTCACATATCAATCTTTAATATCTAATAAGTTAATCTGTACGTTTTTGCTTAAAAATATGAAAATAAATACATATATTATATAAACATATAATTGTATACTTAACAATAAATAACGTTAGAATAGTACACTAAAGTTGGAACTAATATATTATTACTATAAATAATCGGACATATCGCATCATTTAAAAATAATCTAATAGAGCGCTTTTATAGTATATAAACTAGTTTCATAGTGTTAAAATATCAATCAAGTGACGAAAGTTGACCTACAAATACTTAATTATAGCATCTCTATTAACTCTCTATAGAGGCACGTAGTATAATTGAAGAACATTGTAACAATTTGGAGATCTACTAAGCGTTGGTAATTTAATAGGAATATTCGGTTGATTATCAATTATGATAGTATTGTAGACTCAATCCTTGTCCATACCATAGTTATACTAAAATTGTAGTTAATTAAATATGTAAAGCCTGAACAAGGTTAAATTTTTCATTTTATTCTAGTAAAGTAGACACTGGAATTTTTTTATGTTATATTTATAAACAGTAAATTTAATATTATTTAAATGATGATATCAAATATGATATGGTATCAAAAGAGCCATTTCTATGTCTGTATAGTGAGGTAAGCTGGAATATTAGGGTGAGGGAGTACCGAATAATAACATAGGGGAGGCAAGGAGATGCATTTAAGAAATAATACGTAATAAGCATAATATAGAACGGATGTGGTATATATATCAAAGTTACGATAACATTCCAATCCTTGTCTAGATAATTTTTATTGTTAGGTAAAACTAAAGAAGGTATAACTTATTTTATCGTAACGACTATTTAAATCTTAAATCAATCAACACAAAAATTGGGGTTGTTGTGGCGGTATTTAATCACGGTAGTTGTGGGTTTGATTCTTACTTGAGGAGACTGAGTTATTTTCATTTTCTTCGTTGAGTAACAAGACAAAGCGCGACGTTGAGTTCTGCCACTCAACAGGCAATGTCTTGAACACTAGGTTCCCTCTTCCTAACCCCTTGCTTAATGTGGGTTACAGCGCGATGATAAAAACATCTCTCAAATTATTAGTCTCAAATAAGGCAATAATACCTTCTCCACAGAATTTTACAACTAGCATGGAGGCGTCGCGACCGCCATTGCAGCTCCATGTCCCGTGCACTTTGTATTGATCGCAGTACAAGGCCACAAGATGAACATTCCTATTAAAACATTTGGTTGACGTTATAAATGAACATTAACTTTTACTTTATATAATTATTAAAAATATTATAGAAAATGGAAATTATAATTTTATAATAAATATAGAGTCAAAATTATTTTTCATATCAACAACGTGGTATTGTGGTGCATATAATAAAAGAACAAGGAGGTTATGCGTTCAAAACTAGAGAAATGTTTTATATTAAATGATTCTTATATTTGTTTTATAACCAATACACACACACACACAACACACAATACACACACACACACACACACACACACACACACACACACACACACACACACACACACACACACACACACACCGGGTAACAACTACCTTACTACTATTTTTCCAGAAATTAATGTAATGAATATAAATATTTATATAGATCAAAATTATATTTCGTGTTCTATTTTCTAAAGAACACCGATACACAGTACACATATCAACCAGGGAATAGAAGAGAATACAAATTGTTAATTATTTCTATATAAACAAAAAATATTAGCAAACAAATTAATATGACAAATCAAGGAACTTTGCTAAATTCTCAATCAAATATGAGGCTAGAATTATAAATGAACGTTTCTAATTTATAGGAAATCAATTACAATTATAACTGGTCATAATCTGTCGAGATAAACACTTTGCTCTATCGGTTAAGCGACTAATTAGATTTCATCTCTATAATAATGAAATATTGATTTTGATATAGGTATATTTTAGATTATTCCACAATTTTTTTCGTTTTTCATACAAATTTTTCATACAGTTTAAACTTGTGTAATACCACTAGGCATCATTCGTTTTTGTTTATCGTTTTAAAATGAATAGTACTAAACAACCTACAGAATCAGTAGTAGGCGTTAACATAACCTTTCACCCACTGAGGTGAAAATTTCAAGCTTAAACCCTGCCATTGCCATAATCTTGGTCTTATCACTATCTTGGTATTATCACTACATGGGCGTAGGATTAAGGAAGGGAGGTTAGGTTGTACCCTCAAGGGTAAAAGTTAAAAAAAATAGTTTTCATAAGTCAAAATGATATTTAAGCTTTGCGCAATATTGTCAATAAACCACTGCGCTGCACTAGAGACAGGGCAGAATCAAAAAAATTGGAATAAAATATATACATTATTTACTTGTATATATATTTGAAGGTCGTTAAAAATCTGTAAACTTAAATTGATTAAAGATTCACTGAATTAAGGCATTAAAGCAAAATATAGTAACACCTTACGAATCTAATAACTGACCACAATTATTGTTTTTCCATACTCTAAAAGGCTGGCGTTACAAATTGCTTTGTATTAAATGATGTTCTAGAGTTAATCAATCTATTACAAATAGCGGTCAGATAACGCCGCTATCAGTCTCTTAATACGGCCCGGTGACTGTCGTACCGCCGTATATGGTATTGGTACAAATTGCAACTCTTCAATTTCACCGTTCAGAAATCTATAAATAATGCATAGAATGTTTGTTTAAAAAGCTAACCTGAAATTTACTATGCTTATTAACTTTATTTACTTTTTAAATAAGTAAATTTTGTTGGTTTTGAAATAAAAATTAAAAGAGTAACGTCAGGCGTCGTGGCACATTTTGGATTAATTCGCATAAACTCCGCTGCATGTTAGATAAAAATATTTCATCACGAGAGTGACTGACATCATTACGTTCTGGTGTTTTAAAGTACTAGTACCTACGTGTAGATAAAATATACATTACTTAAATATTGAAAATTTTTCGGTAATATTTTAATATATATGTTTTTAAATACTATCGCTGTATAATATAAAATTAACGTATTCCCTTACATAACAAATAAATGTGAACTATGTTCTTTACAATTTTCTTATGAAGTCAGTTAAATATTAATCAGCTCAATCTAAATATATATATATATATATATATATATATATATATATATATATATATATATATATATATATATATATATATATATATATATATATATGCATTTATTATAAATTTTCTTATACGACTAATATGAACTTGACCTGTCTTGCTATTAAGCTATTAACTAAGCTAACAGGTATTTGAATTAAACCAAAATTCTAGTTCATTCCTGCAGTCAAATGTTTTAAAACCTACACGTTTTAATCTATAAATTGTTGTATAGTCCAATATTAGCATAAATCTATAATCGTCTCTGATGGCCCGCATGACGATAATAGTGAGTAGGTTCCCATGTGTAGGAGACGCTTTTATACGCTCACGTCGCTCTTTTATACTATGAACATTGAATCCCTTTAGGGCTGTCAATAACGTTAAATCTTTTCTTCTATAGGCATTCATTCATTCATAAATCATTTACCATTCAAATATATAAACTTGATGATATGTCAAAGGGTGGTAGAGGATTTTGTTAGACAGTGCCTTTAATTTGAAGTATTTTTTTCGGTACTGTTTTTACTAATGGATTACTTGCTACCAAATAATTTATATGTAAGAGCTAATATTTTATAAATATATTTTAAAAGATTTCTTCTTCCTCATCTGAGATTGTATAAATCAATTTATGTTCAAATATTATATTTAAATTACTAATACGATTTAAATACGACGAAATCATTTAATATTTGACGATACTTTACTAGTGCTGTTTAATTTGACACCAACTACACTAAGACACCAATTACACTCGAGAGACTAATAGTTATATAGTTTGCCTCGAATTAGACAAAAGGTGAAGACCTACACGAAGCCTCTTCAATGTGAAGGAAGTGCAGAAATATATTTTTTCAACTTAAAGCTTTATCAAGGATAGATCAAAACAACCTGAGATGTTAAGACACCGTTTTCCGCCCAAACTCAAGAACAGATGTTTAGTTGAGAGGCAGAACTCAATACTGCATTTATCTCGAAAAAAATTAAAATTATTGATTCGAGTTGGTATCGAACTCACAACCATTGCGCTACAGTCGGATGTTGTCCCTCTTTTACAGATCAATACAGTTCACAAACCAATATATACCATAGCGTGTACACTAAAACACGTCCCAACTACGCCACAATAACAATATAACATAATAGATAAAAATATTATATATGTACGTAATAAATAAATGCTTATATTAGAAAAATGTAGGACGACCCTATAGAGACTACATTCAAGACTGTAATAAGGTCAATAGAGCCAGATTACGTTTAAGCTTTCAATGTTTGAATGCATTTAATCTCGATCGAAGTTATTGTCACCAAATAGATATATTACTAAGTAATTATTAATAACTTTATCGAAAAAGAATATATTACTTTATAAATTTGTTTAACACATTAATTGTTTTAGCTTCAAACAAGCAAATAAGGTAGGCAGAGAGAATTTAGTGTCAAGATACTCCATTTTTCCCGTTCTCAAATTCGAGACAATGTGTACTGAGTGGTGAAACTCTTCGCCGCGCTCTTAGCACAGTGGGAAAAAATTTAATTCTTTCGTGTGGAGACAGCATGGCACCCATTTTATCACGACGGATTTACATATAAATAATTCAAATATTATGAGTTAATTTTTTCTATCATTATTTACTGCAAGAGGAACACATCATATTTGTTCTTTTATTTTTGAGCCATCCGATATATGTAAGTACAATGTTAAGAATATCCTTTTTCATTTAAATGTAAAATTTGATTTATCATAATTAGATAATTTTTTCATATTATTTTTAATTTAATTTTTATTATAATTATTAGACAACAAAGGGCGTTGAGTTCCGCCACTCCACATACAAAATCTCGGATTCAGGATCAGGAACAGGATTGTCCCGTATATAAAAATGCAAGATACAACATGAAACCAAAATAATATTATACATTAGTGTTTCTACTAAGCGCTTTTAATATTTAGACCCTTTCTATATGTAAAATTCGATCAAACTTATTTAATTATATCATCAATAAAAAGAATAAATGTAAACAAACGCTCAAAAAAAATGTCTACTGAGTTGATACGTTCATCTTTTGTACAAAAAAAATTAATTGAGTGCTGTCATGTTGACCATTCAAGATAAGATCCGGACCATACCTTTAGAAGTTATAAAACGGCGAAATGTTAAAAAGACTTACATAATTATTTTTTTCTTTAGTTCCTTAAGACGTTCCAACGATGCAATTTGAGTGATCATCAAAGAAATGTTTACGAAGTCTAAAAGTAACCAGCTCGTGTTATAAGATAGCCTATTTCGTAACGCACTTAACAGTCGATAGTAAAATCTTTTTTAATATCAGCTATAAGGAAGACAAAATAAATATAGCAAGAAATTCTAAAACACCTATTGCGCATTTGGTACAATTTATACTGTACTCGCAAAGTTTACGGGTATGTATACTATGTATATAGTAAGGTAATGTGTATTATTAAAAAAATGTTTTTCTTCGCTCAGACGACTCAATATGGCAGAAAGATATAAATTAAGCGTGAAGATAATCTTACCGTGCCCATCCCCAAAAAAGCAATAAAAAAATAATACAATATTTTTTTTAGCCTCACGCTATTTACCGTATATAGAGAGGATAGGTGGGAAGAACTTAAGTGTCCAGACATTCTATTCACCGATTTCTATTAGAATTCGTGACATTGTGTGTTAGCGGGCTCTCAGCCGCTTGCTTGTTTCAGTCTCCCCTGTAAAAAGATCAAACCAACACATCTCTCAACACGTCACAATTGTAGTAAAACATTTGCACAACTCCACACAGGCCTCAAACTATTTCAGTTTAGATATGTTTTTTATAATTTTTATAAAAACCCTTGTTCATTAAAACTAATCATTGCATTAAAATGAAACGTTGCATTAATTTCAGTGCTAGGTAGTAGTAGTATTATTTGGTTTTCTTTTTTACAAAATCTTGTCGGGTGTTTATTATAGTCATATTTATTATTTTTTACAATCATATTTCCTTGACACATTCATTCATTCATATATTTTGACAATATTTTTATTTAAAATCGCATTTAATCGTTTCTATTGAATTTTTTTTTGATAATTTATGATATCCTCAATTATACTTTTAAATTTCAAATATTGGCCTCAACCTGAAAATTTTATGCAAGAAGTATGTAATTCTTTTCAAAATGTATTTTAAAATAAGCTTCTATTTGCACCAATATGTTACAAAAGGGCCAGATTTATTTTGAAGAAACTATGAAGCAGAAGATACTCGTATGTGAAGTGACACATTCTGTGAACAGTTTATCACTTTTAGTATTCATTTAAATACTTACATATTATTAAATAATATTATAATTAAATGTATTATAATATACAATAAAATACTTTACTTGAAAATAAAACAATATTGTCGAGATAAGTTCAAGAAAGTTTATTTGTTTGTAAACGTTAAACATCCAAGAAGATATTCTTAAAGCTATTCACAATATTGCCTAAACAAATAAATAGTGTACAAATATAATATAATCGGAAATATTATTCTAATATCACTATCACTTTAAAATATGTTCAAATTATATATTTGATACAGTTGGACTTAATATAGGTACAAGATGTAACTTATTTCGAACGAATATCAAATCTATATATATAAAACCTTTCTGTTACTGAATGACTGACAGACAAGCTCAGTCAAAATTACGCAGCGTAGAAACCTGAAATTCGGCATTTGTGTCCTTGAGAGATATATTCTCCAGCACTAAGAAAGAATTTCCCGATATTCCAACGATGGCGGGAAAAGATGGGAAATGGCGGGAAGAAACGGCGGGCTGTAGCTCCGCCATTTTGTATACATTGACAGTAAACGGTATGTATTGTTTAGGTTAAGGGATGCGTTTTCAAAGTCAAAATAATTCAATTGTGTCACAATTAAACAAATAACATTTCAGTTATTGTTGGTTACATAATGTTAATTTGCACAATTATTAATTATTCAAAGTTCAATAAGCTGCTGTAGATAAATAAATACATAAATCACACCCGCAGAATGCAAGTCACGTAACTCAAAAATTAGCAATTTGTGGGAACTCTCTTACAATCTCAGGATGGGCTATTTTGTTTTATTTGGGTTAAATTAAGAATTTTTGACTTAATCACTTACATTTGAAGGGTGCAATGTAATAGTTAAGGACCGAGTGATTTATAAGGGCATTATTTACTGCCCGGATGTTATGAATAATGGCGAGATATATCACATCGGAACAGATGATTAATTATTATATTAAAACTGCATTAGTATAAATGTTGATACGTGACCAATAGACAATTTGATAGTAACTAGGTATATTTATTATATATTGTGCTCAGAATAACTTTACTACTACTAGGGCCAAAGCAATAGAAAAAAAAATTGCAAAACGTAAATTTCTCAGTTAACAGCTTCTTCATGAGAAATATATCTATATAAATCTTGGAAAGGGTATTTTTTCAGTAAGCTTAAGTTTTTTTTTTATATTTCAATTGATTCTTTATAGATTAAAATAAATGTTGTTTGTAAATTTTGTCTTTCCCGCATCTTATCAAATGTAGCTTTTAATATCAAATTGTAGATTGCTAAATAACGATTCGATTTATAAATTTACAAATTTTAGATAATAATTAATCAGTATATAGATCAGGTCGAATACAGCTTGTCTTTATTCATAATGCCCTTATTAATCGCTTGGTCCATAACATCTACAATCATAAGATTACCGAGTACCTTTATATGTCCAATATATATAAATACTTTTTGACAATTTATTTTTAATAGCAATTAGCACAATAACAACTAATGTAAAAAATTCCAGTCAAAATTACTATTGTAGAATAAATTACAAAAATTCTATAAAAGATGACATTTAAATATGATAATTGAGCAATAAATATAGTTTTGTATTTGTTTTCCATAAGAGTGCTTCATAAATAGTCCTACTTCGTTTGTTTCTTAAAGAAAACATAAAAAAAATTGAACGCAGCGGGATTTGAACCCGCGCCTCATGGATAATATTTTAAAAATCATAAAAATATTTCCAGTATTATAATTTATCTTTTAATATTTATTTCACATATAATATAAATTACAAAACAAACAGCATTATATTATTTAGAAAAAAGTAAATATTACTTGAGTATTAATACATATAAACAGTATACTATTACTGGAAAATACAGTAATTTCAATATTTTTTTCAGTAGATTACTGGTAATAAGTTCCTCCACTCAAAATGCATTTTTTGGACTCAACCGGAAAGCAGAGAAAGGAGAGTCTTGACTCTAGATTCTCATTGCCTAACCTGCGATATGCGGGATACAGCGTGGAGCTGTATAGCACTGGTCACTGAACATAATTTATTTTTCGAAACTTCCACAAGTACGTGTTTCAGACAAGGTCACAATATACAATAGATATATTTGAGAAGGTAACAATTAGTAGTAATAATAAATTATAGTACAATACTACAACTACAATAAATATCTAATTAAAAAAGTAGGAAGTAGATGATTAGCCAATCAATAATAATAGAAAATATTCATATAATATTACTAGTTACACCTACTTTGCTCGATATTATTCTGGGTTAAGGTCTCCAATAGTTGTTGCCGATTGCTTGAAATTTATACACCTACATTCCAAATACATTTAGTACACAATATAAATTTTTATAAAAGCGAAACGGACGAAATAACTAATCCTAATCTATCAAATTGGAGTAAAGCAATTCATATAAAATTATTCGAGTATACTAAATAACCAGACTATTTCATAAGCTCCGAAATTTCCTACCGTTTAAAAAACTTTGGTGTTTCACTTTACCTAACTACTGGGTCCACGGTAAGCTAATATAAGCTATAATTTCTACAAAATTCATCCAAAATACAGACGCTACATTATAATGCAAAAATATCGCTACAAAATCTCTATACGAACAGGTTACATAGACTAGGTATATTCAGAAACGTCTAATTTTATTTATTTATACTTAAAAGTTGTCAAAAAAATATTATTAGGTCGATATTATTGTTCCCTTTTTATTATTGTTTGCTTGTGCCTTTGTTACCTTAAAATTATTGATAGCAGTTAATAATGTGTGTTAAAACATAATATAGTTTTATAAACAAAAGGAAAATCGAATAAAATTGTTAGTTGTTGTCTCATAAACCGTCGTAGTTAGAAAGCTGAGATTTTCACTAATGATGTATTTCCGTTGCCACTATAACAACAAATACTACAAAAAATGAAAATATTTAGTCAGCGGAATACGATACGTATTACGCCATGAAATACGTTCGTCATGAAAAAGGTACGGAACCCTCGGTGTGCGAGCACTACTCGCACTTTTATTAACACTCCTGTTGGTGGTTTACAAAATTAAACTTACCAAAAGTGAGCAGAAGTGATCTTTAAAACGTTTATGGTCTTAGATAAATTGTAAAAGTATTTTTTTTGTTTTATGTTATGGATATAATATATGCCATGATTTTACACAAATCACCTACAATGAATTCGTCAGTTAGACACAAGCAATACGCTAAGATGGTATAAAGTTTACCAGTTATATAACAAATAAATAACAAAATAAATGAGAAATTGTGAAAATGATTAATGTTTATAAAATATAACCTATTGGAAGACGTTCTTTGAATCTTTTATCATTGAAATGATGACGTGTAATTAGAAAGTGTGTGGAATGTGTGTACTAGTTAAAGTTATAACTACCCTAATTATTCTAACATTACCTAAAGAGGACAAACCATGATGAAAACAAGATTTATTGTTCATCTATAACAATAGAAATAAGAGAAAACATCAAAATACTAAGCGCTAAACTAAACCAACCCGTCTAATGCAGAAATACTGTCAAATATCAACATATCGCTATAATTAAAGCGACTCATAAAGCTACAAATAAATAACACATTAAAATATCTAAATACAATAACTTAACATTAGCAGTCAACTTCTGAACAAATACAAGCGATAATTTAAATGCACACAGTGTAATATACATATACATATACATATATAAACGAACTTGATAGCGATTACGAACGATTTCTTAAATATATGCTGAAAAGTATCGATTTTTTTTATAATCAGCTACATATATTTAATAATATGAGGGTTTTTGGCAAATTCATAATATATTAGGAATGAATTAGTTTAAAGTATAATATAATATCTTATTCCTAAATTATATTAAGCCAAATGTCTTCAGCAATTATTTATATTTATATTTAAAATGAGTATTTACTTTTAATGCCAATAAATGTTATTCGTTTCATCCAAAAACACCAGACAGTCGTATTATGAATGTCATTCATAAATAATAGTCATCCAAAGTGGTTGCTCATTAAATGTAGTTACAAGTATTATTTCCTATACAAATATCAATGTATATGGCTCTAACATCTATCTACGCCACTTCTACCATAGATCAAAAATATTCAAGATCAAAAATACGATTCGAAATCTATCTTTGGCGCCATTCGCTACATATAAGCAGGCTTCATTTTATAAGCTCTCTTCCATATTTCACATAAACAGACGGTAGAATGAAAACGATAGAATATGGCCAGAGGCATCGAAACGTGCGTTATTATGGTCCAAGCCCAGAGGCCGTAGAAATGTAACTGTACTGGATGTGATTCAGCCCGTGATTTCTCCAGTGTATTTATAGCCCACATCGCCAAATTTGTCACTAAAAGGAAAGTGACTATTTCTCTTCCAGGTTTCTTTCTTAATTGTTCAGGTGTTTTTGCTGATCTGCGACTGGCATCCAAAATGAACATAGTCTGACATGTCGTTTGTACTAATGATGATAACGCCGTTATTAATATTAGGATCGTGTTCTTTTCTATAGTAAAATGTCCGCCGATGATCGTAAACGTTCCATAAATGAACATTCCAGTTTGGGCGCCAACGAGCAAGATATTATCGAGTTCCAAGTTCCTGTTGCCATCGTATTTTAAATTCCTAACGCATACCATTCCTGCTAAACTTGCAAAAGTCGTCATAGCGTACAGCGCTAACTCGCACACATTGACCTCAACCACAGCCAACGTTGCATATTCTTTCCTTGATATAAGAACAAAGAATAAAATAAGCGATATTATTGTCAGGACTAAAACTAGGATACCAAAAAATAATCCTTTGTGAGCTCTAGCACAATCAACGCTATACAAATGCGGTGACTTTTTGTAGGCCAGACCTTCCAAAAGCTGAGCTTTCGCTATAGCTTCTGCGACATCCTTAGATGGATATTTGGAGATGTTCTTCCACATGACATATAGAATTGCGGCGCATATAAGAGAGTATTCTATAGTACATGGAAATAGAAACGGGGAAGCATCTTGTACTAAAGAACCCATTATATTTGTTCGACGGCATTCAAAAATGTGGTGTGGGCCTTTCAAGCCTCGAGGAACTCGGAGGTGTGCCGCTGCAGGATGCGAAGGCGGCACTTCAGTCGCTAAAGATGCGAACGCCTTTTGAAACGCTGGAATCAAAGAAAAAAGGTATTAAGAATCTTATAAAAATGAAATACCTACTAACTGCAAGTATATTACAGTGTAGCTTGGGAAATTATTATAATATTATTAGTTTCATCATCCCATTGTGGTTAAATTGCAGCGTTGAGTTCCACCACTCAATAAGTAACGTCTAGAGTCCTGGCGGAGAGTTAAGAATAATAAAGGAGTGTTTTGATTCACTCAACGTATTCTATGCTATGTACTTAATAAGATAAAAACAAAATGTTATAAATCGCTTTAAAATTAATGTAAAATTAACGTCATCACAATAAGCCCTACTCGTAGGAAGTGGCATGTGGCATTTGCAAACAATTAATGGAATTTTATAATCTAATATTGATTAGCCGAATACGCAAGAATTTAGGTCGAATTCCTTTCGAGGTCAACATTGATAGGCATGCTATTGACACAGAATCGAGTGTAATGTGACGAGGGTTTTGGTAAATGAAAATAAAAACTTTAAATTAATTACATTATTAATTACATTGACTATTAAATTACCAAATTTATTAATAAATGCAAGTAATGTTATGTATTATAAGCAATAGATTATAACTTAATTATATTATAGAACTGTTACAATTGAAGACAAATTATTTTTAATAAATTATATCTTCATATTTTTTTATATAGAAATATAATACTTTTAAATACAATCTTTTTATTATTATCCCTACGTATTTTAAGGGCAAAAAGCAATTTCTCTAAAACAATAGAATTACCTACCAACTTACATAGTTAATAAGCTGGGTCAAGCAGGAATAAATTGAAACAAAGAGCTTCGCGTGAAAGCAAATTACGCGGTCGGGGTAGTGCATAAAAAATGAGGTTGCCCTGTTTATGGGAACGGAAAATGTTCCATACTTAAAACTCAGCCTTAAATTGACTAACTTCATGTTCCTACTCGGCACTTAAAAACCGCAAGAATCTCATAATTGATTAGATTCTGTAAAGATAAAAAGTGTGTTTAAGAGCTTATTTCACAGAAGTTTATCGTGCGAGTAAATATCGTCGTTACGTAGCAAATTTATATGGTCCAAGTTTTATTTCAACGTTTTTGCAAATAAAGCGTATTTTATGAAATTATTAAAGCTACGGAACGGTGCAATTAAAAATTATAAGTTGGATTTTGTAAAATTTTAATATTCCGACTCCTTCACGAACGTATTTTATTAATTTATATATAATATCTTACTTCGTAGAACGTATGCGACAAATGTATGCTAAAAATATAAAGCTTAATATTTAAGATGCCTGTATAGATAAAAAAACAACGCAAATAATTTCTGCAAGTAGGTACATATTGTCTTTTACTGTGGAAAATAATGAACTCAAATAAATGTAAACTAAGCATAATTTATTAAGATATTTAATTCATAACGTTATTACACATGACTTTCGCTCATAATCCTGTATATAGCATTGTAAGCAGATAGACTAGACCCTGCTGTAAAAACACTCAATTCTGCATTTCGACTTCGTTTTGAATTCATTTCCTCAAGTGTATATAGAACTGTGCCCCCTGACTTCAATAAGCATCAATGCTATGACATGTTGACCTATAAATGTATGTATATATATATGTACGATAATATCATGTTTTTAATATCATTTTCATTATAATCAATCTCTTTGGAATGATGATTTTCTTTGGTAGGTCAGTAGTATTGAATCTCATTCAACCACTTGTGCATTACAAAAGCAACAAATTGGATCATTCGAGTAGGCTGGAGCTCGTGCAACTTAGTACAAGGAGTCGAGTTGTTTGTTAATTCAATTAATGGAATACAAACATAATTAATTTCGTTACTCTGAAGGAAAAGCTTTTATTTTCTATATTTTTTATTCATATTTATGTATTTCAGGCATACCATGTCACGTAATATAATATATAATGAAGGACGGCAACATGGCTTATTATTAAATCTGCCTGTAAACGCGATGGTTTGTGGGTTCGATTCCCATTCGGGGAGAATGAATTATTTTAATTTTCTTCGCTCTGACCACAATGCAAACCGCATTAAGTTCCGTCACTCAATATGCAATAACCTCGAAGTGAGGAAAGCGGAGAACGGTCTTAACACAAGGTTCCTTTCTACCTACGGTTCCCTCTGCCTATCCTGCTGCGTGAGGGATACAGCGTCAAGCTATAATCTAATAAGCATATGAGAGAAAATAACTTTACCAAACATATACCTCAAGCAAGTGACTCATAACTATATCAAAATTATTTTTTAAAAGTGCAATATACTAAATAATTACAATTCACTTACTTAAAAGTATAACTTAAAATATTTATATTTGAAGAAACTATTTAAAACTTGTTCATAAAAAATCTACAACCGTCCCCATTAACTACAAAGTGAAAAGCAAAAAGCACTATATAGGATAGACAATGTGATAACTAAAAGCTTTGAGTTATGTAGCAGTAAAGCTAGTAAAATCTCTGCAATCCAGCTTATTCATAATAAACAAGCAATATGTGTATAAATACGATATCTATGTATTATATAAGAGGGTGAAATATATGCATGCTTACATATGTATGTATAAATGTATGTACATACGCACAAGAAGAGACTCAAAACAATTTTTTTCAGTTTATTTTGATCAAATACCCGACATCATTATTCAGATTTCCCATCTCCCATTCGTATGCTAAATTCTTTACGTGTTGGTGACGTTCGGAGGATAAAAAAGGCAAAAGATTTCAATTTTGGTAGCCGTCAGCTTACCACGTAATTACGAATACTGCCTACACGAATAATGTTATTCTGTATATGGCATGACATGGTTCAATCGTTTCCAGTCTAATTATTTTAGTATTTACAATACTCCTTTTATGAAACACTATGGTTTTGTAAATTTTGAAAAAGTATATGAAAATATTATTTGACAATAAATGAAATGTCTTAACACTAAGTTCCTTGACTTCTCCATTATGTATCGCTATCCAATAATCAGGAATGTCAAAAACGGAATTATTTATCACTACTCACCGCTTATCCTTTATAATGTGGAAGTGAAAATAGTGGGGGGAGGGGGGAAATAGTAGAGAAAAAATAATAATGCTGAATATTAAATAATAAAAGAATAGAATATACAACCTATACTTTAATGGAATACAAGGGTTAAACAATAAAAAAGTAGCCATGCCCTCCTAGTCGTATGAATATCGATCGCGTAATTGAGGTAACATAATAACATAATGAACTAATACCGTCCTGAACACACACTGTTTATATTGTTCAGAAACAATCAAATAAATATCAACATTCAATATCTACACGCCATTCGTCAAATACCCAATAACGACGGTCTGGCGAAGACAGTTTGACTTCATTTATTGAGGACATTCGTCCCGGTGGTATTTCTTAGATGGAATTTCTCGTACTTTTATAAAATAAAATTGATGTCGAATTTGTCGTTTTGTGTATAAGATTAGATTTGTCTTCAATAATCTTTTAAGTTGTGTGGTTAAGAAATCGCTTTTAAATATGCGTGACTCCAATGTTTTCAAATATTGTATTGTATTTAATATATGTATATAATACAATATTAGTTTCTACAATATTGGAAAATTATATAGCTAGATAACAGTAATGTATTTTATAAAACATTGAGGCTTTTAAGGCACTTTGGATGAGCACTGTAAACGTAAACGTTGTGAGTTCGATCGTTCGAAAGAATGAAATATTTAAATTTCCACGCTGTGGCAAGAGAAAGCGCACCGTAGAGTTCTAGAGACTCAAATGAACTTAATAGTGCTCCCTGCCTACAGACCAAAGTTGAAAAAACTAAAATAAGTAAAAGATAAAATACTTTTTAATAAAAACGCAGATAATATTTCAGTGCTACTTACCAAGACGATGTGAAAGTCCTATAGTTTTATTTTCAGGATCGTAGAATGTGAGTATTTCATGCTTAGTCTCCTGCACGAGGACGTTCAACCAAACACTGAGATTGGTGCCCACCATGTGCATCAGCCCAAATCGCGCCACAATTTTATGCTTGTATACTTTCATCTGGAAATATATGTATAAGAATATTCATCGCATTATGAGTAGAGGAGTTCAACGTCGTGTTTTCTATATTTCCAGGCGGGAAAATGAAAACATTCCCTCTAGTAGGGGATCGAAGCCACAACTATCGATTTAGACTTAGACATTCGTGTCTGACTCTACCACTGGCCTTAGAGAGCTAAAAGAATTTCAATACATTTTCATTTTATTTGTCGCTATACAATTCTCCTCCAACTCTTTTTCGACGTATGCGTGACGTGCTATTCAAAGAATATAACAAAGCAAATAGATTGTCCTTTAAATTCAAAAGCAAAGTATAGACATCTGTCGTAGCATAGCAAGATACGTATAGGTCTCTGATTTGCATTTTCCACGAATAGTGGCAGTATTTTCTATACACATAATAGGCGATAGTTAGTTTATGCTAGAAGTTGTCCATTTTGTAATAATTTACATACTAATAAGCTTTATCTGCATTTGCTACGAAATTTTAAAGTAAAGATATAAGTCACATTAAAAGTTTTTACATTATATTTTATAAACATACCTCATTATTGAGAAAGATGAAGTACATCTGTATAAAGATGAACGCCATGCGTGTAGCGGGCGTCAGTGCGAGCAAAACGTTGTGGCAGTTCGTGTTCCTCTCTAGTTCCCAGTACTGTCCGAATTCTAAACCCGAATAGATCATAGACCCGATCCCAAAGGCTATATCAAATGAAAAATATTATATTATTATAATTAAGCAACATACATTTTTTTATTTCTTAGGTCATAAAACTATCAAAATAATCAAACAGCGGTCTCCGACTTTTATTTATGTTAACTTAACAAAAAACTGGAAAATTTATAATGTTATCATTATTTTTGTAAAAATCTATCGATGAAAGATATATTACACACGTGTAATGGAAATTTAGTTTCCATTTCAAATGTGGGGCAAACTGTTTATCGCTGGAAATTGTTCTAGTTTGGATAGCGCCTATAGCGCTATCTAAACTAGAATGAATTTAATCGCAGAGTATGCTTTAACATTTAATATAAGTTTAACAGCATTGAAAAAAGACACCTTCAATCGATTTATTACATTATCAAAGGGTATTTTATACGCCAGCTACTAAATGAATGAAAAAGTTGAATCACAAATGCTGTTATACCTTTTTAACTATTCGTACTCTCACAGGCGCTCGAGTTAAAAAGAAAATAAGCAAACGGTCTCTCAGAGCGTCCACTTAGCCTACTTGTTGTACAGTAAAGGTACAATAATAAAACGTACAGAGCCATAACAATGAAGTGAAAAATAATATTCTACGCAATAGCCCCGTCGTGTTGGTATTATTGTTACTCGGATTCTGTTCTACATTTTGCTTGTTCAAGTATACGTTTTTTTTGCGAAATTGAGAACGCGTTAAGTTTCAATGTTGTATCAAGGATTTCATGCTCTGTCAACTTGAAAATGTGTGAAAAAGTTCGCGCAAATAATGAATAGTGTAGTAGTGTAGTGTAATTAGTGGCTCAAATCGTATACTATTTCAAAATTACTTGATCTATTCTATTTTATCTACATAAAATAAGAATGTTTGTTTGTTTGTTATATTCATAATAAACCCTCAATAAACATCAAAAAGACAAACTAAATGAAAAATAATGCTTTTTCGCTAATAAAGTCTAACGACTAATCTTTGGTGAAAATGTGAACGCTGAAGAGATATTAAAGTTTACTATCAGAAATGCATAACTTGTGAAAGGAAAACGTACGTAAAGTTCATTCCGTTCTCCGATTTCCGTCTAAATCTGAACCTGTTAATTAATCTCTTAATGTTTCTTTCCTTTTTTTTCTATTAACGTTTTTATCCTCTTATGAGTACAATTTTTTTTATTAAATATCTAATAAAACTCAAAACTAAAAATATCCACATATATACGTACCTACTTACTGATAATTTTCTCCATAACATACAACTTCTTAATATATTTACACATATTAATATCTACATAGATTTACGAAATTATGAAAACACTCTAAGATAACGTAAAAATAAATATATAGGTTGACTTGCCTCTGGGAGTTAAATGTTCACAAGTTTGTTATCCTATCGATTTTATGGGCGATGTTTATTTTATGGCAACTACCAATGCAAGTTTTACAATATCCGCCTCTCGGGCATCGAATACATAATTTTCGTTGTATTGGTGCACATGAAAACCAGACCTAGCATTTCAAAATAACTAAAGTTATTAAAATGTAAAATTTTCTATAGAAATATTGCGTTATAATTTTTTTCTAAAGAATCCAAGAGACCAGCGCTGTATACTGATGCATAATTGTGGCACCTTAATTTAGGCGTTCCATCCATTCAGTTAAAACTTGCAAACTCATTTTAATGGAAATAGTAAAGAAGGACTGACTGACTAAATATACATAATATTTAATTAAAGAATTTTCCTTAAGAAAAATATATTTTGTATAACTTTAGCTGATTCTTGTTTTAATATTTATTATGTTCTTCTGTAATTGTAATTTGTGTAGGGAAACATTTTATACTGATTTCACACGCAGGTCACAAATTTAATTCTATTTGACCGTAAATATTATTAACAGAGGGAGAATTTGTATATATATATATATTTAAGGAATCTGAAAATTTTGTGTGCACGTTTCAATACGCTCCTGGATAATATAAAAATACAATTAGATCCGGTAGATAGTGCTGCCTCATGTATATTATGTATATGGCGACACTTCTTTACTTGCTATTTTTATTTATTTACATACCCACAGCGCCCATTCTCAAATAGAAGCTGCCATAGTGATGGGTGCGAGTAGCAAGAGCGAATCCCAAGGATAGCCGCTTAGCGGCCAGGTGCGGCGGCAAAGCAGCAGTCGTCGTACTGCGCTCTGTCCGGGACGAACAGGAATCCGATTCTGATTGTGATGAACTTGAATCTGATTCTAGATTTAAAAATGATATTTTATTTATGTTAAAAATTTGTGAAAACTTAATATAGATATAAATTGGTCACTGATTAGTCTTAAATTATAAGCATTAAATATTACTACTCAAAGAAAAGGGAAAAGGAAAATATATTAATCATATCATCAAAATGAAAATATTGAAATTACGCTACTTTCGAACTTATCTAGAACATTTATTTCTGTATTCAGTTATGAATGAATAACAAATAACAAAAATAAGACAAAATGTTGTAAAACTACACACCCGCTGCGTCTTATGTTTCATTTAAATCACAAATAGTATACCTTAAAAGTAATAACTTCACAGTCACAAAGCTCTAAACGCTTACAAAGCGAATAAAAATAAATAGGTATATAAAAGTGGTACTACAGTGTTACTGAAATAAATTGTAGAACTAGCGACCCGATCGTGGCTTCATCCGTTTGATTAAAGGTCGCGATTTAGGTTAAGTATAATATATTTTTTTTTAAGATTTTCCTTTCGAATTACATTGTCTATGTTTTATAAAAATAAAAATAAAAATATACTATCAATATATTAAGTACGAATTTTTTATCTTACAGGATTTTATCTTTTACTTCTTTTCTAGATCTTCTACACACTGCATTTAAAGATAAAATATTTTTTTAATATGTATGTATTCTATTTAAAAAGTAGGCGACATTAGTCTATGTTGTGACATTTCGTAAAAAATCCTATACACGAGAGCTAACGCACATATTAATAAAATATTAAGTTGAAATAATAATTATAAGTTGGCAGTTGTTTCTCAAAAAACATGTCATACCAAATCATACACTGTTTAATTAAAACAAAAAAAAATTGTGCCCATTCGTATAGCCAATGTGTGCCAATTAAAACGGATTTTTCTTTTTACCGACATACACTTATTGCACGTTGAAATTACCTCTTGAAAAACTCAATTTAAAAACACATTTCAAAATAGAACTACCTACTTTACTGGTAAAATGACGAATACAATTTCTTTGACGAATATAATATATTTAGAAAGGTATTTAATGAACTATAGATATCAAAAGAAAAATGTTTTTGACAGTTATTGCTTTTTCCAAATAAATAAATAAATAAAAAAAATAAATTTTTCATTATAGTACGTATTAAACAGAGTGTTTTGTCACTAGGATCTTATGCCCACCCTTCTGTGCGGTATAAAGCGAAAATTGGAAAAAAAAATTATATCTCTCTATTTAAATCTCATTTTTTATATTATTTGTAATATTCTTTTCGCACTTCGACCCTTTGCAAGCGATCTCGAATTTCTCAATAATGAATACCAATTTCTAAAGAACACACCTGAACAATTTCAATTTACGCTATCAATATTGGTTTTGTAAAGGAATCTCAAGAGGTAGACCCGCATCGAAAGTTTAAACCGCATTTCTTCGAGATGTATAGATTCGTTGAAAGCATACTGGACTGGAGCTTTAATTTAACATATAAAAACTAAAACGGGGCTATAATATTCACGAAGAGAATAAAAACCGTGCTTTTACTTAAAAAACATCAACATAGTTGTATATCTGTACTAACTTAATCATATTATGGATACTACACCTGTACTTCAGATTATTATTTATCTATTGTAAATATAGTTATAATATAGTTACCAGAAGTAAGTTAAACATTGTTACGATAAAATCGTCAGTCTGTTAAGACAATCTCATCTCGTAAACAAACAACTTTAGTCTATGTTCTCGCTACAGCAAGTCAAATACTTGCGAAGCATGTTTACCGACTAAACGAAAAGCTTTCTGTGTTAATTTTCAAGAATACATTTTTTTATATATTTATACTACAACTAAATTCTAATTACGTAAAAATTATGTAAAATTTCGTAGAAATTATGAGTCAAATATATTTATTTAATAATTAAACTACCTATATTATAACAGAAACAGGTAAATAACCTGCAGCATCAGGAATATCACGTTTCCAAATTATTTAAGGAACGTAAAAAGAATATTTTGATAAAATTTTGTCACTTCCCGCATATAGCAGGAAAGGTACAGAGAACATAGTGTTAAGCACTCCGTTCTCCACTTCCAGGCTAAATTCTATATAGGACGTGTTTACTTTCCAGATTTAACGCCTAAGTATGTCCTACCAGAGTTGGGTAACAAAATAATTAATTTCCCCCGAGTGGATGTCGAACAACCATCACATCACATCACATTTACAATTAAACACGTTTTCACTGCGTTATTAGCCGCTTCTTATATTGAAATAACGTTTATTATAAGCGTAAAAAGTTAATAATTCAAAATATATTTTAAACGACTTTTAAAAATAATATAAGGGAGTAAGTACGAGTGTTTTGTAATATAAAAAGTATAGAGTTGTGTATATAAAAATGTCTGGCGTGTAACAAATAACAACGGAAGACAACTTCAACACAAAACGTGACATGGCCCACGAAAAATATGAAAACATTTAAAAATAACACAAGTAAGAAACAAAACAACTCACTAGCGACGACGGTGGTGTCAGCTGCGGACCGCGATCTGTCTCTTAGGAGCGCCGCGTACATGTACAGAAGGAATACCATGCTGCCTATATATAAATATAGGTAGAAGCCCTGTTGGTAAAAATATACAGTTACTGACCATATTTATGGAGATATTTTATTTATTTAATTTTATCATTTTCACGTACTAAGCGAGGTATGCAGGGAAAATTGTATACCAAAGTACCATTTTAGACAAACATTTTTCCCTATACAAGTATTTAGAATAAATAGTGTTTAATCATTATAATACAAAAAATATGATTTCTTTTCCCAGATAATGCAAATATTTATTTAGTGAGTCGATCCTAGCGAATTATTATTATACTATCATTATAATGCAAAAAATATTTAATATTTTATTAGCACAATATTATGACATATTACTTAAGTAAATTGATTAATATGTGAACGTACCTCATAAAATGACGGTGGAATGTACGTGGAGATCACTTCAGCCATGGGGAACGCCACACCCATGACAACTAGAAGTTTTCCATATAATGCTGACAAAGTGGTAGCAAGGGCATCACCTCTGGCAACAAAAGTATACAAGTACATAATTAAAAATCTTGATATAGTATATATATATATATATATATATATATATATATATATATATATATATATATATATATATATATATATATATATATATACATAACTAGTGGAATTTCGTAGTCTGGACAAATTACCAAATTTATAAACATATGTTTAACCATAACATTAACTACAAAAAAAAAGTCATAAAGTATAATACAAGCGTTAATTTCGATTGTTAATTTAATCAAAGTTTCTTTCTAACGATCCTATGCATTGTAAGTTACAATACAAGTAATAACAATAAAGCAATTTATATTATTTTAAATTCAATAAGTATTCTCTTCCCATTTTGTAAGATTCTTAAACGGACTAAAGCAAATCAAAAGATGCTTAGAAAGCGATAGCCCACGTTCTTGCACGTAATGTATACATATTATTCGTAAATGTCCAACAAAAATTTACATAAGTAAACAAGCTTCTGAAAATTTATTGAGAAACGATATTGTTGAGAACAATGAAATTTATGCAATACAAATTTGACAAAAATTTAAACATTGTTTGAAGATGCTTATTATACAAAAGCAAATATCAATAAAAAACATTTCACTCGATTTTACTCAACCAAAACAAAAACTTAAATAGAATAGTATAATTAATTAATAAGTTTTAAGAATAATTTCTAAAGCTTATACATTTATTAAATGTAAATGAAACCTTTTTGACTGACTTTTTCTTAACCAAAACTTTTAAAATTATTCATCAATTATATTAATAGAATTATTTAATAAAATTAAACTTTTAGAACATCTGTTTAAATATGACATAAGAAATATAACAAAATACACACACAGTATAATTTCAATAAAGATAAGAAAGTCGCTTATATTTGAATATATATACTTTATAAAAAATAAAATAAATGTTCACAATATATTTCAAAAGAAACTTTTCATCATAGCGTGAAAAAGGGTGGCTTTCTGAAGCGTTTCTATATGACAATTACGGAACTAACAATGATACCTGCCTCAATACTGACGTTGAATCTAAAACATCGACTTTTTTCATATAAAACCAAGGGGTGACTGAAAATAGAGCGAACAATATGTTGTTGAGAATATTTAAGTGTAGGGATATAAAATATTAGGCGCTTGTTTATTACTTTTGGGGTATATGTCAAGGAGAACTCACGAACAATCATGTACTAGATACTTATATCTGTTTGAAGTCATCGTTTCATATCTCCGGCGTCTTTTATGCTTCAGAAAAATGAGAATGATTTATTTTATATTTCTTTCGCATAAGAAATTGCCACTCAACAGGCAACTCTAATGCTAATTATCGAGTGACCCTAAAAATAAGTGTTATAAATATATAAGCCAGGTAGAATAACGTCAATACAGTCTGGAATCGTTTTGATAGATTAACAGATACATGTATATGATATAATATTTTTTGAAATTTGCGCACAAATTATCATCAAGCTTACTTTGAACACGTAGCGTGTTCTACCAAGAATGATGATACTGAAAGATACTAAATAATAGACGACCAGATTGCATAGACCTCTCGCAGTTTTCTTTTACAATCTCCCTGTAAAAGAGTTATTCAAAAACGTTCAAAGTTGAGATATCTTTTCGCCTGGTTTCTGGAAACCCTTAACGCTCCCTCTGGGGAAAGGGACCCCTCTCTTGCGTGCGTCGTAGCCATGGCAACTGTGTGTTATTGGCTCCCCACAGCTATTGTAACTTCTAAATATGTTTATAGCAATATATATAGTACGGTTCTGTCCAAAATGACACGGCCTGAGATTCGTTTGCGCCCTACTTCTGATCCCAGTTGAATTTAGGCACTTCACATTTTGTTGGCGAATCGGGTACGAGAGGACTTAAAAATACTTCATACGAGAAGTTATGTATTTTGAATGATAATTTGACTGATTCATAAATATAGAAGCATCCTATTATTTGTTCAATCCAAAATCCAATTTCTAGCGCCATCTAAGCTCGATTAATTGGCGTATAACCGTAAGTGCAAAAATGTTACATCAAAAATTTTTTCCATATATTTCGATTAATCTATTAAAAAAATACTTTTTTTCATATAATATATTAACATAATATAGTTTCAGTAGAATAATGTCACGGGACATTTACAAAATTGGCAATGAGTCATCCGTGAAGGAGATGGGATGTGCAAATAACTAAAAAGATATTACTATACTCTATTAACATTAAATAACGCTTGAGATTATATTCTACTGTCATGGAAATTCCGCAGTAAATAATTTTCATAAAATAATCAAATCCATCGTTTTGATGACCAAAAATGTACCCTGTAAAAATCTTTAAATGTCCCCAAAATTGGGTGGAGTGTGAGGAAACGAATTTCACAAAACTAAGTCACCGCCCCCCTCCCCTTCTTAACCCTCCTTTTTTAATTTTTTAAATCTATTTCTAGTTCAAAATACCATGTTTACTACTTTTTAAAATATAATAATAGAGTCCTAGGAGGATGTAGGATGCCTTACTCCTACACAAGCAGAGAATAATTACGCCTTACGTTACATGCAAAATTTTACATTCCTTTGTTGTTGCTGGTATTATTTTTCATATATTATTGCTGCCAGGAGTGAACTCCAGATTTAGTGCATAATCTACGAGCACTCGAGTGTATTGTGACGTTCAGTAGCATTCAGCATAGCGCACATTCACGGAGCAAATGCAATTTCCTTCACTTGTACTAGTATGGCTAGGAATAATATCGTTATATCTATAAAATATCCTGGGTTATATATTCAAGCTTTAAATATTTTTTAATATTATTAGGGACAACGGTTTCTTTTGTACATATATATATTTTTGTCATTCTTTGTCAGAACTTGCCTAAAATAATTAAATTTAGAAAAAATTACGTAGCGGGGTGTAAGACTTCTTGGATCGTTTCCATGAGGCGCAGGTTCAAATCCTAGCTTCTAAAGTTTTTCGATGGCATTTTTCTATATAGATAAGATTCCAACGTTTTTTTTTGTTATAAATAATAACCTACAAATACCACCTACGAAAGAATAACCAAATGATACTAAGTGACTATAAAAGCCAGGACTCTAATAAATTATATTTTATTATATGTATGGGGCTTTTAAGGATACATTTTGTTCAAAGAGCAAGAGACTTTATAAATTATAATGTTTTGTAATTTATTATTAATGACGGGAACGCTTGTCTGCTACAGATTTCAATGCATTCAGTCTAGTGGAGAAAGTTAGCAATGTGTTAGCTTTTATAATAAAATTAACCAAAACATTTTAATGTTAAAAAAGTTTAAAGTTTACTTTTGAAATAAATCAAACGTTTACTTGTGTAATGGGCTTAGTCAAGATAATTTTATTTTGGTACATAACTTTGTAAAAATACATCACACATGTATTTGACATAAAAAGTCATCGAGTTATTGATACAAAAATACACATATACACATATACGCGTGGTATTACCAAATTGCGCCATGTAAGACTTCCGAATAAATGTAGGAAAACGGGTTTCAATAAAAATATCCTTTTACGAGGGTAACATTTGATCGTCCGCAAATATTTCATTTATACGGCTCACATTTGCAGTTGTGAGCTAAGAGCCAAATTATGCGCATACATATCGGGCAAATTGCTTTCCTTAGTCTTCGCTGCATTATGTGCTATTAGTGCCTATACTATCCGTTTACTTACGTGGAAGCTCGAGGAAAACCAGATTAATTTCACCTACAATCGTCCTTTTCTTAACTTCACGCCGTGGGATAAGGCATTCTAATGTCAATACCTTCGTCTCTTGCTTTTCGCACAAGTATGAGATATTAAGTGGCGTGGTAATAAGCGGAACTTAACGACGCAATTATTCTTAACATTTATAGGAACTTATAAAATGCCGTTCTTTTTATATATATTTTTTTTATTTTTCATATGTAAATGTTAATCTAGCCTGGTTAAACAACATAGAGTGTGTCGTTATTTATCTATGTGGACATTAAAATTAAACAGAGGTATGTACTATGGTATGTGTATGTATGGTTTGTTTAATATGTGTATGAAATTAAGAATGAAACTAAAAATATCCGTAGTTTTCAAAAGTAATTATCGACATTATTAAAAATATATTAAAACTACCATTATATTGAAAAGCGGACATAAAACATGCAATATGTCAATAATAATATGTATATGTAAATAAAATGTTTTCAGCCCTTTTTGTGCTACACTGCTTCATATTATGGCCAATGGTCAGCATAATTCCTTTTGACATTCACACGGATAACAGACTATAGTAAATAGTTGTGATATTATGCTTAAATTATAATAAAATTCAAATATATATTTCTACAAATATAGGGAATTGAAAGGTAAATTACGTTAAAGCATATTGTAAATTTAGTCCCATATTGTAAATTTAGTCCATAGACACAAAAATTTCCTAACCAATCATATATCATATAAACAATTTATGTATCACTTCCTAGTTATCTTATGTGAGATAATTATTTCATTCACGTATACTCTATTCTTGAAGCAAATCCTTACTTGTTGCCAATTTAGTGTCATTGAACACTTTAGTTCAGAACAAAATATCTCTGCACCAGACCATGTTTGATTTATTTATATGTATATAAATATCTTATTGGCAAAATGCTAAAATACTAACATCTGGAATCAAAGATAGTATCTCAAGAGATCATTATCCTAACAGAAACATTTAAGTTTACAGAAATTTTGTAACAAAACTCTAAACTCTCATATTTAGTAACCATAAATAATATTATCTAGGAAGTTATTTTATTACAGTAACATTTTGTTTTAAATACAGTTACTTTATAATAATAGCTTTATTTTTACATGTTATATTGTTATTTCATTTACACATTTAATTGACATTTAAATAAATATATATTACAAATGTTACAAAAACATATGTTTTTAAAATATTAAGAATTAATAATGATTACATAAACAATACTTACGCACTAATAATATGCATGTTTTGTATAGACGCGGATGGTCGTGACGGATGCCTGGTCGGGGGTAGAGGCGGCTGGGAACCGCTTCCGGGCCCGTACAGTACCGGCTGCAGAGACAGTGACGCGCCCAGTGTCATTGACGGCGGACTGGATAACCTGTGCACACGAGTAAGATACTACAATAAGTATGTTATAGAGTTATATTCGATTCACTCTATGACCGTTCCATAAGAAAAAGTAAGTAAGTAAGGTAAAAGTAAGTAAGTAAGGTATTGTTTTCAGAAATATAATAGCTGAAATCTAGTTTATAAAAACCATGTTTCTCTTCCAAATCATTTAATTACAGTTTAATTACAGCATTTGTACCCGTTTAAATAATTTCATCATTCTCAAACAATCATCATTTCTTAAACAACCTATTTTTATACTTATAACTTAGTTTAGATAAATTGTTATTATACAAAAAAGTAAGAAATATGCTATCAAAAACATCTAATTTTGACAAGGATGATTTATTATAAACAAGGCGAGATGAGTTAAGTAAAAAGCAGCTAAATTAATTAACGCTTCTTGTTAAATGTAATGAAAAAGCTAAAATAAGCGCAAATCAGGCACATGTCAAAACAAAACCAATCGAGCGAGCACTCGAGCAAAGCCGACGTGAGTTACGATATTAGCTCCGTAAATCTCCGCGTTATAGTACAGTCCGGTTAGCTGAAATGCTACGAGAAAAAGCTTTTTGTTTTCCTTTAGGTATTATTCAACGAGACAAATTTATTTGCCTTCAATTGTCTTAGGAACATGTATATAATTTGTAGGGCAAATCATGCATCAATTGAAGGGAAGATGTTCTACAGAAATGAAGTTTACTAAGGGAGATGGAAATATATGAAACTTAATATAGTAAGTGCCAAGAAATATAGTGACGTGCATTGGTATCATTACATACATCTGGTATTATGCGTGATATTGGGAGATAAATTAGATACGAGAGATACGTTACTCCATTTCGTTAAGTTCAGTTTCCCAAACAACGCTCGATTACTTTAGATTTACAAGCGCAAGTGTGTGTATTATACACATATATGCTTCCGCTTCCATTAATAAGATAAAAGCTTAAGGAGCTTTCAAATATCTAAGTTCCTAACTTGCTTAAACTTTATTATTTCAATAACATGAATTGCCAGTACAATTTATAGCCCTATTACTTTTAAGATAGACAAATCCTGCGATAGTACCAATGACAATAGTAAATAATCTGTCCAAAACGCGATAAACTTAATGACGCGATAACTATAAATTACTTTTACCTGACGACTAGTTACGTTATAAAATTTTCACATAATGCATTTTCTGATCTTGAATTATGAAGATTGGAAATTTTACATCTTATGTAGATTATATTATACTATAAAAGCATATTATACTTATACGTATAAGTATAACTACAAGCACTAAAATTATTTAAAAAAACATGTGACTTTATACGTTTAAATAAAAGTCATTTCATTTGGCATTTCTCAGTTAAAAATAAATGTAATTTTCTTTTATAAATGTGATAAATTTTCACTTTAACTTTTTTTGAACGTTTAATATATTGATACGAAATGTATTATAATTTAGTAAGTTGGTAAATATCGCATAGAAAAATATAGAACCGTACCTAGCACAAATACTATTGATTTATGAACCCATTAGAATGGCAGAACTGCTTAGTGAAACCTAGACCACGGCTGTAATTTACTGCCCGCCGTTTCCTCCTGTCTGGATATTATGGGAATCTGATACATTCAAGTCGTAATCCCGGTGAATATTATATTAGAAATAGAAAATAAATGCGAGTAGTAACAGAAAATGTTTGTTTTGTTTGCTTTACTAATTATCTTGTTGAATCTTAGGCAATTCATTGAAATGTACTTTAGCAATAAAGATTTTAATAATGAAACAGTCACAGTCAATATGTAGTTTGATCTTGCATATAGCAGAATAGAATATATATAAATATATATATATATATATATATATATATATATATATATATATATATATATATATATATATATATATATATATATATATATATATATATATATATATATATATATATATATATATATATACCTATAGGCTACACAAATTTATTTATATACTCAGTTCAGTTCTTTAATTATGGCGCTCCGAACGTGTCAGTGGAGTACAAATCACTTAGCCAATGTCACGTTGTATGGAGTACACACGAAGGAGGTCGTACGGTAAAATATTTGTATATTTTTTGTTATGAAACAGAATTCCATAAAATTCAAATAACTTCTATTACTCAATTTCAAAATATTGGTTAAATTTAAGCGTTTGTATTAAAAGTTATTTATTACAACTGTACACACAATATTTGTATTGTTATAAATTAAAAATAAATATTTACTAAAAAATATACGGATCAAAGGACACAGCTATATAAAATTGATTTCAGGTCACGTTAGCTTTGAATGTATTGAAGTGGATGAATACATTCAGAATATAATAATTATAACAAAACCATTACCTCATCGGTGACTCCATGTGAACCCGATGGGACGAACATGATGGTGCAGGATGAGGATGAGCCGGTATAGGCGGGGGGCTACTGTGCCTGCTCAAAGTCTCCGGTGATACTAGCGCAGCCCCCGCTGACGCTGGGCTTGGAAGAGGCGGAGCGCTGCTTCCTGATATCTCCGAGTCAACGCCAAATGTACCCCTCGATACGTGGGAACCGCCTGACATATTGTTCGTTGGTATTGAGTAGCAACTGCAACAAATATTTAGAGTGTAAAAGAATTGTTGTGTAAATTAATGTAAATAGGAATACCAATATAAATATTAGTATTAACTACTGGCTGGGCATTGAGTTGTGTTATTACAATAAAAAATATAATTTAAATTAATTAAAAGTTCTCATGAAAAAGGATCAAGCGTCGCGCTAATTGCTTTTTCAGCTTGAACCTGCTTTTATTTCATCAGAGGAGGTACTTTTGTCAAGAATATATAGTTTACGTTTTAACGACGAAATATCGCTTTCCTTGAGTAAGGCTAAAGTTTCCCATTAAAAGTTCTCTGTGTTTAAAGTTACCTATTCCTTTAATTGCAAAATACTTTCCTATAAGAAACTTATACCAGTCCACAAAATATCAAGTAAAGAAATCTTGTGATTATTATTACAGTAATTATATTAAAAATGTGATAAAGCCGAATTATATAGTATAATGTCCTAGCTAATGCGCGCGATTTTATGCGCGATATGAAATAGCTTTGATTGTATGTACAGTGGATGTTGTGCTATATAGCTTATAGTCTTCCTCCATAGATTAAATAAACTACCCAATACAACATGATTTCATATTATTTTATTCACCAGTAATTCCTGATTTTAGCATCTTCAACTAAACAAACTCTTCAGCTTTATTCAATAAGTATACAAGTATAGATTGCGAAAAGAGTTTAAGTAATAAATTCAAATCTCCTAGCTTCAATAGACCTCAAAAACTCGAATGAAATGGTGGGAAAGAAATGAGATTGCATATCTATTAATGCACGACGTAATACGCTCATCGTTCCATTTTAATAGAGTCAAAGCTTTAAAGCTTTACAAATTCCGTGGAGACACATTTTTAAAAACCCCATTTCAATCTTGAATTACATGAATCCAAGATTTGAAAGCATATTGGTATATTTGAAATCGATTTATATCCTGAATTGGAAGTAAATTAGGTCACCTTTGTAATTCTTCCATTAAAGATTATTAAAATAAAAAGATGAATTTCTCTTTGCTATTTATTTATAAAATAATAATATTTTTGACGTGTTCTAGCAATTTAAATTTTTATCATAAATCAATAACCTATTTATGGTCAGAGATCACGTACACTCTTTGTTATACGGCTGAATTAGTGTTATACAAATAATAATGCGATTTATTGGCGTCTCTGGATATAGGAGGACGTGAGGAAAATGCTGACTCTAGCTACGAATGATGCCCATGTACGTAGACAAGCTTCGCTTTCAGTTGCTGAACTTCTAACTACTTAATATTCTACTTGCAAGTTTGCTAAGGTTTGATTTTACTATGAAGTATTGTACTCTATAGGGTAGCTTCTAACTTTTCAATAAATTAAAATAAATTCATTTCAGGTGTTTATTTATTGACTAACTTCTTAAAATATAAAGTGAGTTACTTTATATAGCGATTCTACGTAATATATGCAGTATACATATACATATAAATTTAAATAAAAATCAATTTTATTAGGAATATATGACCTTTGGATAAGTTACAGATAATTATAAATCATTTTGCGCCTATTATGAGGTCACATTAATAAAGAGAATAATTCACATTTATCCCAGCAAAGACAATGCAATGTCGCCTTTGTTCTGTAATCTCTCATTTACGGAAACAAAAGGATCCCTATTGGAACAATCGTCTTGTCGATATTTCATTTCTGTAACACGCTTTATGAAACTAATCTAAGGAGGAAGTCTATCTGTTCTATGAGCTGCTATTACAAGATTTTACTTTATAATTAAATTTTTTTTTAAAAAGTTAATAACATTTTCAACTCTTTAGTTATTGTCTCACTGCATTAATTACGACAAAATATACAGTTAATATAAATTTATATATGTTTATATATTATAGAAATTATCTTATACATCTTTGTATTTTTTTAACTCATACTCAATTGGCAACTTCAGGTGAAACAGTTGCTTATTTAAATACGTAATGTCCAATAACACAACCAAAATGAACCATTAAAAATACGTCAGTAAAATGTCGTTTAATTAAATGGTACGTCAAAATAGAATACATTTCTATACGAAATCGAATAACAGCAAGCGACGAGCACGCCATTTCCGCATCCAATATGGCAGCGTTTGATTTCCTGTGTCGCTTCCCGCGTAAACGATTTACGTGGGATTACATGGTACGTTTATTTTAATCAAGCTACACCACACTACACTCTCTAGAGCTGCTATCCTCAAGGCATATTGGTTATTGCTTAATACTTGCAACTTACGTTCTACTCCGCATATCAAAATATATATAGGCACTAATAAAAATTATATATTAAATATTAATAAAGTGACCGAATGAAAATAATAATATCGCTATTGCAACTTTAGTTATTTAACTGTAGCTAGTACCTACTTAATTAATTCACTTATTTGAATATAAAATGTATATATTGAAATCCCATATACTAATAAATCTTTAAAATATTGCTTGAGACGACGCTTATTGTGAGGATGTTCCTCACTCTGGAGCCCTAGGCACTGATGGGCTGAACCATTGTCTCACCATTGGCAGAATTACTTTATTTGTTTATAAATATGCAAGCTTTAATGTATTTTAATTACTTTAGATATATATTTAAAAATCTAAAACAGTTCTCGTATACACAAAAAGTATTATGCAGAGTATACAAAATATTAATTGAACCCTCCTTTTATTTGAAAATTGTAACAAAGTTATTTTGCTATCTACATACAACAAAGGCAGGAGGCCTTCAACTTCAGCGCAAACAATGGTTACTTAAAACGATCTAAGCACCGATTCGATTACATTACTCGAGTTTACGAATTGGATTAACTTCTATTAGTCACAAAGCTTATTATTATGTAGATTCTCTGAAGTTAAATAATGAAAAGAGTTTTAAAGCCGTTCCTAAAACAATTATGTGGTTAAAACAATGATAATGAATGGAGATGTAATAATGTACAGATAATATAATAATACTACCATTACACCAACCGCTATTTATAGTTTCATTTTATGAGTTATAATAGTAATATTTAATATAATAATAATGATTACAATTTTGAACTAGTAATATGTTCTTATTTAATATGCATTAATATTATGTATGTAATTGACAAACTGTTAAAGTGGATAATTATGTTTTTAAAAGAGTAAAAAAATAACGTGTAACGTGTACCTGTTGAACGGGGCTTCACACTTTTGTAAGTCTTGAATAACATGTTAGGTCCGCTTTTGTTTTACTTTCGACCACTTCGCCATCTACCTTAGTAACAGTTATGCAAAGTTTAATAATATATATAGCAAATAAATGAATTCTCGCCCCCATCTTCACGGATATCATGCCTTTGAAATGGACAATTTAATTATTAAAAAAATATATATTTTAAATTTAAATATATATTTTGTAATAATTGGAATACATTTTCGATAATCTTGCGTTTACTACAGCTTAAATTTCATGGGCCATCGTTTCACTTTGCAATGCAATTCATAATATATTAATAGATTTATTACATTTACATTCACCTGTTGATTTAAGCTTTAACTCAAATATAAATCCGAAGTAGTTATTTGAAATAAGTAGCAATCTGAAATTCTGATTCTTGTTTTGAGTTGCACGGTACAAATATAAGGAAAGTAAACGAAGACGGCAAACCAACAAGATCTGCAGACGCTGCCAAAACATTCCATCCGATCCAATTTCATTCATCCAAGCCACTTTCACCTCTAAAATCTCACTAATCTTTGAGCGCCAGTATAAATATTATCGGTGATATACTCAATGTACTCGTAGCGTACGATACTACACAAAGTAACTTGAGTATGGTCGTAAGTTCTTATTTCTGCTACAGTATTTTCAATTCAATTTAACTGAAATACAGCATATTTTACTATATAACAAACAGCCAATGCGGTTGTATAGTATAGTGTCGCGTAGACAGTTCCGTAGCGTTCGCTTTCGTTGGAACCATTGGCCGCCCGCCCAGTGATCAATGGGCGTCTGTAGTAACTGATTTTTTACGCTGAACGTAGTTTTTGTACTTTTATGTAGGGGAAAAAGATAAAGGAATCGGTTAGGAGCTCATTCTCTAGGATTAAAGCTCAAAAGCTAGAGCTAATGTAGACTTTATGTTTATAATTACCACTAAAAGTTGTGTTATTAAATCAAATCACGTAAAATACTTAAGAAGTACAGTAATATTATACATTTACCATAATTTACAAAACGATTCAAAACCAGTTGCAAATATTTGAATTTTTGTATTGTACAAATGTAATGTATTTTACTGAATGAGCATAACCTAATGGGTTACCTACAACCTAACTGCAGTAGATTTATGTATTTTTTCTCCCAATGATATTTTTTTGACAATTTAATATTAGGTGACAGATTTATTAAGCTAGACTAGCGACCCGCTCGCGGCTTCGCCGCTTAAACTGATTTGCGTTCGCTTCAATATGTTATAAGAAATCACATTGTACATGCTCAGCATACTCGGATTTACTGTAATATATTACACAAACAATATTTGTATAAACTTTCCTCTAAAATAACATAACTTTTATTGTTAATCGTATATACAATCGATTTGTTTCTTGCATGAAAATTATGACATATGATATCGACCCCTTTGTAGATATTGTTACGTACTATAATACTGTAGGAACACTATTGTAGAAAACACACAATTCACAGCTTGGGTTATATTATAGCATTTTTATTAGGGATCTTTTTTGGTTTTAATGTAATATAGCCTTTGTCACTCAGTGAAGATACAGCTTTCTATTGGTGAAAGAATTTTCGAAATCGGTTAGGTCATTTATCGAAGGTTGTCATAATTTTACCCTTAATGCATCAATAATGTATGAAACCTAAAGGTGATGGGGCCATCATGAGGACCTTCCACTGAATCGTCATAGTAGCATGCGCGAGCGGTCCCTGCGGGCTCTCTATGTGGGTAGAGAGATTTCTTCTGTTTTAGTGGGTAGTATCGGCCAGTCTGCACAAACTCTATTTCACAGCGTTAAAAAAAACTAAGTACCTAAAATTTGTCATGTCATTTGTCATATTATGTAATTCCATTCAAATACTTGGAGGATCTGCACATAAAAGCTATAGCAATTAAAAAAAATATGAAAACAAATAACATTTTAATGTCAGTGGTTATTGCATAATGATATGTTATTATGCAAGAATATTATGAACGGCAAATAACACAAATGTATATACGTCTCTGTATTACGTGACAGTATTGTTTATTGTTCTGTTGGACACCACAGAAACCACATGCATCTCTATTATGCCATGCATTAATCAAGTCTCTACACTGTGCCAGTGTAATCTAAAGCTCTTTCTTACGTTAAGAGATAATACGAACATGATTTTATGACAAGAGTATATTATAATATGCAAATAGTTGGAAAAACTATATTTTGTTGAAAAGCTGCTTTTGATATGGAAACTGAAAAGTTTATTTTTTTAAGTTTTAATTTATCACTTTCGTCATTCAAATGGTAATTATTTATATATTTTATAAAGTTGTTGAACAACTCTTTGGTCTTTATCTAAATACCCTTCATAGAGCCCGCAACGTCTTGCAGGCTATTAATATAATGTTAATTTTCTCACTTTAAGATGACTCTAACACAAACTGTACACAAATGTTTGTCACACATTTAACTTTCTTGAATGTTCTCATAAAATATATGAGATTAAACTAAAAACTACTACTAAAAATCCATTAAAAATATTTTTAATTGCTAAAATCTCTAAAATAATTTTCAGGTTTTCGGTTTAACAACACAAGAAATAAAAACTTAATTATTATATCGGAATACATAAATAAAAATATGGGCCATATGTGAAGGAGCCAAATAAACAACGACCTGGTATTCTTCATATTGACTTTCAATGCAACCCACCAACTTTAGAGGAAATAAACAAACAAAATAAAAGGAAACCGTCTGAATCAGCTCCAGGTTTAGATAATTCCTGTAGTTTCTGTACATAGTATACAAAAAAGTCCATCCATTCGTGGAGGAGGAGAGATCCAACCTCCAGAATTTATACGGTAAAATCTTAACTACTTAACACTTTATCTTAAATCTTTTTCTTAATACTGTAAACTGTAAACTGTAGGTATTTCAGGTCGAATTAACAAAAAGGAATTTTTGGATGCCTGTAGCACAATAGTTTGTTAACCGAAAGCTCAAAAGACACCAGACCGTGTGAGAGGCAAATTACGGGGTATAGGAGAGATTTAGGAAACGCGTTTGGATCAGTCCAACATGATTGTCGCTTTAAAATGGTATCATTTTCCGACGATAGTTAGCAACATAGCACAACGTTAGTCACATTATTCCAAATTCACTGTAACCTCAAAAGACGGCCATTCAACAGCTATAACGGTAAGTTCTTTATCATGGTTCTTGAAAATATGGTGTTATCAGTTTAAGTTCAATAATAAAAACATAGAATCGATTCTGGCATTTGCAGACTTTCTCGCGATACTGACACAGAACTCAAACCAATGTAAGCTGTATTGAAGTTTTGGCTAGCATCCTAGCCAAAACTTCAATACAGCTTCATATTCGGCAGACACCTCAACCAGGGAGAAAAATAGCATCGGAGCTCATATATATCCAAGAATTGTCAAAACCAATATTCTGTGAAAATCACATGACAATGACAGAGCTCGAGTCAAAATGTCAATTCCATAAACAATTTAAAATAGGAGCTTAATCGTAGAGTAAGGTTAGGATCGAATAGAAAAGTTCAAGACTAAGCTATTTTTTGATTTTATTATTTGTCTATGACAAATAATAAAATCAAAAAATAGAAATTCAAACGAGGGGCTAGCTAATTTTAATCTAAATTCTATCTAAATGCGTTTCAAATTACTCTTCCAGGTCAAAGCTTAGTAAGATAGGGTAAGCTTTACCCTAGTAGTATATAGATAGTGATTAATACTCGCGGTGCCATGATAAAGTACTAGAAATCATACGTTAAGCGGTTAGTCTTTCAGTAACAAGAGCACAACAACCAGCAAAAAGATTAATAAAGTTTGTGAAAGAAGGCTCTTATAAAAACCCACACAAAAGCCTTTCTCAATTTGAGATCCAGTTCTTCAATGGACTCTTATGATGGACACGTATGAGAAACAGTATAAAATTCCTGAGGATATTGGGGTTTCGTCATCCAGACCGGATATCTTCCTTTATTCTCGAAGATGAAAACGCGTAATACTGGTAGAACTTACAGTTTCATGGGAAGTGAATATACCTAAAATCATAACTTCAAACTTAACAAGAACTTCTAACTTACTAACGAACTGACCAGAAATAGGTTTAGAGTTCATTTGTTGCGGTTGAAGTACAATCGAGAGGTATACCAACGAAATCTCTCTATAGTTTGCAAAAAGATCTCGCCATATTTTGAAGTAACTAATTAATTTCTAGAACGTACTTTGAAGGCGGCACTAGTAGAATTATTTTGAATTTGGTTAGGTAGTGGGATGAGCTCAGACAGTGTAGGTGAATGTTAATGCATTTTAAACCTTCACTTCGGTCGCAAGTCCCAGGTGCTGCTTTGAGCTATCTTTCCTACAACGCGATGGGCTCGCCAACCACACGGTGAATCCATTTAAACACTTGACACTATTGTTAGTATGAAATAACATATATATATATATATATATATATATATATATATATATATATATATATATATATATATATATATATATATATTATATATATATATATATATATATATATATATATATATATATATATATATATATATATATATATATATATATATATATATATATATATATATATATATATATATATATATATATATATATATATATTATATATATATATATATATATATATATATATATATATATTATATATATATATATATATATATATATATATATATATATATATATATATATATATATATATATATATATATATGAAAATATTTATTTAATAAAGTATACATTTGTACTACTACTGTTATAAGTACCGATTAGTAGCTTACGTATTTTGTTACACACCGACCACTGTGCGGTCGATACCGCAGCCGCATATGTTTATGAAGTTCCTGTACATGCGGTTACGCTTACATTGTTCAGAGAGCCCTTCAAATATTTTGTCTTCGTTGTTTACCCTTCACCTGATGTGACAAGTAAACAATCTATGTTCTGTTGATATTTTGGAACGCGTGCAGCGTTGACAGATAGGTAAAATTTCCTGCACCTTCACAGATCTCCTGTATTTTATTCCAAAGAGACTCTCTAAGCTAGTGATTTTATGACATAACATTCACCATAATGATTGGCAGATGAAATACCGCTCGCTATCTAAGTAGTACTTAACTCAAAAATATATCTAATAAATTGAATCCTTTATACGTAAATAAAATGAAGAAACGTGAGACGTAAGGCATTTATCATATGAAAAATCTCATATCTGTGAGAAAAGAGCGCAACGCAAAAACTGAACTATTTTTAATGCAACTTTTCTTGTTATGTAAATTTTACATATCATTTTATTAAAATAATAAACATTAATAAATAAATTTTATTTTACCACTAAATTGTGTTATACTTGGCCACCACTATGTACCAGTGTCTCGACCCGGATAATAAAGAAAAAAGAACTTCGCGTCACTTCGACGCGTTGGTGGCCACCATTCTACACGCAATGTTTCTAAAATTGGCCGGAAAGTGGGGAACGGAGAGACACTCTGCCTACCCTACTATATGCGGAGAATATCGTGCAGCTATATAATAATAGAAATAATCTAGCATATAATATTATTTTCTTCTTTATTCTTTCAATCTCCTATTTATAATACCCACTTTTAATTGTTTAAGCTGAATTATAAAATCTCTCAAGTGATTATTTAACTCAAGTGGATTATCAAATTGATTCATAAGCTACTGCTTGCGAATATTTAAAATAATAAACGCTTTAATTCTGAAGTCACTTAGTCGAAGTACTTTACGCTTAAATAGAAAATAACAAAAATCTAGAGTTTCCAGTGCCGCGAGAACATTTTCTCAGTTTGCAGTTTTCCGTTTCATAAAGATTTTTTTGTCAAGACACTCTAAGAAATGTTTGTAAGAGAAGAATAAGAAACGACCTCTTACGTGAATGGTGTTGTTTTTTTCTCGAAAGTAGGCTAGAACTATGAAACAATATTCAGATTTACACTAAGTTTTTTATATGAATAATAGTCATATAACAATCTGTAAATTATTAAATATGTCCTACAATAATATTTTATCAACATAATTTTATTTTTTATTAAATTACAAGCCCTTGTGGCTTATAAATTATAACAAATGAGGAACAAATTGTTTGGTTCCAACTCTCTTTAACACATGTCAACACGACAAACGGTCTGGTTGATTTTTCATTAGCACGGTTGCGTGAGATATCCACATTCTATTGCATTTTAAAATTAATCATCGGCCACCCTTGTCAACGGACGTTCCCTGAGCCGCGGGGTAACCGGTCGACGACCCCGGGTATTTAGGACGAGCCAACGTTTACAACATTGAAACAAACATACCAGGAAGTAGGGCGAAGGGTACACCGTCAATAGTTACATATTCCACCTTCACATCTTGTCGATTCCTTTGCTTAAATTATTGATACAAGAGAAACTATTTTTTTTTTAATAACTATAAATTATATATTAGAAAAAAAAATTGTTGACTTAAATTAGAAAAAAAATTGCTCAGAGAATGCAATATTTAATACGGTACCAGTGTAATAAAATATTTGTGTACTAAGATACTATAAATATGTATGTTGGATGATTGCAAAAATCTCTATCATAAATTTCTAACACATCTGTCCAGAAAATGATTACCTTTGTGTAACATCTGAACTTGTTTCCGGTCCATTGGTTAGTGATTCTGTTATTTTCATCGTTCTTAATTCTTGAGATCCACTCCGTACATCCTTGTAGCGATTGCGTCAAATCATTTTAACTTTGAAGTGCAACGCGCAGGTCGCCGCGAACTACTACACTGAATGAAACGTCTGCGACGCGAGGGATCTAATTCGATGATACCCAGCTCGATTGCAGTAATTTCGTCCTGCCATTATTGCAAACATGAGGGCGGGACAGGACACAAGCTCTCGAATCATATTATTGTGCAAATAGATTATTATTAATAGTACCAAACGTGATTAAACTACCATACATGGAAATCAGATTGTTGCTATGTTATCTATATACGTTTTCAAGATGAATTAATTTCACTATAATACTCGACTCGTAATAATAATGACCCAATATATATAAATATATATATATATATATATATATATATATATATATATATATATATATATATATATATATATATATATATATATATATATATATATATATATATATATATATATACCCTTGTGTCACCAAAAAATACATTTCTTTCATCATATCTTAGATGAAAAAATATTATGAATTCATTTATATAAAACATTTTATTATCAGCAGCAGCTTAGAATGTGAACTGCGAACATATTTATTTCTGTCTGAGTGATATCTCATTATGAAGGGTATTTTGCGCAAGAGCTATAATTGAGGGACGCAGGGGTCGGATGGATACGGATGCGGATATTGTCGATCATGCAGTAGACTATGTGACCATGATCATGTATATAAATTTTAAAATTGATATAATTTCTTCTTTGATATGACATTTTTAAAATATACAGTTAAATAAATTTAGATTCTATGGGAACACTCTTATTTTCCTTAGCTAGGCAATATAAATTTAATTAAAAAAAATAAATTATTTATAAAATTGTATTATAAGCGCGATAAACCTATCGCATCTAAATACCTTACGACCTATAAAATTATAAAAGTACGTTATGTTTACTTTAGAAATACCACATTTATTAGTCACAACCAATCCAGCCATAAATATGACAATACAAACAATTATTAATATTTTTGTTTCTGAATATATTTCAGACATTTTTATATGAATATCAAATCATTTTGTTCAATTAGTAGATTTTTTTTATTTTTCCTGAGCGCTCATTCGCTAGACTATATGTACCGTACACAAGTGAGGTGACGCAGCAGAGTTTTAAATAGACATGTCAAATATCCATCTTCCCCCTGTGGCAGTTGAATGCACAACTACCGCCCACGGTAGATTAGTGTCAATTTGAATTTATGGTGGCACTCACACCTCACGTGGCCGGCAGTGATTTGTGATGACCAAACACCAATTGCGCTACGATTTTCCTATCCGCTCGTTTTTGTCCAATACTTTCAAAATCTCACAGATGCTACCAAGCAATTGACCACGCACATTTTAATTTATTATGTGCATGATTTGGTGTAAATATGGTTTATATATTTTGTAATGAAAAATCCTTTCCTTTTTATTTACACATATTTGTTGCTTATTTGAAATTGTGATCTTAGATTATTGTTAGAAGCTACATAACACCATAGACTATATTTTTTTAAATATAACACAGGATAAGAAAATCATACATAGTAAATTAAATTTTAACTAGATTAGGTTGTTGACCAAAAGCCGTCGCGCTGTCTCGTTAAAAGCATTAAAGTGTGAACTTAGGAACGTAACATTCAAACTAAGTAAAATGGACTTTGACCCTTATAAATAAAACTTATTTTGCCTTGATTGATGACTTGAAAGTAAACTTGCCTAGATCTGCATACGTAAATCGAACCATTTAACAGACACTGAAATAGACGGATATATTCGTTGCAAAGATGTAACGATTTACATAATAACCTATTAAAGTACTTGCTCTTGAATGAAATTGCTTTGGATTAACTATCCAAATCGTATAATTCAATACTTTAACTCAAATTTTATCTTATTAAAACATTTACTTTCTTATATATATTGTTACTTTTTATTAGAAATAAGTATGACAAAAAATTATAATACTTAATCAGAAAAAAAATTAGAATCCGTCCGAGAAAAGTATACCTTTAGTAAACTTCCTTATCGCTGATTTGAAAGATTTTCGCAAAGTAAATGAAAAATAAAATGTCACTAATTCAGTTCCAAAAAGGAAAGGTACCGCCTTTGATTTTCACTGTGGTGGCAGACAGACGCTCGCAATTTTTGTGCTAGACGAGTAAATGCGAAAAAATATAACAGGTACATATATAAAATGTGAAAATAGTTCTATTTCAGTGCTTTACAGAGTGAAAGTGTTAGAAAGTGCTCATTAAAGAAACTGTATATATTCACCCCAATTGTGAATTTCTGGCGACGCGACAGTTTATTACTACAACAAATGTTTTTCTTCTGTCTGGCTGCTAAGTTCGTTATTTCCGTTCGAAAATATAAATTTGGGAAACAAACAAAAACAAATTTATGTTTGAGGTGGTTTGTTATGCTGTACTTACTTGTTATGTTATATACTGAGAGTTCCACTTATAAAATAAATAGGATTCGATGATGTAAATTATATTGAAATATATTAAACATTTCTAAATAACCTTATTGCTAAAGTAATCTAATTGTTTACTTAGTACGACTATATTAGTAACATTTACAATAAATATACATCTTTCTGCATACATGGGCGTTTTGAAAAACGTATGTTGGGTTTTCCGGGTGCGCCCGTTTCGTCAAAATCGTTTGGTGCCCACTTTATGATTTTTTAATCAATTAAAAATACCTTAACACACAAATATCACAAATATCCGTTTATAGGTAGGTCAAAAAGGAATGATAATCTTGCCATTATCATTAATCCGTTTAGATGTAATTGACCGCTGGAGGCCAAACCCTCCCTTGTAAATATCTCTAGATACGCCTATATATATAATATAATTATTTTGTACGTGATTGATATGAAGAAATCCACACTTCCCACTAGTGTTTATTTTGGTTGAAACCCGTTTAAAAAAAGTTCTACCAGAAACGAAACACACCTATAAAAAGGCAAAACTTCTCATAGAAATGATCTAATACAAAATTAGGTACAATAAATTTATCATGTTCACATGATACGACGTATATCAATTTTCTTTTTCTATTGAAATTAAGAACTTCTATTAACATAAATGTAATTTAAAATATCGTTTATATGCATATTCCAAGTTACTGGACAGTACTTGACGGTGATATTAGCAACCGCGCTTACGAGTGAAGTGGAACTTCACCGATGATGAAGTGACTGTGAAGTGCGATATCCATATCACCCTAAAATACTCATGTTCTTGTTGAACTCTAATTAACTATATCTACAGTAATACTGTACCTAAAATTAACAAAATTATAAATATTTATTTCAATTTTTAGCCTATAATAAATCATTATATATATTTAGTTTCACGCTGTATCCCGCACATGGCAGGATAGGCAGAGAGAACCTAGTATTAAGACACTTCATTCCCCGCTTTCCGCTTTTCAAGGCATTGCGTGTTGAGTGACGAAACTCAACGCCGGCTTGTTACCAGAGCAAAGAAAATGAAAATTATTCATTCTCCCCGAGTGGGAATCAAATCCTCAGACCGTCGCGTTTAGAGGCAGACTCAGTGTCTTTATGGTACGACGGTATAATATAATAGTTTTATATATTTAAATCTAGTCACTATCGACACGATTACGAAGCTTATATAATATCAGCTGAATTTATTGTTCTAGGGTATTCCCCCAATACGCTGCGTAGGCGGCACACGCTAAGAGCCACGCAGCCTGAGACATCTGTAGGGCACTCCAGGCACAATGGACGTAAGCTAGACTGTGTAGATGCATCACACAATGCGTTATAAAACTTCAAACGCTATAACTGAGTTATATTTAATGGCCCAACCTTTGAGTTTTATGAAGGATTAAAGTGTCATAAATATATGTAAAAAAAAGGAAAACTTGATAAAGAAATTGACAATTATTTGCTTTCATAAATGCTTACACAATCTTAATAAGATTGTAGTAATTTATATCTAAAATATGAAATTAGGACTTTCATATTAACATTTGCCTTTATTAAAAATAGTCCTGTACTAATGACAGTTTTGTAGAAACACAAAATTCCACGGAATCTATTTTTACAAGAACAAAGTTAGATGGACAAAAATAGCCTTGGTAACGCCACAGTCCATTAAAGTTATCTCCCTGCGAGTCATCATTCCCTATTTTCACACGATCACACAAGTAGTCGATACACACCACACACATGTGTCGTCAATTAAGTGAAGGGGAAGATTATTATCTCAGATTTCGTCTTAATTTAATGTATACACAATACATCTTACTTGTCATTTTAATTGTTGTACTTTTTTATAGATATCACAGACAAAACATCTGGAATATGAATGACGTCATTTCTTCTGAATTTCTTCGAAAATTAAATGCTGTTGTGATATAAGTTTAATTAATATATCATAAATAAGGAAGCGGGAGATATTCTCGCTGCATTTATAAGCAAAAATTATATAAATTTAAATGCTAATAATAATACTGAATAGTTTCAATGTATCATTATTCTTCTTCAACACATGTGAGGAGGAAACGCCACGCGCCACTGCTACACGTCGGTGCTACGTTCATTTACTTCACAAATGATGAGATTTTAGTCAGGAAATTAGAAAATTAACTAACAGTAAGTGACCATCTTAGCGCAGTGGGTAATATCTGATTGTAGACGTGGTGATTGTGCGTTTTATAACTACTCAGGCAAATTTATTATTTTCTTTTCCATGCTCAAGACAGTGTGGCGTTAATTTCCGCCCACTCAACACGCAATACTAGTTAACGAAAACACTATCTTGCTTAGGTTAATATTAGGTTCAGCCTACCCTGCTGTACATACGGGATACAGGTAAAGCTTAAAAAAAAACAAAAAGTTATCCGCAATGAAAAAGTATGTGCTAGTGAAAAGTCAATAGGAAATGTTTCGTAAATTCTCAATGTAGAATGTTATTGCAATTTTCTTAGGTTGGTCGATGTTAAGCAAACTACGCCTATAAAAGTAGTTCTTCACTGATTATTATAAAATATTTACCAGGTATTTTTAATTCGTATAATGTCGTTCTTTAATTATATATTAATTTAAATCTATGTTTGTATTTGTTAATTCTAAGTTCTCCTAAATTTAAACATAGCTCTATGGGGATGCCGTTTTGTATATAATAATTATTATAGATCTATTGAACGTTTATTAATATTCGAGTGATAAGAAATTTAATATCCAAGGTAAGATGCCGTAAAGTATTAAGGGCTTCTCTCGCTAATTACATTCCGGTTATCCTCGACCCCGATATCCTTATAGCCTCGCCCGTGTATTCCTTCAGTTCCTCGTAAAAATATTTCAATTTTACAAAGAGGTTCTGAATTTTTTTATATTCTTTTTAAGTATAATTTAACATAAAAAGGCACATAATCTTACTTCCTTCTATATCTATATTATATAAGAAAAAGTATATCCATAGCCTCAATTTCACGTCAGCGAAATTAGTTCACTTTCATTATAAAGAATTTTAAAAGCCTGAAACATTATAACAAAGAATAGACATGAAAGCGTTTCCGTATCAAAACAAAGTAGCTTATGGGGGCCCCTGACTTCCGCCACCTAATGTGTAAGGGAGACCATCGATCCACTCTGACAATTATACTTATGCGAGTATGGATTAACAATTATGTGCAATACACTTGTCTGCGTCGTAACATTACTCTGTTTTGTTTTGTTGAATTTAGTATATTATAGGGACAAATTTATCCTTTAATTTGTAACACACATTTCATATAGATCATTTATATTGTAGTCAAATAACCAACGAAACAATACAGAACAATAGGTAGTAACTGACAATAATCTAGATTAACTGTGCCAAGTTACAGCGGGACCGAACAATGAAGTACATAGTTATATAGTACAAGCGATCCGAATAAATCTGCTCCCAAAGCTCACGATAGTCTTCGCACAAATAGGTACAGACGTAAACTTTGCTAACTTCTGCTAAGGATGGGCGTCTAAGTATGAACTTGGACTTGGCAAACAAGTATTAGACTAATTGCAACTGGCGGGTACAATTCCTTATATAATTAATTTCTATGTTGAACTAGTAAATTGGCAAGTTTTTAGAGTGTAGTCCACTTTATGCTACACCACACTCAGATCTCAAAACAAAAATATTTATTGTATACAATAAGCGTTTTAATACTTAAAATATCTGACGACTTGATAATTATGGTAGATTTTTTTATACCAGCAAACTTTATTTAACTTAGAAGTCATAATTTTCAATTTTCGACAGAATTATTTTGATAATAACCTTTATTTTTAATCAAGAAAGAGTAACTTATCTAGGTCTAAGTTGAGTAATTTATCAAGGATTTCTACATCCATCATCAATAAGCTTTTTAAAAAATACTTTAAAAAAAGCAGGGCGCAGCATCCTTAATATCATGAGACATCTTAATCTCAAATTTCGTCCTCGCTGACAATCTCTGTCCTCTATTAATCAACACGACGCGGTCTTACTGCCATTATGCAAAGTGTCACGCGTAACACGTTTGTCAAAGATCAGACGTGACCAGAACAAAAACTTCATAACGTTTCTTGCAATGTCACCGCCGCATAAATAGATGCTCCCCATTTTAAAACTGAACCTAGAATAACAATGTTTGATTTATGATGCGTGATAGGTCGTTGAGTAAAATATTACCCGCGAGGGCGTCAAGACTGAGGGAGAGGGCTTTGAAACCTTTGTACGGAGATAGCAGATATGACTTTTATTCAAAGCTTACCTTATACTATATTGAAATGTTCGACATGACAAATTGTGCTATTGAAACTTTTTTCTGAATAACAACTATAATGATCACGTCGATAAACTTACTATGATAAAAAAAACTACACAACTACAAAGACAAAGACTTTGTTAAGGAAGAAATGTTGTCATCACATTTATATAAATCGTATAAGTAGGTATACCGTATATTAGAGTAATATATTATTATACATATATGACATATGTTGAACTCCTTCGTTTAGTAATTTTATAATAATTCTAACAAAATAAATACTAAGATTAGCAAATTATTAAACACAAAAGAAGATAACAGTTAATTAACTGCAAGTCAATATGTATATGAAATTGCTTTTTACTATCGAACAGGGTAATGTTCCTTTGAGGTTCAATTATGCGGCTATCTATAATGCCTTTTACCATTCCTGTATAACGGCATCTGTTGCCAGGCCCGCCTGAGATATGAGCATCGACGCCCTAATGTATAATGGGCGGGGACGGCGCATAGATAGCCGTAAATGGTATCCATATTTGGCATTGTTTGAAGGTAAATTGATAACATATTTCCAATAAAATTAAAGATTCATCAATGTTCTCAATGACTTTTGATTAGAAATAAAATATAAATGGTAAAATAAGTTACCTATCAGACCTGTTTATCATATCAATCTTAAAATTATAAAAACTGGTTCACAAATTGTAGCATTTGTGATATTTTAATAACTATAAAAAATTTTACGAATATTTATATTTTTGGGTCCCGTACCACATAAATAAAAAAAACTTATAGTATTAAAGTGATAGTTGTCCAACTACCTGTCCGTCTGTCAAGATCGGTCTGGATATATCATCTGTCGGAGCACAAAACAAATTAATCTTCCAAGTCAGCGCAATTAAAAGTAAAAAGTGTTTACGCTTCGCGTGGAATTATGAAATTTTGCAAGAAGTAAGAACTATCAGTAAAGAAAAAAATATAAAATTTAAAATTTATATGTAGGTATTGCAAACTTATATTTGTATTTCATTTCATACAAACTGAGTTGAGTAAGTTTAAATTAGTCACTTCTTTAAAGTTGTTGACGTATAAGCATCACTTGACCGATATTTTATATTTATTACATTCCTATATCGTTACATTTTCATCAAGTCCTTTCTGTGCTCCCGTAAAAGTAAAAAGTAAACAGAAATAAATATTAGTATTTTAAGTCTCAAACGTAAAATTTCAATAATATCTATGTAATTAGCAAATACTTACCCTTTTTTTTAAGTTTAATTTCAAATATTATGTGTTAAGAAGAAACTGTATTAATATCTGCCTACCACATTATAGAATAAATAGTACCCTAATATTTTATATTATTTATATTTAGATTTTCTTATCTTTTGTCTTTTAAAAGTCGAAAATTAAATTGTTTCATTGAAGTATAGGTATGGAGAACACGCGAAAGATATTATACGGGAAAAAGAGATATGTTCTTATATAGATTTAATTGAATATATAAGAACTTGAAAAAATTTTTAAAATCATACATAGAATGTTTCTTTAAAATTAACTAGTACTTTATTTAATAAAAACACGAACACATATGTACGTCGATATAAATAATATGAAAAACAAGTAAAAGATGCTTTAAGGCTTCATGTTAGTTTAAGTGCCGAGACGCAATAAGACACCTTGAGTGTCGCAACTAGAAAAAATTTCAACATTTTCTTTAACCACATTTCCTGTAAGAACCACTTATAAAAAATGTAAGAGATTATATATATATATATATATATATATATATATATATATATATATATATATATATATATATATATATATATATATATATATATATATATATATATATATATATACTATATACTATTAATTACTATGTGTAGCGTTTGATTTTGTTTTTTTTATTTTTCAATAGCTTATATTTTCTTTAAATTGAATTGCCTATATCTGTAACACAATATTATTTGTGTAGAAGCTTTTTATATGTAATCATAATCCTCAGAGCGATATTAAACTTATAATTACTGTTATAAATACTAATAATGCTATAGTAGGTATGAAAGCTTTCCTATACGTAGGCTCACAAATGTACTAAACAAGTCAATTACCTACTTGTATAATGCTATTACGAATCAGGCGCTGAGAAACTCTCAACTACTTTACCTAGTTATTAATTAAATTCCTCATAATTTTGTCGCGATCTATTTACATATATATACACCTCAACTATATTTTAGAAAAATATAGAATTTAACACTATACAGATTTATACGGTGCTAAGCATAAAATATATAATTTTTGTTTGTCTTTATTTACCGCTGGCTCTTTAATAAGGGCATTTTGTAGCGAATACACTAAAACAGAAGTGAAATGAAACTAAAAATAAACTCATCCATAGACACGCGATTCGACGGAAGCGACTATCAAATGTCAATGTTATGTGAGCATTTTCCCTTTAATCATGCCGGTTTCGACACTCAGTGACGCGACAGACTGTTTCGGTGCAATTTAGGGATCGCTATGCTGAACTGTCTGGCGTGAAATTAGCGTCGCATATCGCGTCAAGTGCGAGCCACTCATATGTGCATGTTTCCGATTACAGCTATAAACACTGTTACAGTGGCAGACATTTAAAGGGTCGCGGGAAGTTGTTCAAGTTTGAGAGCGTATTCGAAGGTTATTTGACAATTTTCCGTATTTGTGAAGGTCGGCGTAACATAAAAGATTCGTAGACAAAAGATGTATGAAACATTAAGTTCTCACATTACTATGGCATCGTCATAAGAGCAACATTTAACGTGAGTATAATAAATCAAAAAGGAATGTATACCAAACAATAATCTGTTTTATTTAAGTAGTGCTTACTTATTTTTTACTGAATCCTTTATTTAGTTTTTTATAAAAAGTTTCTACTTTCATTTTCAGCGAAATGGACTAATTAAACGCTCGTAAGTCCTGACCGCAACTCGTCGAGAAGTGGACTACTTTTCAACGAGTACTAAATGTTCTTTGACCTGTAGTATGGAGAACTTTAGTCACGAAACAAGTACGATCCAAATTACAGCAGTTGAATATAAGAGTCAACAAGAGCATGTATGCAACAATGGGAAAAATCCCGTTTATTTGCTGTGCTTTATAAAAATAACGCTCTGTTCGTATCCGTTCCAAATAATATAAAACTAATTAGACCAAGCAAATAAAAAATACCACAACGATTTTTCAAAAGTACACAATTTTACTTAAACTACAAGATAACTAAAAGGTAACGCCTTCCTTTTGTATATGGAACGTGTATGCCATATTATGACATGCCTATAGTTAGGTGGTTAGCAAGTCAACGCAGTCAAGCCTCATTAGTTTCTCTGTTTACTATCCAAGACACAAGACATTCGTAAAGGTGATAAACAGCAACAGTAAAGTTAAATTAAAGCATCAATTACAGTTACAATGAGATATATTTATTATAAGCAAAGTATAGGTAACATGTATTTTGTATTTGCCAAATATATTTATTCGATCGACTTTGTATCAAATCGATACAGCGTATTTGTATCTAGAATTTCTAGCACAATTAACTTAACGATAATATCAAAACAAATGAGGATGTAAATTAAAATGGAGCTTATTATTGGAACAATTCTATCGCGGTTTGCTGCTGCTATCACTGGACGAGCTACAGTCGCGAATAAACATGTCCATGAAACTTAATTAGCTTTCGGTGAAATAACTGCAAACACGATATTTTAATTACATTCATTTACATATTGTATTCATAATTTCTAATTGAACGATGCTGCTATAAATTTTATAATTTTATATTGCAGTGCACACAAAAATACATTATAGTATGTTTTGTATTAGATAAAAAGCTACGACAAAAAAATGTATTCTTGTGATTTTATTATGTTTTTATATTATATTTTATATTATTATTATATTGTTTTGTTAGTAACTTTCTCCTGTAAGAAGCTTTTTTGGGGTTATAATCTGTACTGAAATGTATTAAGTTTAGTCTCAATAATGAAATTCTTAATTTCTCTGACTCTCCAGTGTTTTTAGGAATAACTCTGGATTCGAGACTTCAATTGTCCAATGGAATATTGCTCTGGGGCAATGCTGCAGGTATTGAATCAATATTTATAATGCAAAAAAGAGCAGTGCCTCCCGTACTGCGCTTTTTACAGCATGAAATTTACAGCATTAAAGCTCGGGATTCTTTGCGAGAAGTTTTTTATAAAGCGGGAATTCTTACGGTTGCGTCACAATACATTTACAATAATAATTTGTTTGTACGTAAAAAAATTGACAATTACCTAAAGAACAGTAATAAGCACGGTATAAATACAAGGAGTAAAAATAAGCTGATTACACCTAGTTTTCGCCTTCAGAAGGTAAATAAATCGTTTATGTCCCAAGGTATATGCGTGTATAATAAACAAATACAATAAATACTTACAGACTTACCGACAAATACTTACAGACTTACTCTTCAAAGAATTTAAAGTCAACATTGAAAACATATTATTAGAGAAAGTATATTATTCAATCCAAGAATATTATAAGGATGTTAGTGTGTGGAGTTAAATACTGTTGATGCTTATTCGGAAGGCTAACCACAGTTGTTAATATATTGTTAATTTACATTTAAAAAGAGAAACTGTTGAGTTTCTCGCCAGCTCTTCGTAGCAGAACTGTACTCCGAGCTGGTGGTAGCTTCTAGTAGGACTGACAATACCGACACTTATATTATTTGACGATTCGAAAGTACTTGTAATAGCCTATTTGAATAAAAAATATTTTTTTATTTTGATTTTGATTATGAACATACGTAATTCGTAAGTAGGTATTCATTTAGGCTTCCAAGCGTGTATGCCAAATTTCGTAAGGGTCACAATATTATTAGATGATATTTTTTTATTTAAATTAAATATATTCCAACTTAAGAACCAGTAAACCTACCGTACCTAACAGTATTTTGATGAAACTGGTTCATCAAAATAGGTTTACTAGTTTTTAAGATTTGATTATTATTAGTTGATTAATGAAAATCGTGCAATTATTAATAAAGTACTCTCTAATAATCTAGTTCATCGAAACCCTATAACAAGTTTCACAAACATTTGCAATAATATGACTGGATGTAATGATGTTATTAGCTAGAAAAGTCACTAAAGCGTAAGTATGATTTATTTTCACTGCTAATAGTCGGACCTCACATGCAGCATCCGCTCGAGATCATGACACGTGTTTATTTATACTTCTATACCACAAGATCTGAAGCTTTAAGCTGTAATATCAAATGCATCACAACGTGCATACCTGTACTAGAAATTATGATTATAAATAACATTTTAATACAATACCAAACATTTTGTTAGCAAAGAAAATATTCTCTAGTTGACGAAATGTAAATCAAATGACAATGAGAGCAGCTTTGAGCATAAGCTTAGTTATTTCATTCACAATGCTCTTAAAAAAATATTCATTGATGCCGATAATCTTAACATAAATCATAATTGTTATTTAGTTGCAGAGCTAAAAATAAAACATATTTCACTAAACAAAGCAGTCCAGTGACATTAATAACTTGTTCGTATAAAAAGCTTTACGCTCCATAACGCCTCATCAGGCGGGCTTTGTTGACTTACGAGGGCTCCCAATTAAAGCATTACCGCTATTTGTTAGACTTACTTCCATTACTACGATAAATAGAAAATTTATTTGTGCAGCAAGATTACACGCAGTAGGTACCTATAGCTCTACCATATTCTATGCAATGCTATTTCTACTAGCTCTGCGATTACAGTCTTGCAAATTTGCATGAGCTTTAATATAGTATTATACTATATTATATTTTGTCAAATATTTGTAACTTGGGTTATATTTAATGTTACATAAGGAACAAAATATATATCGACCTGATGCATTCAATCTTGCTGATTGGATAGTTTGTAGAGTCAATTCTCATTTAGAGAACAATTTTCATTTGTAAAATACCTAACAATATTTAAGCTTAAATTGTTAAGTGCTACTCAAGTGCTAAAAAGTAAGACAGAGTGCCAAATTCCTAGGGTTCAATGACTGTTTAAATGACTAATATAGAAAATATCTTATGGGAGGACTAATTTACCACCGTGACCTGAATAGTAATCATAAGGTGTTTCCTTATTTTAAACACTTAATCAATTCACGTGAGATCAGGTGCGAGCGGCATCGTGCTCGGCGATAAACAAATAGCGAGATTTCCGAAGAAAACGTGCGTGGCTCAACAACGTTAATGTAGATAGAATACTAAACAGTTTTGAAGCGATACAAGCTTTAATTTTAGTATAAATGAAAATTATACTTACACCATACCTGATATTGTATATTATATAATGTAAGACAGTATAGGAATTCTAAAAAAATCTTTATTAAATTAAAATTAATTAATATTAGTATGTATTTCGATTTATTTTTGACATTCATTGTTACTTAAAGGATCAAATACCTAATAACGTTACGTCCCCGAGGAACATCTTGAAATGAACCAAATATAACGCGAACCGTAATAAAAACCTTTCTGCTTCATTCGGATAATGATAGAATTATTCTACCGAATAGAGCTGTCGTTAAAAGAACATTAAATTTCAGCTCGTAAATCCTATTCACGCCTTTTAGTAGTTACCGGAGTCCTTTTCACAATACGTCTATATGTAGTATTAAAAAGGAAACAAGATAAATATTATATTAACGCTACACTTAACGTTGGTAATCAATCGTTCCAGTTGGAATGATTCATTTGTTCTCGTTAAGTTTAGGTCAGCTTTTCCATATGCTGTGGATTAAATTTCATTAGCCTATTTATAAAGGGACGCCTTTATTAAATTATGGCCTAACTTTCAGGCCATCGTAGTGCAGCGGCACAACGTCAGACTGAAAACGCGACAGTTATGAATTCGATTCCTACTCGGGGAAAATTAAATATTTTCATTTTCTCGCTCTGGTAACAAGATAAAGCGCGGCGTTGAGTTCCGCCACCCAGCATGTTTTCAAATGTGCGGCAAGTGGGGAACGGAGTGCCTTAACACTAGGTTTCCAGTGTGGAAAAAGCGCAAAGCTTTATATTTCATTTAAAATTTTATAATTCGTTACAAAATCGAAATTGTTGAATAAAGCTTCCCATCTGCTTATAACATTCAGGCGTTATGAAATTTTACATAAAAGCTCGATATATTATGTTTCTTTGCCTACAACCTTAATTTTAAAGATATTATTGTTTTTATTTATCTTCACGTAGCATGTTAAATAGAGCAGATTGGACTGAGAACCTAATGTCAAGATGTGCCCTCTATGTTTCACCAGAATTCTAGATATTACATATTGAGTGGCGCAACTCAACGCCGCGTTTATCAGAGCGAGGAAATGAAAATAATTTGTTCTTCCAAGCGTTGATTGAACTAATAACCATCCCACACTGTGTGGGACATACTGCCATGGTAGCTTTAAATACCAATATCATTAAAATAATAACAGAATGTATTTAGTAAATTATCAGATGTGCTATTCGACTAGGAATGTTTATTGAAAACAAATAATTTTAAGGCGCTTTATTAAAATATTCAGTTATTTTTAGAGATGACGTTACATTTAGATGAATAGTATCTAATTTATTAGATAGTATCTAATTTGTGTCTGATAATAAAAATGCCACCGTTCTAAGAATCGAAGTCATGATTAAACTTTAAAAATATTCCATTAATATTTTATTAATATTGAAGCTATTCGAAAATTTTGAAATTCACATTTTATCCCGCAATATAGCAATATAGGTAAAAGGAACCTAGTCCTAAGCACTCCGTTTCCCAATTTTTGCCCAACATTCGAGAAATTGCGTATTGCATGGCGGCCGTGCCGCGCTACAAAGTCTCTTAATGCAGAGATAAAAAAAGAAATACTTATATTTAATTATCAGCATTTTGTTGAAAAAGAAGTATAAGTCATACTACGACAAGCCGGAGAAATAACTAGGTTATAAATAAAAAAATTGTACCCAGTGGAATCTAAATAAATTATACATACATACAAAATTACGATAGTGAAAAGTTGCACTTTAAAATAAATACTTATTACCATAAATTAAATCATGTAAGTTTACAGCAATGTAAGATAGTAAATAAGGATATGTGAACGTAATTTAAAGTTAGCATGTGTGTTAAGTGAAAAATAAGGCCGAATAAAAAGTAGCCAGAGCTATTTCTTAGTACTCGTACATTATAAAGTCGGACGGAACCTCGTCGTTAATAAGTAAGCTGCTAGTTCCTTCTAATGAAGGAAATATGCAATTTTCGCATGGATTACTTACTAAATAAAGTAATGTTTTAAAGTTCCTAGCGATATATGTGCATTGTTAAATAATAATTTTAATATATTGTTACTGTATATTAAATACTGTCATAGATGTAATAGAAAGCTTATGCGTGTTCGTGGTTCTGATTTTCAATTTACTTGCGTATATGTTTATAGCTTTTAAGTCGATCAACACTATTTATATCAGCTCTCCGAGTAATGAAAATAATTTTAAATTCTTATCCAAACTAACCCAAACAATACTTAGTTATCAATACACAATGTTCTAAGCAATATATCTTTTCTTATAATATGTTTTTACTGTTCACAACAATAGTTCATAAATTTGGCTACAGTAGTACAAATGAACCCCACATAACTCTTCACTTACAAAAAGGATTATATTAACCGACCCATATAGTGACCGTTGGCTTATCTGACCCGAGAGAAAGCCCCGATCAACGCGACTCGTCAAACGGGTACCATACACATCTCGTCGCCACTCTACTTCCATTGAACAGGATTTTACGCTCCACGTGCTGTCGCCGGTACCTTATGGGTTGAACTCAAGCTAACCGTTTTGCAAGCTAGGGTGACTATACAAATAGATAAATCTAGAATAGTAAAAATCCTCACATATTATTAGATTGCAATTAATCATTCAGCTAGTTCATAATTAATTTAATTTGTAGACGACATTTTAATTCATATGAATAATTATTACTACTTTTAAATAGCTTACATGTAGCATAACTTGCCTTTAAACTTGTATCGTTCAATTAAATCCATTTGTGTTTATATTATATCGATATTATTCTAGCAAACAAAGGAAAGGGTAATCCGCAAATAGGACCAAACTTTGGTAAGCCTGCAAATACGGTATTAAGGTTCACTATAGATTTGAATGATAGGGTCTTGTTTCGAGTTTCGATCTTTTCACGAACGATATTGTTTATTTTATTTTTTAGATGTTATATAATGCACATCGATAAGTGTTCATAAATTAAGAATAAAAAAAATAAATTAGCTCAACGCTCCCGCACATGGAAGGATAGACAGAGGAACCTGTAGGAGCCTAGTGTTAAGACACTTCGTTCCCCAATTTCCGCCTTTCGAGTCATTGCGTATTGAGTGGCGGAAGTCAACGCCGCGACTTTTGCCTTGTTAGCAGATCCAAGAAGATGAAAATCATTCATTCTCCCCGAGTGGGAACCGAACCCACAAACCGTCGCGTTTACAGGCAGAGGCCATGCCTCTGGGCCACGACGGTCCTCATAACTTAAGAAATTTGTTATATACCTATTTTTATTTTCGATAATTAAAAAAGTGTCGATCATTGGAGCTTATCGATTACTGGTGCCAGTAAGATATATAAAATATAAAGATTTAGTCTACAAGATTAAGTTAACATTTAAATTTGTAACTATCTAAATATTAAAACGCGCCCCCTTTACCCTTAGGTCCTACCTATCTATCGCAGACCAATAAATTTTACGATACACGCAAGCTAATCATCTAATGTTTTAGTTGTTTAATAAATCCATGAATGGGAGATTGTATTATTTTACTAAGACTGATAATTCTAGTTGTATTCACAAACATTAATTTTGATCAACATGTCGTGCCCGTAAACACTTAGAACGGGTTTCTGTTATCTATGGAATACATTACAAACGTGATCACCTGTTCAACTTTCGGGTTTACAAAGTAAGCTTATATTTATTCTTTTAAAACAATTAAAACTATTACCGTTATAAATAATGATCTATAGTCAAAAAATAAACTTAAAAATTATTTTGTTTGGAAATCGAATCCACAAGCACTGATTCAGTCACTTACCAAGGGCGCCGAGATATTTCTTTTTAAGAACGTGCAAATTTCAACGCAAAAAAAGAAATCTTTTTATCCGTCTTTTGTCCCGTATGGTTTTAGCTGAACCTTTCCTTAATTTTTTTTAATTGACATTACTTAGAACTAGACATACACGGATATATAAACATAGTTTCCATGTGCTCGTGCAGAGACACAAAAATCTTATTAAAATCTTACCATTGTGATAGGTCCTTATCATCAAGTCCGGAAGGGGTAGCCAAAGTGTCTGCATCGCCCTCAGCTCTTCCGCCCGGATGCTCAGGTATTATCCTCTCAATAGTCGTCACTTCTTCTATATCAGAATCAATGCCCTGGGCGAAGTCCATATAAAACGACTCCCTAGAATCGCTCGACCCGCGCCGAAGCTTTAAGGACAGGTCTGGTGAACTGTCATCCATTTTTCTTGTTTATTTCAACTCGATTCGAAACACTACGTCTATTTTAACTGAGTCCATTTCCTCACTTCTTTGTATTCCATTTTCGGCGCGACTATTCTTTGTTAGAGTTACGACTAACCCATCTTCAAAGCTTTATCTGAAATCGTTCCGGATTAAGCTTGTTTCTTTTTGACGTAACTTTTGTACCCGGAGATCGTTTTAAATCTCTAGCGTTATAAAGTGAATGATATGTAGTTTCATACTTTACTTTTAATTGTAATTTAAAAACAATGCAAATCTATACAAATTGATCAGTTATAAGTTAATTAATCAGTTTACGCTATGAAAGCGTTCCGAGTAAAAACAATGTATAGTGAGCCATTCCCAGTTTATTATTCCCCAAAATCGACACCGCTTCCTGTCGCACTAACAGTCGACCGGCCACGGATCACGCACATGCTCACACAAAAAAATGTATTATAATAAATGTTACGTGTTTATTATATTGAATATATATATTTTCAAATATCTATAGATTGTTTCATATAACATAAGTTTTCCAGTAAGCTTAATTTTTACAATGATAAAAATATAAATAGTAACAGCAATGTGATCACAAAACTCATCAAACACTGCCAAAATAATATGCAATGTCATAAATCAAGCGGTTCCGTTAAAGGCTACCGCTAATAAATATTTATAACAGACAATCTATCTCACCCATTGTTACGTTCAATCCATCCTGCGGATTCATTAATTTTATTAATAATTCAATAGTTGAATTTTGAATTGACGACCTCGATATGCAGTGTAAATAGCAACAAAATTTTCAATTTCCATAGCTCAAACTAAACCCGCCTCATATTTAAACTTACATTGAAATAGAAGCAAAAATATATCAATAACTAAGTAACCGTTAATTAAAAGAAAACAAAACAACAACAGGCAAATTAAATTTAATAATTAATATCTAGTCCCAAATACCAATTACATTTACATACACAAATTCCGTTTCAATACACGCAATACGCATATCATAGCATCACATTGACAACATTGTAACACGGAACTCGCTCGTGGATAAAGGAACGCGGAACACGCCCTTTCGCGGCGGAGGATGGCGCGCGATTGCCGCGTACACTGCAGGCAGGGAGGGGACACCCTCAGGATCAATCTGACGCGCCTGGATAGGGTATATGTTATATTTTTTTTGTATTATTTTACATTTTGTTATTGATGGCAATTTATTTAATTTAAAAAATTACTGCTAATTTCGTTTAGTTTAGATAATGAAATATATAAGATAATATATTAATGTTTAAAATAATAACTATTTACTAATCAGATATTTCACATAAATGTTGCCCAAAATGTTTCAAATTTTGTACTCTGCTCGTTAAATGGAATAATAAATATATGAAAATCGTAAGAGACAACCCTAAATAAAAATACATTCCCTGTTGTTATACTTTGTGACGTAACTTGTGATTACTCCTACTTCCTTCCTAACTTTTATTGCTAACTTCTTTATTCAGAGGATAATTCGAGAGGCGTTTGGGAGCGGTAAATGAAACAAACATCTACAAGTCTACAAATTTATAACATGCTTCCACGTGGGGTAATAAAGAAAACTTATATGTTATTTAGTACTTACTACATAAAGATATCACAATACTTTAATAGTCTTTATTATGAATAAAATAATCTGTAATAAATTCAAACAATTTACTTACATATTACAATGGGACATCTACTATATCAATTACATATATACATTACATTTTCACCCTCAAAAATGCAATGCTTTTCATTCTATTTTCTATTGTTTTGAAATATTCTTGCTGACAGGATACAGGTTTAAATCTAAATATTATATTTTATTGATTATATTGATAACAATAAATTTTTTTTATCTATATTATATTTAACAAGTTCCATCTCGCGTTCATATAAAATGATACGCGAGATGTATCCGTAATATATGAAATAGCTAGATATAACACTTATTGCTCTATAATGTTTAGTAAAATTGCTTGAATATGAGATGGTAATAACAATGTGAATGTCTAAATCTAATTGCTGGTCAATGTTACCTTAATACAAAATTTATTAAATAATTGGACTTTAGAAATACCAATATGTACGAAATTTTGGGAACAATATCAAAACATTTCCTCAAAATCACATATTCAAAAAATATTTATTATTGAAAAAATAAACCTTCAGTATAATAATAAAATTGAAATAAAAAATCATGATTAAAAATTAACTCAACAAAGCGATATTTAGTGATTGTGTGGTTTTACTAAATACAGTATATTAGTTTACATTACTAGCGCCATCTAACATGTACCTAGTGTAGTTGCTCTGATTTATGACGTCATAGTTGCTTTGAAGATTTGTTCAGATCAAAAACAAGTAACACAACATATGTAATATTTCTTATATGGTATGATAATAACATATATTGGTTTCTAAATGATTAGCAAAATAAAATGCACAAATAGATTTTAGACGCATGTACTTCTTTAATTCTATAATTCAAATCCTTAACAGATTAATATTATTCATTATATTATTAATAATAGTTAATTATTCATCCATGTAGGATGCAATGGCCAAATTTATAGAAATATTACTATAGTCAATGTAAATTTTTACTTTAATTTATTCATGCTTGATAAAAAAGAAGCAACTACATATTTATGTAAATTTACAGAGAACATGAATATATAAACTTAATAATCGCCTTTTAGATTAGCTCTCTTATTATTAGAATTGGTCAGATTGAAATAATTCCATATAAAATATTAAACTAACAAGCAAAACAACTAAGAATTCATTTGCTAATTACATTATTTATGATTTAGTAGTAACGTAATGTTTATAACAGTGTAATATATGTATTTAACTATTTACTATTATAAGATGTTTGATTACTTGAATTTGGAATTTGCAAATTAACAAAATGGTAAAAATATTAATAGGTCAATAATATATTTTAATTTCTGACACTTTATATAATTTTTTTATAAAATTACAAGAAAAATCTTAATGATATTATGATATATTGTCATTGCCTAGGAAAATGCAGAAAAATGTGAACCAATATATTTTTAAATATCTCCTACTATAAAGGCCAATGGACATAGGACTTATAAATAATCAATATATTCAGTTAAATGATACACGATTATAATGTAATCTGATAGGAACATTGTGTTTATCCAACGCACGACTTCCAAGCGAGACCACCACATGCCATTGCGCCGACTAAATAAATGGCGATCGCAACTATTAATGTCAAAATAACATACATTTTTATATTTTTCCAGAATAGAGAACGTTGGAGAGTCCTTGCTGAGGCGCGGTATGATACTGACTGTAAATAAAAAAATTACTAAAATATAAATACAAAAATTGAGGTTCAATTATGATTTCGCGATGTAATATTTTTACAGAATTAAATGTAAATAAGAAAAATATTGACAGAATATGTAAATTTATGAGCAATTTAATAAGCAACAAGTCAGTTTTAGTCAATTAGTAACTTATAAATTTAAGATGTGTCACACTTCATATCAGCTTTTCGTTTATTTTATAAAACCAAATGTTAGTACACATACATATTTAAACCTACTGGATGCAAACAATAATTTCTTTGTTTCTTATAGTTTAACTGGTCTATTGACCAGTTAAACTATAAGAAACAAAGAAATTATTCCTCAGCAATAGTTGTTGAGCATGATGAGCATTTACTAAGGACAGACGAAAAATATCTAAAGTTTGGTTTTAAACATACTGGAGGAGGAATAGTCGGGTCTTTTCAAGGCATAAACATCAAGAATTATAACTTACACTTGTAGCTAAATTATCAGCTTTGTCCACAAGTAATTCTAATTTCTCACCACGCATTGCCATACTATCTGTAAAAGAATATAAAATAATAAATAAAATTGTGTTAAATTTAAATGTACATAAAAAATATAAAATGAAAGTTTATATTTACATAAATATATTATTTATGAGTAACATAATATTTAATTAAATAAAATATTGTTTGTATATAATTACAAATAACAAAAGTAGAGGAATTATTCTCATATTATCCATTCATTATTTATTGTTGATAAGATATGTAATCTCTAAATTAGATGACAGGAAAATAAAAAATTGCAAATTAACATGTTTGCTACAAGTTTCAAGCAAATTAACATATTAGGATTATTAGGTATTATAGCATTTTTTCCGTGGCATGTATAGAATTCATTATGATAATTAGGACCCTTTGTTATATATTAACTACTAAAATCAGTTCAATAACAGAGGATAAAAAAAAGATGGTATGAAATAATACTGCATCAAAATTAGCTATAAATATATATTATTTTGAAATTCTAAGGAATTTACATTCTTAATGATATTATAATATAACAGCAGCTTCACACTTTTACCTGCATAGCATACTAGACCGAGGGAACCTACAGTTAAAACACTCAGTTCGCTACTTTTTGATCAATTTTGAAAACTTTATATGTTGATTCATAGGACTTGATGTCATGCTTTGTTCACCAGAGCAGAGAAATGAAAATAATTTAAATATAATAATTTTACCATTTATATAAATAACTAAGAATATAACAGACATTTATAGTCAGATGCTGTAACACTACACCACAATTGCCTCTATAGTATAATAGAAAATTGAATCCAATTTCAAGTAATAACAGTAGTTAAGTTTTGTTGTTCAAGGTTCTTACATACTAGTGCATGTAAGTACTGACTACTAAGTACCAATTTGTATAGGTAATTGCTAAACAATAAAATTGAATTTACTACTAAATACAAAAATTAGTAAATAAAATCAATACATAGTGCTTATGTCTAATAAAAAAAACTATATTACAATTAAGCAACTTAGCCTCATAATTTAAAGCTTTTCATATACCATAATTGGTGTGGTAAAGCTCATTACAAATGATTAGCAATAGTTTACTACATTTATCTTATCGGTTTTTAATGTATTTGTACATCAAAACAAATAACAAAGGGTTTTATTTATTTGTACATGCTTTGGTTTTATTAAAAATTTAAAGTCTATTGCTTGTATGAATGGCAATCAAATTAAATTGGATTCTAAATCAAGAAAAATAATATAATAGATACTAGTTTCTTTTTTTATAAAATAAAATATAGAAATGGTTCTTATACCATATATATTAGTATAAGTATATATATTAGTACTTATACTAACCAATGTTTTTGACCATAATATTCTTGAGCTCATCTAACTCCCCATGCACTCTTGATATTGTGTCTAAGTCTCTGGACTCACTGTAATGCTTCATTTCAGTAGCCAGGACTCTAGCAAATTCACTATTCATAGCATAAGGAATAGCTGTTTGGGCAGTATCTCCAAATGCTGAGATAAATCTTCTTTTAATTTCATTTAAAAAGAGAAATGCTCTCGAACGCTGAAATTTCTAGAAGACACGAATTATTCATTAAGATATTATTAATATTACTATAGGTATGTATTTAAAGTTAATCATTAGAAAATGAGTAAACTTACATCATCAGTAATGCAAAAATAAACTAATTTATTTTCCGCAATGTAGTGAAATAAATAATTTCCATGAGAATAGGTAAGTTTATCATCGTGAGGTGGAATCTTAGACAGGATTTGTTCTGTCACTTCAGTGAAATTTCCAGCACATGAAGCGTATTTAGCTAAAACTACGGTTCCACGAGCGATAACGGTGAATAAAATAGGCATTTTAAATATGATTGACGATCGCACTTGGAACAAAAGAACACAATTGAAGAGTTAAATTACATTAGTCACTGACCACTGTGTACTTTTAAATGTTGCAAGGTTTCTTTTTTAATAGTAGTTAAGACTTTTAAAATTAATGGTTATTAACAATACTGAACAATTGTTTGTTATCGATATGCAATAAAACCAGTTCCAACGTTGAACGTACGCGATTTTAGGAACAATAAGCAAAATTGACACAAGTTTTCTACTGTGGATAACAAATTGACACAAATGTCAAGCACCAAAGACACAAATAGAACTAAATTAATTAGTGATGTACCAACCTAAATACTTCGTTGAAAAATCTTAACATTAAATGACAGATATTCTAAAAAATATTTTTATATTTTCTATTTAATTTCTCAATTTTATTTAATCTATCAACGTTAACTAAATTAGGGATTAAAATAAAACTCTTATTTATTTGCCTATTATTATTTTACAGAAACAGTATAAATTGTTTACAAAATAATATTATTTAATAGTTAGTATTTACCTTCTACATCAGGTAACTTTTATTATATTGAACGTGAGAGAAAAGATTTAGTTTTTAATAGTACAAGTGAAATATAAGCAATAGTCAATAAATATTGGGACGTAGAAGGCAGGAAACTAAAAATAATGTGAATACAAGAATGGAATTGGAAGTGGGATCGAATCCGCCGCAATTATCACGTTTACAGTCTAATGCTCATGTCAAAACTATGATTGGATATGATATATGATCATAATAAAATAATATAGACAATGTTTTTTTCAACATTTATTAAACAGGATACAACATTATTAAATAACATTCATAACATTTTTTTTAAAATCATGACATCATGGTGGATGGTAACACTATCTTATTGTGGTTTTGGTGATTGTGGATTCAGTTTTCATTTGACGTGTTGATTAGTGATTCAGGGAAAGCATTCCACCACTTAAAAAGAAATGAATTTATATACAATACATGTTTAGTCAAAATAATCATCAATGTCTATATCAGGATTAAGTATATCATCTCCAAATGGTGTAAGGTCTATTTGATCAAGAATTAAATTTTCAACCATTTCTTCTAGATCTGTTTCACCAATAAGTATAGCACCGTGCAGTCTTCCATTTTGTAGCACAAATTTAATATATTCATGGCGAGGGGTTGTTCTTATTAATATTTCATAGTCATTACCCAAGCCTTGACCATTATATTTCCCTAACAATACAACTCTATATCCAAAAAGATTGGTGCAGTGAGTAAATAACTCAAAGCAAAAATCTTGCAAAACTTCTTGTTTTGTTATTCTAGCATGCATAGCTTTAGCAGCCATACCAGCCATCTGACGGGCTTGTGTCCATAGTCTTATTTGAAACCAATGAGGAGCATGTTCCCAGCATGCACTTGCAACATCACCAGCTGCAAAAACATTTTTGATTGAGGTCTCCTGCATTTCATTAACAGATAAACCTCCATCAACTGCCTTTTTTGGTACTTCATCAAAAGTAAAGTTCACAGCAGGTTCAACACCAGTAGCAGATATAACAAAATCACACTGAATTGTGCTTCCATTACTTAAGTTAACATTGAGACAATAATCTTTATGATCAACCTCCACAACTGATTCTACTTCCACCTTGTATAATATTTCAAGTTCCTGTTCTCCACTTTCACATTTTATGTTTTCTAATTTACGGTACCAGTCAGGGCCTAAAGCAGCAGATTTTAAGTTTTTATTAAGAGATACAACAGTATCTTCTTCTGTGAAAACATGCCTCCTTAAAAGAGTGCTCTCTTGTTTATTTTCTTTATTATTAATGCTGTCTTGAAAGAATGCAGCAGCACCAGGATCAATAAATGTAGATGATATATAGTCATCTCTTATCACCCATACTTTTTGAATACCTCTAGTAGCATGAACAATTTCTGATGCAATACCACCATTACCAATAATTACCATTTTCTTTCCCCTCTTTAATTTCTTTTCAAATTCCTTTACTGATTCTGTATCTCTAATACCAAGTATTTTACTACATTTATTTGAATCTTTTATAAGTCTTGGTATTCCTCCAGTACATATGCATATAACTTCATAATGTATAAAAGCTCCTTCTTCAGTAACAGCTATTTTATTTTTAGTATCTAAATATTTTAATGAATCGTATATAATTTCAAGATTATGGTGAACTTTTAACAATGAACTTGCCTCTGTATCGTGAACATCAAACTTAACTACAGTTTTCGCATAGAAGCTTACGTTACTGACGTTTTTCACTAATGAAGAAGCTGTTATTATTACAAGCTTTTCTTCAGGATGTAAAATAGCTAATATTTCAACGCAAGTAACGCCAGCGATACCTCCACCGACTATTAAGTATGTAGTCCTTATATGAGACATTCGTAATTATTTAAATTGTCTCATAAAAATAAAATAATATTTTAACTTAACAATATTAGTATATTTATAAAGCCATCATTTTTCAGCTTTGTGCCATGTAAAACTTATTAACAATAAGTTATTTTAAACCGGCCGGACCTCAAAATAAATAGTGATAAATTGACAACTGACAACTGTGATATGTGAACCGTGGAACCGTTGAAGTACACAATACGTCAAATGTCAACTCGACAAAGTGGACAGATAATTAAAATTAGAAACTTACAACATAAAATTAAATAATCATAATTATCAAAAGTATACAATCCACGACTTATTTAAACATAACATGAAAGATGATATTGAATAAAGATCATTATGACAGTAAATTATTAGTTAAAGTAAATTTTATTGAGGCTATTCTTCTCTGCGTCATTACTAATATATATATTAATTTTATTATATAATGGTAGCTATAGCTTGGACAAGCAATATGCTATGTTACATTTTATGATCACGAAAATGTTTTATACACTACTATTTGGATTCAGTAATATGAATAAATAACTAAATAAATCTACTCAAGAGTCAACAACTTGTGTGAAACATGAATAAACAATAGTATTTTGATTTTTATTTGATTTAAGCTCGACTGGAATATTTGTCGTTTCAAATTATATTAATATTTGTAATCTGTATTTCTGTATAGGTATAGAATATGTCAGTAGTGATTGACATAGTAATCATCGCTCGAAAAAACAAAATATCAATAATACAATGTGAAACTGTATAAAGTATATGAACAGAAATATATATTTTTTAATAATGTGTATTAAAACTATTTGCTAAAACAATTTTAATCAGTGACTTGAAAAATTATTATATACAAAAATGTAAAATTAAATCGCATAAATTCGCGGACAATTTTAAACACTTCAGTAACAATTTTACTTTGAGATATTAAATAGTGTAATCATGTGGAGATGTATCCTTTACGGCTTTGTTCCTATTTCTATATCTTTATTTTATTACTTTCCTGCAATAAGTAGTTTAATATACATATCGATTATAAGTGCGTGTCTAATATGTGGCGTTTTCGTTTTTACGTTATGGGGACACTTAGCCTTATCTTCACCTCACCAAACTTCATTATTTCTATTGGATAATATAGAAAAAGAGGCTCGTATATTGGATACAGCAATTCGGGTGGGTAATTTAAATATATTTAGTCATACATTTGGCAGTTCAAATAATTTTAAAAACATTTTTTTTCATTAGGAAGATCAAAATAACTGGGTATATCTGGCTAAAAAACCACATTTACCTGTTATATTTGGAAGGACTGTGGACGGTCAATTACAACTATTAATTGATTACTTTTTACGAGATTTTGTGACTCGTTGGATAAAAGAACTTTCTTACAAACCAGAACCAGTAATTGATAAATTTAAAGAACATATTTGGAATGCAGTTCAAAATTTATATGACAGGCTTTTAAAGGTGGATGCAGAAAAATTATTAGCTAACGATATGGTAACAAAAATAACACAACATTTTGAACGCATAAGAATTGCTAAAAGTTGTGCGTAAGTATCTTACTGAGTTAAAATAAATGTGAATATCATATAATATATATAAGTTTGTTATATGACAATATTGTAAATAAAAAATAATAATAAAAACTTTTAGCATGGAATTAAATCAACCACCAGTCTTTGCTTTGGCCTCACATTTATCATCAAGTGAAGCTGAGCTACATTACTTGAGAGAAATAAGTGAGCTAATAGTGATATTTTTGATGCCTCGTTGTTATTCATTATCTCCTGTTTCACATCTTGTTAGAGAGATACTAGCATGCAAAAGTGAGTATACTTTTCTTTTACACATTGCATATATACTTATCCTATGATAAGAGAAAATTTTGTGTTATATGTAACTTAAACTCAATTGTTAATTATTAATTATTATATCAGATTCAATTATTCATTTGTTTCATCCATTTTATTATATTAAATTCCATTTTAAATTAATAAATTAGATTAAAGATGTTATTTTTTATACAATTATAAATTATTTGATAATCTATTAATCTGGGATATTTTTTCCTTCTTATTATATACTTAACATAGTAAGCATAATTTAAAAAAATCTACATAATTGTCTACATACTTCATTTTAAACCTACTTTTCGCTATACTATTATACATTTTTTCCAGTTCTACAGCCAGCAATAGATCTTGTTACGGAACCAGACTATATTAATCAAAAAATTGTTCAATATTTAGAAGCACAAAAGGAAGTAGATGCAATGCACATACGAACTCATGAGTATGCCAAAACTTTTGAGGATTATATAAGATTAATAAATAGTTGTAATAATGTGGACACATTAAAACGTCTCAGGTAATTAAATTAAGTTTAATTCATGCTTCTATTGCATGTAGTAAGGTGAGATATTTATTTCTGTTATGTTCTCTTCTAAGTAATGGCGTTTTGAGCATGATAAATATTTATTTATATAAAAAAAAGACTTTATGGTGGCACTCAACAAAGCCTGTATTAAAACTGGCGACAACTGACAAAATGTAAATATTTTAACATATAAAAACCATCACGTGTACAGTTATATTCACTTTGTATGTTTCATAATAGAAGCAGTGTTGCTTGAAATACTGAATTGTGACTCAATAATGTTATGTGACTTAAATGCAATTTATGAATTTATATAATTTTATAGTCACACATACTTTATCATACATTTTATCTTGAACTGTGTATTTTATATTAGTGTACAAACTAACATGATTGCAATGTATTTTCACTTAATTATCTGCCATATTTACTTTTAGTCGAATGTAGTGGTTTTAAATTTCACATGTTACATGAAATCTTTATTCTGGGTGAAAAATAATTAGATACCAATATTTTATTTCTAATTATTTCATCGCAAATATCTCGGACGTATAAATATGTTTTACGATCTCAGTATAAATGTACACGCAAACTTTTATTCAAAATTGTAATTTTTTTCTTTTTATAGATACGACATAGTAACACAAATCATGCAAGCAACGACACTGCAAAATGTGAAACGAGCCAAAGGGATAGACGTCGATTTATTAGAGAAAACTGGTAATCAGTCGAACATAAATAGACAACAAGTGGCAGATGCAAAGAAATTAAAGAGATATATAGATCAATTAACTATAGCTAAAGCAGAATGTGAAGCTGCATTGCGGAAAGTGGGCTGGGATGGCGCTTTTCCAGCTGTGGAATCTGATAACAAGGTTATAATTTGTTTTTGCACTTTTTGGCTAACTAAACTATTTATAAATGAATTTATAATATTTTTTTATAATATTTAGAATAATTACGAGTATATAAAGTGTTTTATTTAAAGCCAATTTATTTCGTGTAACTTGATATTTCAGATGCCGATGCATAGGTATACCCAGTTATATTTGTATATAATGTGTGGAAACGTTATGATAACCAATGAATATATTTAAATTCCTTCCTTCCTTGTTCCTCAATTTTGTTTATTTAGATTTATTTCATATTACGTGGACTGATTCAAGTCGCAAATTGGCTTATTATTCAGTTTAAATTAAATAACTAACCACGGTATGCAGTTATTCTCGTCCCAAGGTATAATCGTTATCACTAGTACATTCATACACTTGATGACTTGACTGTAGGTAACGATGACGTTAATGATTGAACTATAAAGAATATAGTATAGCGTAAAATTGTTTTTACGCCTAAAACATTTTGTTCTTCACTGTTCGACCGACTTCGCATTTAAATACATTCGTCATCCACTGCGCTACGGAACTAATTTAAAATAATTAAATAGCTTGTATTAATAGATATATTGCATACAAAATATTTAATATACTTCATTTATTACCATTTCAGTCAATGCCACTCCATAAAGTTATGGAAAGCGTAACGGGCAGACGGTATTTATCAATGTTTCTGGAAACATTATGTTCTCAAGGCCTCGTAGGGTATTGGTCGGCGGTGGAAGAACTAAGACACAGTCCTAGAAGTAGCTGGCATCAGCTCGGAGCTGAAATATTTTACACATATATAAGATCACCCAGTGCTGAAGTTAAAGTAGATAAGGTAAATGGTAATTTGAGATTTGTGTATGTTTATATTGTCCAGCATGTACAAGTATTATGGTACATATATTTAGTAATGTTACTTATAGTAGTAATTTAACTTTGGTTAATTATTGTAAAGTAAAGGCTGTCGTGGTGCAGTGATACAACGTCTAACTGTTAAAGCATTGGTTGTGGGTTCGATTCCACAGCATATTATCGGTAAAATAAATATTCGCATTGTGGAATTCAGACAGGTACTTTAAAAATACATTTATTGTACTTGCAACATTTTTAAATAAATTCATAGATAGGAAATGTCAATCTTATAAAGAACTAGTAAAATACCACTAAAGATTAAGCCGTGAGCCCCTAGATGTTGAAAAGCCGAAAGGTTAAATTACAGTACGTGCAAAAACCGCAGGATATAAGGTTTCCATATTCTTATGTCGTAAGGTTAAAATGTTAATGTGTGGCTTTTTCTAATCTATTTGTGTATTTTTTGTAATTAAATTATAAAGTTATGTCCGTCTTCATTTTAAATAAATACAATATGTATAGCAAGGTAGACAGGGGGACACTCCGCTCCTAGCTTTCCATCTAATTTGACCCCCGACCGTTACGTGTAGAGTCAGACGCTGTGCCGCTGCGCCACGACGGCTTCTTAATTTGAACTTTAATAACTATTGGATAAAATTGATTGTCATTTACCGTTTAATTTAATCGTATATTGTGATTTTTGTTTAGACCAAATTTTAGTAATTATCACAGATTATAACTATTTCCATGACAGTTACGATAAACCTAAAATGTGGTATAAATATGAACAACTTTTAGGAAACGAGAAAAAGAATGGAAGCGTTTCTTTTAGGGGACAAGGGACCAGAGGTGTTTTATGAAGTCCAAGATATCGTAGTGGATACTATTCAAGAAAAATACTATCATTCTTTTTTACTAAGTGACCAATATAAAGCATTAATTGCTGAATTAGCTACTGAGGAGGCCAACAAAGGTATTTTATATAATTTCTAGTAAACATTTACTTGAAATTTACTAGATTTTTTTTTTAAAGGCAACTTTTATAAATTTAATCAATATTTCTATTCTATAGTATAGTACAATATATTATATATATTGTACTATATTATATAGCATTCTAAACTGTAGATCTAATATCAGGAAAGAATGGTTCGAGTTGAAAAAAAATTGTGTTGTATAGTTAATTCGTCGAGCAAGGCTAAAGGTGTATAAATAACTTAAATCGTTTCTATGTAACCACTGCATCTGCGGTCAAAGTTATCATTAACCACGTGAGCGTAGCCTCCGGTAAAAGGGAGTCGACCAAAACTTTTTAACTTTCGTTTTAATTAATTATTAATAGTTATATTAATAATTAATTACTGTTACTATAATCCACAGATGTATGCTCAGACAGATCACCTATAGAAGATCGTCAACTCTCAAGTGATTCAGTGTCGTCAGCGGAGAGCGCTGGCACTGTACACTTGACGGAACATTCCACATACGCGCGTCGGAAACTGGACCAGTTACAAGAGAGACATAACAATAAAACGCAGGTAAATATTATGGAACATATATTTTAGAAGAGTTATAGATCAAATTTTTTACAAATTTTACGTAAATTGCTTACTAAGACTTAAGCTTTTGTGGGAGTTAATTACGAAATATGTAGGTATTAAACTATGGTTGCAGAAAAAGTAATTGTGTTAGTGAGGTTTAATTTAGTATTTCATTATCGTGGAACAGTAAGAATCAGGAAGAAGGAAAGTTCAATATGTCGGGTCTCAGCTTCAGGTGAAAAGCTGGGAACGGTTTATCTGAAAATTAGGTTCTCCATGCCTACCTTATAAATACTGATAAACATTGTATAAAAAAATGTAATTTACAAAAATATGTGTGTTTCCAAGGCACTGGCAGCCCTACGCGCGTCTCTGAAGCCCGAGTCGCCAGCGCTGGCGATGCTGGCCAACGAGGTGGAGCGGCTCGCCGGCGAGCAGATGCGGCTGGAGGCGCACCTGGCGCGCACCGACACCTGGGCCGACCACCTCGGCTACTGGCGCGCCACCGTGCACAGCGCAGAGGTGGGCCAGCGCTTACCGCTTACCGCTTACCGCTTACCGCTTACCGCTTACCGCTTACCGCTTACCGAGCCTTAACCAAGCGCTTGAATGCACAATTACATATTATACATTTTTATTTTGATATTTTAAGGGGAATCTAATGAGAGTCACTTGATCCAAATCATGAATTTTAGAACGCTGTTAATATTGAACCTCCGTTTATATAAAAATGTGTTTTTTTTATATAAAATAATAATTAACAAAAAGTATGGACCATATTAAAAAAATGAAACGTGATCTTTAGACCTAGTCAAACACATTAAACTTTTACATTCTGTATTTGTTACAGATTATAGATGAATCTAAGCCACCACAGTTCGTCATAGTAGTGCATATGGCGGAGCAGGAACCCATGAATAATGATGAGAGACCAGAGCAAATATCCACTGGCTGGGTATTATTAAGAACACTTAATGAATTCCAGGTACATACATACATACATACTAATATTAAATTAGTTTTATAACAATTTTATTCTATTCTAAGACAGTTGTAACAGAAAAATTAAAACTGTACAAATAGAACTGATTAATAAATATTCGGTTAATGTATTTTTTTTCTTTTTAGGAACTGCATCGAAAATTAAGGCCTATGTGTTCAGAATTAAAAAATTTAGAATTGCCGTCAAATTCGTTTAAATTTATATTTGGTAAAAATGATAAAAATTCATTGGATAAAGCGAAGTCTTTAATTCAAAAGTATTTAGAAGTGAGTATAAGGTACCATTGGGTTCATATGCTATAAAAAAGTATATTATGTTATATCACTCCGTATTACAAAACAAATTCATCCGCCGCGTCTGTCTGTGTGTTTGTTCAAGATTAACTAATTACAACTACTAATATTTACAATAATTATTTGAGTTTTCAAATAGGTTATCACTGGACGTCTAAGTAAATATACCCAATCTGTAATATTTTTGAATTACCAAAAATTGTATTTTGTGTTTTAAAGTATTTTTGATATTGAGGGTCCCACTTTTATTTTATTTTTCTTGTGGTTGTCGTAACGAAATTAATTCTTAAAAGGTACTAATTCTTAAAATCAAGTAGATTTAGAGTCTATTCCAACGTACTTAATAATTTCACTCAATTAAATTGAAAAAGGTAAATAATTTAAATTTTAACGACAATAACTCCAATCATTAAAACACGGATGACAAGTCCAGTTTGCGCTCATTATACATATGTTGATATATCAACTAATTAAAAAGAAAGGTCATTTAGGAAAAACACTAAAAACTTTTATATTTTAGTTTGTTCTGGAAGATGATAGATTAAATCAAAGTGAAGCTCTATATACATTCCTAAATCCAAGTTCAGAGTATATGAAGCAGGGAGACTTGCCTAAGAAGAATAAATTCTCATTCTCGACCTTGTTTAAAAGGTAGTTATATATTTACTTCAAGTATCACAGAATGAGAACATTAATTTAAATAAATGCTCTAGTAAAATAAGATGAAAAAGATTCTGATTTTTTTTGCGTGAATCTGTCAATTTTTACGCTAGTTTGTTTTTTACTTATGTAAATTTGAAGCATAATAGAATAAATATTTCTTAGATTTTTTTAGCTCTAAAAATATCTATACCACGTTTAACTAAAAGTACCTAAAGTTTATTTTTTTTGTAAAAATAATATAACGAGTTAAAGTTATAAAATGAAGATTTAAGTAATTTTTGTCTTACTTGTCTCCACAGCACCAGCAGTGACACCACAAACAGATCGTCTCAAGAAAAAGAGTCGTTCACGCACTTGTCCGCCGACGAGGACGAAATATCTTTGTACTTAGATGGTAACGGTGGGGATGGAAACAATAAGAATATGAGTAACTCTATGCGAGGTAAGGTTTGTTGTGTTACGTGCTCAAGACGTTACGTGTTCAATGGCAGACGCCTTCAAGTACCGTTTGTACCGTTGTTGGACTTTGTACTTTTGTGAGTGCAGGGGCGGGCCCCGCGGGCGAGGAGAGGGACAGCGTCGCGGAGCCGCTGTACGCGCTGCTGAGCGAGGTGTTCGACATGCGCGGCGTGTTCCGGTGGCTGCGCAAGACGCTTGTTACCTTTGTGCAAATCACCTACGGGAGAACCATTAATAGGTATAATTTGCTTATTATTGGTATTGGTATAGGTTTATTACTTTTTACTTTATGCCTATAGTGTTTAAGAATAAAGTTAAAGAGATTTATATATATTTACGTTACGTGTTGTAGAATAAAGAAACGCGATAACATATTTCATATATTTTTCCATTGTTTTCTTAGTGCACGACTAATTTACTAACTTAACATAAAATTTAAATTTAATTTTATTTAAATTTTAATTAAAGTTAAGTGATTTTTTATGTAACAGAATACAATTCATTTCAATTTAAATTCGTAACTAATAAGAGGTGCAATACATTAAAATTGTTACAGGCAAATCAAAGAGACCATATCGTGGTTATTCTCGGAACAAATGCTGCACTACTACACGGGCATAGTGCTGAAGTCGTGGTGGCCGGGCGGCGTGCTCAGCGAGGCCACCTGCAATAGGAATATTAGGGACAAAGGTAGCTAGGTATTATTTACTGAAGATTTACTTAAAAAGACTAAATATGTTTTATTTTGCTTAAATTTTATGGAAACAAGAATTTTATATATATATATATATATATATATATATATATATATATATATATATATATATATATATATATATATATATATATATATATATATATGTATATATGTATATATGTATATATGTATATGTATGTATATATATATATATATATATATATATATATATATATATATATATATATATATATATATATATATATATATATATATATGCTGGAGCGTAAAGTGAATGCCTGGAAGGGTGCGCTTGAGAACGGTGGTCTTAAACTGAATGTGTCAAAGACCGAGTACATGGCTTGCGGGAACCCAGACTCGAGCACCATCCACATCGGGCCTGAGCCAGCCGTTAAGTCGGAGAAGTTCAGGTACCTTGGATCCATTATGCACGAGTCCGGAGGCATCGACTACGATGTCCACGCCCGGGTTAGCGCTGCTTGGGCCAAATGGCGGGAGGTCACTGGTGTGGTCTGCGATCGCAGAATACCGCCCAAACTCAAGGGGCAAAATGCCTTGATATGTCTGTCCCTGGAGTAAGCCCCCCGGACGCCCAAGGAAGCGATGGCTGGACGTCGTGACGCACGACATGAGAGCCAATGGACTAACCACTGAGGATGCTCAAGACCGTGCAAAGTGGAGTAGACTAAGTAGGAAAGCAGACCCTGGCAATAGGCCGGGATAATGCAAAGTGGAAGAAGAAGAAGAAGATATATATATATATATATATATATATATATATATATATATATATATATATATATATATATATATATATATATATATATATATATATATATCGTAGCGACCATAAAATGGAAGAAAGCCAGTCTCTCAGTGGTTATATCGGTTGAGTGAGTTGCTTGCCTGGCCCGCACAGAGCACACGCGCACGCTGGCGCTGCAGCAGCTCAGCGAGAGCGTGGCGGGCACGCTGTCGTCGCTGGTGGGCGCGCACGCGGCCGCGCGCGGCGCGCACACTCTGTTCCATGCGCTGCAGAACACCACGCACAACAAGCAGCTGTTTTACGTGAGTGCGGCTTGACATATATCTTCATATCGGTGCTTGCAGGTGGTAAGCCACCGTCTCGTTTCAGTTACGAAAATAGTATTAGAAATATAATTAGAATGAATATATATATATATATATATATATATATATATATATATATATATATATATATATATATATATATATATATATATATATATATATATATATATATATATATATATATATATATATATATATATATATATATATATATATATATATATATATATATATATTCATAACGAAGCCGTCGTCGCGCAATTTGAATATACGAGTATATGGCTGTTGACGGAATGTGGTGGTGGAATGTCAATATTTTAAATTATTTTAATATTTCCGGTCTGGTTACATAAGGTGTGAAATGACTACCCGTAATCTTTCAAAATTGGAAGCAAAATGAACAACTTGAACTTTCGCAGTTACCAAAATATTCTCGACTCACCCATATTTTTTCATATCTAGTCAATTAGTTAGACATTGAAATCAACTTTATAGACTTAAATAAAAATACTTACGTAACAAAATGGCCATCTAAATACGTAAAGATGTGGCCATCGTGGCGCAGTAGGACGTCGTTATTAGGTAAAAGAAATATTATTATTTTTATTTATTACCTATAATCTTTTAATCAAATATATGAAAACAATAGCAATAACAGCGTATGATGACGGGTTCAATATATAAAACAAACAAACAGCTATGGCTACAAGTGTTACAATATAGATAATATTAATATTAGAAGATTTGAAAGAAATTGTCACTTGGCCTGACGTTTTGTCGATGTGTGATACAGTCTGGAAGAAAAAAATATATTTTTGTTACTAAATGTGATACAATTTGAAAAAAAATTGTAACGAATTAATTTTTACTTGCCGTATATCTTAAATTTGTGTTGTTGCTGACGGTCAGTAATTTTTCGCCTAGGATGCTTTCTGAAATATTATTTAAAATGTGTTATTCATATTTCAAACATGTCATTGTAACTGACCAGTTTAAGGTAAGCTTGAACTGTAATATTATATTATTGTGTTGTATTTTATTATTGAAAATAGCTGTATGTGGTTCAGTGAGGGAGCGTCTGACTTTAAACGTTTCTACCACAAAACATCAAATTTAAAAAGGTTTTCATTTCCGGCGGAATATCTAAGACACATGTCAAGGTGGAAAAATATAGAATAAATTTTGACGAAGAATCGAATCGAAATCGATGAATCGTGTCTCCTTTGATTTTATCATACCTATGTATATCTTTATTTATAATTTTCTTGTAATATAATTAAAAATAGTACCAAATAAATTCTAAGGCGTTTTAAATTTTCAGTATACATACGTACCACTAGTATCAACTCCAATCGTATTTAGCTCGTCTATCTCTCCTTCTGTTATAGTTACAGTGCTACAGTCTTCGTTATAACGATACATTTGTTCTGCCAAAGTCGACGTGAAATCACTATTAATAGTCAAAAAACGTCGTTTAATTTCATTTAGGAATAAAAAAGCTCTCGATCTTTGGCACAGCTGAAAGCACAATGTTTAGTTTAAATTTTTATATTAGTATCCTTGCAAACTATTACTATCCTTGAAAATATATTTTGCTAATTTACACAAACATATTATGATATTCTTAACTTTTAACTTTGTGCGTTCATATGCGTGCGTATATATCTGTTTTTGTAAATTGTACACAAAGCAAGAAATAGGTAAAAATTAAAATATTTTATCCATAACTAACTCACATATGAATATAAAGTACGTAGCAATTAAGATTAAGACTATGGAATATAGCCAAAATACGTTGACAACCCCTACGCAAATCACTGGAGTTAACTTTGTTTAAAAACGTCGCGTTCTATATTTAAACAAGAATCGAGGTTAATATAAATGATATCTCGATTTTAATCGTTACAATTAAATATTTATAATATATGTATGACATTTAAAAAAAATACTTAATTTAATTCTTAGCAAAACTGTAGATGAATACAAACCTTATCCGTTATGCAAAAGTACAAATGCTTATTTTCCGATATGTAATGTAACAAATAACGACCATGTAAATAAGTCATTTTATAATCTCCTTTTGGAATTTTGGCTAGCACCAACTCTAATATTTCTTCGAAGTTTCCATCACAAGAAGCGAACTTATTTAAAACTTCTCTTTCCAGAGACACAGCACTAAACAGTATCGGCATTCCTAAATATTCACTTTAACTTCAATTTATTTAATATTTTTTTATATACTAATGTATTTTATTGTTGCACACAACATTTTGTTTATAAAAATGTTAGAACATCTTTTCAACGTGGATATAAAATCGCGTGTGAGACTCTTGTCGTATTCAGGGTCGACGAATTCTTCCGCAAATTTACACTCGTACCGATATCATATAGATATCACGCATTCTAAAATTAGTACATTATGTGGGCACGCTCTTAAAATGTGCTCCGCTAAAACTGTCAAATCCTATAAGTGATCAATCCTTGTTAATGTGAAGTGACACCTTCGAGGTGCATGACTGAACTAAACGGACATGTGTAAATTAAGCTCAGTTTCTCAGAACTTTCCAAACATCATGGGAAAATGGTGAAAAATTAGACAGTAACGGCGCGAAGGCCTTTCAAAGTATCTTATTTATTATTTTATTTTTTACCACGAGACGTTTTACAAAACTAACCGTGTAATATTTAGTCTTACGGAAGAAAAAAATCTTGTCTAGCCAGACCTACAAATATATAGGACCAAAATCATCGAATAAGCTGCGCCACAATTTTTATATTGCGTATATAAAGTATGAAATTTAATTATATGTGCATATACTGTGCTATATTTTAAATATTATACGAATTAGTCGTTATATGTTGTTTTTAATGATTTTTATTATTTCAGGAAATCTTCGAATTAGTACTTCTTGAAGTGTTCCCAGAACTTAAGCGTTATCAATAAATGTATAAGTAATAAATACATATGTATTACTTACTATCAAACGGGTATAAGGAACAAGATAATATATGTACAGGGATGTTCGAAACAATGAATAAATTTCACATATTTTCATATTTGCTTGAAGTTGACTATACTGATTCTAAATCAGTATTTTAAATTTACTATAACAATTAAATCGGCTCAGTCATAGATTTCGCTAATAAATGTTAATAATATATGTGTTTGTAATATTTATACTTAAGTGTATAACATTGATGTATGTTCATTGAGAATTTATGAATTCAATATAAATATTGTCTATGAAATATTGAAAAGTAGATAGATCTATCGATCTCAATCTCTAAGGCTATCAGGTTAGCATAATGCTTAGACGGATATTTTCTGTGATTGTTTTAGCTAAATTAGCTATGTCATATGTGTGCCAAGATGCTCTTTACTTGTTTATTTCTGCTACTTTATACGTAGCACGTACAAAGCAGACATTACGTGTACCTGACACTTTTTTAATATTTAATACTAAAATGGGCATATGGAATTTAATTAAACCGCTAAACATTTCTTTCTTATTTCACGCTATGCTTTCGATTCATATTCCATAATTTTAATTATTAATTTTTCTAGTAACATTCTAAGGTGTACTAACTTGTACGGTCTATTTAATATTATATGCCCATATATATATATATATATATATATATATATATATATATATATATATATATATATATATATATATATATATATATATATATATATATATATATATATATATATATATATATATATATATATTTTATATATATATATATATATATATATATATATATATATATATATATATATATATATATATATATATAAATAAAGATTCATTCACTAATTACTGCGCAAAACGATAAGAATTGTGTTGTATTTTTAAATTTTTATTTTATACATATATTATTTACAGCAAGACATTATTTTGACAATTTTACTAGTATAGAAAAAAAGGCAGACCGACAAACAAAATTCTACATTTATATGAAAAATGACAAATATGTATTGATTGGACACAATACATTCAGTAAAGATTCGTCGCATAAATTTAAATATATTATATTATACATAAATTTTATGTATGGGTTTTGACTTCCAAATTCATACTTGTACGCATCAAATTCAATCTTCAAATCTCAATTTCGTCTTTAGTCCTTTTGATATTCATAAAATTAATAAAGCAAATTTAAATATTTATTACCAAAACAATAAATCCACAAACATGAGAGATTTTTTTTATACTCCGGGTCTACATAGCAATTATTTTATTGAATATTTTTTATCTTACTATTAACACTTATATTTATTTAATAAATCATGTTCAAAACCCATATTCCAAAGATGCCTATGATAATGAATTTTCATTAAAAGTTTTAAAAGTAGGCATATTTGTTGCCCGGAAGTCGATACTGCTTTGTTTATATCATTTATTTAAAAAAAGAAACAGCAATTACAATAATTAAAACACTTTTTGGACTCAGAAATCTCATTATTGTTACGATTAAACTCTAGTCCTTTAATATTTTTAATATATCAAAACGTTCAAGTTTAAATATAATTTGTTAGTTGTTCAATGATGACTAGAATGAAATACTAATCTATTTTATCTGTGCATTGACATTTTTGAAAAGCCAAAGTAATAATTTTTAACTTTACTAGTTTCACGTATAGTTTTGAAACATTAATATATTAACCTTAAATTTGTACTAAAATTTAAATGCTATAATTGCATATAAAAACTTAAAGATCTTATTGTTAGAATCTATTAGTGTATAGGCATGTATAGCTAGTTAAATCTAATGTGTTTATTCATGTTGGCTTGTGGAAACAATTAGATACCTAAGCAACAGCTGTAAGTTCACAACAGTAGGATCACATTTAGTTAACATTAACTGTACTGAAAACAGATCTGCCTGTTATTTTTATAACATTAATAAAATGTATAAAAAATAGATTTAAATAACATTCCAAAGTATTTAATGTAAATGTTTATATGTACAAAATATATTGGGGCGCGAATACGAGATGTCTATTCGATGGTGTCTTGGTCACGATTGTCTTCAATCAATTCATACAAATCGATTACACACGTCGTCATCGCGCAACACTAAGTACCTCCAGTGTTATAACTCGAGGCCTAATCATGAACAGCTGAGCTGAATCTATTGATATATTATTTTATAGATTTGACATTAGTTGAATATTATTTGAAAATATTTTATATTCTTTTTTTACCTTATTTTATTTATTGATATTTTTGTTACGATAGCATGATTAGGCCTTATATTATAGACATATCGTGTTACTATAGACAACTTTATTATATTATATGATTAATCAACCTGTTTAAATCAATTTTAATAATAATACAAATATTAAAAAAAATAGCGACGGTTTCTATAGTATGGATTTCTTTTGTAAACGGTGCGATCGATTTGTGAAGACTAATTATAATAGAAAACCAAAGAACAGTTGCCTTTAGTAACATGTAAGTCGCCTCGACTGTCTTCTACTGCACAATTTAAGTATAGGAACTCGTATACATTAATGTATTAATTTTCTATCTAACCTTTTGCTAAACGAAATTGTAGGTACTAAATATGGAGAAAGAGTAATTTTGGAATTTATCTTTGAGAATACGTATTACTTAAGTGTTATACTATTTTGAGCGTTGACTAGGTCTAATATATAAGGATAGTAGCTAATATGATCACCTACGCCTGTGCTATAATTCTGTACGAAATACGAAAAAAGCTCCCGCTTTTTCAATTTTTATTTTATTCTTATGACATTTGGAAATTTTTCATCTCAAGCATACCTCGTGTTGCGTCGCGAGTCTGGTCATGAGAGTTACTGTCCTTCACTGAATTGTAATTATAAATGCATGTACCTACTAAATTAAAATCTGAATATGTTTTATGTTGTGTTTATTTTTCCTTTAGAAAGACCTTTAATATAATCTAAACTGTTAATGTTTTAAGTAGGTAGGATTCGCTTTTGTAATTTTATATATTACATTTTCAACAATTATATATTGTTAAAAATATAATATAACGCGTTTGAACGCCCCCTTAATAGTCTTAAGTAATATTTTGGTCTATTGTTAACCCAAAAAAATCACTGGCTATAATTATTGGTAGCAATAGACCTGGGTACAAAGTCAACTGGGATTCAGTGCCTGCAGTATGATACTCGGGTGTGTCAATTCCTTACTGTAGCGAAGTTAGGAATTTGGATCTTATAATTGACTGTAACATGTCATAACATGTCTTGGATACCTTACGTCAATGCAATTAACAGGCGCATGCATTTCTCTTTCCGTTCCCTTATGCGTCTCCAATACTTCCTTTCTCACAAAACCAAAGTTATGCTAGCGCAATGTCCTCTCCCTCCCATTCTCGACAACGTCGATGTCTGCTGTTTGGATGTGACCGAGGAGCTGCTTAACAAATTAGAGCGACTTCAAAACGCTTTGTTTATGGCCTACGTAAGTATGACCATGTTTCTCAATTTCGTTTCGTTCAATTTCGTGTCAATTGGCTCCCAATATAGTAAGTTATTAGTTATATTTATATATATATATATATATATATATATATATATATATATATATATATATATATATATATATATATATATATATATATATATATATATATATATATATATGTGTGTGTATGTACGAGTTGTGTTCAAAAAGTATCGGGAATTTTGTGTATTTTCAAAAATTTACTCGTAAATATCTATATCGTCCCCCTTCAAAGTAAACCCCCTGGGATATTATACACTTGTCCACGATTATACACTTGCCAACGATTTTTCCAATCTTCGTAGCACTTCAAGATCATCTTTTTTGTATTTTGTTCAACTCCTCCTTCGATGCCGTCTTTATCTCGTTAATCGTGGCGTAGCGTCGTGCTTTCGTGCTTTGTTGGCCTCTTCGGTTTCGAGAACAAGAAAAAATCACGAGGGGGCAGATCTGGGGAATACGGTGGCTGCGGTATTATTAGTGTGTTGTTTTTGGCCAAGAAGTCGCGTACAAGCAGCAATTTAGGTACGAATTTTGCGGCGACTCATCTCATGCCCAAATTATGGATTAAAATCTAATGGCACGAGCCAATTGATATGCCTAGGTTCTCGGCAATTTCTCTTCGTGCAAATTCAAAATCCGCGATACTTTTTGAACACACCTCTTATGTATATACTTAATATTTATAATAATAATAATACTTTATTGCACAAAAAATCTATATAACACTTCACAAACAGAATTATATGTGTATATTATGTGCAATGACAGCCTTATCGCTGAAAGCAATCTCTTCCAGGCAACCATTATGATTAATATTCATGAATCAGTAGCACAAGTGCAGAAAGGTGCAAAAAGTATTACATTACGACTATAAATACGTTTTAGGTATTATATATAAATATACTAAACATAATTACATATATAACAATTTATATAGATATACATACATACACATACCTATATATACACATAGATACACAAACATATATAAATAAATAAAAAAAAATACATAAGAGGTTACCATGTACATACATACATATAAAGGTATATATTATACACTTAAATAGACATACATACAATAAATATGAAAATATAAGATATATTTTCATATATATATATATATATATATATATATATATATATATATATATATATATATATATATATATATATATATATATATATATATATATATATATATATATATATATATATATATATATATATATATACATATATATGTATATATTTTAAAATATTAATTATATATTTAATGTAATTTTATTTTTCTCTTATATTTTTGTTTTTATTTTTCTTATGTTGTTGCACTGCACCCCTTCCCGGTCTTTGTTTGACGTTTATACACTTTCACTGGAAGAGATTTCTTTTTGAAATAACCTTTCTCAACTAAAATTTATTTTTATATTTCTTGCGTGCAATAAATGTTTAAAGTACTAATTGTTACCCGACGCTGTACTTATTTCATTTTTATATGTGCTTGGAAAATCCTCATCATGCGAAGTAACTTTTGCTAAGACACCATTTTTTTTGAAGCAGATGATCGGACAGTTTAGGCAGGCAAGCAAGTTTGTCAATGATTGTGGGTTGGCGCCATTTTGTAGGGAATGTGGCCTGGTGGTAAGTACTCTTTGGAGGTAACAAAGTCAGGAAGTGGGTAGTTAATTTGCCATTGTCGTTCCCTAACACGTTATCTCATTATGAGATGAGATGACCGAGATGAGACTGTGGCGACTTTTCAGGCGTTAAGGGCCTAGCTGCTTCCAGGGTGTAATATTTAATAAATTATACATTACTGAGTAACTATACACAATTGTTTCCGCGTATCTTGCAACGTGCGACAGATGCATAACTAGAACGACAAAACAAATTACTGGCTTATTTCCAATATATTTATTCTTTGTATAATAATCAAAATATTTAAGAATGTGAGTGAACATTTCATATTTTTTAGAATAATTTAAGATGATTCAAAAACAGTGCAACATGGTGAACCTATGATTTTACATTTCATGTATTGTTGTTTGTACACGGACATCTACGGAATGAATACTGGACGGGGTGAAAAATCTTTTCGTAATATATCTGTTAGGCATGGACAAGACTCTTAGTTCGTAAAATATAATTAAATGCTATTAATGGATATTGGAAATATAAAATAAAACATCAATTAATTCGAATAATTTCTATTTTAGTTTTCAGTACAATAATAAATAATATAACAGTTTTAACACCTCTTTTTAGGAGGCTGAAGGTGTAAAAGCTGTTTATTGACCTTACCTTAATCATATTATATTTAAACTTAAACTAAAGTACATTATATAATTCAATATTGCAGGTATTGACTTTGGCACTGCGTTTTTATTGAAAAAAATTTGTGTAATGGATTTAACATTTGCACTAGCAGGTACATAATATTTCCTGTGCGTTTTTAGGCACCTGATAATCTGGAACAGTCAAAAATTTCAAAGAAAAAATTTAAACACGCCACTTATTATCCACTCAATAGCCTCAAAGCATCTTTATCACAGCACTCAACGTTCTTTCTCTTAAAATCTACTTGTAAAGTTACGAGGAGTATTTTGATTTACAAGTTAAGCATATCCTTACATTTCGATTTCAAATTGAAACTCTTGGCATTTGTTTATAAATTAATCACACTTCATGACGTTATTACAAAAAAATTGTATACCAAGAAATATAAAAAGTAAGTGGTTGTGCGATCGTAACAAATTCATTAAATATGCTTGTATGTACCTTATATGACCTAAGAAGCAAGTCTTTAATATATAGTTAACTCTTACTATGTGTTTATGTAAATACTCCTCGGTAGAGAAAAACCGTCTTAGAACTAATACGAAATTTCATACAAAACATTATAAGACAATCCTCTTTACTTCGCCAGCCCTAAGGGCTCCTGTTAACAAGAAATGACGTTTTACATTTAAAAAAATATAACATCAAATAGCGTGTATATATATTCCTAAATATATAAAAAAATGTTTTTATCGGTTAAAATGTTTGAAGTTAAACTATCTATATGAAACTTACGTGCAAAATGATTTAACAAAAATAAATATATATTTTGTAAAACCATTATGTCGTTAATAGGAACCCATCGGGAGTATTTCTTAACAGCCACCTTTAATTACAATTTTTGTTTGTTATTATAATAATTAATAATAATAAAATAAACAGGTTATCTTTTTCACTTAAAAATATGAATTAATTAATATATAATGTTTACATAAGAATAAATATGTAAAGCAATTCTGGATCGAACATTTATTACTCAATCAAATGATAATTCATATCTATAAACTTTAAACCGATAATGAAAAATCCAACAATAGTGAATATGGTTTTTGTAACACTCTTCTCAATGCTTTCGTCAAGTAAACTCTGAAACTTATTTAGTACAAAATATAAGAGAATTAAATTCTCACAAAATATTTAATATACTTATAACGTAAGTAGAAACAAATTTTGGAACTCTAGTCGTTTGTTTACGTTGATACAAATTCGATTGTTTACTGTAAATGGCAAATAAAATGAGCAATATATATTTTATGCAACATTTTTCTATATGATTATAATAATAAATAAAGTTATTTCAAATACATAAATTACTTGAAAAGACATGCTATTATCGTTTTTATCGGAATATTTCCGTTCGTGTCTGTATGTAAATAATATTAGATTAACATAAACGCATGTTTGTTGCTCTGTGTACCCGTTGACCTCCGTCCTAACTCTACCTTAGATTTAAACACCCTGTGAAATGAGCGCCTCCTGGTGGCGGCAGTAGTTCTTGGCATAGAAAATGAATTATATTAACATAAAGTTCCATTTAGCTCGCACCTGAACTTATATCAGCTTCCAACATAAATTCGACATTTAAGAACATCAAATAATTAAATACCTAATTAGTCTAGTAACCCATAGTGTTGATATGAGATGTTCGTGACGTGGCAGCCGGTCAGGTTACCAATTTATAGTCAAAATAAAAATCACATTAATGTGATAAAAATAAAATATTTACAAATTGCATTTAGACAAATAGTCGTGATTAGAACTAATTATTTACATTGATATTTTATTGTCACCATATTATTTTGGTGAATTAACTCTAAGATAAACGTTTTACCTAAAACATAGAAAACGAAAATGCAATACATGTACATATATAATATGGATATTAGATATATATAGGCTGGTACCATATGAACGGCAACCATTCACTGACTGAAGTAAAGAGGTAGGGATATCACTCGTGCTCAATCTTATAAAAAAATAAGTCGTTTTATCCCGACCCCTTATAACTATCTATGATTTATAACATTATTTCTAACAACAGTCGACGTCGCTCGTTTCTCGTGAGTCTGGGGGAAGCGATTGATGGCGACATATACAAAAATAATACAAAGATTTCCTTATATATCTATAATTATTTTTTATATTGATAAGTTGTATGATTAAATTTAGTTGTAGTTTCTGTATTAAGGAAGTATAGTAAAGTAAAGAACCCGAGTTGTTTATACCAATACAAATTGTTATATATGTATTATATACATATATATATATATATATATATATATATATATAGAAGAGGTTATTTTCTCTAATAGGTAGTGGTATTACTTTTATTTTATTTTCATATAAATACATACATATGCCTCTAAGACATTTGGACACTCAAGTATAATTGTTACTATATTATATTCTATGTACACTGCCATTACTTGTCTATAACTATATTATTAAAATGTGTGTAGTTAATAAATACGTTTGAGCACGCTCATTGGTATTAGTTGTTATATAAAACTACAATTTATTAATGTTTTTGTTAATTTATACAAATAACATTTAATTATTTCCTGAAATTGACTTTAATTAGGTAATATTCCTAGTCAAGTTGAGTGCAGTTGTGTAGTTTTTTTGAAATAGCTGTAATACTTGGTGTCAAATATATTTCATTGAACTACCGAACTTGGAAACTCTATCCACTTTATTTTTTTATTATAATTGATGTTTAATGTATGTATACTAAAGTGGATACCAAAGGCGCTTTACAAAATCCGCACCTTACGAAAGCTATGTACAGAATGTCTCGGTTTAAGCGTATCTTTTTTGCATTGTTAAAAGTATGATAGATTGTACGACATATAAACACTTGTGGCTTTTGGTACACCTTACTATACTTACATATCATATCTTAAGTGCCTGGAACATTGTAGTAATATAACAATAGTAGATATTGTATCTACTCTAGAAAGGTAACGCGGCCTCTACCTCTAGCTACTAGCGCATATTCAAGTCCCACATTTATAGAAAATGTGATAGTTTTATAATATTTTGTAGACAGGTATACATAATAAATAATGGACTTTATCCAAAAAAACATCACTTTAACAAATTTCAAGTAAAATAGATCCAAAGTATTTTCAAATAAAAGCAAAGCAAATGTATAGGTTATAATATGTTGCATAAAATTCTTAAAAAATACATGAAATTATCACATTCTCTTATTTATTGTGTTATTGTTGGATGTATAATCACATGTTGTTAGCGTTCAAGCAAAAGGATGCAACGTAACAGGTTCAAAGTCGTCGTTGGCAGGCCTCGGGGGAAGTCTGTGGGGCGGCGGAGGAGGTGGTGGCAGCAAGCTGGTGCCCTCCGGCATGTACACGTTCGTTACTCGCCCCTGATAGTTGTTAAAATGCACCCATTTTACATTGACTATATAAAAATATGTGTGTGACTGTGTATAAACATATTTTTTTATTTGCTTACCCTATAAATTGATCGGTGTGTATTAACACTAGGTTTCCTCTGTGTACCCTGTTATATGCGGGAAATAGCGTGAACCTATTTATATATTTGATTTATATTTTATATTATTCTATAGTGGTATCTACTACGATTTCTTTCGCTGCTTGGCATTTTAACAAGATTATCTTACGTAACCGGCGATAAAGACTCATGTACATTGAATTAATTATATTTATTACAAAGAAAAGCAATAGTAGAACATTGTTCATGAAGTTAATATAAAAAAAAAACAAATAAGGTAGCTTAGAAAACTTACCTGGCTTTTGTCATATTTAAAAATTCCTTGGAAGCGATTCTGTCGTCTTTCAAGAGGCTCCCCAGCAGCCGTTGTACAGCTGTAGTTGGGATTGTGAAACGATATGTGACCCGTCGATTCTCGATAATTTTCCTTTAACTCCGCTCCATGCTCTCGACGAATTTTGACTTTGAGTAAATAATGGCCTAATCAGTACATATTTGTTATGTAATATTTGATATTAAGTTACGTTTACTAAAGTTAACAACTAAAATAAGCTAAATAGTAGTTAGTACTAGGTATTAGTAGCACTAGGGGGCCATCTTCGCTTGTAATGTTTGAAAAATCTTGAGAAGATAATGAGTTAATTATGCTTCTTCATATATAATATTGCTTTTACTCATAATTCTATACATATATATATATATATATATATATATATATATATATATATATATATATATATATATATATATATATATATATATATATATATATATATATATATATATATATATATATATATATATATATATATATATATATATATATATATATATGTAAAGTGATTTTTAATAGTTTTTACATTTTATACACCTAAATAAAATTAAAAAATCAAAAATAAAATAGTAAAATCGAGAAACTTACGAAGAACCAAAGCAACAACTGCAAGTACGATCAGTAGAAAAACAGCAATTGCTATTCCGATGATGACTGCTCCATAATTCGAAGTAGGTGCAGCTGTGGGTGGCGGTGCATAATTTGGATTAATTTCCATATCTGTGTAGTCGTAAAAAGAGGGATAATGGGATGGCATTCGCAAATCCACACGTAGTTTTGGTGCTGAAAAAAAAGAAAAATTTTATTAATATTTTATATTTTCTTAATTATGAAGTGAAAGGTTCATATATATAGGAGGATATTTACTTGTTGAGCAAGTTCTAACATCGAACGCATCTGGACAAGCGCATATATAATCGTGCCCTCTGAATAGGCAGAGATGTGAGCATCCACCGTTATCTTCTTTGCATGGGTTCCAGCCGTGCTGTTTGTCAGAAGATACAGCTTTTATCTCCATCACCATCTCCAAATCAGTGCGGATCGCGGTTACATTTTTGCCAGTTCTTTTATCAGCTCGCATTACAGATTTCTTGTACCAGTCCGTCCAATATATAAATTCATTAAACTGAAAGCAATCATATGCCGTAAATTTAGACATAATTCTAAATTAATTTCACAAAATACTAGATAATCTCTCAAAATATAGGTACTTGAGTCATTCCGAAGGGATTTTTAGCTTCGGGAACAAGCTGTACTCGATGTTGACCGTTTAAGTCAGATGTATCTATTCGATCTTTCAAAGCATCGGTCCAATAAAGTCGTCTATCTTTATAGTCAATTGTGATCCCATTGGGGAATCCTAAGTCATGGCTGACAATAATTTTTCTTTGACTACCATCCAATGCTGCTCTTTCGATATTAGGGCTCTCACCCCAATCGCTCCAATACAAATATCTAAAAAATTATTATATATTTATAATAGAATAAAAATTATTGTTTTAGTATTAAATATGTTTATTAATTTATAATTAATTTTGCTGTTTAAAGTTAGTTGCCCTTACCCTTTTGCAGGGAATATAGCCAGTGCTCTTGGTTCTGTCAATTCACTAATTAGAGTTTTTCTAGATGAACCATCCAATTTAGCAACTTCCACAACCTGTAAGCATTTTAATTATTAAAACGTCTTAAATTTGTTATAAAATCATAAAAATATAAATAAATTATAAATTTTGCCAATAAACTAAAATACCTTGAAATCATTGTCAGTCCAATAAATGTTATTAGCGATCCAATCTACTCCTAAGCCATTAGGTGTATCAAGCCCTGTGTTTACTATTACTGTTGTTTCGCTCATATTTTCCATATTTATAGATCTAAAAAGTAAAAATTTTTATTTTCGTTAGCAAAAATAAAAAATTAATTACAAATTAAAATTAAATAATAAATAATTATTTGAACCTTATTTCATTATTATTAACGTCCGTGAAAAATATAAGTTTCCTCTCCCAATGGTAGTCTACTGCCACTGAGTTTTGTATTCCTTTCACGGGTAATGTTATATCCCACTGCTCAGGTGTATCCAAAGATATCATAGCAATACTTCCTCTTGCAGCAAATACAAGGAAATTATCGGGATGTTTCTTACAAATTTTGGGATTATGTTCAGTTTTATTTTCAAACAATAGTCCTGTAGGACAAGCGCAGGAATAACCCTGCGGTGAGCGCAAGCACAAATGAGAACACCCGCCGTTGTTCGCACCACATGCATTTTCTAATATATGGTCTCCCTAAAAGTAAATTAATTGGTAAGTACTTAAGTTTTGAATTTTTAATGGTTAGTAATAATATTGTTTAAGTGTGTAGTGATTTTAAGTTTCGTTACGTTTACCTGAATTGCTCTTATATCCATGAGTCCTTCAAGATTCTCTCGAATGGTAATTTGGTCTTCTCCGTTAGACTTATCCGCCCTGTGAAGAGCTTTTGTTTTCCAGTCAGTCCAATAGATATGAGGACCAACAATAACAATACCATATGGATATGGAACTTGACTCAGAAGCGTTCTGCGTTCGCGACCATTGAAATCAGAGCTTTCTATAGTTAATATCTTAGCGTCGTTCCAATAGAGGCGACCTTCGATTCTATCAATCGCCAAACCGTTTGGCCATTTAATGGCGTTTTCAATGATGACTCTCCTGCAACAAAAGGGCATTAAAATTAGAGTTAACCTCAAAATAAATTTTGTGTTTATTTACAGGGGAGCACAAACCAACCTGTTTTTACCATCCATATCTGCTCTTTCTATTTTAGCCGAAGTACCCCAGTCTGACCAAAACATATATCCATATTCATAATGTAATGCGATGGCACGAGGAGAGTCTGGAATATAATTTTAAGATTTTATTTGTAAATTTAAATATACAGTTATGAAGTATGTAATTTTAGTATTTTACCTAAACCAGTCCACACGAGAACTTTTCTGTTCATGCCATTTAAATCGGCTACCTCAATACTGTTTCTTCCCCCGTCGGTCCAATAAATCTAAAAAAGTACATATTAGGTATTTATTAAAGAAATAAGAACAATATTGAAATTTATCTACTAAGATGAATATATATTCTAACCTTTCGTCCAGCGGAATCGATAGCAATGCCATCTGCAGTATGAAGTCCCCTTTCAATAATTGTTTCATTTTGTTGACCATTTTTCTTTGCCCGTTTAATTTTTCTTTCCCCAGTGTCAGTCCAATAAATAAGTCCTATGAATACATAGAAATTATATATCTGTCTAAAAATAATTTGCTTGTAGTAAATTATTTTTAGAATTTTTTATAAATTACCAGTTCTTTGATCTACGTCGACACCTAGAGCATTCTTTAATGAAGGCAAGGGTAAAACAACATCAACAAGATATGGTACATCCAAAGATACTATCCTTATATCTACGCGATGAGCAAATATCAAGAAATTTATGGGTCCATTTGTACATGTCCTGCCGTCCTTCTGTAACGTGATATTAATATATTCAAATATTTCAAATTATATGCAATTACTTCAGATAAAATAAAATATTTTGTATATCTATGCTGTATACATACGCCTATTTTTATTCCTATAGGGCATGCACATGATCTTCCTTCAGGTTTTAGAAGACACAAATGAGAACATCCACCGTTATTTTTGCTACATCTGTAAATGTATAATATTATGAAACAAGAAACTTTTCTTTGTGTTCATATAGTATTTGTAAAATAGTTCGTCGATACCTATTCGTTCCCCCATGTCTTTCCTTATGAAATACTCTCACATCCATTAATCCTTCAACGCCAGCACCTAAAGTTCGTCGATTTTTTCCTGTAAACTTGTTAGCAGCTTGAATTGACTGTGTTTCCCAATCTGTCCAAAACACCTCATCTCCATACAAATCAAGGCCGAATGGATGAGGTAAATGTTGACCTTAAACGAATTATAATTTGGCATAGTTAATTTAATCTAAAATCTGTTTTGGATATTCAAATTGATGACTCTGTGTATGCTTTTTAATAATATTTTTATTAAACACTCCATAAAAAATATTTTATTTTAAAATAAGGAAATAGAATAGGTAAAGAAAATAAGAAATTTGATTAAAAAGTATACCTATTAACACTGTTCGGCCAGATCCATCGAGATTGGCATATTCAATGGTGAGATTTCCACCATCCGTCCAGTAAATACGATTATTCACTAAATCTAGGGCTAGTCCATTAGGCCAAGTCATATTGCCAAATATGAGTTGTTTACGATTCCCCCCATCCATGTCTGCTCTTTCAATGCAAGGCGCTGCACCCCAATCTGACCAATACATTACACCACCTACAAAAAACCAATATTACGGATATCTAACAATTTTGCATATTTATAAAATAATAATCTATAATGGGTATTTTAAAAGTGTTAAATTAAATAGCTTAACAAGTTCAATTTATGCTATGTAAAATTTTGATACAGATTTTAAGCACTAATAATAAAATATAAAGTGAAAAATATTATATTATTGTTCCTGTCCATCACTAGGATTACCTATAGGATCCAGTACGATGTCTCTAGGCTTATCGATCTTCTCCCATGCCAATAAGGTTCTCATAGTACCATCAGAATTGGCTACTTCAATCCTATTAGTTCCAGCGTCAGTCCAGTACAGTTTGTTAGTTAACCAATCATAAGCAAGTCCAGCTGGTGATACTACAACAAAGAAAAAAGAGAAATTAAATAAATGAACTAAAAGAAAATAAATATAATAAGATTCTTTTTTTATTTAAATGCATGCATCATTTAATTTAATAAATTTTGTTTTAAAGTTCTTACTTAAATTAGAGCCAACAATAATAGTCTGCTGTGAACCATTCAAGTACGCCCGATTTATAGTATCCTTTTCAACATCAGTCCAAAATATAGAGTTGCTGTTGTGATCCCAATCAAGTGCAACGGCAGATTTAATATTTTCTACGGGAATCACCTGTAAAATGAAGCTGTTAAGTCTAGGTAGGGTCTAGACTATCATTTATTTTGAAGACTAGCACACTTAATGCAGAACCAGAGCAGTCCAGCTGAATTATAAGAAAAAAAAATATGCCGAATATGAAAAGCACTTTCCAATGACATAAAAAGTCAAGGACCTGGAACATCTAATATAGAACTACACTATATCCGCTAAACTATAAGAAATAAGAAAATGGATCTTTAGTAAAAGTTGTTGCGCGTTGATGAGCATTTTTCGTTGACACATAGAAATCCAAGACCTGGAACATCTCATAATAAAACATAATATCTAGCTAAACTATATGAAATAAGTTACTGGTACCTTAACGATTTAGATATATAAAAATCAAAAATCCGGAACACCTCATATATAAGCTAATAACTAAATGAAAATTGAGTGGGATCATAAAATCCACGCTTACAAAATTGTGGGCATGTACACTAGTAGATCTACACTAGTATATTAATCACCAGATTAATATAATCGTATGATATACCCACTGAAATATATCAAATTCTTAGAATTAAACTATCTTACCATATCCAATGAATCCATTTGCTTCCGAGGATGCAATTGTTTGAGCCTAATGTCCTTACGCCGAGCATAAAGAAGCAATTTTTCTGGTGTCTCTTCACATGAACGACTAGAGAGAATTTTCAGACATCAATAATACATATCTTTAATAAAAACTTCGTAATCTATTCTTTTCTTAGCTTTAAATTCATATAATTTTCAATTAAGGCTTTGTATGTAGTAAAATCAAATTTAAAAAAAAATATACAATTACCCGTCATAATTTAAGTTAAATCCAACAGGACAGCGACAAGTGTATCCACTTGAATTTGGAAGACAGAGATGAGAACAACCACCATTGTGAGAACCACACCGATTTTTGTATGTGCGAAGTTGACGCAGTGGATGATAGCTGTCAATGAAAAATGTTGAATATTTTCATATTTATCAATCATATTTATGTTATAGGAACTTATAAATGCATTGAAAATATATTTTACCTTTGTATATCCATAGGAACATGTAAGCTAGCGTGTACAGTTTGTATGCCCATTCCGGTTTTCTTATTAACGGTTGAAATGCTTTTCGTATGCCAATCAGTCCAGTATATTGCATCTTCAAATAGTGTTAGTGCGAATGGATGAGGTAAGCCTTTATTAGTTATCTATAAAAAATATTTTCTTTATACGTAGCAAATATTTTAAAAAAGACAGAATAACAGATGATTATATATAATAGCTAAATTCTTACTCGTTTCCTTTCTCTGCCATCAAATGTCGCCCTTTCAATAACATGATGTTTAGCATCTGCCCAATATATTTTTGAATCCATGTAATCAATAGTTAAGCCATTAGGCCAAAAAATTTCGCTAACAATAACACTCTTACGATTGCTTCCATCCATATCTGCTCGTTCGATTTTTGGATTCGGACCTATGAAATTTATTAATATATATAAGAAAGAATATGATAGTATAAATTTATCAAAATCATATTGAAAAACTTTAATTACCCCAATCTGTCCAAAACACTATTGCATCACCAGGATGAACAGCAATAGCTCTCGGTTTATCAAGATCACTAGCCGCCAATACTGCTCTTTGCGCTCCGTCTAATGTGGCTACCTCAACTCTTCTGGTACCAGAATCCGTCCAGAATAGAAGATCATGTATCCAATCTACAGCTACCCCTCCGGGTGTTTCGAGTCCCCATCTTATAACGTCTAAAATATTTTGTTATACATCGTTGAGTTTTCAAAAATATAATATTTGGATAATATAATATAAGGATTCTTATAGCATACCTGACATATTATTACTATCCATTCGCGCAACTCGTATAACTTTCATGTTATTTTCTGTCCAAAATACTAAATTCTTTTCGTAATGATAATCTAGAGCTACTGAATTATGTAGGCCTTTTAAAATTGACATATAGTTGTCCCCAGTCAGCCAAACCTAAGATATTAAATAAAATATTAAATAAACTACCATTAATCTCATATTGAAAATACACTATAAAACTCATCCTGGAAGCCATACCTGACGAATTCCAATCCTGTTCGTGAAGAGAAGTGTAGGCGATTCTCCTGTTGCTTTACAGGATCTTCCATCAGGCCTAAGGACGTAACCCGTCATACAACCACAACTGAAACTTCCTACAGTATTGGAGCAGGTTTGAGAACAGACTGGATCCTGTTCGTACATACACTCATCAACATCATGGCAACTAGAAAGAATAAAATCGCACAGAATTTTTAATTTCATACCGTAATTGTTATTATTGTTTCTGTAAAAAATTATGATGTCTTTTTATTTGTGTAGTACATACAAGTAACAAAATACTATAATATAATACTATACTGTATTAACATATTTGTTAATACACACCTGATACCATCCGATGATAACAAGAAGCCCAAAGGACAATCGCAACCAGGTAGCCCATCGTGAGTAGTAACGCACAACTTTTCACACTTATCTTCTGGATCACATTTTCTCTTAATAGGACAGTTCTCTTCGTCATCTTCTCTTGGGCAATCTTTCATACCATCACAAACATGTTTTCGATTTACACAATTTCTAAAAGCGTCATTAAAAGCAGATTTGCACATGTACTGGTCTACTTCGCAAAACACTTGACAGTCCATTTCATCTTCACCATTTGTACAATCACGTACACCATCACATAGCCAGGTTTTCTGTAATTTTTTCAAATTATTATGTAGTAAATAACATTTCAATTTCACAACGAAGTAAAGAAAAAATAACCAAGTGTTGCATTTACCGATATGCAACGCCTGTCTGCACAAGTATATTCGTCAGCAGTGCAGTTGCGCATTCCATGTGGTTCACAGTTTAGTTCGTCGTCACCGTCCGCACAATCGCGTTCCAAGTCACAACGCCAACGATCCGGGATGCACTTACCGTCGCTACATCTACAATCATGTTATTTTTGTTTTACACATGAAATTAAAAAAAAGATTCTCAAATTTATATACATTTAAACATATAACGATGCCACGAGTGTTAATCCTTACCACTGGATAGTATGATAAGGAAAACGAATTCATAATCTATTAAGCTTACTTAAACTCGGCAGAGTTGCAGCTCCCTGGGATGATGGGACAGGAGTCTTCATCAGTCCAATCACCACAATCGTTGTCTCCGTCACATTGAAAATCTTTACGAACACATTTTTTGTTGTTACATTGAATCTCGTTTTCGCCACATCCAAGTAGATCCAAAGCTGCAAAAGTTTAACAAACTTATTATTGATTTCATAACACTATCGATTTTATTGTGAAATTTATTAATATATGAAATGATTCTATTTTTAAACGACTGTACTGTCTGTAAATGAGAGGTCAAAAAACTCCTTACGGCACTCTGCCTCGTCGCTATTGTCGGGACAATCAGCTTCTTTGTCACATCGCCAATGAAGGGCAAGACATTCACCAGATGCACAGATAAATTGATTTTCTCGACACCTACAAAATAATTATCACGTATATAATATTATTAATAAATATTTGTATTAATTAGTTACTGATAAGTGTAAAAATACGTATTATATTTTAAGTTTATAAATTATGTAATTTAATTTCAAATGCTACAGTAAATTGGTTACAATTTGAGTGGCTACAGTTATTGTATTGATTTTCCTTGGTTAAATTCATATCTTAGAGTTCCTTATTTCAAAAGGTCCAGTCTGTCTGTCTATCGGTTGGTCTGTCAAGATTATATTCATCAACAACGTATGGACATATCAAGTGGAAATGAATGTCAAATATCGATGTCTATAGTCCCTAAGAGCTCAGAATAAATCAAACTTCTAAGTACACAAAACAAACGAGCACTTATGTTTCGTTTTTGTTGCATTTGTATGAAACTCGCCGCGAATTCAAAACCTGTAAGGTAGTACAAATGTAATATAACGAACCATTTAGCACATTATAGACAGTGCTTTGTACAGCTTCTTCTGTATCCCGCATATAGCAGGCTAATCACATAAAATCTGGTTTCAAAGTAATCCGTTATCGGATTTCCCTCCGAATTTGCAGCATTGCTAGTATCCGATACTCTCCGATGCTAATTCTCACTTTCGTTTTAAAAAAGTGAACAAATGGTAAAATATTAGTGCAGATCTAATCTACAACCATCGCGTCAGACGTGGCCCCACTGTGGCACGATAGGTAATTATTATGAATAAAAACTGCCCGCATTAAGAATAAATAAGTATGTATTAAAAACTTGGTTCACGATCATTACTCAACGCCAATTGCTTTTGTTAGTACCTACTGATATGTAAGAGTAACGTATGATTACTAACATACTGACATAAGTAATTTACATTCTTAATAATAATTGTTTTACATATATTATATTATGTTATTCTAACAAAATCAATAAGTTAAAAAATGTCATAAACATTTCGTAAAACATTAAAAATAATCTTAAAGCAGAAATTATTACATTTTATTTCCTTGCAACGACCTCAATATAGAAGGCGTTCTACGTATCACTTTTATTCAATAAAAGGCGGAGGCGCAATATCGATAGTACATTTTATACGGACGACAATATTCTCAGATCTATTTTTGTCACATAATTGGTAAACAGATATGTTGCTAGCTATATCGTCGGAGCTAATCGAATTAATATATTAGTCTGGAAAATGTTTTGGTTGCAAATAGTCGCCCACGGAAGTTGGATATATCGGGTCTCCTTCACGGGACAGAGGCTTGCGCGTGGGAGTGTTGCTATGGTAGCGGGCAAACCTCCCTGTGCCCGTCGCACCCCCTCGCCCGCGCCGCTACTTCCCCACTCCTTCCCACGCTTATTGATCTCTCGGGCAGCACTAGCACCGCGCTCAGTGACACAACAAAAAGTCAGTCAAGCTTGAATAGACCTTGCAGTTTTGTTTTGTAATTTGCTTCATTTTAAATAATTTTGTGAAATACAGAAATAGATTATTTTGTTACGTCACGTTAACCTCATAGATTATATATTTTTATTTTTATTAATATCTTTTACTTTTAGGGTTCCGTAACTCTAAAAGAAAAGATGGAACGCTTATAGGATTGTTGTCCGTCTGTCAATAACATTTTTCTTCTAAAGTAAAGTTGACCTAAAATTTTCAAATTTGGCAAGGAGGGATATAGAGTATAAAGTTCCAAAAAATTTTACACAGAGAAACCATAACAAATTTGTATCTGTAGTTCATTTCATACAAAATGAGTCCATACGACAAGTTTTTATAAGATTAACTTTTCGCTGACCTATAATTAGTCACACTTAACCGATATTTAAATTTTAATGTTCAAGTAGCATATACCTACATAACTACATTAATTATCCAACCAATCTTAAGGTCATTATTTTCATTAAAAACTATCATTTGGTTTTTGTTTTAACTTAATGTTTTTTAAGCAACGTTCTTTATTTTATTTAGAACTTTGCAGGCATACACTTAATTATAATTTTTATATCCACCCATACACTTTCAAATTTTGCAAAATACTTTAGATCACGTATCTATGATTTTACATAATTTATGATAATGAAACATATTAATTTACTAGTAATTGTGCGATTTATAAATTTTATTTTTATATTTAACTAGTAAGCTGAATTGCGTCCGTTTAGAACTTTTTTGACATCACATTCAACATCATCGATCTTCTCAAATTTATTAAAATATACTTTCAATATATTGTACATATAAATCTTCTTTTCAAATTATTCTATCTATAAAATAATTAATATGTATATATCTATATGTTATCTGGGCGGTGGGTGCTCGCGCGCTTTAAACGCGTAAATTCCGATTCCGCGGGAATTCCGGGATAAAAATTAAAAGATAAATTATTAAAAAAATGTTGTTCCACAGCCCTTCTTTTCTTCTATAAAAATCGGTTCAGGTATTTCGGATTAATATCCGACAAACAGAAACGTAGGACTGTTAGACGAAAATTTTAAAATCTAGTTGATGCCCACAACTTTGTTGGCGTGGACTTTATGATCCTTGCCACCTTTCACTTTGATCCTTTCATTTACCGATTTATAGATATTTTTCTTATTATTTATAATTATATAGCATAGCTTATGCATATGGTATTCCAGATACTTGATTTTCATAAATCAAAATGACAATGAAAAATGTAAATTACGCTACACAACTTTTGGTAAGGTGCCATTTCCTTATTTCATATGGTTCAGCTGGACATTATGGTTCTTCATTAGAAGATCCAGACGTTGGATTTCCACATGCCAACAATAAATGCTCTTCACGCTCGACAACTTTTACGAAATAATATTTTTTTTGTAATTTAGCTGGTCTATTGTGGTTCTACATCAGATGTTCCAGATCCTCGATTTTTATATGTCAATGTAAAGCGCTTATAATATTCGATCATTGTTGTTATGGCAGCACTTCATTATTTCTTATAATTTAACTGGACTACTGTGTTTCCACGTGTGCCTTCAAAATCAATTATAGGTTAGATCCTGCCCAGATTTAATAGCTATACAATAACATAAGTTTTTTACAAATCCGTCCAGTAGATCTAAAGATGTGCATATATAAACAGACAAACAGCAAGGCAAACAATATTTAATTATAGATTCATATTCTATAAACGGTTTTACATCTCCCTGCATCATATTTTCTACACACAAGACACAATTTTTTAACCGTTTTATAGTAGTAGATAGATAAAAATTATTATATAAAATTAAGTTTATTAATTAAGATTATTCTATTCAATCACAACATAAATTGGTTATAGTCACGTCACAGGTAAGAATGGAATATGTTGTAAGTAGGGTGACCATCCGCAATATATGTTAAAAAATTAATACCTATCTTGTACCTATTTACCAGATATTTTGAAAAATAGTCGAAAAATTATTTATTTCTTTAACGTTGTGTTAATCCTGATAAAAATGAAAACATAAATAAGAAGATCAGGTTTGATAATCTTATTTATTAATAATAACTTAATTTTTTTTAAATGTCCTTTTTAAAGTCTGGCAACAATTTATTTATGTTGTTACCATGCTGTCGGATTTGTCTATTTATTTATCGAATCAAGCGAATATTATTGCGCGGAATGATGAAATTTATTAGTTAATATATAGGTATTCAATTCAATAATTTATAAGTAAAAAAAATGAAGAACTGAAATATTCAAATTACTTTGATTACTGATAAGGATAACTATTAAATAAAATTCAATGAATTTTGGCATGGTATGAAAATAGCAGGTATATTTGTCGGGACCAGGTAAAATTGACGATGTATGCAAAAACTTAAGAATAATTCGTGCTGTTATGGATTTGGAATATTAATTTTTAATTTTGAGAAGTGAATATATAATATTGCTATATTGCTTAATTAAGGTGGTGAAGTCACAAAAATAAGTCTGCTTATATAATAATTATAAAAATATTTTATATATAATGAACATTTATATATATATATATATATATATATATATATATATATATATATATATATATATATATATATATATATATATATATATATATATATGTCGTATAAAATTTTAAAAGAAACCGAACAAAAAAGTTTGAGTGAATTATGTTAGTAGTTATCTATTAACTTCATGCTTTAGCTGGCACTGATTCTAAAAGTTAATTTAACGGCACTTAAATATTAAACAAGTAGAATATATATCATATATCTTACATATATATCAGTAAGTTCATTTGTTATTTGTTTATTTTTATATTCTAAAGTAATTAAAATATTATTTTCGCTTATTAGTTTTTGTTTAAGTTTGTTCTTATCCACTGCTCAACTTGCTTGCTTGCTTACTTATCTATTCCAAATATCATAAGGGCTCTTGCAATTAATGCTTACAATATTATATAAAATCAAAATTGAAATCTCATATAACTTGATCAAAACAAAACATTTCATATGCAAAACATTAAATGAGACCAGCTCAAAAATATGACTTAACATACAAAGAAGTATAATAAAAAATCCACTCGTAGTTAGGGAAGTAAACGCGTAATAAACGCAGAAAAAACAAACAGACAATCGACATAAAATACTTTTTTAAGCCGGTTAAAAATTTAATGTATTGATCTTAGTTTCAACATCAACGCAAGTAATTACTTAATATTTGTTTATTTACTTTGTGTATAAATCTTTGGTATTAAAGTTAATATGGACAAGCAAGAATTTGGTGTTGCGGATTTACTTTCCATCTTCACCTTACGTGAATAATCCAATAGTACACAACTAGACTCTATACGTTCCTATCATATTTCAAGTTTATTATTTAATATTAAGATATTATTATTTATTGAAGATTGGTGCCTCTTGTCATCATGATAATTAATTAATACCGTCATATATTATGACTACAGCAAGCAAATATATGTTTTTATATGAAATTTTATAAAACATCTATAAAATGTGAAGTTTCCCCTTGAAAGAAACGTTGCTTACTAATTATGCTAATAATTATTACACTTACCATTAAACATAAGTAAACATATTTATATTTGTTTCTCATAACAAAATTATGGTAGACTTAGTTTTAGTCACGAGGGGATTCGATTCAAGGAAGCAAGGGAGCGAGCTATCATATGCAATTTGAACGAGTGCTTATGCTTTATTTATTCAATTAAATGATGTTTTCAATATTTAGAGGGATAGTATTCATTGGTATTGATTTTGAACTTATTTAACGGCTGAATGGTGGCCAGCACAATAAATATGACACTTTTCCTGATTTAAAGCTGTTCTAAGGGATTTTATAAAATAAATTGGTTATACACTAAATATCAAAATCAAGAAAAAATATTTGTAATTCAAAACAATTAAGGATTAGATAATGTGAAACTATGCATATAGTATTTAAAAGCCTTTAATAGAGATGGATAGGACATACGAGAGGAAGAGGAAGAAGTTGACAAGGTAAACATTTATAAGGCCTACAAAAAGGTTATATAGTAGATGTTTAGTTGGATGTTTAGTCAAGAAAATATTTAATTTCAATAATAAGAGTTTATTTAACAACTAGCAACCCCATGGCTTCGCCGTTGAACTACACTTTTTTTTGTGAGTAAAATGCTGTTAGCCCTATTGGCCTTGACAGCGACACCGGTTGGGGAGGGAAGAGGGTACTCTGTCCCTGAGAAGTAGCAAGCACTATCGTGTCTGCTTGAGAGGAAACGTCGGCGGCAAGGGCGTCCCCTGCGGGGATGAACAACACGAAAATTTATGAAGTAAGCTGAATTGCGTTTGTTTTGAAAAATCAGGGATGTTCTCGGATCTTCTCTTATATAACTCGCTTTCGAACAAGACACACTACACATAAATCTCTTTCGAATAAGTTTGTCTCACTCTTTATTTATATGACCCTAAAAGACAAGCCAACGATTATAAAGATTTGTCTGTCGTTTTGTTCGTCTGAGATCTCCGGAATTTTTTTAGGAATTTCACTGGAAGATAAAGAGATTATTAGGCTACTTTTATCCTGGAATTCTCAGAGGATCATGATTTATTCGGAAAAAATAAACTCACACACATATTTCAAGTTTATTTATAATTATATTTTAAAAACTTAGTTTCTTTAGGTGCATAGATTTAACACATAAACTGCTACGGATTGCTCTCAATAAAATTATATTCATATTTATCTTACATACTCGTAGTACATCATAATTGTCTATACTAATATTGAAAAGAGGAAAGATATGTTTGTTTGTTTTACAGCGACAGGCTCAGAAACTACTGGACCGATTTGAACAATTCTTTTACCATAAGAATCCTTCATTATATGTGATTGACTCAGGTAATAGAGTATTTACAAAAACGTTAGGGATCGTTATAACAATTTTAACAGTTATAAAAAAAGGAATAACTGAATAACATCCACGCATGCGCTGCGTATATAGCTAAAGCTATGTACAAATTATATATGACAGCATTTTCCTGTTTAAAAGTTATAAATACATGTCTGCGAGAGCATATGTCTACCTCCTAAAAATAGAATGGAAGAACCATTTTTATTTTTTATAAATTACAAAAAAGAAAGGGACGAAATTATTTTAACCAATACAACATTATTCCTTATCCAAATAAATACGTAACATACTTTATGCATTTTATAAAAATTCGAATTGTTGTTTATGGGATGTAAAAAAAGGATTTATAACATATATATAAAATCGCAGTATTAAAATATGTGTATCTATGACACCCCTAATATAGATATATTATAAAGCGCATTGGTTTCAGGAGATACTGGGTCAAATTCATTTCATACTAAGTTATCGAAGAATTATAATGTTTTGAATAATATACGTTTCCATTTTATCTAAAGTACAGCGGGACATGAAAATAGTCCGGAGAGCGTCAACAAATTATAGGTTAGGAAATCCAGCTAAAGGCATGATGTAATATTGTAATATTAATATTACTATATACTAGGGTGAATAGTAATAGAGTAACAATAAAAAATGTTGCGAAAACGGAAGAGCTGGTAACATTGAAGAGAACCATGTATGACGGAATTGTTCTATTTAAAAAGTTCTTACCTAATAAGGTCCGCGTCAGCATATACCTATGGATAGCCCTCTGTCACTTTATTGATATTTCACAAAAATAAAAGATTGTTAACGAAACTATTTTAAACAATAAACAGTATTATTATTTAGCCAACAGTACAGTATTATTATTTAATACAATAGATGCGTTATGTATTTAGAGTCGGTCATACTTGTATTTTAGTGTATGTGGTTTTGGTAAATACATATATTATCATAAAAGTTATCGACAGCACCGCCATCGTCGCCCTTTCGAGAGATGAATACAACATGTCTATATTGTCTCCAGAAAAAATGCTTTAAGCATTGTATATGCTCCGACTTTGCACGGGTGCATCTGTGCATGTATATTCTAATGAGAAGTTAGTGTGCAGTCTTCTTTCATCTTCTTCTCTTTATATGAAGAGAGGAAGATTTTAAAATATGAAGCTTCATATTAAAGAAGTAGCGTAGGCTTACTTTTTAACTAGAGCCATGAGAATATTTATAGTTATACAAAAGGTTTAAAACTGCCTAATGCCTGCTTATAGTATAATAACGATTGGTAAAGTAATCTAAAAAAACACACGACATATTTTATTATACTTATATTTTTTTTCTGTCTTTATAACTATAACGATAAACAGAAGCTAAAATATTCATATGGAGGATGGTATGGTATCCAAAGGAAAAATAAAAAATTAACACGTTCAAATCACCTTGATTACTCGCGAGTGAAGCTAAGTTATTAATAATTTTTAATGAAAATTTTAGCTTTTCTTGAAATTAATTACTTACCTTTTTCAGTTTATTAGTGTAATATAAATATTAATTTAAGCAATGGCTTCGTTAAAAACTATAAAGTCATACTCAGAGCGTATTTGGATGGAATGCAGAAAAGGTAAATGATGTTGGAATAATTTAAATTCCAAACGGGAGAAGTGGATACAGTGTTAAATTTACGTTGTGATTTGAGAAATTAGAAAAGAGTCTACTCAACGAAATTTTACACGTAAAATGACTATTTAATTGTTATTAAAATAAAAAAAATATTAGTATATTATATACGATTTTCCATAATAGATTATTTGATTTAGTAACTTAGTAAATTCGAGTATAGTGAATTATTTTACTTAAACGGCGAAGCCGTGATCGGGTCGCTAGTCATCAATAAAATTGTGGTCGGTTTTTACATCCAAAAAATATAAAACTCTTCTTTTTTAACTATGCGAGTATCTACAGTAATATAATATTAGTAATATAATATTACTTACTTGCCCTTAGTGCAGTTTACTTCGTCGGAGTTGTCGCGACAGTCGTTGTCGCCATCGCAAAGCCAGTCATTGTGAATGCATAGTCCGTTAGCGCATTGAAACTGCTCTGACGTGCAATTTATTCCGCCTGATGATATAAATATATCTTTAGAATAGAATTTGAACCTTAGCAACACTATAAAACGCATCACTTTATGAAAGCTAGCGCTTTTTATGTCAAATCGCAATTATTTTGAGTAAATCAGTTTGACTCATAAAGAATGTTACATACATATTATATGTAACATTAAGATGTAGAGATCTACCAGTGGATTTTTAGCAGTTATAGAGTAGCCGGCGAACGTGACACGTATTTGCTTGCTTTATTATAAATGAATCTTGTCAGAGAAAATAATTTGATACGAACTTTATTTGTACATTATAACTGAAATATTATTATTATATATTTCATGAAATTCTAATAAATATGTAGAACTTATGTATTTAAAAAAATACTGACAGTTGAAAATTTTATAATAATCTTAAATCTCAAGTAAATTTACCACAATGTGTTTCATCAAAGAAGTCCCCGCAGTCGTTATCTCCATCACAGATCCATTCTCGAGCTATACATACACTAGTAGTGGGACATATGGTACGGTTTTTGTTCTCGTCGCACGTTGGCGTGCAACCAGCTTCGTCTTCTGCGTCCACACAGTCTACTATACCATCGCAACGTTGTTCCATTTTAATGCACTTACAGGTTGCCTTCAACAAAAACAATTATTAAGTTACCTACTATATGTATACACATCTTAGTTTATTATACAGCTTAAATAAGTTATATTCAATGAATGAACAAATAATTTAATTTACCTGACAGGAGAAGAACTCTTTAGAACATGGAAGTGGGCATCCTCCATCTTGTTCTTCATCCTCAATGTCGTCAGCGACAACGTAAGATCCTTTAGCGTTGAGGTGAATGCGGCCATTGGCTATTCAAATAGATTTTGTTAGAAAAAGGCAGTTAACACTTATTAATATATGTACACATGAACAAAACTCTGTTACAGTCCTTTCGCGTTATTTTTTTTATTTTGTAAGATAGAAATATTTAATACTCACGATGCCAAGCATCTACTCGTGTGTAAGGGCTGTGTGGTCGGAATCCAGGTACTTGCATACCCGGAACCCCGATGACCGGCGGCTGATACGGCGGCACTCTGCCAATTGCGGAGCGGGTGTCCGGTGCTTCCACTGTGCCATTGCCGACCGGCCGAGTTGCAATCGTGTCATCTGCTACAACTGATGCAGGACGAATATTATTTAATTATGGAGTAATTCAAAATAGATATGCCTCTTAAATAAGATATCAATATATTTTTTTACATTATATATGTAACTTACTATTCAGCCAGAAACTCGTTGAATATAAGATAAAGATTAGCACGGCCGGCATATTGACGGCGTCGGCCTAAGCGCAGATGAATTATAATTAAGTGACCTGCGCCGGGTCCGCGCGAGCTATCACCCTCAGCGGCTGCAGCATGGCTCGCCTACGCTACCTACGCCCACACCCACTGTCCTGAAATCCGAATGTAATATGAATGTTGGTTTATGTCTTATTAATCTGAACGAGTTGATAGACTGTTTTAATATCTAAATTAACTCTTTAAATATGTTCATCCACATATTGAAAACATAGCAGTGTTAAGATTATATAAATGTTACAACTATAAATTAATCTTTTATATCGAAATCATTTTAAATATAACATTATTGGGAGGCGGAAATAAACGTTGTGTGTATTGTCACACCCGACCAGATCAATTAAATCATAATGAATGTTGTTATTCGGCGCATTGAATCCACAATCATATTTGTATAGTCTAACGCTTCTTGTGTCAAGTCAAATAAAAATAAAATAAAATTGTGAATGTGCACCATTTAATTAAACATAAAATATTAAACGGCCAAAAAAACATTACTTGCACGTAAGTATTAAATATTAATTTAGTTATATTCAATAGAACAGTGTGTTGCTAGAGCAATTATCCCTCTGTTCACACGATGTGCTCTTAAAAAATTATATGAGCATAAATGTATACGAACTTGCGTCACACGTTATTTATAAGTACTATACGAAATCTATTTCCATATATTTTATAAACAGTTTCATTCATCTATTCTTAATAAACTATACTATATATATTGCTTGACATGATGATGTTGTTAAAAAATATGATGTATATAGTCACCGTAGATTAATAATCTTTTCACTACATTTTATAGTTGATAACGGCCAGAGTTGATAATTGTAAATTGGAACAAAATCTCTTAAAAGGCGCGGCCATATTGAAAATTGGCAATTGTATTGGATTAAGTTAAGGCATGCGCGACGTAGACGCGCCGTAGCTACTTGTTGAATACGATCCATTCACGCACCCCGACGCGCATTACGCCTCACCGTTAAAGCCTTATTATGTTCCACGTCCGAATTAGTTGGACAAAAACGAAAAAACACATATAAACGACTTGTATTATCGATGAATTATATGTCTATTTCATTTATAATTATTCTCTATAGTGTTTATTTATTAAGCTGCTTTTAATAAAGATTCAAACGAATACATCATGAATAGAAGGCCTAATTAATTGGTCTAATATCTATGTCGCAGAGTTGTATAATTGTCTTTGATACTCATATTTATTACTCATATTTATTTTAAGACATATTGCACAGTGCTGTTAGCACTTTGTTATCGAATATCTAATATCTAGAATATTAGCAAAATTATTATTAGAAAGTGACTATCGAATGACTTAATTTAGAATAAAAAAAATAATATATATATATATATATATATATATATATATATATATATATATATATATATATATATATATATATATATATATATATATATATATATATATATATATATACATATATAATAGTGGTTAGACTAGACTATACATAAGGGAAAAATTTAGGACTAAATTAGGATTTCATTTATTCATATAAGCTTCCTTATTGATAGAAAAATATCGTAATATGTTTTGGCTGTTATTTTGTTTGTAACAATTAATCTATCACTTTATTATGCGAATACCTACTGATCTCCGCACTATATAATTTAAATGTATTTATTTTAATACAAATTAAGTATATTAACTTAGTGAATCGCTTTAATAAACTTCTAAAAATCATCAATCTATTTTCTCTAACAATACATATATTCACTGCTTAAAACATTTTTGAAACTCTAAAGTTAAAATATGACCTTACTATTTTATATATAAAAGCAGCAAAATATATTCAGCTTACATAAATGCTATTTTTAGCACAAGTGACTTGAAGGCTTGTCTATTCACCCTTAATGGTCATTAGGGGACTGATATCCGTAACTAATGTGTAGCACTGAAGTCATCTAGATATTCATTAAACGCACTTTATTCACTTTATAAGTATAATATGAGATATAACGAGAAATCTCAAAATAAGTTTATTATGGCAATATTTACCGTGCAACTACGAGAGAGCGATCAATACAGGGAGGGCTGCGCGAGTGCGCCCACGCCCGCCCGCGACCCTACCGCTACCCGCGTTGAGCGCCTGAAACTGAACCTGCCGCCCACTCGAATGACCATGAAATTTTTACCACGTCAGTATGGACGACGTGGTAAAAATTATCTTCAGCTAATGCACATTTTCTTAATTAATAAATCGATACTTTATACATACAGCATGCATTCGAAGCCAATATCGATTTTTATTTGGGTAATGATTATTTTACTCTAAGTTTGTATTATAAAACTTTATTCATTTATTCCAACACGTACAGACAGATACTTTATAAAAAAATACAGAAGAACTGTATGATGATAAAAATAATATAGTACATATAAAATAAATACCGTATATTCAAGGTAGATCCAGTTTAGCGCGGGCCACACAGCACTAGCACTGAACCAATCCACTACAAATTCGACTAACGTTAATGACACTGTAAAACGATTTAATTTATTTCACAGAAGTCAGTAAAAATATCTCTTAAAGGAACGCGGATTGCCCCGTAGCGCGACCGCGGAGGTACTAGGCTAGCTGGAATCTGCGAGCCTCCCCCCGCGCGACCGCCCCGCGCTGTCTGCGCCTCGTCGATGAATGGAACAGTCCGTACCTAGCTCCTATTTAAAGTCCCTTCTAACACTCACCTACATTTGTATTGTATCGGCTCCTGAATAACACTCGATCAAAATAGATGTACTTATAAATATAATGGTATAAGCCTATGTCATTTCAGGGTTACTTTCTATGTGCAGGACACATAGTAAGTAGCACATACTGACTAAAATATAAATTTATTGTATTGCAATTAATTGTAATATAATGTACGGATATGTAGGCTAGCCATTTACAAATCGCCATAAATTTTATAGACATCATCATTAATTTGTGTAATAATTATAAGATATTTTTAGCAATATTTATTTTCAAAACACAGTATTTAGATTATACTAGATCGATTTATGCTAGAGCCCTTAAATTACCTATTCATTAAAATATCTAATTACTTTTTATCTGAAATATAATTTATCATATTTATTTTTATAAATGCTTTTGTATAAACTTTATTTATTTTAATTTATCTTTATTTATTTAAGTTTATTTTAATTTTGATATATTTGAGCAAAATTTAAATGATTAGGTACACCGTTCTTCAAAAGAGGGCGCTTGTACCACTAAACTAACTTTTTTCTAAAATAAAATAATTATTACTTTCATACAAACTATAGTATGAAATGCATTTAATTCGAAATAAATTTTAAAAACGTACAATAAATAATTAAAAAACATGTACCTAAGGACATCTACCGATTGTTTATAAAACTACGACCAAGATGAGACTTTGAAGAAGTCTGAGCAGGCACTTTGTATCACGGCTCATCAAAAGACTAGAGCATTAATCAATCTTTATTAAATTAACAGATGTCGCTAAATTTCTTATATCTGAGCTTCATTCAAAAGCTGTTTTTATTATCATAAGCTATATTTTAGTTTCTTGTAAAGTTATAAAAGGCGTAAATCTTAAACTCAGAGATGCGGCAAAGTATTTGTATATTGCTAACTAGGTAAGTAGAGCTTTTTAGAGCTTTTATAGTATGTAGAGACAATTTTGATTCCCTTAATACTGACTGCTTTTATTGCCTTTGATACTGACTTTATACTGCTTCCACATGTTTTAAGATCTTGTAAAACATCACGTCCTTAAATTTTTAATGTTAAAGAGAGTTAGGTCTTGGCCAATTGGGACAGCGTCAGATTGTAACTTGATGATGATGGGTTCGATTCCCACTCGGCATAATGATTATATTTAATTGTTTCATTTATTCTGGTAAGACAGAACAAAGCACGGCATTGAGCTCTACCACTTCACGCGCAATGTCCCGAAGATAAGTTCTAGACTTAAGAAAACTGACTGACAGACAGTAAAACAGGCTATAATAGTACCGTACTAGACCCGTCAGTCTAGTCTATTATAGTCTGTTGGTAAATAAATAAAGTTTTAGTTTAATTTAGCAAATTTGTTCAGCATAACTAGAGGAATTAATAATATAGTCACACGATATTATAACCATATTATTAACAGAAAACTACTGTTTGATTTTTTACAATATATTTTTTAAGGTTTTTTTTGCTTCACCTAACACAAGCATAAACATTCTTCTAATTGAAATTGAACATTTTAAAATATGTACAACTTAACATAATGTTAGTGTGACTAATTTTATTCATTTAGGTATAATAATAATTCTTTTAACTACTTACAGCTCTTGGTATAATTTATAATAATAAATAATAGTATACTAAATAATACGTTAGATAATTAATAATTTTATTTTTTTTAATTTGTTAAAATATACTACATTTACTTTATAATAAGAGGTTTATATTAAGACTTACAGTGTAATGATTATCATTAAAGCTATCGCCTATTGAATATTATTATTACTTTTATTTTATATCATTTAATATTAATATATAATATAATTTAAAATGCAAATTAGTATACTAAGGGAAGTAATATAGGAAGTAATATATTCATTACTTTATACAAGCATAAATGTATATATTTGTCTTTCTATATAAGCAATTAATAATTTTTATTTATAAATTATGTTAGTAGTAAGTTACAAAATGGCAGTTTCTGTATACACTTATGATATAATGTCTGAAGAAATATGCGCCTAAATAATATTAACAATGCTCTGTAAAAATATAATAATTAATATTATCTACTATTTAGTGTACTTTAGAAATAACTATATATATATATATATATATATATATATATATATATATATATATATATATATATATATATATATATATATATATATATATATATATATATATATATATATATATATATATATATATATATATATATATATATATATATATATATATATATATATTATATATTGCAGCACATGATTACATTATATGTTTAATATATACATAAGTAAAATTAGTACCCCCTACATATAAGTAATAAGCTTTGGAATTGGCAGCATATTGACAATCCTACTAAACGCCACTTGTACATAATATAGTGTTATTAAATCAAATTTACGTTAGATAATCTAACATTATGCAACAATAATTTATTTTGTGACAACAATTATATTTATTTTCAAAATATTCACGTATAAATCAATACGTTTAAAGATATCATTAATTTACACAGAAGAAATCCTAGACATTATATCCTTAATTCTGTTTAATCGAAAATATAAAAGGTCCAGTAGATTGCATTAAATATAAGAAAACAAATAGGGAAAATGACACGGGAATATGTGTCTATGACGTTTACATCGCGAATCTTTGGCATGGAGGATTTGATGACGGTGGCACCACGTTTCAGCGCATGCATCATTTTTGGTTTACTGCCACCATCTAAAAAATTAAAATATATAATTAATAAGTATTAAGTTGTTTTAGTTAACTTACATATTACGACTAAGCTACTAAGCTAGTAGCTTTTAGTTTTAGTCATAGAAAAAAAGCCGCAGTCTGTTTGGCCGTTACTTCGTGCAATAGTTGTTGGTTGTGTGGTTGGTTAAGTTAAATAAAATGAATGAGTCGTTATTATCTTGTTTTACAACAAGCGTCAAAGTTCGATGATATTCTTTGATCTTAATACATTTCTCGATTTAATGGCAAAATTTTAATTGTTGTTTGTGTTGTATTTAATTCTTGTGGTACGATGTTCCAATTTGGTAAAATAAAAATAAATTAACTATTTACATTCCAAGTCAATATGGAGCCTGAAGAGAGTTGCAGCATAAAAAATACGCATATGAAATCAAAAGCTTCACAGGTTGACGATAAATACAATAAAAACTTAAAGATATTTTACATATACTTAGTATAATGCAAACATACTTCTAGAGTTCCTAGAATGCGGACGAGTTCTGTATCTCAAGTTAGTGTAGTCTCGCTGTAGGCGCAACGAGGGCGGCGCTCCAGTGTTGGGCGGCAGCGGTCGTGACCGTAGACTTGGCAGAGGAGAAATACGACCTGTGCTAGTTGTATATTCTCGAAGAGCTATAATTTCTTCTGGAGATCGGGAACCAGCTTCGATAGCAAAAATCTATATTGTTTATCTTTACGCAATTTTTGTATTCATTAGTGGAGTATAACTAGTTTCTACTTATGTAAGTGAGGGATATTCCGTGCTGGGTAGAAGAATGTAGAATTATTAATAATTATTAATAATAGAATTATTAATTAATATTATTTTACGTGAGTAGGATTGAACCTACAACCTTTGCGTCCAGTCTTGCATGACAACTACGTGACCAAATAGATTTATAATTAAAGAATTACATATTTGAAATATTATTAACATAATTTTTCGTCAATATTTTGTTATTTATTCCAAAAGTAAAGTACCTATTGTATTAGCGCCAGTAAAATTTTCATTTTAACCAGCAATAAGTGCAATAAAATTGTTTGTAATTTTTTTTTAATTAATTATTTAATAATTAATTTATTATTTAATATTTTCGTTTTATTACAAGATAACTTTGATTCCCCTTTCGACTCCCGCACATTCTGTTGAATTCGATTATTAGGTATAACTTGATGGTGAATGTCGATTATAAGATATTCCCATTTTTTGGCTTATACACGTTTTAAACAAATAAAAAATATTTTTTTCACATCAAAAATATCATCATCATCATAAATTAAAGCTTATTTTCTTATTTTTTTTTAATAATATTGTCGAAAGCTTTATTTAAAAAAAAATCTTCAATGAAAATATACAATTTCCTTAAAGTGTTGATTATTGGTTCCAGCACTGTACTTAATGTTACGATTATGATAAAAATATAGATATTTGTAGATTAGTTTCTAGTATACTCACTTTCACATTTCAGCCCCTTATCCACACTAGTGCTTGTTGAGATTTGTGTACAATTTTTTAACTTAGCCCTTTTCCTGGCGCGAGCTCCCCAGTATGTATAATTAACTGCGGCGTATTCTAGTAATGCCGCAAAAACGAAAACAAAACACATCACTAGGTAAATGTCGATAGCTTTTACGTAAGATATGCGAGGCAAGCTGCTCCTCACACCAGTACTAATTGTAGTCATCGTAAGAACAGTAGTGATGCCTAAAAAAGATTATTAAAAAGGCCATTATAAATTTAAAGCAGACAATAATAAAATTAAAACTAATTTAATTTTATACTCTTACTACTATTATTCTCTTTTTAGAGTATTCATCTTTATTTACTTTTCATATTTACCTAACAAGAAATAACACGTAAAATTTACCTAAAGCTACCCTCGCCGAAGTTGCTTCGTGGTTGATCCAAAACGAGACCCAAGAGAGCATCACTATCAAAATACTTGGCAAATAGGTTTGAAATACAAAATAGCCGATATTTCTGCGGAGTTTGAAACTGAGAGATAACCGCTGATAGACGCCTGTCGCCAACTTCTCCTGGAATGTCAAGTCTTTAATAGGTACATTTTCTCTGACACGTGAGTAATTGTCTTAGTTAAGAATCTTAATGCTTCTACAGGTGTTCCTATAGCAAATGGATTACGTTCTCTTGGTGAAAGTGAGAAATAATGTATTACATAAGTAGTGCTTATAGTTAAACATGTATGTACATATTTATATAATTTCTTATATATCTGTTGATATATAATAATTATATGATTCTTTATTTTATTTTGTATTTATATGTTAAGTTTTATAAGCTTTGTATATATATATATACCTTTCTATCATTAGTTTCATGTCCAAGAATAGAAAATTGTGGGAGTTCAGCATTCTCTACCCCTCGTACTGGAGTTTCTTTCCAGTACATCACCACATCTGACACCGTATAGCCATCTGCATTGTAAGTATTACGTTAGAATGCTGTATTTAACTTGTTCCTTAATCAAGTTGAAGTGAGGTGTAAACTTTAAATAGATATTTTTTTATCCTTGTTAGCAGACAAGCATAAGACGTCTGACAACACATAGAATAAGAATGAATCAAGCGAATACAGAGCAGTACGTTATATTCATAAACTTATGTTTTATTATTATTAATTTTATCTCGCCAATTATAATATAAGCAAAAGCAAAATATACAATGACTCAAACACAATAACACGACGCTTGCAAACATGAAATAGTAATACTCGATGGGACAAAGCAAGCGAGTGATGGCGAGCTGGATTAAGAGTATAGAGTCACACAGCTTTCAATCTCGACGGTGCAGTTTTGGCTGTCGAGCGGATAATAGTGCAGATCCATCATGCAAGCCAAAGTAGCGGTGAAACGCATCCCGTACGTAACGCTACCGTCGCCTGCTAGTCGGACAAGCTTATTACGCTCCGTAACGTCGTGAAGGAAACTGAAATAATACATGTTTTTATTATAATGTTTATATACTAATTAATGGTAAATAATATTTTCTGATGGTTCCTTCTCACCTATTTTTGTCATTTGCAAAAAAAGTGTCAGGTACCCAAATTTTATCCGCGAAATCTCCTGATAATGTTAAAACTTCATCCTGTAATCCGAAACCTAATCTTTCGTCCTTCCAGTATTGATTTAGATATAGTGTTATCGTATAATCCTGTAGACATATGTTACTATTTTAGCATATGATGTTCGCTGAATTTTGGCATATGATAATTGTTTATGTAAGTTTGAGAAGACACTAAAAGCTGTTAAAGTTGGCATCGAATCGATAAGTTAGCTCTGCCCCTCGGTCCCCGGTCACCAACGACAGATATGTGTCAAGTATTCACGGCCTTGCTCTCTTTTCGCTATTAAAAGCTTAATGAATTACAACGAGCGATCGAGTGCGTCCCTGTTTTGAATCAAAAGCAATCTTGATGGCGAAATTGTTGACGTGTCAAAATTCGAAATACTTCCGAAACTCAAGAAGATCGAGTCTTTGTTTACGTTACGAGGTCAACAGCATATTACGATGAAGAGTACATTTAGGCTAAGACCAAAAATAAATTATAAACATGTACACTATGTAATAATATTTAGATCATGTGAACAAGTACCTATGTGAATTTAAGCTAAATGATAATTAACTATATCTTATCCACTTTTAATATCTCACAGTGCAATGTATTTTTTACAGTGAATTTATTCATGAACATGTTAAAAAAATATTATAGTTAAAACTTGAAATAAATTAATCTTACCATATTTACTTCAGAAATGGCATCAAAACTTGCAATAGTTAAATCCATGCCGACGTAGAGCGGGTCGCCTGCGAAGTAATAACATTTGTGCAAGGATGCAAATCACGTATCATATAGCGAATATAGTTTATATGAAGGATCGCTAACAAATCACGCTCTGAGTAACTATTATATTAAATGGAGATATATTATTAGCTATGTTCTCGTAAATATATATATGACTATGTATATATATTTTCTGAATGCTTTCACCATATATAGGAGTGTTAAGACACTATTCCTAATTCGAGACAATGTGTATTAAGCTGACTTGCGAACCTAAACGCTGCACTTATTACTAGTCTTTACAAAACTAGATTTTTAAATATTTGCTTATTAAGTGAGTTAGCTAAAAAAAATAACGTTGGACTTGACTTGGATTTGCTTAACGTAATTTTAATTAGTAATTTCCATAATTGCATTTATTGATGATTTATTGTTACTTGTTATTATAAACATTACTTTAGCGGGTTGTCTGTAAATTCACAATAAAAACTATATTTACTATTCACATGTAATAGGTAGTAGAAGCTTAAATAATACAGATTGAGATTGTTGATCCAGATTATTACTTTTGTGATTAATTAGTGTATCAAAAAGAAAAATAACGAGTTGGTGACTTTCTTGAAGAACAAACTTTGAATAAATATAGACGATGAAATAAAGATAAGTATACTTACCGCCAAAGTTAGGGCGAAGTCGAATATCGTAGCCGTCAAGGATTCTAGAGATGGTGTGCGTAACGTTCTCCAAGCGGTCAATTGTGACAGTGCGATCCACTCTATAAATTGTAATATAAATTTAAAGAAGCAGTCTGCTAAGCTAAATATTGTATAATTTAAAATCGTTCAAGGCTAAGGGTGTTCATTAAATTTAGTAAGATAAAATAACATAAATCTTATTATTGAAATAAAGGCTTTTACGAAAGATGATTTCTTTGATTTAATAATATATTTGAAGTTGGCTAAAATGTAAAACTTCATAACTATCTATCCACTAACTAGTATCCACTAACAATATGTACAATAACTTAATGACTTTAGAAGCCCAATGCACGTATTACTGGTTCTTACTTACAGTTCCATGGGAAAAAAAGGATTTCAATAAAAATTTCAATAAATTCCACCCCTGAGCGGTGAATATAGGGGATTATAATATGTATGAAAGTACGTCATTTTGAAAAGTAAAATAAATAAAGTTTTGTATTTCAGTTATTCACGTAAAACAAATAAATACGTGTTTCAGAGAAATTTTACTTAATATTGGATAGGTGTTGAAAGTTTACGTTGCTTAGAGGTTTTTAATTAACATAATATATACTTTAAATAAATTTATAAATACATATAATCAATTTCGACGCGAACAAAACCGCGGGCAACAGTTAGTTAATTATAGATTTTATTTTACTCAAATCGATTAATTTAGCTATTGATATATTAATTAAATTGTATATATCACTCTGTAAGCACACGCGTATTACATGATCTATAACTAGGCTTAAAGTTTTAGTTATTTAATGTTAAAACAATACTAGTAGTACAATACTGTCCAGGAACATTTTTATTATAAAAATGAAGTATGGATTGAGGAGTGTGGGATTAAAGTAATTTGAGTTTCATGTAAGGGTTACTATTGTATTTAATAATAATTTGAATACAGAATATTTTATAATGAATTACTAAATGCATGACGAGAAAAGTGTAAATCTGTGAGTAGTTTTGCTATATATTTGAATGTTTTTCTAAATGTGTATTTAGGATTAGAAATTTAGAGAAAATACTAGTCATAAAGAAAGTTTTGCATTTAGAATATTAAGGGAAAATCTCAAGTACCTCATACATTTTTCTTTATTGAATAAAACATAATGTTATGTACATTTTGAGCAATTTTTGAAATAATTAAATATATATATATATATTTCTTAAAGGAATACAATTTTACGCTTACTTTTTCAACATTTTTACATTCTATAATAAATGAAATATATAATAATTTACGAGAACTACAATAAAAATAATTCATAGTTCCACTATATTCCGCCTATAGCAGAATAGGGAGAAGGGGCATAGTTTTAACACACGCCGTTTCCCACTTTCCGCCTAATTTTCAAGATATATAATGTTGAGTCGCGGGACTCAACGATGCGTATTGTCTTGTTACCAGAGCAAAGAAAAGAAAATATTTAATTTCCCCGATTGGGAACTGAATCAACAACCGTCGCGTTTTGCACTGCGCCACATCAGCCTCAACTTTAAAGTAAAGTACTTTAAAATATTGATCTGTATTCGTATCATACAGATAATATACATTTTATATTAATCTAATGCAGTATTGATTGTTGTTAACCTTGTTTCTTTTAAGTTTAAGTATTCTTAATTGCTTGAAATTATTTATTAAGGTCATTCGTATGCAAGAAGTCTTAAATTAAAGCCATTTATATACCGTACATAATATGTATACTGAAGGGCTATTTAAATGAGATTCCTTATGGCTTAGATAGAATTGCTATTTAGCGGAGGATCCCCCAATTCCAATGTGAAATCAACTTAAGGTGTAGGATGAAATGCTGTTACATTTAAGTTATATCTCTATATATATAACGTAATTGATTATTGTAATTGAAGCGAAGTTTGTTATTTAAACTGTTATTTTTTTAAATTAAATTGTTTTACTTTAGTTATACAATTAACAATATATTCATATTCCTTTTCGTATATGTACAATATCTGCCGTCGGCCGTCGGCAGCGAATATTTTTGCGTACTTATCCAGCTTCATACTAATAAATTAAAGCTGTACCGCATATATATGTTTAAAAACATAAAAATTTGGATACTTTAATAATAACATTTTATTAACTTGTGTTTTTAATATAATATAGAATATATTTTTAAAAGTCTTATCAATTTTATTATGCAAGTAAATAGGTAAATTAAATAAGCAAACAACGAAATATCTAGTATACTTTTTCATTTTAAATTGACAATTTTAAGTTTATAAGTTTATTTTAATCAATCAGATCCTCATCTTAGATTATATACAGACATACATATATTTAGTACTCACTGTGCTTGCACGAAAGAAACGAGAAGAGGAAGTACAAGCATAGGCGCAACGTAACGCGCGTGCAGGCGAGCTGGACGCGCGGGCGACGTGCGCGCGCTCATCGCGCGGCATCACCGGCACCACACGTCTGCCCACATCTCGATCTCTAAACGCCACATATCAACTTAGAAAGTTTTCTGCAAAGTCTCATTACCGACAAAGTATGAAGTTTCGTCGCGAAACGTAATGGAAGTTATCTCGGTTGCGATCGCGAGCAGGCGTGAGTGGCCGCGGCGGCAGCGGCGTGCGGAGTGCCGTCGCGCGTGCGCCACGCCTCCTTAATGGACACTCACAACTTTGTATTATACTTTCTGCGAAGATTTTTTAATTCTTTCCAAGATTTTTTTTTTCATATTTTTATTCCATTCGTAATTTTGCTATTATTTGTTCATATTAAAATATAAATATTATTACAGATTTGAATAAATTGAAAAAAAGCATTGTACATTACTTTTAATTTAATTTTAGTATTTATTTCTTATATCCATATTCTTAAAGCATATGTTATACATATTTTGTTACGATTTACTATTTTGTTGACGCCTGACTGTAAACACGACGATTGAGTGTTAGGATTTCCACTCGGGAGAACGGATTATTTCCTTTTCCTCGCTCTAGTCAAAAGTCAAAGCGCGACGTTGAGTATCGCCACTCAATGTCACCAAAGTTCGGGAGAAAGTGGGGAACGGAGTGTCTTAGGTTCCCTTTGTCTACCTTGCTATATGAGGAACAAGTTTGAAGCTAATTGTTTATTTTATTTAAATAATATATAAATTATAAAATTTGATATTATATTTGATATTTGGACATACACGCAAACATTCACTTGTCACTCTAGCTAAAATAATGTAATCGTAAATGGTAATTCAGGAAATATAATTAAGCTCAACACTGAAAAAGATGATGCAGTTATTTTTAGTTTTGTTTTTGTCAATAAACAAAAATACCTACAAATTGTCTTAATGTATATCTTTTTACTTTTAACTATGGAAGGATACAATGTGCCTGTCACGAAATATAAAAAAAAATATTTATTTATATTTCTATTTATATTCCTTTTAAACGAGAGAATATGATTGAAGTACAGCTATTGAAGCGCGAACCTCTCACCTCAAAGAACTGAGAGAAAACGAAGTATGCTTGTCGTCATCTAACTTTGAGGGAGGAGGATATACCGCTTAAATGGCTTCTATCAGAACGTAGCAAACTTGATGTATACGGGGAAACTGAATGCATGTTGTCAGAATGTTCTACAATGCCGCGTACTCGGTAGGTGCGGAAGTTATTTGCGAGGCGGCACCACGCGTCCGCCCGCAGATTAGACTTGACACGTTAGCGATGCATTCGATAGACACCCATATATTTGTACTTGTAACATCAATGTAACGACTTAAACGAATGTTAGTTATAAACTAATTTACATACGTTATAGTCGTATTATAATTCTATAATTATAATACGACTATAACGTATGTAAATTAGTTTATAACTAACTTACATACCCTTTATTGAGTTCCCCTACACATACATCATGGTCACAGCGTTTAAAAAATGATAGTGGCAGCAAAATTTAAAAGAATTGTTACTGAGATGTTAAAATATAAATCAAATAATAAAAACTTGAAGAGAGAAGAAACGCTATATAAAATAAGAATAGGCAGCAATATGCTATTATACATATTTTTGTGTCTTCAATTGATTCATATTATATTCCTTCCAAGCCAATAGGTTGAATAAAACGATCTTATCGTATTACGAATAGAAATTCGCTAGATACCCAGAGTGCTTCACCGACGCGTGAACAGAAAGAGTTGAAAAAATAGGTGTGAAAGGTAAGGTTTTTTATATCCTTTATATCATTTCATACTTTGTACGGGTATTTACAGAAATAAAAACTACACTAAATATTTTTTACTATTTACTAAATTAATACTATTTATTTAATTTACAAGTATTCTCAATATTGTATGTTCTTTATCTAAAAGCGTGATGACTGAATTTATGAATTTAGAAATTATACAACTATTTATCTAATACACTCAGACTTTTACGAAACGCGATTATGTAATATAACGTCTAAACAATATATAGACTATAAGTAAATATATTTTAGACTAAACATTATTGGGGCAAAGTTATAATTCAAAACTAAGTACATATTCTAGAAGTGAGAAGAGGTATTAAGGTCAAGTATACCTTCTAATAGGTACTTATTATAAGATTAATTATAACATAATTTTAAGACAGTTAAAAAATGCACCTGTACAAATAAAAAAATAAAAGAAATATATCTCCTAATGGTGCCTAGCGTCGTAATAACATAAGCTTAACTGCGAGATACCTCAGATGTATTAAGTGTACTTGAAATAATGTGCCCGTTTACATTTGCTAGTGTCTTCACTCAGTCCCATAGCCCTTTAAGAACGACACTCGTTAAAAATGTGAGCACCCATTTTTGAGTTTGCTGAGACATTATGTAAAGTAAATGCTCAATGCTTGTATTAAAAATATATTATGTATATAAAATTCCTTTTATTTTTTTTTTTAACTAATTCATCAGTGGATGAATTAGTTAAAAAAGAAAACAAAACGAATTTTAAACCTAATATTTTTCAAGATAACACTCCCTTTCTTATATTATTTGTGTATTTATCTAGTCTTTATAAAAAAGGTACAGTTAAATTAATATAAAACAAATGAACTTCTACAAGAAATCATCAAGATTATAAGCTTTCCTTCGTTAATTATATAACTTGCAACCATTTATATTCACATACATATCTCAATGACACTTTTGATATTATCTAAATAAGCCAATTTGTGTTGCAAATTATTATAAAATTAGCTCAGAGGCTATAAAATACAAAATTTATATATAAAGAACAAATTAAAATTTAAAAAATCTATAATGAATAATTCCACATACATAATGAAAGCTATTTAAAGTTTTACCTATAGTGGGTTGTACTAACCAAAGTTGTTGTTTAAAGCAATTTGTTCCGAGGCTTCGCGGGAGATGAAATGTAATGAGCGCATGCGTGCCAACGGGCCGTCGTACGGCCGCGGCAGATAGCGAGCGCGCGAACTAACACTGGCTACATCGACGCCACCGACCGGGCAAAACTTGAAACTTGTCTTAAATAATAAGAAAAACTATAGAAGCCATCACATTTTCAAATAATGTTACGAAATTCATATTTATGGAGTTTTATCGTGCTTTTTCTTTGGTAAGTAATTTTTTTCTTAATTATGTTCACCGCTATTAATTCTTAACTATTTCATTGTTATATAAAGAATTAAAAGAACTTAAAGAAGAACTTAAGAAATTAAAGATTTCCTACTATTGAATAAAAACATGTCAAAAAAAATCAAATATAATTTAAAATATTAAGTACGATTAATAAATCGTTATGAAATTTGGCTAGTATACGCAAGCATTCAAATTGTAATAAGAGAACCCTTGTCAAACGTGGGATTCAGTTTACTTTTTTTAAAAGAATATCAAATTTCTTATTCATTATCACTACAATGGCGAGAGCTAATATAAATTAATGGGCTCAACTTCGTTCAACAAATAGGTTCCCTTTCGTATATACATACATATTAATTGTTCAACCGTACGTATTTAAAAAAAAAAAAACTTAATAAAGATTTTTAAATTAAAAGAATAGAAGTATTTTGATTAAAATAATATATTGCATACTCTATATTAAAATAGTGTAGTTTAAAACCAACTTTGTGCATAGTTCAGCATATATTTCAATTCCAATTAACATACAGGCATTTGTATGCAAATTATAATAAAAAATCTTACATATTTCGAAGCTAAGTGAATACTCGGATTTACCGATTATGATAGAAATACCTAGTACTATTATTATTTTGTAAAATACTTTATTTTTGAGGTTGAGTTCCGTCACTCGTGACGTACAGTCACGAATTCGGACAGAACGCGGAGAATGTGTCTCCGATATGAAATATTATTTTCATAGGTACTTTTAACTTCCTTAGTTACTTTGTTATAAAGAAATTGTTCATTTTCCTAAGTATCAACTTAATTTCTGATCTTTTTAATAGATTAATGTTTTGACGGAAATATTTAAAGTTTAAATTTTGGTCCGTTAGCCGCAGCTCTACGAAAGTTAAGATCAAAAGAAAACTTTCCAGAGTGCGGATGCTTAACTATAAAATCATCTTTTAATCTGAAATATTTTTAAATATTCATATTTTTTTAAGTATTCACCTAGCAAAATTCATCTGTTAAACGTATTATTTAAATTTATGTTTTTACATTAATGTATTACATATTTTTAAATGAAAAACTCAATAACTTAAAAAAAAATCTTAAAATATATCTTGTACATACATATCCTTAGTGTTATTTTTATGAATCCTCATACAATCATTTCAAGAACATTTTATACACTAGTGATGCCTAAATACGCCTTGCACAAAATGTGTAAGAGTCCTTTAAAATGTCGCCCTTCTTTAATACCTTAAATAACTTGAAATATAATACATATACTAACTTTATTGTATTTAAAGTTATATTAATAACAATAAAGATTGATAACATGAAATATATATTATAATTTTTTGATAAAACAAACTAAAATTTATATAATAATTTTTCAATTAAATTTTCAGTTATAGTTTAATTTTTAGTTCTGTCCAATTAGATTCCATTTTGATTTATTATTGTTTTTATAATTATATAACATTACTGGTTGCTTAGCACTTGACCATTAAAAATATCCCTGTACGCAATATAATTTTACGTCACCAAGCTCTCTCTAATCCAATCTGGAGGTTAAAACCGCCTCTTTGAATAATAATATCCTTTAGATTTCGGCAGGATTAATTTAGGTATGGAATGGTAGGAATTTATGTGTTATCCCAAAAGTTAATTGCAGTACATTTAACATAATGGTAAATTTTTTGTATGTATTTAAAAAAAACAGGAAATTAACCCAAGGATTTCGTATGTTATATTTTGGTCCTTTGAACTAAATGAAATTTTATTGAAAATGTGTTGGATCTCTACAGAATCTTAACAAATTTATATAAAAATTCTAGCTTGCGTTGTAAATATTGTGTGTATGTGAAAAGATAATTTTCATTATATAATCACTGTATGTTAAATTATTCTGCAGATATTGGGTTCACAACTTTTTCATCATTTTCATGGATTTATTTTCATTTCATTTTCTGCACTCCACAGAAATCACGCAGTAACCCGATCAATGATGATTATTACAATCTACCCGATCTGATTATTTATAATTGATTATATGAATAACACTAGCTTGCATTCTTTTTAACTTTTACTTTATAAATTATCATAATAGACATATGTTGTATACATTTTAGCACTTTAAAAAGTGAATCACCGTTAGTCTATATAGGTAGATCTAAATACAGACAAATAAGATCAATTGCTGCCAAAAACAGATTATTTTCGTAAAACCTTAACAGAGTGGTCACATTAAGGTAACTGGATTTAGCAGAGATTTCGAGCAATCTACGCCTTGTGCGTGACGCGTTTATTAGTTTTATATTTCAAAGTATAAGATTTTATGTATAACCTCGTGGTAAAATAAAATGATGGGTTACTACATTTTTCATACTTTCTGATTAAGATTTTTTAAATTATTTTTTCTCTATTATTATCTATACATATATATACATACATATATATATATATATATATATATATATATATATATATATATATATATATATATATATATATATATATAAAAATATTAATATATAAAGATATTCATTTTGTTATATATATAAATTTATCGTATGAATTTACTTGAAGCATATTTTATACTCACATACATATGTTACACTTACTTACATACATATGTACTAACGTAGATTAAACGGCTAGAGTAATTAACTCCGGATTAATTTTCCTAAATATCTAGCAGTTTCCTTACATATCTACGACCCCGTTCCCGCAATGAGCGAAATGTACGATATTTGAATCGCAAGAGAATAAAATGGTTTTTAGCTTAGATATATAAAATTGCTTAAAAATAACAGGAAATGTCATCTTATGTCATTACAAATAACATGTAATTTAAAAAAAATTGTCTTATTCAAATTAAAAGTGAAACACAAGCCTAACCCGCAATCCGATACGACAGTAGTACCATATGATATCACTTTATCACTTATAACAGGTATCTTGTCTTGTCTTTTCGTTATATATTACAAAGCTTTTGAGTTACTAGAGAAGCTAAATCCTCATACTGGATTCGTCATGTTGAAGACGGCAGTCTTTGTCGAAAGAATTTATGTAATAATACACGATATATTTTATTTAATACTAGTGTATACCTGCAACTTCGTTGGGATGAACTTTATGATCCTTGCCACCCTACGGACTATGGGAATCCTTTTTCATTAATTTTCATGTTAGATTTTTATATGGCAAAGAAATCTGGTTATTACGCTCACTAATTATTACTAAAGATACTTTACTTTTTCTTATTTTTTAATTTAGATCCTTGATTGAGTAAGTATATCCTAGGTGTTCCAGATCCTTCATATTATATATTAAAATGTCAATGGAAAATGTCCACCACGTTTCATTTTTGTTAAGGCACCATTTCCGTATTTCATATAGTTTAGCTAGATATAATGGTTTTTCATGAAATGTACCAGATCTTGGATTTTAATATTTTGATCTGAATCAGGTCTGCTTCCTGCAGCGGCAAAATCTATAATAGCCTAGATCATGCCCTGACTTAACAGATACTCTTGCAGCAAAAAATGTTTAATTCCAAAACCGTCCAGTAGATCCGAAGTACGTACGTGTACATACAGACAGACATTTTTTTAAAATTATAATTTTATATTCTGTTAGCATCATTTTTTCGCAAAAATATTCAATCTAAAGACTCTCTTACTTCTTTTACTGTTTTATTATTGTATAGGTAAGAATGTTATGCCCATTCCCTTAATATTATCACTTATTAACCAATGTTATTAAAAGAATTTTCCTGATTTGGGGTCTTCATCAATATAAAATTCATAATAAATCGGAAGATGAAAATAAATTCTCCCATCATATTTACAATCAGGCGCTGTCCTGTTGGACCATGGTGGTCCTAATTTTTTTCTAAGTAGCCATTTTGTTTAAGGTAACTAGTTAACTAGTATCATGATCCCATGCCCAGCAAGGATCTGTGCGCAGTATATGGTAAAATACCTGCTATACGTAGATTGCAATAGCATTTTTGATTCTGAGCTCGATTTGACAATATTAAATTCAATCGTTTTCTTTTCGAGAAATAACACTTGTAACCGGAATATGATTTATTTTTTAATTTACTTGACGATAAGAAAAGCATGGCGGGTGTTGTAGAGAAATAGTTGAGCAGCAATAATAATACTGATTATAATAAAAATTATAGTCATAAGATAACTAACTCAATATATGATTCATATATATAACTGATATATTGAGTTATCTTATGAACTTAGTGATAGAACATTCTTACAAAGTGTAAGAAAAATATTGTCATGGACATTTCAAGGAGATATGTAAAATATATAAAGGAAAATATAGTACAACATTAAAAGCTGACTACTGGTAGATGCACAAAAGTCTATAAAAGGCCACATATGCAATTCATACAGGAAAACATTTGAAGAACAACATTAAAGTAGCATTGATTTTAAGTTTTCACAAGCTGATTTAAATATTAAAAATATTGTTTTGAAATAATAACATTTTTCACATATATTTTCATTATATTCATTAGTTTTTTTAAATGAGACGGTTTGATAAAATAGATTTTCTATTTGTGAAACAAATGTGGCGAGTTACGGCAGAACAGGAGTAATTTTATGAATCAGTGGTACCTTAGCTTATGTAAATCAAAAATAAAAAAATTATATACATGTGTGATTTTGGTGGCTGATGCAATCGTGGAATGATTGCTATGATTTACTATAAACAAATTTAGACAAATAAGTAAACGTGAATTAATTAGTTAATTCTGAGTCATTAATCTTTCTTAGTACCTACATACTAAATTTACATTATGAAGTTATTTTGAATTTATTATAGTCATTTCTATACTGAATACGAAATATACGAGTATACACATCTGTGATGTATGTTAAGGCATCGGTAAACATATATTTGATGTGTTGCATAGGAATTCAATAAAGCGCCCGCTATCTCTTGTTCGCTCGAGGGTGTTAACTGAAAATATCGCATCCCATACGTGCTTATCTCACTCTTATCGCAAAGTCTTTTCATCGACCCTAAACATTTTAAGAATATTGAAATTTACGAGTGTCCGTCCATTAGGACACTAAGATTTTTGAAAATAAATAAATCGAATGGATTCACAAAGCGAAAAGATGGGTCTTATCTAATTACAAGCTTTATCAGCTTTTTAGAAAAGAATTTGTTATTTTACCTTTAGTCTTTTAAAAGAGGCCCCTTTAAACGCTTTATTCTATGTTTACACCAAATATTTTATCATGTAATATTTATAATTTATATTTATTCGAAATTAAATAAAAATTTTGCTGTACACAATGCACAGTCGTTTATTATGTTCATTAGGCTCATAAATATGTGTGTTGCATACAAAACATCGTTTTCGTAAATATGTATATTGCATAATAAAGTTAATTATTTTTCTTATGTTCAAGTGTGCTTTTGCAAATCCGCTTCGGAGGCCTTGACTGAATAAAAGATCCCAATTCCCTGTTTAGAAATTAAAATTAGGTTTCCGCTTCTATGTTGTCAGTCGACTCGCATTGAAGCAGCGGTAAGCAAAGTTCTTGTTAAAAATATGTCAAATATTCCAATTATATTATTCAGAAGAAATAAGGAGCGGTTTTATTATACACATAACAAGCATATAGTTCAATTAATAAGTTCTACATTTTTGTTTTTTAGTTCTATTTCTAGTTTTTGTTTATTATATTTTTCCCGTGGCTTGCTATACTTTAGTAATATACTGTTTAGTGCTTAAATTTAAGTGAATTACAATCAATTTAATGAAGGTAATGTTATGTTGGATAGGTATATATATGATTAGTCGTTTTTCTCTTTATTATTTATTTGTGCGCCTTTTCTAATAGAAGTAGTCGATAGTAAGTCCATTATTAAATAATGATTTAAAGACTATTTCAGGTTATTGTAATTTCATATATGTTTTTCTAGTTCTCTTATCTGTAGTTTTGTTATAATAACACCAATACCAACAATTATATATCATTTAAACCTTGTTGCGCTCTAAAATTTTATCTTTATCCCTAGCGTTTTTTAACTATCTAATAATTATTATCAGTATAAATCGATATATAATCGATTTAATTAATAAATAATGCTTGAAATATGATTTACGATATTTCAATAAAACCATAATTTAAGTGGGTTAAGTTACTTACTATAAAATTGGCGCATCGCGTTTCGTTTCCAAAGATCTGAAGTGTTTTATCAAGAACAGGTCAGAAACTTGATATGCTGCCAATTTTTCTAAATAATTAGATGACGCTGTCAATGTCAAAGACCACTCTACAACTAAGTCATCGATCTAAGAACAGAGCTCTTAATACAATAAAGTCGAAGCTGACCTAATATAAGTATATATAACAAGATGTTTGTTTTGAATGGAAATATAAATATACAACAGACTTGGAAGACATTTTTACCCTGATATATATATATATATATATATATATATATATATATATATATATATATATATATATATATATATATATATATATATATATATATATATATATATATATATATATATATATATATATATATATATATATATATATATATATATATATATACAAATATAGAACTTAAAATCTATCAGACTTATATACTTAAGATCTAACAGATCATTGTAAACATAATATTCTTAATCTAATACTATCTAATTTCCTAATGTAATACTATATTTGTATAATGTAATACTATATATATATATATATATATATATATATATATATATATATATATATATATATATATATATATATATATATATATATATATATATATATATATATATATATATGTATATATATATATATATATATATATATATATATATATATATATATATATATATATATGTATATACAAATATAGAACTTAAAATCTATCAGACTTATATACTTAAGATCTAACAGATCATTGTAAACATAATATTCTTAATCTAATACTATCTAATTTCCTAATGTAATACTATATTTCTTCCAACTACAAAATACTTTTCTAATAAATACTAAATCTTTATTTTTATATAAAAATTGCAATGACTTGATCATTTAGCGAGTCAACTTAAAATCTTAGTAAGACCTTTCCGAAGTTCTACCGCAACTAGTTGTTGTTGTCTTTATATATGGCGTTTCGAGCGTGCCAGTGGAGCACAATTCACTTCGCCAATGTCACGTTGAATGGAAACCGCAACTATAGTAATATCTTAATGGAGGATAGCTTCACTGACACAAGTGTCAGAAGTTTCCTTTGGAAAAAAAATAAGTTCTAGTACTAAATGTACGTATATATATATATCATTATTTATTGTCCTCTTACACTTTCCAAAAAGTAACAGGGTAAATTTTAGCTTATAATACTTTTCTATGTCAAGCAGTTTCTGCTGTGTTGTTTCTGTTGCTATCTGACTTGTAGTGTTTTTTTCAGTAGATTGTCCGACTGCTTTTGTAAAAAGCAATTTAAGTCCCAACAACCACTTTTCAGATTTACTACAAAATTAAGTTACGCTAGAAATCTCCACAGGAATGCCAGTTTACGCAATTATTTTTACAGATAGATAGATTTTTTAGATAGAATTTATGTCGTCGGACGTCACATTTCGACAAACGGAACGCATTTTGTAGGTTTTAATTTTCCTACCTTATTTTTCATTAATAATATAATATTTTAAGGGCCTGAATAATAACCAAATAAAAAAATATTTTCATATGGTACATCATTTTAATAAATTACAAATATTACCTTAAATTTATGTATAAAATTATAATAAATTTTAATAACGACTTGTAACCTAAATTAATTTCTTTGATGTATATACTCCAGGATATTGTGTATTTTTAGATTTCATAATTATTTAAACTATAATATTTTTTTATTATATTTATATTTAGCGTGATGTAACTTATGTATTTAATTATGTATTTAGTACACCTGAGCTTCTTCTCAAACTTGAGCTGATTAAAATAAATGCAGAAAGAAATTAACCCTTTCTGTTGAAACAAATGCCAGGGTTAGTCTGCTATACCACATCTGTGCTATGGACCAATTTAATTAAACAATGGCTTCAGTTCCCTGAGATGAAGTAGTCTACTGTTCCGTCATATAATACTCAAATAAATTATGATTGTACTACCGCTCGCTGGTAGTAGTAAAGAAGGTTTATTGTATTTCACTATGGTCCAACTTGGTAGCACAATTCATTTTTAATTAAAATGTCAAGAAACTTGACAGATCATGCTGGTTATATGACAAAAATTACTGAATGTTAAAATGATTTATAAATAATTTCAAAAGTTCAATATATACAATATATTCACTAACAAACGATACAAATTTTAAACATAAATGGAATGACGTATTTAAAAAATATACTGAACTAGCAGTGATTAATCTTGACATATGAATTTATTTAATAATATTATGAAAAGAAATTGTTTATATAAAACTAAAGAAGAATAACAATGTCTCCGATATATGAGTGGCTTATTTAGTGACAATATCACCTACATGTCTTGAATTGCATTGGAAGTTACATGATAGTTATGAAATTACTATATGATGATGCCATCAAAGCGATAGTGACTACTTTTATGCAAACAAGCTTTAAGCAGTGACAATTACGGTTATAACTGCCTAGCTGCCTATATACTGCCTTCTCCTGATTAAATATCTGGTACACGTCATGATGATTGACACGAGCAAATGTTAGAGTTGCAAACTGTTTTTAACATATATCTGCCGTATGTCGGGCATGCATTAATGACTGTAGGCTACATTCTAGAACAATTTCATAGTATTGGGCCCCCTCTACCGAGTGCATTGGTTCTAATTGGGCATATCTGTATACTCACAGATCCAATGGCCCTATCTCCGGATCGACCGGTGGTTCAAATAATTAATATAATATTTTTAGTGGGTAATATTTTAATGTTTATTTACGACATAATCGTGTCCTTACAGGTGTCGTCAGTTAATTATTAATCAAAATATCTACATACTAATGGTGTAAATAATTAATAAAAGCAAGTTATAGTACACTTTTTTTAATACATATATACGTGTCCCTTTTGTTACTATTTTTTTTTTATTTAATCACATCTAATTATATATTTGTAATAATTTTTTAAAATATTATAAAATAATTCTTAAATACATTTTAACTTCACTTACTGATGTAGGTTTTATAATTAACTAAATTATAGAAACAAACGATAATGTGATAAAAATCAAATTATGACAAGATTTTTATTTCAATCATTTTTTATATATTATGCAACGAATTTTCATTCATCTACTATATAATGAACTAGAGACCTGTCTGCGGCTTGGCCGCTTGAACTACACGATGATTTATTTAGTATGGAGAATAATGTAAATATTCAACTTGCTGAATATATACGTACTATAATACTGTAGAACAGTTTTGGTTTTATCATCAATGGTTTCCGCAGCGCACGCGATGACAGATTTTATTAATTGCATTTTTATTAGGGATCCTTATTTTTTTTAAAATGTAATATAAGCCTATATCATTTAGTGAAGATGCATCTTAATACTGGTAAAAGAATTTTTAAATCGATCTAGTATTTTTGTGTGTAAACATTACAAGCTGAGAGATAATAGAAGTTGAAGAGATCGTAAAATTACAAGTATGTAATTTTTTTATGTAGGTGTAAATTTAATAAGACCCGGATTCCACTGGGAGTAACATTGAACTCGCAAGAGACTGCATACTTGTATTACAACCAACAGATAGTGGGTTATATACTGAGCGAGCAGAAACAGTTAAAATAAACTCACTCAGTTCTAGAGAGCAGGGCCGAGTTATTACTTTATTCATTCAACTTGCAATGCACACAGCGTTTTTACACAGAGAGAGGTGAGCGGTGCGAATCGAAGAAGTTGAAAAGCCTGAACGTGAAGAACGTGGGGACGTTGTTGTTCATCGTCTAAATCGTAGAATAGTCTATAGTCCCATTTGTTCCCAAATGTTGTTTCTCGAATGTCTTAGCGTAACCAAACCCTCCTTTTCGCGCGCAAACATTTTTAATTCAATAGAATTTATACATTTCTTATTTAAAGTGACAGATCACTTCATTTACATTTTACTGTGAAGATCAAAATACAAAAATCTTGTTGGTGGACAGGTAAGCCGATTTTATTTTAAAATATTTCGTCCCGCCTAATCATTACTCGCTCATTACGTTAAAGCGGTGGAAACCAGGCTTAATTATATACTTTATTTTTAAAGTTAATAGTTACAAGGTGGAATGGAACGGAATGGTGGAATTGAACCTGAATAGACTTACTCTACTTTTTAAATTATATCAATTTAAGAAAGTGGAATTTGTTTTTTAAATATAGATGGCTCTTGATATTAAGCGTTAACAATACATAAAAATACAACTAACTATACTTGTAACGCCGCACTAGGTCTTATCATCTCCTCAAGTGGAAATCGAACCCGCAACAATCGTGTCTACAGTCAGTAGCTGTCCACCACGATGGTCTCATTAAAAATATGTTAAAATTATAAGTATATATAAAAAACATCAATGTTGTTTCCTGATTTTAAAATTGTCACACTTTAATATTAAGTAAAGAGCGTTCGAATCAATGAGGACCCTTCATCACAACAAGAGCGCACAATCATGACTGTAGTGTACCTACAAAGAAAATATAATTTATGAAATACCTTCTACAATCTTTATATACTAGTAAAACTTTTTAAATTGCTCCAATGAGTTACAGTAAATCAATAAAAGAAAAAAATAAAAATATTTCAATTATTAGAATATTAGGATGTCATTTATAATATTATCTTCTTAATTATCATGGAGTTACTTTATATATCTGCGTAGTTTCTTTTATTTGGCTCGTTTATGTTCTTATCCAATATTTTTAAAAGGAACAATTACATCTGACCGTGATATATAGAAAAAATACTATTATTATATTTACGTTAATTATTTTAATTTGTATATTTAATGTTGTCAAAAACTATTCGTTTATTTTTTATTTAAGTTTAAGTATGTATAACAATCAGCTTTAAAAAAAAATGTCATACAGTAGTAATAACTAACTAGCCGTAATCTATAATAGTTATTAAATTCAAGGGCGAATTGTACCTTTCATCCACGTTGAATAAATATTGAGGCTCTTTGTATGTTAGTGTGTCAAATATATAAGTTACAAAATCCCAAGTTGTTTAATATACTGTGTAGTCATGTTACGAATGGATTAGGTTACTGCTGAGTTTCGTACTATATAGTTTAGCTCTACCAAAGCTCTATCTTAAATGGATCTCACATACTCGTACACTATTACAATGACATCGTCATAACTCCGTCTACTCATGAGAATAACTGAAATTATAAATTTCTGATCAAAATAAATTCCACTTCTTAAGATAAAAGCAAAAGCACCCTTATGGGAGTTTTGCTAGTTTTTTAGTAGGATTGAAAGGCAAGAGGGGTCGCTATCAATGTCAACGTTACTTTTAGTTTGTTGCTCATTATTACTGTAGATATAGTATTTTCAAGTTGAAGCTACCACGTGTCTTTCACATAGAGAATATAGTGTTAAGTTATATTTTTTTTTATTTTCTACTTCGCGAACCACACATTACAGCTAGCTTAGTATAAGCTAAGAAACTAGATGCTTATGTCAGACTAGTTGCTATTATATTATTTCTTTATGCTTCACGCAGGGTAAAAAAAGATAATCTAATATTAAGATAATACGCTCTTCGCTTACACAGCGTGTTGAGTAGCACTAACGCTTATAGAACAACGCTGTTTTTTTGGCAGAGCAAGGAAATTTATATAATTTATTTCCACCAGTTAGGATCGAACCTGCAACCGTCACGTTACGAGAGACGTTGTCTCACTGCATTATAATGGCCTCATAATTTTGTATTTATTTCGGTATTAATTATTATGTATGATTTTTTTTATTTCACTACTTTTGAAAAGGTTTAAAAAGACTGAAGTAAACGTTTACTTTTTACAGAGGTCTCGCGTCATTAGGCAGGTAATTGTGTGAGTCAAAATAGTCAAAATCTAAAATAAAATTCATTCATTTCATTGTCTACTTCAGAGTGATAAATTGATCTTTCGTAATTTAAATCATTTTTAAACATTACACTCCCCTGATCAAAAACTTTTCTCATTCTTCAGATTATATCCAAGTTTTTTACTTTCATTTTTAAGATAAAATTTTACGCGGCGAACGAATTTTACGTACAATCTACTCTAATACGTTGTTTGTAATTTTCTATATCGCGCTAATGTTGCCCTCTTAAGTATTTTTGCCCGACTGCGGTAAATGGAATACTAATGTATCAAATATTTCATACACTTAAATAAAGACTGAAAAATAAAAAGTAACATTTTAGAAAAAAGTAATTCAAAGTTTTCTTTAAATATTGATTACAATAGTATAAATTAAATCAAGTATTTGAAATGCAATCAATATTAATACCAACTTGCCCAAGTTTGAAATGTTCTCAAATCGCTACGTAGCACTCCACTCCGATAGCTGCGAATAATCAATTCATCCGAAGAAGTCGCAATCTTGTCGCGTTTCAATTACAATCTATTTCACTCAATAACAATCTATTCGACTTGGCTAAATCAAATAGAAGGTCTTGTCCACTAAGTCAAGCATTTCACTTCCAGCAGTTATTAGAAACTATAATACCTTAGTTTAAAAACTGCCTTAAATACCAAATTATTGTTAGGTAAGCACCTAGTTCATGTCTTATATATTAATCATCTTTACTTCCTTCCTTATTTATACGTGAATATCTTTTTCGTAGCTTTTTAGAATAAAGAATTTACATAAAACCAGCTTAAGTACAATAAATAAATTATGCAAATATATAAAAAGAACCTTCTTGGTACATTTATATTGAATTTGAAGTACACAAACTGTATAGTAAATAAATATAAATACAATTGGAACTTCACATTGAAACGCCACCAGGTTACCGTAATTTACATAAACCAAAATAAATAAGGGTAGCATAGGGTACATGTGGATCAAATTTCGATGAATACACCTTGTATTTATGGCAACAGGGGATCGTCTTGGTAAATCTACAATACTAATACTTATATTTGGGAAACTACTTTCGAAAGATTGACACAAATGAAGCACCTTTTTAATATTAGCAAGAATTATACAGTATCATGTTATATGATATCATACTAAAATATTGTAAGACACTGAAACTAAACAAAAACTATACTTAATAATTACAACTTCACTTACACTTTGACTAAATGTTACGATTTTTGACCGAGGGTTTTATCGTGCATTATGGTACGTTATAACGAATACTAAAAGTCATTTTTACTAAAGTACAATTATTCTACAGGATTCAAAGAGGAAACGGAAAAGGAGCCATTTATTTGACATCTAAAAATGGAACATTTCCAATATTGCTGACGTCTTTTAAGTCCCATGACAGCACTACAACAAGAGACACTCCAAGCGTTTTATCTGGAACCGCTAAAAATCTGTCAAGAGACAATACAGATGGCTACTGGGATGAAAGCTCTGACGCGTTATTTTCAAGCTTCGTCAACGAAACTTACGACGAAAGTGAATCAAATATATGGAAATCAAAACGGAGCATAAATGACGCCGTATCGAAAAACATTACACTAGTTCTCGAAAACCTTTTAAAGAACTATGAAAATTCCCAACTACCTACACATGGAAAAGGTACCTTTTAAGTTTACCATAAGGTGGTGCTTAATGACATCTTTGTTATTATATAACTACTTTCTTATGTTTCTACAGGATATCCGACTGTCGTACAAACCAACATTCTAATTAGAAGTATGGGGCCAGTTTCGGAACTAGATATGGTAGGGGAAACATTTATCACTTTATTTACGACAAGTATGATAAACATTTAAAATAAATAATAAAAATAATCGTTGTTTTTTTAAGGATTACTCAATGGACTGCTATTTTAGGCAATATTGGAGGGATACACGTTTGTCCTTCCTAGGTCCCATCCGTTCATTATCATTATCTATCAAGATGCTGGAAAGGATATGGCGGCCGGACACTTACTTTTATAACGGGAAGCATTCATACGTTCACACCATTACAGTCCCTAATAAATTACTCAGAATCAGTCAACATGGTGATATACTTTATTCTATGAGGTTAGTTACAATTTATAAGATCACGATAAAGAACTAGTCAAGTTTATAATTTAAATACTAATTAATGTTTAACGTCATTTTAACCTTAAATTTTATTTTTCATGTTATAGTTTCATTTACCCCCGTCAATAGAAATATTAGTTCATACGACAAGATAATTTATACAAAAGTAGAATAATTTTTTAGTCGGTAAAAACAACGTTCATTTTAATTTTAATTGGCAGTGTGAAAAATGTAAGCGCTCCGGTTGCCGACCGATGTAATCATGATATTGCTTTATTTACAAATTCCAAGAGAAAATCTCGTTCGGGTGTTATATTTAATAACGGTAATTACATTGTATTCTCTGTTAAAGAATAAACCAACTGTATCGAAACAATATCAAAGTGTCAAGGATTAATGTTACGCAACGTGCATAATTTTTATATACATAATACACAAAATGACATTAATATTTTAGATTAACGATTAAAGCCAAATGTCCGATGGAGCTCCGCAATTTCCCAATGGATCGCCAGTCGTGTCCGCTCATCCTCGGCAGCTGTAAGTATTCATGGATTTCGAAGAATGTGCCACACTCTCGTTTACGAAAAACTGATGGCCGTAAGAAGTTATCAGAGCGTGCCAAATCGGCTTTCAATACATTCAAATGCCTAAACATCTATATTTTTATAGGTAAACATGTCGATGTTTAGTTTTGATGTGTTTATTTATCTAAGCATATTTACAAGTAACCATATATTTATACTACAGTTTACTTGTACTACTACGTGAGAATATTTACTTGCTAGAACTTATTCTCAGACACGCTCTCATTGAGAATAATAATAATATGTTATAATAATTTTAGCTTGTGGCTAAGAAAGTAATATATTTATAATAGAATTCTTATATTTCTTTTACATACAACTCGTACATAACTTAAGTTACAGTCACACCTATATTTTACTAATTACTTATCTAACCGATGTTTTTCATGGCCATTTAGATGCGTACTCAAACCAACAGTTAGTATACCAATGGCAGAACTCGCAAAGCGTGAACTTCGTCCCAGGCATGACTTTGTCGCAGTTTGACCTTATAAGCTTTCCGTACAGAAACTTCACATTCACTAGGAGAGAAGGTAAATGTATATTTGCTATTGTCGCACGAATACAATGTTTTCCATTTTGAAAACAATATATTTGTGCAAAATTCACCTTGTCACATGTGTTATTGCTGCAAATAATAATTTATGAAACCTTACTGGTTCATAATTGTCAGAGTTAAACTTTTTCATATTTTTTTAATAATGTTGCTTGTTAATGAATCCATTATATTCTAAGTGAGCTTGAAGGAAAAAAAAAACATATTCCCGTTGTTTGCTACGTTTTATATCTATATCTGTTCTGTTCTTAAGTAATGGCGTTAACTAATATCTATATACGAGTATATTGTAAAAGGATAGAAAAGTTAGTTCTGTATATGCATTAAATGTTATGCTATAATACCATCCACTACATTTTTTGTCAGTCTGTCAGTTTATCTTGCGCGAATCACGCAAAAACTGTTAGACAGAAATGAATTAATTTTGATATGATTAGAGCCATCACAGTCTGCTATTGAGCATTGGTATCATTACAAAATAATTAAGCACTAGTATTTGATAAAAGTTGCTAAAACGCCATGATTATAAACTGATCTAAAAAGTAATAAAGTAAATCGAACTGAAATGGATTTGGCATATAAATCCCAACTATAAGAATTGGATATTTTGTTTCATTTATGTGGTGATTCGAGACATTACATAAATAAATATTTCATATGAAATGATAATTTTCAACTATGCATGAGGAACAAATAGATTTTATATACGATTTTATTGATAGAGGAAGTGATTGAAAAATACAGAATTATGTGTATATGGAATTGTATACCTTGAACGATTACATTACCTAGAGTAAATCTAAAAAAATTAAAGATCTGTGATGTGATGTAAAATATTTCAAAAGACACGCAATTCAGCCTACTAAATAATATTTATTGCGAGTAGTTCGAGAGGACGAAGCCGCCGGCGGGTCGCAAACAGGATATAAAATATTACTCCGTCAATGAACATTAATTCTCCAATATTATATATGTACACGCCTGATATATAAACATATCCAAGATAAAGGAAGTGAAAGAACTCATCACACAAATAGGAAACAATTAAGGCCTTAATGCTGCGCTGATTGGTTTGCGATAAATAAATATAAGAAAATAGAAAGAAAATTACTACAGGTGTCGAAGTGAGATATTTTTGATTCAATATAATACTTATGAATAGAACTAGAACGGATAATATATTAAATATAGGGAGGTTGAAAATGTGCTAACGCTATCAATATCGTAGGTAGGCAAAGCACTCGTTGGCAGCCTCTCATAACAGCCTCCGGCCCACTAATCGCGGCCCTGGCTAGCAGGCTTTATCCGCTTAACGCTTAATGTGATTCCACACTTCGATTGAGATATGCAAAAATTGAGCCAAATAAATCCGTATACAAAATACGGATTGTAAAATGCGAGATATGCACATTTTTACCTCAGTTCACAGAATGTTATAACGCGATTCGATATTTGAAATGCAACATGGAAAAATAGAACAAACCAAATCTTAAAATATACAACATTTTATTTCGATAAATGTGAAATATGTTAGTGTGCTATAAAATCATAATTTATCTAGCTAGCTTGGGATATTTACTCAATACACTTGTCGGAGTAATATGTTTTGTATTTGTGACACATTAATGCTCTTTACCTAAATTGCCTTCCGAAAAGACTCTTCATATAGTACTTTCCTTTACAAATATGATTTCAGTTCTCTTCCTTTTAAAAGCGTGTAGGGAACATCATATGTACCTACCGCCACGAACGTACTGTGAAGAATAAAGATACAAGTCGGCTTAGCCACTTCAAAGGGCCTTAGAATTTTAAAAATATTTGTTATATGATGACATGAATGATAAAGTATGTTTCTTTTTTGTTGTTAACTTTTTATAACTGTTAGGGAAATTTGCTTTTGCAAAGTTAACGCCTTCTGACTGGGGTAGTTTTAAATAGAACAACACGCAACTCATTACTTTAAAAGTCGGTCAAGCACACACCGAGGTTTCATTATCAATTTCATAATTGTAAGTCAAGGTGTAAAGTAAAACTTGTAAGTACAACTTGTAAATTTAAATTTGCGGGTGGGTTTTTTAATTCTCTTATTTTTTTCTATCCAACTATTTGTCAATATACGTAATTCTAGGTCAATGGGAAGTTTCCTATAGGTTTTGATTACGCGGCGATTTTCATACTAATTGCGGCAATAACGAAGCATACCTAAACGTTCTTAACATCTTTATATTGTGATGACTTAGAAGTTTGCTTTGCTCTGTGCTTAAGAGATTATAGACCTAGGAATTTACAATATATGCTATTATATTTGAATAAATCCGAGAACATCTATAAATTTTCAACATCACGCTTTTTCCCGCTTAGTAGTATAAGCGTTTTTATTATGTTATGTTCAATTCGCTATTGCTAAATGCTAACTGGCTGTTCATATTTAAAGAACTGAAACTAAACTAATGCATATGTAATATTTTTTTCCATTTAGGTGATTTCTCAGTACTTCAAGTATCGTTCAATCTTCAGAGGCACACTGGATATTTTCTCATCCAAGTATACGTGCCTTGTATTCTAATCGTTGTCCTCTCTTGGGTTTCATTCTGGATACATCGAGAGGTAGTCAACTATTATTAATATTTTATGCGAATTTAATCTTGAAATTCATTTCATGAAAAGATAATATTTGGAAAAGAGGCTATACGTTATAATAAAAATAGTATATATTGTTTTAATTTTTTTTGTATAGAATGTTTTTTTAAATATGTGTTATAGGCAACATCTGATCGCGTCGGTCTTGGCATTACAACAGTTTTAACGCTATCCACAATCAGCCTCGATTCGCGTACAGACCTACCCAAAGTACGGTACGCCACCGCTTTGGATTGGTTCCTATTGATGAGCTTTTTCTATTGCATCGCTACTTTACTTGAGTTCGCAGGAGTTCATTATTTTACTAAGGTAAATATAAATGTAGTTAAGTTTACTGACTGAAGTGCCAAATAAGAAGACGTCAAACATTTCACGTTCCAATTTAATCTATACTATAATATTATGAAGCTGAAGAGTTTTAAGCTAATCTTTCCTAGAATGTGTCGCAGGTATAAGCTGCTTATATAATATATTATAGTAAAAAATCTTTTTACGAAATAAAATATCTCACAGGTAATAAGATACTGTATATGTAATTAATACTTTTAGTAGCTAGTATTTAAAATTAAGCTTTATTAATAAATATAATAAGAGGTAAGCAACTTCAGAAAAAAAAAGGTTATGTGACGTAAATGTAGTCTTTAAATTTTAATCCTAAAAGCATCTAAGTTGTTAAAATTTTTAGTATTGAATTTCAATGTGATTTAGTTCTTTAACATTTAATATCTAAAACAGGTTGGATCTGGAGAGATTGTAATCGATGATTCTGAATGGGAGGATTTGATTGAGGAAGTCGGTGGAGATGCTTTCGCTGCGCGTCAGCTCGCAGTTCGCAGACGAAGCTCGGCCAGGTCCGGTAATAACTTTGTAAGTTTTGTTTTCACCTTCCAACTTTATATATTACTAGCGACCTGATCGCGACTTCGCCTGCATAAATTAGCTAGCTTGTCTCCAAAATTTTATAGTTACGTCAAAATGCAATTCTTCGATTTTTCCGTTGTCTTTTTTGAATCACTCATGTCTATTATTAAAAATCACGATCAATGTAACTATATATTTCTTGCATATACATATCAAAACGTAAACGTATATGTAATTAACATTTAGTCTAAGCAGATTATGTTCTAGTTTTTCTATCATAGCGTAAAAAATACAGTATCCACTTGCAATTTATCATGCAAATCATACCAACACCATTTACTTGTTATTTTAAGTTCTTTATTCTAGTCCTGACAAATGTACTACTACTATCTTCTATTTCAAACATCGACAATATTTAAAATAAAGTATTATTCTTAAAAAACATTATTTGAACTTAAATAATGCTCATATTACAAAGAAAGTAAGTAATTTATTCGACAAAATCTATTATATATAATTTAGCTTTACTTGCTAGTAATCGACGTAATTAAAATAGATGTCTATTTTTTTCTACGGAAATCTCATTTATTGCCAGGACGACAACTGTTCTATATGTTGATTTAGGTCAAAATGCAGTCAAGCTGTCAAAATTTATTCATTCTTTAATTTAGAATTTGTCGGTAGTGAATTATTTTTAAGAAAACTGTTACAATGCTGAATTTCATCAATTTCCATTTTTTTTTCGCTCAATAGCTTTTACGTGATTCACGAATAAATAAACAAACATACGGACAAAAAATCCACTGCGTAGTTGTTCAGCTTATATTTCAATAACTATAAGGATAGCTTAACGCTATATAAATCGACCCATTAATACATTTTTAAAATGTTTTATGAACATTGAGTTTTCTATACTTTATTACTACGTCAATTTCATCTATGGTCCAGATGTAAGATGTATTCTCTCTCTCGACCCCGGAGGGGGGAGAGGAAAACGGCTTCAGGGCAGTGCCCTCTTGCCGTTAGGCTCTTCCGCCGCCCATGAATATGGGCGGGTCCTTGGGTTGGGCGTTTGGCCCGAGGTAAAATGTCCTTAAGAGGGACAAGATTTAGAAGGACTGGACGAAAGGAGTGAGCTATGCGCTACCCGGGCGGTCAGCCCGGCCGAAAGAGACCCTCGGGTGATCCAGGGGAGGCTCAGCCTAGGCGACCAGCGACCATGGTAGCAGCTCAGGAATCAGAAGGAGGGGGAAGGATGTCTCGAGGTAGTCTTCGGGCGTCCGGCGGACGGGAGTGCCACGGAGCGATGTCTTGGATGTGAGGGTGATCCGAGGCGTCGGCTCAGTGGTAGACGCGGGCAGCTAGCTGGGTGATGTGACTCTCTAGGCTTTCGATACGGAGGTCGCGCTGAATGGTAGCGTTCCTCACGTATCTAGGAGCCTGAACGACTCGTCGGAGAGCCACATTTTGCACCGTCTCAAGGACCTTCCGAAGACTAGGTCTCGTGAGGGAGTACCAAGCTGGGGACGCGTACGTCAGATGGGGTCTGACGTACGTTTTGTACAACCCCAGCCTGGTGCGGAGGGGAAGGCGGGATCGGAATAAGGGACGCAGCAGGGCCAGTGCAGCTCGCGCTGCGTTCCTGGCTTTGGCTACCTGGGCCGACATGGAAAGTTTCCTTTCTATGGAGACGCCCAGGTAGGTGACTTGGCGGGACCATTTGACCTGTTCACCCTGGAGAACAAGCGGAGGAGGCAGCTTGTGGAGCCCAAACGCAATCGCTTGGGTCTTGGCCACGTTAATCGTGAGCCTCCACTCCGCAAACCAGTCCGGTAGCAGGTCGAGGGCACGCTGCAGTTTGAGAGCCGCGTGGGTGAGGTTCAGGGACTTAGCCAGGAACGCAATGTCATCGGCATAGAGGGCCAGTGTGACATTGTCGTGAACTGCGATGTCATTGGTGTACATGGAATACAGGGTAGGAGAGATGGCACTACCCTGGGGTACCCCTGCTGCGATGGGATGGCTGGATAGAGCGTGGTCCACTCTAACCCGGAAGGTTCTGCCGCGGAGGAATTCGGCCAGAACCCTCACCAGGTGATGGGGAGTGCCCGCCCGGATCACTTTGTGGAGCAATCCGGGGTGCCACACCCTGTCGAACGCCTTCGACACGTCCAGGAAGATCGCTGCTGCCTTCTCCTTCCTGTTCATGGCGGCCGCTGCGAAGTGGAGGACGCGTGCTAATTGCAAAGTGGTCGAATGACCACTGCGAAATCCAAACTGCTCGGGGCGCGGTTGGAAGTGCGCCTCCAAGAGAGGGAGCAGTAGTCTCTCGAACAGCTTGGATGAGGCGTTCAGCAGGGTAATGGGTCGGTAGCCGTCGGAGTGCCTTCGGTCCTTCCCTGGCTTCGGAATCATCACTACCAGGCCTTCCTTCCATGCCCGGGGGAAATATCCCAGCCGTAGGATGGCGTTGAAAAGCCTGGTGAGTGGTGAATGGTCCGCATGGGGAGATGCTGTAGTGCCAGGTTAGGCACACCATCTATCCCCGGAGCTTTTCTAGGCTTGAGCCGCGCGATCGCCTTCTTCACGCTCGACGGGGAAAAGAAGGGCGGAGGAGGACTCGGGCTAGGGGGGTCCAGATGTATTTAAGATATATCGACATTAATACAAATAAAAAGATCCCGCCAGCGTAATCCAGAAATTTTATTTCAATGAATAACGACATCTGTTGACAGATAATATAAAATATTACTATAGATTTTTACACATATAACATTGATTTTTGAAAATGATTATAAGTTACCTATACCTTATCTACAAATACTACTAAATTACTGTAGAACTAACTTTCAATTGCTTTTATGTTTAAAGTTTAAAAAACTTTTGTCATTTGCCACTTTTACTAAGTGAGAATGGAATAAAAGTACCTTTACTTGTAAGTAACCGACGTAATTTAACTATCTCTGTTTTTATTTTTCGTTCGACTTTGACAATGCACATCAGGATAAAAACTATCCTATATATATTGTGTAAGGCTATGAACTATTAGCATGTCAAATCTAACTCACTTTAGGAATTTAAGTAATTTAAATTTATTACTTTTTCATTTATTTTCCGGGAACGGCATGGAATACCGGGATAAAAAGTAAAATTTATGTGAGTCGGGACTATTATTATACAAAAATTCATTCATTTCTGTCGTTTTGCCCTGATTGGAGGCTAAATAAACAGACAGAGAGACAGAAAGACAGACAGACAGACAGACAAAAATTCTGCTGAGTGGATTTTTAGCTTCTATTATCGATATATTAACCGACCCAATCAATTATTTTTTTAAATATTTTATGTACAGAATTGACTTTTCTGTCCTTTTATTATTATCTTCTATTTATTACTCTTTTCTCTGCTGTCTACTGTTGCACTAATTTATATTTGGCTTGGTGTGAGCTTATTTTAATTCATTTTTAACTCCACTGAGTGCCAATTTAACCTACAATCATCGCTTTATAATCACACGATATCCCACTGTTCCACTGTATCTTCAAATTCGTAATTATAAAATTAAAATAAAAGTTATGTAAAGGGAATACGTCGAACAAATATTAATAGTGGTATTTATTGCCGGTCAAGGACAAAGAATGACGTTGACGCCTTGAAGCCATTCCGATACTTAGGTAGGAGGTTTGAAAGAAACACTAAACGTCATATTTGTTTATATCTCTATGCCCACTTATTAATTTTAGAGCCTTTCCGCTGCCGGTGAAGACCACTCGGATGAATCACAACCAGAGCAAGCCTCAGTCCGCTTGACCATGGAGCGTACGACACAAACGGAAGTCCGCGTACCTCGCTGGAGGCAGCTGCTTTATTGTCTTGCAGGAGATGATCAATACAGACGACAGAGGCAGAGGGAAGCTGGTAATTATATATATTTTTGGTTTTATTAATATTAAGAATTTCTAATTTAAAAAGTGTACGTTTTATTCATTATTATAACTATAAAATCTTCATAATTTGTAAATAGTTAAATTTTGATCATTGAAGTATACACCACCATTATTTAATATGAAGAACTTTAAAAATGAATGACCTGAACAGAAAATACTTATATACCTAAACGTCATTGAACTTTTATTTCTTTACAAGTCTACGCATTTTAAAATGTTCTTATATTAATAGTTGGTATCATCCCTTTTTAATAACATACTAAATTTACCTATTACCAGGTAATCGGGGACACATCAACAGTGTGTCTTACATTGATAAAGCTGCTCGCGTCCTGTTTCCGGCGTCCTTTGCGTTACTTAACCTATTTTACTGGATGGTTTATGCACTATCCAATGACGCATTTGCCTGGAGCGATAATCCTATAAATACACTTTCACATTAAGGTTATTGCTTAGGTATATATAAGTATATAAAGATGTGGCCATAAATAAACCTGTTCATTACTAATAATAATTATTAAAGTATTTCACTGTTACTTATCTAATGGGCTGTTTGGCATTGTTCAAAATAAAGGATTTTTTGTATATATTATAAGTACAAAGAGCGTTATGGAGTAAAATAACTTGCAAATAATCATGAATTTATTACAAAATCGATTTATGTTCGCCTGCAAATGTTTTGGTGCTTACATTTCCTCACAATATTGTGTCCTTGTGCTCACTACGATTTATATCCTTAAATTCCTAATTTAACAAATTATTACAATTAATTTAGTAAAAAGATAAGTGTACTTAAATTAAGTGAACACTTATAAATAATTAAAATGGTTTTGGAAATGTTGTGAAATTGCCTATTATGACTAGAACCTGTTAGTAAATAAGACTGTTGAAAAAATCTCAATAGTATGTCTAAATGTTAGAATCACTGATCTTGGCTTGTCTATTTAAAAAATAAATAATATAAGTTTAATGAATCACTTTAGTCTATACATATTTTTAAGAATTATATATAAAATTTATATATGTACACAAGAACACTCATGCACTTAATTACTACTTAAGTTTTTTATTCTATAATAATTTATATTAAATTACTAGCTAGTCCAGTGTACTTTGTGTCGCCTAACAGTCAACGAAAGAGCAGATTTTAAAATTAAATAGGAAAAATATCTAATATTTTAAAGACGTGCTATCAAAATATTTGCTTTTTTGACTTTGCCTTATTGTGTACGTGATTCTTCATTGAAGCACCTTGTAATAATATATTATATAGATAGAATTTGTTATAATGTGTAAAATTCAATAAGTATAATATATTTGTGAGCATTTTGACACAATATTTAATTTTAATATATATACTAAGATAATTCATAAATATTTGAATACATATTATATACGTATAATAAAGTAATACGAATGTATAATATAAATATAACAACCATTAAAAATATATTCTACCTACGGCCATATCATATTTACGGTTAGCTGTTTCTTTATATGTTTTAAGGAGTCCGTGTCCGTTTTCTGTTCGTTTGAATTTGGGATAATCCTTTCCGGTTTCCGATTCTTACATTTAAATCCAAGTGTATTAAATCAAATTTGGTTAGGTGAAAAACAGATTCAAATTTGGTTGGTACAAATGAGTAGATTAACTATATTATGAAAGGCGTGCAAAAATTATGATATTTTAATTTGTTACATTTTCTATAACATTATTGAGCCTAATATAATTTTTATAAAGCAAGTTTACGCCGTTTACCGCATAGCAGGGTAGGCAGATGGAGGGAACCTAGTGATAAGACACATGGTTCCTTAATGTCCGCCTAACTGTCGAGATGTTGCATATTGAGTGGCGTAACACAACGCCGCGCTTTGTCTGCCAGGGCGAGGAAATGAAAATAATATGTAATATTTTCATTTAATTAATGTAATATTCATCATTTATTTTGATTTTATAGTCATAATAAGCTTCGCCAATTTTTTTTTTTTTTTGGTAATAGTTGTAGTACGTTTATGTAAGTTATATTGTATAAGTAATTAATACAAGAATAAAAGAATTATTGATTATTTTCCATCTTTATTATTAAATCAAAGGTTTAAATAAATCTTGCACATCCATTATTTGTGATATATAATTTTATAGTTTGTTTCAGATGTAGTAAATTCGAAAAGATTAATCTTAAAAACAAATGTAAAAAACTAAATGAAATAAAACCACAACAAATAAATAATATCATTTTTTATTCACACATATTGGATTCGGTTTAGTGTTTGGAAAATATAAAGGTCATTATATATAGAAAGTCATAGCAATACGTAAAAATAGCACTACAGTCATAATAGTAGTATAGATTTGTAAAGAGAGCTAATTAGATACCTTAGGGTATTTCTTGTTTTGGTCCAACTATTTTACTTCATATCAATTTACATTCACTTCAGAATTCGCTTTAAAGTCTTATTCGACCAATGGTAATTTTCATTGCATTTTAGTAGTAATGACAGTATTTAAAAGTCCTTTATATATTATAACAGATATATGCTGCTATTACGTTTCATAAAGCTGATATTTAACAATGAAACCACATTACTGACAAATTGATTAGTTTTAGAAATAATTACAATATTACAATATAATCTTAAGATACCACAATAATTACCAGAGCTCGATATATATATATATATATATATATATATATATATATATATATATATATATATATATATATATATATATATATATATATATATATATATATATATATATATATATATATATATATATATAACGTGTGCGGAAACAAGCAAAAACTACTTTCTCGACGGTATAATTCGGTAAAGGCGTAATACTTACTTGAAACTAGGCGTAAAACTTTACTACCTTGAAATTCCAGTTAGTATTCTAACACAAACAAGATATTCAAATGATTTAAATACAAGTGGAATGTATAGTAAGGCTTTTATCATAAGTCTGGATGAAGATCTACATATGTTCGTCAAAAACTGGTTAATAAATAGTTATTAAAAAGAATAACTTAATAATTATTCAAATATAATGAAAAAAAATATTTTATAATAAATATGGCAATATAACATTTCAACGTAAACTTCGTGATATTTATATATTAATAATGGAAATAGTTATTGGCTGAACTACAATTTGATATTGAGATAGTTACTCGGTATCAAATTGATATTAATATACAAAAGTAAGCTTTACAGCTCCACATAAGCTTCACATTTTGTTATATGTATTTACAATTATATAAAAATATGTACCCCTTATTAATAATACAGAGAAAAAAGCAAATATTTGACACTAGATCTACTCATATAATGTCACTTTCTTTGAAATAATATAAACGTGCGCCATTTTAGCTTTGTTTCTTATAATCATGTATAATTCACCGCATCATGTAAAATTTTCCCTAAGATTTTTTATTAAATAAATATATTTTCTTATCTCCTCTATCAAGTCTTAGAAAATAATTACCTAGTCTTAGTATTTAGAATTTATATTCTTGTTATAATTTAGATTTTGGGAAGTAAATTGTATGCGATCACAAAGTAAGTACTAACTCCTGTAAAAATTGAAAGTAAATTATATTAAATATAATCAATTTCAATATAGGGTTTGCTATAAATAGGATATTTAATACAGGGCTTTCGTATTTTATATGAACGTAATCCAAATCTAAATACCATAGATATATACGTGTACTACAAGTTTACATATCACTTATACATTTTGTTGTAAAACATCAAATATATTTATAAGTAAATATAATTAATCATACTTCCGATCTAAATTAAAAAAATTGTTTATATAATATAAATAGCTTTCAGAGTGATATAAAATATTCGATTACATATAGACATCACAATACACGTTAAAATTCATTTAAGTTTCTCACAAAAATTCATTCTATCAATATTACCCATATTCAATTGAAATTATAAATAAAATGTTTTTAATTAAATCGTAGCAGCCATTGAGATGCCAAAAATGTATACCATTTCTTACAGTCTTAACAATATAACATTAAAAAAGCATAGTTTTGTTTTATAAACCAAACGATATTTAACTTATTACTACTGTATTTTTTTTTGTGAGACATACATACTCGTTGTATTGAGTTAAATAAATTTGCCCCGCCACAATAGACAGTTGGGGCTCGGGGACTGGTAGTACCAAACAAATAAACAAATTGTAGACTAGAGTACTGGTCACAGATGGACGTACATACATATGTATAGAATATCCTAATAATTATATTACATATAATTTTAATAATTTCATATAAACAGTTTGCTAATTCCATGCAGTGGCAAGTAGTTTAAAGTACACGTCCATAGTTAGTCATAGTCTATAATAATTACAATAAAGCTCAACAATAATTTATTATTATTTACGTACGAGTATTACTAACAAGCGGTTACGCCCAACACACAATAAATATAATTACGTTTCGTTTCTTACAATATACCAATACACTATTTAATGTAAATATAAATATAAATAGTTAAATCACAGATTCTACTCTCCCTCAAAACTTTTCTACATTCCTTTTTTGCCTACGACGAGATAGACGTTCATATTGTCTTTCCCCTTAACGTATACGCTGCCTCGCGGCTCAAAGTCGTATTTGGCAGATAATATGGGTATACAAGCCTCGCCCACCTGGATCCGTTTAACAACGCCGGTAGAATCCATTCTGGAGGCAATATTAACAGCGTCGCCCCATATATCATAGTACAGTTTAGTTGTCCCTATGACCCCAGCAGTGACATCACCGAAATTATAACCGATACGAAGAATAAAATCAAACTCTAGCAAGTCCTGATTGAAATTATCGACCACCTTTTGCATTTCAAGCGCAAAATCCATGAGTTGGTAAAGATGGTCGTAAGTGCCGCGCGAGGAATGTCGCAGGTCGGGGTTCAAACCGCTGGCGGCCATAAAAGTACTACCTATTGTTTTAATCTTCTCCACGTGCTGGAATCCCGGCCTTTCCAACAGCTCATCAAAGTCTGCTATTAGCTCATTGAGTACTCGCAAATACTCTTTACCCTTCAAATATGACTCGTCGTACATTTCATTAAAGTTTACTATACTTGCAAATATAATGGCCACATCTTTGTGGTTCTCCGAATACTTAGCCGTATTTTTTAACTGGTCGGCAACATGGCGTGGTATGATGTTGTGCAACAACCAATCGGCTTGGTTCCTCATGTTTTGTACTCTCTGCTTGTCGCGATTAGCTACTATGTTGCTATAAAAACTCAATCTATAGCTTATTTCGAATTCCCGATTAAGGAACCATACTAGTATTAGTAGTAAAGCGACATCTAAATATAATTCATTCAGATGCATCGTGTGGTGCACATAATCGAACTTTTCTGTACCATTATTGATAAAATCTTCAAAAGTGTTATTAACCATATCGAATATGGACATATTTTGAGCAAGTACTTGTGGATTTAATGTAATATCACGAGACAGTAACTGAGTGTTGACTTCGTGGCATCCAAAAACAGCGAAAAATAGGAACAAGCCAGCATAGATGGTAACCAAAGAGTTTTTCACTAGCCAACTCATTTGAGTGAAATTACAAAAGTGAACTATGCTTATATACAAAAGATACACGTAGAATGACTGATCACCCCTTAGAATTGTCATAGTGGTATTTTGGCAAGAAAAGTTTATAAGAATAGCTAGTATAGGTAAACTAATTAACAAACTGCCAGAGAGGTGCCAAGGATACCAATCTGAGAGCTTCCTAAATATCTTAACTGATCTCCTCATAGTGTCCGTTACATCGTGAGGATCGTGTTTTGTTTTCCATTTTAAGTAATGTCTATAAATACATAATGACATAGCGACGACTTCAATGAAGATGAAAAATATAAACCAACCTATCGTATAACGCCATTCGTTATACAAAATTAATATCGATGCGGACACGGCCAAAAACATGATAGCCGATACGAGGATATCTAATGCCGTGTTGAATCGCGACGTAGTTAGAGTAGGTGGGAAGTCTTCACAATCATCACTTCTATGTGCCTTGTCCCTATAATGTTGCTCCATTTCCGGTATTTTAAAAAATAACGTAAAGCTATTTAACGGTGGCTGCACAAAATAACTCACTCCCGACCTAGCATTGTCTTGAACGCACCTTATTAACTGAAGATCAGATTGCTTCCTTAATTTTTGAAGTGATTGGACCTGTTTCTCATTCAGTGGGGGAGGTAGTCTACTTCTAGAAGGGATTTCGTTAACAGAAGACTGGCTCGAAGTATAATAGCCGGAGACGCGGTGTTGCATCATATCCGCTTGAGACGTTGCTAATGCATGGTTAAGAGCGAATATCTGAAATTAAATATGAAACGTTATTCAAAACAACTGACTTGACTTTGATGGTTTTAACGAAAAGTATAAACTATTTAGATAAAAAATTTTACGACGTAAAATGGCTCGTGTCTTGTTTAAATATTTCAAAAGGCGTATAGCATCCGGTTGTTTTATGCGCAAATGAAAGTAATAACTCGTATGTTTGAAGGAAACCGCCCCCATATATTCTTGACATATCAAAAGATTTACAAATCAAAGGCATTCATTAGAAATGAAATGCGCAAATGATTCCAATGTTGGAAGAACGGAGTCTCCTAATAAAGGTAGGTAATATAACAACTAACAAGTAGGTAATATACTTGTTTAAAAGGTAAAGGTAAGGTGTCATAAAGTATTTTATTCTTTTCCTCTACTCGTAATTCGTCTCTCTCTTATTTGGGCATGCAAAAAGTATCACATTCGTTTAAATATTTTTTGTATAGATAATTTAATATATCTAACACAAGTAATATAATATTGTTTTATTACAAAATACGAATTCAATATGCATTGTACACTTACACACTTGTATACTTATTTTATACTTTCTCATATTTTTATGTCAAAGAATTTTCAAATTATTATTAAGAACTCTTAAAAAACACACCCACTAACTAAAGCACATGTGTCATATAGGTACGGAACGATTTAGCAAGTAGCAAGTGAACACTTGAAGCTGAACTTCCAAAATTAAAATAATAAGTATAGAACAAAGAACAAAGGCTTCGTTTCTTTTTTATTTTTGGACAATATCCTTTAGAAAAAATATCTAGTAACTTATCTCGAGACTCTCCATTAATTACGCATATAGATACAGACGGACGTCGGAAAGACGTAAAGCAAAGTGATGCGATGAGGGGAAAAACGCGTGTTTAATTATTTAATATAACACTATTAAACCCAAATTAAAATAAAATATCTTTTAAAACGTTTTTACCTTCTTGACATAACTGGTAATTTGATGCTTAAACAAGTATGCCATGTTCTAATTTACATTTCATTAATCTACCATAAATATGAAATTTGTGTGATAAGACAACATAAAAAATACGAACCTGTTGTTGAATACTAGATCTTCTGCTAGTACTTCTTATACCGGAGTCCTTGCGACTGTTTACTGAGGGACACAGGCTGATGACGTCATCGTGAGGGCGCGGCGATGGAAGCGGGAGATTCAGCTTACGATCCTTTGGTCGAAGTAGCTCTTGTGTGGTAAGTGTTGAACTACGAGCCCTACATACTGGTACCTGCAGGGTATTCAATATTTGGTTATCAATATATTTTTTATAATTTTATAGGGATATATAGATTATTATCCATATGACTGTAATACTATTATATCCGAAAGGTTCACATCTAATTATTATAACACGTTAACCTATACTCTAAAAAGATGTGTATTTTTTAAATATATTTGATGGATGTTATTTTCATTTCCCCGTTCCAGCGGTTTGAGTTCCGCCACTCAACACGCAATATCTTAAGTTCAGGTGCAAAACGGAGAACCGAGATTCTTTATGCCTACCCAGCGATTGGATAAAGCGTCAAGTTGAGAAACAATATCTATAATAATATAGTTATGTTACATACTATATATTTTTAGATAATATCAAAAATATATTTCCAAACTACTAAGTACTTACAATTTCTACAAAAATGTCAAACCGGTACTTTTGAAACTAAGTGTGCCCAATGATTATTACTACAAAAATATCAAACCGAACTAAGTGTGCCCAATGATTATTACTACAAAAATATCAAACCGAACTAAGTGTGCCCAATGATTATTATTACTAGCGTATTTTACAGTACATAATATAAAGTTATTTTAAACGCAGATTTCGACTGCGCGTGTTATGATTTATAACAAAAATAAATAACTGTGCAGACGTAAACAAGTTATGAAGATTAGAGATTGATCTACGAGCAGTACCGGGTGGAAGATCCGATATCGGCATTATCGAGCGTTAATATTAGATTTTGCTAGTGTATCGTAACATACTGAAACTACTATGATATACAATATACACAGCCTAATCATATTTGTTCTAGAAAAATAATAGAAATATATGAAAACCTTGTTCTTTTGTGTGTACTTATAACTAAGTAATGTTTAATACTAACCTCTATATTTGGTCTGCCATACTGAGATCTATAGCTGCTACTTCTAGCGAAAGGCGACATATTACTTCTAGACTGACTCAAATACGAGCGAATATCGATGACCTCTCTTTCGAAAGACACCATTTCTTGATTATTAGGAATATTTAGCTTACTACTACTCTGTAGAGGCCTGGACTTAGCATCCTGAGATTCTATCACTATAGGCACTTGATGGTAGCCGTTATTCGATTGGACGGCATTCTCGCCTCGTTCCACCATGTGTATTGTTTTGTCGCTTATATCTCGTTTTTTTATTTCATGCAAAGGCGTGTCGGAGTGCTTTCTTAAGAATCTAGGAACTTTCCAGTTCTTTATTTTGTTTGTGTATTTACCGCAGCTACCTGGAATGCAAGTAGTTTACCTGTTACAGCTATATTACTTTAAACATATTCATAAAAATATATCTTTTTTATTTTAACGTGATCATGTTTAATACATATGCTTATACAATTATATCCTGATTCTAATATATTTTGCATAGATTACTTTATCGTTTTTAATAAATATAAAAGCTACTACACATCGTGTCACGAGGAGTTCACGCGATCAAAACTAGCGGCTATAACGTTTTTTATATAGCATTTTGTGTATATTAACGAATAATTAGGAATTGATACTCATCTTCATGCGTATCAATTCCTAATTGCTCATTTATATTTGTCTTAATAATAATATAAAGATATTATTTGTTTTAACATATATTATTCAGAAAAGTAAAGGAAATTAGTGATATCATTGTTCTCCGTTATATTATACAACAAAATGTTGTATTGTGGGTAGCCGAAAGAACATCAAATATCGCTCCAGATATCAAATCAAAAATTGGTATTTTCAATAAGAAAAGATATCAACGATTAAAAAATTAAACACTAAATAAGTGTGAAAACCAATATTAAATTAAGTGTACATTTTATTACGATACACGAATGTAGCCATTATTACATGCCTGAAATAAAAGTACCTATTGTCACTGTCATCAAAACTACTTGTTGTTTATCTTGTTCGTCATAAGTCATGAGTGGACAGATATTGTTTGAACAAACTATTTATCGAACAATCACTTAGCACACGAGTGACACTGGAGCTATAATGCACATGAATTATTTTGACGCGCCGCTAATAGAGATCTATGTTAAGTGATACGCACACTTTAGAACAGATTTCGATGTTATTTCAAACACGATGATAATAATGTAAATGACACCATAGTAACCTAAGCTATCTGCAGTCATCACGTCTTATTGTGGATTCGATTTACACTCGGCGAAATTTATTAAAACATTAATTAAAATAATCAATAGTCATAGCCTTAGTAGTTGGGCAAAGTGCGACAATAGAATTCACACTCCGGCATGGTGGATGGTGAAAAGTTTCTAAAATGGACGGAAACTTGATGACGTGCACTATTCACTCTCATTATTTATATAATTTTCGCTATATATTTTAAATGTTATTACCTACATCAAAGCTCGGTATGTAATTTCTCATGCATAACACTTTATTTATTGTGACGCTAAAAAGCAAGTTCATGCTATTAGGAAATAATGTCAATAAACATACAACCAATACCAAAAATATGAATAAAAATCATATATCTTAGGCTAATGGAATAGAATCTTTATCGGTTTTTCTTAGAACAAGATAACATAAAACAGCTGGAAAACAATAAGATTTTTATAGTTCACGGTCGTAATCATTAAAGACGATTCTTTAATATCAAACTGGTAAATATATATTGGTGAATTCCGTATTATTCCATATCATGGATTGTGGAACAAAACTATACCTACCAAATGTTACATGACCACAAGGGAAGTCTGAATTAGTTATATTTATAAACATTACGAAATGCTATACACAATTCTATTACAAATTACAATTAATAGGTTTTAGAAATTAATAAAGAAATTACGTTTAAGTTTTGAGCAGTACGATCTAGACAATATTAAATAAGAAAAATAAACATCAAATATATTACGTTTGATTTCTTATTTTAAAGCATTTATAGTCGCGTGATGTTCTGGGAGCATCACCTTCAAGTAATTAAAAGTCTTATATCTTATCTGTGAGTTGTGTCTTGTGCTGATAACTAAGACTTTTAATAAATAAAACTCTCGCTTAGTCTATATTATTAATATTTAATTTATGACAACAAAAACCAGTAGCGTTATCCGCTTTTGCGATATGTTACCCCTTAATTATGCAGGAATTGACGTTAAATATTTAGAACGAATATTTTATTTACATTTTTATACTTCATGTATACGACAACAAATATTTGGTCTTATTTAACAGCCATATTATCGTAATACTTTGTTAACTATACGAATAATTTTAAATGTGTATTAAATATAGTCTATTGATATAGATTATTATATTACTCATAAATTCATAATTAAATGAGGATTACAGTAAATAAAACACACTAAATTATTAAGCGTTTAGGTTTAAAACAAGCACTTACCAACAGACGTCGGGCTCTTAGAGGAATTGTCACTCCTTTCTGGGAAACCTTTTTTTTCGTCAATTTCTGTATCTGAGTCCAATATGCTAGGCAAAGAGCTAGCTTTGTTCCGAAAATTAAAAGGGCTTGGGGATAGGAAGTTATTTGAATTTTTATGATCCTTCTTATTGCGTTTTTCATCCGCTTCGCTATGTTTCACCGGTGCAGTTGAATGATTAAATGATAAAACGGATTGAGGAGACACTGCGGGGGATATAATGAGCCGAAGACTGACTGGATTGGTGGGAGTGACACATTTCTCGTGGTCGTATGGAGAACTCATTTGTCGACTTTCTATGAAGTAGGTTTTATGACCTAAACATTTAAGGGCACATTAATAAAAGGTAGCTAAATACCAGCATGCGAGTATAATTGGTATTTACCTACCGAACACTTCTTCTCCCTCCTCCAACACATAAGAGCCGCCCAGAAATTTACTAGTTTCTTCAGAAATGTGAACGCGTCCAGGTTTTCCTGTTGATTCCATTTTGTTGGCAAATGTCACATCGTTACTCCAGACATCGAATTTAAATCTTCGTGTTCCAACAATGCCACATAATACTGTTCCCGTATGTACACCCACTCGCATATTAACGCCTTCATTACGTTCTCTGTCAAACTCTTGTATAGCGTCAATCATACCTAAAATATTTGCTTCGTATAAATTATCGACATATTCGATACACATTTTTTACGCCTTTTTGCAAACAGTAAAAATATAAACCGCGAACTCTCTAACGAGGCCTTCGTGGCGCAGCACCTGAGCGTCTGACTGTAAACGCGACCGTTGTGGATTAGATTCCCACTCGGGGAGAATTAATTATACTCAATTTCTTCAATCTGGTAACAAAACAAAATGCGGCGTAACTAAATACGTAACGTCTCAAATAGGCGGCAATGACCGAGATACAGCGTGAATCTAATAAAAATAATTTCAAATACTGTCAACTAACATCAACGCTTTTCATTCAAATACTTTCACGCAAATTATGAAGTTTACGATATGTATATTTCTTCTTGAAACTATTTACTTAGAATCATCTACGGGTTATGAAAAGGTCATGTTTAGCATTTGATAGCTTACAATGATAATAAAATATAAATATAAAAATAAATAAGTAATATTTACATTATATACAAAATCATTTCCATAAGTAAATGCTTACCGAGGCCCATTTCCACGCAGCACGTTGCATGGTCTGGTCTGGGTTCTGGACAACCGGACACACAGTAATAACAATCGCCTAAAGTAGAGATTTTCTCGCAACCATGCACCAGACACAACTCATCAAATTTTTCAAACAAATCATTCAATATATTTACTAATTCCTCAGCACCTTTGTTACTAGACATTCGAGTGAAACCAACAATATCAGCAAAAAGAATGCTCACATTGTCCATTGAATTCATATTAAAAGGCCTAAATAATGATTTTATGTCTGACGCCCCAGGGTTTGAAGTTCGCGGATTTAAAGGATCGTGTGTTTTAAAACTGGTTTCCGTTTCTAAAACTTGTTCTTCCATTAACCAACTGGCAAGTTTCGGTGGCATTACTGAATGAATCATTTTTTCCTTTAATTGTTTTTCCATTTCCAGCTGCCTTCTTACAAGCAGACTCTGACCTACTTTCATAAATGTGCCCCGCATTCTAACAAATGTCATTAAATAAATATGTACACCAATAATGTGCACACATAATTGGAGCAAGATTCTTACAAACATGCCAGGGAATTGCCATTCTTGTTCAGATAAGTGCAAAATAATGTTTAACACCTCAAACACCATTGAGTACAAAATTCCAATGACAACACATACAAAGAGGGGTAGTGGTGTCAGAGTATAGATAATCAGTAGAATCTCAATACACATAGTAAAATGTCCTGATTGACTAATATCAGCTGCTAGAGAAAAATCATCTTCAAGTTGTGTGGTCAATGTTACTAAAGAAAGGCTTAGAGTACATAGAGCAAGTGCCATAATTAAAGATAACTTGGAGGTGTATACTTTGTAAACATTTGTAAAGGTAATAAATAGCATTACACTTGTTATAAGAAGAACACCGGCAAATATAGAACACAGAAACTGCCATTTTACAGTCACACCATTTAAGCCAAGAACCACAAAGTAGATAAACCATGATATAGAAAATATCAAAATATACAAAAGTGCAAATCTGAAAAGAAACAAACAACACTTATTCAGGAAATTAAAAAAATGTGTATATAGCTATTTAACATCTACAATTATAGCAAACCAAATATAAATAACAAGTACATTAAAATAAAATAAGCCATACTTTGAGTTATTGCATAAAAACTGGTAATTCGGTAGCATTCACAAATATTAAGTTTTGAAGCTCAGTATTATTACATCAAACATATTTGGGATTAACGAAATAACAATAAAAAAAGCAAATTTACTGTATTTTAATAATATACTAGAAATTTCTATTAATCCTGGGCAAAGTATAATATAATAACAAAGTTGCCATTAATATATGTACATTGTACATAATTATTTATTTTAATATTTACCATATTATAAAAGTGGATATTATTACTATAACAGCTATAATTATCTAACCTGAATCTTAATCTTATCTGTCTAAAAGAGCTACTTCTGTATTGTCCTTCCAATATCTTTGAATCAAATCGGGGATTCCACCAGGTTCCAGGGGCAGCTCTTTCAAATGCAATTGGTATGGCAAAGCCACAACAGTTAGTTGTTGAGTTATTATGAGCCAAGTATGCCTGCACATGTGGTGCCAAACGAATTTGGGCATCTTCCCCTTCAGAGCAATCAGCATCATGTTTGACATCAAATTGTTCAGATTCATCATTACAAGCAACACATCCACCTTGAGCACTCATTGTTTTTTTATTTGCTGTATTACATTACATTCCATTTTTGTATCAGCAGATACCAAATTATCTTATTTTATGTTTGTTCTATGAAAAAAATGAATGGTGTAAATAAATAAAAACAACAGTTATTGTGGTAAGAAGAAACTATTAATAAGTTTATTATTTTTGCACTGCCTCCATTTAAAAATATTCTGCACTAATTACTCTTAATTTAAAAGTATAATTAATCTTATTGGAACCGTATAGACAAGGGAAGGAAGCAAGTATATCCTATTTTCTGAGGTGGTCATTAAGTATTTTTAATGTGTTACATAGGAAATATTGAATGACACAATTTATCAGTTAAATATGCATTTGCAATTATATAAAAAAGTGATTATAGATATTTTGTTGGTATAAAGTTCCTTTTTCTTTAATTCAGACATCATATTATTATGAGCTATAATTATTCCTGTTTTTTTAAATAACCACATATTTATTTGGTGTTTGGTTTTTCTTTGATTATTAAAGTATATAATATTAAGAATGTTAAAGTTAAATGTTTTTTTATTAAAAGTTATCACACATTAAAGAAGTATATTAAGTAACATTACAATGAAAAGCTCTATTTTTGCAAATAACAATTTTACGCAATAATTGTCTAGTGAATAAAATTGTATAAATGGTCTGTTTTATAATTACACACTTACCATTTTCAGACCAAGGTTATATTTTCTGAATTCTGAGCACTAACTCTATCTAATTTGTAATATACCACGGTTTGATACAAAGTAGAATAAATAAAAATCATTATTACTTCTCTGATTTCATTGCAAATTAAAACTACGAAACTGTTTATCGTTTGCAGACCTTTGCCTACTTTATCAAGTATCAACTACTCTGATATGACAGAAAAGCAAAGTGCAGGCACATTAGATTGCCCAATATTTGTTACAAAATTTCCTTATGACTGCAATAGCTATCTTTTTAAATTAATTGGTAAATTACTTTATAGTACAAATAAATTTTGGCTTGCGTAAACTCAATATACAATTAAATTTTACTTATTATTAGTATAAAACATTTAAATGTAAATTCTCAGTTGACAATATTTGTTTATTTTGCTATAAAATTAATAAAATAAATTAAAAGTAGCTCCCAACATATTATAAAACTTAATATTTATTTGGTATTTGTACTACAATAATTAAATTTAAAAGTTAAAACGAATAGGGAAAACAGAAATTGTCATATGGCAATAAATGCACCGTGTAAAATTTATGAACAATGAAATTATTGCTGTTCAGGTTGATACCGGATACGGAACGTTAACTAACAAATTAAGTATCAAGTTTAATGTCCTATTAATATCATTATTTATTATTTCGGTTTCTTTGAAATGACCACATTTCAAAGATGTGCATTGATCGATTCTGTTGACTAGACGGTGTCATATAAGCCAGATGACTAACTGTAGTCATTCCTGGTGAAAGCCTGACGGCCCAACGTCTTCTTCGCGTTAGGATGTAGTGGCGGTGGTTGAAAAATTGGCCGAAGCAGACAAATTTTCCGGCAGAAGTTTAGGTTCAAAATCTATTAACTAATACCCAAACTGTTTAAGATGGAGCTCAATCAGCAATCATTACGATGAGTAAACGAGTTCTTGACGTTTCTGGGAGAGAACAGGTCAACAACGAGGAGACATAGTGATGAAGTGACAAGGCGCAGTGGGTGATTCATCATATGAATGAACTTGCATTTAAGGAGTGGCAGCAATTTAACTCTCTGAAGTACATAACATTAACAGCAAATCATGTCAGCAAAAAGGCTATAGCCAACCAATTGAGATGACCTCGGGAGAAAACAACGCAAAATGTCTTTGCGTCAGAGAAGGGTGGAAGAGGCAGTGTACAAAGTTGAGGTAATCATAGGGACGTTACCATTATTAGTCACTCCATCAAGTTCTTCGAGCGCTTGATCGACCTCAGGATCCGATGAAAATGTATCTGAGAGTATTCCACTTTTTGGCTGGAAGCCTAAAAAGAAGAAGCTTATAAACTAGTTTCTGCTGTCCGCTCTCACAAAATTAGTATCCATTATCATGGATCTCTACAGCGTACTGTATACAAATACACAAAATACCACTGTGTTGTATATTGCAATCAATTAACTTCTCCATCGAAATATAGTCATCAAAATATTAGCGGTTAGAGATATGATTACAGGAGTTTTACGTCACTTTCCAATTGACCAATCTTTACTGCTTTATGTCACGTGACTGTGAGTAAGTATGTAAGTATAAAAGAGGCTGTGGAGCATGCTAAAGAGGAGTTAGGTATTATTTACCGGAAATTCCCGCGGGATCGATATCTATGAGTTTATATATTTATGTAAAACATTTTTACCGATACCGAAAATGTTCGCGAATACTTACCGCCCATATCTATTATTGCATATAAATGTGTTATAGACAAAGTACTTTGAAAGAAAAAAGTTAGAAGTACAATACACATACACCTATATATTATATTAGAGTAAATCCGAGAACATCGATCAAGCGAGCGAAGCTTCCATCCGTCCTTTATATATGTATTTATGCCTAAAGCTTCAACACAAGTAACAACATTTTGGTTCACATAATTGAAAGAGTTAGGCCTTAGGTTTGTTTTTTTTTATTTTTTTAAGCTTATAAATATATGAATGGCGTATTCAGTCAGAATCTGTTTTAAAAAAATGTTAATATTTTAAACATTTAATATTTCTAATTTTTTTAAATAAACCACACACATAACCACAAGCTTGAATGCTGTTGAAGAATTGGATAAGGTGACCCGATCACCTTATCCAATTCTTCAACAGCATCAGCTGACACCTTCCGAATAGCTTCAATGTCATACCATAAATCGGAATATATTATCAAAATCTATAATAGTTCTATGAGTTGTTGTGTAAGAAAACCAGTTAAACTATTAGCTAAATTATTCCATGGAGCAAATAAATTTCCTCATCTCAAAAACCAAAGCCCCACTTGTTGTGGTTATAATATTTGAAAACTTTTTTCCTCTGCGCAGATCAGGGGAGCATTAACAGCATCAAATAATAATAACAAATGATCGAACTTTTGTAAAATTGTTACTGTTTCGTTAGCTTCAGAAGGATGTTCGTCTGAAATAAAACAATTCATATACATGTAGAATGCTGATATTAAAATTAATATGTTCCTTGTTACACACAGTCTTATTATAACATGACATGGCCAATTGATAATAGAAAATAAACTCACTGGATGCAATTTTTCAAATCCCAATAGCAATAGATTGGCTAACGTGAACCTCTTCCATTGTTGTTGCTTCAGAAATTGCAGAAGGTTTTTGAAACAAATAATTTGTTCCTCTTTGTAACTTGTGTCTAATCAGCTAACAACAACATTACGTCGTTTGAATAAACACTATACAGTACTTTTCAATTTTTTAATATTAGTAAGACCCACAACTGTTTACGTTCTATTGTTTATAAGTTTTATTGCTTTATTGACTGCCTCATAATTAACTTACAGGCGCCTTCATACGTAGATACCGAATATTTTATGAAATTTAGAATTACCTGTGGGCTACATGATTGTTTTCAGTCGTTAGCGTGTCCACAATATGGAAAAATAAAGAGAAAATCTGCAAGCCCAGAAATATGGACACTCTTTCAAAAATCCTAAACAGGAAAATTTCGTCATGGGCCGATCTTAAAACGAAAATCTATAACAGAAGTTATCTAATGAACTTGGCTTGACAACTTTCAAAGCATCAGATGGTTGGCTTTGTAAACTCAGGCAACGTTACCATATAAAGTATGGTAAAATTAATGGAAAAAGTGAGGAATAAGATGAAGTAGGAAATTCTTATAGATGTTCAAATCCTTGAGATATCTACTTCCCAGAAATGACACAACTGATAAACTCGGAAGCATGAAAATCTTGATAAACAGTGCATATATCTCTTCAGTGCAATCTGTTATTATATATTGTATTTCATCGTGGGGCGGGCAGCAAAAACTCATTTCTTCCAGATTTAAAGAGCTAAGTGTGGTTTAGCTAAAGTGATGCGTTTTAAAAATCGATGCTTTCCTACTGACGAACTCTATAAAATTTGTGATTTATTATCTATTCGCAAACTATACAACGTAATTCTAATCCTACGTACACATAAAATTATAAAATATGACCCATCGCAACAAAATAAAAACCGGAGACGGCCAAATAACGTCCTTAGTAGAGGTGTTAATAACGGCTTTATTTCGTCAACGTTATAAAGCAGTATGCTGTGTATAAAACACCTGCTTCTTTTTAAACTATAAGATATATTACTTTCATACAAAGACTTCAATATTTAAAAAAAATAAATAAATAAAAAAACGCTAACAAAATGCAACAAATTATCTCCAAACATTATTTTAATACGTCATTCAATGGAGTTAAAGCATAATTTTGAATCTCACAAATAAAGCTATTTCGCAACGTGAACAATAGATGTACCCAATATATGAATATATTTTATTATAATTTTCAAAAAAAATATTCACAAAATGATGAAATGTGTTGATTTCAGTACTCGTAACTAATATACTTCTTATTCTATTGAGTTAGAGCATAATTCCATGTCAAAAATAAAGCTATTTCACAACGCGAACACTAGATGTCGATGTATCCAAAACATTAATGAATATTACAATTTACTCCAAAGATATATTCACAAAATGTTTAATAAAGCTGATTTCTATACTCGTTACTAATATACTTCATATTCCATCGAGTTAGAGCATAATTTAGAATGTGAAATATTCACGAAATGCTTAATAAAGCAGATTTTAATACTCGTTACTAATATACTTCTTATTCCATCGAGTTAGAGCATAATTTAGAATGTGAAATATTCGTTAAATGCTTAATAAAGCAGATTCAATATTCGTTATTTCTTGTTCATTAATATACTTCTTCCATGGAGTTAGAGTATAATTTAGAATGACAAAAATAAAGCTGAAACAAGCGCATGTTGCTGCGCATTTATATTAGAGCGATATGCTCGTTTAAACGAACGGCTTTTTTTATATGCTACCTAATATAACGAACACCTCTAAGTCCTTAGTGTTCCTACTATAAAAACAGCATTTGCAAAAAAAACAATACAAAAGAAAATCAGCTCACCTTTATAATAAAATAAATAATATAGTAACTCATATTATATGGGGGGGTAGAGCTGCTCGCGTCCGTAGGATTTACCACCTATTCTTAGGCCCACCCTACACGTGCCCCCTGGGTGGTGCTAAATGAGCAGTGACTTCAAGAAACACGTTGGCTGAGAACCAGAGACCAGACCAGCTGTAAAAGGTCAACGCCGAACCTCGAGCGGCGGTTAATTAACTCGACTACATTGTCCTGTGGAAGATATGAAAAGATCTTCCCACCCGCTGCTCAGTGGCCTCCAGTGGCTCCTCCCTCCTGAAGTGGGGACATTGGCTTCACTGCCCTTGTCACGGGAAGAAAACCTCAATAAAAAAAATACCAAGTCTACGGTGGGATACGCGCCAATGGAGTGCATGGCTGGTGGGAGACCAGTCAATAGCGATCAACCTCGACGGACCTGGCAAACGTCGTTGAAGATGCCTTCTAGGAAGAATAGGCGTCACCTTCCTAGTGACCTGTTAATTCGACCTCACTCGTGGGATATATATGGATAATTTTGAAAATAACAATACCAAAAAAACCGAACCTCAAAGACAAACAAAAACCTTAACACAGCAAATTTTTCACAAAACTATGTTTGTGACTAGATCCAGATCTCAATCTGTTAGTGATATCACAAGAGACAAACAATCAACATCGGACTTAATTGTTACGACTCCTGACGACTGTTAACCTCTTGGTGTCTACACACCTTGCACTGCAGCAACTACAGCTACAGAAGATAATGAAAAAGCCAATGACAACGAAAATGAATAGCAGTTGGACAAAGTTCCAAAATCTACAAAAAGAAAAGCTACCAGCTCAAAACTCAAAAATGATACCAAGATAACTAAAAGTGGAATAAACTACTCGATACCAACAAACAATCAGTTTAAAATACTTGAAGATGAAGAAACTGAGGAGATAGTCAAAGAATATATTCCCAAATCTGAACCCATCTTTGTTACTGGAGTTAAAGACATAACGCAACGCAACTAGCTAAGATCATACAAGATAATGAGTATACGATGACAACACTCAAAACAGGTCATATTGTCAAGCTCATGCCAAAAGATGGTAACATCTACAAAATTATTAGAGAGCACTTCATAAACAAAAACATTAGTCACTACACATATAAACTAAAGAGTAAAAGAGCATACCGAGTTGTCCTGAAAGGACTGCACTGGACTGAAGAAACCCCACTAATAACCGAAAAGCTTCAAGAAATAGGACATGAAGTTCGACAAATAGTTAACGTTAAACACAGATCGACCAAAGAACCTCTACCTTTGTTTTACGTTGACTTGGAGCCTAGACCTAATAATAAAGACATATTTAAAATTAAGCACTTACTCTGCATGAAAGTCTCATTCGAAGCACCATATAAAAAAAAGGAAATACTGCAATGCAAAAGATGCCATAGATTTGGCCATAGTAAAAATCAATGCTTTCGGCCATTCAGATGTGTCAGGTGTGCAGGAGATCACCCAACACAGTCATGTTCAAAAAGTCCAAGTACCGAAGCCACATGTGTAAATTGCTCTGAAAAGCACCCAGCTAGCTACAGAGGCTGTGCAAAGTACAAGCAATACAAGGAAAAAAATCTTAAATTGGAAGTGAAACCCAGAGCAAAAATATAAGACAATAATAACGCTAAAATAAAAAATGTGAATTTACCTCACGCGGAAACGTACCAATCGCAGACCTATCCAATACAACCAGCTGAAAGCTACGAGAAAAAATCCTATGCTGAAATAACACACAAAAACATCACGGAGGAGGCAGTCAAAAATCTTTGGAAGCTGCTTTGAGCCCCAAAAACATCAACGACCTAATGGAGGTAATGCTCAATAAATTCCAACAAGTCATGGCAAACATGATAGACAAAATGATGGATCGCATGGTCCAGCTTATAGCGCAGATTGTCGTAGCAAAATGATTCATAATCCTAAAATTGTCATGTGGAACGCCAATGGCTTAACGGAACGCAAAAAAGAGCTAGAAATATTCTTAAATATAGAGAAAATTGACGTAGCAATGATCTCTGAAACAAGATTTATTAGCAAGTCCCACATCTCAATAAAAAAATATGACATTTACACGACAAATCATCCGTCAGGTAATTCCCATGGGGGTTCAGCCATCATAATAAAAAGTAATATTAGCCACTACGCAATGAAATCTTATCAGACATAAAAAATTCAAGCAACCACAATTAAAGTTAAAGATAACAATGGAGAGACTGCTCTATCGGCTGTATATTGTCCTCCAAAGCACACTATAACTTCAGAAGAATTCGAGAAATACTTCACTATGCTGGGCGCAAAATTTATCTCTGGCGGCGACTGGAATGCGAAGCATCCGAACTGGGGATCAAGGTTGATATCACCACGCGGAAGACAGTTGCATTACACAATCAGCAAACTCCAGCTGAAACACGCATCCCATGGAAAACCAACATACTGGCCAACTGACTTATCTAAAGTTCCCGACCTCATTGACTTTTTCATAACAAAAAACTGGTCACGCCATTACATGTATGTTGAAGAATGCACAGACCTATCATCAGACCACTCACCGGTCATACTAAACATAAATAGTAAAATAATACTAACCGAAAAACTTAACAAAGTCTACAATAGAGCCACCAATTGGAATAATTTTCGAAAAACAATGGATGAAAAAATAAACTTAAAGATACCTCTCAAATCCCCCGAAGATATAGATGAAGCGGTTGAACACTTCAATATACTTGTCCACGCCACATTGAAAGAGTCAACGTGTGATGTCAAAGCAGCACCTATACAACAGCAGTGCTACCCAAAAATTATCAGAGACAAAGTTCAAGAAAAACGACACTTACGTACGATCTGGCAAAACTCAAGATACCCATGCGACAAAACATCACTAAACAGAGCAATTGAAGAATTAAAAGAAATTATAAAAGATTATGAAAACTCTAACCTGCAAGCACAAATATCAAAATTGACTGCAACGCATGATACAGATTATTCTCTGTGGAAAGTCACCAAGGCACTGGATAGACCAACAAAACACATTCCACCTCTAAGAACCAGAGAAGGTCAGCCAGGGCCAGAACAGATCAGCAAAAAGCAAGTGCATTCTCTGAACATTTGAGTAACGTATTTCAGCCATATCCCAGTATCAATGATACACAAGACAAAATACTAATTAAATACCTTAACTCTCCACTACAACTGTGCCCACCCATGAAAAGTGTAACGCCGCGCGAAATTACTAAACTTATAAAAAAACTAAAAGAGGATAAATCACCAGGCTACGATCAAATAGACGCAAAAATATTGAAACAGCTTTCAAGAAAAGGTATCGCACTAATAGTAGCCATATTCAACGCATGCTTAAGGATGGATTACTTTCCAAGCCAGTGGAAAATAGCACAGGTTATAATGATTCCGAAACCTGGAAAACCATCCCATGAGGTCACGTCATACAGGCCTATAAGTTTGCTTCCTGTGCTTGGTAAGCTCCTAGAGACCTGTTTGCTTAACCGATTGAAGCCGTACCTTGATGACATAATTCCAAGGCACCAATTTGGTTTTCGTGAACGTCACGGCACTATCGAACAGATCCATCGACTTACAGACGTCATCAGTAGAACGCTGGAAAATAAACAATACTGCTCTGCTGTCTTTCTCGACATAGGACAGCTTTTGACAAAGTGTGGCATCTTGGACTTCTATATAAATGTAAACTTGCTCTTCCCCACTGCTTTTACCTAATTCTTAAATCATATCTCTCTAACAGATGCTTTGAAGTCAAATATAAAAATGAGACCTCTGAAACTTAAAGAAATTAAGTCAGGCGTCCCACAGGAAATTATATTGGGACCTGTATTATACCTAATCTTTACGTCGGACTTTCCAACTAGTCCTGAAATCATTACAGCAACATATGCAGATGACACCGCCATACTCTCAGTGCACAGAGACCATGAAATAGCTTCATCAATCCTCCAAACACATCTTAACAAATTAGAAGAATGTTTGAATTCCTGGAAGATAAAGGTTAATAGGAGTAAATCAACCTATGTCACCTTCACCCTGTGTAGAAAAACGTGTCCACCAGTAACTCTCAAAAATGAGATCCTACCACAAAATGACCACACGAATCTTGGGATGCATCTCGACCGACGGTTAACCTATCAGAAACACATTTGGGCTAAAAGGAAACAGTCAGACCAAAAATTAAGAAATATGATATGGCTAATTGGTAAAAATTCACATTTAAAGCATCAGAGTAAAATGAGCATTTATAAAGTTATACTGAGACCCATATGGATATATGGGATCCAGCTCTGGGGCACAGCAAGCAACAGCAGCCTTGAAATACTGCAACGGTTTCAAAATAAGGTCCTTAGACTAATGTTTAACATTCCAAGACATATAAATACTAAATACATCCATCTAGATCTCAATATCAAAACCGTAAAAGAGGTAATAATGCAGTTCAGCGGGAAATACCACGACAGACTATCCCATCATGTTAACACTTCTGGCGCTTCAATTGGAGGGCGCCGGTAGCCTGGAATTTAAAAGATTAAAAAGACAGTATGAAAAACTTAAACGAAAGATTCAACTAAATGGAGGTTAAAGTCGATGGGCTTTCCCCGCTCCTCATAAGACACCTTCCAGGACAATCCCAGATACTAGAATGGCTTATTATTTCCAAACAGATCGCCATGTAAGCAGGATACAAAAAAAAAAAAAAATTATGAACGTAAAACCTCACAAACCACTTGGATAAGAAGTTATGGTTACGAGGAGACTGATATAATTTCGTACTTTAATCTGAATCATTTATTATAATATTTCATACCATATTATTGATTTTGACCTTCATAGTATCTAAATATCACGCAACTACCGCATTAATACACTATTGTGGTTACGCACACAAAATCACACTTACACTACACGGGTACTACAATTCACGCGGGTACACACACACACTCAAACACACATCTTAGTCGACTTATTACTATTTATTTACCATGATGACAAGATGATTTATTTATTTATTAGAAGGATACACCACCATACACAATTGTTAAACAAAAGCTGTAAAAAATTTTTTTTAAATTTGATTTGATACCTGCCTCCTCCACCAAGTATTGAACTATTGAACACTAGATTATTAGAGAAATACTTTGTCTTCACCATTTTAATGCTTAAGTTTCGCAATGGCAAAATGGACAAAATAAACAAAGACTTGCAATTACCACTGCAGCAAAATATATCAGACTCTATGCTATAAGTCTTATATATTTAATATTTATATATGGTTGTTCAATTTATACCTTAAATATATTAAATAAATGTTTTTATTTTCCCATCTATTTGACAATCACCATCTAAAACACCATGAAATGCATAGATCGTTCAGTGATTTTTGTGTGTACACTAAAGTAATGAGTAAATTGGAATAAATTATAATTAAGAATGAAAATATACCAAAACATATTTATGTAATTATGAATATTTTTCCAAATTCATAATTTGGACAAATAAATCAATCTGAAAGAAATGTATGAATTGGTATTCATATAAAATATAGATTAATGAAAAGTTTTAAATTAATATTAAATCATAAACAAAACAATGCTTTTCAATAGTTATATAAAATCACTTCCCTATATACGATATTACTATACTACTCAGTATAGCTACCAATTCACAAATAAATAGAGTAAGCGTTTTATTAATATTTTTGAATTAAATTTAAAACATTGAATAAAGTGAACTGGAAAATCATAGCTTCATTGAATGTGAAATGTGAAACAGTTAAAGATGAATAACAAAATTAAACAACAATTAACAATTTATAGTACTATTTAATAAAAATAATTGTTCTTACAATAATAATATTTCTTATTAAATTCTCAATATATCACATTGATTGCAATTTTCGGAAGACTATAAGCTAATAATATAAAAAGTACAATATCAAAAATACAAAATGCATTAAAATATTATTTGTAAATAATATCAACAAGGCACATAAAAAGCACCATAATCACATATTGCTTTGTAAATATATTGTCATTGCTTGTTAGTCTTCCCTTTAACAATGACCTGAAGTGAATGCACAATTTATAATTGATGGTAGAGCCAACCTTCGGTAACAATGTCTATGATGCCTCTATAACTTGGGCAAATAATATAAATACATATATTTGTTTAAGTTTGATTACATCTGCAAATGATGCTGCTTATAACTATTAATATATACTATTTTAAATATAATGCACAATTTATCACATCACAACCACCTCAAATTAAGGACATTAAATTATATCTTTTGATATCTCAATTTTATTTATGAGATAAATATAACTACTCTAATCTTTCTAATATTTACTAAATCCACTAAATTTAATGAGTACCAAGTTTTTTGTTATTCATTGTACATTCCATCTAAAAGAAAATCCATTCTTTTATAATGTCTATTTTTCCAAGCTTCTTGACCTCTTCTGAGAGCCATATAACCGACAACAGCAAACATGGGTACGACTAATATAGTAATTACGATAGGCATTATCATTGCTGGGGGGTTACCAGTTTTTATAGAGTGAATTTTAACATTTGGTATACCTTCACTAACATCCAAGTTATTCTTTTCATCCATTTTTTCTAACGCTTCATGTGACAATATCAATGGTTTATGATTTTTAGTAATGTTTAATTTTAGTGTACTATTAACAATGTTATGATTTGCTTCACTTGTTGGTTTGCTTGGTTGAACTGTTGCAGATAGCTTATCTGTTTGATTAGAAAATAGAATAGGAATGTTTAGGCTTGTGTTATCAAGATCTGATATATCATCTATATGAGTATAATTAACGCCTTTCCGTCCGACTACAGATTTATTTTTGTAATGACCCAATACGTCTTCAGAATTTAAAAGCATAGTAGGAGGATCTTTTAAATGGATAATTGGATTACCGGGTATTATGGCACCACCTTCGGTAATTACTTTTTGCGCCACTTGTTTTATTTTTTCATGAGATAAATCATTTTTAATTGTTTTTAGCTCTGGAATGTCAGATGTAGCAATTGAATTTCCTCGAAGGAAAGGAAGAAACAGAATGTTGTAAATGATTATATGTATGAACATTTTTTTATAAAGCATTTACACTTTTTCTTATTTTTTTAAATTTTAATGTTTAAAATATAAAAAAAACTATAAGCAAATAAACCTTAAAATATACTAAATAAAAACAGAAACAACTTCAAAATGTTGTACCTAAAATTAAAACGTCAACAGTCAACAGAATGTCACTAAATTAGGCAATAGTCAATACTAGTCAAAGACAACACATGAAGTCAACATATTTTGAACTACTAACTAATTAGAACACTAAAGCCTAATAAGAAAAATATTATAAAATTAAATTTACATAGAATCGGGTAGTCAAGTATATAATTATTTTTTTTAATCGATATAAAAGTAAAATATAGAAAATGGATATTGTTCAACTTTCTGATTTATTTTACAATCAATTGCTGGTGCTGCTGTCGCAGTTGCTGTCCACAACTACGCTTGCGTTGAATTTTGATCTTTGCCATTTACCACCATTAAAATTTAAGCTTTCAGCTCGTGAGCAATGATAAGCCAGTGTCAGGATATTCTCTTTTTAACCAAATTATATTAAAAAAACTGCTATTTGTATTGTTTTTCACGCCTAATTATGCCTCTGACTGTAGAATGAATTCACCATCACAGTGATAGATTCATTGAGATTCATGACATTTTATTTCATATTTTCGATTTTCATTTGACAACATAAACCCAACAACTTTAACTAAGTGCCCTTATTTCTTATTTTTATAGTTTAGTTATGTATTGTGGATCTACATCAAGTGTTCCAGATCCTTGATATACATCTATCTATAAAATATAACTGAAAAATGTAAATCACACTGAATAACTTTTCTTATGGTTGATTTTTATATGAAAAATAATTAATATTTACCATGTTCAATCATTTTTGTCATGACAGCATTTCAATTTTTATTATTTTATTCTTAATTATTCAATGTTCAGCTGGACTACCAGGATACTACAAGAGATGTGTAATTTTCAATATCACTTATAGCCTAGCTGTTTGTCCTGGGCAGGAGCCCAGGACAAACAGCTCAACAACAATAAATTCAATAAAATCCGTCCAGTGCATCCGACGATGCGGTACATGTACAAACAGACTACATCACAGACTCAATCTTATCCAGATTTTAAAAACCATATTCATATTCTATTAGCGTTTTTACATCTCCATACATTATTTTGTCGTGATAATATTAAATGTACAGACACCATGTTATTACTGTTATAATTTGTTCTTCTTCTTGTCTTCTCTTCTTATGGCGTTTCTGTTATACTTTAAATCGGAATATATGATCGACAGTTTGACAAGTTGTAGTATATTGACAATTACGACTTTCAAATGACATATTGCTAGTTCTACAAAATTGTTATTAAAAATATACCTAAACAGTTTAATTAGCAATGAATATTACTTTATATTTGTGTTCATATAGAGAACAATAGTACGTGTAAGCAAAAATGAGAACACGAAGTAATTCAGGTGTTCGTTTGGACTACTATCAGAGAGTTGTGCATAAGTTAATTTTAGATCACCAGCAGCCAGTGACGGGTTTGTTTCCAGCTAGTCCTAATAACGATCATGCTTGGATTAGAGACAATCTTTACTGTATATTGGCAGTCTGGGGATTGTCCATGGCGTTTAAAAAAATTGCCGACCAGGATGAAGATCGCGCTAAAACATATGAATTAGAACAAAGTTGCGTTAAGTTAATGCGAGGTTTGTACATTATTGCTTAAAACTAATAATAAGTCTTATGTGAACAAAACTAACCTAAATCTGCATTAACAGGTCTTCTCATGGCTATGATGCAGCAAAAAGAAAAAGTAGAAAAATTTAAAAGTACTCAGCATCCCCATGATTCTCTTCATGCAAAATACTCATCTATAACTGGTCGCTCAGTTGTTAAAGATCATGAATGGGGCCATCTACAAATTGATGCTATCTCGTTATATCTTCTTATTTTAGCACAAATGACTGCATCAGGCCTACAAATAGTATTTTCTTTAGATGAAGTAGCCTTTATTCAAAATTTAGTTTTTTACATTGAGTCAGCATACTGCACTCCAGATTATGGTATATGGGAAAGAGGTGACAAGACAAATCATGGTCTACCTGAGCTTAATGCTAGTTCTATTGGTATGGCTAAAGCTGCCCTTGAAGCCATGAATGAATTGGACCTTTTTGGTGCCCGTGGAGGTCCTTCAAGTGTTATCCATGTACTAGCTGATGAAGCTCAAAAATGTCAAGCTGTCTTACAGTCAATGTTGCCAAGAGAGTCAAACAGTAAAGAACTAGATTCAGGCCTTCTTTCTATAATAAGTTACCCAGCATTTGCTGTTGATGACCCAAATCTAATTGCAAAAACAAGGGATACTATAGTGACAAAACTACAGGGAAAATATGGTTGCAAAAGATTTTTAAGAGATGGCCATAGAACACCAAGAGAAGATCCAAATAGACTTTATTATGAACCCTGGGAATTGCGGATGTTTGAGAATATTGAATGTGAATGGCCATTATTTTTCTGCTATCTTATACTAGACTACTGTTTTCAAGGAGATAAAAGTAATGTCTCGGAATATATGCAGAGACTTGAAAAAATTATGATTAGAAAAGATGATGGTATTAAATTGGTGCCAGAGTTATATGCAGTACCAGCAGAAAAAGCAAATCAAGAGCAAACAGAACCAGGAAGCCAAGAAAGAATACCTTTAGGAAGGTGTCCTTTCATATGGGCACAATCTTTGTATATTTTAGGAAAATTATTGCAAGAGGTAAAATATAAATTAAAAAAAAACTATAAATCTTAATTTATTCTTATCTTATTGGTGCATTAAATAATATTATGATTGTTACTTTCTTAAAACAATTAGGGATTTCTGGCTGTTGGTGAATTAGACCCTTTGAATCGAAGACTTTGCTCTGAAAAGAAACCCGATGTGGTTGTCCAAATTGTAATACTAGCTGAAGATAATGAGATCAGAGATAAACTTTTGGAGTATGACCTGCATGTTCAAACTATAAGTGAAGTGGCTCCTATTGAAGTACAGCCTGCACGAGTTCTTAGTCACCTTTATACTTACTTAGGTATTATATCTATAAAATCAAAATGTCTCTATGATAATTATTTTTTGTTATTTGGGAGTACACTCTGATTTGATCTAGTATTTACAATTACTTATAATTATTATAACTAACTACAAATTTCTAACATAATTTGATTGTTGATTGTCAGTTGACAATAAATATTCATGTTTCAAAGTCCTTTACAAAAAATTTTTTCTGCAGGGCGTAATAAAAAATTAGGACTATCTGGAAGGAAGTCTCGCGATGTTGGAATTCTTAGTACTAGCAAGTTGTACTCTTTAAATGAGCGCATATTTGCATTCACACCTCAAGTAAGTGTTTGAAATGAACTAAAATATGTAGATATAGATATAGATATATGTATTTTTACATTAGGATAAGCAGAGCAAGCCAAGACAAGCAAGCCATTATAATCATCATGATATTTACATATGTAATCTTAGATTGGGTATAAAACAGTGCCATTAACATAACCATGAATGTTAAGATAGGTGAATATAATTATTACAATAAATAACTAGGTTTTGTGTTATATAGTAAGAAAGGCTTCGGCCTTTCTTACTATATAACATTTTTTTTTTTATATAATGTTAACACTTAATCCTTTTTTATTTGCATCAAAAACATGAAATATTTTCCAAAAAAAATGTTGTACAATTTCTATCAAATTTTAAGCAACATTTTTTTTTATTTCAAGTATAAATCTTTATTATTCTTAAGTATTAATATATACTCAATATTTGCTTCAATAGTTTTCTGATATGACGCGTTTCTACATAGCTTCTGACTATGAACTGATGGTTGACATACTGAAAGCCGAAATTGCTTTTTTGAAGTCCTCATGGCAAAATCTACTTGGGCGACCTCTTATTGTTTTGACTTTGAATAAAATGAATTTAGGTATTATTAACTAGATTTTTGTCTTAGATTTTTTTATATCTGCTTGCTGGACTTGTGTGTTGAACTAAAACTTTTTACATGTATTTATAACAAGATTTTTTGCTATCCTATATTCATATTAACACTTATAAAGAGAAACAATGTTATTATTTATTATAAATATGTATTCATATTCTACACTGTACATGTATAACATACAACTTTACAGTTTATTTTATACTAACACATTACTATGGTATTATGAAACTAACTGAAATATATTTGACAGAAACAGTGTAAAAAATTTAAAGCTTTTGTTGGTCATATATTTCATTCTTCAAACACTTGTGCCTCGGCGATATTCTAACATTATTAAAGGCATAATATTTATTATTTACACTGTTAAGATCTGATTACCTAATTGAGTCTGTTTTATTTTTTTATAATATTTTTTCCCGTAACATATACACAAGTTTTTAAACTTAATATAAAATATTCCTGGTACCTACATCCATTTTAACCAAATTCAGCATTTTAGATTTAAATGATTATGACCACCCCTAAATTAAATTATTAGTGATTATGTTCCTGATGTGTTCTCCATAAGTAGTATAACAATTTATTCGCCACGGTTGCCTCATACCATCATAATTTCCCCGCATGGCTCTATAGAACTTTGACTACGAAGAGTACTACATGACCCGAGACCCGGCGTTGCTCGCGAGTACTTTCACAGCGAACGTCGCCTTCCTTGGCATGAGCTGGAAACAAATGCTAGGGAGACCCACCATCACTTTATTAGCTACGCAATATTTAATGGGTAAATTCGTTAAATTACTTATTCTAAAGCGACATTTTTTGACATCAATATAAAATGTAAATACACATTGTTTCCACAGTGATCTTATTTACAAAGGGATCATGCGATCACTGTTTGTAGCATAAAGCTGTTTCCGTACTTTATTTCAGAAAAAAAAAATTAAAGTATTGGCACATTATTACATTCTCACTATAATTTTTAATTATATCAAACCCAAATTAATTTTTATAATTTATCTAGTATTTTTACAATAATAATTACAAATCGTACATATTCTATGTACGAAATCTTAAGTCTAAAATATTAAGTACATAAATTTAATATATGTATATATAGTTTCCATTACTTTCAAATTTATTAATTTAAAATAATAAGTTTTATGGTTATGCTTTTGTGTGGGCGTTGCAAGAATTTTTGGTGGTCTATATTTTCTTATTTGTTATTATATTTTTTATTACATAAAAATGTTATTATACGTATTGGGTATATATATAATTTATCTTAAAATATATTTCTAATAAAAAGTGGGAAAATAAGGTTCGTGATAGAAATTAATAGATAAATTGTGATTGTTGCGTGCTTTGCTTTAGTGAATGTTTGTTTTAGAAATATTTAAGTTAATCTTTAAATAATTTCAGATCAAGGTAAAATCCCTATGGCGATGGTAACTACAATGAAAAAGCTAAAGTCCGGTTACATTAACGGAACGAGGGTTACTTTGGGAAACCTCGGAGATTTTTTGAGCACGTCTGCCATAACTAACTTAAGTTTCTTAGGAAGCCAAGAAGATGGCTATCCTGATAGTAAGTGTTTGTTGTTTGATCTTTATTTAAAAAAAAAATAATTGGCGCCTATGTTAACATTTATTTGAAATAATTTTAAATATTTATTGTACCTTAGATAAGCTTATCTAATGTAAGTAATGTCAATATAAAAAAAGTCCACCAACCCAACATTATTTATTTTAATTACGGTATAATAATATTGTCCACAGAACTAAACCCTCAGGTGCAAAGCTATTTAGAAGAGCACTTGCTTAAATCCTTCAGTAATAAGTTCAGTTTCCTGTCACGGCCGTCTGGTTTTAAAAACTCACGCGTGCTGCGCCGCAAGATGTCAGTACGCGGCGCTATTAAGAAGACGAGGTCGATCAATGTAGATTGTGAGTTTATACTATATTATTATTATTTTTACTTTATACTATATATGTTAAAACTATTACATTTATTAATGTAATTTTTAAAAGAGAATTTTTATTTCCTTGTATTCGTTCGTTCGTTATCGTGGACTACAAAATCGTAGAATTTATTGAAATTCTTACGGAAAACTATCATAGTCAGCTTCCCTAATCCCTACACTCTCAGTCACCAAAATATCAGAGTTCTACATTATGCGGATTCAGTTGTCTATCAGTCAATAAATTATTAATGAGTGTTTTGTTTACGCAAATTAATTCTAAATTTACTATATATATTTTACTGTTTCTGAAATGTTTGTCGTTTATCAAACAAAACTTATTAAGATATGTATGCCTTGGTCGGTTAGTGTCGTTGGTGATTCAATACTGACATCATAACTAAGAAAAATGTTACTATGATCATTAAAATAAGGATAGGGAACTATAGATACAAATTACAATACAATCATATTAATGCTATCAGTGGTCAATGTTTTTAGAAATTACTGAAGTATCCAGCGTTTTAATTATTCTTAACACAATATGTGTATATTTACAATTTCTTCTCGAAATTAGAATAAAATACGTGTTTCAGTATTTTTTGCTTCATGTCACATTCTTTTCCATCTTAAAATATCAAACTGATAACATGCGCACACTTTAAGTGAATTGTGAATAAAATCATGTTATTGATATATGCTATACATATAACATATATTTCAAAATATTGCTTTGTCTGATAGCTTTCTGGCTTTCTTACACTCACATGTAAATAGATTTTTGTTGTAATAATCTATATTTAAAAATAACATTGAATTTTACTTTCGGAAGTTGAACAATGTTCTCACTGGCTGAAGGAAGACTGAAACTAAGCTTTGCATTTCGCCTAGAAAGCTGTACTGCGATAGCATATCTAGCGTGCACGAAAGCTTAATGTGATTTATACATAGGTAGAGTCATTTGTGGGTCTCAGAACTCTGTATTTACTCGATACGTTTTAACGAAAGTGTTTTCTTTTAAAATAAAAAAAAAAACTATTCAAAATTATTTCTACAGATTAAAATTATTAAAAATATAAACATTGCAGTGGATAGCCAAAATATTGAAATTTTTCTTAAACATAGCCTAATATTTAGAAGTATTCTAAACTTTATGGTAAAAATAAACTAAAAAAAAAACATCTATTATAGCTGATACACTAGGAATGGAGGGCGAGTACGCGGGCCCTCACGTACTGGAACGGAAGCCCTCTTGGTTAGAAGTGGACCCGACGTTTGGAAGAAGCCCATCACCTGAAGAGGCCAAAAAACGAGCTTTTACTAAGTTAGTCAATTCTGTAATATACAATAATTTGTTTGTTAATTAATTTAGTTAACTCACGGATTCCCATTCTTCTTGGCTGAGGACCACAGTAAAAACCGGAATAAATGCCGTTTTCATAGAGATAATAGATTTTCAAATGTAAACTTAATATTTTTTTATTTAACCCTGGATATTATAAATGTTTCAGTATTATAAATATGTTATTTGTACTATTATAATAATGTTTTCATTATTTTAGAGGGACATCCACCACCAACTTGGGAGTGGTAATGCCATCTATTGAAATAAGCAAAGAAGATACACCTCCTCCAAAAGACGAAAGTAATTCTAATAATTTATTTATCAATACTACAATTAAAAGAAGTAGATTTTTTTATTTTCCGGTGGTGAAATAATTAAAAAATTTATTTTAAAAGTTATTTTATTATGGTATGGTTTTATTGTTATTATATTTGTATACAAAACGAATATTTTTCAGCAATAGTAAAAAACGTGCCGCTACGTAACAGAACGACGTCCGAGTCTCAAAACGTGGTGTACGCGGAACAGGAAACAGATGAACTAATAGCGATGCTTCGGGAAACTGAAAGCCTGGACGAGCAGGGAGATATATTGCAGTACTTAGTCGACACGCACGGTCTGGACTTCAATACTGGTGAGGATGTATTAAATTGCTATTTGTGTTTTTGTTTGTTTGATTATTAATATTTCTTTATATGTTATATTATTTTATCTGTATCGCTTTGATTTAGGCGTATAAATAAGATACATAATCATGATGTAGTGTCTTATACGTATTTCTGAGGCGTCCACTTTTTAAACTTATTTAAGTTGCTCTCCTCAATTATGTAATACCTAATACTATGTAAGTAATAAAAAATAATAAATTTTAATTATAGCCTATGCTAACAAAAACTATGAAAATTTAATTAATTTAATAGTATACGTATTATATATTTTTATTTATAATATGGTAGTACTTTAAAAGTAATAACTTTTTTAATAATAAAATAAACTTAATTATATATTAACGGTACTCAAAATCGAAATAACAGGTATGATAGAAAATGGCAAACCGGTAACAGTAAAGGATTTACTCAAGGCGTTATACGAGAAGGCGTGCACACAAAAGCTATGGGGTCTCGTAAGACACACAGCTGGGATGCTGGGAAAGAGAGTGGAGGATCTCGCTAAAGCAGTGACTGACTTGCTGGTCAGACAGAAACAGATCACAGTGGGCATGCCTCCCAACAACGAGCACACGATCACTGCGCCTCTACCCGAGAACGAACTACGACAACTTATACACGTTGTGAGTATATACATATATATATATATATATATATATATATATATATATATATATATATATATATATATATATATATATATATATATATATATATATATATATATATATATATATATATATATATATATATATATATATATATATATTAGATCTTAATTCTCTGGGCCATGTACGTTAAGTAAATTATTGGGCCTGGATACATAAAGTCGGATGGTGGGCAAGAGGAAAAAAGGAGCATGCTACATCCTCTGCTTATTTTAGGTTTGTTCAAGCATTACGCAATTATTTAACACTTTGAACTGCCTGTCGCCAATATAAAGCGCCTTAATGTTTTATAGTTTAGCTGGTCTCTTGGACACACATGCTCCAGCGTCCAGACCTTAGATTTTTGTGTATGGTCAGTAAAGGTTAATCCCGCTGATTTTTTTTGATAGCGAGCCATTTATTTCTTTCTCAGCTGGCATACATCAGGTATTCGAATTCCCATTCAATTCAATTTAATTCTATTTTATACGAATCCATCCATAGTTTTGAAGATGTGCTTGTTCAAACAATCAGTTATATATATATATGTATATATATATATATATATATATATATATATATATATATATATATATATATATATATATATATATATATATATATATATATATATATATATATATATATATATATATATATATATATATGTATATATATATATATATATATATATATATATATATATATATATATAAAGTAATAATTTCCCTATATTTGGGTGCGCAATACTTAATTAATCAGACTTACTTAATCATCAGTTGTTTACAAAAGGTCATATTATGTCGTAAAATAATACACATTTCTTTATAGAAAGCGTGCACTATTACAAATTGTAAAATAATAATTACGATTACATTACAATATATATAAAATTACTTAATAATCTTATATCCTGACGAGTTAAATAAACTGATTTGTTTTTATCTAAGGTTTAAAAAGGTTAAAGTACTCCTATTATTTGTGTTTCATGCAGTCCTTTCGTCGTGAAAAACATGGAAATGTTGAAAAGGTATATATATAATAACCAATAATTCTCAAAACGTAACGACCGTTTACGCACTCGTTTAAGTACTTCTCTAGCGGATTCTTTGCAATTAGTCGAAATTTATCAAAAATGGCTAAATTTATTAAAAGAGTTGGTCCAGAAGTTGAGAATGAAAGAAATGCGCCCAGCTTATATATTTTGAATGATATAATTGGCTAATCGAGAAAGCATTCTATAGGTATAAACAATTTGTGAAAACTGACATTGTTTGTAATTAGTTTTTATAATGTTTCAGCTATAATAATATTGTGTAATTAATATTTTACATATTTGTATAAATAAATTTTATTTTTTTCCAATTATTTAGAATTAATTGTGTATTTCATTTCCCGGCGCTGACAAGAGAAAGTCTCGAGTGACGTCAGGTTTTCTCTGCCTACCCTTATCTATTCAATATGCAAGAGAAACATGAAGCTAAAAACATACTTTTTTAAAATAATTTGACAACTAGGCGTACGGCGACGATGAGAGTACAGCGATGCTGACGCAAGAGCTGCTCGTGTACCTCGCCATGTTCATACGAACGGAGCCGCAGCTGTTCCTGGAGATGCTGCGTCTTAGAGTCGGCCTCATCATACAAGTAAGGTTATTTTATATCAAGATGTATGTATGATGTCCTTTCAAACATTTCTTGTTTCCAAAAACAACAAACACTATTACACTAATACGTGTGTCATGTGTTCTAATGCAATGAGCTATCCTAGTTTAAGATTTAAAAATAAAATATTATAATGTTTCCGCTTACCATTTGTATATCATTTTCTCGATACCACAAACTTTAACATGCTCACAAAAATGGACGTTGAACTTTTTTTACATTTGAAACTTTTTGTAAGAACTTTGCGATAGCTTAATTATTCTTAGAGTTTAAATAAAATTTGTTTTAAATTTTTGATATTTTTTACCCTTATTACATTTTTTTACATATTTTACATTTTTTGTTAGGTAATGGCCACTGAATTGTCTCGTACTCTCTCCTGTGACGGTGAAGATGCTTCAGAGCATCTACTCAACTTATCACCTTTTGAAATGAAGAATCTCCTCTATCACATTCTTAGTGGCAAAGAATTTGCTATCAACAGTGGTAAATGTAAGTCAATTTTATTATAATGGAATAATGACATCTAACAAATTAAATGTCATTATAGTAATTAGTATATTATGTTTATGATGGAAATCTAACCTTTGAGGAGTTTTTAAAAAAAAATTAAACAAATCATTGTTTATAAATGAAAATAATATAAAAACTTGTTTTACGTATGTATGAATGTTTCTTTACAGCCGACTCAATGTTTGGTCTAAAGGACAAGTTTAATAAAAATAAAGGCGAGTTATCTGTCGACTGTGAAGGCTTATGTTACGTCCTGTAGCGCCTGCACACTTAATATTTGTTTTAGAATTAATATTTTGCGAATTTTTACTAAATATGTATTTAATATTTGAAACACTTGATTTAGGAACTAATATTAGTCTCATAATTGTTCTGTTTTGTAACAAATGTACTTTGTCCCTTGCATTGTAAAAGAATAATATTTTGATTTCTTTCAAGAAAATGAAAATTTATTAAAACAACAAAATATATTTTCTTTTTAGTTTTATATAAAATAATACATCAAAATCAAAAAAAAATAGCATGTTAGCCCACATTCCATTTTGATATGCATCCTTTTTATTATTTTAAATTAACATTTTTTTTTATTTTATGCTTAGACAAGACATACCTAATTAAATTTTAATAAAATACTTCAATAATTATTCCAGCTGTAGGACGCGGCAATATATCTATAGTGAGCAACAACAAGTCTCACAGATACACTAAGAAATCTCAAATTGTCTTAGAAGGACAAGGACTTCAGGGTACTATAGATGATGGTATGTATCATTAATACGGTGGATACTCGATTATTCGATATTCCGTTTTGCGGATTCGTGATAATCCGTTATAATATAATGAAATTAATAATTATAAATAAAATATCGACAGTATATAAATTTCATGTAGAAACACTTAAACTAGCGGGCGTATGCGCCTATCCGTGACATGCGTTATACAAAATCTCATATTATCTACTAAGGAATATGTTATATAATATAAGTAAGTAAATAAATAAATAACGAACATAAATATAGACACTTATTTTAGACAAATAAAATTAAATATGAATATTTAATATTTTTTATGAGAGCAAACAAAGCAATATTGTTCCCAATTATTTCACTAACTTCACTAATGATATATCCATTATTATTACTCCTACATTCCAGCCTTTGTTTTGTAGTTATGAATACGGTTTTGTAAACTTTACGACTGCTAATTTAATGTACATTATGATAAACTATATCCTCCAGTAAGTAGTTTTTTATAACTTTTACCATGAAAATCACAATTTATATTACTTTAAAATGTCAACCAGAATTGCCATTGAAACGATAATGAAGTGATATATTAATTATGTCTAGGCCGCCAAGCCGTATAAGTCCACCATCACTCATATGTGTAATAGTTATAATACTGTTTACTACACAGCCCCAATAACCGAACCTGACCGACAAGGCCAATGGCTGCGACGAAGACGACTAGACGGTGCCCTGAACCGTGTGCCGAGAGATTTCTATCAACGCGTTTGGGCTGTTTTAGAAAAGGTATTTAATTAATTTTAAAATATAAAAAAGTATATATATATATATATATATATATATATATATATATATATATATATATATATATATATATATATATATATATATATATATATATATATATATATATATATATAATATATATATATATATATATATATATATATATATATATATAGTATAGATAAAATAAATTGAAATAATGCCTCAGCAGCTAGCCTCACCAAATGATAATTATGTGAAATTAAATTTAACATTCAGCCATGGTCAGTCAGTCGGTTAGACAGTTTTTTATTCAAAACAAGCGACTCGTCCGCGGCTTCACTGGCATAAGCTTTTTTATTTTTCTCTGTCGAATCACATCATCTACGAAATATAATAAAAATTGTATCTGGATAAATGAAAATGATAATTTTATATACAATATTTTGTCTGGGTAGTTGGTACTCGCGCTCAGTAAATGTATATTTTTCCCCCCGTAAATCCCGATCCAGCGATAAATTCCAAGATAAAAAGTAACCACAGTAAAAGTAGACAGTGAATTCCATAAAAATAGGTTGAGGTATTCCGGAGATTAGGTCTGATTACAAACTGAAATACAGGCAGACAAATCATTTGCTTGTTTTAGTATCGTGTATACACTTGACAAACACTGTTATTTTGAAGTCACAAACAGACAATTAATTTTTTTTTGTAAACATTATCGTTGAAATTATATATAGCATCTTAATTTTGGCTTAAACTATAAGAGATATTTTTTTACAGTGCCAAGGCTTGGTGATTCAAGGAAAAATTCTACAACCAAATTTGACCCAAGAGATGACATCTGGAGAACTTAAATTCGCTTTAGCCGTTGAGACCGTATTGAATTCAATTCCGCAACCAGAATATAGACAGTTGGTCGTCGAAGCACTCATGGTTTTAACATTGGTTGTAGAGTACAAGGCTGTTGTGCATTTGGGTGAAATGATTACAGTGGAACATTTGGTGCATAAAGCTAATCAAATATTCTTAGAAGATCAGGTTTGTTGTTTTCTGCGTTAAATTATCATATCGTTACATGTATTTATAGGAGCACTATACCTACATGTGTGTGCAATATATTAAAAATATTTTTTCTTTTACTTTTTATTTTTAGTATTTGCTGTTATAGCGGCAACGGAAATACATAATTTGTGAAAATTTTAGCTTTCCAGCTATCACGGTTGATGATATACAGCCTGGCGATAGACACAGACAGACAGCAGATTTTGCCTTTTACGTACGAAACCCTAAAAATAAAGATAGTGCAGTCAGCAGTGTATATACGGAGGGTCAAAAATGTACAAACTGTCATGAAGTGTCGTACGGAAATTGTTATTTTTCGTTTGCCGTAAATCTATTCTTGTGCTTGCAGACGCGGTGCGCGGGCGACGCCACACTGTGCTGCGCCAAGGCGGCGCCGGTGGGCGGGGGTGGCGCGGGGGGGGGGCGGCAGGCGCGGGCGCGCTAGTATGCGGCGGCGCGGCCGGCGTGTGCCAGCTGCTCTACGACAGCGCGCCCAGCGGCCGCTACGGCACCATGACGTACATCGCGCGCGCCGTCGCCTCCTTGCTGGCCGACCGCGCCGCCGCGCCCGACGCGCCCGCCGAGTGCGCTGTCACATAGACCTCCTACACGTGTCTGCCGCCCTGGTACTTCACTGGCCACTCTTCTTACTTTATTTTGTAAGGGAATCCAGGGTCATAGTTAATAATGGCCTTTGAAAGAACCGTCGATAGATCAATACTTTCTTCGTAAATGTTCGGAAACGTACGTAAAGGTTCCGTAGTCCGTCAAATTAATGTAGATACGGTACTGGTCTATTATTATATATATATATATATATATATATATATATATATATATATATATATATATATATATATATATATATATATATATATATATATATATATATATATATATATATTTATATATTAACAATATCATTAAAAACTGCTCCTAACCTATATACCCTAATAGAACTTACACAATTTTTTAAATATTACTAGTACTGGATTATATTTTTTCTGGTGTATATTTAAAAACAACAACCACAAATTTATTAAAATAAAATATATATTTTTTGATCCTCTGGCTGTCTTGGTGTGCTATAAAATAAAACTATAGGTACTAATAAGATAGTTTATTCTTATCTTAGTTGTAGATTATAAGGATACTTTTTTGTATTATTCCCTTATAACATGTTATTAATAAAATAGATTTCTTCTCATATATGTAATTGTTGTTTTTATTTTGCATGCTTATATTTTTACAAAACAGTAGTTCTTTGAATGACAATACTATCATCATGATTATTTTATTAGTTATTATATTAATAGAATTACTCAATATATTGTTAGGGTTAAGAAATATAATATAATTATTCTTGTTTGATTGAACTTGTTCCTTATAGTGTAAGCAAATGTATCTACACAAATTTAGTATTTTTTAGAGTTCTAGGCCCAAAGGGTAAAATGAGAACCTATTACTAAGACTCCGAATCTGTACATCTGTCACCAGACCTTGTATCTCATGAACCATGATAATTAGTCACAGATGATGTATTTCTGTGGCCGCTATAACAACAAATACTAAAAATAATAAAATAAATATTCAAGTATGGCGCATATAAAACAGATTTGTGATTATTAAATAATAATTATTTTAAAATAAAAATGTCTTTTTTCTATCTTTTTAATTTCTAGAATACATTTTTCTATAACACAACAATTTAAAATATAACTACAAACTCAAAAACTCATTAAGCTTCATCTTTTTTCCCAAATGGATTCATTTTTGAGAGCCAAGATGTTGTAGATCTGTGAATAGAAAAGGGAAGTTTAGAATAAAATATATATATACCATGTGTGGCCAGTGAAACTTAAAGTTATTAATTATACTTGTGCTATTGAAAATATTTAAGGGAGGCCCTTAATTTTCTTTGATGACATGTCTAGTGTAAGAAAGACTATATATATATATATATATATATATATATATATATATATATATATATATATATATATATATATATATATATATATACATATATATATATATACATATATATATACATATATATATATACATATATATATATATATATATATATACATATATATATATACATATATATATATATATATATATATATATATATATATATATATATATATATATATATATATACTATATATATACATATATATATATATATATATATATATCTTTTTTTTTTTTTTAATCAACCAACAAAATAAAATGATAATGAAGTAACAAATGTGATTATTAATTCCTAAAAAAATGTTGCTGTGAAGAACTTACGATATTTCATCAGTTGTAGTATTGGCAGTTTCAATTTCTGCAGCTTTTAATTTCTCAACTAGATTTTTTCTATAGAGGTTTTTTAGAGGTACAGGCTTGTTAGCAGCTTCTTTAATTTTTGCTACTTTACTTAAAGCCTCATACCAAGAAAGCCCATACCATTCTATTTCTTCTGGTGTATACTAACAAAGAAAATTAATTTATAATATTATTTTATAAACAAATATTAATAAAAAAAGTTTCATTTAAAATGCTTAATAATCATAAAAGTCAAATATTTTATTGAATAAGTATGAATAAATTTACTATATAATTTAAAAGACTTACAGAAGACAAATAAGTTTTATACTCTTCATAAACTTCTTTTTGTTTTTTGGGGTCATATGCATATCTTGGACATCCATTCATGAGTTCAGTAAGGATTTGTTTTTTCAATTTCAAAGCTAACATTGAAACCAAGTCACATGCAGGTGTCTTAAGGAGATAGTGATCAAATCCATAATGATCATGAATTAATTTTATAGTTCTATCTGTTACCGTCACAGATAAATGTGTGTTTAGTACTTCAGATTTGACAACAGTCCTCTTAAGAACAGGCACCCAATAATGAGGCACTCTACGGCGACGAGGATCTCTTTTTTGAAAGCCTATAAAGATGGAGATTTATATTCAAATATATACATAACATAATAAATATATACATCCATAATATGATTAATTCCCTAAAACTTTTGTAACTAACCTTTAATTATTGCCTCACCACCCCAAATCCCTTCATGTATTTCATTTGGATATTTAAGAGGTATAGGCACGTTCTGTACTGGTAAAGTTTCGCCAGTTAGTTCATCTCGCTTCCATTTACTTTCTTGGGGAATATAATGAACAGCTGCAGGTTTAAGAACTTTCCACTCATGCCAAAATTTTTTGTAGGCAAGTGGTAAATCGTTAGCTATACCAATTTCAAATCTGTTTTTCTTCTTAAATGTTTTAGATAGTTGGCGTACAGTCGCCTATAACAAAATTTTTTCTTAATTATATTTGGATTAGATAAGGTCGTAATATGTTCTTCAATAATGTCAACAAAACGTCATGATGCAACAAATCTACTGTCTTGATGAATTTGTATTAAGTTAAATAACATACCTGAATACGTGAGGATGCCATTTAACTGAAATGATTTAGAGGATCATATATGTAAATATTTTCAAATAAATTTATTTTTTAGCTCTAAGTTCACAAAAGCTGTCAAATAATTGACAATTGAAGGTTACTAGTGATGTGTATCACAGCATTTTATTTTTAAGTATTCTATTGTAATCTAAGCATTTTTTTTACAAAAAATTATCTATTATAACAGTTTCCCAGGTGAATTTAAATACTTATTATGTATTAATATGATATATAGTATATTAACTAATAATTCTTCGAATCTTAATACGTCACAAAAGATATACTAATATAATATAATCTGTTCTATTTGTCATCTGTGCTGACGTGGTTCAACACTAAGAAAATCAAAATGGCAAGCAATAACAAGTGCCAAGTGGTGGCAATGTATTAAAATTGTATTTTCATGTTTTTGTACATACCTCTAAATCAGTAGAGTCCATCCAAAGGTGTTAATATTCATCCGTGATTTTGATAAAATTACTCATCGTTTTAATGTGTGCGTCGGAAAACATACAATGTCAGAAAGTAAAAACATCAACATTAATCCTGATCAGGATAAAAAGATCGAAGTCCCTGATCCCAATATAGCAGCGCCTAGCGATGTGTCCAGCGTTGCAGGAAGTGCTAAACATATAAAGGTAACTAACGTAATATTGAGTAGAGTTAATACATTACTTTGATAATATGTTTTAATGTCCATATTGGTGATAATCTCTGCGCATTATTGAAGTAATCAATATGAAATTAAGTAATTACTATCTGTCAAGTAATATTATAAACATTACTTAACGCAGCATGCAACATCTTCGGAAAGGCAAATGAAATTTGAAAGAGCTCAGAAGTGCTTAGAAAATGCAGCTCTTGTATCAAAGAGGATTAAGGAACACCGAAAAGCGACTGCTGAGCTACTTGGTCGACCTTTTGGTATGTAACGTTTATCTTCAGTTAATTTAACAATTAAAATTCTATTTTTTAGTTTATATTTTTATAGAGGAAGATGTTGGGGATACAGCTTCAGAAATTGCAACTACCGTAAGTGAGAGAACTGGCTACTCAGCTGTTACAGATAAATCAACAACATTATCTGTTCAAGATGCTTTAAATAGTAAGTTTTGTGTATTATTATTGAATTGTATAATTAATAAGCCATGTTTCCATGCCTTCCTGAAGTAACATGTTAAAGTATATTTGTGATTTCTACAAATATATAAAGTCTTTGTTTTGTATTACAGTTCCTGGAATTAGTGAGAGTTTAGCAAATACTCTAAAACAAAAAGAACTTTTGATGGAAAGAATTAAACAATATAAAGAAATAAGTAAAAGACCAATGAAGAAACCAGTACAAACTGTGAGGAAAGATTCAGTTAGTGAAATACTTGACTTGCGAAAGGTTTATATATTTTATAATTTGATCTAAATAGCTTTTACATAATAATCATAAGTGAGGGTTAATAATATAACTAATAATTATAGATAGAAGTTATTTTTAAAGTTATATTTTGTAAAATGTTTCTTAATTATATTCATTACTAATGCAATTTTTAGTTATGTAAAAATAAATAAATAAATATTCAAGCCAAAACTCATTAAATTTTATATTTACCACAATAATTATATTTTTCATGTATATTTTGGGTTAAATTAATTTTTTACCACATGCAATTTTCTTTGACATACAGACCTCAGAAAATACAGATATATCTAAATTAGTAAGTACAATCAAAGAGAAAGATAATACTCTTAGTGGCATGCAAGTAAAAATGAAAGCTATGGAAACTACAATATTAGATTTACAAGAAAAAATCAATGAAAAGGATCAAATTATTGAAGCTAAAAATCGGGCCACTACATTGATCTCTGATAGCCTCAGTAAAAAGGGTATGCATGAAAAGAGTTAATTTTGCGTGATGCATGTTGATATTTTGGATCTAAAAATATGGTTTGAAAGCCTGATGTTTTTTAGATATATTTTAAATAGATTTCAAAGAATAATTGAAACAAGTTATATTTATCACCAATACTAAGAGTAATTTCATATATTTTGCTACAAGCTATTGGAACAAAATATATAATTACCATTATTGAACCTTTTAAATATTTAAATAATAATTATGCTATAATACACATTATTGAGATGGAATTTTATATTATTATTTGCAAAAAATAAAAGACTGGTTAAACCCTAATTGACTTATTTGCTGTAAAATTATAAAAAAAAACAATGTTGTAACTTGTGGCTTTGTTTTCAAGAACTAAGTATTAAACTATAACACATGTAAAGTAACTACTAGCTAATCTCACTACTCATTATTACTGATTTCAGAAAAAGCAACATTAGATAAACTGGAAGACACAAAAGAGCAAATGATAAAAATGCAAAATAATTTTATAAACATGGAAACAGAATGGAAAGAGGAAAAACAAAGATTATTGAATGAAATTGAGGAAAAAAATGATAAAATCGATAGCCTTAAAGAAGCTAATACTATATTAGAAAATGCAAGATTTGAAATAACTGTGGCCCACTCAAAATTAGCAGAAGAATTGGATCTGAAGACCAAGGAAATTTTAGAATTACAAGAAAAAATGAGTGAACTCTCAGATCTCAACCTTCCCTTACCTATTGCTGACAACATAAACAAAAAAGAAGATGAAGATGAAGAAAAAGGATCAATTGAAGTAAATAATATGGAAGAGCTTTCAAAGAAAATTGAGTTACTAGAACAAATTAATTTTGAAATAAGGCAGACTAACAAAGAGTTAGAAAATCAATTGTCTACTGTGAGTCAAGAAACAAAAACAAGTGTAGCACCTAGTAAGAGAGGTAGTCCACTACCCACTCGCAAAACAGGCAGAGGTTCAAAACTGAAATCCCCTTGGAGTAATTTATCAAATGAATCCTTACAGGAAATTGATAAAAAAGGCAAAACTGATAAAAATAAGTCTGATATGATTGTGCAAGCTCTAAATAAAGAAATATTAGAAAAGGAATATTTGATAGCTCAAAAAGATATGCTTATTAGTGAGCTGCAATCAAACATTGACAAAAAAGAAACAATTATCAATGAATTGGAGTTATCAATTAAAACTCAGAAAAAAATAGTAGAAACAAGTGATGTCGCAATTTCTGCAGAAATACAAACAACTGTAAAAGAAAAACAAGAAACAGAAATTAGGAATATTGCAGAATTGGAAGAAAAATTAAACACAGCTCAAGTTCAAATAAATACACTTAATGATGAAATAGAAGCAGCTAATAAGAATATGATTAAAGTAAAATCTAACTTTAAATTGAAAATGAAACAAATGCAAAAAACTATTGATAATTTTAGTAAAGTATCTGATGCTAATGCTGAAATTATTAAACTAAATGAAGAAATACAACAGTTAACTCAAAAGGTTGCTGAATTGGAAGAAGAAAAAGGTAATCTGCAACTGCATTTGGTAGATTATGACAGTGGCCGGTGTAAGTATCAGAAAATAATTACAATTTTATTATAAATTTTTGTAATTTTCTTCCCTTATATGCATATTATTGTTATTACAGTAACGGAGTCCGATATATATAAAAGACTTATTGAAATAGAAAACTTATCCGAAGCAAGATTGAAGTCAATTACCTTACTCGAAACTCAGAAGTTTGACTTGGTACAAGGTAATTAATAATGATGAATAATTTTTATTTAGTAACTAAAAAAATAGTTTTCTTCTATCTTTTAGAAATTCTATGTATTTAACATGGCAATTCAATATGTGTTGTTTAAATATTCCATATTCTTCTAGAAATTATATATGATTTTTTTTTCATATAATTTCAGAGCTACATAGTTTACAACAGAAAACCTTGGACCTAGAAGATAAATTAGCAGATATATCATTGCTCCAAAATGAACAAGTTTGCTCAGAAATGAAATCTGTGCAGTTGGAAGAGCAAATAGATAAATTACAGGCATCCAAAAATGAACTAGAACTCATAATAGAAAATCTGAAGCTAGACAAAGAACAATTGAATGGTGCTATCAAACTCCTTCAAGAAGAAAAGGAAGAGCTGATACAAAAACTAGATAATTATATTCACGAAAATATTGAACTCACAGATAAATTAGAAAAATTAAGTGCTGAAAAAGTTAGTTCGGCAGAATCAATAGAAATTGTAGAATCTTTAACAACGCAAGAAAAATTAGAACTAGAGGAATATAATAAAACATTACAAAATGATAAAAACATTGAAGGTTCTCAGATTGAACTCACCTCACAAGGTGATGAACCTGAAATGCAAAATCAGAAATTGATTGAAGAAGCTATTCAACTAAAAAAGAAAATTGAACTATTCTCGTGTGAGAGACAGGAAGTTATGGAAAAAATGAATAAACTGTCTTTGGAGAACGAGTCCTTGAACGAAAATATACGTGAACTAACTGAGCATTGCAATAATTTGAAAAATACTATTGATCAGCTTAATGAAGAGAAAATCAAACTCATAAGCCTAAATGAAGAACTTAATCATCAAATAGATGAATTGAAACATGAGAAAAGCGAAATATTAAAAGAAACCGTTGAAATAATTAAACCTTTAAATACAGAAGATGTTACAGATGGATCCACGACGGAATCTATTCACCACGACGATAGATTGGCAGATAAAGGCGCTAACAGAACAAAATCTGTTAAACAATTAACAAAAGAAATACTTAAACTTAAGAATACTATCAAAGAAAGAGAAGATGAAATAGGTGATTGTCAAATGAAGATTTTATCTCTAGAAGAACAACAAGATAAACAAAAGGAAATATTAAAAAACAATGCGTCTAACGATAAATTAATTAAGAAATTAACAGAAGAAAATAACCAGTTGAAGAATCAAATTGACACAGTTACAAATGAAAATAAAGCTGAACAAAATTTACATATTAGTCAAGCCGAGCTATTACAAGTCGAGATTCAGAAGGTACATCAGGAATATACAACTAGTATTAATGCACGTGATACCAGAATCCGTGAATTAGAGAATATACTACTAGAATATGAAAAACAAGTTATTAATTACAGCAATACTTTACAACAGAAAGATAAGGAATTGTCGGAATATATTAATCAAATAACAAAATTAAATGATGTAACACAGAAACTTAGGTCTACAGTAGATTTATTTGAAGAAGAAAAAGCAAAAGATCAAAATGGAGACTTATTAAAATCATTAAATAAACAAATAGCTTTGTATCAAAAGACATTATCTGACTATGAAGAAAAACTTCGAATACTCGAGGATGAGAAAACTCAGTTACTAACTATAAAATCAAAACAGGAAAGTAAAAATAACAGTCTTGAGGCAGAATTAAAGAAGTTGCAAGAATTGTTTTCGGAAAACCAAGATTTAATTACAGAATTACAAAATCAACAGCAAAAGCAGCGTGAAGAACGCTCAGCTCTTCTTCAAGAAGCAAAGGAACGCGACGAAGAAATACACGAAATAAAGTTGCAGTTGAGAAAAGAATCCATTGATAATGAAAAATTGCATAATATTGTTGTTCAAAAGAGCAGTGAAATTAACGAACTTGCAAAACTCTTTGAGGATGCTAAAGAAAAATTAAATGCACTGTCTGTTAATAAAAATGCCCAAGATGAACAGTATACAGGGATGGAAAATAAAAATAAAGAGTTGATGGAGAAGTTGAAAAAATACGCAATAAATATTAAGAAAAAAGCACACATGTATACTGAATTAGAAAATCAATATAACGAAGTTCAAAAGCAACTTGAGAGTAAAAATGAGCAATATGACCAGCTTCTTATACAAGTAGATACAATACCAGCTTTACAAGAAAAATTAAAACATGCGGAGGAGGAATATAATCGATTACAATCACAAAAATTAATAATAGAACAGAAATCGCAAGAAGTTTTATGTTTACAGTCTGAAATTGATACACTCAATAAACAAATTACCAACGATACTAACAAAATTACTCAACTGAACGATACAGTTGACTTGCTTAGAAGAGATTTATATTTGGCTCATGATGAGAATAAAAACTTTGGTAATCAAATTGAAACATTAAATAAAAAACTTGTTGAGTATGAAATTGAACAACGAAATAATGCCAATATTTTAACAAAAATAGCATGTTTAGAAACGGAATTAAGTCTAAAACAAGAGCAGATATCAGAACTATCAAATCAATTAGAAATCCAAAATGAGAAATTAATGCAAGTTCAATTTGGCCATGATGCAAAAGTTCAGGAATGTGATATGTATATAGAAAGCTTACAGTCTGAAATTGAAAAGTATAAAAATAGAATATATCGTCTTGAAGAAAGTATATCTACAATGGAAAACCGACGTCAATCATTAGAACGTAAAGCCGATAATTTAGATACTCAATTACATGATAAACAAAAAGCTTACGATGAATACACTCACCAAGAAGATGAATTAGTAAATAGACTTGCTGTCCTTATAGACAACGATAGAGTTGTGGAAAAACAAATAACTGAAATTGAAAGTGAAAATAAAGAATTACGTTTCAAACTTCAAAATGTAAATGATGAAATTCAAAAGTTGCAAAAATCTTATTTCGATCTGCAAAATAAATGTGATACATTAGAAGACAAATCAAATAAAGCCGATTCTGCGGATTCTGAAATTATAATATATCAAAATAGCATTAGAGAATTAGAAGCTAATCTAAAACGTGTAACTTATGACCACAATACTCTACTCGCCCAAAAGGAAAGCGCTATAGAAGAATTAGAGCAAGAATTCAATACGCAGATAGAAAGTGCGATCAAAGAAAAAAAAATTCTTAGTGAAAAGTATGAAAAAATCAATGACCATGTTTCCCAACTTGAATTGAAACTAAATGAATATAGAAATACCATTGAGACTCTCAATCTAAACCTGAGCGAACTAGCTGCAGAAAATCAAGCTATGATAAATAAAACAAACGTGGCTCAAAGAGATGCTACACCTGATTATACAGATCAATATATTAGTGAAATAAACAAATTGAATTCCATTTTAAATGGTAAAAATATAGAAGTTATGGATCTCAATGATAAAATACAAAAATTACAACAAAGTAATTTATCGAATATGACAACTTTAGAGAACAATAATTCAGATTTAATAGGTAAACTTGATAGTGCGGGTTTTAAAATAAATAATTTAATGGAGGAGCTGCATACACTAAAAGAAAACAATGAACAGTTACAGATGTTGGTTAACCAAAAAGATGAACAAATAAAGCAAATTTCTGAAAATAAAAAGCTTAATTTCGAAATGAATATACCGAAAACAGAAGGAATGACTATTTCATCTACAATTGAAGCAGTGGATTTAGAACCAAAACCGTTCGACATGTCTTACTTACAATCACAAATTGTTTCTGACACAGATTTTTCTGCTATAGAGTCTCAAGGACAGCATATATCAAAGAAAGTATCTGAATTGGAAATTAAACAACCTCTTCAGATCATTACATCGTCAGGAGTAAAAGAAGAAACAATAGTCCCGAAAAAAACTTATATGTGCTACAAACAAGACGTGGAGAACAACGAGGTTGATCCCTTTAATTCTGATGAGGGCTGGGGACTCGAAGGTGATGAAGTAGAAGAAGTCACGCCAGGTTTCACGCGTTTAAATCAACAAATTCAGCAGCTTAACGATACTATTCAAAAGCTTAAATTAGAATTAGACACAACTAATGCTAAATTATTAAAAGCTTTAAAGAAATTGAAAGAACTAAAAGCAACAAATGATATGCTGCTGAAAGAGTTACAATTGACTAAAACTATTTCGCAATCTTCAATGTTAGATACGGCAATAGAAAGTGAACTGTCAAGCAATTTAGAAATTCTAGAGAAAAAAAATCAAGAGTTAAATGCAGATTTAAGTAAGGAAAAACGAGAAAAAGAGTATTTAAAAAAACAAAACGAAATTTTTAAGAATGCGAATGACCGATTGACAGAAATGAAAGAAAAGATGGACAACGAATTACAAATGTGGAAATATAATTTTAAACAAGTCAATGATAAAGTCTCATCTCTACAATGGGGTGGAGAAATAAATGACCCGATGGATACTTCAATTACTCAACATGCTCTAGCTGCAAAAAGCTCTAGAGAAGCAAATACTTCTTATATAGAAGAAGACATGAAAAAATTAGAGAAAGAAAACGATGAGTTACAAATTACGGTCGAAAGTTTGAATGAGCAAAATATAGAATTGTCTAAAGAGGTTGATCAATTTAAGAGAGAGTTAAGCAGTTTAAAGCAAGAATTCCAACAACGCCAAGAATCATATGATATTTGCAAAAATGTTACAGATCTTCATCAAAAGGAATTAGAAGAAAAGGAAAATCTACAACTTGAAATAAATAACCTTAAAGAGCAATTAAAACAAGAACAGCCATGCGAAAGATGCGAATCTTTAAAACTAAGAAATAAATGAATTGGTTACGAAGATATCAAGTGTAGAAGAATGTAATAAAGTAATTTGCGAAAACAGTAATCAGTTTGAACTTCGCTATAAAGAGTTAATGTCAGAAAATGAAAGCTTACATTTTAAAATGCAAGAAAATCAAACTTTATATAAAGCAACTGAAGAAGCAATGCTACTAAAAAACAACGAACTGTTGGCAGAAATTCACGCTTTAAAAATAGCCGAAAGTGAAGCTAATTTAAAAATGGCGTCTCTCAATAATGCATTAGAAGAGAGAGTTAAAATATTCGCAGAAAAAGAAAAAGTTGACACTGAAAATAATGTAAACATAATAGCTATAGCTGAAAAGTATCAAAATATAGAAGAAATCTCTTTAAATTTAAAGAATAACTTAGATGACGCGAATAAAAAAATCTATGAACTCGATGAGCAAAATAAAGAAATTATTGAAAAGAATTTACAATACGAAAAAGAAATACTTGGCTTAAATGAAAAGCTGCGAAACCTGAACGCAGAAAATGATCAGCTTTTATCGACGGTGACTGAATTACGTTCTTCAGTATCAAGTGCTATGGACCAAAGAGGTTTTGAAATTGCAGAATTATGGAAACAACACTTAGCACAGAGAGAATCTGAATTTCAACAAATTGAACAAGATCTAAGAACGCAAATAAATACCTCAGAAGCTAAATATGAACAGTTATTAGAAAATGTACAATCTTCTGATCAAGCAGAAACAAATAAAATTATTTCAGCGGAACAAATAAGTTCTCTACAAAATAAATTACAAGAAAAAGAAGAACATTTATCAAGTCTACGAGATAAGTATGCTGAAGTTATAAATCAATTGGACATACTTCGTTCTGAAATGCAAGACGAAAGAATTATACATGAAAATAAAATTCTTGTTCACCAAGAAGAGTATGAAAAAATTATTCAAGAATCAAATAAGAGTAATCATGAGCAAATTGATCAATTAGAAAGCACAATGAAAAATCTCCAAACAGAATTAGAAGCAACTAAATTAGTTAATTCTACATTGAATCTAGAAGTTGATGACTTACGTAATAATTATGAAAATAAAATAGCAGATTTAATTAAACAACTACAAATAAAAGATAGTGAAATTTTTCAAAAGACGCATGATTTTACTATAATGCTCTCACAAAGAAATGCGGAGTTTGAAACTGTTCGAAAACAATTAATAGAATATGAAAAAAAAGTGGAAGATCTTACATACGAAAAAGAATCCGAATTAGCTATTTTAAGATTAAAAATGCACGAACAAACAGAGAGTTTCGATAACAAACAGAAGGAATCAGAAAATGAAAAAACAAGTCTGACTGAATCATTAAAAGAAAAAATCATCGAATGTACGAATCTTAATAAACAGATTGGAGACCTAAATAAAGTATTAGAGGAGTATGCCAATAGAGCAACAGAGACCCAAGAAGTTCTTGAAAGTCAAGAGCTAGAAATAGTTACTTTAAAAGATGAAGTGGCTAGTTTAAAAGATTCTCTAAGGGCAGCAAGTAGTAAAATAGAAAAACACGTAACTTTTGCTTCTGGCACTAAGCTAGGTCCCGATGGTGAAACTATGTCAACTGGCTTAGATAAAGAATTACTTGACGCAGTGCCTCGGGCAGAGCTCGACCTAGCTTTGTATATGTTGCATCAAAGAGACGTTCGTTGTGAAGAGCTCACCATGGAATTAACTCAATTACTAGAAGAAAGAGATACTCTACAGATACGTTTATCTGATAGTTTAAGATCATTTGAAGATTTGAAATCACATTGCAAGTCTGCCGGATTTGATATTTCAATTAATACGAGTCACGAAGGTACTTCAGATTTCCCCAGTTTCAGTATTGAGAAAGACCATCAATTTGTCGATACACATAAAGCTCACACATCGCGAAGCAGTAGTGTTAGCGATCCTGACGCAGACAAACCAAAGTTGCAGGCCAAGTAAGTGTTTGCAAATTTATTATCATTTTTAATCACCATACAATTATTAATATATATTACATAAAGCTTATACGCTGAATGTTTTCACAATTTAAACCAGCCCAAAGTCTTTCAAAGCAAGGAGAGATTTTCTACTCTACAGTAATACTGAAATAAGAATGTTTTGAATTATTTTCATAATGAAAACAAAATCGTTTAAACACACAAGAAAGAACATTATAAATGTTAATAATTTTATTATTATAAATTCAATAAATAGCAGACGTAGTCCAGTATTAGTGTGCGTAATGTATTATTCTGAATCTGTGTTTCATACTAGACATAGTTGAATACACGATGAACATTTGTCTTTCGCAGGTTGTCCGAGCTGCGCACGGTGAGGCACAGCCGCGACGTGGTGCTGCGCCACGAGAGCGAGCAGCGCCAGCTCGGCATGCGCCTGCTGCAGCGCGACGTCGCCAACCTGCCGCCTGAGGCCGTCGAGCAGCTCACGCAGGCACACCATACACTTTGTGAGTGCAGCGTCGATTTATTTTTGAATACATATCTTACACGCTACAAACAAATGACGCATAAATTTAAAGATATTGAACCAACATTTTTCTAACGGTTCCAACGGTTTTGTCTAACGAAATTAAATAAATTTTAATATAAACATTTCCCCGAGTGAAAACCGATCCGAACCTACCAACCATCACGTTGACAGACAGCCATACAGACACTGTCTCACTGCGTGTTACTAATTATTTGTATAATCATGTTTTGTTTGATGTTTATGAAACAAAATGAAAAGTCTCTCTCAAAATGTATTATATTCATAAATTTATATTGATGATGATGAACATTTAAATTAAAATTATACACATACGTGTCAATTTAGAATAATTAATAATATTATAATAAATGTCTATGTTTGAAGTAATATTTAAAAAAAATTATGTCTATTTGTCATTAATATAATTGTATTTGCTTAATAAAATCATTATAATTTAAATTATATTATTAAGTAATATATGTTTGAAATAATTTTTTTTGCCAGCACGAGACACTCAAAGCACTCCAACTGTTCTTCTAAACTGGCTTCGCGGGAAGAGCACACCTAAAGTAGTGCATATGTAAATGAGTTAGGGAAAATGTAGATATTAGTGCTTACGTTCCAGACTGCATTTGGTTTTGTAAAGATGGTATAATGTATCTATATTTAGTACTAAAATGAAATGTTACTATATTCTACTTTTTTTAACATAAAATCTACAAATTAATTCAATACTTAATATTCCAATGGAAGCAGAAATACGTCATTTTACCCCTCTTTATTATTAATATTATATTTCACGTCTGAATCGCGCTCTATAGCCGCCTTTACTTCCACGGCTCGCTACGGCGGCTCTACAATTGAACAGTGTTTGCTTAAACATTGTTTCAAGTTGTGCTTCACTTGTATCATTTAAATTTAAAATGTTATGTAGTCTTAGATATTTTTTGTTTACTGTTTTGGTAATTATTATTTTTGTCGACTAATCTAATCTAATTATATCTTTCTATGAGTTTCCTATTCTGTTGAAGATTCTTGTTTTTTCGTATAAGTTCTCTTTGAGTACAATATTGGTTTATATTTCTCTAATATGGTGCTACAATTAGTTATATCTACATATATACCTGTGGTACTTATTATAAATAAATTATGTATATCATGTTAAAGGAGACCGTATTCACAATGATTGTCTGACTTAAGCAATATTATATTAAAATTTATAATATAATATCCACCGTAGGAATGGACTTGTGGCTTCCATTTTTTTAAATATTTTTTTCGTTTAACGAAGAACGCGACCGAGTCAAAACAGTTTGAAAGACAATAAATAATGACTAATGCGAACGAACGATTTCGAAGACGATATGTGGTCGATATACAAAATACGGCCCTCTCTTATATTTCAAGTTTCTTTTTATTTCATTTCTTTGTATAAATAAGTACGCCATTTGATTATTATATCGATATTTCAAAATTCGATTCGATCGTAAATCGACCGCCTTTTTCGGGATTAGCTCAATTAATATTGATTCAACAAAGTTATTTAAACTAATTCCGAAAAAACCTAATGGTTCCCATTAGCGTTGAATAAGGAGGTCGTAAAGGCTATCCGTGGGAAATAGCTTTATATGAAATTTTGATATGTACCTAGAAAATTTGTATTAATAAATCGGTTTTATACCATTTTATAATATTGGTTAAAGTATGTAATTACTTGGAGTAAGCAAGGCATTTTAAACAAGTATTAATACTGTGCAAATATGCTAGGTTCAATAGTATTAATCACTTTGGCAACAACCAGAGAATTTCGTCGTCGGCCATGCGTCAAAGATTACTTTTGATTTAAAAATAAATAGTGACAAATAGAGTTTCCAATATTTTATCAAAGATATTCTATTTACAGTTAAATAGATTTATCATATCAATAACCGAATATCAGTTCACTCAGTTTCGTGGTTTGCTTATTCTATGTAATTGAAGCAGTAGGTAATGTATTAGAAATATTGTGTGCCTTTTCTATATCCTTTATAACACTCTACTGTGTTGTATTTTATGTACATTTTTTATTTTATGTATATTTAATTGAATTTACTGTAAATATATGAATAAAAACATCCAAAGTGCGGTCAATGTATATGAAATTGTAAATTTGTTTTCCATTAAATGGTAATTAATTATATAGGCCGTTTTATTTAACAATATGAGTTTGATTGTATTAGTAATAATATATTTAATTTATTCGCAAGTTTTTTGTGATTAAAGTTTTGTGTAAATTTTTCACTTTGGTTTAAAGACTGAAATAATTGGAGCTATTTAAAAAATAGGGCTCTGACCGTGAAACGTTTACAAACAAATATTAATAAACTACGAAGATACTTTGTGGGAATAACTTGAACGACGACGACGCTTAGGCTTACTGAATTGAGATTTTTATAAAACCAAACCTCACCTTGTTTGATAAAAGACGATACATATATTTCACGTGTTATAAATGAAATTAAATGCAATGAAATAAGACGTTTCCAATTAAAAATTCTCCATACAGTAACAAATGCCTCATGGTTTGCGACTAACTCTCAGCTTCATCGGGATTTGAAGAGGCCTACAGTAAAACAGGAAATTACAAATAAACTAAACTCATACTTCCGTCGCATTGAAAAACATCCCAACGAGCTTGCCTGCAATCTAATAAATCAAGCTAGTTCCTTCAAACGTCTAAAAGAAGAACCCCGCAAGACCTTCTCCAATCATAAAACAAGATCTCTAGGGATACACAGAATTGTCCGATGTTACAAATTGTCAGATGTCCAAATGAGGCAGTTGCAGGTTTATTGGATGATTTAAAAAATAATAATAAAGGCAAAGAAAAATGTGAAAAAAAAATTAAATGATTTTTATACATTTTTATTGTGGTTTTGTTTTTAAATATCTACAACTCAAATCGCAACGATCGTACAATACCAATAGTAACTTCTAATTATAATCACATAAAAAACAAAATTTTGCAACTTTGCGTGTCATAAATCTTTAGAATTTAGTCTTCTTAATATAAATCGACTCATACAAAAAAGAAAATGATTATCACTTCTGTTCAGAGTAACATAACCCTTTAACCTAAATAATATATATATATATATATACATTACAGGAAAATTCTGATTTTTACAACATTACAATTATAACTATTTCATAACAATCTTATTATCTTACTATATTGAAAAGCCAGTCTAAAAGCTAAAACAAGCATTTAGTTATACTTTTAAGGCGTATATTTCCCCACATAAGTTTATATATTTTCACATTGTATATAAAATATGTCTATTTATAGTCAAATTATGAAGGCCTTATGTGTATATTTAGGTAGCAATACCACAACCATATAAATTATAGTAAATATCTGCCCCAATCTCTTTGTTACAGGACATGAATTTTAGATTGTTTATCTTGTTTTTTATATTTTTGTTACAAATACTCCTTTAGTAGTGTTACTTATGGCACCACATGCTTATAGCATTATATATATTTACAATAATAACTATTATATTTACATAGCAATTGCTAGATAAACATATTGTGAAGTATATATGTGACACAAATAGGTCCTATATTGTCTAGGTTTGAACTTAAAATATTTTTTTTGAAAGTCACAATCATATATAGAAATGGAAGACATTGGACTGTTCAATAAACATTAAAGTCATATAAATGCAAGCAAACAACTAACAAAATAAAACTTATAAAGTAATATACCATTACATTTTAACATTTTTTATTTGCATTCTCCACCCGTACTTAGGCACTATAAAATATTATTTATCTGTGGAAACTATATCACAATATTCAATGTAGGTAGATGGTGTCAACTTCCCCTTTCCTCTGAATAGAATTAAGTACAAAACTATGAAACTTGACTATTGCATATTTTATGTTCAATGGTTGTAGGAACAATTATATAAATTAAAAACTATATTATAATACACCTAACTTACCACTGATACAAAAATCACATATTTTTTTTCTTATTTTTTCTAAATTAAGCCAATGACATAGTACCCCTAAGTTAACATATTATGACTGGAAGTGACTATGATCTGAACTTAAATCAGTTTTACACTATCACATTACATGTTAGGTACCTAAATGCTAAAAGTTATTGTTGGTACAACATTCATCGTCAAAAAGGAACAAAAGACAATTTTTCAATAAACATATTTAGCCCTTCGTCTACTTTATAATTACTTAATTTGTATGGATTATACATATATAAAAAGATACAGATTTCTATTTATTTATTTCGTGATAGATGGATGTACTATAAATATTATATTAGTTTTTACAAATTAAAAAGCGTAATTTATTGCCTTCCCCCGATACACGAATATTATATGTTGAATCTGATTGTAATTAAGCTAACATGTCGATAAACTGATTATAGTTTAAAATTATACAAGTGATTATATTTATATTATTTACTTCATAATATAATAATAAAAAGATATATCATATTTAATAAATATTTGTCAAGTGTCGATCACGTACGGTTGTCAGGCGAGCTACAGACTCGCCTACTGCCTATGTTGGTCATGATACAATGATGTAGTGATTAAGTAATTTGCTTTGGTCCCATATACACAAATTTACTAAGATTAATATTTTAAGAACCATTTTAGTTTTCATAACGAATAAATCAAGCAAAATGAAATATTTTTTCTTAAAAATAAAGAGGTAGATTTTAATTTCAAGATACCCACTAGAACTCGAAAATATAATGTGGTATTACCTATGATATTCCATCTGTGCAAAATCCCTGCCGTAAGATCCTTGGTTAATTTGAAATTAAAGGCAAAAAGTAGCACGGAGGGCTTATAATTATAATAACTATGTACATAAACATTGCTTAGACTACGCACACAGTGAGTTGTACCTTAACTAACGTTAAACACATTGCGTTTGTCAGTCTTACTATCAGTCCTCGATCACGGATGCACCGTTCTATCTAATCTTCTAGTTTATAGTATTTGCGTACTAATGCACCGCAATTAAAGCATTAGTCCTCACAGTTGGAGGTTTGCTAGGGACCACATAATAGTGGGTTAAAAGTGGACATCCCTAACGTCAGTGGGGGTGGCTGCGTTGCTGTGTCCCTTGTCCTGGGTCGGAGGCGGGGTCCACGCCGAAGCCTCCCGACCTTGTCCGTTTGGGGCAGTAACTTGACTTTCTTCAATCACAGCCTGCACCATCTCTTCTATTTGCTCTAAGCATGTTTGAAGACAGTCCTAAAAATATTTTATATGTAATTATAATTAGTTAATTAATTAAATATTTATTAGTGTTAAATAAAGTCATCATTATTTACCGAGTCAATGCCTGTAAGTTCGTGCAAACGTGACAGATGTCCATCAACTCCTAGACCACGAAGCGCTGCAGCAATGCTGCAAGAAGCCAAAGTACTCGCAGGATACAACGTGAATTCATAATCTGTAACAAAGTAGACTTATATGAAATACGGCAATACACGATAAATATTTCCTCTAGTAATCTATAATTATGCAGTACTATTGTTACTCGCACCGCAGGTACCTATGATTTGAATAACAAACGAACACTTTGCCATGCGATATCAGGCCAAAACCAGGTCATACGCTCCGGCTGCGCGTGTATGTAGAGCGGATATGAATAAAAATCTATACACTGCGTGATTATTTCAATGTTAATGGCAGAAGACAACGATTCGTTGCGCGTCGTAGCTACAGAGAGTGGCAGTGCATTAGCGCGTAGAGGCTACACACGTATCCGGCAACGAATTGCTCCTTTCTCCTTCCCACAGGTTGTTGGTCCCGCTCTGGAGAGTGTAGCCTCAAAGGAGCCGGCATCCGCCCTCGCGCCCGCATTCCATAGCCCGCGCCCGTTTTACTGGAATATTTCTCACGGACTTGCTTTGGCAAAACCATTATACGTATACAGATCTCTTAAAAAGGCTCTACCGTCGACCTATTTGGGCCTGGACAGCTCAAGTTGTATTGAACAACCTGTTGTATTTTGTACCGTAAAATAATTTATATTTAATTAAAAGATGATAGAAAGTTCTATACAAAAAGACTATTAGGTTTTCCGATATATTTAAGAATCTATTAGGTCAATATATTTTTTTAACAAAACATTTTAGCTATATTCAATTAGAGCTGTCGTGAGTAATTCTATATCAATTATTTGACTTAATTAAATATGAAATACAGATATTTTATTATCGTTTGCCAACCGCAGCGGTTATTTTTACATAAAACGATAATATAGCGGGAAAATCAGCTGAGTGACCTTGGAGGGCGAGTGGGCTTAAGTCTGATAATACATGAATTTATGTACAAGTTTATAGCTATTATTTCATTTGGTATTTACTCAAAACTGTAATAATTCATTGCAATTATATTTTTAGACAATGCTAGATGACTTTTAATGGATCTCAGTTTATCAAAATATAAGAATATTCCAGTAATCGAATAGTATACACAATCGATACTCTTTCAGCATCATTTAAAAGGTTTCCGTTGTCTTTTTTCATGTGGCGGTGTACTCGAGATAAAGGCAGGAGTAGGGAAGAAACAAAACGAAAGAGATGAAACAACGAGAGCGGCCGCTCATTGGAAGCATTTGCATAATCTGATGGTAATCAAACATCGAAGCCCTACCGCCTCAACCGAGCTACGACCGGTTCAGCTATTGCAACGGCCATAACGCGCATAGGAACAATAGGAAGTTCTATGCCGTGTTCGGAAACATGTGTCTAATATTTGTTACCTAATGCCACGTAGTATACAAATTTTATAGAAGAAACTTGGTTTTGATTTTATTGTGTTTCAATATATGCCTTTTTCATTCTTAAATATCAGCAACGTGTTTAAAGTGACCTGATTACTAAACAAATTAGGTAAACCCAGAATTCCAATTGAAAATTTTAAGCAAAAGCTCGATGACATAATCGTCGTATTATTCTTGAACATCAAATGGTACCTAACTAATAAACGTGGACAGTACGGGCGGGCGCCGTTGTGAGTCTATTCGCAAGGTGAACGATCTCGCGAGGCCGCGTCAGTACTACATGTACGTAATAGCCACCGGAACAAATAGGTGTTCTCCCGCACCTACGTCCCCCGTTTAGAGTCCGTCTGCACTCTAACGGCCAACATGTACCATAGTACTAGTCGGGACATGTTCATGTCGTAATGCAATAATTGTTATTTTTAACTTTCTTTGATAAGACTATTGAGCTATTTTCAATATTAATTTATACTGAAATCGAGCATAATAGATTTATGCTCTGAATTACTTTACTGGATGAGTTAGTATAAAAATACCCAATTACGGTTTCACTATCATTACGAGATATTTTTCACTCAAGAAATTTTATATTACCATTCAAATAATGATACATAATATGCCTCGCTTGATGACAGCAGAGACTAGTACGTTGTACGTATAAGTGATATGGAATACCTAAATATTATGGTTTAGTGTATTCATCAGATGTTGCCTTAGTGGTCGATGAGACTTGAATAATATCTTGAAAAAGTTGAAATATTAACAGAAACAACGTGGTATCATCATTTATCAATTGTACTGCTAGTGTTATATAAATAATCCACTGAAAATATATAAACGTATCTTTTGCGTTATGAGTATGAGATGATATCTGAGGAGCCCCGTACAAGTGAAATAAAAGAGCTGTAGCGTGAACTTAGCCGCCAAAAAAAACAGACAGCGGCGGCGAACAACAAAAACCGTTGCATAAAAACATATGATCCCATGAGGGATACGGGGGGTCTCCGGAGTGCCGGGGCAGGGAGGGAGGGGGGAGGCAGTCCCGAGGCGTGCTGGAATGCGCTCGGGTGAGCGGCGTGGGAGGCGCCGCCGCCGGCGCACCACACACGCGCGCCCTCGCCCTCACTCTACCCTCACTATAAACAAACCTATTCAAATTTCTCCACCTAGAAGATTCCTGCGGTTAATATCTATATCTCAGTGATCTATCCTAAGGGTTTTCAAGAACATGATATAAGCGGTGAAAACAATGACAAAAGACATCGGCTACTGTCGTGTAAAAATTAAATTTTTATGAATCAATATATTGATACATATGTAGAAAGATAAGGGGTATCATTACTGAACTGTGGTAGCTAAAATATTTGATGGTAAAAAAAAGTAAAAGCTTCAGGAATAAAGTAAGGACTATTTTTACTGTTATATATATATATATATATATATATATATATATATATATATATATATATATATATATATATATATATATATATAATGGTAAGGTTTAGAGAAATTGACGAGCGTGAGGTAGTTAAATAGTTATTTTTAAAGACAGATTCATTTAGGCATCATATAGAATAGACATAACTGTACAATTTAAGAAATGCTGATTAATACGGAACAAAAAAAGGCATGGCCAAGAAATAATGATTTCACATTGAACTTGAATGAAGATTTTCTACTTTACATTTGGAATTTACCTCTAGCCGCAAGCGATATGAATGTCTGCGCGTGTCTATGCACCATTTCCTTGTTGACTTGCCCATGCAGCGGCAGTCGTGACAGCAGCAGCGGCAAGAAGTCGTGCGCCGTCACGCCTGCGACGTCCCACTTCAGCTTAGACAACACCAACAATTCCCAGCTCTGTGGACAATTATGTTTGAATTAATCAAACGAAAAGGCTGAAAATAATAATATAAAATAAGTTTTGTCATTATATTAACATATTTGTCCGGACGCAGATTAGGAACTGTGAGAATTAATGAAAGAAAGTGTTGATCGGTTACGACAATAATGCAGCAAGGCAGCCACCACATCCGTTGTGTATAATCGTAAACATGCCGTTTTGCTCGACTTCCCGGAACTGCGCGTAGGTAGTCCCCGACACATTGTTACATCAAGCTAATAATTATGCATAAAAAGTCCTTGTAACTACACGTAAAAATAGAAAATATAATATTATGGCGAACGTACATGTAGGTCTTTAAGATTTTTTTAAAGATATAGGTTAAGTTTGTAAAATACATTATTTCAGATGTTTTTTTGAAAATTTTATTATACGCTTGTATAAAATTTTAAAAGTTCAACTTTGTTATTTCTACAAAAAAATGTATTAAATTAAATATTATGGTTAGAGCTGGCCTATATTGAAATAATAAATATTGTGATAGTATCATTATAAGCTCAAATAGCGATATTAATGGTTAATATTATGAATACTTGATTATTTTGTGTTCATACACACGCAAGCACATACACATGCAAAGGCACACGGTGCATGGCCGTTGACAGATAATACTCGATGTTTACTTAACTCAAAGGCGGGGTCGGCCGCGGCGGCAGTTGTTTGCCTGTCAGTCGCGTGCGATTTCACTTTTCAACGCTATCGTACTAGAGTTCAGACTCGTGCAGCATTTCATAATTTTAGAACCTATTGGATTTCGATAAGGAGAGCTTGTGAATGAATGAAGTCTCATCACTGGAAGTCGCACGGCAAAGGATCGTGTGTCAGTTAGTCTCACGTCAGAGCTTGAACTTGACGTAAGTTTAAAATGATGTCTTTCAAGGATAGTAACATTGAATAACTTTAATATGTTATGAAGATAAAAAGAACAGGTAAATGAAAGCGAGTAACCACGGAACAGTATGCGGGTCGACCGCGAATTGTAAAGATTCCGTGTCTTTTTCGACTCAGGAGCATTGAAAAGCTTTGGAAACAATGCGCTCATAAAGTATTCACCGCAGACGCTGTTGCCACGACAAGAATTGATACGTAGACTACGTATCTAGAACATTCTTCGACTTTGATATAATATATATATTTTTACATGATAACTATGATAGTTGGTCGACCGTTAGCTATCACTGTAAGTAGCTCTTGCAGAAATTTGGAGACGTCCGAATGTAGTAATGTAAATGTTTAAAAAAACGTTCGTTAGACGAGCAGCTAAAGCGCGAAGTAGCGAAGGCGCCGCGGTAGTAGTTATAGAACCACGTTACAGCCTATAAAGCGAGCTATGCAAACAGCCCTCGCCTGCTACACATTCTGAATTCCACGCTCGGTTCCCATGCTTTATCCAATTTCAACGTGCGGTGTGACTGAGACGCCTTATAATCAAACAATAGGTGCGGTGTCACGAGGCCATAACGACACATACTAACCAATTATAGAGCTTGCAGGAAGGATATTCCATACCATTATGGCATACTTATGGAAAAATTTATAATTTTTCTTAAGCTTATACATAGATAACTTTTAATATTTTTAAAATCTACAATTTTCTACTAACATTGTATAAACATTTCTATATCCGAAGTATACTTTACAGCGTTGAATGCTAAAATTACCTTAGGCCCGTAAAACGTGATATGCATACTATACGGTAAATATTACGTAACATTCCAACCGATGAATTCCTATAAAGCAATGCTGTCGCTGAATTTGCTAACTAGACAGTTAAATTGCTTCATGTTTATTAAAGGTAAAAATTGCCGATCAAACTGATGTTATAGCTATTGAAAGTAGTTTATACTCCATGAAGAAAAAATAATGTCTTTGTTAACCGCAATTTTTTTTTAATAAACGTATGACTGAGCCCGCATTGAGCGGTTTTAATGCAACGGATACCATTTTTAATTTTATTACTGTTCAGTTTTAATAGCAATACCTTCAATTATAGCGATAAAAGATAAAGTGGTTTTATGAGCATTTTAAACTTCTATGAAGTTTGTCAGTGTCAGATACTTTTTTAATTAACTAAACTTAAATTTACTTTATTGTTAATTTAAATTTACTTTATTGTAAATTAATATATATTTACAAGATATTTATTGAAAGGAAACCTTATAATAATATTATAAGAGACACCATGATTGATGGTCATTATAAAGACATGGCTGCGGTCGACAGTGTGTTTGGCAAGCAGCACTGTAGACGAGGTCATTTCACGTATGGAATGCGACTGGTTCCCGTCAACCCTTTCCTTTTAGTCTTCTACTATACTCTAATGATTTCACTTGTAATGGCTACACATAAAAGCTGTACAAATAAAAAAAAAACAAATTCCAAGCTATGATAAAAACTAAATAGAAAATAGAAAGTATATATATATATATATATATATATATATATATATATATATATATATATATATATATATATATATATATATATATATATATATATATATATTTATATTGAAACTTTCATTTTAAACTACTTAAAACGTATGCTAGTTTATATATAGGAGTATGTTATACGTATGAACTAGTCGATATAAATTCCCACGGCGCATCTAGTCTTATACGAATCATATATATTTCGGCCTATGTTACGGCCCAAGTTAGATGTTTTGGCCATAGTACGGTGAAGTATAGTTAATTTAATTATATAGTCATTCAGTCTAGTTTTGAGTAATGTGTAAAGCAACAATTTAATTAATTAATAAAAAATAAATGTATTGCGTAATAACGTATAGTAAATGTATCCATAATTAATGAAAAAAAATAATAATAATTTAAAAAAAATATAAATTTACTTAATCACTTTTATATAATCCATAAAACGATTTCTTACTTACACTAGTATAACAAAATATCATAGTTGTAGTATTTACACTACAGAGAAATTAGTTTTTAGTGAACAGTAAAATTCTTTAGAAAATCGGCAAACTTTTGTGTAAAAGTAATTTCTTATTATGCTAAGATACTTGAGACGGGATATTGAATTTTCTTTTGACAAAGCCGTACGACAGCTCATAAATTTATGCTTCAATAATAATAAACTCACTGTGGATGTGAGAATGTACAGGTTTTATGGTCGTGCAAGGAGCGCGGGAACTTTGAATTAAGCATGGCGCGGATGCCGGAGCGTGCCTGGTCTTTTTGTTCTTTTCTACCCCACTCGTGGCCTCTCGATAAAACCAATAATCCAAGTCATATGCAATTTAAGCATTCCAATGAAATCATATTTTTTTTAATGAATCCTATTAACATTACACAGATAAGTTCTATTTGGAGGGGGCTACGGTTGTAGGCAGCGTTCGATGCGCTTGGATGAACTTCTCCTTCAAGATGAACATAATCTCATATGCACCGAGTGTGACGGCACCGTTACAACAGGATAAACTACTTAACATAATATAACTTCATGTACAGACAGGTATCTTAATAAAATTATAATTTTCAAGCCTTGTTTTCAATTTCTTTATATAACAGCCTAACGCTCACCTGTCTACGGTGTTGCGTAGAGGTGCTACGTAACGGCTACGAAGTGTAAATAAAGATCACTTGTAATTTTTTCAAATACGAGTAAATCACATCAGTGGTCATTAAAGATCTAATTACAATGATTTCATTGTTTCTTGAAAGAATATTGAACGATATTGAATCTTAATTCTTCTTCTTAATTACATAATATGAACTTATAAAATCAGGCTGAGTACATTAAATTTTTAAGCAAAAAGGGATTACGCATGTAAGGTACACTGTAATGCAATGTGTCGGATATATTACACCAAAGAATGGTTATAACAATTCATTGCTTACTGTAAGGATAATAAAGAATTGCTTAAGGTTTATATGATACAATATATTTAAGCAAATATAATTATTCAAGGAAAACCTTGATGAGATGAGAAAAGTTGTTATTTGTTTTATATAGGAAATCATAAATTGCACTGGTAATGTGACGACATTCAAAGTTAGCGGCGGCGGCGGGCGTGAGAAAACATAAGCAGCGTGCTTCGGTTGTAATTGGTCTGATTGAAACGCGCTTCTCGTTCGGCGGTGTTTCCAAGAAAGCTGGCAACTCGTTAGGGGACACTGTCCGCAGGGTAGCCTTGCTCCCAGACCGCTTCTTGCCTCATTCTTAGCCGATCACTAAAATAACTACGTTCGGAATTTTGTTAAATCAAATAAAATGTGTCTATTTTGAACTTGCTCATCTCTGGCTTACTTGTGGTAGAGATAGTTTTGTGACTTAATTATCTGTATCACATTTGTAACTAATTGCGAGAAGCTCGGTAAAGCTCGAAAAATATATAAATATGTAGAATGCATTTCATAAAACAATCAGGTCAAGTAAAATGTGTGACGCGCGAAGATGTGCACTTATTATCTACTAAACGCAAAACGACAGTGGCGCTTGGGGCCCCGTCGGGTGGCCACGTCGCGCCCGAAATGCAACAAACATCGTACATTGTTGTGACTTAGTACCCAAATCAGAAATATGTTTAAGTAAAAGGTTTCGCCTAAGTTTTATAATTAGTTCGTGTAATCATACTCATTTGAACCGATAATGACTAATAGTAACTGCCAATTCGCACAAACATGCTGATATAACCACGTGTTATTACGAAACCAAGGCAGTGCCAACGCCCTTCGCAATTAGGAAACAAACGGGACTAGACTACATTCACATAAATATAAGCTTTAAGCTTACAAATATATTTTTATACTTAACATATGTTATATATTATGATTTTTAAGTTAAATATATTTACTAATAGATGACGTATAAAGTATTTTAGAAAATAATATTTTAATTTTTTAATGTCAATGTAGATTATAAACGCCTTTTTTTGTAAATTGCATATGGCGTACACGTCAAAATAGACAAGACCGTGTGTCCTTAATTTTCGATGAAAGCTCACAATATTCAATTAGTTTCTACTATTCTTCTAGTAGAATGGAATAGTTATCCATATCATCCCATTAAAATTGTACCGTCATAAATCTGGAATTCCGATCTCTCACACTTGTTCAGAGGCGAGTTAGTTAGAAATCAGCCGAGTGAACGACACGAAAGCGTCTGGCAACTTCATGAGCGCGATATGGCCTGAACTGTGCGCAAGCAAGGAGCACCGAGCGAAGCTTGTTTATAGAACAATGCAAAGATGGATCAAGCCTGTTACATTATTTTTACAACATTATTAGTTACAATAACAGTTACCGTGAAAAGAAGTTAATTAAAATGTAGTACCGCTTTTGCATCCCTATTTAAGTGCTGGTAATGATTGACTGTCCATTTATGGTATAGTGGAAATGTAATCGTCTGTGAAGCGTTAATGAACTTCAAGGTTTAAAAACTCTTACAAGAACTTCAACAAAATTACAAGTCTACCCTGGCGCTGTTAGTAAATATGTACTGTTACGGTTACATTCCTACAGTAAGACATAACGAGGATATAAGGATATTTTAAATTGCATCGAATTCATTCCATTTTTTTTTTACTATTAAACATTACATAGCGTTATTTTAAATGTGTTTATTAGATGCATGCATGCATAAACAGATTAAGATATTTTACTTATTTAACAATTTCGTAAAAGAAATACAAAATACTCACACAAAGGTCCGTTAGTGTGATGCTATTGGCTGTGTAGAACACGAGCAGCTCAGCTGGCAAGCCACGAGAGCTTGGCTCCCGTAGTTTGGAGGCAAGTAATAAACAAGCAGTACCAAGTAGTTGCAACTGGCTCTTGCCGACAGTGCACGTACTCAAAAATCTATCAAGGTACGATATAGCCAAAGGAAAGACTTCCTCTTGACAACCCTGGTCTTCACACACCTGGAAAGGAAGCCTCATTTAATCACAAAAATTTCTAAGTAAATTAAAAATTAAGATCGCGACATCCACACCCAGTATAAAGTTTATCACCCGGAATTCCCGATAACCTATATACAGCACAAAATTGTTTTTAACTCGTATCGCCATTAATACAGAGTGCATTACTTTTAAACTAGTCGAGTTTCTTATCTAAAGCAGTTATTCGACGTTATTCGCTAAATGAATTTATTCCTAAATAAAAATCTAATCCTAATTACATGTTTATATACAATAATAAAAAAATTAAAAAATGTATAGCGATTACTTAAATTTATTAGATATCGTGTAAAAAGTGAAAGCTGAAGATACCGCACCGAGCTAGTTGTGTAAAAGTAGAATGCCATAAGAGATGTAATTTGTCCCCGCATAGTTTCGCACGGTGTAATCTGAGTGCACCGATTCTGTTTCTATAATAGCCTCGCCTCGAGAAAATATGCACATCTCATAGCTGGCTCAGCAGAATGTCTCACGCTCATGGACCTGTCAGCTGATTAACGTATGTCTCGGTGAAACAGGCCATTGTTCTGTTACGAACTTCCTACTTAGCGTTAGCGCACATGCGACGCTCTATTCACTCACCATACTTCGTGTACTTTGTAAACTAGCAGAATAAATCTAATCTTGCAATGTTTAAAATTCCTGTGAAAAGCGATAATGATAACATTACAATGGCATATCTTAATTGTTTCTCGGATATCAAATTGAGTAACATATGTATGTACATGAAGTTAAATCAGTTGTGTGTTTAAATATGCGACTAACTTGTTTTGATAATGCGCTTTTTGAAACACCTTTTCAAAGAACATTGAGATTAATCGTTGATTAGAAATATGATATTTTTTGAATATAACTTAAATCATCAATTTCGTCAACATCATGTCAATGACCTCACTTCTCCACTTGAGTTGTTTCGGTCTGCTTGTGCTGAAATTTGGTAGGTATGCAACTGGTTTAGACAGTACGTAACCACGAGGTGTCGGTAAACTCTGTAAAGTAGGAGGAACATGCGCGATGCGCCGCCATCGTTGCATGACGTCAGCGTAACCGTCGCGCTCGTCGCTCGAGCCCACGTGGCCGAGCTACACCTTACAGCTGATTGACGGTAATATTCAAACTAACAACTGTACTAATTTCGTTATAAGTATAATACGTGAGGCAAAAATGTAATTTTATTTAAGAGCGTTATTCATTTGCAGCGACACGTAGCAAAGTACAAGTATATAATATGTATATTTCACACTTCACAGAAAAATAATTTTATCTAATATATTTTCAATATACAATTGTACATGCATCAAATCTTGTTTATGTTATGTATAGTAACCGACGATAAATTAGGGAAAGATAATGTGCGTCCGGCGTCAGCTGTGTGCGTGTCAAAATCAGCTGATTATTCAAATAGAACGAGCAAGTCGCATCGGTCGGCGACCGCCTGCGCGTTCCGGCCGGGGCCCCTCGCGCACCGTCGCCACTCGCCATACCGCCGAGCCACGTTCTGAGCCGTCGTAATGTACATAGTACATCGACTTTTCAATATTTAAAATTTTTATCAATTTTCCTCACTACGTTATACAGAAGTATGGAAAAATGTATTCAATATATTATGGTTTAAATATTATTATATTTTTCCAATTCATTGATATTTCATTAAAAATTATTTGTCAGTTACTATTATGATTAAATGCAAAGCCACTTGAATTAAAAGTCAAATAAAATCCAATAAGAATCCTATATGTGCCTAATGAAAACATAATCAGCTGATTGTGTAAACAAAGACTTAAATGACATTACGTGGATAGAAGACGGTAGATAATCGACAGGGTTAGTATATCAGTATTGAAAATAAAATAAACGACTGCGGCCAGAGCATACGAGAGCCACGAGCGTCGTCGCAAAAGGAGATGATGAGGAGTCACACGTGGCTCACAGTGCACTGTGGTGAGTAACAAAATGGCGAACGAGCGGCGCGAGGTGTGGGTGCGGCATGGTCGTGCGGTCGTGCGAGCGTGCGCCTCACCTCTAGCATCCACTCGGCGACGAGGCGGCGCATGTGCGGCGTGAGCTCGGTCTGCACGGTGCCGAAGTAGTTGGCGGAGATGGCGTAGCGCTCCTCCGTGCGCAGCAAGTTGTCGAGCACCCGGCGGCGCAGCAGCACGGGGTCGGCGGCGGCGGAGGGCGCGGGCGCAGGCGTATGCGCCGGCGCGGTGGAGGGCGCACCTGCGCTGCCGGGGCTCACGCGCTCCGCACACAGCAGCTCCATGGCACGGCACGTAGTTCGTACTGGCGGTGACGAGTGACAGTCGGGAGCGCGAGGAGGTGCGACGGCGGCGAGAGCCTGAGTCACTGTGAGCCGTGAGGCCGGCCGGCCGCCCGCGCCTCGCGACCATATGATCGGCGGGGGCGGGGCGCGGGGAGCGGCGGCCGCCCGTGAGGCCCGCACGCAGGTTTCTCCCGATTCGACGCTCGAATAATAATACATAACACGTTTTCCTTCTCGCTCTCACTCTTTTCTGTTTTGGGCTTCTCGTTCTTTAGTACATATTTACTAAATGAGATGGATTCCATGGACTGATTATAAAAGTGACCATACCACAATACCCATCTGACGATAGGTACCAAGATAGGCAAAGTATTAGTAATCATTTTACTAATACTTTACCTATCTATTAAAACCAATTTGTAAAGGAAAATGCTTAGAGCAGCAACAGTCGGCCTCGATTATCGTAAAGGAAATATCTTCTTACAAATATAATAATAATACATACTTAAACAAGTTAAATCTAACATCATTGTTACTTGTATATAGCCATTAATACGGCATAACCAATTATGTTACATGTTTTGATTATGAATTAGACAAACCTTCAAAATATTCCATATATTTAGCAAAATAAAAAACAGAAAATATTCATAGTAACTTCTTAATATTTCAAATATTTCTGTTTAGATATAGAAAATGCTAAATATTAAATTAATAAAATAATATCAGCAGAAAGTTAAGTGACAGTGTTACAATTAAATACCTATCTATTTTTCTTTGCAACCATGAATTGCAAGTTTAACATGTACCTATTGAGTTACATATAAAACTTGCGTACGTATAATAGAATATGGTATTTTTATATACTGATTTTAGTAAATAAATGAAGCAACAGTATTGATTTTATTATTGATTAAACAAAAAAAAATCGCAAGGTAATATCAACTGATGCAATATCTATTTAAGTTTCCAATGGATACAGTACGTTTTGGTAGTATAAAGTATTGATAAGTGAATGTATCTATCTGTGTTGATAATCTTGCAACACTATTGGCTAAGCGCGCATCGCGATCAGCTGTAGCGTCAGCTGATAACTGCAGGACTGGCGACAATGAAGTGATGGACCCGAAAATACTTCTTTTTTAATTCAATATCTATACGAATTTTTGTTTTATTTATAAAATAAGATATTCAATATTTATCAGATTCCTACAAATAAGATCGCTTTTATGTGTATTTATATTTTTTTTTATTTTTCGTCTTATTTGTATTTTTTGTGTATAATAAAGACTATTCCTTTAAAAAAATCCGTAGGCAATATTGCATCGGTCCGTCGTAATATCACAATGCCCAGATCAAATATAACATATAAAATTATATTTTTATTTTTGTATGTACATATATTTTTCATTATTTTTCATAGAAAATATAACGGCCTTATAAGTAACTTCGATACGTGCGTATTAAATAAGAATTAATCCGAGAACATCGATCAAGCAAGCCAAGTCACAAACGAGTCGCTAGTTCGAAAATAAAATCACTGCAGATCACCAATCGTTGCGCATCGCTTTATGCCCAATATGCCACATGTCGCAAGTACTTGCCAAGTAATTAACAAAAAAAAATATTTCATGTAAAAACTATACCACTGCATTATTGCACTATGGAAATAAACTAAAAGAAATAAAAATACCTACAACTTGTGGTTATCTCTCTATGAAATAATGATATACGTACCTCGCAGTTACAAGTTACAATCTCAAGCTTCATCATCATAGCCGCATAAAACAAGAAAAAATTGAAAAAAAAAAAATTTGTTTTGAAAGACACGAAATTTGAGCCGTAGTGCCTATACTATTTCTATAGCTATTGTTTTCTACTATTTGAGAGACAGTCCTAACTTAAAAAAAACTGAAATGGATATTTATAACGATTTTTTCAGAGTTGCTGTTGCATTATATTATTTACTTCTAACTTCTGCATATTTAAAAGAATTCGAAATTCTTGAGTGGAAAAACAGCAGCTCGGCACAGCAAAACACTTTACCGTTTGTCTCCACTATCGTCTGTCTTCTCTCTCAATCTAATTAAATTTCAGATTATTTTACAAAGTACTTCAAAGTACTGTACCTTTGAAGTACTTTCTAGAAATTAACCAGTGATAGTTCTAGAAAGTGAGTTCTAAACAATATGATCTGTTTTTACAAATTATAGAAAGACCTTTGTTGACTTTCTGCTGCTGCTGCTACTTCTGCCACGAACAAATTAGCTCTAAACCTATTCCTGGTCAAATCGTTCGTGAGCTCGGAGGACTTAATAACATAAATTTAAATTTGATAACATAACTTTGAATTTGACGTCTCTTCTTGTTTAATAATTTTAAATATTTTTTTCTATTGAAATTTAAGTTTAACCAGTACTACGCGTTTTAAGTTTCTACGGTAATGTGTGATGAAAAAATGTTTCTAAATTTGATTGATTTCTCACAAGCAATTGATCCTTCACAAGCTTTGCGGTCTATATATGAGTGCTTAGTGGGATACACACTAACAAGTGCTTCACTCCTATTCCTATACGACCGTAAGCTTATTTCTATAAAATTAAAATATTTGCGAAATCTAAATCTCGATTTAATCTACTATATCGCTCTTCTGTCTTTCGGAGTGATATTACAATATCATTCTATAGTTTTTTCAATTTCAACACAAAAGTATTTATGTCTCAAATTAGCGTTGTGGTATCCACCGAATGTGTTAGCCCTATCCACAAATGCAATGTCTTTTTGACGCTTGCATATAACTTTGCCCATTGCCGTATATATATATATATATATATATATATATATATATATATATATATATATATATATATATATATAATATATATATATATATATATATATATATATATATATATATATATATATATATATATATATATATATATATATATATATATATATATATATATATATATATATATATATATATATATATATATATATATATATATATATATATATATATATATATATATATATATAATTTCGGAAGGCAAAAAGTAATCTAGGTATGGGAGTATGAACAACCTGAAAATGATAATATATTAATATATCATGATAATATATTAATTTTTCAGGGAATAAAAAAATCCTACTTTAATATTAATTATAATTTTTTTTTACATGACATATCAATAAATGAAAGTTGGCCGAAACATTACGGTGCTTACCTATATAAGAAAGTAGTATGACATTTACTATAATTTTTGGCTATTGTATAAATAAAGAAATACAACAACAAATACATATATTTGAAATGATTAAAATAAATTCTACGCAGCACGATATGCTACGTACCTTTTTTGCAAGGATTTATTTTATTGAAGATATCTTAAAGACGAAATAAATTATATCTTTTACAGCTTTTAAAATTGCCAATTGGAATGAATTTCATTAAAAATATTTGTTTCGATATTGCCGAAATGAACACTTTATTAATCTTGTTATTTCAAGTGGGAACCTGATGGTAGTATACTTGTGTCGTAATTTAAGCATAACTATTTATGCGACTTCATTTCGTATTCCAAAAGTCAATGGCCACGTAAAGTCGTCAATATGACAATATGAGTCGAGTCGATCAACTTGGCGGTGTTTTTTGCTAAGTCAGTGACGAGAGGGCGTGCAAGCGCAGGCGCAAGCACAGGAAGTGCGCTACAACCGCGACTCATTAATCATAATTCACAAGCTGGCTTCCTTCAAACCGCTAAGTAAGGGTTACACTAAGCCTTTCCAAACAAGCAGCATTTCAAAGGACAAATTAAGTAGAAAATATATTATATTTTTTTAATAAATAAAAAAGTACAATGGACCCTGTAATGAGAATATGTATGGAGTCAGGGCAAGCTTAGATTTTTTTTAAATATTATGTTAGAGCATGGCTACCTGCCAAGATTTATAAGACGTTGTCAATTTGGGACTTAAGTCCTCCACTTTTGTTTCTTTGCTTTTGTTTCAGGATCTGGGATTCCACGACTGCGTCGAGGAAAGTATATTACCTGTATTGTTAAGTAAGGTTGTAACTTCTATAATCACAATGGTATGTTAGCAATTTTACCTACTCAACCACATCTATATATATAAAAATTACTTACACTTAAAAATTCTCTCACTCACTCATGACTGATAGACACCACCCAGATAAAACTACGCATCGTAGAAAGATACAAATTGTAGAAGTTTCTTGGGGAATGTGGAGGAACGTGCTCCAAGAAAGGATTCCTCTAAATTCGTACGAGAATGAGGAAAAATAATATTTTATTTTATTATCCACGCAAACGATATTGCCGACTATAATTATTAATTAATTATTCTTTTAGAGATTCGGACCACAAAAGCAAAAACGGAACTCTTATAGGATCACTTTGTTGGCCGCCTATCTATCCCTCTGTCAAGACCATTTTCTCAAAACCAAATGGAGGAGTCAAGCTGAAATCAATATGAAATATATAAGTCAATAATCTTTAAAGAAAAAATTTAACTTTTAAGTAATCAAACACACAACAATTAAAACATATGAACGTTAATGCTTAATTATTTTGCATTTGAAAATCGCTGCGTTATCACAACTTCCCGTTGAGTTAGAGTTACGAAATTTGGCAATAAGTTAAAACTTATAATATCCAAAAAAAATTGAAAATTATAGATTTATTTATTTATTGAGAAATGACGTATGCACGACTGCATATTTATGGTTTTTAATTTGCTGTACTGTAAAGCTGTACTTCCCGTTGAACGACAATCATGAAATGGTACGGAACCCTCGTATTTTTTTTATATTTTTATATTTATAATTTTATATTATTTTTATATTTATAATTTCTTTAAAGTTATGAATTATATGTGGTCTTTTGATTGAAAATTGCTTTGTTTCAGAGGTGTTTCCTTAGTTGTATTGAAATGAGCTTGAACGCAAACAATGACCAAGATTCCAAAACACAGGCAGTAAAGTGGAATGCTTAGTGCGAGCGGGACATCACTCTTTCTCGGAATTACGAGGCTGCGTAATGGAACGCGGCAAAATGGAATGTAACCGGCACCGTTCACCGGACGAACAATCGGCTATCCCACCTAAAATATAACTAAACTTATTGAGTATTATTTATACACAGGCATAAACGCTAGCTTATAACCTTTGTTATGTAAAGACATTGGAAATCTAACTGTAGAGGCCGTTTCGTAATTTAATAATGATAAATTATGTAGATATGACGTTAATCTTAGTAGATATTTTTATTAAGAGTAATTTAATAAAAATAATGTGCGGAGAACTTTAAAGTAAAATTTAAGTGAGTCTTTATAAAATAAGTAGTGAACCGTTAATAGGTGATTGTACACCTATTGTTCTTTAACATGTTTAGAATTCTATGGCATTATGCACTAAAGTAGAAACAAAGCTACTTTTTTCTAATCCTCAATTCTTTCTATTTTGCCTTCTTGGAAGGAAGATAAGCGATATTCTGGTTTAAAATTTAAAACAGGTCCAGTGTTTTAGGCATTTAGTTAAAGAAACTAAAATAGTTTTGCGATTAAATAAATGTTTTGTTATATGGCATCAATATAATTTGGACGTAGTCACGTAGAAGTGTCTGACTGCAGAAAAAGTGGTGTAGCGAACACATAACCAATGCTATCGCCATTCGTATTCAAATACTACGATGAATTCGTACACGCGCATCGGCTGAGGGCTCGAAATGAAAATGCGATTTCATCTACAAATATGGAACTGAAACCAGTATAATAAACCTGTATCCACACTTTAAACAAGCCTGTAAAGCCTCTTGTTTTTAGATTTGAACACCTATTTCATATTTGCCGAAAGGTCACAAAACACATGGTTTGAGTTGGTCTTCGAGATAAGACCAACAAATTAGCTATTTTATAAAATAAGGAAAAAAAGGCATTATTTTAAGTTTTGATAGTCCTTCCTTAATCCGCATTTTATTCGGTAAGTAACAAGTGTAACATCTTTTTTATATTGACTATGATAATTGGTAAACGTTGAGAAATTTATTTCATTTAAAGTATTTATTTAATATTAATTCAAAATAAAGCCAAATGAAAAAATATAATATGTAGTGTCTAAATAAATGTCAAAATTATTAGGTCTAGCAGGATATACTCATACTCTCCGTCTACAAACTACATGCAGATACGGCTGCCGCAACTTATATTTAAAATATGTTGCGTTTAAATTTTCCGTAACAATCATCTTGCTTTGCGGTTTGCAATCTTCGGGGGCCAATGGCTTGACTTAAAAAAAGAATACAATAACGAATCTTTTCAGAGCTGTTGCTATAAAAATAGCGTAAGTGAAGAAATATGAAGCGAACATGCAAAAAATGTATAGACAACTGTCGGTAAGTAAATTTATTTAGTGGGCCTCATTCAACTAGGAAGTTTTTGATAGTTCAGTCGTCAGGGCCGAATTGAAAAAAACGACTAGAGACGGCGCGAGCGTTGACCTGGTAAATGTTTACTGTCCTTGGTTGACGCGGGCGCGTCCGGACTGACGTCATTCTGGAGGTGCCGATGGGTTCAGGACAGGGAGTGAAATGATATCCTTGTATTATTCCTCTAATTAGGTATTGCCAAAAAATAAAAGTTTAATTAAGTACCTATATTTTCGGTTGATTGTAATTGTGAGTTTATACTTTTGAACGTTTGATCAAAGTAATGTTTAGTGATTATGCGCATGTTCACTGTTAACAAATTTGTAGATAAGCGAATATAGATATAATTAAAATTCTGTAACAGCACGCACAATAATGAGGTCATTGACTTCAACCATCCGGCGTTCAATGAGAACGCAAGAATTTAAGCAAACACAATTAAATGACGTAATGTGAACGTCTCACATTAATAAATCAATTAAATATCCGTCCTACTATGTTCATAATGGGTGTGGTCCATTTAATAAACCTATCTTACAAGTCAATGTGGCCCTAATCTTTTGACTTTTAAGTAGACTGCAATAATCGCAATGGGACATGTTGTGATGAGCTTAACTTTTTGCGTGGTATTGTTCTACTGCTGCATTTCTCACATATCCTGGGAACAGATTAAGTTTATTTATGTTATAATACGACTACGACTGGCAATGTAGATTTTTTTTAGTAATTTATTCGTAACCGTTCATTCATCGAGATAGTCTGTGAACTGTATGCACTATATGGAAAAAACGTTGTCAGAGCTTATATCGACTATACAATAAGCGAAATAAAGCAGGATTTTGCTATACGAGAGGTTCAGTACAGACATAATCAAGTATTGCATTCTGGTACTTCCACATAGTTGTCTGCGAGTCACGATGGCTCACACAGTTTTTACAGAGCGAGAAGCGGCGAAGGTCGGTCGAGGCGATCCACGAGCGATCTAGCATTCCACAAGCCATGAATGAATAGTTGCTCGACTGGTCGGCTAGCGCATACTAACTTACTAAGTTAATTTAGATTAATTTGACAACAAACGTACAAGTTGGCGAAAACCGGAATTGCCGCGGGCACCCGCCCCGTGGGAACGCTCCAAAGATTTGTCTCTGTTTATTGTCTGATCAACGCACTCAAATTAAATTGATATTTCATCCACGAGCTTGTGTTACATTGCACTAATTTACTTGGGGCAATTTGTTTACCAATTTAACGCTAATTTATCTAAGTAGTCTTTTAATGACTAACCTTATTTTAAAATAAAATATAGTACAGACGAAAGTTAAATACAGCGCTTAGTTTCTTGCATTATAGTATTCATTCTAAATTATAAAATTAAATAGGTAAGTTTCGGTAGAAAGATATGTATTTTTTCGGTATGTAAATGCGTACGTAACAATATCTCCATTTTAAATTGCAACGGTTTACACTAAGTTATAAGAGCGTTAAGTGTAGCATGTTAATGATGTAAATAAGATCACCTGATCCAATTATACTAATAATTTTGGCAGTTCGATATAAAATCGATATCAAGTTTAATATGTTTTTTAGTTAATTTAGAACAAGAATTATATTTTTATTGCTATATCTCTCATTATAAATGTGATACATTCGTATGACCGGAAATTGATGATCACATATTCTTAATACATATGGTGTTGACTATGCTAACCTTGAAATTAATGCCGATTATATAAAGGTAAACTTACTTAAGTTATGCGATGGATGTACATATAGCAATAAAATTACAGCATCCTTGAGTTATTCACAAGTAGGTATGTTTGTTTATGTAGGTATGTTTGTAACGTTACATGAAATACGAAAGTATATTTTTATTCTTTATTATATTTCAATATTTTTATACTCAATACTTTTATACTCAAATCTGTCCAATACTCCTAAAGTTATACGTATGCAACTAGTCAAAAAAAAGAGACAAGACAAACAAACAGACAGATGCTATAAATAAAATAATAGATTCATATTCTATTATTACCTACAATTTTTTTTACACCTTTAACTATTTTTTCGTAGTATTATTTATATACAGTCACAATTAGAAATAAAATAGTAGACTAAAGGGCATCTTGTCTACTATTTTATTTTAGTAAATAGATAGATAGGAACAGTACCTATTCACAATACCACTGGACACATTCAAGATATGTATGTACCTTCGTTGTTTCGAACGCAATTTAAGTCACACGGAACGTCGCGTACACGTCATTTACAACGACTAAAAATAGAAAAGTTATGAATCCAGGGACCCCAAAGGATAAGGCCGATTAAAACAACAAGTCTCAGCAATAAAATACCACATGGCTAATTCCGTGCCATGTGATAAAGGTTGAATGTTCTAATAGTTACGAAACAATAAATATTTCGATATTAAGAAGAGTACACAGCAGACCAACACATGTAGACGATAGCGTAATGGCCGACTCACTTCCAGTGGTTGACACTGAACCCATTGGATTATCTGGCATATAGAACTTTCGGCAGATCCTCGCTTAAAAGGATTTAGATAAGTTACTACTTATATATTACAACAAACCTAGAATGCGATGCGTGCAAGACATCACGGTTATATAATTCATTTACTAAGAAACATGAACTTAGACGGTAAACCGTTGTATTAAATCTATCTGATGGTGGAACCTCGGTAATAAATATCTACAGTAAAATTTGCAACTTTTATAGAAAATTATGAACGCGTGAGAGAACGCCCTATTTCGGTTAGCGCCTCAGACGAATAAATAAAAACCAGTTCAAATCGGTTCGTCGAATGGCCTCTATTTAAGGAACCCTGCTGTGCTCTTATCGGGCCTACGATTCCCGAGTCCAGATTCCTGTTGTTCCTTGTTAAAGTATGCAGGTTTGCGGTACTATTTTACGATACAAATGATAATTTTGAATATTGTTATGACATTTTATTACAAATAACCACCACATATATTAAAATTGCAATATGCACCTATATTCTTTGTTGTAATAAGATAATAAAGATTAGATTTTATGTACGATCACTTACTTGTTATACGCGTACATACATGCATGTCCTATAATTAATTAATTTAACATTACAAATAAGAGACTCATCATTCATTTTAGAGTGAAAGGAGTTCTAGCTTGACCTTCACGCATGTTTTTGGATATAAATGGATTATCCCATTGTCATTTCTCAATATTGTCATCACAGCCATTATTAGCCGCACTTTATTGCTCACATTTTGAGAGGTAAAATAGTCTATATTAATTTACCACATTACATAATTTTGTTCTTACCAACTCGTAACGAGTTTCGTAAGATATAAAGTAAATGATGTATTTTTTAAATATTTACGTGTATTCAAAATACCATAAACTATGGGATACGAATAGTTATTAATAAGGCGAGACCAAGCATTTTGTGTATGTTTATTATTATTTTTAATAAAAATAACAATCAAGTGCGAGTCGCGCACCGAGGGCTTCGTACCAATTTCGGCAAACTTAAGATTGCGGTCGTATCTGGTTATTTTGTATGAAATGAACTACATAAAAAAGTTTGTAATGTTTTTTACCCTGATACACCCAATATTATACAATATTAAAAAAAATTCGTTTGTTTGTATTATAAGTTCTCACTTATTTCCAAATTTCAAAATTTTGATTTAAAGTTTTGATTACGCGGCGATAATCATAAAACTCGGCAAAACAGAAGTATATGACTTAATATCTTATGATTGTGTTGAAATAGAAGTTACATGTTTGTCTTTGTACATTAAGGGTAGTCATCTCAACCTATGAGGGTACATCTCTACCTATCTTAAAAAAATCATATCACATATCCAGGTATAGATCCTATATCCTGAATGTTATACTCATCTATTAATTTGTAGCCACCAGGTATTCTTGAGAAAAATAGTATTTAAACAGACGGATAAACAAACAGACAGACAGACAACTGGACAATAAATCCTATAATTTTATTTTTTTTCTTTAAAATATATATATTTTGAATTATATGTTAATTTAAAATATATAATTTTTAATTAGGTACTACTTATGAATTTTTATTTAAAGACATTAAAATAACTTTATACATTAAAATAAATTTAATATACCTACACTCATAAACTCCGATCTGGGAATAAAATATCTCATTTGATGATTACCGACGAGCTCGCCGAGTATGAGGGCGTGCCAATGACTCGCGGGCCTTGAGTCCGTAGTAGACAGATTTGAGAATTGGGGCCTCTCTACGCTTCTACGTGTTTCATTTTAACGCGTTACCTTTTTTTTTTAAAAAGAAATAGGTAAAATGTTTGGAAACTAATTTGATATATAAAACACGTTGGGAATATGTAAATATTTATTTATATTTTACATTTAAGTAGACATAATAAGGTTTTAATGTAATTTAATGTTTAAAATCATTCAAGATTAAAAATGATTTTAACCATTACCAAAATAGTAGTTATTTATACTCTGCATAAAGTTAGATACTTAGTTTTATTAATTTTTTATTTTAAAGGAGCTAATAATATATGCAAATATATTTATTTCTTTTTACATTGTCAGGTTAGAAAGAAATTATGGTAACATATAAATTGTATACCACTCTACCTGATGCCATTTACAATATTATATTATTAGGGAATATATGTTTTTGCAAATATAATATAAATGAACAATCTACGTGTTCCTCCTTGAGAAGATATATCTTTAAGGTAATTTGTTTCACTTTTCACTTGTAGGCATGTTATAGTATAATTAAGTAAGTAGATGAAAGCATTGCTCAAATTTCTTGAAGTCTTTACAATTACGGATTGTTAGTATTTATTACATTACTGGGTGGTCGTTGCGATTAAAACAGATCTGCTTAAATATTGGCGGCCCCTTATCAATGTCGACTGTGTCAAACATTCGATTGAGCAGGAATGGGGGCGTTATCTTTCATTTACTAAAGCATACTGCATGCTTACTCGTTCAGTGTATCTATAAAAAGTTATACGTTATGATATTACGTCAATACTTGTTAATTTTTTTTAGGTATTGTCTATGGTGATTTGGGTAGCCTGCAAATTCTATCATACGAAGAAGCGGGAGAAAAAAAAGAAAATAATTACAAAATTACTCTAAACATGTAACTTGTGAGTTTCAAGGAGCATGGTTTGAGAATAACAATAAATGAAATGGCATAAATCAAAATATATAACGATGATATTTCGTGACGGAATGTAGAAGTGCCCCGTATTTAACAATATTTTCGTAGAAAAAAAATTAAGAATATATAAAAACTACTAATAGCAACACATGGAATGTCACAAGGTAATTAATTGCTAATTCTTCTTAAGGAGTCGTAAATACACAATCGAAAGGCGCCAATATTAAGTATGTAAAAAATACTTTCCCGAGACTATAGATTAGATCTGACCGTACTTTGTTATTTTTATACAAACAAAATTTTTGAGGAAGAAGTTGATTTTATACATAATGTTTGAAATAAAATTTCTATCAAGTAAATATATTATCAGATAAAGTTGATTGACCGAAAACACGGCGACAACTTAGACAAGCACTATTTCCTGTGGGGACGCACTCCGCAGCGCTGGCACGCAGCAGTTCGCACGACCCTGCAATGAGTTTTAATTGAGTTCGACCGGGCGCAGGAAGCTGAGGCCACGGCCGACGCCAGGGCGACCTTTATGCACTTGCAATTTATATATTTATAGAAAGTCTATTGTATTTTAAGGAATATTTTGTAGTATCATTCAAATCTTCACAATGCACAAAAAGTTTTCCTTAAACAGTCATAGCTCAATGTAGAAAAAAAGCAAAAAGTCATTACAATTGGCAGGCGACATAAAAACTCTATTACATCTTTTCTATATACTTTATATCTATAAAAAGATGTATTTATTTACCTAAGTGAACGTGACGGCTAATGACCCCTTACGTTTCTTTAGCCATTTAACTTTAATAATTATTATTAAAGTTAAATGGCTATAAAAAACTATACATATGTATAGACATATGTATAATATTGTGTAGCATTAAAATAATACTAGAGTTTCCGATATCAACGCAACATCTTTCCGTTCTCTTTCCTGATTGACAGATATTAAGTACGTTGTTGTATTGTTTCAGTACATTCTCCTTTGTGAAATATTGTTTACTTACATAAGTAGGGATCAAACACAACTATCGTTTACGGTCAGAGGCTGTGCCATTGCACCACGATGACCTCGTTGACTTAAATATTTTAATTTTATAACATATATGGCTATATATGCATTTAAGAGCCACACTATAAAGTATACCCTATATATTGTGCATTTTATATGCTTATTTTATTTAATCATTTAAGTACCTAAGTTATTACGAGTCAAATGCATCATTTAATAACCTCAATTTTGATAAACATGTTTAATCAACATGTTCCTGTGTAAGATTACTTAGGATATAATATAAGTACACATGTATTTATATTATATCCATTGTGAAAATGTGTACTTTGAGCGCTACAATTTGATCAAATCATTGTTCCACTTTGTACAATGACAAAAACAAGAACGCATTCCGGGTGTTCAGCGTCTCGTTACGTATTACTATCATAATAACGTTTCAATTATGTAGTATTAATCGAAATCAGCTGATGTGAAAATGCTCTTGCATCCGGCTCTATATGTTCGTTTGCGTTCGTGTCCAGTATTAGACTAATTGTTTTATTTTACGGATGTTCCGTTATTTTAATATGAATTTTAAAGATTGAAATATTTAACGCATAAAGATTAAATTCCATTATAAAATGCAATAATGTCGAATATCATATAACTAATCGTTTAAGTTAAGCACATGTATACAAATGAATAAAAATTAGCAATATTAAGATAAAATCCCAATTTTTAAGACCTTACGTACCAGAGCGAGGAGCGAGGCGGTTGTAGTTTCTACTGTTTTCTTTTCCCTACACGGTGGTGTTAAAAATTACAAGGTACTGAAATTACCACCGCAGAATAAAAAATAGCAACATTCCAGCAACAAGTATACGCAATTTGTAATGTACATATATCCTTGTTAGCTATGGCTGTTAACATGAATGCGGGTTCAGTCGCCGCGGGCCCGCCGCGTCTGAGCCCCGAAGTCGTGACAGCCGTTTGTTAAACTAATGGTGAAGAAAAGAATGCCGCCTTCCATTAACTGCTCGAATGCGACTGTTGATTTGAACAATTTGCGAGTACAAAACTCGTCTTAACTACATCTATTGTATATTTTTGCTTGATAGTCTTTACAACGTCGTTACGCTTTACTCGAGTTATTTGAAGAAGTTTTTCAGTGTCACTCATTTTCTTATCGGGATTGATCACACAAAAAATGTTCACGGTATCAATTTGATTCAAAAGTGGAGTCAATAATACTATTAGTTTTATCTTTTTTGTATAATGATAGTTATTTACTATTCTTGGCCGGCATTCTTATATAGCACAATGAGTTAAAAAAGACCTATTGTATAATACCTCTTAATCAAACAAATTTAATTTTAGATCTCTTCAAGCTACATGTTGGCATAGAGATAATAGATGTTTTAATTGTATAACACAATAAATTAATAGGTGTGTAGGAGACTACGTATCAATTAGCGAAGATAGCGCCATATGTGAGGTCGCGTCGTCGCGGGGGTGGTGATCCGCAGATGTATACCACGCGACACAGCGCCTCGAAAAAATGAAGCGGCGATAAAAAGTGCGTCGAGAACAGCCAACAGGCGTGAGAACGTGGACACGTGGCCGACCGCGCTCATTCAAGCATTTGATTCATAAATTGTATGCGCGTTAAAGGCATGCACATAGCCGATTATTCGCTCATGACCCCGGCGCGACACAATAGATGCGTTTAGACATAACAACCGGTTGCCGAAGCTGCAGTCAATCATTGTAACATAATGGATGGTTCCATGCACATATCCGTCATGTCAGGTAAATTAATTGTGATTGTATCATATTTATCAGAATCTTTATAACAATATCTAGGCAGAGGGAGCCTAGTGTTACGACAGCTCCAACAGGGAATGGGGAGTGGTGGGTCCCCAATTTTCGAAAAATTGCGTGTTGAGTAGTATATATATATATATATATATATATATATATATATATATATATATATATATATATATATATATATATATATATATATACACATTGCACGCTGTTTTATTCACAAGGAACACATATGCTGTATAATATGGGTTAAGAATGTGTCTAATGTCCACGTATCGATACTAGGAATATTAACTTAGTTTGATGTAACGTTTATATCATTGAAATAACATGGAATGTTAGCATTATTCAGAAAATTTATATTCGTAATGATTTGCAAGACATTCCCACTACTTGTTTGTACCTTTGTCAAAATTCCACGTGATTCTTAATTTCTTGTCTAAAAAGACTTGGATTTAAAGTTCGTATCTTTTTTATATATTTTTTAATAGATATTTTGTAAGCGATATAACAGGCGACGCCCTCTATAAATCATAATGGGTGGATTACGGTCGGAACGAACGCGGGTTGTTATTTTAAAAATTGCGTATAAAATATTATGTGTTTAGGTGGAATATGATAATTGCTGGAGGCGCCGTAAGCCGACACCGACTATGGGATTACAGAGCGGCCGCGGCAAACGTAGACGGCCCCGGGTCTCTGAGCAACCGCGTCTGCTAAAACCCGCCACGTCTCATTACACCTTGTTACGTGATGCTAACTTTACAAAAATGTTCTCGCTTCATAATGACTTTCATCCTCAAAGCAGTGTAAAATTAGAATATTGTCGAATATAAACGCGATTCATATATGTAAATTTTTTACATTACATATGTATGCTCAATATTATATTTTAATGTTTCTCTCCATTTAAAATAATGACTAATACTGCTTAAATAACGACGAATACTGCTTAAACGGAAAGAATGCTAATTATAAAAAAAAATATCTGTTGATCTCTACCTACTACGATGCAAAATGTAAAACTTGTTTCAAAAATTATCAAATCAAATGGAATGACTGTTAAGTTGCAAATTGATACCCAGTTTTGATTGCCTTAATTTTTTTATTGAATTATAAACGCGACAAGATACACTTTTACGCATTGTCATTTGTAAGTTATCCAATTTCTACAGTCTCAGTTTGAAACATCGGGCGGTGTAAGTACAGTGATAAACATTAAGTCATCATTATTCTCTTTATTGCATTTTTGTAGCAATAATAATTAATTAATATTTTAAGGCTATTATACATTTAGAAAAATATTTTCAGGTGAATTCATTTGTAAGAGAATGTTATCCAACAATGATAACAAAGCTATTATGGCAACTATGAATAATGCTTTGATATTACAAATTAACATAATATTTTTTGTTCACTCCTTTGGAGGTGGCCGCGGACAGGTACACGCTGAGGGTGCAGAATTCTTTGAATGGGCGTTGTAAAATGTTTTCAATTTATTCAATTTTACACCTTCGATAGCCCACATAAGTAATAAAATAGTTATATAATAGATTAATTTTATAGAACAATAGTGTTGTATGAAGTATGTTACAATATGCACGTTATAATTAAGGAATAAGGGTGTATATTGCGTGCGTCAGTTCAAGTGCGAAGGTAGACTATGCTACTATCAATCAGCAAGGCGCCATTGAGGGTTGGTCGAGGCTCGTGAGAAACCGTAAACACTTACCCGGTTTATCTGATACAATTTTTTCTTCACCGGCGGGTCCAGTCAATTAATGGATTGCGCCGTTACTTGGTTTATTTTTTGGTATCTACTGACGTTGTATTATAAACATTACCAGAAAGTAATTTATCTGAAAGAGCTTGACAGGTTCCCTTCACAAAGAAATCTTATCAAAATTCACATCTGACTGTGTTCAATAAGAAACCAATATGCTTAATAATAAAATAAAATAATAAAACATGGCTATTAAAAAAACGCTAGGCTGTAACAATGTCATGCACAGGGCGAAAACTTGCCTTGTTTTGTCGTAGATTTCTTATTTACCCGTTTTATTAGAACGGTAGTTAATTAATTAATTGTAAGTGGTAGATAATTAATTAATTGTATCCGACTCCTTTTGGAATGGACTAGACCCGGTTAGACGTTCATATCAAAATGTTTGAATGTAAGCATTTTAGAATAGAAGACAAATATTTATCAAAAATTGTGGTGTAGGTATGTCGGTGCATATGTGCGCATAAAAAACTGTGTGCTGTAGTGTTGGGATCTGTGTTGACAGTACGCATAGTTGCGGCAAAGCGATGCGCCCGAGCCGACCACCCTGCGCTTGTCCCACTTACCATAATTTAAACAACACAAATATTATCATCATCGAGATTCCACAGAACAAATAAAGTAAGGGTTAACTCTAAGTAAAATAAATTTATCTTAATTCTCAAATTATTATTACACTGTTTTTAACATCGTTGTATGATTTGAAAACCACAATTTCAAATCTTGATTTTCTTTTATTTATAAGTTATAAAGTAGATATTTAAAATAATTATGATATTGTGTACAGCAAAAGCTTCACATTATGTGTTAACTTACTTTTATAAAGCAATTGTACTATAATATTGAAGTATACGTACAAAATCGTCGACTAAGTACAAATATTTGTGAGATGTTTGAATTTTATCTGAAGGAAACCCTTCTTCTATTTTATTAAATATTTAATTTAGACGAAAGTGATAGAGATGCGCATGTGTCGGGACATCTAGCCACAATTGTGCTAGCGGATAAGCCTCTGATTAGATATCAAACCTGGGAACTGACAACAGATTAAATTAGTAAATATTTTGGTGTCATCTTGTTTAGATCTATATGATTGTTTTTACTTTTATATTCAATCAAAATACAGGTTATTTTTTGTAGCTATGACATTTTAATAGAAGCAATGCTTGAGAAAGTTCCACCATTATCTATCGATGTCGTCAGCAAACACGTTGGAATACTGTTTACCTAATGAGTGTCGGCTGCATGCGATTCATTCTCACGATCCAAAATTGAAAAAACACAGGTATCCGTAAAATTTTTAAGAAATGGCATTGTATATAGAAAAAAGTCGTTTATCATATTGAAAACCATGGCTTAGCATATTTCATGAGACTATTTATTAAGTTTCATGTTTACTGGGATATGCTAAGAATGTTAGTTATTGAGTGTATATTTTTCATGAATTGAAAAGTTACAATTACAAATCAATATAAGAACATTTGAAATTATAACAAATATAATAATGGTTTAAATATAAAGGACGGAACTATAGTACACGTCATGTTAAAGTTACCTCGGGCACTCAAGAATTTTTATGATAAAAATAAGATTATGTGCCATATCACTAGACCTTTTGTCCACTAGCAAAATTGTATGAAGGTATTATATAGCTATCACTAACATTCATATACAAAAAAATCGTCATTATAAGTCTCAACCGTTTGACACATGTTGTAGTGATTCATATAAGTACATAATGAAATGTTAAATGATCTTTCACAATAAAAATTTTAATGACAATAATTTGATTTAATTTGACAATAATTTTATATATTTAATCTTTACAAATCTCTTGTAATTTCTTATTTTATAGAATGAATAGTCTCTTTAAAATATCGAGGGGTATTTTCAAACGCTATGTCACTAATTTTTTATAGAGGTAACTTTTATTTTCCTATTAATATATATTTTTGAGAGTCCCACGAATTTCTTACAAATATGACATAATTTCGTAATTTAAATATAGTATTTTCTTATCTTTTGTTATTTCAAAAAAAATAATCATTTATAAGATATACACATTAAATATTACACATATTCAATTTTAGTACCTAGAACTAACTAGTAGTTAGAGACAAATATCACAATTTATCGTTACTAGACAATTGAAAGAGTATCTCTTAACATTTCTTAGAAAGAGTATCTCTAAACTTTGTTATTCCGAAAGTGTGTTATATCAATTCAACTTTTATTTAAGAAATTACATGTTAGTTTTATTACGAGAACGATTTACGAGATATAGGACCGTTATATAATGTTTAAGAGTTATAATATACACGCTACATATATTAGTTATATAGTCAAAATAATATTGTTTGCATCGCAAGTGTCGCTTATAAAAAATTGTTTCCAAATAAATAGTGTGGTTATCTTAGCACTATAACGGAACAGCAGCGGGGCAATAAATAAATCTATTTCTTGTAATTCTCACAGCTCGTCCTTTTGACTGTGCTGAACCTCATTCCATTCAGCAGGTACCTCGCTCCGACATACACCGTAACCGATAAGGCTTTCTCTGTCAGTGACTTTGAATATAACCGCCCTAGGCGGTGGTTTCCGAGAATTGAGCTCGTGGCATTTTTTAGGACGTATTATAATTTGATCGGGAAATATTTATGGAAAGGGTGGCCGGACGCGAACTAGTCGAACGAGTCAATTATCAGCTCTCTAGTGTCGGTCGCCTGAAAGCAGCGCAATGGGTGGTTATCCAAAGGTACCGGATTTTAAGCTGGAATTTATGGGACAGAGATAGACATGATACGAGGTGGAATTTCACACGGCTTTACTTTTTTTTATTTTTAATGTAATACATATTGTTTAGAAATCCGATGTAAAATGAACTACGTGAATAAAAGTTAAATATGAAAGAAATTCCCTTACTATATTGATTTTTTATCATTTATTTTATATACCTTAGTTTATCTCTTGATTTCCAGAAATATTTTCAAATTTTGTATAATAGATATTTTAAACATGATTATTCTTTAGTACGTTTCAAATACATTTTTTACTTCATAAGCCCTTGAAATACAGGTGATCATGCCGTTAACTGGTTTTGATAAACATCGTAGCAGAGTGCTACGGCTGCTACGACTGTCGTAGCCTTGACCGTATTTAATATACACATTTTTATTTAAAAAAAATCAAAAAGATACTACACACTACTTTGTATTTTTCAGAGTTAAGTTTAAAGTTAAATATATATATATATATGGTTTCTAGCATCGTTAGCATGTATATTGCAAGCCGTCGTCCTTATCGTTGTTTATACCGAAATAATTATGTAAATATGCGAGCACTTACAGTCGTGTTAACATAAGAAATAAAACCGCCAGCTAGTAAAATAAACATGTCTGACAAGAGCAGACGTGGTCATAATCGTTTCTGCTAATTTGTCGCGAAGAGGGGAGGGCGGGGCGAGATACAACATCCGGTGCATGTGCAAGACAATGCTGAATGGACTCATTAATAGCACTGCAATGAATGAACGCGTAAACACATGTGCACCCTCGAATGCGCTACCCCCTGGCGAAGTCCGAACATATGGTGCATTGCTTATGCAAAAGAACGTTATGTGCACTTCGAATTCAAAGAATCTTCTTTACAAAATACAAAAAATACTTGCGTTCACACAATATGACTATAAAATAGTTAAGAATACAAATTAACGCTTAGTAACAATTTTGTATATGTCCAGTTAGTTAGTTATATATTATTTTAATAATTTTAAAGTGTTTTTTTACATATTGAGGTAAAAAGTATATTTACCGCCCTAGCGAGCCTACTACTTGGCCTACCTAGCCAAGTAGGCCAAGTATTCTATGGGTAGATTTTTACAAATTTCTGCTACCCAAAGTTTATTCAAATGAATGATACGTATCTACATAATTTTCTTTCTTATTGTTGGGTCATCCATATCTTTATTTTAATTTGAATAATCGTCAAAATTAAAATATATTTGTTCCAATTCGTGGTAAGAATCTTATTATGATTTTTAGTCGTAGTATTAATAAAGATTTAAAAAATCCGATTCTTAGATATTTTCATAAAAAAAATAATATTTCTTTATTCTTCAATATAATATAATATAAATGTAAAGAAATTTTTAAGTATAACAATTTACGTGGAATAAGGTGTTATTTTGTGAATTATTGTTAGTACAATGTCGTTTCCTGTTCCATTCTTGCTCTGTTTGCATTGAAAGCAATAAAAGGAATACTGCGTAAAGTGGATACTTGTTGTATAAAGCCCAGGTACATAGACAAAGGGAACTCAGTGTAGCAGGTTAAGGCGACCGTTACGCGTTTGTTGTGAACGACACGTTGGCGCCAGATATCCGTATTCTATTGTGTAGACATCATGACTCTTTTCTCTATTATACATCCGTAAAAACCCTCTCAAGTATTCTGTGTTTATTATTATATTTTAAAATTTCGGCTCGGTGGCGTTTTTTTAAAGTTTAGTTTGTGAAAAATATACTGTTTATCTAAAAAAACCCTAAAATGATTATTAATGAAATCGCACCATTCATATTGTTATTTGCATAGGTTTTTGTTGCGATTTGTTCATTTTATCGATGCCCAGATATTGTCTGTCTCACTCATTACTCAAAGACCTTATCGCTAGAAAGTCATTGAAGTTTTTGCCTTATTAATGATAATTGCTTAATAAAAAAGTATAATAAATGCCAAAAAAAAGTATAATTCGCAAACCTATTGTATACAAGTTAATCAAACAGCCCGCATATTTTCATCATGAAATGGCATAATTAAGCGTATGAATAAGTCAAATTTAATAACCACGATACAATAACGGCAAATAGTGGTCACGTGTCGCGAATTGTACAGAATTATTTCGTGAAACCGAATAAGGGGATTTGATGAGCCGAATGGGGTTGTGGATGATGTGATTACAGTCTTATGTTTAATTTCTATTTAGTTGTAAGTGTTGTAAGTGCGGCCCCACCCGTATTAATATTGCGTAACTTTTGACCGTGCTGATTACAAAACGTTAGGGCACACTTCCACCAGCTAAGCGTCAAGTGTCAATGATCGCTAGATTAGAAAATCTATAAACAAACGTAGGGCTATCTGTGTTTGCGTTTGGTGGCGCCTTCCCGGGATTGAGTGGAACGATGGGGAGTCTTCACGGTATATCATTTTCATAGATATCTAACGTTCATTAATTATCGCTCTTTATTTTAGTTTAATTATGTTTTAATTTTTAGTGGTCACAGTCACAGTTGAATGATAAAGAAAATAATGCACAATTGTAAAATCTTTTATTGTAAATGCAAAAAATATATTTCCAGTTATACTCTATAATTAATAATCTTTTTTTTTAGCTTCACGCTGTGCACCCGCACCCAGCAGTAACCGTAGACTGAAGGAACCTAGTGCTAAGCCACTCTGTTCCCGGCTTTCCGCCTTTCGAGGCATTGCTTGCAGAACTAAATCCCCGAGTAAAAATCGAACCCACAACCCGTCGCGTTTGCAGAGAGACGCTGTCGTCTCTACGCCACGACGGTCCTACTTGGTCTATCTATTAATTATTACTTAGGTACATTTATTTCAAATAATTATTGAATAAGAAGATATAAAAAGATATCAATTAAAACTATTTGTATAAATACACGTTTTTGTAGCCATTTTAATTTTTATTTCCCATAGCGCATTTCCCATACAGCTATCATCAAAAATCGGACAGTCCAGAGGTCAGTACTATGATAAGCTTGCGTTGTCGGTGTTCGACATACTCGTAATGTCTAAATACGCTTGATATTTAAATTATATCAAGTTTGGTGCCGACTTAGTGCAGTTGCACGTATGTCACTTTACAGTTCACATAATGGCTATGAGAATATCATAGGGAAAAAGTTAAATTACATTTATTATTTGTATTTAAAACATGTTGATATTCGAGTTCTAGATAAAAAGCGTGTAGTTTTATAACGTTCATTGTAACGTTCGATGTAACGTTCGACGAATATTCGTACAAAAAGTAAGGCAATAAGCGGGCAATCTTTCTTACTTTAAGCGTAGATAGAAAACTGCACAAACCTTGTGAAGGTAATAAAGAATATCGTTTAAGAAATAGTTAAAATCACGCACCGATACCAATTACCAATTACATTTTTGTAATTTAAAGGAATTGAAAGTATATATTATAAAAATTGAGAAACTTAATTTGCGGGCGTATGGTCTCATTTAATAGCTACAAATTTAACTTTGCAAAGGTTTTTTGTAATAGTTATTCATTAATATTTATCGTTGGAAGTTGTTAATAAGTGTTTAAATAACTTAAAATATATAAAACAATGAATATTAATGTTACTATTCGAAAGAAAGGCAAGAGGATACTTTACCTAAGCACTTTTTGGAAGCAAAACAAAAGATCCACCGCTGGATGTTACATGCGTGCACGCACACACGTAGCGAAATAAAACTTAAAGACAACATTCCCAACGAACGAGCATTTTATATTATACTTACATATATTTGTGTCATAAATTTTACAGACTACGACAAGTGTTTACACAACCAGTTGGAATTTGGAGGTATCTACTTGTGTAATGTGTTTATAATATACACATGTACGGACATGTATGAGATGAAAAATTTACTTTAAATTGCATTCCAAGATTATAAATATACATACTTAGATAGTAAAATAATTGTTAAAATTAAACTCTGTGCTTATTTCGTTCACTTTCACATACCATAGTTTATTTTCATTTAATATAGGTTTTTGTTTTTGTTATGGATTACACCGAATGTGTTAGACGAAAGAGTTTCTTGTAAATAAATGTGTTTCCAAGCGGGGGGTATGACGACGTGAACTCTCGTCTGGGTTTCATAGAATATTACGAAACAAATTAATTGTAGACGTATTGACGTGAATAATAATATTAATTTTAAACTTTTTCAAAAGTTTTATTTTTTTAAATTATAATTTTATATTTACATATTGTATTACTACAATGAAAACTTCACTTTTAATATTTATTTGTATAAAGGTTTTTTACTCAACATTAAAAATTTAATGACTTATTGTCTAGTGATTATGTAAGACGCTTAAGGCATCACAATAATTATAATGTACGAAATCGTTAATAAATAACATCTATTAATAACGGTGGCGGGTCCCAGCCTTCAATCAATGAGATCAAGGTGTCAATATAACTATAGCAAATAGCTATATTGACACTTTATAAAAAAATATATTATTTGGTACAAATACGTGTATCTGAAAACAAATGGCACATATAATCTAAGTAAAGTTATTCTTTGCGAACTATGACCCAAGGTCATCTACACGAGACGTAATAACCTCGTTTATATAAGTCAATATAGAAAAAAATTCCAACATAATTAGTCTAATTTTTTAAATCAATTTAAAACGATATGTGACACATAAATGTGACGTAAATTTTACATAATATGTCTATTGAGAGAATAGAACCACCCTGAAGGACAACAATTTAAGCGTGGGAGCTGCGCGGGGGCATATTAATGGATATTCGAAATCCTATTAGTTTTGTATTATTGTTGAGTATTTTTTATACGCACCCTCACTATGAGACTTACCGCATTGCATAATGGATGGAATACTAAGAGCAATACACGTTATTATTTTCTTTTTATACCAATTGATATTGTTTCTGACTTACGTCAAATCTATATCATATGCCAAGGTTCAATTGTCACAATATGTACGTAGATACAACAATTTGATATTTTATTGGTTACATATTATTGGGACCTGAATGAAGTTGTACTTATTTCATTTCTTATATTATTATATTTTAGCATGTTTCACTACAATTTAAAAGATTTTTTAAACATTCCGAAATTAGATCTATCTTGAAAAATTACATGAACCAAAATTTTCCACAACAATTTGTAGTAATCCGAATATTACATAAAATTAAGCATATAACATAGCTAATAAATTATAATAAAATGTAACATATGTAAATAACAACGTAAACTATGGTGATATAAATTGATGGCATATGGTCGTTAGACTTATTAGTTAAAATAAAAAAATCAGACATTGGGCTTATGAAGACGTTATTTATGGAAATTTTTAAGTATTGCTTCTTGCAAAATATAATATAAGAGGTCACCTGTGCCCCTAGTATACTGATGCTATGGTGCTATGCCAGGTATATATAATACTTGATGCTATGACTAAATATATTTTAGTGACAATAGTGATACTGAAAACCCTACCCAGGACGAGAGAAGGGAAGAATTAAAGAGAAGAGAGGAATGTAAGTTCGCCATCTATCACACGCCCAGGATGAGTTGGATATTTTTTAAGGGCGCAGTTCTTGGAAGTATCTGTCGAGCGGTCGAAGTCTGGCGCTCGCCAGCCATTGTAACATGCGGCTAGTTTTGATCTTATTGTTAATGGGACGCCAAAGTTTTTTCAAAGGACTTTGAAAAAGGTATCGGACCCCAGCGGAAACGTTACGGGGCCTTGTGAAATCAAACGTAGGTATGTTCAGATATATACATTCTACGAAGGAGGTGTTATTTTAAACAGAGGACCGCTTTCGTTGTCCACGAATTTCGATAGCTTGTCATAATTTTAATGGGTAATGGTAAATCTCCAACGTATGAATCTAACAATCTTTACTGTTTAATGTTGTGCTTAAAAGTCAGAAATACAAGAAATCAAGGAAGAATCAAGGAATTTGTTCTTATCCCTCAAAATATTTCGGCTAGTTATCATCTGCAACATCATATTCATTGTGCAATCCCACCATTTGTAACATTTTAAGCTTATTCGTGAAATAAAACAAATACGAAAGAAATCTGCGTTATACCGAAATTTAGAAATTATTGGTGATTATTCTAAAAGTTTATAATGCTGTTTGTCTGTTTTATATAGATGTAACCAATTTTCAGATTTTTTTTCCTTTATTTGTACAATATGTTCTCACTTCGTACCAAATTTCATAATTTTACAGCTGGACATTATGGTTTTTCATAAGGTGTTTGAGATCTTGGATTTTCATAATTCTATAGAGAGAATATACTTATGAATATACTTTTTTAGTTGCCCGAGATACGTGATTTTTATGTCAATGGAAAGTGCTTTTCATATTTAATCATATTTGCTATGACAGTATTTCATTACTTTTTTATTCAGCTACTACTTAGTTCTACATCAGGTATGCCAGTCATCAAAATAAGTTATAATCTAGTTCTTGCCCAGACTTGAAAGCTATACAACAAAAAAGTTTAATTTAAATTCGTCTAGTAAATTCAGATCCCAGTGAACAGAGAGATAAATTTTAAAATCATAGATTCGTATTCTTTTAGTGTTTTTATTATTCAATGTACAGGCACATTTTTATTACTGTTTCATTATGGTATAGATGATGATGTTGTTAATAAAATATTCTCAATTTTATTGAAAAAATTATGGACTTTTTAGCAACCACATTTAATGATATCAAAAAATCTTGTTTTTAAACTTTAACTTTATAATAATATGATCGAAATCATGTTTCGTTCATGACTTGCTCGACGGTTTCATAAAATGATCAATTCTAAGATAATGCAACAACATACACATATGTACATAGAAATCAACTGTCTGCAAAATAAACTTCTTATTATTACTTATTGATTATATACGCGAAACCAAATTTGCGTTTTGATTATATTGTGTTTATGTACTATAGCAGCGTGCAGATTATATTTTAACATCATTTAATACATCGTTTATAAACGAACAACAGATATAAGTTAGTAATGGTTTTTTTCTTAGATATACCTAAACTATATTACTGTACTTTCTTTGATTCATACTGTAAGGGGTAGGATCATAGAGCTGGATGGACTAAAACAACGTAATACAGAATATTTTTAATACCTATTTCGGCATATATGCCGCACTAAAAATCTGCCACCCAGCATATGAAAGCTGCACTGGCTTTTAATGGCGATATAAACGTTAATTATCATTAGACGCTAGTGCACTTTTCATAAGCTTAATCTATTAAACCCTTTAAATTTATCTCTATTCAAACCAGTTTGGAAAAACCAGATATGAACGTAATCTTCAAAGAAATTTATGGTTTAAAGTCAGGTACGAAAATAATTTTAATATAATCATTCGCAGAGTAAGGCATTGCATCTACAGCTCTCGAGTTTAGTTAAAGGCGGTCACACTGCGCCACTGCACTATACAAAATAACAATAATAGAATATTTAATATTTACTTCAAATAACAGTAGCTACCTAACATATTAAGTAACCTTATGGTTTCGACTATAGTAGAGTCAACTAGACATTTATATTTCTACAGTAAGTAGTATTTTTTGTCACTAATAAATCTTGGATTCACAGAGAACTTTTATGAATTTCGTATAAATAAACGGATAATCTTTTATTTTAGTCGTAAGGGGAATGATATAACAAAGGACGAGATTTCAAGTGAAGAGATCGTTGAACATATTTTGAATGATACCGGTCTGCCTTAACATGACAGCAGGGAGGAAATCTCCTCCCACAAGAAGGATTCTGAGGGCTGTGCGTGTGTGTGCGTTAAGGAATTTTAAGGTCCAATTACTAGCGAGCCGCCTTCCATTAACAACTTTATTTATAATAGGATGAATAAGTTGCGGCTTTTAATCAATCATGTGGTTTATAAGTAGCATCCGGTGTTGTGTTGGCAATTGTTAAGTAAACGCTGACTATGCAAAATAAAAATAATATAAGGAGTGCATTTGAAAATACTTTTATGAGATGAAATTGTAAATATTTTTCAGTAACGTAATTACTTAATGACTTTATTTTATTGGAATTACAATTTTACAAATATTGCATAATGAAGGTTAAGAATCTTAATCTTGGAGACTTTCCATAAGACGCGGGCTCAAATCCCGCTGCGTTTAAATTTTTATATGTTTTCTTAAAGTATGTGTTTCCGTATTGTGGATTAACGCTTTAAAAATATATCTTAATTTTTCATTAATATATATCTTAGATTCATTGACAACAAATGCCTTTGAAGCCAGCAAAAAAGCGCTTTTATTTATACTCTGTACAATATAAATATATTTAAGGCAGCAAATTATGATTTATCTGGTTATACGAAAACGATAATAATTTCCGCGAATTCTATATAACTATGAACTCATTTTATTTATAACAAAAATAACACTGAATGACTAAGATTTATTTGTAATTGTAAAAAGTATGATAGTGTCTAAAGTAGGTAGATATTTGTTAGTATTTATTTATTAGTGGCGACTGCCTCATTACAGGCTCGAGGCACTCACCCAAAAAACACCCCGAGATGTAACATAATATTTCCCAAGCAGGCTTTTATTTATTAGATGAGCACCGAACAGACGCAAGCCGGCGCCGCGACAACTCTACTTCCAAGAAACGAACTCCGACGTGTCGGCTTGTAGCCGTTACATTTCGAAAAAAATTATATTTATGTCGACGAGAATATCGGGATACAATCCGTATTTGTCTGTATGTTAAAACAGTGAGCTATGAGTTATTATTTATCATAAATATTTAGTTAACTTTAACTTTTAGTAGGAAACCTTCAAAACGGACACTGTATATAGGATAGTTATATGTAAATTAATAACATTAAAGCATAAGTCCAGAATGATTTTCTATTATTGAAATTAGTTCAATATATTTTAAAATCGTGGGTAATATAGACACAAACTGTACAGGTAACATTATTTTTACTAATATTCCAAATATGGATTTTATTTGAAAAACCATACTTCATGAAATAAAATATCTTAACTAAATATTTATTAACAACACGATGTCAGCAATTATATTAATGTGACCATTCACCATGGGAAAGTGAAACGAATAAGTTCTATCATTAATCTCTTTTTCACCGTTTACACTGGGCGGCTCCTTCCAATCAATTAATCCCATAAAAGGCCAGGTAAATGTGATCCACAAAAAAGAAGATTAAATTCCTCGTTAAAAACAGGTACGTTACTTATTCTAAACTATTTAAAAATTGTTATAAATTATATTACTTAGATATTTTTTGAAATAAATGAACTCTAACACTTATAACATTTGAAGTTACTTGAAGCGAAGCGGGGAATGGAGTGTCTTAACACTAGGCTCTCTCTGCCTACCCTGATATATATCAGACCTTTTAATGATGTACAATATGGGATACAACCTGTACAGGTTGTATCCCATATTGTACATCATTAAAAGGTCTTGGTGCACGTTTAGACTAGACGATGGAATGGCATTCCCTACTACTCCCAAATCTCGATTATGCCAATACAAGCTATCTTAATATGACCGAAAGTCAAGAGAAGAGAAATATAAATAAGCGACTTCAAAATCGGTTTTATTCATTTAATTTCTGTAAATGTGACCACGTATCTGAATTTCGTTCTAAACTCAAGTGGCTCCTAATTCGCTATCGCCGGAATCTACATATACCCTATCTTCTGTAATACTCAATAAAAAAAACGCCTCCTTATTTAAGAGAGAACGTTTGAATTATGAGATTCACATACCAACAGATTGGGAGCCTCAGAGAATCTAACCCTAAAAATACCGAGACACTAAACAAAATTTTTTGTGGACTCATTTGCTGTGCAAGTCTCTTAATTATGGAGTGATCTACCTAGAAAACTTAAAATATATTTAAAAAGATGATTATAAAACTACTATTTAAAGGATCTTACACATTAAGATGACATGGATGTAAACAATTCCTTATTTTAAATATGATTTTTCTTTTAAATATATATGTGTAATAATTCGAATGGTGCCTGAGACTAATCACTGATTAGCAATAAGCGCTTTTTGTGGTTTTGTTTTATTTTTTATTATTTCTTAGTTCAATACCAAATTGTACAGTGAAGTGTAAATGAATAAATATATGATGTTGACATTCTGAAAGCTAGATAAGACTCCAGGAGCCCTAATAATGGAGTTACATCATTTTGAAACTTTATACACGCCTATTTAACAAGATAAAACTATGCCCAGACGCAATGAATATAGGATACACTTGTATAAAACGAGATTAATGTGAAAAAAACAAGTTGTCCTTACGTAATACTTTTTCCAATATATATATATATATATATATATATATATATAGATATATATATATATATATATATATATTATATATATATATATATTGTAATATAATCATATATAAAATATAGGTACATCAATTTAGGTTTAATTAGACAATTTAAATTTAGGTTTAATTAGATAATGTAGGAGCCGTGACAAATTGTGATGACACGCTTAAAACTGAACGTAAAAGGAATTTTAATATAAATATTTCTTCTAGATGAGAAAAAAGATGGGTCTGAAAAAACAGTAATGAAATAAGGCCCTTGGTAATTCACCTGTTCACAAATAGAGAAGGAACGCTACGTTTCATTGCATGAATGCACTTGACACCTTTATAAATGGAAGGTCGGGCGGCAAAAAGCGCTGAACAGTGGTATTCCGACTTGACTCCGATTTAAGCCGATTGTCACCCACGTCTGTATATAATCTGTTTTTGTCGAGCAGTTCTATAAACGTGTCGCGCTTTTCCAAATTGCGGCTATTTATAATCATATGCTTCTGATATCCACGATAAATGTAATCTATCTTCTCATTACTCATAGACCGATATATGAGGAGTGATGATCGTGTTTCACATACAAATATTAAAAGAGGTTCCTTATATTTTATTTATCGTTAGTTATCTGTACTACTAGGCATATAAGGCAAATGACTAAATTAAGCTTTGTTAAGCAGTTTTCATAATTTTGAATGATGAGCAAAAGAGTGGCGAATAAGCACAGGCTTATTATCTCCATAGCCACAGTACTATGGAAATTTTCCTCAATAGGGAAATGAGCTTGGATATTATGTATCCGATAAATAATATTAAAGCATAAGGCTTTCATAATTACAAGCTTAGTGACTGACACAGACACAGCCGAAATTATTTGACATGGAAAGCTGAAAAATGGCATGGGGGTTCCTTGTAGCAGTAAGAACTTCCCGTAATTCTTACGAAGAACTGCAAGTTTCCGGGTTTTTAGGTTTAATAGCTGACACGAATAAAGCGTTGAGCTGCTATTTGTCAATATATAAAATTCTTATGTTAACCAAGAAATTTACAGATAGATCTAAAATTTATATGTGATTTCGTTTTAGAGTGTAGATAAGATTAAAAAAAACTGATATTTTAACTGGAACAGGAACAAATGAAATTTTATATTTTACGGTAGAAACTATAGAAGACAGAAATGTAAATATAGTATGGAAATAAACAAAGTCGGCGAAAACGAAGTTGTGGGAGACAATTAGTGCTATATAAAGTACTTTTTCACGTCTTGGCGTGGCGGTTTTTGTGTGAACACAAAGGCATCCGCATCGCGCCGTGAACAGCAACCGGACCTGTTGTGAGGACGTCGACACCAACTCCGAACGAGGACAACGTAGAAAACTCTAAAACTTAATCCAAATGCTAGGGAAAAAACGACTGTACTGAAAGAGATAGTGAATCTTAAAACGTTTCCTATTTACGAATACTACTTCTATATAATTACAAATATATGATCTATGGCCAAAAAAAGGCATTAGCATTGTCAGCCACTCTAATTAATTCAAGGCAATAGGTCTAGTCAACAAGTGCCTATTACGTCAAACCGTTTTCTCCGGCTCCTAAAAATATGGTTGAGGTGTCATACGATTCGGTATCGTATGTAGAAAGTTTTTGGAAAAAGTATTGACGCGCTCGCTAAAATTACTTAAGTTATTAGGTGGAAAAAAGGGGCTTGGTTTTATGCTTATATCTCAAAAGCTAAATGTGATATTTTAAATCTCTAGAAAAGTAAATTACCTACAAATAAGTCCTGGCACCCGAAACTGTTGGAGCAATATTTATAAACGGGTACTCTGTTTTTCACAAGCCACTAATTATTTACACAATATTATTTAAATATAAATATTTTAATTACCAAAAAAATCAAGGATAGATTAACGAATAATAATGCATCGGCATAAAAAATTTATTGCGATAAGTTAATTAACAACTACATGTAGCTTGAATGTCAATATTGCAAGTACCATAATCGTTAACCTATAAATCCCAATTTTTTTTCCGTTTTCCGTTCATTCTCAAAAGCTTTAGAATAATATCCCGTTGGCAAAATTAAAAAAAATGTTAATCTTCACTTTGTTATGAACAATTTACGTCGGTGAAAAATTAAATAGTTAAATAAATTATTTATTACATTTTATATTAGTATAAATACTAGATTGCATTCACTAGTATAAATACAAATATATATAAAAAAAATAATGGCAAGCTTATTTCATTGTTAAATGTTTGTTCGACAATAGAATGTACAAATGACAAGTAAGAAGGAAAAATCATCGGCTAAATGCGTTACAGCCAATCTATAAAGTCATACAGAAATCTTTAAAATTTTACTGAAGTAGCAAAAAATGGGTCACGAATTCGCCGCCCTAGACTTCAGCCTAGTAGTAGGTAGCTGGTAAATTGGACATGACTTAAACAGTCACAGAAATCTTTAGGATAGAAAGGCATTGCTTCATTGCCAAATATTACTGATATAATATTTATCTCATTAAGTATTATACTGATTCAAATTTCAATGCCCCAGCCTTGAACCCTTTCATTCATTGTTGTTGCTGTTATATAAATATATTTTTTAATTATTTATGTTAAAACCCCCTTAACATTATGAAAATAATAAAAGGTTTAAAATAAACATGCATATTTTATTTTATAACATTTCAAAACATAAATATCACTCACTGTGAGTCACTATCACTGCCGGAGCCGGAATAGCCCGCCAATAACGAAAGTCCTGACGCCGTTGGAACACTTTGCACTTCACTTTTGACTAAACTATCACTTTTGTTTGCTTTTTCTTTTTCTTCCTCTTTTTTCCTCGGTTTAACAAGATTGTTTAAAGGTTTCTTAGATATCACACCTATACTCTTGTTCCAAGATTCACTTTTCTTTACATCCAATTGCTTGGCAGATCGGATTTCAAGTTTTTCTTGTTTTATTTTAGGTTGATCATCTTCTACGTATTCTATTATTTCTTCACTTATAATTTTGTGCTTCCTTGTATTGTTGAATTTAACCGATCTGTAACAAATAGAATTGGTTTTTAAATGTACGTATATATAGAAGATCATATGTACAGTAAGAGAATCAGCTGCATTTGTTTCATGGAAAATGGTTTAACAATATAAATAAATGATTCAGTTAGTATTTTGTTTTATTTTCGAAGCCGACGAATTTTCAATCCATTATATTAAAAATAGTTGACATGCGTAAAAACATTTTCAATTATAACGTCCACAATACATTATCAAATTTATGTCAATTTGTACCCCATCCCATCTATACAATCATTCAAAAGTTGAAGTGTTTGAACGTAATCCCAGGGATTACTAGCTCGAATCGAAAAGTTATTTTTGTGTTGTATAATCCATTTATGGTGGAAGGCTATATAACATCACGTTTATGTTTCGTTATAGCCCCCACTGTACTTATAGACAGTTACCTCGAGTATTTAGGATGTGTCATGGAAAATACTGGCTGGCTACTGGCTGGGCCATAAGAAAAAGCTAGTTCTTTATAAGAGAAGACATATAATTTAAGTAACGAAAGTATTCTGTACTTTCAACATGTCTGATTTATTTATATATATCCGTCTTTTTAATCATACAACTTTGTTTATATAAACACTGAATCGGGAATAATCTGAACATTTTGTTTTTCTTAATAATAATCCAGGTAAAAAAGAATTCAATAATAGTGTAATAATTAGTAAACAAAAAACGCTCAATTTTGATTCAGCTCCTGAAACAATCCTTATGGTGGACTTATGAAAAAGAGTATACATACCGGATATCTTCTAAAGTGTGTAATACTGGTAGAACTTACAGTTCCAGATACAATAAATATCTGTTTATCGTAATTTTAAAGTCAAGAAACATTTTGATTTTATTAAAGAATTGACCGTTAATAGATTTAAAGTTAATTTGTGCTTAAAAAGCGAAATCTTTATAAGTTGCTTAAAAATTTTGGTCTGCCAAGAACTATAATCAATTCAATTCTAAAACATACTTCGAAGACGGCACTAGTATAATAATTTTGAATTTCATTAGATAAAGAGGAGCTGAGCGATAATCTGCATTTCAAATGTTGGGGGGGGGGGGGGGCGTCCCTTAAACCTACCTAACTAATTGGGTCATAAGTCCCAAGAATACTGCTCTGAGCTCTTCTCTTCTTACAACGCGATTCGAGTTCGGCCACCCGCACGGTGAAGCCATGGAATGGTAAGTAGTTTCATCTCTCTTTTTGTTTACTATTTATTCAGTTTTGTTATTGACTCAGATTTTATTCTTTGTTATTTGTTGGACTGATTATTGTATACTAAAGAAATGTCATGGCAAACGAAGCCGGGACTAATGCCAGGCAGAAGAATAAAGAAATTATAAAATTTATCTTAAATTTAAAACAAAAAACGTACCACATTATCTTTAATTCCATTCTTAATACAATGTGCATTCAGGAACTAAGATAACGAAATGACACACAATTTCGATATTTTTCTTATTTGAATTGTGAAACTAAAACTATTTAAGTGGCATTGAGAGAAAATATAATATTTTAAGATTATTTAGTAATAACAACTCAATTTATCAGGTTTGAAAAAAAATATTTTCGGGGCCGATAATGCAAAGCTTCATACTGACTTGATAAATTCGTCATCTTCTTTTTGTTCTCTCTTTAATCTTTCTTCTGTTGTTTCCGGCTGGTATTGTTTCAGCAAGCCCTCGTAATCGACAGATTGCTGTCTTCGATTTAATTCCTTTAACTCTTCAAGACTTTCGAGAACTTCAATTTCCTGTCTTGATTGTTCTGTTCTGTACTCTGGAATGTTTTAAACTGATTGTGAATTGGAATTGTCATGTGACCATTGTGTTGATGTATTTACTTATCTATTTTTTTTAAAGGAAATATGAAATTGTCACCTTGAGCACAATTGCTACTTAAGGTAACATACATTTCCATAAATCAGTAATATGTACTAAAAAATATGCTTTAATTTTATGTGAAGAAAATCTAAATATATAGAATAACTAGCTATGTCTAGCTGGAAAATCAAATGTGTAGCTTCAGTCACTTCCATAAAACAGTTATTTTGTAGTAATATTGTTGTATATAAAACTTTTTTTTTAAGAACTGAATGAAGTAAAAAATTCTACTCTCTCTCCATTTCAAATATTAAATGAAGTTTACCATAATATAATAGTAAAACTGCATTTAAATTGGTTAAGCAGTTCCTGAGATTAGTGTGCACAAACACACAAAAAAATTAAAAATTATTGTTTTGTTCTACTGCATTTATAGTGCCACTAGGAATAGATTTAACATGAGAATTTATATATAACATGAATTTATATATAACAACTTATATATAACATGAGAATATTTTTAAGGTTATTTTCCAATGGAAACAGTTTTCTATTTATTAACTGTCGACAAATGCATAGTTTGAATTGTACCTATGATGATGTAAATGCAACATAATTTACATTTCTAAAAATTTTGTTTTAACTTAAATATACATAGTCCTTACCTAGTAACTTCATAGGGTTATTAGCCTCTTCTTCTTTTTGTTCTTCTTCTTCTTTCTTTGCTTGTTCCTCTGCTAGTTTCAAAGCCATGAAATTTCTGGTAGCACCTGCTTCTATTTCATAGTCAGTATTTTTTGGATCTGTTTTAAAAGATATTTCCTGAAGACATCTTGTACACTGGAATAATAATTTATCCATATTATAATATCTAAGTAATAATATTGTAAGTACTAATAAACTTTACAATAGATACCTGCAAAATTGAAAATTTTTAATATTACAAAAAAATTTGATTTAATGTGAACGAAGATGTAATTTACTTTAAATACTTTTTGAGAGCAGTGTATGTAATTTTTTTAAGCAAAACAAAAGGCAGTTGACGAGGGTAGCTAGGTCCATATTAATGTTCAAAATTTAATTTCATTTCCAAATAAAAAGTATATTACAATAATTGTTAAAATGTGAAATAATACTGTAAATTATATTTACTGTAATAAATAATAATAATGTACTTAGGAACTTTGACTGACTAAAAGCGCCTTACCAAAAATGGTAGCCACTTTAACTAAGAAATGGCAGAAGTTGCTCAGTATGATGAACATGTAAAATCAAAGAAAAAATTATGTTATAAATCGTTGTAAAAGATTTAGCTAAATAAATTTCAAATACATACTTTTATATAAAATCTGTAAATTCGTATCCCAAGGTAATCTTGATTTTCAACATCCTCCTTACGCGCGTTGAACTTTTTTCCTTTGTAAATATATTCCCCGCAAGTGGCACATCGCATATTGAATGGAGCCATTAATCGCACTGTATATTGACGATTTTTCGCCAGTTTCATGCGAGGAATTTTTGCAGGATCGAAGTCCGGGGGATAGTATTTCTGAAAAAGTAATATAGATATTTAAATAAATGTAATTCAAATTTTAATGTTCAATATAATAAACTATATGTTTATTATATTCAATGAATTATTTTATACTTACATTTAAAACTTTTCTTTCAGACATGTTTAGGTTGATATACTACAACAATATTTTTTTATCAAAACTATAGTTCAAAAGACACCTTAAAGGTATCAAAAGACACTTTTAAGGTGCTTATTAGTTTTTTTATCTTTAGTTATGGGCTATGGCGTTACGAAAAGTTTCTTAATTTTTTTCAACGTAATGCACACTATTAAAACACAAGTGCCAGAACTGACGGAATTAATTGTCAAAATTACTTGTCAACGCCATCTTTGCCATAGATTCATAAGACAGTCCATTATAAGACAACAACAACAACAACCAAACAAGACAGAATACTATATTGACGAGAACGAGAAATAATTTAAAAACAATGCTAATACGTAAAAATGTGTGAAATTTATGGTAATTGAATTTAATGCAGAATTGTTACCATACCATGGTATTCAAAACCATCAGATTCGAAGTCATTATAATGCAGGGCAAGCACACGAACTCAGTTCATTAAAAATGTTAAGATTTAGCGGGTGAATCGATTATTATGTTATCAATATATTTATATAGATTAAATTATATTAAGACAAAAAAAATTAAGAAAAATTTTTTCTACGGTACTTTTACACTTCGATAAAATATATGTAACGGTAAGCCATATATGCTAGACAAAGACAGCCAGCCTTGCCAGCCACGCCAGCCTAGACAGCCACGCCAGCCACGCCAGTCTAGCCAGCCAGTTAAGCCTAGCCAAGCCAGCCAAGCCAGCCAAGCCAGCCAAGCCAGCAAGCCAGCCAAGCCAGCCAAGCCAGCCAAGCCAGCCAAGCCAGCCAAGCCAGCCAAGCCAGCCAAGCCAGCCAAGCCAGCCAAGCCAGCCAAGCCAGCCAAGCCAGCCAAGCCAGCCAACCCAGCCAGCCACGCCAGCCACGCCAGTCTAGCCAGCCAGTCAAGCCAGCCAAGCCAGCCAAGCCAGCCAAGCCAGCCAAGCCAGCCAAGCCAGCCAAGCCAGCCAAGCCAGCCAAGCCAGCCAAGCCAGCCAAGCCAGCCAAGCCAGCCAAGCCAGCCAAGCCAGCCAAGCCAGCCAAGCCAGCCAAGCCAGCCAAGCCAGCCAAGCCAGCCAAAGCCAGCCAAGCCAGCCAAGCCAGCCAAGCCAGCCAAGCCAGCCAAGCCAGCCAAGCCAGCCAAGCCAGCCAAGCCAGCCAAGCCAGCCAAGCCAGCCAAGCCAGCCAAGCCAGCCAAGCCAGCCAAGCCAGCCAAGCCAGCCAAGCCAGCCAAGCCAGCCAAGCCAGCCAAGCCAGCCAAGCCAGCCAAGCCAGCCAAGCCAGCCAAGCCAGCCAAGCCAGCCAAGCCAGCCAAGCCAGCCAAGCCAGCCAAGCCAGCCATTGCCTATATTGATAGTCAACCTTTGTACCCCTCTCAAGTGGGTGGGGACAAGTGTTTAAATAAGCCGTCTACCTCATTTTGGGGCATTCTTATAACGAACACCATTATAAGCCGTAACTCTGTTCAAATTATATAAATAAGTGTTGATTCATCGCTGTGTTTTATTACATACCGTTTCACTCAGAAGTGGGATGAAACGAAGTCGCCCCGATAAAACCGGCAGAGGTATTCGACGTCATATCGCAACGAATCTGAGGCTGATGACGACCGTGACGTGTCACCGCCACCCGCGAGAAATATATTAAAATACCTGCTAGTGAAAGAAGTCGACAGCGCGATACGTGATGTCTAGAATGTGAAACGTTCGGCCGAGCTAAGAACCACCGTGCGGCATCGCACATTCCCGAATTTGATACCAAAGGAGAGGATGTTACAGTATCTAGGTGACTAAAGAAAATTGAACAACTTGATGATACGAGTATATACAATTGCAGTGACGGTATAAAATCATTTTATCTGCAAGATAAACTTCGCGGCCAGGCTCGTAAATGGTACAATAGACTCGACAATTATACTTGGGTTGAATTGCAACGAATATTACTGCGGACCTTTCCTAGACATTATGATTATAGTGCTTTATTAGACGAAATGATGCAACGAAAGAAATTACCTAACGAGACAATGACTAAATATTACCAGGACAAAGTGGCTATGTGTTTCCGGTGCAAGCTATCGGATAGTACTACTGTTTCGTGTATTATACGCGGTTTATGAACTTCATTGCAACCTAACGCACGTGCATTTCAATGTGAACGACCAGATAAACTATACGAAGCTTTTCTTGACCTCGACGTTAAGCTAGTAGAAGAGTTAACAAGGTATTTGTAATGGCTTGTGTGGATACTGGGAGCCAAGTGAATGTTTTGTGTGTACAATCTAAAGTGTGTGTAATCTAAGGTTGCTATCTCTTCAAATCATACCCTCGCATACAATTTAAAAAAAATCTCTAGAGGTTTGCTTACAAGCCACGGTGAAGTGAAATTCGATCTTGAAATCCATAACATTCCAGTGCTTACTTAACAGACGTTGATATGGGGACATCAGTTTAATGTGTGATGTGTGTAGTGATTAACGCAGATAAGATGTCGCTCATTGTAAGTAACGGTGCGAGGAGCCTTCAACGATCAGCCAGGTCAGTAGCCAAGCCATGCCAGTATTTCCTAAATTGCCTATTTTAGCTCATATGTCTAATTTACATAAAGTTACTAATTTGCCAGATAACGATAAATCAATAAATATTTTGAATATATTTGAAAGTAGTTCTTCTAATCCTTGTATAGGCGACGTGCTATTACGCGATATAAAATAGTTCATTTAGGTGATAACCAGCTTCGTAGTTTATCAAATATTTTATTTCAATATAGTTTTTGCAAGTAGTACTAAAGATCTCGGCTGTACTAACTTAATACAAATGAAAATAAGACTTGACCACGAGCAGCTGATATATCGTCAACCGTATAGACAATCCCACAGCGAACAAGAAATGGTAAAGCCTAAAGTTACATTTATTAGATGCAGGTATCATTAAAGAATCCGAATTGAATTATGGTTCTCCTGTAGTATCGGTAAAGAAAAAGAATGGCGATAGTAGATTATGTATAGATTATCGTGCATTCAATGCTGCAACAATATCCATTATTTAATATTAAGGATGTCCGGTCAAAATATTACACATGTTTCGATATGGCTCAAGGATATCACCAATTTATGTTAGCCCTGGAAGACACGTATAAAACGGCTTTTATCTGTCAAGAAGGTCAATTCGAATATGTAAGAGTTCCTTTCAGTTTAGCCAGTTCTCCCTCGGTTTTCATGCGTTTAATTCATAAAATCTTTAACTCAATTCAAAGTATGTTATCTAACAGTGACAGTTCTGCAAACGAGGCTTTAGCATTTTTAGATGATATCTTACTACCCTCAGTAGTCATTGAATCGGGATTAAAAATGTTAGAGATTGTGTTACGTAAATTTTAACCCGAAAATCCTAAAGTTAATATGAAAAATGTGTTCATTATTGCAAGATCAAGTAACATATTTAGGATATGAAATTTCTCAAAATACAGTTAAACTGTCGGAATCTAAATTAAGTGCGGTTCCAAAAACGTTTATGAGATACGGCAGTTTATAGGTCTTTGTAGTTATTTTTGAAAATTATATTTACATTCGCGCCAATAGCCCGCCTGTTAACCGATCTTACCAAGAAAAATTTGCCATGTGTATGCAATACAGAGCAATCGGCTAGATTTGAAAAATTAAAAATTTGTATATGTTCGAAGCCTATATTAGCACTTTATGATCCCTCGCGTAATACAGAAATACATACGGATGCGTGCAAACCGTGTAACATCTCCCGAGGAAAGTATGCATCACGGTTACGAGCTCGAAGCACTAGCAGTGGTCGAATCATTACGAAAATTTCACGTGTACGTAGTAGTAGGTTACAGGTTGTACTTCTGTGCGCGCCACTCTTGCAAAGCGTGATATAATTTCACGTATATCAAGATGGTGGCAATTAATCCAAGAGTACGATATCACTGTCGAATATAGGCCAGGTGAACGAATGCAACACGTGGATGCACTCATCAGAAATCCAATTGATACCGTTTACATTAATCGCGTGGCGGATTGGTTTTATACCGTTCAGTTGCAGGATGTCGTTCCAGGGCCGGCTAGATAGAAAATAGTTCAAATGCATCATGATGAAATACTTCGTCGGTCTGATGCGTACAATAGACTTGATAGAAAAACATTATTTGTTTCCTAAAAAGAATAGATTTTTCGGAAACATAACGACATGCTTGCATTGTACATACGGCAAGGGTGAATATGGTAAGAAGGAAGACATGTTGCATCTTAAACCAAACAAATTTTTACAGGGATCTACATTGATCAGTTGGGGCTTTCTGCAGAACAAAGAAAGGTTATCAATATATGTTAGTTATAACAGATGCATTTTCAAAGTTTCGTCATTGCGGACAGTAATTTCGGTTGAAACGGCCAGAGCACTTAAAAGATTTCCTTTGCTTTTTTTTGCTTTTGATTTGGTTATCCGAATAGAATAGTAACTAAACACGGTAAAGTTTCACGAGTAGACCTTTTAAGAAGTTTGGCACTGAGAAACGGTTCAAACATACATTGAACGCGATTACGTACCCGAAAGCAAACTGACAAATCGAGCGCACCAATAGGACAATACTCAATGCTTTACGGGCGTCAGACCCTAGTGAAGCTGCTAATAACTGTATGATTTAATGTTTTCTCGCAGCGGTAGGTCCAGATGCAACGTATCGGTCCCAGATAGGATACAAGGATCCAAACTAGTGAACCGAGGCAAAGCGACGTATAGATAAAACTAGTGTTAGGATGAAGTGTAGCATTGATAAACGTCGTTAAAATTGTTCTATTTACCAAAAGGGCGATATAGTTCTCTGGGACCAAGCTCCTACTAGTAGTGCTGCCTAGGATTAGTTCAAAATTAGATGACATTTATTCAGGGCCGTATATCGTTACTAAAGTTGTAGGCAATGACAGATATGGGATTCGTATTATCAAGGGGCTACGGGGATACAAAAGCTTTGTGGGATTAGCCATTCCATTCCGGCCCATTGGCCCATTCATTACGGCCGTACCGCAGTGTAGCCTCTGTATCTGACAGTTCTGATGAACTATTGGAAATGGAAGATCTAATCGATTTGCTTGAAAGCTAACCAAATTATCTTGTCCCCATTGCGGGAGCAATTGTTGCAGGATGGCCGATTGTAACGGTAAGCCATATATGCTAGACAAAGACAGCCAGCCTTGCCAGCCACGCCAGCCTAGACAGCCACGCCAGCCTAGACAGCCACGCCAGCCACGCCAGTCTAGCCAGCCACGTCAGCCTAGCCAAGCCAGCTAAGCCAGCTAAGCCAGCCAAGCCAGCCAAGCCAGCCATTGCCTATATTGATAGTCAACCTTTGTACCCCTCTCAAAGTGGGTGGGGACAAGTGTTTAAATAAGCCGTCTACCTCATTTTGGGGGCATTCTTATAACGAACACCATTATAAGCCGTAACTCTGTTCAAATTTATATAAATAAGTGTTGATTCATCGCTGTGTTTTATTACATACCGTTTCATATAATAAAAACCAAATATTCAGAATGTTTTAATTATTTGTAAAACAAGTGACATAAAACAAATCACAAAAACCTTCCACAATTTCACCATCCTTACTGTTTTCTCGATACCATTTTAAAAAAATAGGAATTTTCTGTAACAAAAATAGAAACAATTTACAATATAGTAGTAGGTTTAAGCAAGAATAAAAAATATAAATAACAATATTCACTTAATTTATTATTACATTACCTTTCACGTCTATTTCCAGCCGCCAGTTCATGTTCTAATGCTGCAATTTTTTCTTCTTGACGAGTTCGTTGTGCCTGTGACCGCGTCTGTTGCTCTTCTAAAGCGAACACAATTTTTTCAAGTCTGTGTATCTGTTGTTGCTTATTTTCCAACGTTGTGAATAGTTCTTGAATTTCATCGGCTTTTGCACCGATTTGTTTATTTACCTTAATAATAATAATTAGATAGCTTAGTATATAGTATGAAAATAGTAATGATTTAAAATTACGTGACATAAAAAATATTAAGTCTCACTTCGTCCACAATTTTCATTCGATGTTCAAGATCTTGTTGCAATGTTGAGAGCTTTTTGCTTTGTTCTGTCTCTTTATTTTTAAGCATGTTAATTAATTCTTCTCGAACCTATTTAAATATCATTTATACATAAATTTTTATCATGCATATCTTTAGGTATATAATATGTACAATTCAAAATATATAAATAATAACCTTAATAACTTTTGCTTGTGCACGTGATGTTTTATCTTGTCGTTCTAGTTGCTGTTCTTTTTCTTTTAAGTTTTCAACCAATTCTTCTTTACGATGAAGTGCATCTAGAAGGCTAATTCTAAGCTTCGTTATCTAGTAAAATCAAGAGTATTATCATACATAAAAAACTTCCTGTAATTTTTCTGCAATATCTGGGATCCAACATTGAGTCTTGTTTTTATTTTCTATCTTTCTATCTTTCTTTTTCTCGAATCTTTTTAACAGTGTACCTCTCTTTTGATTTGACAAGGAAAGAAACCTTAACCTTAAACCGTTTGACTTTTTTACAGTACCTATGAGGTAACTAAACATATGTTACAAAACTTACTCAACTTAACTTTATTTTGTTGTATTTCTGTTTTAAAATAAACGTATCGTTCTAAGTACCTATTATTAAAATTAAATGAATTATTTTAATTTTCCTCACTCAGGTAACAATATAAGGCGCTGAGCTTCGCCACTGTCTCGAAAGGTGGAGAACGGAGTTTCTTTATACAAGGTTCCCCCTGCCTATCCTGCTACATGCGGGATATAGCGTGAAGGTACAAAAATTCAAGATAATTACCTCCTGCTGCAGATGTTGAGAGTTCAAGTTATTTTGATCCTCACATGAAGGTTCAATATTATTATTTGCTTGCAAGTCACGAAAATATTGTTCATATTGAATTATCTTCTGCTCGCTAAAACAATAAGTCAAAACAATATAATGTGTAATTATTTCAAACTAAGAAAAGAAAGATATTTTGAGATGTTTTAAACGAAAAGCTTTAAAAATAGTAAATACATTTTTTATCGTCGTTTCAAAATTTTTATCAAAAATTAATTAAGATATTTGTAATATTTACTAAAGCTTGTTGCTCTTAGACAGTTCTCTCACTTGCATCTGAATTTTTCCCAATATTTCTTCTTTAGTCAGTAATTCAGCTGCTAATTTTTGTTGTATCCCAGATTTAGAATCTGATTCCTACAATAATAAATAGGTTATATTGAAATAAGTAAAAATATAACATATTGTTTTGTAACTATTAGGTCACCTGAAATTAGGATCGTAAAATTTTTCTGGTATATAGGACTGAAAAAAAATACTATTCTTTATAAAAATATATGCCTTTATAAAAAAAATACGATGTTACGTCGAAATACGTAGGTATAAATGAATGCACTCACCGCAATTTTGGTAAGAGTTTCTAAAAAGCGAACTTTTTCATTCTTGCAAGCGTTTATTTCTTCTTCAGTTGCTCGTAAGGTATCTTTTGTTGCCTGAAGTTCTGCCCACATATCCATTTCTCGTTCGGTAGGCAAATCTAAAAATTCAAATATTATTTTGCAAAATCTGACACTTAATAAAGGGTCCACTATTCTGATATATATATGTACACTTTAACTTTGAAATGAAATTATTATATCCCCGAGTGCACCATGATGTCCTCAATATATGAAAAAATAAATTAGGCGCTTAAAAAAAATATTTTGAAATAAATATTAAGTAAACAATAACCATAAAATGTAAATGTTAGATGATAATAAATACATTTATGTTTAAATTTTTGCGCACTGTTGTACGACTTAAGTCAATATAAGTAGCTATTCACAACATAGTGTTTGTATTCTTAAATATATTTATATATGTAGGTACCATATGCGCATATTATAATTCTTTTAAAATTTTATCACATTTTGTTTTATACTTACCAGAACTGGGCCCATTATTTTCTAGACTAGAAACTTTTGTTTTAAGTTTTTGTAAAATATTTTGACTTTCCTGTAGAGCGGCTTCAAGTTTTTGCCTTTGTTCCATTTCAGCTAGCGTCAAATTTTTCTCTTTATCAAGAGCAGACATCAATTCATTTAACTTATTGTTCCATGTTTGTTCATCGGATTTTTGTTTGGTAGTTATTGTTTGTAGCTGTTCCTTTAAATTCTTAACCCTATTACAAATAAATATAATGGCATAACTAAAATCATAAATTTTGTTTTTATAAAAAACGTTTAAATGTACTTTTCTCTGTAGAAATGATTTTTCATATACCTTTTATTACTTTTTAAACTTGCTACTACTTACTATTCCACACTAAAGAAAGAAAAATATTTTAAAACACAAAAATTGAAACCGCGCTCTTGGAAACCGTCCAAGCACTCTGATCGCGAAGCCTAAGCTTAGCCATTAGCCATTTATACTATATACGGTTGACTTACTCATTTTTTAGAGAATCTCTTTGATTTGTTAGTTGGGAATTGTTCACTTCTCCAGTTTTAAGTGTTTCTTTTAATTTTCTTGCTCTTGCTTCTAGATGTGACTCACGTTGGCGGCTCTAGAGTAAATTAATGGAAAAATATTTGTGTTAAAGACGTTGTATGTAACAAAATAGTACATTAAAATAAAAAATTGTGAGAGCTGAAGTTTTCAATTCGAATTTTTCATTGATTTTGCAACAATTTACTAGTACATACAAATATAAAAATAATGAATAAATTGACCAAAAATAATATGCATAAAATGACTATGACGACGCTACCTGATCTTCTAAAGTTTTTACAGTGCCAGTGAGACTTGTAATACTCGCTTCCGCTTCCCGTAGTTGGCGATCCATTTTTGATATCCTTAGGCGTGCCTGACGTAATTGTGCTTCTGTAGCCGCCAGCTTGTCTTTCATTGTACTTTTAGACTTTCGTTCCTCTTCTAGTAATTGACGAGTACGCTAAAAAATGTTAAGTTAGTACACTAAACGAAGCCTTTCTTTTATGCTATATTTTTTTTTAGTTCTTGTAAAAAAGATATAAATATAACTCAAGACAGATAAAATACAGCTTTAATTAACAAACTTTAATATTTCATGAAAAGAAATCTAAAAATTGCGCAATCACTATCACGTGAGTTTAAGATATAAGTTATATTTTAATAACAATTTTATAATAATCTCCCGTTTTGCAGTAGAATATACATCTATCATGCCTAAAGGGCAAATGCCATAAACAATTACATCAGGGCAAATGCCCTGATGTAATCAAAATTTGAAAATTGAGCATGAAGCAAAGTTAGCTTGTAGCAATTTATTTAGTGATAGGTGAAACTTCAGTTGCGTAAACTCCAAAAGCGTAAATACTTTATTTGTAAAATTTAGTAATTTTTCTGTTTAATTATACTTTATCATTCATTGAAAATTGTTTAACACATTTACATTTGTATAAATTTAAATAATATAAAAAGTAAATGTCATTAGGTATGTAAAAATATTAAAAGCGTACTTCAAGCTCCTTGACAGTTCCAGGATCTGGAGAAGTTTCTTTAATTCCATTATTGACGTCTAATCGAGCTTGTAGATCTAGCTGCAATCGAGCTATCTCCCTTACAAGTGATTCCCCAACAGTAAGTAACGACGACCTTTCTTTGCACATACGTCTGTTTAGATACATTTTATAAAATATGAATAAAACACGCTAGAATTGGAATAAATACTTTAAATATATTGCAAAATAAGAGCATACCTAGCATGCTTGGTAATATCGTCTACAGCATCATCTGCTCGTGTTTTAAGTTCTTGTAGAGCTTTGTAGAGTTCAAGTCCCTGAGAATTGAAGAGGGCAACACGTTCTGCTACGTCATTAGTCACAATTTCCTGTTTTAATTCATATATATTATAATTTACAAAATATTTATAAAACATTTGCATGATATTGACGATATAGAATATTTATTATTTGCTAACATTATTCTCCATTAGATCTTTAATCCAATCTATTAAATCTTGACGAGCTGTGAATGCCTGAAGACATAATTCAGCAAAGTATGAAGGAACTTTCAAAGCTTTCGTTTCTATATCTGCTAATTGACCTTCATCTAATAAAAATAGACATTAGCATAATAAAATAATCATTATAATAGCAATTTCGTACACGAATCATATTAATTGCTATTAATAAATAAAATCTAGTCAACTTAGCGGGCTAAAATAACGTCTGACGGGTGATGACGGGTTCGATTTAATTAATTATTTTCACTATCCTGATACACGTAATCTCTCAAATTTACACTATGTAATGTTTCTTTATACTTTTATACACGATAAATCGTGGAGCGAAAAGGAATCAATATGCACATATTTTGAATTAATTAAATTAAGAGCATTTTGTACCATATGGAACAGATGTATTAAAAATCTCTATGGCTGCATTCAAATCGGGAGAAACTTCATCTCGACACAATTGGTTCACTTCTTGCAGAGCCCAGTCAGATACATTCAATAACACTAATTCTTGTTGCCGTTCACTTTCAACAGACAAGCCCTCTTCGATTACGCGCTCCCTCAAATTACGGACACCGTCATAAACCTCTAAGATTGCTCGCTGTAAATCAACAATTAAGGATAGAAATTCATAATTATCTCTGTACATTAAAATCAATTATATCATACCTGTTTTAAGTCTAATTCTTTTTTTAGTTTAAGAAATTCTTTCTGTGTATTTATAAATAATGATTTTAGGTTTTCCTGGTTTTTCGTAATTTGCGGGGAATTATTTATCGATGCTGGTGTTGTTGGCTTAGGATATGAAGATATAAGAGTAGATGGTGTTTTAGGGCGTGTCATATCAGATATATTATTCTGTTGTGGTGTATTAGGGCGACTAATCGGAGTACTATGCCGTTGCAAAGGATGTGCAGGTGTACTCGGCCGGCTGGGCACTCTAGGCGTTTGTGGTCGACTGGACACAGATTTTGGAGTTTGTGGTCGGCTCATTGTTGGGACCTGTAGAGTCTGAATGTAGTCTGTAAATTGTAATAAAAAAATTAAGACTTATCCTTAACAATACTTTCTGTACAAGAAATAATAAATTATTTAAAATGAGTCTTACCTGTTATGGCAGATTCCTTTTCTTGTATATTTGAGATATTTTCCAAATTACTGTTACCAGCTAAAATCAATATTAAATGTACAAAAAATAAACTAACTAGAAAATAAATATGTATTTACTATATGTATTTTTATAATACCGAAAAATAGAATATCCTGAATATTTTTTGTATCACCAGCACTACTAAATGTAATTTCGTTTCTTGCGTTATCTAAATTATGTAAATTTTCAGGGGATGTGTAATATGATTCAGAATCACGATTTGTTGGTACCTAGAAGTAATTATTATATAATAATATATTTTATACATTGTGAATTTGTAAGGCAATGCCATTAACGCTTACCATTCATTAAGAAATTCTAAACTGCTTGCACAAAGTATTTTGTAAGCGTTTAAGATCTACACAAAAAAAAATCATTATCATTAAAAAAAAAACGCTTTCTGCAAACATCTGTACATACATAAAATCCTTTGACTAAACATTGTTCAACTTACGTCTATATCTAATAAAGAGACTTCGTTTTCGAAATTTCTGTTTATCTGCAAAAAGAAGTGTGATTAAATAAAACAACATCATTATTAAAATCAAGGTTCCTTTAAGATTCATATTTTTTACCTTTACTTCTGTTTTCGAATCAATCTTTTGACCGCTTCGGGATATAGCAGTTTTTACCTGAGTGCATATAATTTCAAAATAAACACTTCAACCTGATTTCCAGTTAACGTCTATTACAAAATAGTTATAAACAAAACCTTTGATGTCGTAGGTGATGGTAAAGATCGTATAGGAGACTGTCGCTGATTATTATTTTGTGTCAGGTTACGGTTTGCAGCATTACGAGCTGCACGGGCGACTGAGGCTGCTGTAGGTCTTGAGGTTATGCGTGGAGACGTTACACCTTGAATAAGTAATCTATCATTATTTTACTTGTATTACACTAAAGTAATAAATTGTAAAAGTAAACTTACAGGGTTTATCTTTTGGTGATTTTACTGATGTCATTATTATTATATTTAACAAATTTAATAAAGAATTTTTACGCTATAGAATTTATCATCCGTAATTCGTCATCAATTTTAATTTCGTGTAAATTGTCACATTAAGTTTTCTCTTTTCAAAATTTGACAATACTATTTTATGTGAAATAGGTTTCACTATAAATATAGTCATCCTTTTATATATTCTTTCTTTACTTCTATTTGTCGTGATGCCAGATCATAATATCTTCCATTTCAAATGTAGAAATGACAAATTTTAATCGGTACATTTAAATTTGGCTATAGTTATGTAAAAATGTGTAAATTGTTTTAACTAAATACCTATTCTGCTTATATTTGAATAAGTTGTAGTGATAAATTATAAATAGTGTTCAATGAACACAGTTGGTAATGTCAGAGGAACCAAGAGTACCAGGTATTTTTCCAATTGTATTTTATTACAAAATAAATTAAAATTTATAATTTATTCAGAATATTATAATAAAAATAACATTTTCAGCAAGTAATAATATATCCGTATGCCAGCGTAGATGTCGCATTCCAAGAAGATTACCTGCTCGACACCGTTTACATAATAATTCGAAATCATCCAGTGAATATGTAACTATATATATACTTATACTATATCATAATTCATAAGAATTATATATTATTAGAGAAACCTAAATTTAAATAGCTTAATGTATAAATTTTTAAATTTCAGCAGAACAAAGGTGATGTAATGTATCAATCACGTAATGGTTTACGGTATACAGCCAGGCCTTCTTCTGCTGAGGTATATTTTGAAATATGTTTTAAATTTTATCTTTTATTATTTTAAGTTAAATGTCAGTTTATTATTTCCACTGAAATAAGAAGTATTCGCATATTATACATTTTAAGTAATATTTTCTTGAACAGCCTACTTGTCGCCCGTCTTTGTTTCTAGTGAAAACGATGCTTGTTATACTATTAGCAATTATTATTATTATTATTCGTTATTTTCAAAGAATGAGTCCCAAATATGTGATTTCGGCTTATAAATATAGATTTTTCATGTTTTTACGTGAATGATGAGTTCAATGTACTATTTTAATGCGCACTACTCTACAACAGTCATATCCAAAATCAATAAAACAAGCGGCTGAAATTATGGGTGACATAGCTAAGATCCAAGAAAAGTCTCGGTGTTCCCGACCTGGCCGCGACAAACTATTACCAGCACAAAAAGTAAATATCAATGGAATTTTCTTTACTATGATTCACATACCATAATATGGGTGAATATATATAGAGTTTAAGTTTATAGTGACACACTTTTTACACAAGTTACTCCTATAAAAGGTAACTATTACTCTAAAATAATTTGTATTTGTAATTTAAAAACATCATAGCAAAGCTAAAAAATACTATTGAAAAATTCAATAGTATTTTTAAATAAATTAACAATTAAGTGCCTGTTTACATTATTATTAATTATTCTGTCCTCTGTCTCAAAGGATATAATGTTGTGCTTTTATTGGCTATAAAACTTTCAAACTTTATATGAATAGAAGTAATTAAAATAAAGTAAATTTCACGTTGCTATACACATATATATATATATATATATATATATATATATATATATATATATATATATATATATATATATATATATATATATATATATATATATATATATATATATATATATATATATATATATATATATATATATATATATATATATATATATATATATATATATATATATATATATGTATATTTACAATTCCTAAAAAGAGGAAGATTTACTTAAAAAAATTAGAGAAGAATTTTTAACAGTAGTTAGCAAATGTGAAATGGGTATTAATTTAATTACATGTGACAAAATAATAAAAAAAAAATATATTATATTTCATTATTACAAAATAATAATTTACTATAATATTAATTTAGTGTGAATTTAGTTCCAAAATATATTGTATTTTCTTTAGAAACCCGTCTGTAGAAAGAAAATTAATGATACATCCCTTAATGAAGTCAGAAAGCCAATCATTACAGTGCCGATAACGCAGGTATCATTTAAATTTGATTAATTCATATTTATATATTTTAATTTATTTAATACACAATTTGAAACTTAATATTATGGTCTTACACTTATTTCTGAATACTATTTGCTCCGAATTTTTATCCTTACATATTCATCGTCATCATCTGCCCTTGTCCACTGCTGGACATAGGCTTCTCCAATGGCACGCCACTGAGCTCGATCTTCGGCACTTCGCATCCAACCACTGCCAGCTACTTTGCGTATGTCGTCACTTCACCTAGCTGTAGGACGTCCTACACTACGCTTGCCGAGTCGCGGTCTCCACTCCAGAACATATTTACGTCGGTTGCGCGACAAATGTGACCAGCCCACTGTCCCTTCAGCTTGCTAAGCCTTTGGGCTATGCCAATAACTTTGGTTCTCTGTCGGATTACCCCATTTCGGATCCGATCGTCCTTCAGAGATCTTCCAAGCATAGCCGTATCCATAGCACGCTGAGCGACTTTAAACTGGGGGACCATTCGCACTGTTAGTGTCCACGTCTCGGCTCCATATGTCATTGTCCATATTGTCATTATTGAAATAGATATATTTTTTGCTTAAATAAATCTATTGATTTATTCAATTTTAAGATAAGGATATTTCCTATCCTATCTTTTATATTTTTTGAAGCTTTCTTGCCTGTTCTAGAAATTAAAAATTATGACCTGACATATAAATGTACCTTACCTACCATATAAATGTATTTCTTGTTTATAGAATTACTTATCAAAAGCTTCAAGCCAAAATAGAACACAACTTCCTAATCAGGTAAGATTGTTAAGAAATTGTAATCAAAATTAATTTTTAAATACGATTCAACGATTAGACTATTAACATTGAACTACAATATTTAACATGCTCAGGAAACAATTAAAGAAATTGAAGATCTAGAAATCAAGAAAAATTTTTATGACAGTAGTCCATCATTGCATGACGAAGATGAATTATTTACAGATTTTAATAACGAAGGTACGATTAAGCATTTCACCAGCTGGTATTATTAAAAAAACATATCAAAGGATATTAATACAAAGCCTTTTATATTTTAGAAAATGTATCTTTAAAAAATGATGCAGTGATGCAACTTAAAACTTTATGGCAAGAAAAAATTGTCCAGTTTGATCGAATGAAAATTGAACTCAATGATAAACAGGTATTCCAAAATAATACTACACCATGGATACATATCAAATAATAATTATTATCCTAGGAAATCATGTAATCAAAACAGCTCCATATATTTTAATCTAAGGTTCAAAAATATTTCATTTTTGATCTAAAATATTATTTTAATTAGAATATTGAGTAATGTCGGGTTGAATGATAATTTGGTCTTCTGCTCTATAAGGTGTTTCTTTTGTTGTTTATTATTCTCATTATTAATGATGGCCGGCGCGCCTCAAAAATCATAAATAAATAGATTTACAGATAATTTAGAGCCTATATTTTTTATAATTACATAGTTATCTGCATATTATTTACCATTTGTACAACAAGGTCTTCCGTTTATTTTACTCACATATGTGTCATTGGTCGTTTCTCTGTGGTTTTTGCCTCGCACTTACAAATTATAATGAAACGATATTTCACTCTTATTAGGGTTAATTTAAGGACATCAATATTCAGGTCAAGTCCATGAACGACGATTACTATTTTCTGTCAGGACCACCTGATTTCTTGGTTGCCTATTTAAAATAAATAAATTAATAAAACATTAAGAGAGCTGGCTATTTATCTACTGAAATATAATATAATTTTCTTCATTTTTGTATAGTTTTGTGATTTTTTAGTTGAAACTAACGAAAGTATATTTTCTCACATATGATTATAAATATTTTCAATAAACCTCCTTTATTCTTAATCATGACTTCTGTCAGGTGGAAAGTGGAAAAACATATATTCTAATTTAATATCTTTAGTAATGTTGTTAAACTCAATAAAAACATTTTTATGTAAGATGTTGCCAAGACGAAGACTCGCATTGTCAAAAAATATCAGATCCCATGTAAAGCCAAATTTCCAACTCTACACGCCCTAATCCTCTGTACAATACCCTACAACGCAAACTTTTTACCTTAGTCATTCCATATTAATACTAATTTTAAGAGTGTATTACTGAACATTTATGCGGCACTGCGAACCACAAAAGAAAAGCTGTCATCGCTAGGGCAAGACACCAACTTGCCATCTATTGATAATTTACGAATTATGAATGTCGCGCATATGACTCCTAATCAACTTCTACAAATGTGTACTGAAAATGGATTAAAAGGTATATAAATAACCAAAAATATTATTTTATCTTAATATATATGGAATTTAATTATGTATAGGTGTGTTGCAGTATAATTTTAGCAAGAAATATTCTTGATGCACTTATTATGAAAAAAAATTATTTTGGACGTCAGAACTAAATAATATTATTTTTTATTTGATTTATCAATATATGCGGACTTACTATTAATTCTAGATTGCCAGCAACTAACAAATAATATACTAACAGTTGATATAAAAAAAATAAATGATATACCTACACGATTAATATCTACGTGCGAACGTACCTTGGCTTCAAGAAAAGAAATTATTAAATGTTTTGAAAGCTTCGAAAATCAAGAAAAGGTTGTATACTTTTTTATTATTCTATGAATAGGTGCTATAGTAATTTTTTTTAATAATAAATATATTTTCTTTTTATTTAGGGTAGCTCAAAGAGTAGTCTTTCCAAAAAAATTAATGAGTTCATTTTAGAAAATGACACACTGAAGAGTGATTTGCATAGTGTAAAAAATATTTTTTTAAATGACATAAGCGAGTTCCTAAGGTACGATATACTGAATAATATTAAATTTGTTTTACTTACTATTCTTTCATACATAGTAGGCCATCCTAGCGCAGTAGAAACGTCTCTGCGTTCCTCTCTTTTGTATACATATGGCGTTAAGCTCCGTCACTCAACAAACAATGTCTCAGACTAGGGCGGCATGCGAAGAACGGATAATCTTGACATTAGGGTCTCTCTGATTACCGTTCTATATGGAATAAAACATTAGGGTGGAAAAAACATATATCATTTTTTTATGTTGTAAGTAAAGTATGGTATAATTAAGTATATTCTACAGGAAATGCTGCGATGAGATATTAGCATTTCAACAGAGGAACCAAAATCTGACACATGAGCTTCAAAAGTTACGTTCACAAAGCACATATTTTAGAAAAAAAGTAGCTACTCTTGAACAACAAAGAGCATCAGTAAATAAATCTAAGCTTGAGGTTATTAATATTAGTGTTTTGATAACGTATAATCTAGTAATTTTATATCTTGATTTAATTATATATTTTGTAAAAAATATTATTACTAGGAGCTTTCAAAGGAATTAAAGGACGAAAAATCGAAATCTCAAATGTTGAAACAAAGGCTGACTCGTGCAGAAGGACAATTAAAAATACATGATGAACGTGCAACGACGTATGAGTCTGCTTTAGAACAAGCACGTTCACAAACAAGAAACTTGGAGCGAACCATACAACAATTGAATGAACAGGTTCATACTATTAGAAATAAACAATACGTAAATTAGATAGTATTAATAGAAAATGAAAGGCATTAAATTAATATTTAATTAACATATTAATAAAATATTATCTTTATTTTTTAGAACCGTCGCATGCAAAATGATTTCGATGACGAATTGAATCAGCTAAATGATTGTATGAAAAAAAATACGAAAAACTTAGAAGAAATTGCACATGCAAGAGAAGCTTTGCAATCCGAGTGCGTAATATAAAATGATACTTTACCACAACATTTTTTTAGACGTTTTTATAATAAGTCGATTTAATTATTTAAATCATTATATTATGAGTTCGTAATTTGAAACATATTAATTAAAACAGGAAAGAAAGCCTTAAAACACAACTTGAAGAACTTTCGAAACATTATGAAGAGCATGTTAAAAATTTAAAAACTGAAGTTAGCCAAAATACAGAAAAAATTATAATCCATGAAAATAAATATAAACAAGAAATAGAAGAAAATCAAATATTACGATCGAAAAACAATTCACAATGTGAAAAACTTAAAGAACTTGAAGTACGTCACGAAAATACATTAAAACAGTTGGAGCAGACGGAACTAAAGCTAAGTGAGCAAATTATTAATAATCCTTATAATTGTAGGTAAATTTTGTGTAGAAATTGTTTATTCCGTATATATATTGCCTTCGACGAACCATTAAACAAATATTTATATATGCGCACTCACTCCTCATAATTATATAGCGAATTTTGCGTAAACTAGACTAAAAATATATTATAGATAGAACTTCATAAAAAAAGCTACTATTGTCTATCTATTTAGTTATCAAAATAAAAAAAATCAAATCCTTATAGGATACTTTATTGACCGTTGACTTTTTTTTAAGTAAAAACTCAGGCCAATATTCTAGAGCACAATAAAAGTTAAACTTTTATATTAACATTTAAAATTTTAAATTAACAAAAGATATGACTGTAATCAAAACTTATTACGGTTCTAAATTAAGAAAAAGATAATCTTTATAGGTAAATCAACAATAAAACCATGAGGAAAATCTAACGTCTAAAAGTCGTACGTAGTTCATTTCATTCAAAATGAAAGTTATAAAATGTACATTTGTAAGCTTTTATAATTTGTACCACCCATGTACAGCCTAAAATCGGTATGACTTCTTGCACTTACTTTCTGAAATTATCATTTTCTCTAATTTGTCATCTTACAGTACTTACCGAGTGGTCTTATTTTTTATATATACATTTTTCAACATGATTAAATTTCGTGTATTTCTGATGATATATAATAATTATGAAAATGTACAGCTTGTTAATTTACCAAAATAATATTACTATTAACCAGTAGAAGATGTGTTCCAGATAAAACAACAAGAGTATTCTTGTTTTGTTAGATACAGAAAGTACAGTGCTCTCTCTCTACTACTTACCAAGAAAACTACATACCATATTTCTGCTTACTACACACGGCAAATTTAGCTGTGTGTTGTGTGTCAGTAAATTACTCAGTAACGGAAGAATTCTATGTGCAGGTTTAATCAGTCATGAATTACCCAATAGGCCGGACTAGGCCGTGGCCTGGGGCACCCGGTTATGAGCGGCCCCCACGAAAATTTGATATGATTTTTTTTTGAATTTTCAATTTCAATCAATTTTAGCGATCTGAAATGCAGAAAAAAAGTTTTCTTAAAAGGAACGTCGTTTTTATCTTCCATAGCGATGGCCAAAAACTATTTTATAACTAAAAGTATTTATAAATAAACAATCTCGAGTTATTTGATTTGTTCAACTTTAAGACTGTTAAACTGTAAAGTTGTATAGATACTGTATTGTTGATTATTTCAAAATCAAAAATCAAAAATATAAAATATAAAGAAAAAATGATAAATAGGTGTTTCAAATTCTAGAAATGCAAAAGTAGCCATCAATTTTACAATATTCTAAAAAAAATATATTTTTAATCACAATGGCCTAGGGCCCCGGATGGGCTTAATCCAACACTGGGTTTAATACATATACATGTTAAAGACATAATGCAGTATTCGTTTTATTTTTCAGATGATACAATAAAGTATAAGCATATGTATGAAGAAACGAAAATTGAATTAGATAAGAATCATCACGAAATTAATAAATATAAAACTCGTTTGGATGAAATAAATGTGAACATAACGGAATTACGTGTAAGCTTTATAATTATTATTGAATTCAGGAAATTTGCTTACAATGAATAAAAATACTTATGTTTTTAGGAAAATCTTCATAGAGCACATGACACAGAAGGAAAATTAAGAAGTGATGTTACCAGCAAAGATGAATACATTAAGGAGTTAGAAAATAAACAAATCTCTTTACACCAAAAATCTAACGAAAAGTACTTTATTTCATTTTCTTATATTATTTATTGCCCCATTGTTTAGCTAGTTTATTTTTCACTTTTATCCAATGTGAACTGAGTTTCAAAATTTTTTTCTTACTACTTTTTAATATATGTCGGCAGTGGCAGGCTTAAAAATTGGTTGCACATTTGCCACCATAGAATCAAGCCTGTTGGTAAATCCGCCACTGCTTCTAGGTAATAGATAAATTCTGAGACTGATAATATGCTATTTTTGATTACGTTTAGACCAATGTAAAAAAATATAAATTTTACCACATTATTCCTATTCCTACTCCTACCTACTCCTAAAATTTTAGTGAAAAAAAATTGGAAATATATGAAGAACAATTACTTTCTCTAAAAAATCATATAACAACGTTGAAGGAACATTTCGGGCAGTTTGAAAATCTGACCGATCTACAGGAAATGGTAAGTAACTATACAATAAATATTACTTTCTTCAAACTTGTTTACATTTTATAAATGTTAAATTTACTTTTTAGATAAACCAAAAAAATTCTCAACTAAATGATATAAGGTGTGAAAATAATAATTTGTTAGACGAAATTGCAAAGAATCAAGGTAAGTTAGAGCAATTAAAAAAAGCCACAGACGAGCAAGAACATATACTTTTGCAAAACCAAAGCGTGTTACAAATGGTATCTGAAAAAAAAGACGAACATGAACTTTCTTTACAACTAAATAAGGAAATTAGTGACAAAAATGACAAACTTGAGTCAGTCATTGCAAGTATTGAAATGAAAAATCATCAAATATCTCAGTTAGAAAAGATAATTTTAACATTAGAAGAAAGCAACCGTAATTTTTGTATACAAAGACAAAAGGATCATGACAGAATTAATTTATTTGAAAAAAAGATTAATCAGTATGAGAAGATTATAACAAATAAAGACAATCAAGTACCAAACGACAGTCTTGACAAATTAATAAAAATTCTTGAAAATGAAATAGATGCACCATATGATTCTCAAGTAATAAGGTATATGGAAAAAGAAAAGATAATTGACAAAATGCGTAACGCTAGTCATGAAATGCCGGAAAGTACTAAATTAATGTATGGTTCAGAAAGCAATAATACCAGTCAAATTGTAATTAACAATATTAATAAAAATATTTGCACATCCAATTATGATGGAAAACATAAAGGCGACAGCTTCGAATACAAACAAGTTGTGACAAATATTGACCCTCATGAATATCCATTCTTACTAAAATCAGATTCTCAAAATATGTCATCCCGTTCGGTAGTCAAAGATGATTTTTTACAAGTAAATGAAAACCACACTCCAATCACAGCCTGTAAAAAGCGGAATCAGAACCTATATTATATTATTCCCAATCATGCTCAAGAAAAACGTAATAAAATGTATAAATTTGCAGGTCATAGGGTTTTATAGATGTTAATGTTGTTTATATTACGTAAATAATAAATTTTTTGTCACCAATACTTTATTAAAACATTTTAAATATTAATTACACGTTTTATTTACTAAACACATCCTAGATGTTATTCGTTCCAGAAACTGCTCAAATCTGAAAGTTATATTAAGTCAAAATATTTATACAACTTAAAATATCTCTATTTAAATATAATTAAAAAAAAACAAATTTCTGTTATCATCTTGCAGTAGTGTCTTATACTACAATATTTGTAATTTGGGTGGACCTTGACACTAGGTTTTCCTGCCTACCCAGCTATTAGATTATTCATATTAGATCTCATAGAAAATTACATAAATGAGAGAATCTAATTCTCTCTGCCTGTTCTAGGATGCATTTAAATAAATTATCAAGTAAATAGAAATATACCAAACTGTAATGCTTAGAAGATTTACGCGACGAAATATTATGTCGAGTGCGAAGAATTTCTCTCTCTAACATGGCTCTACGTCGCTCTAGCTGAGTTCGGACTCTACTTTCTCGCTCTAACTGCATACTTTGCGATAACACGACGCTCTCTAGGCGCAGCACGCGAGCTCGTTCAGCGCGAAGTGCTGACCATGTATCAGCAGCACTGGCGCAAACTGATGTTAATGATCTGGATACCTGTAATTTAATAATATTTTATTTTCACTTACAGCACAAGTTGGTTTTAAATACAAATTCAATGGAATTAAATTTAAATTTAAAATATTGCTTGCTCGCTTTTCCCAGTACATTTAAATAAAATTAACGACTGGTTCACAGATTAACTCTATATATAATATATTTGTATTTATATATATTAGATGAAAGTTCTTAAAGAAACTATCGCAGTCCGCAAACTGCATTAAGAAAATGATATAAAACATGTCAAAGCATTTAAAAAATTTGATTTAATACTAAGAAATTAAAGAGCTTAGGGAGGCCTGGAACCAAAATTGCTTTTTAATGTTCTATTTCACAGTATTATTCTGGAAGACTGTTTTTTGGAATCGGTAATACGATATTTACATAAAGATTCGAACGTGTTAACGCTTTAAACGTTGATGCAGATGTTATTGAGATACAATATAGGTAAATTTCTTACTATCTATATTAATAGGCAGAATTTTTTTAATATTTATATCTGCACAATAGTGATATCTTCTTGATTGTCTATTTCTGTATACATATGTTAGTGAATGGATGCATCGACTGTCCGCAACTCGTAGCTTTGTTGCGCATGGCAGCTCCGAGAAAACTACCTAGGCATGAACCTGATGTCTCAATGAATGTTATTTAGACTATTTTAATTTCTAATTTGTAATTTAGAATATGTAAGAAAACCTTGTTTTTTTTTATTAATGTAATGGTTTTTAATACCTATTTTTTTATTATAAAATATGTATATTGTAGATGTAAAACTAGCATGTTGTCATCGCTTGTAATTGTGGCTGCACACTGTATTTAGGTTTTAGATTTTGTTTGTTTTATTTTTTTTTTGTGTAAGCTATACTGGTGATTTTAAGAAATAAATAATTAAAATAAAATATACAAGCCTCTGGGTAAATATTGCTATCAAATGATGGTGGATCACTTTGCTCTTCTATATGAGCTGCAAGATCGCGACGTGCTCGGATAATGCGAGCAAACATATCCGCCGCACGCTCATGCCGCTCTAACATGAGAGCCCGAGAAGCAGCAGCTGACACTAAGGCCGATCGCTCGCGAGTAAGCGTCTCCACTTGCATATGCATTTCCAATAACTAAATAAATGTTTATTATATACTTATTTATTTATTTGTTATTAAGTAGATAATTTCGTCATCCTAAATTGAAATCAATCTTTATTTTTTTTAGAATTTTTACAGGCGAGTAGGTTAAAAACTCTGCAGCGCCAAATATCGGTATAATAATAACGGTATAATAACAGATCCAAGACTTGTAGCCCCTGTCGGTAACCTTTATATATGCGTGCTATACAATTACCTACCTCAGTCTGTACATCCGGATATGGAAGTTCTTTTGAATAGCATTCATAATTTTTCAATCTCATAACTTCCATTCTTAACGTAGCCAGCTGATTCTCATACTCAGTCATACTTTGCTCCCTGAAAAGTTAATAATGTACCATCAATGTACATTCACAAATTTGTAATATTAATCTCGTCTTAATAAGTAGGATGCCTGAGAATATAATAATTTGTACATTATTTTTTCATTTTCTCTTTGTTCCTCAATAATATGCTGTAATTTCATAATTTTTTGTTCTCTACTTAGTAACTCAGTCGCCATTTTATCTCCTTTGTCAGCACCTTCTTCTTGCTAAAACATAAAGTTCTTTTAAATTTACAAATTCATTTAAATAAAAAATCTATTTAACATTTCTTAAGCAATAAATGTTGTCTTCTTACGGCAATTTTTGATAAAGAATTTAAAAAGCTATCTTTATCTGCGTGACTTTGACGAAGCTCTTCTTCTGCACGAGAAAGTGCAACTCTGGTGACTTGTAATTCTTTCCATAATTCAGTTTCTCTATCCGATGGTTCGTGTTCTAAAGAGAATATGGCAGCATTAGGAATAAAGTGACCAACATTTTCCTTCAAAGTAATGTTGTAACCCTGTAATTACACTAACCCTTTGTAGGGACAAATTCAAGACATCGTCTGCGTTCTATGTCTACCAGACGCTCAGAGCGTTCACGTAAAGAGCTCAATTGGTCTTGTAGCTCCTTAATGCATCCTTCTAATTCAATAACTCTATCTTCAGCGACCTTCTTATTCTTTTCCTTAAAATAAACATTAAGCAATCTCATTTTATCAGTAAGAAATTACATACGTATTTATAGATAGACATAACAGATACTTCTTAAAGTTCCTCATTTAAGCATTTTAAATTATTCAACTACACGTTAAGGTCGATAAAAACCAAACAAGGCGTTGAGTTCCGCCACTCAACGCAATGTCTCGACAGGCGAAAAGCGGGATACGAAGTGTCATAACACTAGGTTCCCTCTACCTACCCTTCACATGCAGGAAAAATTGTAAACATTGTACTAAAAAAAAGAAAAAGAGGGAACAATACATTAATCGTTAATACTTGATACACTTTGGCACCTGTTGTGCTACCTTCGCCTGCAGCAACTCGACGCGAGCCTTCTCTGCCAACTCTCGCTCCTCAGCAGCTTGCTCCGCTATATCAGCTTGTTCTCGTAATTCTTTAACTCTAACAAAAAAAATAACCAACTGCAATCATATATTTGAGGCAATCGTGGCGCAGTGAGACAACGTCTGACTGTAAAAACTATTGCTATGGTTCGAACCCCACTCAGAGGAACACATTATTCTCCGTTTTTGAGTTCTGTCACTTGTATTAAGTGTTTTAAATTCAGAAAAGCACAGAGCGTGTCTTCTTAACAGAGATTATAGGATTATACAATTTTTCTACCTTACTTCTAATGCATCTCTCTGTCTCGACAATGCTTCTATTGTCATTTCCCCTGTTTTCGAAACTTCGATCAGTTTTTTAGATCGAGCGTCGTAACTCGATTCACGATGACGGTACTGTTAGGCATGAAATACATTATAATATAGATTAAATATTTTAGAGACAAGCAGGATAAAACGACGATATATGTAAAATTATAAAATTTACGAATTACATAATATTCCGTTAATATATATAATAAAATTAAATATTATTTTTATTTAAATATGTGTTCTCTAGCCGTATTGAACGCTCCTTTGGAAAGGAAAAATCATAAGATTTTCCTTTTCGCCCAGATACATTTGTCATTATAATTCTTAGATAAAGTGATTCGAAAGGAAAAAAAATAGAACCACTTATATGTACAAAACATGAGTATTATCTTCTTCTTCTGCCTAACATTAATCCTGATATTTTTTGTCAGAGTCTGCCTTGATACTAAGCCTACTCCACTTTGCGCGGACTTTAATATCCTCAGTGGACAGTCTGTTGACTCTGATATACTTCACCACGACATCCGGCCATCGCTTCGTTGGGCGTCTGAGTAGTCTCACTTCAGGGACAGATATATCAATCCATACCAACATAGTTTCTAAGCTGGCGCACAATGTGGCCATACTACCTCAAGCTCGCTCTTGGAGCTTATCCGCTACGTCACGAACCCCAAGACTATCTCAAATAAGCGTGTTATGTATGCATTGCAAGCTCCTGAGTGTGCCGAGATAATACTGGCCAGCATTCGCTGCCGTATAAAAGAACCAGTCAGATCATGTTCTTGTATATAACCCCCTTGAACACGGGTGGTATGGGGACGTTCAAGTATTACGTAAGCACTATGGGGGGGTGGGGGTCTTCGTTTTGCTTATATTGGATGACATGGGGAGTAGGGGAGTCTAGATTACGATTACGTCATCGGTAGTCATTTACTTTTGCAATGAATGAAACGAATGGCAACCCTCACATTGTCTTTGCTTGAAAACGAAACGCATTTTCGGAGATTCCCGCAAATATACACGCATACGTTTAATATACTTCGGGGAATTACCGCGCGCTGTTCACTTGTCTAAATTTTTTCTATCAGTGTATTGTTTTGTTCGGATACTATAGCGAGTAGACGTATTGTAAGCATAGCAAAGCAACTCAACATTCGTGTTACCGTTGATTTCATTAGCCAAAATTTAACGTTTAAATAAGATGTCGTTTCAAATAGACAAATCCAAGTTATACCAAAAATTGTTTGAAAGATTTAAAAAATACAAAATTAAAAAGTACAAAAGTACAAAATGTACAAAAGTTAGTTAACGAAGTGTGGCGAGATTATAAATTACAAGCATAGTCGGACAAGGAACTAGATATCATTGTATCTAAGAGAAATGAAGAGCAAGCGGCGACTAAGAATAAATCCAATCAACTATATTTTCTTTCCAAGGCGAGTGACGAAATCATTTTAGGTACCTATGAGTACTAGAAATATTAGAAATTTATGCGAATTTTGCAATCCTCTGGGGGAAGTTGCCAAATGACGGGCTATGGCTTTAAATAATCTTTAAATGCAGTTTTTATTGCATACTTTGTATTTACGCAGCTTAATAAGAGAATCTTTAGCACAACCAATAGAAACCTGTAAACAGGAAGAAGATAAAATAAAACCCAGTAATGACTCACAACAGGAATGCGAAAATAATGAAAATGCAGATAAACAGAGAGCAAAACCTTCTCAGGAAGTTATGAAAAATAAGATTACTCTACTCGAAAAAATCTGAACGCCTTGTATTCTGCCAGAGATACTACGCCAAGCCGTGCTGAAGATAAATAGATCATTAAGTTGCGTGAGGAAATAAAAAAGTAAAACAGTCTTTGAACAGGAGGATTCAAAACGCAGTTGCCTAGTAGAAACACCGGGATGGTATAAAAAGAAAGTTAAAAGATATTTGTCATGAAAATTCAGAAATAAAAAAACATCTCTGAGGGATTCAGTGGGACGTCCTAATCTTGAAAGCAATCAACCATCACTATTGAAAACAATTGCGGATATAACTTTATTTGGGAATGCAGCAGATGATAGAAGACAAACGGAATCTATTCGCAGCGTAAAAACTCTTGATGAACTCACACAAGAAAGTAAAATAGGATTTGACATTAGTCGCAGTGGGACATATCTTCGTTTGATTCCCAAAAAATCTAATTCTGCAGAGAGAAGACATGTATCGACAGTCTCTGTTAAGCTCAGTCCGTCTCAAACTGATTACCACAAGAGCCACTTAGATAGCAAGTACGCAGAAACATCAATCCATTACTTAGAGAACATAGCATCCATACTTGGACCAGATCAAGTATTTTTATATCTCAAGATGATAAAGCTCGAGTCCCTATTGGCGTAACTGCGGCAAATAAGCAAGCACCACCACCAATAACATAATGTACATGGAATATAGAATCAAATTACCTGACCACGATTGGGTAATCGCTGAGCGTCATAAATTAATACCATCTGTTTATGGTGGTATCAAAATCACTTCTAGTGTGCTAGGACAACATACATCGCTATTCGAAGTGGAAAGCATAGTTCATCTACTGCTAATACTCATGCTCAGGATTTCGAGACGCTTCTTGAACTTGAAGAGTTTCAGCCATTAGCTTAAACTGACCATGGACTAGTAAAACCAGTGGTAATCATGACGGTTGATGGAGGGCCAGATGAAAATACGCGTTATGAAAAAGTCATAGGGTTTGCTATACAACACTTTAAGCGACATGATCTCGATGCATTGTGTTTAGATACCAATGCTCCTGGAAGAAGTGCGTACAACAGAGTAGACCGCAGAATAGCTCCTCTTAATCGGGAACTGGCTGGTTTAATATTGCCTTATGACCATTTTGGGTCTCATTTGGATAAACGTGGCGTTACAATTGATAAACATTTAGAAAGATCTAATTTCGAATTTATATTAGCTGAACAGGAAATGTATTAGCTGAAGTATGGAGTTCAATGGAAATTGATGGCTATAATGTTACTGCAAAATATGTTGGGGCAGGTCAACAAGATGTTCCTGATTTTCCAGATATTAAATGGTATTCAGAACATGTGCGTGAAAGCCAATACTTGCTTCAAAATGTAAAATGTAGAAATACATAATACTGTTGTCCAAGAAGTGGCCTATTCAGACTGCTGTTCTCAAGTGTACTATTTCAGGTGTATACTTCACGCTCCAACAACAGCCGGTTCTCTTCAATGAGTACTATGTAATCGGCATAATATCACCCGCCGAGGCTGGTCCTGGATGTGAGCCGAGACAGTATCCCGCACTGCATTGAATAAGAATGGACTAAGAGCTGAGTCTTGGTGAACACTTACTGTAATCGGTAAGGGTTTGGTATCGCCAACAGCGGTCTTATCTATAGAAGCAGAGCCGTTATATGTGTTTATTATCTGTGTCATGTCTATATACTGTACCTACACAGTTTAATTTTATCGTAAAGTGGCGATAAATATTGACCCAAGCACTGGCTACAGCTCTTTTGATAGGATGTTTTGCTGCTCTTTACTCCAGTTTTCTGCCACTCTTTAACGCCAAGAACTCGTTTGCCTGCCGAAATGATTGCCAAATGAGCTCAATTTCAAGCAGCTAAAGCCTCAATTCATTTAACAACCACCACTTGATACTCGGTTTACGTTTCTCGGCAAATTTCGTGTTCAGAGTAACGTTATAATCCATTACAAGGGGGCGGTGTTTGGCCGTCAGGCTTTTCCCAGGAATGATCTTACAGTAAGTCCTGCCAATATGACACCATCTGGTCATCCAGAAATTAATTTGATTTGAGTTTGACCTGCTTTTATACATAATCAGGTGCTGAGATTTCTTTTGGAAGAGCGTATTCATGATACCAGATCAGGCACAACGCATGTCTTTGTGACAAGTAAAATAAATAATTAATTAATTTAGGTAGTTTTAAGAATATAAGAAAGACGATTTTGTATCAGTTCTTTTAACGAAGATGTTAACAACGTGTAAAACATTTATTATATTCCTATAGTGAAAGTTACAAGAGCTACACTAGTAAGCACTAAAAATATGTTTTCACTTTCGCGTAAAACGAGCAAACATAAATGGTAGGTACAAAGCTATAATAAAACGATCTTTAAGAATAAAATTACTCTTACAGATAATCACTCTAGCGACTTTTTAAAATATCATCGTAGTAGGTATAGATTAGTAAAATTTAATTGACTATGTAGCTTAAACACTTTAACGAATCAAAATCTTGGCGGGTTGTTGAGTGATTTGGGTTAATAATAATAATTTCAATCCTTAATTACCAAGTGCTCTAGATCAGTGTGTTTTCGTCGTAGAGCTTCTAGCTCAACTTTAGTGTCTTTTAACTGCTTCTCAACTGTTATAATACGCGCTCGTGCGACGCGAAGCATGCTTTCGGCTGTTGCAACTACTTCCTTTAAAGATTCCCTCGCCGTCCTCTCTTTAGCTAATTCATCACACACAGACTGAAATATTTTTTTAAATATTTATTTATATGCAAAATTGACTTAATATTTCAATTTACTAATGTGTAATACCTGGTAACCAGGTGCATTGGTTTCTTCAACTTTATGTTGAAGAAAAGCATTTTCTTTTTGAATACGTTCAATCTTTTTTTTAGCCGCTTCCCGATCTACCCACGGTATCCTAAGTACATAAATAATGTATAAAAGATCTAAAATTCCTTTTACTTTGTAAAACCTATACCTACTCACTTGGCTAATTCCAAAGAAAATGTAATTTTTGCTTTTAAATTTTCTGCTGTTCCGGCAACCATTCTATGTAAGTGCTCAGTTTCGTTATCGAGCTCTGTAGTTTTTGCTTTCCATTCAGAGTTCTATAAATTGTTACAAAATATCAATAAATGACATTTTTATTATATATTTTTCATATCTCAATATTATTTTTATATTATTTTAGAAGAAATACTTCTAGACAACAAATCTCTTAACGTTCTTTCTAATATAAAAAAATAAGTAATATTAAAGATAAAAAACAAATGTATTATGTAATAACAGTGTGGTAAGTAGAACGGTCACTGCGGTGTTTGGATCGTAGAAGATTTAGTAGATCAATGCGCCGAGCCATAATCTCAGCGCCCATATGGATAACTTCCTCAGGTATTGGATTGAGCTGCGCTTGAATTTGTTGCAAAACTTGCGGACCTGGTAATAATTGAGTTAATATAATATAATTATAGTGTTGTCATGTTGTAGCGAGACCGTGGGCGCTTAAAAACATAAAATACATAATTAACACGATAGCTAGGCCATCGCTTTCCTTTTTTTGCTGAGAAGCTTGAGAACTGTGCTATATATATTTAATTTGTCAACCTTTCTCTTTTTTTTGTTAGAAGTTTGCGTTTTGATTGACGTTATACATGTATGTCATATACATGTCGATGTCTAGGACTCACTGAGGATCGAGCCCCCCTGGAAAATGTTTCTAAATACGCCAATGAGCGAGACACTGGCTGCTATGATTGTGGGGTTGACCCACTCACGGGCATTAGCAATTAATTATTATTTTAAATTTATTAATTTATTATTTATTAATTATAATAATAAAATTATTATTATTTGAAATGAATATATCAATTATTTCTCCTATTTGGTAAGACAAAACCTAGAATTGGATACGTCAAAGGGGCAGAAAGTTATGAATGAAGTATCTCAAAAGAATGAAGAATATATGAACGAAATACAGCATTGTCACCTATATCGAGCGGAAATAATGAATTATATATATATATATATATATATATATATATATATATATATATATATATATATATATATATATATATATATATATATATATATATATATATATATATATATATATATATATATATATATATATATATATATATATATAAAATATTCCATTCTTAAAGGATTATTATAACGCAATATTGATAAAATATAGATTATCAACACTCAATATCAACTTGATAATGTATGTTATTAATCCGTACCGAAAATGCCGCTTATCTCAGAGTTCATTGGCATTTCAATGTCGTTTCTCAAGAGGAGCAGCAAATCGTGTGCTGGCCAGCCTTTTACTGATACCACGCGTACATCACCTAAACATTCATCTGAAGTTCCAGTCCGCGCCTCCAAATCTTTTATTGCAGCGTAATGTTCCAGTAAAGTATTCTGTCGTAATTTTTTATTCATTAATATTATTGAAAACTTATTATGTAATATTTAGCATTATTATTTGTAGATACGTACTTGCAATCCTATTACACTTTTTTTCAATTTGATAAATTCGCGTTTTTTCGTTGCCAATGTTCGCATGGATTTTGTCAATGCAGCAGGAGGCATTATAATATCTTTATCTGTTAATCGCGAATAAATAAATACACGATGGATAAATAAATATTCCAAATAATTTATTTTATGAATTGCTTATTTAAAAATAATGAATGTTCTTAAATATAGCCTACTTGGTTCTTGAAATGTGTATTTCTGACAAATTTTCGGTTTATTTAATTTATCCGGAGCCGATCCGCTTTTATCCTCAAAATGTTCAACTGACTTTTTTTGCATTTGCTGTAATTGAAAGAAATAAAATTGATTACTATGTGGACTCTGACGTTCACGAGTTTTGGTAAAAATAAATAAAAAAATTAATTAGTATCATTCCTTGTGTACATTATTTTTTTACAGTCAATACTAAACGAAACTATATTAACTTACGTTTAATGGTGACAAGCTTTGAGATCTTCTATCTTTTGAGTGCGGTTTCATTTGAGAAGGGTCCTTAAATACAATTATTTGGTATGAATTTTTAAATACATGAATTTATTTCTGTAAATATAATCGATATTTTTGTTGACGCTTACACGCTGTCTCGGAGATATTACGGGATCCAACGACTGCGTCCTTTTGTACAAAGGTGGTCGCAATACTCGCTTACGTGTCGCAGTAATATTTTCTAAATTTAAAAGAATATTTTTTTAATTTAGAATTCCAATATAAAAGTGTAATTTCGAACGCAACGGAAAATATACTACAACTAAAACATACTCTATGTCAATTAAAAAAACTCTTGTTGAATGTGCATCAATTACAAGTTATATTTTTAACTATTGTGCAAATGTAATTTTTTGCTTTCCATTGACAAATAATAGTATTATATATTTGCATATACTTAAACAGGTCATACGATCGATGTGTAATCTAAACAAAGCGATGAGTCGATGTTATCGGATCGACTGTTATCATTGTTCCTTAACTTAAATTTCAACATAAAATTTCGTTAGGTATATATAGATCATGACTTTGTTTTTCGTCAATAAGGAAAGCTTCTTGTCACTGTTTTTTGCCTGATGGTATCTATTGTTACTTAAGTGTAACAGCTATTATTACTTAAATCTTTCATTCAGTATTATTTTTGTACATTTAGCCTAGTAATTAATTGATTAGTTTTTAACCATTACCAATCAATTATCTGACTTTTATTTTGATTTTAGGCAATAATCTAATTCTCTAAACCTTTATAAATGACTTAAAGAATTCTAGTTTATTTTTTATCTTTATAAGATAAATAAAAATTGTAAATTGTATAGAAATGATATTATCTTACGACGTTTCCAATTTCGCAATTTCCACTGTTGCAATCTTTATATTGATCTTATATATGAATGTTTTTACCATTATACACGCATATTTGAGTAGTGTCAAACAAGAAGTAAAGTACTTACGGCCTATCCCGCAAAATTTGAGGAAACATTTTGTTTAAGAAAATATGTCCAATTAGTAATAGAATTAATAGGAAAAGATTCATTTGAGAATTTTTAATGTAAGTAAGTTATGTCAATAAGTTATTCTAGGCGATGATATTACGAACAGTAGTAGATTTCAGCTTAGTTACATATATGTATTTTAAAATACCTGCGCTGGAGTTGGAACTGTTGTTAATTTTTTTTTCCATTTTAATTGTTTTAATACTAGAATTTAATAACTAGAGGAATTGTCAAATAACGTAATCCTGACATATTATTTTTATTCTCGAATGTCAAAGTACATAGTATTATTTAACTAAAGAATGTTTATTATCTAGTCTAATTAAGGTACACTTAATAAAACAGGACTTATTTTTTAAATATATTTTTAGTTCCTTTTCATTTTTAGTATCACAGCTGCTGAGGCTGTTATTTTATAAACATGTATGAAAAATTTTCAAATACAAGTTTTTAAATTCAAATAATGTTCACCCTTTTTAGACACAATTAATTTTGTAAACATTTTTTACTTATCAAATTTACGTTATACAAGAACCTAATGTTGTCACTCTATTGTAGACATTACACCCGTTCATTGAGTACTTTGTAAGCCTCCAAGCTGCAACACATTACAAAAGACAACTGCGCCACAATAGTATAGAGTAACGCTTGAATCAGATGAATATTAGATCTATATTGTTATATAGTGTTATTTTTTTAAATAAGCGTTTTAATATAAAATAACAGATACGTATCATAATATTTTCAATATCAATGGCTGACGAATCGTAAATTGATTATGTTTTACTGCAAAACATATTTTAGGTAGGTCAGGGGCACAGTATCAAAAATACGGAAAAACAATACCAACGTATCTTAATCCGTAAGGACACATTATCTTATAGTACTTTCAAGGAAGTTGCAAAATGCTGATAAGCGTAAATAAATTAGTAGATAAAATATTTTTTTTTAGGTTCAAGCATTGAACATTAATGGCACAGAAAACTCACGATAGAAAAATATTAACTATAAAAATATATTTAAGAAACAATTTTACCATATTTTAAAGTTAAACTGATTGTGCGTATTATACCCGGAAACGTCGATATACCACATTTTCTATTTTATAAGCGTTCTGTCAATATTATGCAATTTCTACTTCAACAATATGTTGTTTTCCAAAATGTGTTGTTGGCCAAAGTCCCATAAAAAAGAGTTATCAGTCATTTTTAATGAAAAAAAACTTTATAACATTTATGTTCTATCACTAGTTCCTTTCTACCTTTGAGAAGATCCTATCTCTATCCACGTACACAAGTCACGGTAATAAATTATTATAAATTTTAAAATATTATTCCCATTTAAATAAATATTTTATAAGTTACCAAAAAGTCGATACACGGGTCAACAGCTTAGAGCGCTGCGTCATAAAAAACTATATCTTTGCTTTAGTTTATATATTTTTTAATAAATTTTTATCAAAGCGTGTTTGGCGAATGGTGAATTTATAAAATAAGCTTTATATATTGTTTTTGTATAATAATTTTAAATAAATAATTGTCATTTATTATCTTCATACATAGCGATATCTTCTCAGAAGCAATTACATATATTTATCTTGAGTAATCAAAAGACAATAACTGTATTAAAACAATAATATGATTACAATTTTAGTAATTGATGTTATCTTTGCCCTAATTGTGAATTGAACAAATTACTAACTACAGTTATCAAATAAATATAAAGTAATACAAAGTTATTACCTTATTACTAAACTGTTTTAAAAGGTTGATCGATAATATTAAATTTAATATGAAATAATTCAAAATCATTTTAAGCATGTACACACTCTACTTTTAATATAAATCGTACATAAATCGAATTATTTTTTTATTTAATATAATAGTAAGTAACCATTACTTATGAGAAATAAAAAAAATATTGAAATTAATGTTATTTGTAATAAATAGGATCCATTGAGAAGGTATTAATATTAATAAGACAAGGTAAGTAAACAAGAAGGTTTACAAACTGTTAAATTATGTGTTACAGTATTAAATGTTCAAGAAATATATTTTTCTCACTCTCATCTTATTTTCGCTAAAACCTAGAGAAGATATTTTAAGCCACCGTCGCTGCGGAAATAACGACGTTCGGCCGTGACCCGAAAGCTTTATACTTTTTCTTTGGAAACTATCCCAATAAACGAATCGTGTTTACCTTTTTTTCATAATACAGAAGAATGTGCAACGAATAAAACTATTTATTTATAATAAATAATATTTTCATTTACTTAGTTTATCAGTCTCGATGTGCGTTTTTGTCGTAGAATTTTTCATTGAGTTTTATATTAGTCGTATTAAAAATACTTTATTATTTATTTATTATTATTATTATTTATTAGTATAGATATACTTAATAAATAAAATTAAAGTATACATGCATATGAATATATATATAAGGTACATATACCAAAATATATTTATTTTTTTAATTTTGTCTGTCTGTCTGTTCCGGATAATCTCTGTAACGGCAGGACCGATTTTGACGGGATAGTTACTGGTAGGCAGCTAATGTAATAAGGAGTAACTAGCTACTTATATATAAAAATAAAAACGTATGACATATATATATATGTATATAATTATATAACATAACATATAATTTTCATGCAAGAAACAAATACATTGTATATATGATTTTAAAATAATAGATAATAGCTTAATTTGAGAGAAATTATTTGTATTAATATATTAGATTAAAAACAAGTAAACTGAACAAGTACAATGTGATTTTGTATAACATAGCTAAACGAACTCAATTCAGTTTACTTAAGCCGCTGAGCCGCGAATGGTTCGCTAGTGTTATATATAATTTATTATGTTATAAGCTTTCTTATTCGTCTTTTACATTTACTTATTCATATTTATCTAATTCTTTTGAGCTTGAGTTTGAGCCAAACTGTCGTTTCATTAGTAGCCCACACACTTTTGTGTTTTTTCAGGACAGTTCGTTGACTTCTATGCTAGTAATTGTTGTATTTCTAAGCATAACACAAGAATATATCATATATAGAACATAATTTATAAAATGATTTGAGTTGAACTGGCACGCTCTAAACGCAGCTGTAGAAATGACCTGAAATGATCGCAACATAATAATATTAAAATAGTCATACTTGATTGAACAACGATAGTATATTTCAGCCTAGCAAAATATAGATCACGCTTACTTTAACGACGAGTTTTTAGTCACGAGCAATATGCTAAAGCTACTTAATATTTGACAGTTCGCTTATCGGATACGAAAGGCTCGACGATAAGGCAGTCTGCGCGCACGCAGCAGTCAGTGCGGTACTGAACGTCAGCTCACCAACTCATTGCAATATTTGCACCGCCTTCCGCTGAAACATTACTAACGCGACATGTTTTGAAAATATAAAGTAAATTACACGGCTAATATGAACTTGACTATAAGGCAGTGTTTAGTAAATTTTAGTGTTGTAACAAGCTTTACTTCATTTGTGTAATTTTATTGAAGCAAAATATTGTGTTCTGCTTATCTGGTGAGTTCAAGAATCAAGAATTATTTCGTACATGAAGTTGTAGTATGAACTATAGATATTAAAAACCAGCCGTTATAAATAAGAATAAAAATAAACGCTGATATCATGCCATTACCTATGATGTTATTTGTAAATACGATGTACGATGTCCGTAATTGACAACTAACGCCGAGAGTGTCGCCAGAGCACCCGACCGTAACCGGCAACTTGGATATATTTTCACTTACTATGGGTACTTCTCATATAAAACTTTCTTTTGCTGCTCCTCGACATATAATTACATTTTTATTTTTAGTTATATAGTAATATTTCTTTAGTACTAGGTATCAGTTTTGTAAGTAAAAAATCAATGAGTACATTATATCTACATTATATAAATAGCTTAATAAATAGGGTTACATTTATTTTATACTTTAATATATACACAAATGTAAGCGTTTTATCAACACTAAGTTTCAGAAAACTATTCTATATTAAAGTATTTTCGTTACTGGCCAGCGTATAAATAACAATAACGATTTAAGCTTCAGACTTTACCTTGAGAATTCGTTAGGGAACATCTGTTTTGTTTTTAATAAAAAGAAACTGTAAATAATAATTTTATAAGTTCTTCGTATTTATGAAATGAATTTTCACGCTTATAATTTTGTGAAACACGTTGACTCAATGATGAAAAACTGTTTACTTATGATAAGTTTCTGCTATTGTAACAAAGTATGAGAATTAGATATTTGTAGTTATACCTCTGCATTTATAAATTTAAACGCGAACACGGTTATAGCAAATAAAAGTCAATTTTAATATAATAAAAAAGATAGATTTGTGTGTTAATGACGATATCCAAAGTCAACTGCAACATCAATTGTGAAATAAATAAGTTTTCTATATCAGCTCAATGATTTTGTCACCATTGCTACTCATCAAAATTAAACTAAAATTAGATCAATATCAATGACACTGTTCTAAGTGAATTAGTAATAAAAAATCTCAATATTTTACAGAAAATCATTTAATTTTTTTTTTGTAAAAAATATAAAATTTTGTTCTTCATAAATATTTATATTATAATATTTGTTTCCTATTTTTTTGTATTTTCACAAGGATAGGTAACACGAAATTTATAGCGTAATAAACTTTATCTGTGTTCCCGATATATTTTATTTATTGCATGCTAATTACTATTTTTGAGCTGCCCCACAGATTTTATGAAACTTTTTTTATCATATAAAATTTAAACACACAATTTACACATTAATAATTGAAAAATAAAAAGAAAACTGATAGTTTATGGCATACACGAAATGATTATGCCGCTTAACACTGTTAGTGTGATATGGTTAGATGCTTAAAATATGTAAATGTATTTCCTAAAAAATCATAAGTAAAAATAATTCACATAAACAAGGAATAAAAGTATTTAATTTAAAGACAGCTGCTAAATGATTCTTTAATAAATTTTGAATTTTTATATTTTTCGCTTCAGGTTTTATAGAATAGGTAGTGTAAAAAAAAGGACGATATTCCGATCGAAGCGTGGAAATCGTTGGGCTCTCGTGGTGTGCTCATGCTTACTGATCTTTTTAACCGCATTTTGAATACTCGGACGATGCCACATCAATGGCGACACAGTTTTATTACCCCTATTTACAAAGGAAGGGGCAGTGTTCAAGATTGCGGTAGTTATAGGGGCATTAAGAATATGAGTCACACCATGAAGCTCTTCGAGCGCGTGATCGCCCTCAGGCTCCGCCGAGAGTATACTGTCTCTGAGTGTCAATATGGATTTCCGCCAGGATCAGGCACTACGGACGCCATTTTTGCCCTCAGAATTTTGATGGAGGCACACAGGGAAAAGAGACTTAGACCTGCAGAAGGCTTTTGACTGTGTGCCACGTCAGTGTATCTGGTGGGCACTGCGATCCAAAGGGATCCCTGAATCCTATGTTGCTATTATCAGAGACATGTACAACGACTCTGTTTCTACAGTTAGGACCGCTGTTGGCGATACCAAACCCTTCCCCATTACAGTAGGGGTTCACCAAGGCTCAGCTCTTAGTCCACTTTTGTTTAATGTAGTGCTAGATACTGTCACGGCTCACATCCAGGACCAGCCTCCATGGCTGATGATGTATGCCAATGACATAGTACTCATTGACGAGAACCGACTGATGCTGGAGCGTAAAGTCCATTATGCACTACAATGTCCACGCCCGTGTTAGCGCTGCTTGGGCCAAATGGCGGGAGGTCACTGGTGTGGTCTGCGATCGCAGAATACCGCCCAAACTCAAGGGGCTGATATACAAAAGCATGATCCGACCAGTTCTTTTATACGGCAGCGAATGTTGGCCAGCATTACCTCGGCACACTCAGGAGCTTCACGTAACGGAGATGAAGATGCTGAGGTGGATGTGTGGCGTTACTCGGGCTGACTGCATACGCAACACATTCATTCGAGGTAGTCTTGGGGTCCGTGACGTAGCGGACAAGCTCCAAGAGCGTCGTCTGAGATGATATGGCCACGTTTTGCGCCGGCCTAAGAACTACGTCGGAAGAAAATGCCTTGATGCCTTGTCTGTCCCCCCGGACGCCCAAGGAAGCGATGGCTGGACGTCGTTACGCAGGACATGAGAGCCAATGGACTAACCACTGAGGATGCTTAAGACCGTGCAAAGTGGAGTAGATTAAGTAGGAAAGCAGACCCTGGCAACAGGCCGGGATAATGCTAAGTAGAAGAAGAAGGTAGTGTAAAAAAAAGGAACAGTATCATGATCAAGAATCCATTTCCAGTCAAGTCAAGTCAACTTCGAGATATTTCTCGTAATAGCGTGGTGGAGTTTTGCGGGACAGAAGCGGGAAATTCAAAATATATCATATTTCCGAGCGGTTCAGTCAGGCGACGTCACGATAGCCTCGTATATTTTGATTACGATGTACAACTACATTATTTATATCAAATTTTAGTTTATAAAGGAGATGAGCGAACTATGTCCTGTTTGAATTATTTACCAATACTATTCCATGATTAAATCTATATACTTGAATTACAAATTAATTTGGCTTTGTACTTACAGTTTTGTATATCACATCATAAAATACAGCTGATATCTTTGTCTAATTTCTTAATTTTTGTTCCATAACACAAAGTATGTACGTAAACATATACAAATAGTAGGTATTGGTATTAGGTTATCACTAACACAGCTATACTAACGAGGAACGTGCAATTAAATATTTTCATATCGATGTTTTCGCCGCACCACCTACATACATACATGTGAAATTATTTGGACGAGTTAAAATTAGCAAAGATATAGGCTAGTAGACCACAGTTTAAATTCAAATGGCAAAACATAGTTGGTTTCTTCTAATAGAACAATTTATTTACAATGTGTATGAGAAAATATTTGTTTTTCAATTGTAATTTTGTATTCCTCTAGTGAAAAAAGTTTTCATTAATATAATGAAGCATTAAAATGGTTTGTGTAAACTTCGTTCAACAAATATCGTTTAATCAATATACATATAAAGACAAACAATTAAAATATGTCTATTAAACTAATCTAGCAGCAATATCTCTATTTCACTAAATATAAATGAATCACTATACATACCTACTATCCTTAAATTATGCTACAAATCAGAAAATAGAATATCATTTAAGATAATTTAATTTTTTTTTCTTAATATACCTCTAATTATCGTAAACTTAAACTGTACCATATTAATTTTTTTGACGCCATTGTGTCTGAGTGGAACAACGTCTGGTTGTAGGTTCGATCTACACACTAGTTTCTTTCTGCCTAGCAGGGTAGGCAGAAAGAAACTAGTGTTAAGACACTGCGTTATCCGCTTCCTGTATATGGGATACAGCGTGAAGATTAAAAATACCAATTTCCAATCGTCTATTTATTGTTTATAGTTACTGAAGAAACAAAAATGTCCACAAGCTACACGCGATTATAATTTTATTACGATAAATCTCATGTTGATTTAATAAAGACATATTCAAATAGCTGCTTTTTGTATTGTTACACACAGAATAAATTATATGAATATAGATTTTATATCAGCGATAAAAATATTGCTGTATCTGAACACTTTTAGGTAAATCTTATCAATAATGTTACTCTAATACAGTTATCTATAATTCAATAAGAAGAAGGCATATCAGTTAAATTAGTATATAAGCAAATTGTAAAGCAATTACATTTTACCCAAACAGGTTTGGATAAAATGTAATTAATTACTTACTAATAACTTACTGAACTTACCTAATTACTTACTGAGTACTCGCTGCAATTGGTAAACAGTTGATATTATATCTCATATTTTTATAAAGGAAATAACTAAGTACATAACATACTTATTCATCATAAGTGGTTAAAAAAATACAAATTCTTCGGGTTACAATACAAAACGCTCTAATACTACAGTTAATTATAACGTTCCGAATATTGTTAATATAAAAACATTATCATATAAAAAAATAGAAGACGCTAATTAAACGTTATTATAGAGATCATAATATAAATTTCATGACTTCTAATAACAAGCGTTAAGGAAATTAATTTATTTCAATATAAATTTCAACGTCTAAGACATCTCCCACTTAAACTGGCTTTGCCTTTTTTGGAACGCAACCGTTAGGCGATCTATACCCGATAACAACTTTCGATTGCTACTTGAACTAAATAGATCTTCTGCAAAAGGAAAATGATGAAACTAATGACAAGTTTGAGACCGTTTAAATAATATGTAGGCCAATATATTACTATTTATTTTATTAGATATGTAGGTAAATGGAGATGTCGAGTCTTATATTGTTATTGTTATTTTTTATATAACCCAACTTATATATACACAAGATATGTATATTATAACTAGCCTAAGATGTAGCATAATAGAAGTGTATATCATAAAACTGTATTGCTAGTTCACATATTAAATAATTTATTTGTATTAATACGTAAAATTATTATTTATTCTATAAAAATATACTTATTTAACTTCGTTACTCCATGTTATAATGTACAAATAATATTGCAATCATACAATAGCGTCTTATTTATTTAGTTGCAAATGTTATTTAGAAGAGAAATAAAATGCTTAATATGTACTTGTAATCATTAACTTAATCTAAGCCATTAAAATAAAACATATTTTTCAACGGACATGTTTTGATATTTTTAACGCTTATATGTCTACACTGTACATTCGTTTGTCATACTATGTCGATAACAACATAAAAGGAGAGACAGCAATCAATTCATTGATCCAATGAAGCTCCCCCCCACACACTTCCCGCTTAAAATTACTAGACTGCTTGTTCTGTTGTTGAATGACAGCCAGAGGACTTGTTCGCAACGACGCTACATTCTTGTTGAGCAGGTAGAGGTATGGTAAGAGGATCGAATCAAAGAAAGTAGGGAAATTATTGTTTTTGGAAATTGACCTTTTGGAAAAAATATTATGAAATTTATGATCTGATATGACTTATTCACTTTAGTAGCTACTTTTCTTTATGATCACGATAACTTGGTGATTGTTAAGTCCCCTCATGATATTTTGTTTATTAATTAAGCTTTCCTTCGGGTACCACTGAACGCTATCTAAAAAGCACAAATTCAAATTCAGCTACTTTAAATTTAACTTGTTGAATGCAGAAAGGTTATAAACAAGCCAAAAACATTTATACGAATAACAATAACATTAGGTAAAATTACCTTTCCATAAATATAAAAAATATATATTTTACAAAATTATAATGAACTATCATCATATATGCGTTTATTGCTTATATTCATAATAAATTACAGGAAATACTTAATTATAATATAATTTTTGTCGCAGGTACCATAAAAAGAAAATATGGCAATGAAAGAGTGGCTTCAATGGCTTCCACCGCCGCGTTCACTGTTAGCGCTGCTCATCGCTATTGCAGGCTTCAGCGGCCGCCTATTTGCCGCATACGTAACTCACTCGCCGACGCTGTTGGTAGACACTTGCCATGCACTGTGTCGACTTGTCGGTCTTATCACCACTTTATTAGCTTATAAGGTATTTTACGATTTTTAGCAATTTTCGTAAATGTTTGTCATGAATTGACGAAAAAAAGTTTAACATTTTATCAAATGTAAATAATAATTGATATAGTATTTTTTACAGCACTTTCCACCAGTCTACGGCTTAATTTATTTTTCCGCTGATAATAAGTGTTTAAGTAAGTTTAAGTGTTTAAGTATAATTGCCTGAAACTGATTCGATGTCACGTAATAAATAAAATTACTTTAGTACCATTAAATTCATATTTATCGCATCTCTTTATTTTACACAATATTATAGTTTCGTAATATACATATACACTGTTCAGTGTATGTTTATATATAGCTTTTTTAAATTCATACATGCATTACCAAGCATTACCAAATTTATATATATATATATATATATATATATATATATATATATATATATATATATATATATATATATATATTTTTAGCTTGATGCTGTATCCCGCATACAGCAGGGTAGGCAGAGGGAACCTTGAGTTAAAGCACTCCGTTCTCCTATTTCAGACCAATTTTAGAGAATTTTAACTGATTAAGTGGCGGTGCTCAACGCGTTGCTTTGTCTTCTTAACAGAGCAAGAAAATGAAAATAATTCAATACTCCGAAAGGGAATCGAACCCCAACTGTCGCGTCTACAGCGCTACATTGCCGTTATGTCGGTCGCTTCAGTTTAATGTAAATAAAAATTATAACAATTAGTAGTAGGTTAATTATAATTTTATAATTACCTAATCTCTCTTTATAATCTCTCCTAATATAATGAGCCTAATCTTAATACCAAATGACAGATAACAAAACCTGAAATATTCGTAAATTAAAAAACACAGGAGGAATTTATTATTCTTGCCTTTTTGTTAACAGTACGAGCGAGCAGATGAAGGTACTGGCCGTGAGGGTCGCTTGCGTAACACATTCGGATGGGCCCGCATTGAAGTGGTCGGCCGGTTGTCTGTACACGTGCTATTCGCGTCGTTTGCCCTAGGCCTAATTGTGAATGCACTCCAACTAGGCGTGCATTCATCTCACGTCCAACCTCCTCGGTACCCAAGAGTCATACTTGGTAGTGCTGTTATCGGGCTGCTATTACACGCTATTAACTATATGCTGTTAGCTGGTATGAATTATTTAAATATTTCTAATGATCTATTATATACTTTTACTCCTTGACAAGTACACTATGTCAATTACCGCAATTCTGATATATATTTAAATGCACAAAAATAAAGCCTAAGATGACGAGCACCATAAACTATTTTTATTTTGAATATAAAAAAATGAAATGCGATACCAACTAATTAACTAGTCAAACGAAATTTGTCTTAATATAGAGAGTCAATTACCGATATACTTTTATTTCAACTGTCCCATAATTTATTTTTTTATTAATGTTTGTATATCTTTTATTATGTAACGTGCAATATACTCGCTTAATATACCATTCGTAATATTTTATGGTCATATCGTTTACGATTGCGGTCTGTTATCTATAGTATTGTTAACCACATTCAGAAACTTTCCAGCATGCCAACACATCACTTTTTTTACATACATAGCAAAACATACTTTCTATTATAGGCCGCGAATTAAGTTACAGCCGGAGACTGAGTATGACTGAAGGTGGCGAAGTGGTGCTTAAATCTGGATCTGCAGAGCCTGTTCTAGCGCATGCTCCAACTGATATAGCCAGTGAGTTATATGCTTAGACTCAGATAACTTAATATTTAATGACCGCAATTATGTTAATTTCCTGCTGCAGCTACTAATTTTAAAGTTAGTTTGCAATACAGAAATCATAGTTTTTTTTTATCAAAGATATTAATACGAGTAGATTCCTGCAGATCATTTTTCATTGTTATTGATTTCGAAATAGCGTTTTTTATATAAAGTCACTATTTCTAGATCAAACTTTTTAAAAATTATGATCAAGCTTTCCATATATTAATAAAATTGTTATTCGACAGGTAGTCTATTTGTAATGGGAGCCGGCCTGACACTAGAATGGGAGCCTTTGGCCGCAAATATAGCTGACCCAGCGCTCTCCGCTTGTGCCGCTATAATCCTTATAATATTTAACTATCCTTTTAGTAAGTATATCTTCTTATACATCATTTATAAAATTATTTTAAATACAATATCAATATAGTTGCTATAAATTAAAATAGTTTATATGCAATTTATTCACATTACATAAAACATTCACATTATGCCAAGGTCTACTACCATTATTAGAAACATAAAGTTCGTACTTAAGCACCTAATTTTCATTTAGCAAATTAACTGTTTGATAACATAAAGCCTAAAGGTTATCAGGTATTGTGTAAATAGTTACTTATTTATACGATAAACAAAAGATATTTTAATATGTATTCACTATGCAAATTTCTAATCATCTTTTGATTAATATCATGTATACCTCAAGTAATATTATATCCAATACTACCTATACAGTGTTCGTTCAACGCGAGTTCAATGACATCTAAAGTACAAGGTACTCAAAATATATTTGAATGCCGTTTATTTATTTTGCCCTCTTAATATATTAAAATGAATGCATATTATATAGTAATTAGCAGTTGTAGATGTTAGTAGTATATTATTTTATTTTATTCTTTAATTGATGACTAATTTTTATCAAAGTAAATTATTTTAATTGTATTGTATATTTAATAGATACACATGTAAACTAGATTCTTAAACTATAACAAATGCAGACAAAAACTTTGTTTTCATATTCTCATCTATAAATATAATAAAAATGTAAATGGTAGCTGTCTATACATGGAAGACAAATAAAAAATATTGTATTATAGTTAACTTCACTTAAAATTCATAAAAAATTCAAAAAATCATCATTCAATCGGTTTATAAGTAAAAAAATTATATAAAATGTACGGTATATGCATATTATTATCAGTCTGGCGTTGCCTTTCTCTACAAGTGCGTTGATTTTTATGCTTTCTACTTATTATTAGATATTAAGGTAAATTTCATGTTAATTTTGTGTTTTCGAAATGACAGTAACCTAACCTAACTAAAAAAAAGAACACCGAGAGTTCCGTACCAATTTCAGACTTATAAGTAGTACTCTTAAAATTTTGCAAGGTTAAATTTGCAGGCGAAAGTTCTTATTTTGTATGAAATTGCTACAGATATAAGCTTGTAATAATAAGTAGTATAAAAATCTCCTTAAATTTTGCTTACGACATAATTAGTTATAAACATATAAAAATATAAGCATACGTTCTCGGCTTAATGGTCAGAGTGTTTGCACGATTTTCAAGAGGTACGGGTTCCAATCCCGCTACGATATTTAACTTAGAAGCTTATATTTAAAAAATATAACTCTAGCTTGATACTTCTACGTCATTTAAAGAAAAATCAAACAAAAAATCCGATAGAAGAACTACAAAGTGATTTTATAAGGGTTTTTATTGAGGTACGAAAACCTAAAAAATGCAAAATTTATGAATTCAGCATATATCAAGGAGAAAATCTTAAAGTTGATAATTTATAAGTTTAACACAGCAAGGAAACATTACAAACTTATATTTGTAGATAATTTCATACAAAATTAGTGGATACATCCGCAAATTTAAGTGTGTCATTTTTTTCGCACCATTGCGAATAGCAGCATAGCGGAATACCTACAATCACACTACTTGCACTTGACCTATATTTTTCTTTATAGTTATCTTCTGTTATTAGTTATTAGCTGAAACTATATAGGAAGCTAGATTATTAGCTAGAGCGCTTTTTTTCTAACATAGGTTAGGTCTAGGTTGGCTGGGATAAAATGCTTTTTACCATTAAGCGATTGTGCGAATATTTTTAAAATAGTGTACAATAAAGAATTATTAATAATAAAGATATCTGTAAAGATAGTTATCTTTAAGAAGTAGTCTAATTCTTTGATTATCAAAGTTATTTTCTTTCATCAGTGCGTTCAGCGGGTCTAGTGTTGCTACAAACAGTGCCAGAAGGGTTAGGCGCGTGTGAGTTACGCGCGGCGGCGCTCCGGGTTCCCGGCGTGCTGGCCATACACGAACTCCACGTGTGGCAACTGCATAGAGACCGTTTGGTGGCCACTGCTCATGTTTTCTATGGTTCCCATGAGGTTTGCACATCATCACTTATATTAAAATTAATTAAGGACATGCAATTTATAATATAGATACATGTTTGTCTACTTTATGTACTGTGTTATACATAAGAAAATAATTCTGTCCATGCCTTTATACTATAAAATGTGAAGAAATGCCTCAACCTATTTAATCTTAATTTTTTGGACATTTCATAAATAAAGAAAAATTATTATATTGATGCTGAAGCACTCAAACAGGAGATATTACGATAACAAATTAAAAGTTCACTTTATTTTATCTATATAACTAACTGCTAATAATACAAAATAACTGAATGTACAAGAACAACAATTATTATTATTAGAAGAATTATTAGATATAAAGCTATTCGTGTATTAAGTAATTAAAATATTTTTCTTATTCTAGGAATATTTACGCAATTCCAATTTGGTATGTGATGTTTTCAAGCGCCATGGAATTGGCTTAGTCACGTTACAACCAGAGTTTATGTCCTCATCGCCATGTAAGAATTTAATATATAAAATATTTGCTTTTTTTTGAATATTATTCTTAGATTTTAATAAATCCATCTGACATTAGATTCTGAAGAAGACAAAAAGGTGTTACTGGAATTTGCTAATACAGCCTGTTCCTGTCCATGTGCAAAGGAATGTACAGCGCCTCGTTGCTGCCAAGCGCCTCAAAAACCTACCGTTACACGAATTTGATCATAATCATTTAGATTTGAGGTACAAAAGGTTTGATTTAAGTATTAAATGTTATAGTTTTTTAAGTTATACTAAAAATGCCAAACGTTCTGCTCATATTTTATTTAAACTGTATACATATATAATGATAATGTTTTTGAACATCATACAAAGTTTAAATTTAATTATGGCGTTTAAGAGCATGATTATCTATATAGATTATGTACAGCAAGTCAGCTTTGCATAATCAATTTAAGGTAATTTAAGTTGAACTTCGGATAAAAAAAACTGTGTAACCAAAGAATTTATAATAACTGACAAAGTATATATTTTAAAATAATATAGATGAAATCCAAATGTAATTTATTAATTTTTAAGCAGTCTACGCATTGGTTACTTATTCTTATTGATATTTGCAAAAATATGCATAAGGATTCAAATGTTATCTTCATCGCTAAATAACGAAAATATATTATAATACTTTCCTCCGCAACTACAGTCACTATTAACAAAATAATTTAATTGCCTAAAAAAACGGGTTCTAGTAATTCACCTAAAAAAACGTTATATACTAGTTAAATTGAAGTAGAGATATTTACAGATAATATATTTTTGTAACTTTAGTGTGTAAGAATATAGTTCACCTAACTTGTAAAATAATGTTTAGTGTTAAGCATATAGAAAAAGCTCAAAATGAACATAACTAAGATAACAACTTTATCAAAATTATATTATAATATTTTAGAGTTTAATAATTTTGTGATGACTTAACAAACAACAAACTAAATATCGTGTGATTAAGAAAATTCTACTCAGTTCTGCTGAGACGAGCCGACAAGAAACCTAATATTTTAAAAAGATTTAACGTATATATTGTTGATTAATTTTCACATATTTAATTAACAGTAATTGTATTCAGTACCTACCAATAACCTCAGTCTAGCTTGCCATCTTCATAGTTTAAATTTTTTTAAATATTACTTTCTATAATTTTAGCTAGAGTAATAAGGTCACATATTTGGATTGAAATGCATTAATTATTTATGTACTGAGTGATATAAAACTGCCTTAGCAATATTAAACTATCAATTTTGATTGTATAGTTATTTCAAATTTTCAAATATAATTTGATTGTAGTTCAATAATGTTTAAAATCATGTTCCTAAGTACGTTATGTTGCAGATAGCGTGGTGATAAAATTATTTATGATAGCGCATCAATTTGTTGACAAACGAACGATAAATTATGTACAAAGTTTTGTTGATATATGATTATGTGTAATAAAATATTTTAACAACCATGTTTAATTTGGAATTATTTACTTTAACATTATTATTACATTCACTTACATTTGAGAAGTGGTGCAGGCAACGCAATTGATTTAAGTAATAACATATCTATACCATAAAAACACCAAAAAAGTGTGTCTGTAAATTAAATATCTTTATAAAATAATTATCGAAATCATGAATCTATGATTTATAAAATTTTTATCTGTATGTTTTTACAAGCCGCTTTTAAATCGCTGGACGGATTTTTATAAACTTTTTGTAGCATAGCTATTAAGCCTAGGCAGGCTTTTATTGATTTTGAATACTAGCATATCTGATGTAGAATCATAGTAGTGTAGCTAAATTGTAAGAAGTCGAGATCTGCAATATCTGATGAAAAACCATAATAGTTCAGCTAAACTATAAGAAATAATGAAATGCTGGCTTAGCAAGAGTTCAGAGTGATAGACATTTTCCATTGACATAAAAATTTAAGATATGAAACATCGCATGAAAACCATGATTATCTAGGTCTACTCAATTTTATTTTGTCGTTAGGCTTTATTTGTGTACTTGGTGCAAGCTGCAATGTCAATGTCAGTGTAAGAAAATCCACATAAACGAAGTTGCAGGCAGCTACTAGTAAATAATAAAAACTACTTCTGAATTTAGTATCAAGACGTTATCTATATTATTTAAGTCAGGTACACGTTATTTGTATATTATAGGTAGCTAAGTAAATTTCGAGTATTTACTTTTAGAAGCTATAATATATTTGTTGCAGATTGCCATTGTGACGCAGAGGCGCAGCGTCTGCCTGTAATCGCAACGGTTTGTGGGTTCGATTCCACTCGGGGAGAATGAATTATTACCATTTTCATCGCTGTGGTGAAAAGCGTGAAGCGGGGAACAGAGTGTCTTAACACTAGGTTCTCTCTGCAAAGAAAAACTGTAAAGAAAATATTCAAACTTCTGAAATTTGTTATTAAGGAGTAATGAAGGAATTAATCACGAAATGAAAGATTAATAATAATTACTTTTATTATTATTTTCAACTAAACATATTTGAAACAAAGTCCCATTGAATTCAACATCGTAAATTAAAATTATTATTGAAACTTGAAATGCTATAAAAGATTGTGTTAACTTACTAAAAGTCTAAATTCTAAATTCTTCACCTTCATCTAAAAATCCATATTTTTTTTAAATATTTAAAATTGCTTTAGCATTATTGTATAAAATTACAATTAAGAAGCATTCCGTTGCGGTCATATTAATTTTTTTTACAAAACGAAATGAAATATTACATTTCGTTAAATTAATATTACTCTGCATGATTACTCATATTAAAATTATACAATTCCGAAGAATTGGTATAACTTAAAAGAAGTTTCTTACAATATAGGGGTTTACATTCGCGACTTTTTACTACCTTGTGACAAGGTTTGCCTAATCCTAAAGGTGATCTCTGAAAAACAAACCAAAGCTTATTTCAGTTGTTTTAAAAATTTCTATTTTACTCTAATATATATATATATATATATATATATATATATATATATATATATATATATATATATATATATATATATATATATATATATATATATATATATATATATATATATATATATATATATATATATATATATATATATATATATATATATATATATATATATATATTTGAACTAATCATTTATTTAATCTTACCACAATATGGCGGTAATTAAGTTTAACGGCGAACTCGCAATCTCCAAAACATTCGCTCCAGCCGAGCCACGAACCCATCTCACAGTTGACGTCTTCTGACACCCACAACACACAAATACAATTTATCATTATAAATGCATATTACATTTAAAATCAAATAATATTATCCAACACTAAACACTATTATACGTTATACATATCACTAGGCCATATTGGCTTTGTTGTAATATGTCCGACAAATGCCTAGGTCTAAGTTCCGTTTAGGGGAATATATACTCTTTAAATTTCGTATATGCAAAATGGGGGTTAAGCTATATCAGCGACCTTTCAATTTTTTCTCATTCCTCAGATTTAAAGTAACCTTTTTATTTCACTCGTTATTATTAATATAAAATGTATATATCACTAATAAATGCTGATATACCCGATGTAATTCCAAATGAATTCCTTCAGAAGTGACTTTATGTTGACTAAAAACATTTATTTTTTGACACAAAATAATCATTACAAGAATTTCATACCGTAACAAATAAAAAACCAAAATCATTCTTAGTACCCAGTTATTAAATAAGAAGAAAACGAGTGCAAAAATAACTTCAATTCCACTTACCAGGTAACGGTGCGTCGTTTTGTATAACTTCGTTGTCTTCGGTCGGTGGGGTTGCTTTTATCCTTTTAGTATTCGACTCTAACGGCGATGATGTAACTAAAAATGAATGGTTCTTTCCAAGTATGTATTTATTTTTACTAATAAGCTTATCCTAATGATACTTATATATATTTTGATATAAGTGTATACTCGAGGCGCGCGAGGCAGTAAGATATGGCGGGTGAAGGTTATGGGTTCGATTCTCATTCATGACACATTTTTATATACTTTCTTTAAGTATTTTTAGCGTACGCTAGCCAAAACAAACGCTAGCCAGTTACAAATAAACAAATATATTTCAGTAGAAACTGAATGAATGTATAAAAATACATTTTGCGATGAAATATTATGTCCAATATATCCAAAAATTTGGGACGAAATAGATCATTACAATATTATTTTATTACATTTATTTGTAAGTATAGACCACAACGCAACAAAAAAATTTTAGCAATTTTCTCAATCGGTTTCATAAAGAGCAACATTAAATTGCTCAATCAACAATGTTGCTGTAAACCGTTGTCGATCTGTGCCAAAAAATAACACGCAATAGCTATAAATGGTATCGCTTACAAAGTAATCTAGAAATGTTAGTATATTTTATGACATTTTACGACGTGGGTAAATTTTTAAATTTTGCGCAATCTTGCATTTCAACAATGGTATTAATAATAAAGATTATCCTTGATACGTTACAATATATTTTTTAAATTGACCTTGACTTCATTAGATTAGATTTGACTGATCGCGGTTTCGATATCGGAAGTACACAAATAATAAAAGTAAAAAACAATATAGTTTTGAGTTCGTCTCTAAATGTGCCAAAACAACAAATTATCTTAAATGTAGATATTCTTTTATCAGGTTCTGTCTATTGTGTATTTCTGAAAATTTTCCAATATATAAAATTGATATATTTCGAATTCTAATTCGAACATACAAAATGTAGTAATTTTTGTTATATTATTATTTATTTTATAGTTAAATATTTAAGATGCTTGACGTTTGAATCATAGGTTATCAAACAACGTTTGTTGTAAGGTATTGCTAATACAATGGAAACCTATCGTCGAGTAGAAAGGGCCTTTTATATGACAAACGCAGTGTAGCGAATAAAATATAAGTATGTAGGTAGATTTTTAGAATTTAAAATGCCTTAAGATAGAAAAATATTAAGAGCATATATTAAAAAAAACAATCTAGCAGGACTAGAAAGCACAAAAGGCAAAAGCAAAAAGGCTTTTGTGGCTCGAGACCTGGCAAGACGTGCATTTGGTGAGTAAACGGAGAACAGAACACTGTCACTTATGATTAAATGATATACTTACTAGTACTAATCTCAGTTTCGTTGGAAGTTAAACAGGCTCGTAAGCAAACATCTCTGTTTTTGAAGTTATTAGCGTTTCCACCACAACCGGTATAGCCAAATGGTTCACAAGCAGCTCTCGATACGTCGTAAAACCATCGCTCTTCGTAACCTCGACAGTATCCAACTGATATCGGCAATCTGCATACCTCTAATTATTACGAAAATGAAAATGTTCAGTATTTTAAGACGTTATAATCTCAAAATATATGCATTAACCTAATACGTATAACATAAATCGTAACATTATTTAATAAATGAAATATTTGTATAATTACGAGATAAATAAAATTAAGGTGTCTGTTTGTGATGTCAAAATAACTGAGGGTTTTCGATATTTTAAAGTTTTTGTCTGTCTGTCTTTTCGTTTGTCCGGGCTAATGATTGACAGATTTTTATGAAAGTTCTAGAAGATAGAGGAGGCTGTGCAACAACTATTTTTTATTAGAATTATTATTCATTATTACACTAGAGACTAGACTAGAAAAACACTTTTTACCGATACTGAAAAGCCCAGATAAAATATTGCATATAAAATTTGTTTTATAGTTTTTATAGTGTACATAGTTCTAAGCGAAAAATAATAAAAATACACACATACATATTATATTATATCTATACATGCATGTTATGTTAGAGTAAATCCAAGAACATAAATCAAGAGAGCGAAGCTGCGAGCGGGTCTCTATCTAAAATTAGTTTATGAAATTTACATTTAATGTTTACACATTACAAATTTAATGTTTACACATAAAATAACAACTTTTGTATTAAAGACAAAACGATCGAAACATTTGAGATTTTATTGTTATTAAAATTTACGATATTATGATTATGTCACAAGCTAAAACTAAACTTTCTGGAGTCCGTAGCGTTAAATCATTATTTTATTGAAAAAATAAATATCGGTCAAGTGCGTGTAGTTGTTTGTTTTGTATGTTTTCATACAAAATACAATAAAAATTATAAACGCTCATATCTTTTGATTGCGTAAACTTAGAGTGTTGATTAGAGCTGTGCTCTAAGGTACCACCGGTCTGGATAATTGTTATTAATTTCAGCATGATAACACCATGCAATTTGGATAAAACGCTCTTCACGGACCGACAGACAGACAGACGTACAACAAAGTCTATTGTATATTAGTCTATATGTATATTGAGTAGCAGCGTTGAAATTAGCCACTCAACAGAGTATACCAAATTCAGGCTAAAGCAGTAAACGAAATGTCTTTAAAATGCAAAAAACTGAATAAAAAGAAAAAAACTGAATAAAAATAATCTATATGGTAGAGTATAAAATAACCTGGTGAAATAGTTTCATTTTCACAACTGCTATCATCTCCATCGCACAATGCCTCTTGTTGCGAGAGCGTGTGCTGACAGCGCTCTAAATGTTCTTGAACTAGCGTCTCCACTTTTGGGTCATCGCTAGTTACATTTTCGTATGGTAGCTCCTAACAGAAATAAGAACATACAATTTTCTATCAAGAAAGGTGTTACTGCAGTTTACGGCACCTACTTACTTGTTACTTTTACTTAAGTAAGGACACTACAGATTCCTTTGTATGTTGTTTATAAGCCAACGTTACAAGCTATATTGTTTGCGTAGACTATGAAACTAAAATCCTTTTTTCCCGTTCCCATAAAAAAATCGAGAAATTCTTTCTTAGTTCTTAGGTCTTTGAGGCCTTTGTAGTACACTGACAATAGATCATCTATATGCCTCTGCCTTCCCTTCAATCACTTAGTGAGTAATGTGTATATAAAATATATGCGGAAGAATAATATATGTAAAAAAATAAAAGCATTAAGTCTACTGAAATCACAATCTATAAAAACTTACTAGATTCTGGAATTCAGCAAATCGTGTATTCCAATCTCTCAACAACCTCTTAGTCAACTGTTTCTGTACAAGCGATTCTCGAGACATGTACAGTCGAGTGCGTATTCTACGTCCGCGGCCGCAGCGACTGGAGCAGGGGGACCATCCACCCCAGTCTGTCACTGGACAATCTGTCCGGGGATTGTTCTGGAAATTGGTTAATTGTGCTATATATTTTTTGACGCTTCACACTCCATATGCGGGCATATAGCAGGGTAGACAGAGGAAATCTAATGTTAGGACAGTCCACTCCCCGCTTTCCACTTAATTTTCGAAACATCGCGTGTTGAATGGCGAACTCTACGCCGCGGTTTTTCTTGTTACTCAAGCGAGATTAAATGAAAATAAATCGTTAACTCGAGTAGGTATCGAATTATTATTGGCATATAATAAAAAAGACAGCATTACGCTTTTTCACGCTTAGCGGGGCAGACAGAAACAACTTAAATGTGAAGACAACCTTCCGCACTTCCCGCCCGGAATCGAGATATAAAATTTACGAATTTAATAATGTTTACTATTATATTGTATTAATGAATAGGTTGGGAAAGAAAGAAAATATTTTATATTTTTACTTATTTTATATTTATTAAATAAATACTTACTATGTAAAACCAATCGAAATTGGTCATATTAGCCATATCTCCCGTAGGTCTGTGTAAAAATTATTGTCAATATATTTATTAATCATTTAAAAAATAAAAAACATCGCTCAAGTACAAGTAGTACACGTGCACCGAGGGTTCCGTACCAATTTCATGATTGTAGGTTTTCCACTGAGGAATATACTAGTTATTAATATTTACAAACATAAATTTCGCGGTCGTAAATAGTTTAAAATTAACACATATACATATATAAGTAAATATATAATTTATGACGAATAAACATATATAATTTTGTAATAGTTTCTTTCCGTGTTAATCTTATAAATAAGCAATTTTTTGATTTCTTTTCCTTTATTATTACTATAGTATAGTATAATAAGGTTCCACTTCTAGTCAAATTTCATATGTGAGTCCTAGGTCCAATAAAGAAGTATAACTGTTATGAATCGACAATTTCAAACATACGCGGTAATTTTCATACAAAATATAAAAAATTCGATTCATATTCAGCTTCACGCAATTTTAAAAAAAGGTCTTCATATACGGTCTGACGCCTGGCGGACAGGCAGACAGACAGACGGATAACAAAATGATATAAGGGTTTAAAAACTTTATGAGGTACGAAACCCTACTTGCAGAAAAAGATAATTAAAATCTTTACAATAAATAACTTTCAAAAGCAAAATGACTTCAATTAAAATTGTAAGAAATATAATTATAAAGCTGTACAAGCAACAAGCAATTTTAACAACAAAAACAAACTTGTAACACGGCCCAGCTTCACACGGCATAGCCTGGCTCAAGACCGCGCTCGCGCGGAAGCCCACGCCGCACCGCTTGTGGGCGCGCGGCGCCAGGTAGTGGCGCGTGCGCGCGCGCACGCCGCAGCCCGCGCACGGCGACCACTCCGCCCACGGCGACACGGCGCACGGCCCGGTGGGGTCGGCGGCGTCGCGCTCGTACTCGGATTGAATTCTCGGAGACGGTCGGAGACCACACGCGTATTTTATTATTTCAATTATATGTTTCACTTGTTTATTATTATTTTGTAAGTCTATAATAGATCATTATTTTTCCAACTTATGCATAATATGTACATATAGTATGTAGCTTTTTATTTAGTATATCGCAGGGTGAGCAGGGAGAAACTTATCGAATTTCGCGAATTTTTAGAACTAGACAAAAGTGATATATCACAGCATTCTTAATATGCACTTTATTTAATTAGACTGGGCCAATGATGAATTTAAAGCAAACATGCTCCTCTTGAGATATAAATGCATACCACGTACATACATAAATACATAAATACAAACTATAATACTATCTAAAAATATACTAACAAACTTACCTGCAATGCAACCTAGGCCCATTACAACTACGGTAATCAGTAAGTGTAGCTCTACAAGAATCGCTTTTTGCTCTATTAGGCCATATATAATGCCTTTGACGAGTGGTCCTGCCCACGCCGCATGTGACGCTACACGGACCCCACGGGCCCCACGAATGTGTCGCACACGAACCACCTTGCCCCCCTATTACTCCTTCCGGTGGTTTTTCAAATCCTGGTTCTGTGAAAGTTTTTTTTTTAATAACGATACGAACTGTAGTTAGATATATGTATAATGTACTAAAGCAAGATTGCTTTATTACATTATACATATATTTTTGGCATTCATCATATTAATTCATATTAATTCTGGGCATTCAAATTTAATTGTTATAGGTTCTGATAATTTTTACCTGTTATTTCACAGCTTTTTTCGTATAGTCTTAATCTGTTTAATCTGAGTCGGGCAAATGGTCGCATTTCTCCAGTTGAACTATAAAAAGGAGAACGTGAATCCTTCGGCCATTCTGGACGTAAAGCTCTCACCGGCGATGGTGGTACTGTAGGGCTACGTCGCGACTGACGGAGAAAACGAATTTTTTAGAAGGCTTACATATTTGTCTTATGTTTACAGTATCATGTATGTTTTTTTAAATATGTCGTATCTTATGTAACTGTAAGTTCTACTAGTATTACACGTTTTAGGCTTCGAGAATAAAGTAAAATATCCGGTCTAGATGACGAAACACCAACATCCTCAGGGATTTTATACTGTTTCTCATACGTGTCCATCATAAGAGTCCAATCAAGAGCCTGTTCTAAAATTGAGGCAGCCTTTTGTGTGGGCTTAATAAAGTAAAAATAATCTCTTAAAAGATAATGAGCGTCACAAAATATAAAGCATGTTTTGACAAAATCACACAAATGTCACTAAGGAAAATCACACAAATTATGTTAAAGAATTAACACCAAAATTATTTAAATATTAAAAAGCACACACATTGACGAAAAAGTCAATTATAAAATTTTACAATAATAAAAAACAGTGGTTATATTAATTGCTATGATACACATTATAAAGTAAGCAAATAACATAAGTTCATACATACCATATAACTAATTCCATTATCCGTTCCGGCGTCATAAGGATAAAGGGGTAAAGTAGCGGATCGCCTCCAAGTGCAGTTTGCGTTGCACAGTTCTAGGGCAGACACGCCAACTATCCAATCAGGAGATGGAGCTAGTTTTGCTGCTAAAGAAACCAAATGATTCTTAGCATCGACTCGAAATACAGCAAACGTCGTGGGTATACCCACTCCGGCTACTTGTTGCCATGAAATACCACGCGCCTTGATTATTGTGCGGATATGATCGCTCTAAAACAAAATACGGTTTATTTATTTTATTTAAAAAAAAACTTCCTAAATTGATGTTTTTAATCAGATCTTTGATTTTTACACATTCTAAATGACACTATTTACCAGATATACGAAGGCGGGTCAATAAGTCCGTGACTTTTGGAATAAAACACAGATTTTTTGATTTTTTAATAAAAAATAATTTTATTTTTCAACGTAGTCCCCCTTGAGCTCTATACACTATGTCCAATGCTTTTCCAATTTTTTATCCCTTCCAAAAAAAAAATTTGTCGAGGTCCTGAAATAGGCCTTTGTTTGCGAGATAACTTCATCATTGGAGTCAAATCTTTTTCCACCAAGCTATTTCTTCAGGTTTGGGAACAAGAAGTAGTCGCTCGGAGCCAAATCTGGAGAATAGGGTGGATGAAGGAACAAGTTAAAGCACAATTCATGGATTTTTGCCATGGCATCTGCACATCTATGCACCCTTGCGTTGTCTTGGTGGAAACGAACTTTTTTCTTGGCCAAATGAGGTCGGTTTTTTTCAAATCGTCATTTAATCAGTCCAATAAGTTGGCATAATATTCCCCATTGATTGTTCTTCCCTTTTGAAAGTAGTCTATGTGGATTATCCCGCGTGCATCTCAAAAAACAGTCGCCATAACTTTATTGGCTGACAAACCCATCTTGCCGAGCTTTTTCTTGAAAGCTTTCTCATGTCCAAGTGATCATTTAAAATTGAAACCACTGAGCCATGCGAGATCCCTACGGCTTTCACAATCTCTCGCACTTTCAATCTTCGGTCAGCCAACACCATATCGTGATTTTTTCTATTGTTTCGGGTGTAGAGACATCAACTGAGCGTCCAAACTGTTCGGCATCTTCATTGCTTGTACGGCCACAACGAAATTCAGTAAACCACTTTTTTACCATTGAAATCGATGGTGCAGAGTCCCCATAGTATTTATCAAGCTTAGCCTTGGTCTCAGTGATGGTGTTTTCCGCAAGAAATAATGCTTAATAAGCACACGAAATTCACTTTTTTCCATTTTCTCCTCAAATTAGTGAGTAGTCTGATAAAGATAGCTGACAAACACAAACTAAATGAGGCAGCAAGTTCAAATTTTGACAGATGAATGTTGATAGGAGCACTGTTGCTGTTTCAGTAAAGAGGTCAGAAATTCAAAAAGTCACGTACTTATTGACCCGCCCTCGTATTTATACGCATATATGACAGTTATACAATATTACACAATAGAGGGACAATCTGCACTCCTACCATACTTGAAAGAAATTACAGACAAGATTTGATATTCGCAAAGGATAGTATATTAATATAACATAAAACTCTTACCTCCGCTTTCAATTCTTTCTCAAGCGCAGTGGTAGTGCCATCATCGGCTAACCTGCGTACACCATTGCTGGCTACTCTACCCTCTTGCCATACTCTGTACTGAGCTGTATGCGATGCTCCTATGACGTCACCGAAATGTGCATGCGCATTTTCCGGTGGAAATTCGCGAGAATGAGTATTTCTATTCCACAATCCTTCAAAAGTAACCTGGGTTAAACATAAAACAGTATAAAATATTTTTTTTATTAATTTACACATTGAAAACACTGGTGGTAGAAACCAACGCCGCGCTTGTCAGGTTCTTGGTGGATGAGAAAAAAGTTAATAATGAAAATATATAATAATTTTTCGGATGTGAATGGAACCTATAAAAAATATTGGATAACTTCATGCTTTTTCTAGCATACAGCAGGGTATACAGAACATAGTCCCAGACACTTCGCTCCTTACTTCCCGCCTAATTTTTGAGACAACGCGTGTTGAGTGGCGGTACTTAACGTCACGTTGTTTTCTTACCAGAGCAATAAAATGAAATAATAAATTCCTCCGACTATGCATCGAAACCACAATAACAAATAAATAACTCAATTTAATTACGTTCAAGTTACTTTTGAATATTTCAGTACCTCATATTTAGCTTCGTCGCAAGCACAACAAGGTTCCACAATCAGTGGTTGTCTGTCAACAGTAACAGTTGTAACGGGCGCAGGACACAGTTTGCGCGCCAGTACAGATGTTCTCGTACCGTCTGCGTGCGCCGCTCTTGCACACAAACGGACACAAGAATCTATAGATATTGATGGTGCAGTCCATATTACCTTTATGGAACGGATTTTTTTTGTAACATGTTGTTTATAGTTGATTATTAAAATATATTCAAGGTAGAAGTATTAAAAAATATTACATATAATTTAAAGGTCAAATTGCTCAAATTAATGACTCAAAATGGTAAAATAAGTCACAATTCACTTAAGTTTTGTTAATATCTTTAGGCAGGTATTTATGTGTGGGCATCGTCCACAATGTTCAATGTTCAATGTCCAACAACGACAACTATATTAAGAAACAGAGTAAGTATTTTTTTTTACTTCACGCTATATCCTACATATAGCAGATTAGGCAGAGAGAACCTAGTGTCCAGACATTTCGTTCTCAGCTTTGCACACGAATAGATCTCGAACCCACAAGAATCGCTTTAAAATCAGTGGCTGTATCGTATATAAATATAATATTTAAATTTCTGATTTCAAGCCATCGAACACAAATCCCAAGCCTTATACTAAGCTCTTTCTAGCATCCTTTCAATATGGAACCTAGTAATCTAAATTTAATAAAATGTAACTTATAATTTATAAATAATTACTTTAAAAAACTGCATATTTAAATGTTACAACTTTTTTAAAATAGGTACGTACTTGAACTTCAGTTTTCGGATGAGCTGTCGCATTATCGACTGCGGGAGTGCATGCCTCGAGAGTCCTAGTTTGTGCATCATAGGCTTGAAAGGCGCCGTACGACAAACTATTTACCGGCTTAGTACTATTCGTATTTTCGTTTCCGGAATCATCCACTACCTCTGCCCATATTACAAATCCTACGAATGGGGTCGGCCCTTGACCACTGTCTACTCCTTGTAGTGAAACTATTTAAAAACATAATTAAAGTTAACAATTACTTGTCAAAATAACTAAACATTTAAAAAAAATTAGGTATTTAGAGTGCTAGCTTTAGAAAAATTAAACAGTTCATCCAACGTAAGTACAATTCCAAGGATATGATATTGATAACTTCGAATATTTAACAATTAAGCTTAAAAACGCATTTTCGAAGGTAAGCAGAAGAATCATTTTACTCTCGAAAATAATTATTTTTCCTCGTTATACTAACGACATATTATATGAACATTTTGCTATATTTCACAAACAACATATCAAATTTCATGCTTACAGCAATATTATTTAATAAAAGATTAGAAAATAATCACTACATACACTTTATATTAGCGAGAGTTTCCATATATGGAGAAAGAAACACATACCAGTATATAATTCTCCAGCTAAGAACAAATCGGGGTCGCCAGCAACGCCTAATTTGTAATGAGCGTCTGCAGGCTGCGCGTGCGGCGGTGCGCGTTCACATACCGGTGCAACTGTTGCATTGGCACTTACTTCTCCCAATAAAAATATTGCAAGAAACACAATCATTGCGAGTGCTAATCATGGAGAGAAAAAATATATATATATATATAATTATTTATTTTCTCCCTAGAAAATTTTATATCTCTGCAAAAGTGCAAATAACTGCAGATGATAATTCGTTTTTCAGGCACTGATTAATTAATTTACAATAAATATTGTTTATATTTACTATAGCTTATGAACGCCATTACATAAAATCCCTATTATTATTGAACTATTCTATAAACAGGGTACACATAATATGTCTACGATCAATGCAGATTGAATCTCCATAAAATGTACCTACGAAAAACTACAGATAAATTGATAAAATTTAAAGGATTTTTTGTAACTATTATATTAAAAAAGGTACTACTATTAACAACACTTTTGTTTTGTGTTAATAAGACATAATATAATCATAATGTAACACGAAAGTACACCTAAATTGTTAATAATACAAAGGCCATAATAAATTTATTGCACCAACAAAATTTTGTAGATAAAATATATTTAGTATTTGCTATATTATAAAACCGTTGTAAATTATAAATTGTAACGTAACACCGACTAATCTTATAAAAAGTAGGTAGGTAATCCTCCTTAACAATAAAGAATCACTCAACAAAGAAAGGTTAGTAACCTACTTTAGGTAATATACAATACTTACATATAAAAATATCAAATATTTTTCATAATGAATTTAATTGTAGTTTTAATAAAATTAATAGTAAATTTTTGAGAATAAACAAATTATACCCGGTATGTATATAGAAAGATATTGAGTGCACGAAATCCGCCCGCCCTTCGCGCCTGGCAAGGCTGAACTGGGATTTAGCTTTATACAAAAGTGAAAGTAAGGGTTGTTCTAAATACGTTTTAGTACGCTACATTTTAACGATTTAACACCACTCGTCACTGACACATATATATAATAATGACTTTAATAGTACTGCAATTTGAAATATTAATTAACTATTTGAAGAGTATTATTTTCATTAAAACAAATTACCTATACGCTTAAAGATTAAAAACATGGTAAAAATGACATTAACCACATATTAAATACATTGTCAAGTCACTAATTCCATCGTCATAAGGATAAATAAAGAGCATATGTCTAGACATGAGACTAGCTCGATGGTTCCATATCATCGTAGTGTCACCTGATCTACGTAGAATTGCTTAGTTTCATGACGATAAAAGAATTGTAATAAAATAATTAGAATGGAGGAAATTAAACATCTTAAATATACTGGACCTAATGAAAGCACGTTAATGTAAGAGAAAAGGTTTAGAATGAGTGGAAATAATATACATACATGTAGTGAAACTTTTTACGAATTAAGTTTTACGGTGGATTCATCGTACATTAGATAATAAAATTACACTAAGAGGTTTCTTTGTGTAATATTATTATCTAATGTGAAACTATAAATAATGAGATTTAGGTATATATCATATCAGTGAACCTGAAAGGTAAGAGTGTACTTGTAAACGATAGGGAAATTAACTATATTTCTTCCCCCACTCTGGTACACTGCTGGTTTCACCCACTTTTTGGGATAAGTCCACCCTTGCTAACGATTTACGATATTTCAAGATGTGTATGTGGTATGTACCTTATTTAGTTTCAATGCAGTAAATAAGTATAAATGTATATAAAGACACAATGACGTTCTGCATACGTTATCTCTGCCTACCCCGTTACATTCGTGAAGCTGGACATAATAAAAGTTATAAATACACTATAATATACAATCATGGGCATAACTAGACACATTCCAGAGCAGAGGTGTTGGTGAAGGGCAAAAAAAATTGGCACATTTAAAATTATATATATATATATATATATATATATATATATATATATATATATATATATATATATATATATATATATATATATATATATATATATATATATATATATATATATATATATATATATATAACAGATAAAAGAAATGTGTACTTTGGAAACACCAATAGATACGTTATAAAAAAAAGCATCAGCTAAACTAATACTGAATGCTAAAGCTAAACTAATACTTTAGTACTACGTTTAGTAAATATAAACTGAATCTACTAAATATAAAAATTATATTTAAAAATAAATATTACGTACATAAAATCGGTAACAGATTTAACGGAACGTAGATTAAAAGGAATTGAATATAGGTAGGTGCGAAATTAGATATATACATGAAGTCTTATAATATTTATTAATAAATTACAGTATTGATTGCTTTTTTATATTAAAGTTATAGTATTAACTATAAAGACATTGCATAATCAAATTCAGATACACACGTTAGAAAAAGTTTAAAGTCCTTAAAAGATAAGATATAATATATAAAAAGGTAAATACTGAGTAAAACAGTTGCACTTTTATTATTATTACATAATATGTTTGTGAGAATACATATATTTTCTTGTACTTACACTAAGAACATTAACTCTAATTGAAATAGAAAAAGAAAGTCCATTAAGACACCTGAATCTCTCATTGGAACTAATATAATATTATTTTTTAAATACCGACTAGTAAAACTATATCTTATATACTTTGGTTTTTCCTCCGAAAATGTACTAAATCTACAAACAGTCGACAAGTATCCCTATTATTACAAAACAAGACTACCTGTTACTAAGAAGCTAAGTTTCAACAAACTTGAACAATAATAGTGATCATTATTTATGAGCATTTGGTCAAGTACGAAATCAAAAATAGATTTGAAAATGAAGATGAAGGAAAATAAATATAAAATTATATCATAATATTGGTTTTCTTTTTTCCGATTAAATATAGAATTTTAAGAATAATTCGAAGAGCCACACTCATTTCACTCACAAAAACTAGTAATCTAGGCTATAATTTAAAATCTACTCTCACAATACGTCTTAAACTCTACAATTAAAATTTTATAATGTATTTGTGTCACAGACAATAATAAAATATTAATCACTGTTAATATTATTCACTGTACTCGTTTGTTTATCCTGCTATAAAATACTTAAACTAAATAAAACTTACTATCTAAGGATATGATTAATTAATATTTGAAATAACTGTCTTATCTTGAAAAACCGAAAGAACGCAATGCAATGTATAGTGAAATACACACACACTGTTGAAAGTAATTTGGGGATTCTAAGATAAAAATAAATGCTTTTCGTGGGACAAATATTTTTTCAAATCATTAACATAGTTACCTTGAAACCAAAAATAAATCTACATATTTTTATTCCTGTTATCTCTGTAAGAATTTTCGTACAACAAATTGTTGAATATCTCATATTAATGAAATTCACGATAAATCAGCTAGTTAAAAATAGGTCCTGTATCGTTTATTTTAAAAATAGGTCCGTAAAGTAAAGAATTAATCTCACCGGTTGCATACGCAGTAAATGATCAAGAATTTTAAATTGAATAGATGAAATGGTAAATACTCCAAAAAATTAGAAAAGCGCCTATACCAGAGATCAACAAATACAAGAGTACGAATATATTCTGTTTCGTTGTTATCTTTAATTTTATATTACCTTATTGATAAAGAATATTTAAAGAATATGTACCCTTTAAAAATGTATATTTTTATGGATATTGTATGAATTAATTAAAGTATTTTCTCAATTTCAATATATACTGAATACTATCAAAAAGTACATTTTAAATACAAAGTGCAACTAACTATGAGGATTACGATTAAGTGTAAATAATATTTACAAATAATTAAGACTGCGGTCTATTGGGGGTTTCTCGCAATTCCAAGACATGTTCGACAGGCTGCGGGCGGCCGTCGGCGCCGATGCGCGCCGGCTTCATTACGCCCTCACATAGCATTTTGTCGAAAAGATTCACAAGTTTCATTGCCTCGTATTCCTTCTGGAAATTTAATTAATAATTTTTTTTATTAATATTGACACATTGATGTAATATTGGTGTAGTCTTCGAAAAGTACGTTTTTAAGTAGATAAATGAATTTTAATAAAAAAATTAAACCGACTTCAAAGTTATACCAGGCCATGTGTACAAACTTAAACACAAATTACCAAGTAGAAAATAATATTTTGATTAATTTTAGTTTAAAATAATATTTTCGTTCCTATTTACTAGAATAATAAACCATTTGTGGTTAGCGTTTGTAAGGTTTTGAAATAAGCCACGAAGCTCTTACTTAAATTTCATAACGCGAAATAGAGATTATTTTACAATGTAATCGGGGGGTATGGATTATTGTATCTTCACTTTTTTTTAATCGACAAGTGCCGTAAAATATATATTAAATTTTATATTTTAAAATTTCGCGCAATTCTGACGGTAGCGCTTTCCACCATTATGCTCTTCTGCTATGTCTTATATACAAATTCATTGATATTGATAATACCTAATAAGCTATGAACAAAGGTTGCATTGATCATTTGCTACTTTTTTAATAAGATCGTATGAATACCATGCTGGCTGCTGTTTCGCACATTCAAAAAGACAGATTAAAGAATTTTAAATTACTGTTATAATGAATTTCATGAATTTAAATATAATATTGTTATTTTGTGAAGTAAAACTAACTAAAATATGGATAAGCCAATCGTGCTAATTTTTGCCTATATATAAATTGTACTCAGTGCAACATAGTGCATTATAGTTTTATAAAAATGTGTAAACGAAACGCGAAAATGTGTATAGTTTTTTTTTTATTTATATTTACAATATTCACACTCACTTGTTCATCTGTCATGCCTTCGAAAGGGTTAGCGCGGGGGGGTCGAGTGCACCCCACGACGGGGTCTATCCGAGGCTGAGCTTCCAAATACTCTTCGGTATCAGAGTCCTCACTGCTAGAGGAATAAAGAACTGGCCCACGACTGCTTCCCATTAATCCTTTCTGCGCTAAGTGACCAGCCGCATTGCCGAAACCTGTGTACTTTACCATTCGCCCAACTGTGGAAATAAATGTTTGCCAATATGATTTTTTTTTTATTATTTAACATAAATCTAATTGTTTAATATATCACATATCCTTGGAATGCTTGAAATTACTCAACTAACTCATCTAATATATTTTATTTTGTTAAAAAAATCTCGTAAGAAATATTTTTTCATGTTAAGGATATAATATTCACCAGATTATATATAATAATATAAATTTAATTAAAACTAAACAAACTTAGTCCATACCCTTTTTAGTCTATAATTTTGTTTTCTTATCATCATTATTAATAATATTACTGTTTATATATAGAATTATCTAGTTAATACCTACTACGAAATTTAAACATTCATATAATAAAATATTTCTTAAATAGCCTAGATAGATTCTATAATGAAAATACTTAATTGAGTATACCTTTTTCTTTGCACAAAATAAACAAAAATTCAGCAACAAGATCTCTAACAGATGTTACAGGTGTAGTTAAAAGTCTGCACAATTGGTTCCTAAGAGTGTTTCCTTTTTCTGGTGGTAGTGACACATCTCTTAATGGTGGCAGTACTGCTTGTCTTAAAAACTTTCTTTGAGCTCGGCAGCCACGTGAACTTTTATTTAATACAGTGAGTATTGGAGACAAATTCTCGTATTGGTTTTTCGTGCTCTAAAAATTTTAAATAATTTGTATTTATAAATGAAATTAACAAATGCAAAACAATATTATGTTATTTAAACTTAAAAAATGTTTAATTTTCATTAAAAAACAATCAATATGTAAATATGGATGAAGCTTACTGTTGTTATTGATAGCCGGTATTCCAATAGTTGAAGCAATGCCTGTAGAGCATCCATATTTCTGCCATTAAATACATATTGAGCCATTTCGCCTTCATTTAACTCTGGTGTTAAATATTGATAGAATACAGGTGGAATGCTAAAATTTTATTTATGACATATAGCTACATATATTTTATATGGTTCGTTATAAGTTTAGTTGAACATAAAAATTCTAATTAGTGTTAATGATTATAATTTATTATAATTTAGGTTTAGGATAAATAATTATTTCTTATAAACTATATCTATATGTAGATAGTGAAGCTATGTATGTATATTTGTATAGATATATTTTATAAGAAAATATTGCAGTTTATGTGTAAGTCAAAAAATAAAAAAAATACCTTGTCAACAAATTAGCAATATTACTATGTAACTCCATTAATTTCTCCTGAGTTGATGAATGCGCATATAACAGAGTAGTTATGGTTGGCATAAGTTTTAAATACATTCCTTCATCAGCTTCACTGACAGGCTCCTCTGACCCTGAATGCAACATCAAGTTAAATTGGGTCTTTAATATTTCACAAACTATTGCCTGTTGGTTATCCTAAAAATATGGGAAAAATTTTAATATTAGTTATTTCACATAAAAAAGAAAGAATTACTAAATACAGGACTAGAAACCAGAAGACATCTCATTACATAGGCTGAACCAAAATAAAATGAAGAGTAATTATTTGAATATTTACACCATCTTTTAAAATGTTTAAATAAAATTACCGTAAGGAAACAGTTATGGGCCCCATAAGCCACAGCACTGCTTCCAGCAACATCACTTTCGCTACTATCTGATGCTTCTACAACAAGTTCATTTAAGCAACTTATTAAATAGTCCATTCCATGTAAGTCATCCTTTATTTTAGATTTTATATCATGTCTTAATGCTGTTAAGATAAACAGTAGCTTCATGTCAAATAACATGATGTCTTCCTTAAATGAAATTTCTTTGTATGAGCGTAATCTCGCTACCAGCCCTTGAGCTATGCTTGTATGTGCACATAAAGCTCTTGCAACTTCACTATTAAATGCTATATTACATAAGCATTTCAATGCTTCTACAACAACTTCCTTCATAGGCATATCAACATCCATTGTGTCATCTGGATCAACAAAATTAAATAATCCTGCCATCTCGATTAATGTTAATATCCATTTTTCGCAAAGTAAATTTTCGAGTTCACATTTGTCTCGGCTGAAATTTACAAAAATAGTTCACAAGTCAATATAATGAAATTTTTGCATTTAAAAAAAATATATTAAATGCATACCTTAATAGTCTAACTGTTGCTAGACACAGTACGTGAATCGACTCTGAAGATTTAGACTGAAGATGTTGAAAGAGAGCTGCCCATAATGAAACTCGTCTATTATTCTCCGATAAAAGTGGAAATGTAAACAAGTTATCGTTCTATAAAGTAAACATATTTTAAGAATACTGTTTATTTTAAAATTATTATTGTAAATAATTATAAACAATTCTTTTCTTAAATACTTACAGTTTTTAAAAAGTTCTCTAACACCACTTTTACATCTCCAAAATTATTACCACTTAAAATTGCAATTTCATCTTCGTTCATTGTGTCTTTATATTAGAAATTATTATTCTTATAAATTCCAAATTTCAATTATTGCTGATTAAAACTGGTCTTTTGCCATGGACCATGACATAAATGGAAAATTGAAAACAATATTGATGACAATGACGTTTAATGTTTTATCACTATGACTTAAGACGTTTATTTATAGATAACTATCACGTCCAAGATTTTAAATATTTATAGTTCTAAAAAATTGTTTCAAGTTACAATGTTTTGTAATTAAAATTATGAACTTACTATTTTTATAACTTTTTATACTATATACACACTATATTACATTATATTAGATCATATGTTCGACTCTTGACATTCGTTCTCATATATATCTATCTTATCTATTTTCATGCCAAAAATTATAAACTGACAATGTAGATGTCAAAAAAGTCTGTATATCTGCGAGTCTTAATTCTTTTGGGGCTTAACCCAGCTGTAAAAATAAATAAAATATCTGCCTGAAAATGGCTCCTGTGGCTTTAACAGGCCATTTGGCATCAAAAATAATTCGTAAGTTTACCTATCTCACCATTATTAAATTGTTATTAAAATAAATATCCCCAACTCTTACATAATTCCTGCCTTTCTGAATGACATATTGATTAGAAAACAATAATAGTGTACACTGTATCACAAATGAAGCTACAATTTATATGTAATTTTATAAACGTCTTATTATTTACTTTTAAGCTAAAAAGGGATACATGAGCGTCATTTACATTAAGTCTGCTTCATATAGTACTGATGGAAAACCTAACTTAGCCGCTTATAAAAGAGGCACTGGTGGTCGAAGTAGCTTCAATGGTGTCGTAGCAACTGTATTCGGCTGCACAGGATTTGTAGGACGTTATTTATGTAATAAGCTTGGCAAAGTTGGAACCCAGGTATGTTTAAAAACAATTTGATATGTGATATATTAAATATTGGATGATCATATAATCCAACATAAATTTAAAAAACTGATAAAAATAAATAAATAAAAGTTAGTTATTAAATATAACCTTTTTATTGCAGATGATTTTGCCTTATAGAGGTGATTTTTATGATGCCCAAAGACTTAAAGTTTGTGGAGATCTTGGCCAAGTTTTATTTACACCATATGATTTGAGAGATGAACAATCCATTGCTAGAGCTGTACGTTATTCTAATGTTGTAATTAATCTTGTTGGCCGAGACTATGAAACCAAAAATTTCAAGTTTCGTGATGTGCATGTAGAAGGAGCAAGGCGTATTGCAAGGTATTTAAAGACATTTTAATATTAAATTTTTATACTTCTGATATACATATGCATTATTAGTGTAAATATTGAATTATTTTAGAATCAGCAGAGAAATGGGTGTAGAGAGATTCATTCATTTATCTTATTTAAATGCTGAGGAAAATCCTACACCATTAATAATGAAGAAACCTTCCATGTGGAAAATTTCCAAATATTTAGGAGAACAAGCTGTAAGGGAAGAGTTTCCTACTGCGACTATCATTCGAGCTTCTGATATTTATGGTTCAGAAGATAGATTCTTACGGTAATGTTTGCTATTTTACACAATTGTCTGATGTTAAAACATTATATCTTCAACTTGGTTTACACTTACATGAAATATTAAAATTAAATTACACACACCTTTTTTACTGTTTTATTGTAGTTCAGACGGTAGAGATGAGACCGTCCTGGCTCAGTGGCACAGCATCTGAATGTAAACGCGACGTTTGTGAGTTCGATTCCCACATGGCGAGAATGAATTATTTTATTCCCTTGCTCTGCTAACAAGAGATAGCATGGCATTGAGTTCCGCCACGCAATACGCAATTTCGTATAATTGCAGAAGTGGGTAATGCAGAGTCCTAAATCTACCCTGCTATATAATAGATTAATAAACTTTTCTATTTGCTTATAGAGTGAAAATATATAATTATATTTAACCTCCATACTGTAGATCCTTCGCCCATGTTCTGCGTATTCACAGTCAGATAATGTCCCTTTATAAGAAAGGTGAGGAAACTATAAAACAACCAGTGTATGTATCTGATGTAGTACAAGGCATTATTAATGCAGCACGTGATCCTGATACAAGATGCCAAGTCTATCAAGCTATTGGGTAAGGAAATATTTCACTTCCTCAATTTAATTTATTTCACATTTTAATTATAATATTAGTCCTTAGTGTTAACAACAGTCATGTCGTGGAATTTTGAGTTTAAGACGAAAATTTTACATAGATAGAATAGGTACACATTAGTGTCCGACCGAAACTGATTTTTACAACCGAAACCGAAAACGAATTTCGGCAACGGTCTCAGTTTCAACTTCCTTAGAAGTATAATTTGTAGTCAGTTTTAATATTTTCCTATAAATCACATAGTTTTAAAAATGATTTAAATAATAACTTAAATACTTTTTTAAGAAACCGAACTTTCGTTCGGACACTAGTACACATAGTTATAAATTATTTCTTTCAGGCCTAAAAGATACTTGGTGCGTGATCTTGTTACTTGGTTCTATCAACTTATGCGTAAAGACGAAAATTGGGGCTTTAAAATAATTGACATGAAGTATGATCCCATTATGACATTAAAAGTTATTGGCATCAATACTATATCCCTAGCTTATCCACTGGGAAATCTATCTTGGGAAAGTCTGGAAAGGGTAAATATGGAGCAACTTTTTTCATAATGTCAATTTACCTTATATATTTTTTAAATCTTACTGTGATACAATTGCAAGTACTTATACACAATCTGTGGTTTAGTTTTTTTACTGCAGATTTTGTATTAAGTAAGATGCTTTTGAAGCATTGAATTTGATTTGTCATTAATGTAGTCTTAACACTTTATATATACACTCTACTTAAATAGCACTGTGTATGTAAATCAGGAAGCCACTACAGATAGACCTGTAAAAGGACTGCCTACTCTTGAAGATTTGGATGTACAGCTGACAAATATGGAAGATCAGGTGCCATGGGAATTACGGCCTTATAGAGCATACCAGTACTACATGGATAAAATAGGTGAATTTCCAACACCTCCTCCACCTAAAGTTCAACCCATCATCATGTAAAAATGATTAGCAATATATTAAGTTCATGAAAATTTCAATAAATTTTTATGTTCCATGTAGAATGTTTAATTAAAATGTGTTTTTTTATTTTCCTTTTTCTTTGTTTCATATTAACTAATATGACAACATAAATGTTTACCTGAACCACAACTCCTCAATTTTGTTGTGGATATTTGAAATTTATTTTTTAATTCTTGCTGAAACATATCTCAATTTTCTTATTTAATGAAATAATATACTCAAAAAGTGTTTAATATGGGTGTTTAATAGCAAATTTCTACCATACAATTGGAGACAAATAAAACCAACATGTAGGAATTTTTTTTTATTTAGCTTAAGTTAAGGAGCTGGTCTGCCACGTCCAAATCCTCCTCTCTATAACAAAATTAAATATATTTTAATACACCTTTATTATTAAAAATGTTTAGTTTCAAGTTTTTAGTAAATGTAATAGGAAATAAAGAACAGTAGTTTGTGTACAATATATAATATAATGAAATGAACTTCATCTATATGTGTGCTGAATATTCAATGCCAAATCGTTATTTTTTAACAAATTTGTATTACAAGGAACCTAGCAGATAGAAATTATAAGTAATGAAGGATGAATTAGTAGTGGTATATTACACATGTTTATATGTCACAAACAATATTGTCCTGTTAAGAGACTAATAGTAGTAGATCAAGATTCCTAAGTTTTGGTGGTTAAATGATAGTGTTTAGTTTTTAAATTGTGTCATGTACAAAAGAAAATGTAATTATAATTCATTAGTAGTAAGTACATAAAACTTTGAACTTACAAATACAACTTCTGAGGAACCAGGACCAACATCTGCCTTTTTGTCGTGTGGTGCTCCAGGTGTAGTGGGTGCACGACGGTACATGGATCTGTCTTCAGCCGAACGAGCTGGGGCATCAGGCCTGCCTACAGCGCCACGGCGGACTGTCTCAGTGCGAACAGATCGCTTAAGTGTTGCTGGTACAATTTCAGGTGGCAGGTGTAGGAAGATCCTTAGGTACTCAATACCTTCATTTGTAAGGTACCTAAAACATAATATAAAATTTTATTTGAGAAAAATATCGCATAATACTAATGCCCTAATATGCTCAATTTGCAAAATATTAAGTTAAAAAAGTTTATATTCTTAATGGTGTACATCTTTGTGACAGCGAGTAATCAGTTTGAAATCCATAATTACTTAAGATGAAGCAAAACACTAATACTATAACAATTAAAGGTTTGTTTTTTATATATCACTAGAAATCGTTAGTTACAAATGATGAGTTTATGTTTATTTCATATAAATACGTAAATGTTAAACTCACCAATAGAAATGCCTCCATGCAAACTGTTCCTTGACATAACCTCTTGATTTTAAGGATTGCATTGCCTTAATAACTTGAAGGTTGGGTATCTTCTCCAGATCTGGATGTTTGGGTGCATGGTAGTCTTTTTTGGCTACCATAACACCTTCTTTGAAAAGGTATTCATAGATAGACACACGGTTTTGTTTTGGCATCAACATCTTGCCTAAAACTGAATAAAATCATAGTCTTATAGTACGTAAAGATTAGAAGTTACAGCTTTAAAAATAAAATGATATGAAATATTAAAATAAATTTGACAGATTTTTTATTAATTACTAAAAACAAATGATTACAATTTAAAATTATACTTGATTTTAAAGATATATTAGGATTTAAGTATTAAACACTACCTTCCGCGTATTTTGACAATAGAAAAGAGGGTTAAGTTGACAACTCACAGATACCTTAAACAATATGTCACATCTATGGAGTGTAAGCCTAAGGAGTACCATTTTGTAAAGTGAACAAGTTGAAAAAGTGTCCACCTACAAACAGCAAAATACTGTCACTAGTGTAGCAAGGAGTAAAGATATGATTGTATTTGTTTTAAACAAGTTGAAGTGAGTGCTGAGTTGAATAAATTAATATTTTTCATGAAATAAGTAATAAGCAAATAATCATGGTAAAATCTTAACTATTTATGTAGTATACATAAATATGTATTATACATAAATATATACACAAAGAAATATTTCTGTATTATACATAAATATGTATTGTACAGAAATATTTCTTTGTTTTAAATAATAGCCTATGGTGCTGTTTGTAAAATCCTCCTAACCGCAACTGTGGCGCCAGTTTTATTTGTTCCCGTTCAGCGGATTTTTTTTACTTCAGTTAAATCATAAAGAACAAAAATAAGTAATAAGATTAAGGCATCAAGACAGAATAAAGATTAAAAATAATATTGCGTATGTACGAAAAAATTATAAACATTTTAAAAATATTAATATTTATTCTATGCATTTTAAAGCAGCTTAGTTCAATAACGTACAAAAATTGACGTGAGCTTAAAGAAGGTAACTTTCAAAATCAATTAAAATCAGCTCTTTTCTTTTATAAATTTGTTTAATGTAAAATTACTCTTTATTATTATAGTGTAATTTATGTTATTGTATCTGTTGACCGCAATACCAGTATAGTTATATTATTTGTCTATGTATACTTGTCAAATGTCAATATTGTGTACTTAAGAATCAAGGCATTTTCCCAGTTCTTTTTAAACATCATATTAATATTAAATCATTTACCACTTATGATTTAGATACATTTCTGTAAAATACTTAAATAATTATTTAATATGGATTTCCAAAATCGCCCCGGGGGTAAAACAGGAGGAGGAGGAGTAGCTTCATGGTCTGAAAGCAACCGAGACCGACGCGAGAGACTGAGGCAACTTGCTCTCGAAACTATAGATTTAAATAAAGATCCATATTTTATGAAAAATCATTTAGGTATTTTTTTAATACAAATATATAATTTTTACAGCTGTTGTATAGTGTAACCTAATTGATGTAATATATGTATATTTTAGGATCATACGAGTGTAAATTATGCCTAACGCTTCACAATAATGAAGGTAGTTACTTAGCCCATACCCAGGGTAAGAAACATCAGGCTAATTTGGCCCGTAGAGCAGCCAAAGAAGCTAAAGAGGCACCTCAGCAGTTAGCTCCTGAGAAACCAAGAATAGAACCTAAAAAATTCGTTAAAATTGGTCGACCTGGTTATAGGGTGACTAAACAAAAAGATCCTGATAATGGACAGCAGAGCTTGTTATTCCAAGTTGATTATCCAGGTAACTATGATATATTTATTTGTATAATTTGAGTAATACAAAAATACTTTATTATATATTTAATTAATAATAGTATGCTTAAATATAAAACATAATACTATGATTTTAGAAATAGCTGAAGGAGTACAGCCTAGGCATCGCTTTATGTCAGCTTATGAACAGAAAATTGAACCTCCAGACCGCAGGTGGCAATATTTGCTATTTGCTGCTGAGCCATATGAGACAATAGCTTTTAAAGTGCCTAGCAGAGAGGTTGAAAAACATGATTCCAAATTTTGGACTCATTGGAATAAAGATACGAAACAATTCTTTCTTCAGTTTGCATTTAAAATGGAACCTTTAAGAATGCCTCCACCTCCACCCAAGATGTGGGAGAATCATGGCATACGATTACCTCCACCACCTGGTGCACCTATGATGGGAGTCCCACCACCACCACCTTTATTGCCCGTACCTCCTCCTCCTCCATCTATGTAAAATAATTTTTTTATTTGTAAAATAAAAGTTTGAATTATGAACACTTTCTAATTTATCAATCATGATGTACATTTTTGCATTGACTCATACAAATTGTCAACATTTATTACATATTATGTGTGCAGTGCTGCTTCCATATAATTATTAGATACATTTATGTGTATGATGTTTTTAGCATGCTTATTTCTCTTGCATATAGACTTTGCTCTTGCTTAATGCCTCAACATTTTATATATACATATAATTAAAATTGAATTGTGTTTGTGATTGCATTAGAACTGATTTTTCAAGTACAGAGTTGAAAATTGATCCACACTATAGTGCTGATCACAATTCCGTCCAATCTCTGTTGTAAAAACTTGTGAGTTTGAGGATACCCGTATGTGCAAAAACAGTTAAAGCTACATATAAATTTGTTCCCTTTACAATTTTTCCAATAAAGTCCACAACAGCATATACTTATCAGTTATCACCTAAGAATAACCCTCAGACACGAGTTTATTTTTGAAAAATTATAGAGACAGTTTTCGAGAGTAACCATTAAATATATTACGAGAATTAATAACTTAAGCACAGAAAGCAATCAGGACAGGCTTATATCTGTAGATGTATATATTTCATACAAAGAGATTTAGGAAAAATGTCGCAAGATAAGTTTGTTTATAAGTTTTATTTTCCTCAGCGGAAAACCTTCAATCATGAAATTGGTATGGAACTTTGTGTACTCCTTGCACTACCGACATTTTCTTTAATATGACATCAAGAAGTAACATAAAAAATAAGCCTTTTTTATTTGAGAAATTAAATTATTGAAACTATCTAATATCTTCATTTTCCCCGCTTTGGCAACAAAGCCAAGCGCGGTGATGAGTTCCGCCAATCAATACGGGAACGGAGTGTCTTAAAGTGTTGCCTAAACCTAGTGAAGGTCCGTCAGAACTCAGTTCCCTCTGCCTACCCTGCTATGTGCGGGATACAGTGTGAAGATAAAAAAAATATATAAAACTAAGACTTGCTTGCCTCGCGCCCACACTGCACTCTACCCTGAGAGCCGGAATTCGTTGCGCTTAACTATACTGTATTGTTTGTAACAATATAGTATAGTTAAGCACGAATTCAGAAAGGTTTTGATTTGCTGTTGACTATAGTCATCAATATAGTATATAGAATAGTCATGTGACGAGACCCCCTGATTACCGAACGAAGTCAGCAGAAGATACACCACATTACCTATTATTGTATTAATTTCATAGCCATGGCGGTCTCTATGTAGAGCTCAATATAAATAATTAGAATTTAAATTAGTCTTGAGCTAGTTGTTCAACAAAGTAGTCATCTTGGAAATTAGATTTGTATTTTTGTGTTTTTTTGTGAGTAGATATAAAATTTTGTTTGCCATTAATTTAATTTTTTTTATTTCCTTTCTTTTCTTATTGTAATCGATATATAAATTGTTTATTAACAATTTAAGAACATCTAATATACTCCAAACAGAAGCCTTGAAATTCTTAAACTCAGCAGCAAGTTTATCCAAAGTGATGAACTAAAAGTGTACCTACCATTAGATACATTGCTGCTTAATTGCTTCTAAAATCGGCGATTCTTTTACTAAGTGCTACAGCAATACTTTTGTGAACTTCTATAATATCCTCTACTCTAGTCATTTTATTTCCTCTATTATCACTCGTATTGTGAAGCTTAAAAAATTAAAGAGCCAGCAGGTGAGAGTGTATTATGCACATAATGACATTAAATACAAAATAAATAATTTGTATGTTGAAGTTTTCACAGTTGTTGATTTATTTATTACTCTTATTGCTTAAATAATATATTATAGATACTTTATGTAATTAAAATTGGAAAAAGCTATTTGCATTTGTAATGTGTGAATAATCGAAAAATCCTATGAGTGATACCGAGAGCAATAGAGGTGAAAATGGTTTCAGAGTAACTCCATCAATAAAGACTATAATTATAACCTTTATAATTTAAACCTTTTGCCAAAGCTAACAAAAATTTTCATAGTAACAAGTCTTATTGACCTGCTAGCTCTGTTTATAGTGAGTGGCTAGGGCTTTTTTTTTTTCGATATGACATAGGATATATACTTAAATGCAAATGGTCTCTGTCATTTCGACATAAATGCAAATGGTCCCTGTTAATTAGCAAAAGTTTATATTTAAGTAATACATTTTATTGAAAAATATAAACAATATTAGTTAGTAGACTAACACATTATTGTAACTTTACTAATAAAATGTAAATAAGTTTGATTTACTACGCTTATTTAGTAAATACCGTACCTTACCCTCAATTTCGTTAGCGTAGACTTTATGATCCTAGCCACCTTTATATTTACCGAATCTAATAAAAACGGAAATTGGGTCAAACCTGTTTCCACCTTCATAGTTAATTATAATTTACCATATCCTATTATAAATAATAAGATTTCTACTTTCACATTCATATATTAATCAAAATACCCATCAAGCTGATATTTTTATTCTAAATTGCAATCTATTATGAAGCTGATCTTTAAATGTTTTCCACATGTTTTATGTTTTTTCTATATTTGCATCTAATGTCGCAATTTGTCTTCCGGAGCGAAGATATTCATTTAAATATAATTCCTTGCCTGCCTTCTCTGGGTGGCTCTCGCATGCTGGTAGTACACGATAATCGGAATCCGTCCTACTGCGAAACAATCAGGTTAATCTTAAGAATTATTGATTGATATTTCATCATTTTATAGCATAATTTTTAGGCTAGTATATTAGACTCATAGGCAGCATTTCCTATTATCATTCTTCATTGATATTTATGAGATTTATTACATATCTAAGATCACACTTTTACTAAGGATTTGGTGTATAATTTTTCATCATTTAGCTTAAATATTTTGTTTATTTTTATATGTGGATGGAAATCATCAATCAAATCAATGGAAAATCATGTACTTATATGATCTTTACATGTTTAATAACTTATGTTATACATTATTATAATATATTTGGGCCGCGACTTTCGACTCATCATCTGAATGTTTATCTCTATTCTATATATAGGTATAATAAAATGATAGAAAAGTCAATTCTGTACATTAAAGATTTTGAAAAAATATTGATTGGGTCGGTTAATATAACGATAATAGAAGCTAAAAATTCACACATTAAATTCAAACATTTAAATTTCTGAAAAGAAGTGAGTTAGATTTGGCATGCTAATAGTTCAGCCTTAAACAATACCTATATATAGGATAATTTTTATCCTGATGTGCAATGCAAAACTCGAACGTTATTGTGAATAAGGTAAAAAAATTACTCTGGATTTTTTGTACGTTTTATTTATTCGATTCGCGATTCACGTAAAAGCTATTGGCCAAAAAAATGTAAATTGATGAATCAGTTGAGTATTGCATCAGTTTCCTTGAAAGTAATTAAATACCGTTAAAGTCAAATTACTTTGATTACTGGTATCTACTAAAGAATTAATAAATTTTGACGCTATAATAGCTTAAAACCTAAATCAGATAAATCACATATAGAATAGTTGTCGTCCTGGCGATCAATGAGGTTTCCGTAGAAAAAAAATAGACATATTTTAATTACGTCGATTACTAGCAAGTGAAGCTAAATTGCACTAAATTGTAATAGATTTGGTCGAATATATAACGTTTTTGTAATATGAGCATTATTTAAGTCATATTATTATTTAGTTTAAACATGACGATGTTCAAAATACAAGATATTATTAGTACATTTGTCTAACATAAAGAACACCAAAGAAGGGTGGTGTATTTAAAAATAAAAAGTAATTAAATATGGCATTTAATTATGGCGTCCCAATAAATATAAAATAAATAAAGTTGATTTAAAAATCAATTATGGGAAGTAAATATTGAGTTTTTTACGCTACGAGTATAAATAGAAAAGCTAGAACATAATCTACTTATAGACTATATGTTAATTACATATACGTTTACGTTTTAATATATAAATTCAAGAAACATATAGTTACATTGATTGCGAGTACATAGCGAACAATCAAGCTGGGGAATTGCCTCTTTCGTTTGCCACGCATTCGTCTGGTTTGTCCAGAATCATGCTGGTTAAAATGATAGACCTGGCCAGACCAAAGGGAAGAAGTGTTCGATGAATGATCGGTTCTGGACCAGTTGGTGTCAAACCTGAACCTCTCATAGCCAGTTCATCTGCTCTGCTGCACGTTCCCTCTAGAGACGCTGTGTCCTTTTATCAATTGTAAAGACAGTGTATTTTTTCACATACTGGAGGTATGTCTTAGTCTTTAGTGACATTAGTATATGAGCCCTGAGTTGGTACTGTTCCTTAGGACCAGCAATACAGCCATGCTGTTGGAGGAGAGCCAGATGGAAGCACCCTTCGATGATTCGCATGCATTTGACCTGAAAGTCCGTGTTGTTGGAGCCAAGTGGCGTTGATATTTTGACGTTCAGATCCTCGAAAAGACTCCTGCACCCGTACCATCAGTAGTCTTGGACCCGTCCATGTTCAGACCTTCATCTTGTCAAATACAACCTTTATGGGAATCCTATCATTGCGAGCCATAAAGTCTCTGAAGATTTCTTCGAGAATGGCCGCTTCGTGCCTTATTCCGAGGTGAAGTGGTAGCAGGTTCAGCAGGGTGACTCTACTGCGATTGTTGGAGTAGTCTTCATACAGCCCGTATCGGACATGCATGATTGCCTCTGTATGGTCTGACTGGTTTTGGGCCACCAAACCACGTCACCATGAAAAACCAGGGGGCGCATTACTGTGGTGTACAGCCACAGGACAATCTTAGATTTCCTATCATCGGCAATGCCAGAAGATGACACCTGGCTTCTCGAGTTTCTTGTTGAGATGTGCACTCCAGTTCAGCTTGGAGTTCAGGGAGATACCTCGATATTTTACCTCATGTGCGAGCTGAAGTGTTGTCTGGTATAGCTTGGGTAAAGAGAAGAACCCAAGCGTTTTTTGGTGAACATAACAAGTTCAGTTTTGTTGGGATTGACTGACAGGTCATATTGCTTATCTACATAGCCTATCGTGTAAAATTTTTGATCATTCAGTCGGGTGATGAGATGGTTGATAACCAGTTTCTATAGTAGTTGAGTTGGAACGCCTCTTTCGAAACATCCTCTGACCACAACCACCGGTGTATGAGGTTTTGTCAAAGGTTCCCTCGATATCAATGAAGGTGCCGAGACCCTCATACTTATATACCCTTATTGTGAATTGCTTCTTCTATTTGGCTTACAACATCATGAAGCGCCGATTAAGTAGATCTGCCCGCATAGTAAGCATGTTGATTATCGAGTAATGGCAATGCATTTAATGGTCCATCCCGCAGATATCTCTACCCGGCCTGGGAATGAATATGACGTTGACTTCCTTCCATTACATGTACCCAAGAAGGCACTCATTATACGAACCAAGATTCACAGGATGAGACACACACATTGTAGCAGTGCTGGTAAGGTGCCTTAAATGGATGAAAGCTGGAAAAGGCCCATCTTAGCCTGTCTTCTGATATGATGCTGTTGGCCGTAGGTTCGCTATTAATATCATCTGTGTATGTCTCCTCCTTGGTGTCATTGAAGTGAAACTAAGTCTGAAACGCGCTGCTGTGCCAGTATCTTTAACGCCCGGATGACTTGTTAGAGGGACTCTATTTTGACACAGAAATTTCTGCATACCCTAGAGCTCCTATACCTGATGCATATATTAATTTAACAATTCAACAGATTGGAAGTTTTTAAGTCTTCAAAATAAATTATAGTCTAGCCTAGCCCAAGTCTGCTCCGACTATATTAAATGTATTATTTATGGCTCAAATTTAACAGCTATGCAACAAAAAAGGTTTCATTCCTCCGAAGATGTTCGTGTACAAAGAGACAAATAAACAAAATTTTTAAAACCATATTCTATTTGTGTTTTTGCCTTAATTGTAGAAACTATTATTTTATTGTTTTATATTTTTTTATTTTATTTTAAAATAATTATATATTATGTAAATGTGCAGGATCGACTAGTTCCTGTTTTCAAAGACAACATGATACATTGCGCATATTTTATAATAAGTACGTATAAAGGAACGTTATTTTAACGGTTACTGGAATTAAATAGAGTCAAGCTATACAAATAATAACAAAAGCCAAACTCTGATTTCGCGCGCGATTTACGTGCTTGTCCTCACTATATAAATTCTCAGACCAAGTCATATTGCAGTATTGTTAGTAGCCATTGTCATGATTTAAATTATTTTCTTTAATACAACATTTTCTGAAATATAATAATTAAATACGCAATTTATATAGACATAAAATATTGAAAATGTTCTCAAAAGCTAAGAGGTTTGAATCAGCCGGTAAGTTATTTTATTTTTAAGAATTATAAATTGAAAAGAGACATACTGTTATGAGTTAAAGTAGACACATTTTGTAATAAACTGTTTTTTGTTAATCATTATAGTTCCATTAAAATCGCAAAATAAAATCCAAGCCAAACGAGAATCTGAAAAACCACCCATCAAGTCTGCAGCTGTAATAAAATCTATTACTCCATTAACAACTCCATCGAAACAAAATTATGAAGTACAGTCGCAATGTAGCTCAGTACGAAGTACAAAATCTTTTAAAACTGTAAGTATTGTGTACTTACTACATTATAATTGTGGAGGTTTAAGTGATAATCTACTCTAACGTAATTTATGCTTGCAATATTATTATGTACTATTATAATAGTTACCTCATTTCTTAATTATTGTCGTATTTCAGTATTTAAACCTACAAATATAATTTTATTTTTCAGCCAAAACCAATAAAATCCATAAATCCAATAACCAAAGCTACAAATTGTACTAAAACTACATTACCTAAATCTATTAAAAATAATGATAATAATTTACATAATGAGATTATCAAAGCCCATGAAGTTGAAATTCGGTAAGCTATAATTGTTTTATGGCAATTTTTTTTTTCTTGTAATGCAATAAATGCTATTTATTTTATTTTTTATTTTTAGAAATAAAGATTTTTCTATATCAGAGTACAATAAACAGATAGATGATTTGAAAAATGAAATTGCTAAATTGCGTAAAATGCTAAAAGAAAATAAGAAAACAGATGACATTGAAAAAATAAATCATAAAATGTGTGAAATAACACTTGAAGATGGAAATAACAAAGCCATTAGTGGAAATAATTGTGGAAATGTCATTCAAACCTCAGCTATTGTGGATAGCTTAAAATGTGAAATAAATGAATTAGAAAGACAGTGTGAAAAATTAGAAAATGAAGTAAGCAGCAAGCAAGTAGATCTGTCAACCCTCGAAGAAATTATTACAATTAGAGACAGCCTATGTGCTGATTTGCAAAAAAAATTAACTGATACAGAATCATGCTTAGAAGAAACTCGCCAAAGACTTGAAATGGTGAAAGGACATCATGCTTTGGCACTAGAAGCTAATGAAAGTATTAGAAGAGAATATAAAGTTGAAATAGAAACACTTAAATCAAAATTAGATGAAGAAAAACAAGTTATTATCAATAAATATAAAATTGATCAAGAGAGTCTAAAAGTGAAATATAATACAATTATAGAAGAAATAAAAAACCAAATAAACAAAGAAAAAGATGACAAGATAAAAGAATTAGAGCATGCCTTATTTGCAAAGGAACAAGAAATGAAAGCCAAATTGGAACAAGTTGAAGAGGCCTCAAAGGAAAAGTTGAGATTATGTGAAATACAGTTTGAGGAGAGTAGTAGGCATTTGCAAGAGCATTGGTCACAGCAACAAAAAGAAATAAAGGATCTGAAATGTCTTTTACATATTAATGAAGAAAAACATATTGCTTTGCTTGCAGAAATTAAGAATATGCAAAATGATAATGATAATTTAAAGTTGGAAAAGAACAATCTAATAGAAGAGCTGGACAGTTTAAAAGAGGATAAAAAAGAAAAAGTAATTCATTTTGAAAATGAAATAAATAAATTAACTGTAGAAGTGGATAAGATAACCAAGGAAAAGAATAAATTTGAAATGTCTTTATCTGTTACCAGGGACATAGTACAAGTATTAACAATGAGGTTACGGGAGTCTGACAATGAGTTAGAGTATTTGGAAGGTCAGGTTCAAACATTGACTGACTCTAGAGAAATCTTAGAATCAGAACTCTCCACATACAAAAATTCACTGAACAATACACTTTTGGAATGCAATGAATATAAAGAAGCTCTTGTTAATATTCTCAAATCAAAAGCTGCATTAGCTAAAGAACACAATAGGATTATGGAACACAATGTATCCCTAATTGAAAGTTTACAAAATGTAGAAAAAGAAGCTTATCGTGAACTTGGCTCTATCAAGAGTGAGCTTATTGAGGATGTTGAATTAATCAAGAAAGAATCTAATTCCCAAATTCAAATGCTTAAAGATGAGGTAAACGTCAAATAGCTTAGGATTACAACTTTTTATCCAACTTTTTATCTAACATATCTTATAACAAAATAATATTAAAACAGTAGTAAATAGTAAAATATCTATGAATTTAAGCATTAATTTTTCTATTTGTCTATGAATCTGAATATGTGTGATGTACAGTACACTGAACAGTACATGTTATTTAATATTATACATAAACTATATATGCATATCAAGAGGAAGGTTAATTTTATATTTCTAACTTTCCTCTCAAATCCCTCTGTCTATTAGTAAAAATCGCATTAAAACACATTGCGTAGTTTGCGATATGACTTCATTTTGCTCTATATATATTACAGGTAGAAAAGAAGCGTATGCTTTGCTCGCTGGCGACGGAGCACGCGGGGCAGGCGGCGGCCGCGGCCGAGCAGTCGCGCGCTTTGCTCGCACACGCCGCCGCTGAGATCTCCCGCTTGGAGGCTGACAATCAATGTCTTCATCAACAGGTATAATAACAGTTTCATTTCTTACTAGCTTTTACTAACTAACTAGTAACTTTGATTGCATGTACAGTGGTTACATTGAAACAATTAATGTGATGTTATATAATTTATTTATCTTTTTCGATAAATGGACCATTCATTACAGACTCAATTCAAACCAACTAAACAAATTTTTCTACAAATTTAAAATCAATATTTACCCTGGAAGATCTATAAAGCTGCAAATCGAGAGTTCCAAAAAAAGTTATATTTCTTAATTAAAAAAAAACTTACTTCCCAGATTCAGGATCAACAATCGCTTGTGGTAGAGTTGTCCCTTCTCCGTCAAGAAAATGAAGAACTCTCTATGACAGTGGCCAAACAGTCGTCGATGATGGACAAAATAAAAAAAGAAACAGATACTATCCAAACCAAACCAAAATCACCTTCTGTTTTGAGGAAAACTCTTAAAATGGGAAAGGAAAATATGGCGACCGTCATATCACCTTTAAGAGAACGCAACCATTAGACATGTTTTAAGATATTATTATCAAATAAACAACTATTGTTACTCTTTTGGATAAAACATTCATATTAACTTATTTATTACTTAGGTACATTTACCTATATTATGTATTGTTAAATCACTAAAATTAGTAACATTTGTACCACTGATTGATTGTAATTATGCCTTAAGTTCTCAATTCATTGTTGTGACAATGTTTGTAAAATTTGTTTGGTGTTCCGTTCATTTATTATTGTTTTAATTTATTGGCGTGTTAAATTCCAACTGGAATGTTACATTGTAACAACTATTTATTAATTATATCCAATTACTAAAGTTTGACTTCTAAATATAAGTAAATTTGGTAAAAGGAAATCACATTTTTATTTAAACACACAATTTCACATTTTTCATAAAATATTTTATGACAAAAATACTACTTAATCTTATAAGAAGCTTGCATAAGTAAAGAAGTATCGGATTACTTACCTCACTTTTAATTAACAACATAGAAAATAAATTAAAAATTTTTTAACGTAAAATGAATTTTTATGACTAAACTACAGATAAATGTTATAATAATACATATTAATTATCAATTAGATATATGTAAAAATTTTAACATAACAGTATTTAAACTCGCTACTACGTCAGTGAGTGAGTTATACATTTGTTATAACTATTTTTTTTGGTGCTATCTCGGTAGGGATATTATTCCCAAGAGTAATCATTTTTGGGATTTCGTACCTAAAAAGAAAAAGGAATCACTTTTTCGTCCGTCTGTCCATATTTCAAAATAATGTGGTGCTATTAAGCTGAAATAAATAACAAATATCCAGATCGGTGGTAGGTTCCTTAGGGCACCGAAAAATTCAAACTTCTAAGTTTACGTAATCAGTTTATATGAGCGTTTATGATTTTTTTTACGTTCAGTATGAAAATGGTCGCGTAATCAAAACCTACAGGGTTCCGTAATTGACAGAATTATGAAATTTGGCAATAACTAAGCAATTATTGTACAACTTAAGGAAAAATCCGAAATTTATAGACATATTCCGGATATAAAAATACCATTACAAACTTATATATGTAGGTCATTTCTTATTATTAACCTTGACCTAGACTAATGAAATTTGACAACTAGTGACTGAGAAGTTTGATTTTTTTCTGTGCTTCAAGAGATTATCGGCTTGGATATTTATATTCATTTCAGCTTGATGCTTCAACGTGATTTTGTGAAAATGGTCTTAACAGAAAGACAAAATCCGATTTTTCTTTTTGGGGCACAGAACCCTAAAAATAATTGCATTAGACTTTACTTTTATTATAGACATCTAAAATGCACTTAAATAATCTCAAAAAATTATAAATGTAAATAAAAGGATGTGAGAAAAAAAAAACAACGTTGACAGCCTCATACATATATATTAAGCATATCAAGTAAACAAAATGAAGCTAGTATATGGCTACAAAACTATTCTTATTCAATATCAAATACACAAAACACGTGCGGTCTACGAAAATAAAATTAAATGCTGCCTGGTTGTTACGAAAACAATATCGAGATCAAGTGTATCAAGCGCAACATACTCAAATAAATTACTTTTCAGCAATTAAAAATAAAGCTCATCATTTCACATTATTTGGCAAGACAACTTTAACGGCGACACTTGACGAAACCTATTACTACTTACGCAACGGTAAAAATGCTACATATACTTTATATAAAACCGACAGAAAAAATGCACAAGTCAATCTTTGGATAATCAGCCTTTATAGTAAATTATTACGATAATTTGTAGATATGGACACTGACTTACAAAATTATTACTACAATTAATACTAAACTGGGGTCTTGATTTTTGGAAATGTTACCTTAAAAATACTTAATAAACCATCAATCTTAGGGAACTAGTTTACAATCATTATAAAGAACACTAATGTAAAAGTAATAAAACTAACTACACAAATTACGTTGAGCTCACTAGAGTATAAAAACTAATAATAAATATGTTGACTGATTTAATGGTGACATGAGATCAGATAATTATTATGGGATTTGAATATCAGTCTTATTAGTTTATTTATTTATATGAAAAGTACATAATTCGAAATATGTTTTACGGTGTTTGTTGTTTGTACTTACTTATTTAAAGCAGTTTTTACATGAGTATTAAAAGATGCTTAGTCTAACAGCCCACTATATGATAATATGCTAGGCATATACATCTACATATATATATAAGACAAAGTAATTTTTGGTAATAAAAAGTAATCTATAATTATAATAAATATATGCATTATAATCCAGGATATACTAATATTATGTTCTATGGGCAAATAAATGAAAATATTGGCAGAAACTATTAATTACAAATGTGAACTTAAATAAACACACAAAGAAAACAAATATGATGTCACAAGACAACAATCAGCCTAGTCGAGGTGCGCGTGTCTCGGTACAATATCATTTTGTATGAGCAAGTCACACGCCGGCAGTCCTGGATGGGGGAGGAGGTCCTGCCCAACAGCGATGAGGCCGCTCTCGGGACCCGACAGGCGGCCGTGCCACACGTAGTAGTAAAACAACTGTTGGATAGCTGCCATGAATCTGCGTTGTTCAGGCATCACGGAATCAAAAGTTCCCAAAATCGCTTCAATATCTGAGTTTATACCGGCCATACCGGAGGCGCCTCGGCCGCCGCCCGCCCCCGACCCCAGCACCACGTACATTGGCACCACCAGCCGAAGCCGCGCCAAGCTCACAAGAGGACATAGAGTGCGGATGGACGAGATCAGCTCTACTAATCCTTCATATGTTTTATTAAAAACCTTAAACACATCATTTGTTAGATTTTTCTCACCCAAATAACTGTCGTTGACCATTTTCTCGACAATTTCCGCCGTCCAATTGATGTGTTTCATCCGTAGTACTTCAGAATGCCCAGAATGTTGCGTTGTTCCGAAAACCATCGGTCTAAATATTTTGTCTTTTTCAGTACTCTTTGCATCTTTCTGTTCATCCCAACTCTCGTATGCGTGACTTCTTAAAAAATTGCCATCAAGTACTAACCAAGAACGTTTTAATTCTCCAGTTAGTGGTAAAGAGCTAACGTCGCTTCCGAGCCATGTGTCGGGTGTAGCAGTTAACACTTCTATTTGCGATATACGACGCATGCAATCAATGTCGGTGCATTTACTAATTTGTTTGAACTGTTCATTGTTTCTTTGTGATTGATCTAAAGGTTCTCCAGGGAATATGACAGAAGGGGAAGACAACCACACTCGTGAATACAGTTTGTGTGCTTTCTTTACAGTAGTCAGTGCGGCAGTTAGGGTGGCGCCCGCCCTGTGTCCTAATAACGTGACAGATTCAGGATCTCCTCCAAAGTGTTTGATGTTATACTTAATCCATTGTAATGCTACCATCAAATCGCTTAGACCATAATTACCTGAGGTAGGAGGATATTTCGTATTTGACAGTATGTCTAGAGCTAAAAAGCCAAATGATCCAAGTCTAAAATTTGGTCTGACAAAAACTACTTCTTTGGTCCTTGCATACAAAGCCGATGGTTGAGCTGGGCTGATGCCTCCAGCTAGTGTGTTGGCCCCAATTAGTACAACAACCGGTAATGGTGAGTCATATCTCACATGGGGAGTAACAATATCTAGAGTTAAGCAATCTTCATCTCCAGTGATTGTTCCATTTTCTAAAAACTGTAAGCAAAGAGGTCCAGGCTCGTGAACTTTTAGAGTGCCATTCCAACACATTGATATGTTATTCAGTGGTTGTGCATATGTAAATCGTTTTTCTTCAACTGGCGGCACAGCATATGGAATACTGTAGAATTTATAAACTCCATCATCTAAGATTCTGTAAAAATGAGTTTGAAATATTAACACATTTTTTAAATTTAAAATAGGAGAATAAGCAAAATTGAACATTATTGTACCCTTCAATCAATCCACAAGTTGTCAAAGTTGTTATAAATCTGCCAAGACGTAATGGTCGTTCAGAAGGTGGGCCAGCTCGGGCTCCTATAACAATGCCCACTATAACTGCTAATAACACTAATAGTGCCACACCACACACCATAATATCATCTAAAAATAAAAACAATAATCAAACAAATGAATCACAATATATATATCAAGAAATTTCATTATCCTTTATCTGTGATTCTGACTTTATGCTTTGTTTTGTCTAGAACAGAGTATAATTTAAATATTATCATTTTTATATTGTATTTTTTTATATACTAATAGAGTTTATTGTTAGACAAAGTTAAACTGCACTACAAGTCTTATATATATATATATATATATATATATATATATATATATATATATATATATATATATATATATATATATATATATATATATATATATATATAAAATAATAGGTACCTATAATGAATTTCTTTTGTCGAATCCTTTCCTTTAATGGCAGTCTTGTAGCAACCTTTCCTTCTTGTTCATCCTAAAACAAAGAATATATTAATAAACAATATGCTGTATGTTAATCATAATTATACTATGAATGATACATAAGATTAAGATTATACTAACAGTCACATCTAATTTGACATTTTCCATTCCATCATTGGGTGTTTCCAATTTATCCTCTAGTGTTTCCATTGAAGCAAGAGCTGCTCCTGTAGCACTTCCAGAATGCTTTTGAAACATTTTTGGATATTTTACATTGAACAATCCAATTTTTTTCTTTTCACCATTTAGATCTATTTTTGGATAAAAAATTGATAGTTAAATCATTGATTTGAACAAACTCAAGAAAGTACGAGTTAAATAGAATTTAACTTAAAACAAACCATTTTCCTTGGAAGACTGGTGAAGGAATTTTGTAAATGGACAAGTTTGTAAAAATTTAAAGCGCTGTTTAGGTTTAGAATCATCATCCGTTTTTTCCTGTCCTTTATCATTATCTGCTTCTTTCTCGATAGCTTCTTCTTCCTGAGGTTTATATTATTATAAAAAAAAAAAGAAGTCCACTAGTAAATAGTAATAATATGTTTAAGTTAAACATCATTATTGATGTAACTGTTTAATAGCTCAGCTTGAGTGAAAAGTCGGTTCAGTTCCAACAAAAAAAAAACACAATATGGAAGTGCTCCCTGATTGTTCTTTGTTGTTTACCTTTAGTTACATTTACATTTGTCATAGTATTTTATTTTAAAGAAATATATAATAAACAAAGTACCTTCGATTTTTCTCTGTCAGAATTCCTTGTGAAAAATCCAGGCATTTTAATAGCGCCGATAGGTATAAATTTAGGTTTCACTTCGCGTCCCTGCTCAGTCATGTCCCCAGATAGGGCCGATTTCACAGGTCCTTCGTCATGACGTAGTTCAACATCATCTTCATTAATATTATTTTCTAATTTTAACATTACTTCCTTTTCTTCGGCTTCTATTTGTTTTTTGTCTAATGTTTTAGTTTCTTCATCATTTTCAAGTTTGTTTATGTCGGTTGCACTCATTGTGAATTTATTAAAATCAGTAAAATAATATACTTTACATTGAAAGAGAATAAAGAATTTATAGAAATTGTCTGAAATAAATAAAGTAATACTAAATATTCAACCCGTAACTTATTATTACTGAAATAATTTCAAGTGGATCTAGTTTAAATTGCAATATTGTCAGGACATACCTAAAAGAACTTTCACTAATTTCCGCTATGACTTTCCATACAAGGTATATATAATTTCTTGAAACGTGTAAATCATTAAATTTTGTTGGAAATTAATTCGTTTTCCGTTAGAGATGCGTTATTCACCACTGCATCGCGGATTCGCCGCTCCGGTCGATCAAATTGCAGATTATCACTAAAGTACAGAATATAAATATTAAAATACTACTTTAGATTTGCAAAAAGTAAAAAGTAGTATATTTCCCTTTTTAGTCTCAAGTACTATTCTTGATTGCTTACTATTTATTTATATAAAATATTAAGTGTAAGACCAAAAGTGGTTTTATTATATTTTTTCTAAAGTAAAACTCCGAGAGTCGAACCAGTAAAAATGTGTAATTCAATGATTTTTTAATTGAAGGGTGGAATGTCTTTTTGAAAAGAAAAGAAACATAATAATAATTATAATCCTTTATTGTACACCCAAGAAAAGATACACCAAAAAAAATATAAAAATAAACACAAATTGTACAAAAGGCGGCCTCATTGCTTAATGGCAACCTGCCAAGAAATAGCCAAAATATAGGTATATACTTACATACATGCATACATACATTTATACATATAACAATAACATATACATTGTGAATAGTGTAATAGCAAAAATATATAAGGAATAAAAATTAAATATATCAATAAACTTAGTGTCAGGAAGTGCTTTCTTAAACTGCTTTTAAAAGTTAAATATGTTTTGGCATTTCTCCATCCAGAAGAAGAGAGTTTCATAACCGACAGGCAGTTGCGGTATAAGAGAATTCCTTCCCACACTTAGTAGGAAGGAATTTTCAAAATGAGGTTCCGTTCCGAGCGAAGATGTCGAGAATGTGTCTCGCCCAAAAACTTGAAACGTTCTTTAAGATAGGGAGGAGAAATTGGATTGAACAGAATACAGTAAAGAAGGTGAAGTATGCGAGCATTCCTGCGAAGGCGGATCGAGAGTTTCTTACGAAAATCCGAAATATGATCAAATTTGCGTAGACCAAATATGAATCGTATACATAAATTTTCAAGGCGCTCAAGCTTATTTAATTGCTCCTCTCTTAAGTCAAGGTATCAGCATAATCTATTGCTACCAATTAAAATCAGTTGAGTTTTTTTTTTTGAGTTCAAGATGCACAAATGATTTACTCCAAGAGCATACATACAAAATACATGTCTTTATATATTTTTAACACGTTTAACACGTAAAGGTCCTTGTATAACTTATCTTATCTTATCCTTACTTACCATTCATATCTTCAAGTAAGTTAATAATATGTAATTTTGAATTAAAAACATTTTCCACATTTTTTTCAAATGCAAATCTTTAAGCTTCTCGTTACAAGACATTTAAACAATGTGTTCACACACTAAAGAGTGCAATATTTTAGCATAACTATGACAGGGAAATGTATTTATAAATGTTTTTTTAAATGTATTAATCTAAAAAATGGGAAGGCTCTCGGGGAAAACAGAATGGCCACTAGGCTGCTTAAGGCCTGTCCTTGTGGAGCTGAAAAGGCTGTACAGCATTGGAGGCATAGAGCAGAGGTGTTGTGGCATTGTTTCTCAAGAAGGGAGACAAAACGCTTCTCAAAAACTATTGGCCGATCAGACTTCTGAGCCACGTCTATAAGTTGATCTCGTTACAAATCGTCTGGCATTAAGATTGGAAGATTTCCAGCCACCGAGAGAAGCCAGGTTTCGTAAAGACTTCAGCACCGTGGACCACTTCCATACTGTACGTCAGGTTATACAGAAGTCAAAGGAGTATAACCAACCGCTGTGCATGGCTTTCATGGACTCACGCTTTCGACTCTTTCGAAATCTGGGCTGCGCTAGAATCCTTGCAGCGGTGCCAAGTCGTTTGGCGATACGTAGAGATGCTCAGAAACCTCTATAAATTAGCAACGATGTGTGTTAAAATTAAAAACCACAAAACAATACCCATTCATCTATTCCGAAGTGTAAAATAGGGTGACGTCATATCCGCGAAATTTCATTAACACGTTGGAGGATGTCTTTAAGACTTTACAGTAGGATGGACGGTGAACATTTCACGCATCTGCGCTTTGCTGACGACATAGTCATAATGGCTGAAACGCTGCAGGACCTGCAAAAAATGCTGTCTCGGGTAGAGCTTGGACAAGAACAGTCATCTTCAATCAACACATTATCTCTGAGCCGGTCTCCTTCGAAACGGTAGCCCAGAAGTATGTATATGTTCGGTAGAGACAACTTCAAGGCTGAACGAGAGTGCAGCTTGGCTGCTGCCATTTGGAAAGTTGCGTGGATATAACGCTATCTCGGATATCGAGTCATACTTGCAACAATGCCTTAAGACCAAGGTGTTAGATGTCTTAAACGTGTAGATGTGTTACCGTGTTACCAGTCATGACATACGGGGGCCGAGTCGAAGAACCTGACAGTAAAATTGGCCCACCAGCTGCATGTCACTGCAATTTTTACTTAAAAGAGCGTACTTCTAAAGTCCCATTGCCACCATGTTTACTATTCTTGTCAAAGATATCTCTTATTTTCTTGAGGCAGAAGAAAAGAGGCCCCAGAACAAAGCCTTGTGGGACTTCCGCTAGTACTTCATATAATACTGAAGTGGTATTGTTTCCTCTTACTTAAAATATTGTGTCAGAAATATAAGATTTCAGGATTCCATAGAATGAAAGCGGTAATAGAATTTTGATTTTATACTACGTCTTTATACACATACAAGGCCTTTCTGCCTGAAGTTCGTCGAGTAACGCCGATGAGCAGCAGTCCCTCTTTGCATACTCAGTATATTTATTCTATTGTGGAGTGATTTACCAGGAGTAATGGGAGGTTTACCAGGTTTGTGAATGGATTTTACTTCAAACTTTCCACAAGTCAAGAAAACACCCATAATGGCGTTAAAGATCATTATAAACATTATAAGTTGATTATACACCATAACTTTACATGGCAGTTCTACAAGACTCTTTTTGTCAATGACGTCAAACCCAGGTGTATTGTTTATAGACTTGATATTCTTAAGTGTGTCTTTAGGCGTTTGAAAATCGTCAGCGTTGTTTACATCGCTGTGGGGCGTGAAAATTTCGCTCAAATATTTCGCAAATGCTTCCACCTTGTTTTGCTTCGTACCGGCGGCTTGCGGATAAATATTGCTGTTAGGCGTTCAAGGTAAATTTGTAAGGCAGCATCGTTGACTTCTGTTGTTAGGGATTTTTTCTTCTTTAATGCATCTGTTAATTGCTGCTTAGACCTTTGGGCGTCTAGTCGTGAGCCACACTTCTCTTTTTTTTTTAAATCCTAGTGGCGGACGCTCTGACACTGCCGGTGTACATAACCAAAACACTCTAGGATGGTTGTGGTGATAGTTTTCTGTCTGATTCTGTTTTCAGAGGTAATTGTAGATGAGTCTTTCGTGTACCAATTCTTGAAAAGAAACAGAGAACACATGATAATGTATTAAGGTAACACAAGTCATAATTTTGGAATGAGACCCTATCCTTTGATGTCTCAACTTCATTTCTCTTCATGGCAATACTTGCAGTTCGATTTGAAGTTGGCTTTTCTAGATCAATTCCTTGTACTCCGGGTCCGAGCTTAATTTAAAGTAGCGGCTCCTACTCGTCACTATCATCCTCTGTCATTGGGCCTCCTTTGATTCAAGGCCCAGCCATGAGCCAACCCAAGATGGATTACCCTATTGACCGCGACTACTGAAGCATGAAACAACGGTGGGTGGGACAGGACAGTGTCTCTACGAATCGTCACCCAGAACCCACAAGTAAAATTAATTAAAAAGAAAGCATTACCCAAATATCAAATAGTAAAAAATAAACAATAAATAGTAAAATATTTTTTACTGAAAAGTGTTCTATATTTAGTAAGCGATAAGACATGATTAAAATTCATACACATATAGGAAATGAAGATGAACATGAATTAGAGGAAAAAAAAATATTTTATTTAATTAAAAATATACACTTAAGTTTAGTGTTTTTCTAGAGCTTTTATTAAAAGTTCGTTTATATTCGTTATAAGGTTTCTGGCATCCATTAAAAGACCTGCAGTCACCATAGCATTTGAAAATAGTTGTTGAGCAACCATATTTGCTAAATCTTTATCACTGGATATCAGTTTATGAAGTTTTTTGATGATTGGATGCCTATAATAAAAAAAATACAAAATGGTTAGTTATCTATGTTAAATACAGTCAATAAATTTTTAAAAAGTTTAAGGGAATGGGAACCCCTTAGCACAACACTCAACATTCCATAGCATTCCATGGATTTACCGTGCAGCTGCTGGGTCTATCGTGTTGTAAGGAGAGGAGTTCAGAGCAGTGCCTGGGAGTTGTAACCTCATTTTAGGCTTAAGACCCCCTTTGAAACGAGCATTTACGCTCACTTTTACTTTTGTATGGTTTGACTAACAACTATGCGTTGTGTATCTAAAAATAGCGACAGCTATATAATATTAAGGAGAAATAAAGCTTATGACGTCTTGGCGTAAAGTTTTGGTAGCGATAATAGCATGTTAAATTTTGCTATACAACACACATTCTAAAACCTACTGTTAAGATTGATTTAAAAGACCATGCATGTTTTGTGCAAACATTATGTTTTTGGTGTCGGAATTCAACGTCGCGCTTTGTATACTGAATGGGATATGAAAATATATAATTCCCCCAATATGAGGATGTTTACAGTCATACACTGTGCTATGTTACAATGGTATTATCTGTATTATTTTACGAGCAATGTTATATTCAGGCATACTTACTTAGCATTGATTTCTAATTGTGGTCTTAATAATGCAAATCTGTTATCTTCACTAAGGTTTTGTGCTTGAGTTCTAATGAAATGTCTCGCGGCCGCCATTTCCGGTACAATAATCACGCATGGATGAGAGTCTAATTTCTGTGTTGTCCTTACTTCAAACACTTTACCGGTTAAATTAGATTTAAGGAATGAAATAATTTCATCAATTTGACCTTTTTGTAAATCGTCACTTCCTGTAACACAAAAAAAAATACTAGTAAATATTCAAATTAAAATAATTTGGTAATGGATAATAAAGCAAAAACTTTAAAAAATAGTAGTAGATCATTAGTAAAAAATATCAATATTCATACCAATAACTGCATCGTGTTCTTCATTGGAATCTTTTTGCATGTCATTTTCAACCGAAACAAGATGTCTCCCTCCGAATTCTTTTAGTTCTAATAAAACTAATTCATCGTACATTTCATAGCAGAATAGAACTTCAACATCGCGTTTTTTCAGGGATTCATAATATGGAGAAGATTGTGCCAATTCACGGCTACGAAATACACATAACAAGAAATAAGTACACTGTATGCTACAACTAAAAGTACAATAACACGGGTATTACCTAGGAGCAGCTAAATAATATATATTCTTGTGGTCGTTCTTCTGTCGCGCACTATATTCGGCTAATGAAGTTTTAGCACCACTTTCTAGTTTAGACGACTCAAATCTTAGCAGTTTAGCAATTTCTTCCTGGAATAATAAATTTTTGGTTAATGAAATTAAATTATAATTTGATATATATATGGAATATTCCAGTAAACATACATAATGTACAACATTACAAAGTTTAGCTACTTGTGTGGAATAGTGTAGTGTATACATTAAAATTATACTATAGTATTTTTTACTTACAAATATGAAATGAATAAATTAATGTCACACAAAGCAAGCTATATTATTCTCATCATTCTTTATTATGTTGTACAAGTAGTACTTGTATGAATTTTAAATCAAAACTACTATTTAGTAGGAACATTTTGTCAAAATTCCAAATACTTTTTATTAGAGATGTTATTTTACCTTTTCCAAAGGACTCTGACTAGTAACAATGCCTTCTTTAAAGAATAAACAGTAGTCTTTATAAAATGCATCATATCCAACTGGATCCTTATTAGCAGTGTCAATCATGAACTTCAGAAAACGATTTGTCAGAACATTTCGTAATTTCCTGTTAAAATATAAACAAAATTATATCATGCTAAATATAAAAAAGACAGTCATGAGCAGTGGCATAGCATGGACTAATATAGGTGTCCCTGAAGTTGCAAGGCTCAAACTAGGTTCTTTTAATTCAGTATCTACCTTCTCTAAATATAAAGAAAATAATCAAGAAAGATTAATTTAGAAAAAAATTTTGTTTGTAGTTTTATCAAAAACTTGCTTTTAGCTGTGTCTCCCGTGTTTTTCAACGACTAAAACTAATAATTATGTCGAGTTAACTCTAACTATAGGTACATCAAAATGATTTCCGTTTTATAATATATCCTATAGCCAGTTGTTCCTGAGAGTAATTCTTTCAACCAAACAAACTTTTCAGCTTTTTAGTATATTAGTATAGAATAATTAGTTGGTTATTAGTGAAGTAGTTTTTTAAAAGCGATTCTTTACTACAAGGCTTCGCCAGGTGTCTTTTGTGTAAGGCCCTGCTAATCAGAATTAATACTTACGCAATTAATGCACTATTTTGTAACAGCTCCCTGCTAAGATTAAGTGGAATATCTTCAGAGTCAACAACACCTAAAAAAAAGGAACAAATTCAAATGTAAAATTTTTGTTGATATATTTATTTTATATAAAAAAGAACTTAAATATTTTTATACCTTTTACAAATCTCAACCATTTAGGTAAAATATTTTCAGCTTTACTTTTGATTAAAATTTTCCTAGAATATAAAGCTACGCCCACATCGGCATCTCGCGAAAGTTCAAAGAGACCAGGTTTTCCTTCAGGTACATAAAGAATAGACCTAATGCTTAAGGGTGCATCAGTTTTATAATGTAGAGTAAATCTAGGCTTATCATAGGAATTACCAATAAACCTATAAAATTCTATATGCTGTTCTTGTGTCACTTCTTTCGGCTCCATTAGCCACAAAGGCTGCAAAAAATGTATTATATCAGTTATTACAATTTTATTAACGAATGTAATAGGGACAGCTGAAAAGATTTGAGCCTATGTTATTAAAAATACTATAATAACTGATAATAATATATAAAATAAATCAATTAAGGGCCACATCGCATGTTGTGGCGACGACGGCGAATGTTAGATGGTACAGAGGAATTTAACCTTCCGTTTTTTCAAAACTTTTCAGTTGCTCCTCGTAAATAAGTATGTTGGTTTACCTTAATGGAATTAATTTGTTCATTATTTAATAATATAGGGCTCCCAATGAAATTGCTGTACTTCATTATTATATCTAAAATTAGAAAATATAACAAATATAAATACTTAACAAAGTATTTTGAATAAATATGTTTACTTATTACAATATATTTTACTTTTTACTGTTGTGTCATCAGCAAATTCTCTGCAGTCTGTCTTTAAGTATACTACAATCTTAGTCCCAATGGGTGCATCATCTACTTCTTGAATTTCATATGATCCAGAACTAAAAATATAATTTTGTTTATTTTTAGTTATATTGAATTATTTTAAAAGACTTTCAGAATAACCTTACTTTAGATTTGCAAGTTCACTTTTTCAGATTCAAAACTATATAACTGTATGGTTGTGGTGGGCTTAGAATAAGTTATTGAATTTTTTTATTTACACTATATACATATTGCATGGTAGACTGAGAGAATCTAATGTTAAGGCACTCAATTTGATATTGAGTGGTAGGACTCAATATTACGGTTGTCAATATATAAAAATCAGAACTGTTTTGTTGACTGTCAGGTCTTTCATTATGTAAAGCTAAACTTACCAGTGAAACCAAAATTTCAGACTTAGAATCTTTTAAACTGCAGAGGAGGATCTAACCTCTGCTTACTTTGTCTCTCTACTTAACCAAAATTAAGAAGTTTTTTGAAGTTGGTTTCAAACTTTATTTAAGAAATGAGCTGATAATAATACTAGACAGACTCAGATTACTTATTTGAATATTTTACATGAGATATCATTTCTCTTATTTAGAAATAAGAGAAAAAGACTTTGTTTACAAATTCTTTTATATAATAAACAGCTTTTACCCATCAGAACTCCATTTATATGCAGGAGAACCAGCTATACTGCTTCTTGTAAACACTTCTATTTTATCAGCTACCATAAAAGCTGAATAAAATCCAACACCAAACTGCCCAATAATTGAACTAGCCTGTTCAGCTCCTTGTTTTTTAATTTCTTCAATAAATGATTTAGAACCCGATCTAGCTATAGTTCCAAGATTTTGAATAAGCTCTTCTTTGGTCATTCCAATGCCAGAATCCTAATTGAAAATATTTTATTTGTAATACTTGCTTTACAATATAAAGTTTATATTTTTGTTAATGTACTTTGTATTAATTATAAATCCAACTTACCTCAAAAGTAAGAGTTCTATTTTGTTTATCAGTAACTAATTTGATTTCAAGAGCCCTATCAATATTTTCTAATTTTTGTGACTCTGGTGTAGAACTCACACTTAAATATCGAAATTTTTCTAAAGCATCGCTAGCATTAGAAATTAGTTCTCTTATAAACACCTGAAAAAATATAAGTATATTTATTATTACGATGTATAATAATACCAAAAAAACATTATATTTCTTTCCCTCACTTCTTTATCTGAATATAAAGATCTTGCAACTATATCTAAAAGCATTCGGGTCTCGGCCTGAAATTCTTTCCTCTCTGGACTACTTTTAGATGATTCTGCTGATTTGTGATCAGATACTGTGGTGTAATTTGAGGTTAAATTAAAATTTGCTGAAAAAATATTTTTAATGAGAAATGGTCTGAATTATAGCTAACTAACTAAAACCAGCAATTTCAGTTACTAAAACAAACCATAGTTTTTAGAAATAATGGCATAATTAATTGTTTTTGCATTCGTTTGTGCATGATGGATTATCCTCCTAATTAAAAGTGTTGAATGTCTTATGCGAGCACGGAGCGCTGACATTTTAGATTATTTAAAATATATATTTATATAGAAAGTTTTAGAAATATTAGCACAGTAAAACTAAAAAGAATGTAATCAATAATACGATTGTTAGCCGATTCTTTAGTTGACTTTAATTAAGATGTTGAAGTTTCGTAAGCCTGATAACATCTTTAAATTATTAGTTGCCAGTGTTGACTTTTAGAATTTAGAACATTTAATACAAATATTAGTATTATAAGAATTAATCTATATAATAAAAGGATAAGAGAGTCATATAAAATAAAATAAATTTATATATTCTAGAAATATTTTAATAATTATATAATTTAATTATTTTTTTTCCTTTAGATTCAACATCACATTAAGATAAAAGTATTACTAAAAATATACGGTCACAAGTTATTTAAAAAAAATACCCTTAACAATATTTATATTATTATTTAATTTTACTAGACATTAAATATAAATGTAATGTATGCAAAATATTATATTCAACTAGAATCTATGTCACATTATTGAAAAAAAAAATAGAGATGGGCAAACTTTCAAAGCAAGCGTCGCCGTCGCCCGTCAGTCAGTTGATATTTGAGTACTTACAAGTGGCCTGTGTGTTGTGATTTAGATACGGGAAAACTGAAGTTTTAGTTATTTTTTTAAAGAAGCTAGTCATTTCTTCGACTTTTAGAAGAAGTTATTTTGTTGTGTAGCTTCCGATCTTTTCTTAAATAAAATTATGATGAAGTTTAATAAATTTTTACGAATGATTGTGCTGTGACTTCATAACTTGTTCAATTCCAAAACATTTGTATGAATTGATTCGTATTTTTTTACATTAGTGTTAAAGGAATGCTTAGTCAGTAACTTAAAGACAATAAAATATATCTACGTATTTGTGGTTTTTGAATATTGGTGACAACATGAAAAATGTACTTAGACTATTCAGGACGAACTGCAGTTATTTTCTTATAGTGTTGTCACAGTTACGTTGTAGTACTTGAATACTGACTAGAAGTTTCAATAAGGGACATAGAATGAAGGGGCAGACATAAAGTGCTAAGCAGTCACCGTGGAGCACCTGGTGGGAGGCGGTGGCGCAGGCAGCTTGCTGCCCGGCGCCTCGCCCGCCCAACATCCACCGAACATGTTGCAACCTATGGAAGAAATGATTCTTCCACCAAAACGTCAAGCTGTTGTTGATCGGTTGAGGTATTTAATAATTTACTTAGTATGATTAAAAACTAGGAGGACTATTTTAAAAGTATTCAGAATTATTATCTTCAGAAGGACATAGATTTGTTAAATTACACATTTATGTTAAAAACCTAGGAATAAAGCATTACTTAACATGGCATATAATTGACAATGCTGTCAATGCAATTATTGTCTGTGTAGTATTTACAACAGACATACTTCCTTGGCATGATAAGACAAATTATGGTGCTTGGTACCACCACTGAAACTTATATTATTAGCAAATAATATTATCGCAAACCAAAATATCTAATTTATTACTATTCAAAATTTATTATGAAAAAAATTAAGTGCATGTTGCACTTAATTTTTTTCATAATAAATTTTACTTTCTTTTATATTGCACAGATGTATACTGTATTTAATAAAGTAATAACTTTATATCTTAATGTATTTTATGTTCATGAATTTAAGCTTTTTTATTTGTTTTTATTTTTCTCTCTTTGATTTTGTGCGCAACAAAAATATCCTGCCTTAGGCTACCTGATAAGGTGGCCACATACTACCTTTATGTGTTCCATAAAGTGTATTTATCTGTATGTTTGCTTTAATGTTTTTGTTTTTCTCTTTTGTTTGTATAATTATATTTACATATATACATTTATTAATTATATTTTCATACACATGCAATAAAAATAATATCTATCTTAATTAGTGATATGAACTTGTAAATGGAAAAAAAAATTTCTGACATTTTAATATACATGATCTTGTTAATGATGTCACAAGATAAATGACAAAATTATTTATTTTTATTTTACATTACTATTATTATCAATATTAAAAAAAAATTCTAGTTGCTCCCTCATTTCTAAACTATAGTAATATTAGGTCAATATAAGATGTCACCAGACCTCATCAAATATGCAATATTTATATGGTGTTACAGTTTTACTTTGATAGTTTCCTGTGATATAGACATACATTATGTATTTTAAAGTATAAATTTTAGTTCCAGATTTATCATGAGATTATTCTTTACTTTTCTTAGTGTTCTAATTAGAATCCAGAATTGAGATAGTTGAAACTTTTAGGTTACCTTTGTATGTACAAAGTTTATGTGATATTGTATGTTCTCATAATGATGATGACAAAAAAAAACAGTATTTTTAGATATGCTTATGGATTCTACTGTGCGCCCTTCCGTTAAAGGAAAGTTTATCCTTTTAGGATTAGAACTCCCTAACTTTTGAATTTCAGTAGTTTAATCTTTATCCTCTAAAAATTAAAATCTAATAGTAAAAATCTTGACAGATTAAATGCATGATGTATTTAATTTTTGGCTGGTAAGTTAAGTACCTCCCAATATTGTATACAGTAGCTATATATATTCATCAAAATACATGTGACAATACACCACAAATATCAGAAAAAAAATAAATAAGTGTTGCTAAGTTTATGTATACAAAAATTTTTTTTAGAAAATAGGTCACCTTATTTGCAAAACAAATCAAAGATTTTATATAATGAAATGTCACAAACTGTAAATATATCTATTTATATACATAATTTGATTTGAAAAATGGATATATTTCTTACAGTTGAAATTTAATATATTGCTAATTTTATAAAAATTGTGATTAAGTTCTCGGCAGGCCCGCTTTCCTAGCGAATGCTAGCTTTTTCAAAAACTAATTTTGCTGACCATTCAAAACTACTTTTAAAAATGTAATTAAATAAAGCTACATTTTATAAAAATGATGAGTTTCGTAAATGCAGGCTTATCAAAACTCTTTGGCATTAGGTAAAAATGTCTAAATTATTATAGTATTAATTGGTAAATAGTTGGTAATATATTGCATAATATTTTTCAATTTATTGGAAATTCTTAATGATTATCACAAACGTTACACTACACAAACAATAGTGTGCGACGTATACAACACAGTGTGTGCGTGTTCTATTAGATATATGTGATACTACTATACGTATGTATAGTATCACATTCATGTAACAGAGAAAGTTTTACTTAATGCCATGAAATAATCATAAGATCTATGAGCATCTACGAACCTGAATTCGTTGGGCATACAATGTATGTTCCATGAATAGTTTAGAGCTCATTGTGGCAGTAGTCAACCTCTAGAATTTGTGCGGAAAGCAGAGAACGATGTGTCTTAACAATTGATGCTCTCTGCCTACCTGCTACTTTGTACAAAACAAAATAAAAGAAATCTATATTACTTATTCTACTTCATATTATTATTTAAATATATTATGGCTACGTAACAACGCGAAATCATGTGTCGCGTTCGAAGTTGCAGAATAAAATTCAAGTTTGGTATTTATAAAATAAAAATTGTTATTCATAATACACATCCACGTACTTCATACTGAACATTGTAAAATATATATGAAATCGATCGAATCAATATATCATGTCAACATAATATAACCATATTTTTTCAAAAAATATGTCTACAAGTTATTTCAAGAATAATCGTAGAGAATTTAGTTGCATATAGATAGTAATCTGATGGAATAAATCGTCACGATGTCAGTGACAGTGTGACATACAATCGAGGCTTATCGAAGGCGTTGTTTGCGTTGCGCGACAGCCGTAACTGGTCAATGAACTAAATAAAAACACTTACGGGTTTACCGAGTTGGTGTGCTGCCGAACGGTGCTGTACATCATATTACCATTTCATTAATTTATAATTTACATACCCTTATTGTCTTTGTAATATTATTAAAATTAAATCTAATCTGAAATTGTTACCTTCATAATGGGTTTATTGTAGGATATCTTAACGTAATTTTGCAAATTTTCTATATATTACAGCACTTACAAAGTAATTATATTAAAGTAAGCTATAGAAATAGAACCTACTAAGATATTCTTTCACCGCTGTCTGTAGCAATTTCTAGTGACGGAATTTAAGGCCCCAGAGCGAGAAAGTCGAAAAACACATCCCATCCTAGTGGCTACCCGTAGCTGCTACATTGCGCTGCGATGGGTCAAATTTTCAACGATTTTTATTTGTCACCGATAAATGTTCCCTATAATTAATAATTGTGTTCTGTGTTTTTTTACTTCTTATTATCTTGTAATATTATTAGCTGACATATAATTAAATCTTCATCAGTTCACCACCTCATAAATTTTTATATGTCAATGGAAGATTATCTTATAGCTTAACTATTATGGGTCTTCAGATCTTTCAGATTTTGCATTTCGTTATTTCGTTATCAATGTAAAATGCTTCGCATGCTCCACTACTTTTAGCCTGACTACTAATGTAGTTTCATATCAGGTTTGCCAGTTTTCAAGATACATTATGGAGTAGATGTGCGCGTACAAGTAGACAAACAGACAGACGACAATTTTAAATAAATTCTATTTAAATTTTTCCGTTATATTAAATTATGTTTCGTAAAAACATTTAATGTACAAATAAAGATATTATACTGTTTTATGATCGTATATTATATTCATTACATACTCGCTGTCGCTATCACAAATGAAATCATTGTTTAACTATCGTTATTTACGGTACCAGTATGTTGGCTCTCTAGTCCGTAGACTTTAATCACGTTAAAAAAATCTTATTTATAACTATTAGATGTCCGCTACTTCGTTGGCGTGGACTTTTATGATCCTTGCCACCCTACGAACCATTATCGTTGTTTATTGAGATTCATGTGTATTGTTATTTACAAAAAGTAATTTTATATGTGACAACGAAAAATGCTCATTACGCCCAATAATTATTGCTAAAGATACGTCAGGTGTTTCAGATATTTGATATTAATAAATAAATATCTATGAAAAATGTTAATCACGCTAAACAACTTTTGTTAAAGTGCCATATCCGTATTTCATGTAGTTTAGCTGTAAGTATGGTTTTGCATGAAATGTTGCATTAAAAAATTATCATCATGAGCAAAGATGATCATCTGCCCTGACTTATCAGATAACAACAAAAAAAGTTGCATTCAAATCCGTCTTATAGATCCTAAGATATATGTGTATAAACAGACAAAAATTTATAAAAATCATAGATCTGTTAGTGATTTTACATCGCTCTGCATAATTTTTTCGTAAAAAATATTCTATGTACAGACACAATTCTTTTTACTTATTTAAGTATATTCAATCTTGCCATAAACATTGTTAAAAAGAAAAAAAAAATATTGTACCTAACATTTATTACTATTACAGTGTGTTAGTTTGATACATTAATATAAGATCATTCAAAATATATAAAGCTTATTCGAGGTCTCCATTGGGTGCAATACAGTCCTTTAAATGTTGAAGCCAGTTATCAATAGCAGCACGCACTCTTTATATAGGACAATTCTTCACTGCCAATCGTATGGATTGTTATAGGGACTCGCAAATTATCATGGCGCTTAGTAGCCCTATTTTCTAAAAGTGACCATAAATCATGATTTAGTGGGTTAAGATCAGGAGTAGTTGACGGCCAGTCTGCAACTCTGATGAATTCCGAAACTTTCGTTTCTTACCAAGACTGGGTAGATCCAGCTTTAAGACCGGCGCAGAGTCTTGATGAAAATACCATACTTGGTATGCATCGCACATGGTTTTGTTAAGAGGCTAATTAACTTCTCATGAATGGTATCTTTTTTTACAAACATATCACTCAGTCAACCTTTCATAGCCAACACCCCATCAAACAATCACTGAAGTCGGATAGTGTCCACGTTATACTCTGTTGACTAATTGGGAAGCTTCTTTGGAGCTTTCAGCATAAATACGGTTCTTAAAATATTGCTCATTTGTCAAAATGTTCTCATCCGTAAACCTATTTTTTCTGTGACGTCCGCATAAGTGGTTATTTAAATTTGCCACCCTATTCTTTATTAAATTATAAGTTAAAAATGACTAGTGCGACTCATCGATCAGCGTCTTTTAAAATACGCGAAATGGTTCTAGGTGCTATCTTCGTCTCCCGAGATATAATCTTTTGCTTTCGGACAGGATTTCTTCGCATTCTTTCCCTTACTACTTTGTTAGCCTTTTTCGTACGAACACTACGTGGACGGCTAGGTCTTTTTAAGTCGCAATGAGAAGAGGTTTTATTGTACGTATCAATAGCCCGGTACACAAAAATTTTACTAATACCAAGCATATGGAGCAACCTTATAAACGTGTCATACGTTCCAAATTTAAAAGTAATATTTTTTTTCATTGTAACAGTATTTATGGCCCTAAGTAGATTTTCAATAATATTCTTCTGTAGAGACTTGTAATCAGAATACATTCCAGAATAGTTCCAGGTATGAAATTGAGATTCAACTAAATACATAATAATATGTTTTTATACTAAAAACATATTGCACATATTGTGATTTTTGTAATGTGACGATAAGTCAAGGCCACGCAATTGAGACTTATCAGCCGCCCCCCGTATTTATTATGGCAACCATATGTACATAGTTTTTGTTGTAATCTTACTAAAAAACATTTAGTAAGTATGTACCTATGTTGTTATAAACTCAATATAAATACTTACATACGAACGTATAGCAACAAACATATCTAAGTGAAAGTAGTACTTATAAGAGAGCTAAACTGGTTGTCGATGATATCGTCAAGCATCATTTTCCCCGGAAAGAACTGACTCGTGTACAGTGTTGTGAAAATTACACAAACTTCTTATCGTACTTTATATGCTCATGCAGTCTTATACTCGTAGTATAGCTACGTGTACTGATATCGACTTGAAACGTCTAGTGACGTGTTCCACCTATACAAACTGGTTATGTAATGTCTACAAATCCAAAAGATTACCTAAGTATACGAGTATATAATGAAGCAGTGAATGACTACGCTATTATTATCGTTACGGTTAAATGAAAGTAAAATATTTGGGTTTATTTATGCATCTATACGAATTCATTATTATCTAATATGAATATCCGGTGTCTATTTAGATTTTGTGACATTAAGCTCATCGTATTATTTAAGGCACTCTTATTGGGAAACGTACTATTTGTACAATTTAAAATTTTAAAACAAATTTTTATATTGTAAAATTTTACATATACTTTAATAAATTTTATAACTAATGATGGATATTAAGATTATATAATAGAAAAAAAACTTATGCACGTGCATAATTTTTTTTTACTTACGATTAGGATGTAACTAGATCATTATAAAGAGAAAATCAACTTTTAATACTTTTAATACTGGTTACAGTGAGATATTATGCAGTGTTTACGAAATAATAAATTATTGGTATCAACTAGACCATAACAATCGTCCGTTGAGGTAAAGATAAAATAATAACGACGTACATATACCAATCTCTCACTTGTCATGTGTACTTTTACGTGGAATATTGGAGACTTGTACACGTGTTTCTTGTTGGTAGATATTTTAGTAAAGACGATGACGATCGAGGGAAATATAAAACATAAATTATAATTATACTAGGTACATACTGTTTATTAATTTAAAAGTCAATGAAAATAATGGCGAGTAGCAAATTAGGCCTTGAACCGTTTACTGTTTGGTAACGAGATTTTAATGAATACTAAAATACTGCTTTTAGTGATATTTTTTGTAATAAATGAAGTGTCTGCATTAACATTTGCTCAAGGTGACCGCGCTCGGAGTTGCGGCTGACTGAACATCGACATCGGTTGGCGCATTGTTTGTAGCACCTTCATGTGCCTCATCTTATCCTAGAGTACAATATTACGTTTTTATCCAGAAATATATAGACAATACTTGTAGAATATATTATATACGTAACTATTATAATATATTTTCAAGAAGTTGTTACTTATTGAATATGTGAAAAGTAATACAATAGTACGGTTATCTAATCTTTTTATTCTTTTCGCAGGCGAAGAATAGAGACGTATCGGAGGCGCCAATCTGAGTGTGTACCAAGATTCGACCAGTCTTTTAGTGGAGCATGTGAGCAGCAAAATTTGGAGACAAGTGCGCTACAAAAGCGTTTCCTCGAAGGCAAGGGAAAACGACAGGCAAAAAAAACTGAGCGGAAGCCTGATTTACCTGCCATCAGTAGCAATCTGCACAGCAGTGTGCATGTGAGCTGTGTGAGCTATTTTACATTTTTTTAATTCTTAATACCACATTATTAGGTTTTCACAGATCTTAAATAAATACGCACAGATGTCAAAGATGTTTCTATTTTTTTACGATAAGTTCTGGTTTATTTTGCTCGATCGTTTCAAGGAAAACTTGTTATCTTTTATTTAATACATTCAATTCCTGTGTATTTGAACATACATTTGTATATATTACGTATATATATAACTGGTCATGCGATTTGTTTGAATGTCAACTTCAATTGTTGACCTCTTGTTTCCTTTGATTTGGTACAAAATAAACTCAATATATGTGCAGTTAATTATGTATACATGTATCAATAAATTACACAGTCGACGCAATTGTGTAATTTCTAATTTTTATTCGTTGTACGAGGACTATTATATTTACTCAGTTTCGCTTTAATCGTGATAGTCAAAGAGACAAACGTTAACTCTCCTATTTCCTTTAGACCCACTTTGAAAATCTTATATGTTAAGAAACTAACGTTCGGCAAACAATCAATTATCTAACCAGATTGGATTCACCAGAATTAAAAATGTGAACTTGCCTTTTTTCATGAAAGAATGACTCCTTTCACCATCATAGCAACCTTGCCAGTCCCTAATACTACGTGCCATATTAAAGGTACTATGACTGATCGATTGCATATAACCTTGCCGACGAAGTTCTTTTACAATGACGTAGGTTCAACAGTGCATGTAAAGTTTTGCAATTTTCCGATAAAACATTGCTTTAAATAGATATTGTGTGAGATGTGTGATGTATTCGAATTTAATGAAAACAGAATTGCTATAAAAAAAACATTTTTAGAAGCCCACAAGTTTTCGTCAGAAAATCACAACGGTTAATTAAAATTACATTTGTTACTAGATTACATTTAAACTTTTACAGCAAATTTGTAAACATAACATAATCCGTAAGCTTTAATTACTGTACAAATTATTGCATTATATTCATAAATAAAAAGAAGTGAGGCCTGATTTTTTTAAATACCATATAAAATATTTAAATAGGTCTTTTTCGCTAATTATTGATATTATCTATAAAAAATCTTAGTTCATCATAAAAATATTTAAATTACCATTATTTGGAAATTGTAAACATTTCGTCTTATGTTATATAGGAAAAAAAAGACTTGGAGATGACTCTCTATACGATTTTAATTTTTATATCGCCCTACCAGTTATTCTGTATACCTAATACATCATATACAAAAAACTACGCTAATAACAACCAACTTTAATAACTAAAAAGTAAAAAAGAACTTAGATTTAGTTTAGAACACTTCTTCACTTTTTATTCAAACCTTTGATATTAATATAATAATATTATTAGTATTTGCTACCTACTAATAGGTTTGAAGTCAAGCCTTAAACCTAATATGTATTTACTATTCGAGATTTCATCTGTATTACATTAATTCACATTGTATTTAGGTTTATTTACGTAAATAATTAAGTGTAGGAATTCCATTATAGTAATTTTCCAGTATTCATTTTAGAATTAATAATGACGTGCATTGGCAAGGTACTAACGTAAATTTCAAATTGTTTATTTTATGCTTCATGTTATGTCGTATATACCAGGGTAGGCAGAGGGACCGGTGTTAAGACACTCTGCTTTCTGCCTTTCGAGACAATAATTGCGTGTTGAATGGCGGAACTCACCGCCAACTTCAGAATGGGCGCTTTGAAGTTGACCGTCGCTGCGACACCTTGATGCGGATATGAATAAGATATAAGGCGTTACCACAATTCTAATCAGTGCCTATGCTCCCCAAGCTGATGTTAGTGCTGCTACAAAAGAGTAATTCTGAGAGCAGTTGAAGAAATTCTACTTATTATACTGTCTACCGAAGTAGTGTCTACCCACGTGATTAGGGCTGCAGAGACGTATGAACGTGTTCACGGGAGTTTCGGGTATGGTTTTCGCATTGCAGAGGGAAAAATCCTAGATATTTTAAGATCCTGTATCTAGCTTCATATTACGTATAAGAATTGGTCTAACTCAAGTCAAATTGATCACTTGCTGATCAGACGGTGTCATAAAGGCAGGATGACTAATTGTAATGTAATTTCTAGTCAAATTGACGTGGGTGACGGCCCAACATCAAGAGAAACATAAGCCGAGGATTTAGTGGCGGTTGATAAATGGACTGATGCAGTCAGACCACTGCATAGAGTCAAAATCTTTCTACTAACACCGAGACTTCTCAGGCTGCCTGGGATCGACCACATTCGGCAATAATTACGGCGGGCAAGCGAGTTTTTAGGGGAGCACGTGTCATAAATAAGAAGACATAGTGGTAGAATGACAAGTTGCAGGAGATGGTGATTCGTGATGTGAAGGTTGCATTTAAGGGGTGGCAGTAATGCAACTTTCCTGAAGATAGACTGGAGTACAACAGTGAAACATATATGGAAAAAAAGCCAGCCAGAACCCGCACTGAAAATTGCCGCCATTATACGTATAAAACAACGCAAGATATCACGTTCGCAAGCATACGGCACGCTTGAGAATTGCGATCTTAAACCAAATGTGTCCCAGACCCAGTACATACATGTCTTTGAGGGAGCCTGGACCGAGTACGTAACGGTCCCAAACAGCCGTTGATTCGAAAAAGTTCACGTACCTTGGATCTATTAAGCATGTCCGGAGACATCGACTATGTTCACGCCCAAATATACTTTGCCTGGGCCAAATGGCGGTAGGTCACTGAGTGGTCTGCGACAGCAGAATACCGCCCAAGTACAAGGGGCTGATATACAAGAGCATGGTCTGACCGTTTACGCGAATGTGTTGCGTACCCGGCCAAGTTAGACCAAGAAAGCGGCAGCTGGTTGTCGTAAAGCAGTAGCTTATGGACTATCCACTGGTTATTAATTACGATCGCTTTATGAGAATAATTCTTTACAGATTGCAGATTATTTGGCTATAGTCGTTCAGTTTTAATCATCCGTGTGTACCAGGTGACTTAATTCTCTTCTCTCTTCAATCTATAAAAGGGATAAAATTAAATTTAACTAAAATTATTACAAAGAGAAAGAGCATATTTTTATTAATAAAATGACGATAATACCCAATTTTCATCTAGGGAAAAACATTAAAAAATCTGTTTTCTGCAGAAACATTAAAGTTATTGCGACTGGTTGCGTTTACTAAACTAAGAAGAATAATAAACATATTATAGTAAAATATAATAAGGTAGGTTCAGTAATATATAATATTAACCCTAGATGGGTAAATATTATACATATTTAATTACATTTTATTATTACCGTGGTGTGGTAAATGACGACAATGTTACGAGAATTAATACACAATTTGACTAAATTGGGCGTAAAGTAAAGAACACAGTCCTAGTGTAATACATATTGTCATTTTAACTTGATATTTAATACATTTCATATGAAATAAACACCTTAATCCTAAAAGCAGGTGTATCAGACCATGATTGCTAAAGCAGCACGTGCTAGCAGGGCCGCGGCGAATCGCATCCGGATGTAACTCGATGTCAATTGACTTGACCCCTGCCATCACATCCCGTATTTCATTTAGTTTGACATCATAACAAAAAGAAAAAGTAATGCAGAGAGTCGTCTTTGTAATTTGATTTCACAGATATAAATAAACTTTTCATTGAATTGTTTTTAGCAAAAATAAATAAATATTAAATAAACAGCTATATACGAGTACCGTTAGTATTGGTATGCTTTCCTTTTGTGACACTATTTAATTAAAAAATCACGTGATAACCACTAATACTTCTGTTAGAAAACAGACCATATTTTCCATTAAAACACCCTAGAGTACTTTATATAATACGGTGATTGTTATGCGTATTAATAGCAGCAGATCGACGCTGCGAAGTGTTGTTGTGCAAACTGAGCAGTTACGCAACCATCGCCTCGCATTGTCTCTTGCCGTTCACTGCGACGACCTCCGAGAGTGCACAGATTTTGTACTATCGCTTCAGCAGTTTTATTGTTCCTACAAAAATGCTCTCATTAAAAATATTGCTTTGCATTTTAGCATCTGCCATTTTATTTAAGTTTAAATATAATTACTTGTATTACAAGGCATTATAATTAATACAATAATTATTGAATGTTATCATATCACGTGACTACCACTCAACAACGCGTGATCGCGCTATAATCGTAGGTAAGGTAGTTAGAAACAAGTAGAAATAAGGCATTAAAAAATGTTAAGTATATTTCATTAAAGTATGTACACTATAATTTTTTTTAATTTATTCGGAGTCATAGTAGTTATTTATTTTTTAAATCATCGTACGTTATTTCTTCAGTTGACGTTAAAGTGTAATTAATTCTTTTTTATTGGATATTTACGTATTTGAAATGTATTGCAACATTAAGTTTAAAGCTCAAATCTTGTTCTCGAAACATAGATGTATTTTAGGTCAATATGTATTGCTTTCATGTTTGCTTATTCTAAGTATAAACATGCTTATATTTTATTTTAGTTAAGGTTAATCTCGCACAATTTATTCTATATAATCTATCTTATTTCACTTTTTTCCATTTCATGTCGTAGGCAAAGAGTAGTTCGTTCTTGTTAATTGTTCATCTCATCATCGTTTTACCTAAACAGTAAACTGACCGACGAAATATAAACATTGATTGCAACCGTAATGCGTGCAGTTAGTAAAATCTGTAATAAAAAAGCCTGAAAGTTTTGCAGATAACTAAATGGAAATAGTAAATAATCTTTTCAAAATCTATTATGCTAGTAGCATAATCGACGTATTCTGTAGTATTTAGTGAAAAAATATTTTATCTATTTACTTTTATTTTAAATTTGTACTGGATAATATTATATATGAGAAAATGTCTAATGGTGTTCTTATCAGAATTATAATTTATAAAGATTAATTTGTTACAGCAACAGAAATTTGGTTGCGGCGATTATGAGCCTCCGCCTAAAGTGCAATGTGGTGGTAGCGCCAGTGCTGGGAGCGGGGGAAGTGAAGGGCTCACTAAATTTTCTGTTGAAATCGTCCAGCAGCTTGAATTTACAACATCCGCCGCGGATTCACAACCACAACAAATCTCCACAAATGTGACAGTGAAAGCTCTTACTAACACGGTGAAAACATCTGGCTCACCACCACCGCAACAACCTGCGCGCGTACCGTCTCCCTTGGATTGCGAACGAGAATGTAAAGCTGAATGTAAATCAGAGGTCGCCGACGATGAGTTCGTTGGACTGGACGAATGTGCGGCTGCTTTGGAACGCGATGCTGCCTCCGCTTTTCCTGGACTTGCCGATCTCATCGGCGAGGATGATGGAGACGATGCGTTTGAATACCTTATCACTGAGATATCAGAGTATCCGGAGCTAATGAAAGATTTCGACCTTGATGCAGGAAAAATGAACGGAGGCAGTGGCTTAGGCCTCGAACCACCGGAAGGAGAGCCCGCCCCTCGGCCTTACGGCGGAGGTGAAATGTCTCCTGCAGCGCAAACATTAAAACATATGGCAGAGCAGCACCAGCAGGCGGCAGGGGGTGACTGGGCACGCTATCGGGGATATGGCGGATACCGACCTCGACCTACACCTCCTACTATGGAACATCTGCATATGTCTCAGCAACAACAATTACATCTTTCCCAGCCACATCATAATTTGCAAGTAAGTATAAAAATTATGTTTAAAAGTAAATTAATTTATAAGTACATATACAATATGGCCATATATTGATGATAAAATACGTATTAAAATGAAAGAAGAGTGCTCAGTAGTGAATTAGATAAATAATTTCAATTTAACGTAAAAAAATTAAAAGCTAACGGAATAATATATCTTCCGGTAGATTATGAAGCCCGTAAAATACTTGAAACGATAAAAATGATAATAAGTAGTATTATTTATGTCTGGTTGGAGACCGCGCCATTTGTCTTGCTTCCGCACATCATAAATGTATGCAATTTCACGTTTAGTAATTGGAAGTCTCTTTATTGGGTATTTCGTGACGTGAAAGGACGTAAAAAACATTGGAGTCTGGTGTATTATCGACCGGGGCTAGAGTGCGCGCGCTGCTTAGTGCCGGCCACTCACTGACTACGAAGGGTTAGAAATAAATGCGTCTCGGCTATCCATACCATCGTCTTCTATGAGCCCAACGTTTGAAGCTGTCTCTGTTGCGCTATTAGATAGCAGATGTAATTCATTTAATAATTATTTATTTTATACACAAAATTCTAAGTAATCTTTACTAACTTTATTTATACATAATTATATAACGTTCTCAAAGAGAGTGGCTATAAATAAAAACAATTTAAAAATCTTTCAATTCAAATTATTTGTAATACACATTAACTAAATTAATATCTTATGAAATCTGACCACTTGTTTAAAGGATATAGAGAACCAACGATCAAAATAGATATTGCGAATCGCAGATGTGTTTGGGATGTGGACCAACATGTGTAATTAACAATGTTAAAATCGTAAATAAAGAACTATTTAATAAGCAGTGTTTTATAGATTTCCGTACATTAAAACTTTACCTAATTCATTGCTATATAGTTGAGGAGCGATTGGTTACGCCACAGTTGCATATTTGATCTTAATTCTGTAAAATCATGATATTCAAAATATTTTCGTTTTGACAAAAGATACCGTTTGTATCACTGCTTTTTAGCTTCATGGATCTTCCGTATTTTTTATACGTCATAAGATATGGAAGATCCACGTAGCTAAAACTTAACTACTTATAACTAGTGTATTTAGTTACATATATGTTGTTAGTCAATACTTATGTAATTTTTAACTACAATCTAGACGGTTCACTACCGTAAATTAAAACCAATAATAAACAAACATAGGAACGAAATGAAAAAAATAAACCACGCGATTACTTCCTGCATTGACAACACGTGTCCCACTGTCATCTCGACACTTTTAATTAAAACAATCTATGCTATGTATGTGAAGTATGTATGTATTTTACTATAGATAATGTTTGTTTACCTGAATTAAAAAATTATTTTAGTGTTTAAACCAAGTTAAATAGCTTTTGTATGTAAACTAACATAAGTGAAATTATAAGGTTGCAGTGAAATTGACGTCATTAATTAAGAAAACATAACACATGATTTCACGTTAACATTTTATATACTTTTTTAATATTAGAATGAACTTTAAGCCTCAATTCTATGTGGATGTTAGTGACGTTGGTTTGTAGGCGTATTACCCGGGTCGCGTCTGTAGATACCACCGATCCATGACGTCATGCTCATTTATGAGAAACCATATTAAATATGATTGTACTCGTATACTGTACTGTATTGATCAATGACATGCACTATGAGTCCTTATGATATTTTTCATTGATATCAATGAGTAATATACAGTTATAAACGTATCAATTGTAGTTTTTGCGGTGCTCACCAAATGATTACGTTGAAGGAAAAGTTTTTATAATTAGAGTATATGGATATTTATAATCCAGATAACATACTTATCACTTTCTATAGCTAGATAGTTTATTACATATATGACTAAACGTGACAAATCAGTAGTTGTGAGCTTATTCATTCCCAACAAAAAGCAGTAGTAAGTACATTAAATATAAAATAATTATTGAATTTTTATACTTTAAAATTTATTTGTTTAAAATATTTTATAATATTGTTCAATGAAAGTATTATGTTAAAAGTTCGCTGTATGTTTAAAAAGTATTATATAATAATTTTTAAAGTTTTGTGCTAATGTATTTATTATTTAAATGTATGTGAGAATAAGATAAAACCTACTCATCTAAACTGCATTGTAACGGGAAACCGGCTAAGTAATAAGCTCTATAGGAATGGTTCTCATTGGTCGATTCACTATTGTAGCTGCATCGCGTTGTGATAGCGGGTCGGGTGTGCGCGGAAAGACGATGCGCGATAGATAAGAGGTGCCGTTAGCTTGTCTAGCTGTACAATACAGCTTAGCGGCTATTACGCATATTATATTGAGCCGGTGAGTGGTAGGCAGGGTGCGGAGCGGGGCGTGGAACAGGTTTGCGCGTCGGGCGTGGATGTGTAGATATTATGTCTCAACGCATCCTCAAACAGGCAGCTGTCACCCGTAAACAGTTTGTGCCTTTATGACACAAAATAAAAATCAAAATGTACCAAAACTAAAACTATTTAGTAATTAAAATATATCCGTTATATATGCATTTACGTTTACATACAGTTACATATATTAAAGTTAACTAAATAATTACTGAAATACTACCTAAATAATAAATATAGGTACCAAATCTAATTTTGTTTTTGAACTCACAACCGTCACGTACGCTTCGATCATTCTCAATCATCTATACGAAGTGGTATTTTTAGATTTTCTTTTAGATCCATATCGAGATTTTCAATCAATTTAAGCTATGTAGGTACATATATAGAAAATAGAAGGTAACTAAGTTAGGCTTGAGCTTGCACTTGAATAATGTCTTGATGTATTTTTATAATTAACTACTTTTTCTCTTCGATTATATATGAATTAGTTCGACATATTATAAAAATTATATATTAGATAAGGTAGAAATATATTATTGCACACATGCAAAGGCGATATTATTGCTAATAGCAATCTCTGACAGACGAAAGGAATTTAGTCTTAACAGATACGGGTTAGTGCATATTACGAACGCTTAAAAGAATATTAAAAAATTGTTTGCTTGATTTAGGCTTAGTAAACTAAAGACAATATTAAATAAAGTAATAAGTATAAGAAATACAGACAACATAAATAAATACAAATATATCATCTTTGATACCATGATGATCTTTGGGTTGGTCTTGACTATCGGCTTTAGCGTATCTCCTGGAGGTACCCACTTCTTTAGGTACTCACTTCTAAACATTATATGAAGCAAAAAAAAGAAGTGGGTCAACAAAACAGCGAGTCTTATGTAATGACCCCCAATTCTTACTGCCGTGATGATTTGGTATAAAAAAACGCTACCTATTACCACATGTTCCTCGGTGGCAAATGAGATTTTAAAAAGCAATTAAATACGATTTTATTTTTTTGTTTTCGTTTCTCTTGACGCATCCAAGCTTGCATGTTTTTCAGCGATTTCCATTGAATAAGACTCGCCTATGACAGTCTTTATAAAAAGCACCAGTAATAAATAAAATAAAAGACAATTTGTGCAAAGAGCTCTAACGAATGAATATGATACGATGTATGCACACAATCATTGTAAAAAAAGTAGAAAAAATAAAAACGGTACGATTCTCCATCTTATAAATTTCACATGACTTGTCTGCTAGTGACATTGAAATTGTTGTATTATCGTTGTACTATTTAATCAATATAACATATTGTACAAAACTCATATATCGAGACAACCATATATAGTACAGTTACAGTAATAATATGTTGGTAAATGAATCATGTAATATAAAATGGATACATAAATTGAGTGACAATTTATAAAAAAATATAATTTTATATATGTACCTAAACATTGGAATCCCAGCATGAATAATTTCATTGAATTCTTGTTGTTAAACTAGGTGTCAGCAGCTCAGCATATGCAAGTGAGTGGTTCAAGCAGTGGGCATGTATCGGCAGCAGCGCAGCAAGGCATGTACGCCTCTTTCCAACATCAAGGCACACCATCGCCTCAACATCATCAAGGTATCTATTGATCAGCTATACAAAATATACAACAGTCTTATAAAATATATAGTACTTATGTCGTTGATACACTGTAAAATATCTGAGTAAATTCGTCATAGATTTGGAGTGTATTTCCTTCCGGTGTTAGTTCGGTGCTTAAAAAAGTATTCGTCTTAATATTTAAAATATTTGCTATGAAAAATAATAGCTATTAAGATTAACTCGCTTCCTTTTAATTTTTAATTTTATATTTTATGTTCTTGTAATTGCTTTGTTACACATATAATATCGGTAGTTGCTTATTGAATAAATTCAAACAAGTCTCATTTACGATGTAATGTTGCTCGCTATGTTTATTTTTCATAACACACTCGGTACAATGCACTAAGGGTATGTGTATTTCTACTAGCTTGCTTGCTCTTAGTGCCGTTTGTTTGTAGCATGTGCAAAAGTGTACCTTAACCGCCGGTATTACGTTGTCGAGCATATCTTAAAATGCAGTAGCTATTCGGTTGATCTGTGAACGGGGGGAGGGCGCTCTCTGAGGTTGACGATCGGCGAGAATGCGCCAAGCGCGCACTTCAGGGATGACATACATTGAAGACTTTATTGCGTTCACTGTAAAGCTACTCTGCTTAAGCTTTCTTTTATTTTAAGTAATACTTAAAGGGTTTTCTTTAGTATAGTCTTTTGTGTAGATATATGTCTTCAAAATATTTAAATGATTGGGTCACTACTTATTGTTATGATGAAATTGAATGACAGAAATATCATATTGTTTTAGTTGTTACCTATAAAACGTTGGCTTGTAATACTGAAGACTTGATGATGATAATCTCTTCACTATATATAACAATAGAAGTTAATAGTCAATTTTGTACATGATAGATTTAATGAAACTTTAGATGAATCGGTTAATAAATCGATAATTGAAACCACTCAGTAGATTATTGTTTATTTGTCCGCCAATCACGCGGTAACTACTGGACAAAAATGAATGAATTTTGATATGGTAATAGCTTAAAGTCCTGACCAATTCTCTATTTCATGCAGTTCTCATAAAATAAATTAATATCTGATAAAACTTAATTACGTTAATTATTTATAAGTACTGAAAAGAAGTGAGTGAATTATGGAATGGTAATCGCTTAAAGTCTTAAACAATATATATATATATATATATATATATATATATATATATATATATATAAAATAGTTTTCGCCTTGGTGAATGGGGAATGGAGATTCCGTTTAAATACAGAACACATTTAAATTACGTCAATTACTCGGAAGTGACGCTGAACTAGGTAATTTAAATTTTTCAAGAGAAAAAGTAAAAGTGTTGTTAGCGGAGTTTTTTAATGGATACGATTTTAATTAATACGATTTTTGATTTTTTTAGATAGAGTGATTCGATAGATGATAAAAATTTCAAAATTACAAGGTGATGTAGGCATAGACTTTCAAAAAGAACGCATTTCAGTAATTTTAGGCGAGTGAGGCCGCGGGCGGATCGCTAGTTATAGAAAAAGTGCAGTTGTGATAAAAGTACCTAGTAGCTCATAGATATCTATATGAATGATTCATATTTATCAGTTTATGTGTATGAATAACCCATATTACTTATTGCAAAACAAATAAAATATATTCTAAAGAAAAACAATTGGTTATTTAACTTAACGTCGTTTGACTTTTATATATTTCCAATGCATTAAATTGAAAAGTCACTGTACAATCACACAAATCTCATTTGGAAAGAAAATATATTTAACTTATTTGTCTCAAATATATGAAACATATAGTAATAAATAATAACGTATTTTGCAATATAGGTAGTGGATGCGACACATACTCGGCGTCTCAATCACAAAATATGAACTTCTCGCCATCAATGCGACCTCGGCCTACCGGACCTACGCAACAAAATTCACAAGGACCTGGACAGCCACCACCACTTGGTACGAAAATTTGTTTTTATTTATATCTAATGTGAATGTATTTTAATTTTAAATTGATCTTTTTATAGAAAAATAATCGTTGATCAAACCTACTACCCCATCCACTTTACTCATAAAGACATGCAAACTTCTATTAACCAGAGCAACAGCTCTCCTGGGCTGTAACTACCGCATTGCTAAATAAATTAGCTACTTATCAAACATTATTGTGCAAATATATCTACTAAGTCAATATATTAAGTTCTAATATGAGAACATTAATGATTATGTGCGTGATAATAGTTTAATTAAGTAAATTACAAATTAATGACCATTGACTTATGAATATAATATGCGAGTATATTGTATAGTTAACATAATACACAACATACCTTAACATACCTCAGTGCTACGTTATGACCAGCTACAGCTGTATTACAGTACATAATGACGTCACCAAAGATAAATTCGAATTTTTGATTTGAATGATTAATTGATTACGTTTGTAATCAATACACATATTTAAGAACATTAAGAAAACCACTTTTACCTCGTAATAGACTACATAATCGATGTTTTAGTACCAATAGAATATTTATATATTGTAGTTACGTCATCATTTTATAACAATATTAAAACTTTGTTGTTATCATTCATTAAATTTAAATTATTTTGTAATAAAGCAAAGAAAAATTATAAAAATTTTAATATTTAAATATATCATACACTCAAGGGTTAGCGCTGGCCAGACACTGCTAGTAGATGAGGTTACGCTTAATAATGCAGACAGAACACCTTCATTTGACTTTGAAATCACATTATAAATCTATATACATTGCTCATATCTATGATTTAGTACGATACATTTTTAATTACAAAGGGGTTCTGTAAAATTTGAATCAAATAAAGACTAGAATGTCATAAGTTCTTACATGTTTTTACATATAACATTTTATTTATATAAACTGACAATATTTATAATCGTGTACATATTGTTAGTTAGTATTGTACTCTTTCCTAGGTAGCGGGTTCGTAAATCACCAAATTCGTATCAGTTGGTAAAATTATCTTGTTTAAATTTTATAAGATATGTAGGTAGATAAGAATATTCATAAATAATACGTAATGTTTTTACATGGAATATGATTTTTTTTACCTTTAAACACATTTTCACTACAGCTACACTAGTGTAGTGATGTTGTGGTCAATAATTTAGTTTAATTTTAACGATATTGAAGTTTTTATTTTTTTTAAGGATATATTTTTAAGTGTTGCTAGTTAGGTATGATAAATATATATATTTTTACTTCATACAATTTAAACTAAATGAGCCAATAAAAGTACCATAAAGCAATGTAGCGTTATTGTTTCATTTTATGTATTTAACATATTGATGTCTTTGTTTGAATTTTAATATTAATTAGAGTATTATCAGACTAATTCCTTTTGAAACCTGTAGAACTCTGTTTAGTACTCTGAAAAGGAGAAATAAAATCAATTTTGATTTAGATACTTATATCCCTTAGTGAAGATCGACTCTAAACCATCGCATTGTTAAGTGTTTCTACAACGGTACGATGGCCACAATATTTTTTTTATTCATTTATTAAAACTATTAAACTGCTCAGTCAGCATTTTCTTTATTTCTTAGCTCGGTTAGATATTATGGTCCTTCGTCAGATGTTCTAGATCAGATCTTTTATTTTTTTGTGATAAGCAAAATTTTAAATGGTAAATATTTATATAATTAATTGTTACATTATATATATATATATATATATATATATATATATATATATATATATATATATATATATATATATATCTTCTTCTTCCTGGCATTAGTCCCGGCTTTTGCCAGGGTCTGCCTTCCGACTAAGCCTACTCCACTTTGCACGGTCTTTAACATCCTCAGTGGACAATCTATTGGCTCTCATGTCTTGTGTCACGACATCCAGCCATCGCTTCCTTGGGCGTCCGGGTGGTCTAACTCCAGGGACAGACATGTCAAGGCACTTCCTTCCGACATAGATCTCAGATCGGCGCATAACATGGCCATACCATCTCATGCGACGCTCTTGGAGCTTATCCACTACGTCACGGACCCCAAGACTACCTCGAATGAATGTGTTGCGTATGCGGTCGGACCGCGTCACGCCACACATCCATCTCAGCATCTTCATCTCCGTGACGTGAAGCTCCTGAGTGTGCCGAGATAATGTTGGCCAACATTCGCTGCCGTATAAAAGAACCGGTCGGATAATGCTCTTGTATATCAGTCCCTTGAGCTTGGGCGGTATTCTGCTATCACAGACTACACCAGTGACCTCCCGCCATTTGGCCCAGGCAGCGTTTATACGGGCATGGATGTCGTGGTCGATGCCTCCAGACTCATGCATAACGGCTCCAAGGTACCTGAACTTCTCCGACTTAACGGCTTGCTCAGGCCCGATATGGATGGTGCTCGAGTCCGGGTTCCCGCAATATATATATATATATATATATATATATATATATATATATATATATATATATATATATATATATATATATATATATCCTACTTAGAGCATTTTAAGTATTTAGTCACACATAAAAATATAATATACCTAATATCTCCAATGGAAATATAGTACTTTTTTATTAATATATGAATATTAATCTCATATTGTTATCTGGTAGGTATAACAGCGGCCGGCATATCACGAGAACAGCAAGCCAAGATGCTGCAGCAACAGCAGCAGCAGATGCTGCGCGCGCAGCAACAAATGCGTCCGCCGCCGCCCGAATACAAGGCGCGGTTTGCGGGCGCGCCCGCTCCCCGCCGCGCGCCTCCTCCCCGCGCCTTCGCCCCGCACTCCCGCCAGTACCCGGCTGATTGGAGACACGTTATGATACCCCAACAAGCGGCTCGGCAGCAGTTCAATCATCATCATCAAGGTATCTAAGAATGGGATTGTTTTTTTGCGATTACTTTTATGAATAATCAATAACTTACCTACTCTTTTGTGTCGTTTTGTGTTGACACATTAACACGGTCTGTCGAAATCAGACAGAAATTGAACTAAGTATCTTGACTCTGGGTCCTGTCTGAATTTTTTGCTAGGCAGAAAAAATCATGATGCTGCAATATATGGATGGATTATATTAGAAAATCATAAAGTAATCTCCAAATACTCTCAGATTTTATTTTAATATATTTTGTAAATATTATTTTCAGGCTTTAACATGGGAAATATGGGCGGCATGGGTAACGTAAGTGGCGTCAACGTAGCTGGTAGTATGGCGCAGCAGCAACAGCAGCAACAATTACAAATGCAGCAAGCGCGGCTGCAGCAACAACAACAACAGCTTATGCAGCATCAACAGCAACGGTAATAATGCTAATATATGAAATGATACATACATCATTATTATTAAATTAGTAGGCACAGCATGAATTGATAACGAGTACGTGTTTGATTCAATTAGAAATTATTGTATTTACTTAAAACACGAATTTTCAGTTATAAAATAATAAATATACTTGTAGAAAAAGTCATAAAATACAATGTACAAACGTTTACAAAAGTCTTTTTTAATATATACTTATGAAATATAATAAGGATCTCTGCCCATGCTCGCTTCGCCCACCAATCACAGTTCGCTTTGCTCGTTGTAATAAAAACCCACTCTTTTTAAGATAATGCCTTGCTACTATAGCTATATATGCTTTATTAGATAAAATCACTTGTTGTGACAAAACTATTATATCTAATAGAATAGGTATGGTTAAACAATAAAATAGTTAAACACTTCCGGTTCCATTAGGTATATAATACAATAATAATTAATTTATCTTTAGAGAACATTTTTGTCATAATATAATTATTTATACGCTCTTATCTACATTACCAATTCGGACAGTGAAAAGTAGTAAAATATACTAATAATTAAAAATTTAATTTGAAAATGGGCACGCTACAGAGGAATAGCTATTTTTAAATTTACGATTTCTTTTCTTAATAGAACTTGTAGTTCATTTAAGTATACCTAGTCCCAATTTTTAAACTAATAGCGTTCACCTTACATTAAAGAATATTGTCTAAGCCTAACTTGCAATTATTATAATTAATAGTACTTAAACATCTTATATTAAATATCCAATACAATAAATAAATATTTTTATTATTATAATTTATTGACAGCTACAATACTCGTAGCTATAACTAGATTTGTTCCCTTGAACCTAGCTAACTAGCGCTCACCTTGTGTTAGTCAGTATTATATTTATTATTTACTTGCAGGGCGTCGAATCAGCAGTCCTCAATGTCACACCTAATTATGCAACAAAATCAAATGATGAGCGTGCAAGGACAGGTACATGTATAAATTGTATACTTTGTAATGTAGGGGACATTGATATCGTTATTATTATAACATGAGACGCCATTTACATAAATATTTTTCTTCATATTCTGTATTATTACGTACGGGAAAAACTGTGAGTTTAAGTTTTTCAGCCTATAAAACATTATAAAATTAATCACTTTGATTGAAAATAGCACTAACGTAGTTGTTGGTGAATAATAAATTTCGTGATATCACATCACGAGGTCGCGAGTTCGATCTCCGCTCTCGTGACGCTTTTTGTCTACCTATTGAAAGTTTCAATGGCTACGGATATTATATAGTAAATGGAAGTAGCATGATAAGAGTCATAAAGTCCACGCAAATGAAGTTGCGATCCTAGTGTTAAAATAAAGTAACAAATAATGAAACTGTATCCCCAGATGCCCAACATCCACATGTCGCAGTCTCAGAGCATGAGCATGCAGGGCGGCTGCGCGCTCGGCATGCAGGCGCCCGCCGCGCACTCGCTGCAGAACACCCTCATGCCGCAGAACGGAAACTTCCTGCACTCCTTCGGACCCACTGCAGACTTCAACTTGGACTTCCTCGATAACATGCCCTCGAGCGACGCCGGCAATATGACGGCCCAGGAACTACTGAACTCGTTGGACAATTCCTTCCTCAATGATATCCTGTAGACTGGCTTGTGTCAGGTCTCATGATAGTCTTCTTGGACAGAGCCTTCCCTACCTTCGACTTCGATTTCTTCCGCGATATTCTATAGATATCGTCTCATTAGTCAACTCTACACATTTCGTCTCGGGTGCCAAAACTCATAGTGAAATTCTATTTATATAATTTTTATCTTAATATGGCATCCGGAATCTTTCGTCTCTAACATTGATCAAAATTGGAGTTGACAAAGTGTTATTGTATTAAGTTTTTTTTATATTAGGGTGTTTGACAATGGCTACGATTTGGCACGTCGACTTGAAAGCACTAAGCTAATTCCAAATATAAAAGACATCATATTTACATAATACCAATTATTGTATGATAATGTCTATTTAAAATTACGTTTTTGTGTTAAATTAATGAACTGTGAGTAACTGATGTCGGCGCTATCAAATAGCGGTACGTAAAAGTTACAGTAAGTTTAAGTCTGTAAAACAGTTATTCAAAGTTTAAAATTCCGTTACACGATATACATTAACAATGTGTCGTAATGTTTTTAAAGATGTATAAATTTATATGTCAAATGCCCTACACGGCTCGTCCCCCGACGTGCAAACGATTGACCAAAGTTTTCCAGCAGTGCGACATCGCATAACTTCCGATGTGTTTCAATTTCTCCTGATACTTTATTTTATCTTAACAATATTTATTCTAAAAGAATTCCATTTCTTAGAGTTATAGTTTTTACGATTGTTCGTGAATAGTTCGTTTGTAAAAAGATTATTTGTACTATAAGGTTGTTTATGGACTAATACAATTATGCGAGATAATGCCGAATAATCTCACGTTACTTAATTTTTATCTTCGTGAGACATTAGTATATTTTTTTTTTGCGAAGTAGCTTTTTATATACTATGTATATTTATTACAAATATAAATATAAGAAAATAGCACAAAAGACATTAACAGCGATTTTATTTACACGCTTACAAATTTATTTATCGAAATGACTTTATAAATTGGGGCAATACATTTATAGTGTCTGTATTATAATAGTTGTACTTTACCATGTCACATTAGAATTGTATGTATTCTGAAACCTCCACTATATCTCACTGATGATCTTTATTATATTATTATAACTATTTATTATTTTCTTGGCTGTATTCAATACCAAAGCCTCTCTTATAAAATCTAATCGGTTCATATATCTTTTCTTAATGCCATAAAAACACTTTAAAGCATCTGAGGTAATAAATGGTTATCAGTGAGTAAAATATTTCCGCCTGCGAAGGGCCCGATTATTTTTATTTGTAGTTCAAATGTAAATTTTTATGTATTAAGTTTATTTAAGATCATTCCTGTACCTAAGATGTAATTAGTAGAGTATACTGTGATGTCGGTCTCAATGGTCTGTAGGTTTACATAGAATCAATTATAAATAGAATATTGTTATTGTTAAGGATCTCATGTATCATGTAGAGGTTTGTGGGATTCTGGAATATTCTGGATGTTGGTTTAATCTTCAAAGTTATTTTATAATTTTTGCCAATAGGTTAAAATTCTAACCTCTAGTATACAATGTATGTATGTTTTACAATGTAAATTACATTAAAATTATATGCAGATTGATAAAGCATAGCTTAAGGAAATCATGTGTTTATGTATTATGATATTTTTTCCTTCAAAAAACTGATTACTAATTTATATTTGACACCAGCTCTCTGTTACAGTAAGGTACTTTCAAATAATTGAAACATTCCAGAGCCATTGTTAACAATGTTTTTAACTTTAGGACCAATTTTTGAATGTTCTTTTAAAAATACTATTACATATTGAAAGAAAAAAATGCTTTTTATTTTCAACACTTACAAGTTTTAACCTTAATTTAATTACAGTCTTATTTTGAGTACTCAACAATTTCACTATAGACGAGTTATGTGGGAGATAAACACTTTAGATAGAAAGTTTGTGACCAGTTAAATTTTATGGCACACGCAATTAAACTGAAAAAAAGCGACAATCGACAGTTGCAAGCTTAGTATTTTATATATAAATCACCACATTATAGAATCCGCTTGGTGTTTATTCAACAAATCTGAAAACTTTTCAATTTTCTTTTCTAAAGCATTTATCTCCGCAGCTATTTCTCATACCATCTCGTTTGGTTTCCTAAAAATCCTAGGGTTGCGAACTCTAGGGCTGTAAAAATTATTTGGCTGAATATATTTAGCTGTTATTGGTTCATCATGCATGCTCAAGTGGTGTCCATAAATATTTTCGTGTTTATTTTCCATAGCTTTGATCATAAAAAAATTCTTGTCTTGCCTGCTTTTTCTTAATCTGATACAAGATAATACAGTGCTCAATAATATAGCCAGTTTGAAAACTGCTACGACGAACAATGCAATCATAAATATAAAGTATTGCTGTTGATACCAATCTTCCAGCTTAGTTTGACATCCCTGAAACAAGAATATTGTGCACATTAGCAGCACATATCATATTTGTGTTTTTTTTTGATAATTTCACGTATTTAATATAAGTTTAGCAAGAGAAAGAGTAAAAAAAACGCGAAATACATGAAAAGACTAGTTTGGACTCATAACTTATGTATAATTCCTTGAATATATGGTTTTCATAAACAAATTATGTCGACTAATAAATAAAAGCGTAAGAAGCCCAAGCAAAATGTTGCATAATATATACAAAAATTGCAGACAAAGCGTAGACGATATTTTCTTAGAGCACTACCTTTTTTTTATATATTTAGCTTGTTGCTAATTACAATACGGATATTTTATACAATACAATAATTTTACATGCAGCTTCGCCAATTGAAAGTAACTAATAGTTTTGACACATGACATACCCAGCATATACAGTGGGTTTAAACGAAATTATAACCATGATATAATAAAGCATATAGCCTTTCTCGATAAATGAACTATCCAACAAATAAAGAATACTTCAAGTCACAGTTGTTTCTGAGATTGGCGTAACCAAACACACTCTTCAGTTTTATGATATTTGTATAGACTATAGGTAATAAGAAAACAAATACTAACCGGCACATGTCTAAATTGGGCATTAGGCTGTATCTCCTGACATCTTGACTGGTTGACTGGAGCTGGGTTAAGGTAGGACGTGTGCTCAGTCTGTACACAACAACTGAAGGGCACGGACATACCACGCGGGCCCAGCCGTTGTAGCTGCCATAGCGACATGTCGTAGTTGCGAGCGCTTGTCATGCCGCAGCATTCCAACTACAAATTGATTAAATATAATAATATACACTATGGTGGTATGTTTAAAGAAATTAATAAGATCAATTATTAGAAACGTTTATTAGTTTTAAAGTGTTATTCCACAATAAAGAAAGAAAAATACTTTTTAGAATTTGGAATTTGTTATACCTATGCTTATTGCAACTTATTTTTTTGATGAGAACGTGTGGCATAACGGCCAGAGCTCTTGGGCACTTTCCTAGAGGCGCGGGTTCCAATCCCATTACGATAAAGTTTTTATGTTTTCTAAAAAGTATTTTTTAAGAACTTAATTAATCTTAATACTATCTTTATAATTCCTAAGCATCCCTTAATAAAATATGACATTTTCACTTCCAGCTAGTGCCGCAAATAGTAAAATGATAAAAAAAATATTGATTCCATTTAGAAAATAATGATTAAAAAGCTATATTTTTAAAAACATCACCTAATTTATATGAGAGCGTGTCTGTCTAAAAATTACACAGTTGTAGACTTGTAGGTACTAATTAATCAACTTAAATAGGCCGTGGCGTTTGATTTCACTAGTCAGAGCTCAAAACACACCACTAAAGTGACTAACGGCTATAGAGTGGACACAAACTAGCGAATTACTTTGCCTTCTTCGCCAAGATAGAAGAAATAAAATTAAGCTGTAAAATTCAGTTCTAAAATTATAATTTATTTAAATGTACCTCAGTCTGTCCTAAGTCCACAGCTGCTGTGAAGTGTTCGAAGTCTGGCACAGCATAATAACTTTGCAGCGCGCCTACAGCACCTCCCCTAGAGCTCTGGATGCCATAACATCTAGGCCATATTGCTGCCACCACTCCAGCAGCGCACTCGCAAAGAAGTAAGCCCAAAACTACTAGAAAATACTGCAAACACATTGTAAATAGTAGATTTTTGTTACCTCCAATTTTTTCCTGTTTTACGCAAGGTAGGCGGAGATAACATTACTTTAACATACTACAAGATGTGTAAACTTGGCGTGTTATGTCTTGCTTTAATTCAAATATAAAGTTACTCCGGGTGGTAACTGAACCCCCAACCTTGTCGAATATACCTGCAGTAAATGGAATATAAAATAATGCTAACTTTAAATCTAATTGTTACATGTTTATGTGCCGATAAGTACTATAGAATAAGTAAATTTATTATGTTATTTATTATACTAAAAATATGTACTTACTAGAGTTAAAATAATGTAGCCAGGTAGGTATGTAGCCCAAACTCCCAAGGCAGCCACACCACATATAACAAGTCCAGCGGCTAAAAGTGCAAGAGCGACGTAGTAAAAGGGTGGTTCATCCAGTCCACCCTCTGGCATAGCAAGTAGTCTCGAAAGCAAAATTCTTCTCGAATCAGACAGTAACAGAAATCCGCACACCACTTTCACGAAACCGGAGCCCTTTGATAAAAGATTCGTTAAAAACAACAATCTTGCATGTGTTAAAATAGTTCTATGCATGTTTTTTACTTACAAAAAACAAAATATTAAAACACCCAAAAAGGACTTTAGCACTAGCGATCTTCATCACTGTTTATTAGTAAACAATTGTTTAGTGAAACCGTGTCACAAAACCGAGTAATATATATGTACCCGAAATGCGTGTGAGTTGTAGTGAGCGTTTGAATAAAAGTGCCATGAATACATTTGCCGGTTTAAGGGAGATACGCTCTGCTGAACAGGTGGGGTGACTAATAATTAAGCCAGTTATGTCTAAAATTAATGCATGAGCTATTTTAACGCCCGTGTTAGTCGTAATGAGTCGTCGTAGTGAGAAATAAAAACAAATTTCTAACGTGGTATAAAATATATTTAATCTTAGTTTAAGTAATTTTACCACTGTCATGTCATATCACGTATGCACTGAATTGTTAAAAATCGATGTCTTTCTTCTTGAATCCGCCGCAGGTTTTTGGTGTAGCGGTAATATCGTCTTGTTCACGCTCACTGGAGTCTTGAAGCTCTAAAAATATAATTTTTCATTAAGTGTTGTGTGTTGATTTTCATTTTTGATATCATATTTTATGACATACATATATACAATTCTTGAATAAGATCAGGTAAGGCACCTAAAATTTAAGTATCATTTCATATAAGCCTAATCTGTTTATAGAAATAGAAATATTTTTTATTTCTTGCATCAAGCAAAGTAGGCATATCTAACTTCTTTTTCAACTGAAAATTCTACCAGTAATAAGCGCTTTAGGCTTTAAGATTAAAAGAAAGTATCGGGTCTCGGTGACGGTACGTCGTCATTGATTTTGTATTGTTCGTTGCATTCAATTTTGAATTGTACAAAGCATGTTGGGTAACGTGTTGGGACAGAATTTAAGGCAGAATGCATGCTGCTGCTGCTGCCACATAACATTATAAGTAAAGAAAGTATAGTTGGAAGATTGAAGAATTAGTTTACTTTTTTCTGCCTATTTTTGGCATCGCATGGTGAATATTTAACATTGCGATGTGAAATAATAATAATTCTATTACGAGTTAAGTTTGAAAGTACCTATACCCTATTCAGGGATCAGTGTATATAATTTTATTTTAAATAATTTTGAGAACATATTTTTGTTATAAGTTAGTAAATATTTTAGGACGATTTTAATGTATAATAATGTATAATGTTATATAAATTATATGAGACTTATTTGAACTTATGTTACTTTTTTTTAAATATTAAATTTATGAAGTAGTGTACATGTAAAAGAACGAAAAACAACTTGATAATTTTTCTATTTCTAAATTATTTTAACAACAGTGCAGTAAAATTCTTGACATTTATTTATTCCTAATAATATAGTTTTATCATAAAAATAAATTCAATAACTAACCTGGAGGCAAATGTAACTTTTCAATTAAGAATTTCTTTCTTCTTAACTTAAATGCAAGATCAAGACTTGGAGGCACAAATGGTACAAGTGAATATACTGCCGATAACTTAGTTATATGAAAAAGACCATGATAATCACTGTATACAGGATTAGTTTCTTTACTTGATCCAGCAAAGGATTCTATTTTAACTGCATTATCTACAGAAAATAGAATTCTTTTTACTATGTGATCATCCTGAAATTAAATAAAAATGATTGCAATCAATATTTACATGATTTAAAAAGCTAAATGTCACTATACTGAGGACTTACTTCAAATAAATGTGAAGGAATAGTTATGCATGTGACAACATTTTTATCTTGAACCAATTTTCTTAAACAATAAAGAAATTTGAGCAAATTTTGCCCGTAATTGCTGATTGTTTCATCACAGTCTAATGCCATCCAAACAGGTGAACCTAGTGACTGAATACTTATACGTAAAATATTTTTATTTTTACTTGTTCTACTGTACTCATCTTTTGATATAGCTGCTTTTATTTTTGATAGAAGATTATAGTACAAAGTACTATTAAAACCTAAAAAAAAGTGCTATTTAAATGTCCAGTTTTATTTAATGAAATAAATAATAATTATAGTATTTAAAAAAAATACATATATATTTTTTGATACTGCATAAGTTTTACCATTGTGTACTTACTGTTTATGGTATTATCATTTTGTTCCAAGTAGCAATAAGCAATATTAGTATTATTTATAGTCTCTCCATCAATATATTTGCTAAGATCAAAATGATGACCAAAGCTACTATTGCTTCCAAAGGATGATTCCACTTGACTAAGCCCCTCATATCTCCACGCAATTTTCATCTCATTTTTTGTTTCGTTATTTTTCTTTTCATCAGTTGCAAGTGTGCATGCTTGAGGTAGTTCTTTTGTCTATAATAAATAAAACAACCATAAATGTCTTGATATATATACCAACTGTATGTAGTTTATGAGTTTCAGTGAGTAACTTACAATTTCTTCTGGTTTTTCGTCAGCTGAAGATACAAATAAATCATGATTACAAACAATGCCCTCTGCTAAAAAATATTTTAATAATATTCTACTGTAACTTCCTAAAATATCTTCCTCTGAAATGAAAATATTTTTTATTTTTACAAGTTTAGATGTTTTTTGCAAGTTTATCAATAAGTAGGAAAATACTAACCTATTAAAAAAATACCTCCTGTTGGTAAGCCGCCGCCTGTAAAGTTATTTGATGAAATATATAGGAATAAAAAATTCTACTTTTTATAGTATTACTGTTAATTACTTAATAAACGTACCAATAATATAATCCAAGGATGGTATTCCGGATGAAACATAAGCGAGGTTATTTTTTAATTTTGTTCCTTTTATACTTGATTGAGAAATGGATTTTTTATGAAAACTTGACATTATTATATAACTTCGGCACTAATACTATCTTTTACAAAGAAAGAGAAATTTTAACATATTCCTGAAAATCTAAATCGCTGTTACTTGTTATTGTGTGATATGGAGTGTAGACCTAAGGAGTCCCAACCACAGAACACATTTTAATCAGTTTTACATACATCACAATGTCTCAGTAAAATGAAAAATGTCGGCTGAAAGGGAGCAAATTAAGGCGCTACAGTAGCAAGTATTGGCGCTACAGTAGTAAAACAACGCCAATAGACTATTAGCAAATAGGATACTAAATGCAAAAGTAAAAAAACACTTCTTTATTAATTTCTATTATGTAAATAGGAATAAATATTGTAAGTTTTTTAACTATAAAAATTCACGAAAAATATATAATTTTTCAATTCATCAAATTTCAGTTTTTTCACTTTGTTAAAAGTTGCCCATTATACACAAGCAACAATAATTTGTTGCAAGGTGGACACTTATTCCACTTGCAAGATGGTCCTCTTTATTTTCTTACCCTCCTTATATGTAATAAATCACAGAACACATGCTAATGAATAATATTTACACATTGGACAAATAGGTGCTTAACACAATTTAAATTCATATTTTTATTCATCAAATTCGCTTTTTTGATATGTGATAAGCACAGATAAATATTTTTTTTGTTTAACTCTTACTGACTCTTTAGTTGTCATCTGTCATTTCTAATTTACCTTTGGGGTACACGTATTTTTAAGACACATTTTGTGTATAAAGATTAAAGTAATTTTGTTTTTCTATATATTGTATAAGAAAAAAAACAATAATGCAGGGCCCTGCTGTGTTTATGGATATATCACTTGAGGATCAAGTAAGTTCACGTGAACATAACCTGTATATTGGTTATGCTCGACATGTATCATGTATTTATCATGTATTTTTTATGCGCCGTTCTAATGAAAATAATATCGTAGCCAAAACCTACTACTGTAGTGTAGTAATTTTACATGACTATATTTATGTTTACTTAAGGCTCAAGAATTAAGAAGATATTTCAAAAGCCTGGGTGCAGAAATATCAGAAGATAAGTCCCCAAAAGGTATTGAGGATGACTTACATAAAATTATTGGAGTATGTGACATTTGCTTCAAAGAAAACAATGAGGCAGATGTTGAAGCAATTCTCAACAGTATTGTCTCAATAATGGTTTCTGTATGTATGATATTAAAATATTTATTTTATTAGAAAAAGAGCTTCATTAACACAAATTAATAATTATTTGTTTTACAGATACCTTTAGAAAGAGGTGAAAATTTAATTCTTGCATTCAGCCAGAGATTATCTAAAGCACCAGGTCCTAAGCTTGGTGTGGTGTCACTTCAATCGTAAGTTTAATTTTTGCTATTTTGTTACCCTATATCATGCTTATTGTTGTTCCTTTACATTTATTTTTAATAATTAAAATTATAATATTTAATTTGATAACAAATACCAACATTAAAAATATTAGGATTATATGTGTAAAATTTTACTAATGATTAACTGCAGGTTATGGCGACTGTATAATAATTTGGAAGCCAACTCACCATTGAGGTACCATGTGTACTATCATGTAATTGAGCTTGCGGCTAGAGTGGGTTCAGTTGGAGAAGTTTTTAAGAGTGTGGACCAAATAAAACGAGAATTTGCTAGCTGTCCACCCTCAAATGAACAAATGCAAAAATTGTACAGATTGCTTCACTTTGTGTTGAAAGACCAAAACAGGTATAAATATTATATATAATTATGTTGAATACATTATTTAACTAATTATTACTAACTGGTTAAAAATATAAAATTTGTTGTTTCAGTGAATTGGCATCAAAAGTAATGATTGAATTGCTTGGCACATACACAGATGAAAATGCTTCTTATGCAAGAGAAGATGCTATAAAATGTATAGTGACTGCGTTGGCTGACCCTAATTCATTCTTACTGGATCCACTTCTGTCTCTCAAACCTGTCCGTTTCTTAGAAGGAGAACTAATTCATGATTTACTAACTATATTTGTATCTGAAAAGTTGTCAAGTTATCAGGAATTTTACAAAAATCATAAGGAGTTTGTTAATTCTCAAGGTATTTGTTATACTTTAATAAATAAATAAATAAAAAGTTTATTAGGAACGTAAGCTAAATAAGATAATAAGATTTTATAACTAAATTTGTATCTGAAAAGTTGTGAAGTTGTCAGGAATTTTACAAAATCATTAGGAGTTTGTTAATTCTCAAGGTATTTGTTATACTTTCATAGAGTTTACAAGTGGTAAAATAATAAAAAAAATTAAATCATAATCATTATAAAGAGATGATATTGTATATTTCTAGTATTTTATTTTTAAAAAATGACAAAAGAAAAAATAAGAAACATTTTAGGTTATTTCTCATATCCTTAATATAGTATTAAGAAAATGTGAATTTGAATGTTTATTGCTGTAAAATTGTATTTGTCCGAATAGCACTGCAAAAATACCAAATATCTGGTATTATATATTTGTTTACTTTATTTTCATCTACATGCTGAATCCTGTATTTAGCTGGGTAAGCAGAAGGAACTTAGTGTTATGAAGTGTCTTAAATCTTTATTGGAGTGCAATTCTTTTCATTCCATTCATGTTGTGAAGTAGTGAAAATAATTAAATCCTACAAGTGGAAATCAAACCCACAACCGTCACATTTGCAGACAGATGCTCAGAGACAGTCCCACTAAGACAGGATAGCTACCGTTACTATATATCTTTATTAATTTTTTTTGTTTTTTCATAATTTCAGGTTTAAATCATGAACAAAATGTGAAGAAGATGAGGATATTGTCATTTATGCAGATGGCAGAATCTAATCCTGAAATATCATTTGATGATATTATTTCTGAACTGCAAATTGAAGAAAATAATGTAGAAGCATTCATAATAGAAGGTACTTAGTTAGTAGCTTACATATGTATGTACACAATCTAAAAAATTTACTCAAAATATTAGTAAAAAGTGAGAATAGAACTAAGAAAATAGATAATGACGGCCATTCTCCATCTCTAGACATATTAACTTTGCTTGTGTTAACTTATAATCCTTACCATGCTACTTGCATTTACCATTGGACACAAATGGGTACTGTCATTATCACATGAAGTTATTCCCAACTTCATCTTCTTAATTAAATAACATACATTATGAAATAAGATAATATCTATTTTCATTATTTTCTTATAGAGATACTGTATCAGAGATTGTGTATATGTGTTACATATAATTTGACATTTAATTTTTACATAGAACATAATGTCATTATTGCTTCTGTTTTCTGCTCAACTTGCAATGTTTAACTTATGTCGATTGGCAGAACATGCCGCCGCGCCCGCGGCTTGCACCCACCGGCCCCGCCAATGACCTTTCATTAGTCCTAAATTTCGCCAGTAGCGTGAACTTCGCAGAGTTCAGTGCCTTCGCGACCAGCCTTCGCAGCTCTTACGGCAACCCGATGGCTCAACTTCAAGTAGTTTGTGACTACTCACACCTCCTGAAATCTACCTACGGATTCCACGCAGCTTAAAAATTCTAATGGCGGTCATAAATAGATTCATCCCATTACTCGCTGACTCGCATCTTGCGCGTATTAAGCCTAAAGCGCTAACTATAGCTACATTTAACGCCAACCGGGCGATGGGGGTTTTCACTCAATTGCATCAAATTGATATCTTCTGCATACAGGACACTTCCTTAAGCCTGGGGCTCGTTATCCTAATATTGCGAACTATAGGATTATAAGGAATGATAGGGCCACTCAAAAAGGTGGCACTAAAATTTATTATAAAAGGAATTTGCGCTGTGGTACACAGGCTGTGGCTCGACCCTCCGTCTCTTACTAACATCGAGGCGTCGGTATGCCAGGTATTCATGGCCGGCCATCAGCCTTTAATAATTGCTTCTGTCTGTCACCTTCCAAGCAATTATTAGAAAGCGACATTCTGCCGCTACTTACTATGGGTGACTCGGTCCGTCTGACCGAAATTGTAAACATAAAAGCGGGAATTGCTCCAAAAAATTCTCTAGAGGTAAGCTTCTAGATGCCATCACAAGAAAGTATAATGCTTGTGTGGTAACCTACCGACCCGTTTTGGCCCTCGTGGCTCTGCCGAGGTTCTGGATATAGCGGTTCTATCGAATGTCAGTCTGTGGCTACAATCCATTGAGTCGCTGCCGGAACTCGATTCTGATCACCGTCCTGTAGTTCTGAAGATAGGTAGTGAGAGCTCCTCTGGCTCCCCTACTAAGACCTTTATCGACTGGAAGAGTTTTTCGAAAGAGGTTCCAAATCTACCCTAGGGGAGATTTGAAATTTCAGATAAACTTAGGAAGCTCATAAGGCGTAGAAATAAAGCTACCCGACGACACGACTCTTATCCGACTGACGACAATCGTAGGAAGCTGTTCAATCTGGAGGAGGAGAGTGAAACATGAGATTTCGCTCCTCCGTGGTGATTCCTGGGACAATAAGCTCGAAAGACTTTCGCCATCGCACCAAGCTTTCTGACCTTTGTCGAGAATTTTTAGAGTGATTGCCTCTCGGCTATGCCACCCCTGACTAGGCCCGACCCGTGTCTATAGCTGCCGATGATACCGAAAAGGCGGAATGTTTAGCAGACAGTTTAGAACATAAATGCTCTCCAAGTCCGTGGTTCCGTGGTTGCAGAGTGGGCATGTACGCCCCCGACCGGCGAGCCACTTCGCGCAATCTCGCATCTAGCTATAGGTCTATCTGTTTACTCAGCTGTCTAGAAAAAATTTATTAGAGAATAATCTTGGTTAGACTCTCTGAAGTGGTGGAGGCCAAATCCTTGCTCATAAATGAGCAATTCAGTTTTAGGAAAAAGTACTCTGCTGTCTACCAAGTGCACCGCCTCGTAGAGCATATAGCTCGTTATAACATCAGAACGACGGCACACAGTAGCACTGCAGTCATTCTTGTCGATATCGCAAAAGCCTTCGACAAAGTGATGCACAACGGTTCGATTTTCAAGCTGCATACCGCCGGTGTACCACACTGTCTAGTGTACATCATACGAGACTTCTTGTCAAATAGGTATTTACGATACAAAGTAGAGGGCACTCTAACCTCTCCCCGCCTCGTCCGTGCAGGCGTTCTCCAGGTTTCTACCCTTTCTCCGATCTTGTACGCACTACACCAGCGACATGCTTCGTACAAAATTAGTCCACCTTGGGATGTACGCCGATGACACCGCCCTATACACTACTTCTCGCTATTCTCGCCTGTTGACTGAAAGACTCCAGACTGCGGCCGACGCCCTCGGCGATTAATACCGTTTATGGAGGATCGAAGTTAATCCGGATAAGAGTGAAGCGATCTTGTTTCCTCGTGTCAAACACGAAACGGCCTCCACCGTCTACATGTTAAACCGACCTATTCCCTGGAAACCACAGGCAAAATATCTAGGAGTAATTCTAGATTCCAGACTCTTTTAGCTCACTCGTCAAGAGAGCCAGAAACAAAGCTCTGTTTATTCTCAGTAGGCTTTATCCTCTTATCTGCAAGCAGAGTAAATTGTTAATTAGGCATAAGCTGACACTATACAAAACTTGTGTAAGACCTGTCCTCACTTATGCTAGTGTCGTGTTCGCACACACTAAGCTGAATGCCCTTCAAACTGAATAAATTCTTTAATTTTAGAATAAATTCTTGCTAATCACGTCGGGTTGCCCCTGGTTCGTTCGCAATGTCGACCTACATAGAGACTTCGAACTGGAATCGATTCAAGAGTACTGCAAAGGCCTATCCAGGCGCTACTTCGAGCGCGCATCTACTCACGCGAACCCCCTTATCATACAGGCGTGTGACTATACCCCGTACGCTAAAACAAAGCCCAGACGCCCGCGTAGCGTTCTATTAGACCCAGATGATCCCATTACAGTTGCTAATGCCCCATATATAAGTAGGAAGCACAAAACACATACACACCGCCGTCGACGGAAACGACGACGAAGTCCAGCATATTTGACGGCCCGACCGCGCGTTTGCGTGGCTGGGCCCAGCGGTTAGGGAGTGCTAGGTCCCAGCAGATTAGTCTAAGTTTCTCTAGCCGCGTCTTCAGGTCGCGGCTGGTTTGCTAAGAATAGGGAACATCCATCGGCCGCAAGCCGAGGCTCGTGTCCCGCAGGGGACGCCCTTGCCGCCGACGTTTCCTCTCAAGTAGTGCTTGCTACTTCTCAGGGACAGAGTACCCTCTTCCCTCCCCAACCGGTGTCGCTGTCAAGGCCAATAGGGCTACAAAACAAAAAAGGGATATTTTTATTTACCAAAAACCTGTCTATACAAACTGAGTAACTAAGTAACATTTGCTAAGTGGCCAATTCTTTATTTTATTTATAGTGTAGGTTCTACATCAGGCGTGTCTTTAAAATCAATCATGCCCAGGTATATTGAACAAGAAAAAATCATTTAAATCCATCCAACACTTCTAATGATTTTCTTGTGTAAATAGACGGACCATTAAACAAACAGACAGACAATAAATTCTAATAAATTAAATTCATGTCGTATGCTAGTCTGATATTAGAGCCAGCCTTTGTATACAACATAATCTACTTTTATGTCAAACGTCGATGATGACGCAGCGTTAAATATTGAATATAAGATCAAATTATTTCATTAAATAACCTGTACATGAAATGCTCGACAATTCTAGTTTATGGCCACAACATAGACAATTTTTTTTTACTGTTTTATAATAGTATAGACATACAGCTATGACAATTTAGAGTTTAGACTATATAACGCGTTATACTATAAACAACATTTAAACAAACAGTACTGAAGACGCGCCTAGTGCGCGCGCGCATGGATCAGGCGTCCCGCGCAGTGCGCGTGTCCAGCACGATGCACCGTACGTTCGGGCGCGCGCAGTGGCAACAGCTGCGCGACGTGCTGCTCGCGTGGCGCGCCAACGTGACACTCGCGCAGGATTCCATGAAGTCGGTCGCCGCTGCGCAGATTGAGTACAATAAGCAACAGAAACCTTGATTTCTTTTATATTACTTTTTTGGTATTCATAATAAATAATGTCAGGAACATGTGTTTTGTGTTTTATTTCTTTATTATGATTTGAAAGCCGGTTGTTGGCCATAATCAATATGAACGACCAAGTTTAGGGAAATTTCAAATTGTATAAATTATAAAATAAATTCTATATCAGTGAATCTGATCAATTATACTATGTATATAGTATAAGTGTGAAGTAAAAATATAATTAAGGTCTACAAACATATGTCTATTTTAGTAATACCTAGCTATCTTTAAGTTTAATAAAACTCTTCGAGCCATTACGTGCTTAAAGAATAAATAATGACAGCAAATAATGCTTTCAATTTACTGTCATTTTTATAAATCAAAAAATTGAATGCACTAAAATTACGTATATGGATTACGAGCCTGAACACGATGGATTTTTTAGTAACTTATTTAGGTCGTTTGTTTGTGTCACGTTGTCCTTATTGCTAGGGCTTCAAGTGTACTCATATTTATGGGGACAGCAGGATTCATTAGAAGGAGACTTCTCTGATGTTAAACATGTAGTGATGCAACTTACTCGTGGTCTATCAGAGGTTGTTCAATATTTTATACTTAAATATGTTTATGTTTAGCACAAACAAGCACCAGTTAATATTAATAGTAAATTAAAAAAATTATATAATATATAATTTCTTTAAGAATAGATTAATCGTAAGCATGAAAAGCTTCAAGGTGAGATGGAACGTTTGTCGTCAGCTTTACCCGCAGTAGCGACGGCCGCCGGGAGGGCCAAGGATGCCTTAGAACCCGCTCGTCGTTTTAATAGCCATTCACTTGATGCACGTGATTATGATAGACAGGTAATCTAATCTTTACTGGGTGTTATACTCAACCTTACATCATACCACATAAATTGTATTATTTCATTAATATAATGACTATTTATATACTTTTAATTATATTTAAATTTTCTGTTTCTGTGTAATAAAACAAAAATGATTATCGTGTGTTTGTCGTAATCGCCTATAATTGCGGTTACACTTTGTTATAAATTTTTAGATGCTTACTTCTATATGTATTGTCAGTGTACGTGTTGGCGATTTAAATAAACAAATCAAGGGTAATTGGGAGCTATCTTGGCGTAGTGGGGCAGTGTCTGAGTGTACGTGATGGTTACGTGGGTACGGTCCCCACGTGGAGGAATCCATTTTCAATATTTTCATTCCCCAACTCGGATAAGACAAAGCGCGGTGTAGTGTTTCGCCACTCAACACGCAATGTCTTGAATTCAGTCTGAAAGCGGAGAACGGAGTGTCCTGGTCCCAAGTTCTTCTATATGCTAGATAAAGCGTGAAGGTAAAATGTTATCTTTTATAGTAGTGTTTAATTAATAATAATAATACACTTTATTGTATACCCGTAAAAAAAGATGACAAACAGAAATAAATAACAAAAATGAAATGTACAGGAGCGATATCCTTATACCTTATCGCTAAAACAGCGATCTTTCCTAAAGTCATTGGACGTAAGGGGATGTGAACAATAAATATAATAATATATAAGAATTATACGCTATATACATACAACAAAAACATAGCTTTACGATGTATCCCACATTTAGTTATAATACTCGGCGGGAAGCTCTTCGTAGACTGCGAAATTTTCTTCCTACACCTACTAAAATTGTGCTGGCAAACTCTTTATTACGACCAATTCTTTATTATGCTGATACTTGTTGTCTCGATATTAGAGATGAGTATTTAGATAGGCTTGAATGCTTGCGGCTAGATAGGCTTAAAAGAACGATTTGATTTAAGTAACTCTCACGATCGTTCTCTCCGATCCAATCAAAACCTTATCCTCAAAATGCCCTGTCATTCTACTTCCTTTTTCACCAACTCCTTTACAGTCAAAGCTGTTCGACTGTGGAATTCCCTTTTATCTATATTAGACGCACTAAGAGTCTTAATCGCTTTATTTTTCTCATCTGTATACTTTCTTCATTTTATTTGTTTTTGTTCTTGATGTAATCACATATAAATTTGTTACATTTACGTAGACTTTTTATTGTAGTATTATATATATACGTAAATATCCTTAATTCTTTTTTTTATTTCTAAACTAGCGACCCGCTCGCGGCTTCGCCCGCTGAAGTTAGCTAAATTGCGTTAGTTCTAAAATTGTATACCTACGTCACAATGCAATTCAACGATTTTCTCGTCGTCTTTTTTTGAATCACTCTTGTCTAATATTAAAAATCATGATCACTGTACTTATATGTTTCTTGCATGTATATATCAAAACGTAAACGTATATGTAAACGTATTGTTACATTTAGTCTAAGCAGATTATGTTCTAGCTTTTATATTTTAGCGTAAAAAATACAATATTCACTTCTCACACTCGAAATTTATAATCCAATCATACCAACTCTATTTATTTTTTATTTAAGTAAATTGAATATTTTTTTATTTTTAAATATACCGCGTTCTTTATTATAGTCCTGACAAATGTACTCCTACTATCTTCTATTTCAAACATCGCCAATGTTTAAAATAAAGTACTAAAAAAACGTTATTTGAACTTAAATAATGCTAATATTATAAAGAAAGTAAGTAATTTATTCGACAAAATTTATTATATATAATTTAGCTTTACTTGCTAGTAACCGACGTATTTAAAATAGATGTCTATTTTTTGTCTACGGAAATCTCATTAAATGCCAGGACGACAACTGTTCTATATGTTGATTTAGGTGAAAATGCATACAAGCTGTCATAATTTTATTGTCAAATTATCGGCAGTGAATTATTTTTAAGAAAACTGTTGCAATGTTGAAATTCATCAATATTCATTATTTTGGCCAATAGCTTTTACGTGATTCGCGAATAAATAAACAAACATACGGACAAAAAATCCACTGCGTAATTTTTTTGCTTATATTTCAATAACTATAACGATAGCTTAACGCCATATAAATCGTCCCATTAATACATTTTTAAAATCTTTTATGAACATTGACTTTTCTATACTTTAATACTACGTCAATTTCATTTATGATCTGTAGATGTATTTAAGATAATGTCGATAGACATTAATACAAGTATAAAGATCCCGCCAGCGTAATGCAGAAATTTTATTTCAATGAATAACGACATTTGTTGACAGATATTATATAATATTACTATAAGATTTCGAAAACACCGGTTTTCGAAAATGATTTTAAGTTATCTATCAATGGATGGCATTCTATCAAATACTACTAAATTACCTTCTGATCCTTAAAAGTCACTATAATAGCTGTAAATAAAATGATTTGTAACTATGACTGTGACATCTAGCTAGACTGTGGAACTAATTTCCAATTGTTTTTATGTTTCAATTTGAAAAACTTTTGCCATTTGCCACTCTTACTAAGTGGGAATGGAATAAAATACCTTTACTTGCAAGTAATCGACGTTATTTAATCGTCTCTGTTTTTATTTTTCATTTGAGGTCTGCTTTGCATATCAGGATAAAAATTATCTTATATATATTTTTAAGCCTATGAACTATTAGCATGCCAAATCTCACTCACTTCTTTTAATTTTTTTATAATTATTACTTTCTCATTTATTTTCCGGGAATAGCATGGAATACCGAGATAAAAACTTAAATTTATGCGGGTCGGAACTGTAAGCTTTTACTATACAAAAATTCATTAATTTATGTCCCGTAGTTTTTGCCTGATTGGAGGCCAAATAAAGACAGAGAGACAGAAAGACAGAAAGACAGACAGACAGACAGACAGACAGGTAGACACACACATATATATATATATATATATATATATATATATATATATATATATATATATATATATATATATATATATATATATATATATATATATATACACCCCGCCAGCATGATGCAGAAATTTTATTTCAATGAATAAGGACATCTGTTTACAGATATTATAAAATATTACTATAGATTTTTAAACACATTATATTTATTTTATTTATTTATAATTATTTGAAGTTACCTACCAATATACAAAATTCTATCAAAAACTACAACTATATAATATTTGTAAATCAAATGATTTGTAACTATTACTGTGATATCTAGCTAGACTGTGGAAATAATTTTTAAATGTTTTTATATTTAAAATTTTTAATTAAAAATAAAACACACAGAGAGACAGACAGACAGCAGACAAGAATTCTGCTGAGTGGATTTTTGGCTTCTACTATTGACATTTAAATACACAAATACATACATAGATTATGTATGTATTTGTGTATTTACTTAGATATGAGTCTATGTATAAATTTATACCAAGCAAGTACGCCGCCTACCGTTTTGGAATATTCCTACATCTTTTTTTACGGTTGCCTGGCAGAGATCGCTTATAGCGATAAGGTCGCCTGCTGTACATTCTTCTTTTTATATGTTTCTTTGTTTTTGTATATTTTATTTGTGGTGTATAATAAAGTTATATTATTATTATTATATTATTATTTAGCATTGTAGGCAGGGGAACCTAGTGTTAAGATACTCCGTTCCCTGCTTTCCGCCTTTTTTGACACATTGCGTATATTGGCGGATCTCGAAAATATTATTTGTACTCATACATATATATAAAATATATGTAAAAATTTACATAATCATATGCAGTTATTAAAAAAAGGTTTAAAAGAAGTCCAGAGTCATGAAAATGTAGTTTTAGAAGTCGGTTTTTTACGTAAAAAAGAAGTAAGGTTTTTCCCTGCTAACATTCAGAAGCAAAGTTCCAGAGTCGTGAGACTGTTAGCGAGATTATTAAGGAATTGCTGAGGAAGCAAGATAAGTATGATTTTTTACTGTCAAATTTTGATCAGAGCGCAGATGTAGGGGATGAGAACGCCCCAAAAATTCAAACTGCAGTCTTAGATAAGGGGGAGTTGATGAATCAAACAGTATACAGTGGAAAATATGGAGAATCTCTCCTCCTCCTCCTCTTAAGGCACTCGGGAGACATGGTCGTAGTTTTTTAATCCATTGATGAGATTTTGTAGACGCTCAAATTTGTTTAATTGCTCCTCTTTTAAATTAAGATAACAAGAGCAAAGTAATAGATAGACAATAACAGCCAATAAATTTGTAAAAGTTGAGAGTATCCTAGCGTAATTTTGGTACGGATATGTAGGAAATTACGAAACCTTAGAAGATATCCATCCTACTGATGGAAACATTTTCCTGCTCACCTTACCTCACTCACTTGTGATTACAGAACATATTATGGTCAATAAATAAATTATACCAAGAATATTAACTGCTTTACTATAAGGTGCCATTTAGAGGTGGATATGCTAGTTTTATATACAAGTTTTCGTTTTACTCTAATAAGAGCTTAAGTCTTGTTGGGATTTAGTTATACCCCATGCAGATTAATTATTTTGTAATCTATTGTACCTACAGCAGCTGGTGCAGAAATTTTCAATTGGCAATATATTTGAAGATCATCTTCGTAGTGGTGGTAGAGACCAATGAATGTATATCGAAAAAAATTATAAAAAGTGATTATTGCGGACTACTGCGGACGTCGACATTGTCTGAGGACCAGTCTGAATATGAAGCGTGAATTCAAGTTTGCTGACGGCGTCCATACAGATTATTGTGAAACCAGTTGTTAGGAGATATGTTAAAGGAAGTTAAAGAGAAGCTATATTCCGCTGTCTAAATCGTTTAATTTTGAAGTGATTTACTTACTCCTATGAGTCATATTCTTCTTCTTCATCACACCACCTTCCGGGATTTAACAATGTTTTTATATTCAGAGTAAGCCATGTGCGTGCCATATCGTGCTAGTTAATTGCGGCTGCATTTTCCCATAATTGATTGACCCGATGATTGATTCTTACTATAAGTAAATAAGATCACGATAATGTTAAAAATACAAAACTTTAAGCTAAAGCTAAGCTTTATTAGGTAAAGATGAAATTCTCAACGTTACGAAATAAACCCTATTTTTGGTAACTTAGATGCATGGCTTCCATACTCCAGAGGAATTCTCACCAAGAAACACTTGCAGATAAACTTGGCTCGTTCTTAACCCGCATTCGTGATATAATAATCAAATGAAATAAATGAAAAAATAATATAATAAATCTGATATTGATACTAATCTATTATAGTTATTTTCGTGGATACAGAATGTTATTATGTGGTAGCGCCAGATATACCTACCTATATTCAATATTATTTGAAAAATAAGAAACGTAAGATTAATTTATCATAGCTCGAGATTCTCTGCGAGATGTTTTGAAACAAAAGAGATTCTTACAGTTGTCTTATAATAAATATTAAACAATTTTTTTGACTTAGAACATATCCAGTGTTTTTCTGAAAACAACAACATACGATAGAAACGAGAAAAAGGATAAGTTGGTAATGGCAAGTCATCGCCTCCAAAAAATAGATTAATCATTTATGGCTGAGAATATGTATGTACCTATAGTAAAATTCTGTACGGTATTTTAAATTTACCACTTCCGATATTTAAGGTAACTGTATAAACAATTTTAACCCATTTACGCCTAAATTAAAAGCAGATAAATTTTTACTTTATTAATAATTTACTCAGGAGCTACAAATTTATACTGAAGAGAGCTTCAGTGTCTAACTTTGTCGTGTTTGTCGTGTACATATTTATATCAAACAAGTAAGTGAAATGAGCCTACCTTTTTTCCACAAATCCTATTTTATCATACACAAACTCAGGTGTGTATTACTTTAAGCTATTAAATATTTCGTGAAAAGTATTGTACCGATGAAATATTTTATAGCAGGTTTATTAGTTCAGTATTCCACCATGAACAAGTATTATTCATAGCACATATATTATATCAAGATGAGTAAGATGGGGGATATTTTCTCTAAGTAACACGTCACCTGGATTCACGATCGTTCTATTGATCGACACATGTTCATCGTTACTATCTTCCAGTTCTGATGTTTCTGATGAATAACGGCGTCCACATGTTACCTCGATAGTTTTAGTTACAACTCTTGGTGGTCTTGAGGTTTCAAGTCATCTCCTACTTCCTAGTCAGTCAATACAATTGGTTTAAGTGGTAACATAATGAAGTATCAACCTTTATCTCCATCTCTCCATCGCCAGTGCGAAAGATAGAAGATCTTTCGCACTGGCGTTGACAGCTTCTTCCATGCCGTGATTTTCTTCTACAAATAATATAATATATTATCACTCTGGAGCCCAGTGTAATAAAAAATATTATTATACTAAAATTTGTAATTAACATACGATAAATTATGTATCATAAAGTATTTAACGCAGCACAGACTTTTCATCTAACAGTATAATGCACAATTACATTGATAAGCATCAGACATATAATAAAAAAGATCAATTAATAACTTACTGAATAGTCCAAATATTCGCACATTTAAATGTCAGAAAATGGCAGTACAACCTTTCTAAGAAACCCGTTAAGATGATTTCTAAGGACGAGATGACCCAGATTGAATTTAATACGGTACCACATTCTCATCAATAAAGGGATATTCAGGAAAACGTTCAGTGTCACGGTTTATTATTCCAACCCGACGTCGAACCCGTTTCCCTTCTTGAAACCGGACTTTTAAAGATTATTTTCAATGATTTTATGCTTGTTTTCTATGTCTTGTTATGAATTGTGACTCATTTCTTCGATTTTCTCGTCATCTTTTTGAACTACTCTTGTCTATTATTAAAAATCACGATCAATGTACTTATATATTTCTTGCATGTATATATCAAAACGTAAACGTATATGTATATGTATTGTTACATTTAGTCTAAGCAGATTATGTTCTAGCTTTTATATCATAGCGTAAAAAATACAATATTCACTTCCCACACTCGAAATTTATAATCCAATCATACCAACTCTATTTATTTTTATTTAAGTAAATTGAATATTTTTTTTATTTTTAAATATACCGCGTTCTTTATTATAGTCCTGACAAATGTACTCCTACTATCTTCTATTTCAAACATCGCCAATGTTTAAAATAAAGTACTAAAAAAACGTTATTTTAACTTAAATAATGCTAATATTACAAAGAAAGTAAGTAATTTATTCGACAAAATTTATTATATATAATTTAGCTTTACTTGCTAGTAACCGACGTAATTAAAATAGATGTATATTTTTTGTCTACGGAAATCTCATTAAATGCCAGGACGACAACTGTTCTATATGTTGATTTAGGTCAAAATGCAGTCAAGCTGTCAAAATTTATTCATTCTTTAATTTTGAATTTATCGGTAGGGAATTATAGTTTAAGTAAGCTGTTGCAATGTTGAAATTCATCAATATTCATTATTTTGGCCAATAGCTTTTACGTGATTCGCGAATAAATAAACAAAAATACGCAAAAAAGTATATAGATTACTAGAAAGACTTTTATAGAATATAAATATGTGGAAATAACATCGTTTGAATGTTATGTAGGCAAAGGCATGTCATCATATTGAAAAAAGAGAAACTGTTGTATTCCCTGTCGGCTCTGCAGAGTTGCCTTCGGAGCCGGTGCAGTGGTCATTTTTATTTTCATTCAACGATTCAAAAGCCCTTGTAAAAGTATATTTGCATTTAGAATATTTAGAATTAAATTTGAAACTCAAAAGAAACATATACGTTTGAAGTTTAAACAGGGCTTTAATTGCTTTGCGAGTTAATACAGGTACATACGGTGGTAACAGATAATACAATGTAATATTTGCAATTCCATTGGATTAGTTCTTTGAGCGTATTTAGTCGTAACGTCCTTAAAAATAAATACAGCCTAGTAATATTTTTTATTCATATATACATCACTATTCACACACACAATATACTTGCCACAAATATGTAAACAATATATTGAATGTTGCAATGTAGGTAATATATACTTACTAGTAATTTATTAGCGATCCGTTCGCGGTTTCACCTGCTTGAATGATAATCGCAGCTTTACTCGTATTATAATATGTATAATAATTAAAGTATTCCTTTTAAATGTAAAATTAAAACAAATAAAGCTGCCTGTATGTATATGTTGCTCCATAACCTTCTGTATCTTCCGGTGAAAGTTCCATAAAAACCGGTACAGTCTTCTTGGAGATAAGCCCGGACAAACGGAAAGATACTTCAATTTTATTTATATACAAGCAGAAGATTTGTATCAAACATTAAAAAAACAATTTTGAAGCATTCAAAAATCATCTATATTTTAATTATTGCACTATTACAGTAATTTAAACTGTTGTTGCTTTATATTTCACTGGGCTAATTAAATCCTTATTATAGATGGCAGATTACGCATTAGAGACTGCCGGTGCTCGCGTCGTCGACACCGGAGATACAATAGAACATTTCGTATATGAGACACCAGTGACGTGGATGTTACATGTAGTCTCATCTTTACTTTGTCGCGAATGTCCTGGTGCTACCGCCATAATTCAACCAGGCACTCTACCTGGGGAATGTTGGGCCTTTAAAGGATCTAGAGGAGAGGCGACGATAAGGCTGCTGGGAACAGTGAATTTGAGTGGTATTAGCTTGGAACATATTGCACCTCACATTTCACCAACCAGGTATGGAAGTCTAAAATTGTCGTGGTTCATTAATTTCTTGAGTATAGTAAGGTTAATTTGAATTTAAATATTAACTATGTATATTCATTGTATTACCCATTTGCATTTTTGTTGAAAAACAATAGCAGTAATAATTAATATTAATTATCAAATTAAACTAAAATATTAATTTATTTATATTTTATTTCACTATAAGATAGCTTAAATAAAATAAAAAGGAATTGTTCCACAGAGAAATTTCATCGGCACCTCGGTTGTTTCAAGTTGAAGGCCTAGAGTACCGCGGCGATCCTTACCCACATGATTTTGGCACCTTTGAGTATGATAAAGAAGGGAAATCGATTCAGTATTTTGAAATATTAAATATTTCACAAAAAGGTTTCAACTTAGTGCGCTTTAAAATACATTCGAACTGGGGACACACGGTATATACGTGTATATATCGGATTAGAGTCCACGGTGAGCTTGTTGGGACAAAATTGCGTTCTTCAAAGGACGATGATCTATTTATTGAAAACGAGTGAATAATAAATATTATTAATAAATATTTTATAAGTAGCTTATTAATTGCATAATATATATAACTGTCGTTCAGAAATAATTTATATCTTAAGATAATGCAAATTAAATAAAATTAAATATTTTAAGTGCAAAAATTTTTTGTTTGTACTACATACTATTCTCAAATTAATTTGCAATGCTTACTTTGTATGTATGCACGTGTTTCGTAAGAAACTTGTACACCTACATAATGCTCCTTTTATGAGTTTCTTTTTCCATCATATTAGAGACATTAATGCCAGGTGCCCTGTTACACCGAGCATTGTGCTTTGCACAAAACGAGAGAAAGCCAAAACCGAGGATAGATGTTAATCTGGGTGTCCGGCAGCCGAATGCTATAAAATGTGTCTATTGTAGTTGAACAAAGCAACAAAGCACATAAATTAACATCAGCAAAGTGATCATGAGCCCCCGCGGCGCGTCCAAGCTAATGGGTTGACCGTCGGGTCTCGCTTTGTATGTGCCATGTTGCAGCATGGACATGTGAAAGGATAATATATCGTTAAGTAAATAAATAATACTAAGGTGGAACAACAAAAAAATACCTCTCCTTACCTTGCTTTATGTACCTATGCCAAAAAAGTTTATAAAATAATAACTTTAAATTTTAAATTTTCTTCTACTCTTCTCTGTATTTTGCAGTACTTTCTCCGCTTTTTACCTATTTAAAGACACTTGTGCTTGTTTGTACTCGTGTTTTTTACTAAAACCGAGAATAGGATACAAATATATCGGGAATATAATATAATAAATATTCTCGGGAATTTCAACTTGGATGTGGACTTTGTCCAGAAAATAAGGTATAAGAAAAAGATTCTGTTAGTAAAATGAAAATATCTACATATTTTACCTACGAATTAATCTTTTTGTACTTAATGAACATTCGAATAAGAAACAGATTTACTTACTGTACAAACATTATTAGTTATTACTTATTTATTTAAATATATAATATATAAATAACTTGGTTATATACAAATAGTTGACTAGCTTATACCTGCAAGGTCGCCCCTCGGTAAAGAAAATAACTACTAAGTCTGTTATGAATCCGAGTATATGCGTCTATAATAACATTCCGCAATATATTTTAAGTTTAACTACCGAAATAAGTAATTATTAAAACAACAAAACAACCTTATAAGTAAAGCTTATTTACTCTGTCCAAGAATATTTAAATGAGATAAATGTATGTTATATAAATCGACCCTTAATTATTGTTGTAATAATAAAAATTGTAACTTTTATATTAAAAAGAACATCTGTTGAACTAGCTGCTCTTAGCAGAACTGCCTACCAAACAAACTCCTTAACTATATAATATTAGTAAAGATATAGTTATATCCTCTTGGTTAAACGCAAGACAGGCGTAAAATCTTTACCAAAAAAGCAAAATTACTAATGGATTTATGTTTTATATCATGATCTATTTTTCTTTAAAGGAATTTTGGCAAATAGATAGTCTTTGTAAAGGGTAAAAGTATCTTTTCATGAAACGATGCTTGCCGGCACCGCCTACATACATTACTCGATATTAATGATGTGATGTTAGTTCAAATGACTCTCGTAGTTTACTTGAGGGTTATTAATGACAAGCGTTTGTGTCCAGATTCTTCTATTTGGTCACCTATTTAAGAGAAGAGTTGACAATTCTAAATAAATGATGGGTGACGTGTGCTACCTATACACCCTGTCTACCTAGGTAACTTATTCTATACGTGACATTCCTCTGTCGGTTGATACAATTATTATGTCAAAGGATTCTTGCAGAATAAGCTGACTGTATCTTGCCCTCTGGTGCTTTAAAGTATTTATCAACCAAAGCAAAGGTAGAAAGGTGGTAGAAAGCTTCCAACCGCCTTTATTAAAATTAGTATATTATTCTATTTCGATAGCCTCGTGGCTGGATCATCCTAGGAATAAGTCTGTTATCCTTAGCGAGTATATGACGTTTATTAAGCCTCGTGTAATGGTTAAGTTTACCCATTGAGTAACATACCCATAGCTAACTTCGATACCCACCTATTCTTGATATTTGAGATGTGTTCTTTTAGGAAGGTAGTTGCTAGGGAACACCGATGCTTCTGACCAATGTAAGACAAACCACAGTCATAATCTAGTTTATATACACCTGCACACTGCAAAGAAATATTACAATTCACTGGTCTCAAGAATTGGCTCACTTTTCTGTTTGGCTTAAATATAGTTTTAATAGAAGCTTTTCTTAAAATGTTGTTGATCCTATCTGTAACTCCCTTCACATATGGTAGAAGTGGTGGTTGTGGTGGTTGTGGTGGTGAAGGGTGATGGTGATATTTACCATAGAGATATTAGTTAGTGTGAGTACGTTTCCTATATACTGTGTGGCCTAATTTGTTTTTAGGGACTTTTTTTGACTAAAACATCAATGAAAGCTACATAATTATTTGCCTGTAATTCTCTTGTAAATTTATTTTTGTTTAGGAATATAATCAAAATCAAAATATTCTTTATTCAATTAGGCCATTACAAGCACTTTTGCCATTACAACACAATTTGAATCGTCAATTTACTTTGAAGTGTCAGTAGTGTCAGTCCTACAGGAGCCACCAACGGCTCAGAAGGCTGCTGAAAAATTTAAATATAATATAATAAAATATTCATAATAATCATAAGCTTTCCGAAGGAGCTTTAACAATATTTAACTTCCATGCACAACTAACATTATAATAGTTTTGGATAGAATAATACGCTTTATTTAATAAAACATTTTTAACTTTTACTTTAAATTGTTCAATTGGAAAGTCTGATAGCCCTGGTGGAATTTTGTTATACATACGTATAAATTGTGCCATGAATGATTTATTTACCTTTTGAAGGAGAAATTTAGGAGCTAGGTGCTAATAATATTGTCCGTAGGTAAGTTGTCACTTTCATTCCTCATTTAATATTTTAACGCTTACAGCTTTTTACCTGTTTGAATATAGTTAAAAAGTGTTTAATAATATGAAGTATCTATATAATTTCAAACACACAATCTTAGCTATATTTAAGTTTCAACAACTTACAACCTTCATTGAATACATATCGTATCTATTTAGTTATTGTTATCCAGAGACTACAATATGTCATCCGCCAAAATATTTAACAAATATTTCTAGGCTATCGCTCATGAAAGGCTTGCTTCGGTAAAGGATTACCGACAGTATTTTTACGGTTGAATGTGTCACTACAGCGTAGTAGGTAGCACACCACTCGTTCGATCCTTCTGTCGACTTCCGCGTTTGGTCTAAGATGAAAAATTTAGTTGATATTTAGTTTGTAAAACATAATATACATAAAAAGTCCATGATTTACTTTAAATGTGCAATAAATCAAATTTAATATTTGCTCTATTTAATTTGGTAATGTGTATCATTGTAACCGCAATGATTTGATCTGATGAAATATATTTTTCCTCTCCTAGTTATGCAAAGGGCAGCGTTACGTTCCACCACTCAACAAGCAATGATTCAAACTCGGGCGGAAAACGTAGAACGCAGAAATGCCAACATTCTCTCTGCGTAGGTAGCTGAGTTTATCTCACAAGCAAAAAAAATAATATAAATATTTAGTCTATTTCTTCTCACTTTTTTAATTCACATTTTTATATTTAAGATTAAGTAAAATTTTTACACTACTTATTATTAAAAAGTTAGATTAATGCGAATATATTAAATTATTAATTATTTCTTTAATTTAAAAATATATATTATCTAAACTATAAAACTTATTGTCCACGCTGCATTCGAAAAACTGTAAAAATCTTATACCTTGGACACGTTGGCCTGCTCTTCATGCGTAGGTGACGTGTATAGACATTTTTTAAGTCACATCGGAAGGTATTGTTTACGGGTTTTGTCCTGGAATTGGGAATACTCTCGTATGCGCTCCAATGACTTTGCTAAATGTCGCCCGAAGGAAATGCGATTTTAACAGCACAAACATCAGAATTACAAGTCATTATGCTTCACTCCATTGCCTTTAGGCAAAGGCTGTTTGTGATCACATCCTTACCCTTTCATCAACCTATTTAAGATACGAAACTACTTATATTGCTCTATAAAGTATCAACAGACGTACTAAACATTATGTAATTTCCAAGGAATTTTTAATATATTGTATCAAAGTACCTACTTTATTAAGTAGGGATTGTATTTTTTTAAATAATATAAAATATATATAGCTAATATGCAGTTGGTTATTATAAAAATAGTTGGTTATTATATAAGTATATTATTTTTATATCTTTTTATAAGATTTCAGAAAGAATACCAATAGTTGTAACTCATTATTGTAGACGGTAATGGGTTCGCGTCAGGTACGTCCGTCCGTATGGCGCGATGGGCCCTTCATAATTTAGAAAAAAGGCCATTTATTAAACTGGACCCCTTAGTAATTATTGGGTTCACTCTGGCATATTCGCTACCTGCCGACAATTCGCCATTTTCTCTTTGTGTGTCGGCGTGGCGCCCTAAAGGGTTCTAATTTTAAATGCAGCGTGTAACTATTCGGTCCTTTATTACTAAATTTCTTTTTCGCGGGTGGTTAACCCACTGCCGCTGGACGCAATATGCTTTATTTTTTTATGAAAAGACAAGGGTAAGCAATTAAATTAATATAATGTTGGTCTTTTGCGGTTAGACTTCTACAAAAATTTTAACAAATTAATTCTTGAAGTATCTTTATGAAAGTAGTTCCAAAATATACCTACATCAGGTTAAAATATTTGTAAATAGTTTCTTCAGATTATCACAATTTCAATATTTATTGTACATTACTCTAGTATTTTGTGAATAGACTAGACTAAATGAATAAAATAATTGGTTTTATAGGTACAATGTACAAGTACTTTATACTACAATATATTGTATTACAATTAGGTATATACTTATTGTATTCGTTTAACAAGGAATATATTTTCTTTTAAAAGATTTTGAAAAATTGTTATTGCTGAATATAAAATAAGGTAAATCATAATATTTTAGTATGAAATTACACAGTCCAGAGAGTATTAGTAAATATACGAAATAGCGTCCATCTCGTTGGTTTGTTCGTAAACAAAGCTCGAATGAATATAGACAAGCGTGTTTGCTGCTGTAGATCGCGTTACAACAACAAATATACTTGTTTATTTATATGTCTACTGTGTAGTAGTTTAATGGTAGAGGACTCCCTTTGCTTTTGTCTAATGCGATGCAGTAGTCATGGCAACGCTGCAGCCCTACGTCAACATACGATAAACCATAAAAAAACAAAATCGAAAGCAGAAATCTTACTCGACCTCACCCTGGCTCTTGTCGTCGTGATCGTCCGAGAGTTCCCTTCTTTCAAACGTAATTTATGATCTCGGGAAATAAACATAAAAAATAGAAAAGGAAAAGCGACGGCACGCACGATAAAAAACCTCGTCGTAAAAGTGCGTCGGGCGCGGGGTGCTGGAGCTTCCGTGCCGCCCCGCGGGCGGTAACCCTTCCGCTCTGCCCGCCTCCGTCGGACCCACACCCTCGCGGTAAAGGGTTAGGGTGAAACCTTCGCCATGCCAACGATCATATACTCCCGACTATTATGTACATAGGTACAGCTGAAGTATGAGGACAAATGCGGAGAAATGCGTTTGAGGACAATTATCAATTTACTTTTTTGTTAAAAGTAGTAATTTTAGCAATTTGTTAAGATTTTATAAATAGATCACTAATAATTAGGATATAATTATTAGGATCGTGACGTCAAAATTTTAATACGGTTGCAGGTGTTGAATTATTGGAAGAATTTATAACTTAATAAGTAATTTACATACTTTAAGACTATAAAAATATAAAACATTTATAAATTAATATAATATACGCTATAGAAAAAAAAAATAGCCACTACGCTTGCTGTGTGTAGTAGTTCTGCAATTCACGTTTCCTTATAGTTTGCCGAATCAGCGGTCACCGGCCGGCGGTCTTGAAGCGTTGCCGCTCTACCAACTCTGCCCTTATCACCCTCTGCTCCATGCGTCTAGGATTGAGCGCTGGCAACTTGCCACAGTCGTACGCGTTTTTATCTAATTTTATATTAATACTTATTTTCTACGATTTAGACGCTGTTGTGCTTTTGCAAAGTGTCTTACTGTACTTACGATTGTTGTAGATAATTTACACTGCGGCGGCTATTTACATATAAAAAATATTTATGATTTCTGTTTAAATAAAAAAAATACACCACGAATAATAATATTTAAATACATATATATATATATATATATATATATATATATATATATATATATATATATATATATATATATATATATATATATATATATATATATATATATATATATATATATATATATATATATATATAAATTATTTAAAGAAATACTGAATATTTATTGTTTACCAAATTAAGAATATTTAGGAGTATTTTTTATCGGGTCCGCATTGCTCGCTGGCTGCTCGCACCGCAGTTTGCCAATTTACTATATTGCCGATATCTTGAGCTTCTCCCAGCGGAAAACTTGCTACATGTTAATTTCCTGTGTAATTCTAAACATAAGATATATATAGCATCTGTATATATTATCTTACAATATTATATATTACTTTTATTATTACAATTGGGTCCGATAAGTAAAAAAAAGTATACAATTCATCAAAAATTCTTCTAAAATCGAATCAACATTTGATTTAAGTTGACATAAATCAAACAGATGATATAAACAGGTTTCTATAAAACTATATCGAAGCCATCGTGGCGCAGTCGAACGTCATACTGTAAACACGGACTCTGACAAGACAAAGCGCGGCGTTAAGCTTTGTCACTTAAAGTCTCGATTCGGGTGGAAAATTGGAGTACAAAGTGTCTTAACATTAGGTTATTCCTGCCTTCCTTCCCATATACGGAATGAAATGTGAGGCTAAAATAAAAGTGACCTCCGATTATTTTATGAATGTAGATTTTGTTAGAAAATATATGTAAGCCTTTTTTATGGCAATGTCTAAGTCTTGTTAGCTATGTAGGAATATAATTATCTGTCAGTCCTTTATATTTGGATATACAATACAATACGTATCTTACCTACATAAAATGTCAAATTTCTAATTAAACTATTTCTGTTCTACACTATTCATATGATCCTAATAAAACTTTTTATACAAAACAGATATGAATAGAAAGTAACAATGTTATAAATGTAGTTATAGTTATATACGTATAGTTTAAGTGAAACTTACTTAATGCGACTACACTTAATAAATATTTCACCATATACCCAATCAAGACAATTTACAATTTGGTATATGTCCGATGACAAAATAGAAATAAATAGTACATATTATTCAAGGATTCGTATTTATAACGGCTACTTTATGCTATGGTCGTTGGGGGAATACACTTATTTAAATTCACATTTATATACTAAATTTACATTAGATTCCATGCACGCTAAGATGTTGAGGTACGGTCGATCCCTTCTTATGTTGTAAAATGAGGGTCACACAAAAACCGTTGAACTTACATACAGAGCCTATAATGTCCAGCCATTTGGCCCTGGCGTCAGTGAAAAAGTGCGGTACAGCTTACTTTTTTTTGTCTTTTCAAGAATGTGTTTGATGCGAGTAACAATTCACATTTTTTTGGGCAAAATATCGATCGCCATTAACTGGTGTACTGTATGATTTGAAATTTACGAAAAAAAATTTAAATTCCTGGGGGACGATTATAAACACATGCGCGAGCGCGTCAAATCTTCAGCCGGCGTGCGCCGTTCAGGGATGTATTATGGCTTTTTTAAACGACACTAAAACGAGGGAAGAGTATTTTTTAAAAATAAAATCACTTTTTTAGTGAAAATGTGTCCCCGCAAGTTGAATTCAATTGTTGCGTGTCGGATGAGCACGCGTTTGATTTTATGTCAGGAAGGGATTTTTTATTGCTAGGTGTGTGCCAGTAAGTACTGCGGCGACACATTAACTTATATCTTCGGTTGACTGACAATAAGCTAACATTAAAATAATTTATATAATTTTTTAAAATAGTTTTATTTTCTTTGACTTCTTTGGGCTATTTTAAATAAAGTAGTTATACATGTTATATAATTATATATGTTTATATACTTAAAACAGTTATATAATACATACATAAATAGCAATCATATAGGTATACCTACGTCGCATTATATTTTCGTATCAACGGATTTAAAGTTTGCGAAAAGTCGAGACCGCAGTGTTTAAATAATCTGCCTACTCAGCTAAATAAAATAGAAGCGAAGAATTATATATGTAACTATAAAAATATACTTTAAGTATTTTGGTTAAACAATATATCATGTCTATTCACGATATAAATATCTAAAAAATATTATATTTGTTAAATATTATATCTTGTCTGTCTCACGATATAAATGTCTAAAAAATATTATATCTATGATTCTAATAAAATTAACAAAATAAATTTCATAGATTGTAAATGGAGGATTTTATGTACTAAAACCAATGTGGTAATAAAACGCACACTAGCTGTATTTGTAAGTATGTATGTGTAGGGCGACAGTGAAAGAGGTGAGCAAGTCACAACAACTTTTTACTCCCTTCAAAGGGAGGGCGGCCCTCCGTTCACCCGCACTCCGACGTATGGAGGGTCTCTGGAGATGAAAGTTTTGTGGGGTTAAACTACACACACGCATATGTGAGACAACAAACGCGTAGTTACCTAACTCTAACTTTAATTATATCTTTCAATCGATACTTTGGTTGTTTCCTTGCCCCTTTTCTCTTCAGTCTCAAGCTCAACTAATATTTTTACTACTTCTAAGGGCTATTTTTGTTTTTTAAAGCAATACGAATTATTTAAAGAAAATAGTATATAATTGTAAAACATTTTACCTTGTTATTATTTGAATTAATTTACTTAACAGTTAGTTTTATAAGTTACACTTACTAGTACTGCTTATTAAGTGAGATTTTTAGACGCTATAGTGTTTTAGATAAATAAATGAAAATAAATTTATTTAATTCTCAGAAGAAAATAAAGAATGGTCAGTAGCATTGTATGCAAGTTTTACCCTACTCGTCCACCCCTCGACACTGGGCAAAAAGTGGACAATTGCATCTTTTCGCCTTGCATAAATCAATGGGAGGCCATTGTGCCTAGTAATAGAATCCGTGGGTTGAATAAATAAAATGTAAATACAATAGTTATATATAAAGTTTCGTATGTATTGCTTTAGATGATAATTCAATGTATGTTTGACAAGCTTTCGCTTACTTCTTTAGAATAATATTAATTGAATCTCGTAAAACAATAAACATGAAAATATCCAGCACGTTACCTAACCTTAATCTTTAAAGATAAATATAAAGCGGTTATAAACTTTATTTGAAACATAGCTTTAATTTTGTGTAAAATTTATTCATATTTAAAAAAAAGGTATTTACATTGATTATAATTGATAACGTTTTGGTGAAAGACTGTTTTATTATTATAATATGGACGTTTTATACCTGGTGACAGAAAATTAAATGACTACAATTAAGATTGTTCTTCTGAGAAATAGATCGGCCACCGTGATACCAGTTATTTTGTTCCACATATTAAAATTCAATTGAATTACACTAAACCCAGTTTGATTTATTTCAAATCGAGAAGGCAATTTTTCTTCGGGTGTGAAGTACGAAACGGAAACAACAAAATTTACAAACAATGCCTTAATTTTTTTTATTTTCTAATAAATTCACATAATTTACTACAACAATAAATAAATACTTAAGAAAGTCTCTTATAGCAAAAACTAGTCACATAATTAGAACAGAATTAAGAAATATAAGATACCTACTCAATTTATATACATACCTATATAATTAAATATTAAATATCTGTATATTTGATATAAAATAAAATTAATCTCATACTAAATTGTCTTTTATTAATTGATAGACTTAAATTCTTCAATGAACCCATTGCTTTTCATACCTAGTGTATTCCAAAAATACGGAAATCATCGGGCGGAATGTTTAGTTTTGTCATCGATTACGCAAACTGTTTCAAGGGTGCGCTGTTTCGGGCATTGTGAAAAAATATGAGAGCGTATATACAAAAACTGGATGCAGCTGTCGTACGGCACACATGCGAAATGTAGCAGATATATTCCACCTCCGAGTAGAACGACGTATGTTCTCGACGAGCGCCTGGTTGATACGACTTTATGTAATGTGATGTTTACAGAACGGGCCCTTGCGCTACATAGGCAGAGCGGGAAGGGTTCCGAGTTCAATCCGCGCTCTGGGAAGGGTTTGCAAGGACGCCCGCCGACGCGCAAGCGCACGCGATCTTGCAAAAAACTAACACAATGAGCACAACGGCACTGTTTTGTTGTTAATAGTAGATTGTTCGTAAATTTCTACTTTTTTTGCTAAAAAATGTAATATCATCAACTCGTTCACGCCCGGTCTTTCAAAGGGAACTTTTGAAGAGGGAACAGAAAAATTGTTAAAAATGGGTAAAAAGTGGGTCAGAAAGGGTGCTTTTGAAACTAGTAATCATTACTTTGCATCGATTGATTGCCGTTATTATACAAAAAAATATAATCCCATCTTTTTATGTTACTATTACTTAAATCAATTTAAGTTAACAGAATTTATTAATAATAATGTAAGTAAATAATAACAAACGATATTACGAACACATGGCGACTTGTAACTAAATGATAAATGATAATTAAGTAGGTAGGTATATCTACATATGAAAAAGCTACTAATTACACTATATCAAAAACAATTAAATATTTACGAGCGACACGACAATTCATTATTATATTTTCACTTTACAATCTCATGTTATTACATATTTAAATAGGATTTTTTTATAGGATAGGCCTGCAAATAGGATTTTTTTATGTTAACTTTTTTCATGTGATTTCCCCTAAATGTTGCAAAAAATGAAATCTCAATTATTTATAAATTAGTTCTGCGGACAGTTACTGTATTCATCCCTTTATCAGTTGACAATCAGGCGCAATAAAAGGGAATGAATTGATTGTTAGTAGGTACGTGAGTTTTTTCTATTTTTTATTTTTTACCTACGATAAATTATGTTCGTGGACAAGAGTAAATAACTCTGAATTTATAAAGTCGCTAGTCTCAGTATTGCTTGTAGAAAAAAAAATATCTCTTGAAAGCTCTGAAAGCAGCGCATAAAATGTTTTATTATAAAGATTAAACTGTTAATAGTGACAGTATTCACACTATAATAAAATATAATGTTAGTATCCTTTTCACTTATTATTTTAATTCATAGTATTTTTCCTGGTTTTTAAATTGGGAGAATACTGTTTTCTTATATAACATAAAATTTTCATTTACATGAGACAATTAACAAATTTGTGTATCTCAAACGTTAAATATATAAGGCTTTTCGTATGAATACCTTTCATTTACCTAAAAAATAAAATATGCAGTCTAATTACATAATTACTTTATTTAAGTATTTACTTTGATGAAAGATATATTATGACCTAACTTTTCTATATTAGCATACCTTTGCTAATAATTTGTTTCATAAGTTTTGCGATTCAACAAATAGTAAAAAGTTAATACAACAAATTGATACTTTTAAAGTCTAATAGTTCAAGTCTTTTATTGTGTAAAATTCATTATTTATATCTAAAGAGCATTAAAAAAGAATTACCTACTTTTTCAATTTATTTTAATCACAAATAAGATAACATAATAAATGGATTCGATTAGTTAAAAATACCCTTTACCTGTTATGTGCAATTACACGATGCTTATACGGATATCATGCGTTTAGAACCCTTCTCCATTCTCTAACCCTTTCTATTGTATGTTTTTATATTGACGCACTTGTCGGTCAGTACAAGTTTTTTTGATAAATGAACATTGAAGCAGTATACCGGAATTTGGATCGGGGAGGAGTATCATTGATTAAGAAAATTTATTATGTTACTATGATAATTTTTTTTTTTTTACTATTAGAGAACATATTTTCTTGTTGTAGTTATTTTCGTGACATTTATCATTTTTTGTTAGCCTTATGAAGGCTTATTAACTACTAAGGCTAAATATTATTACTAGAATACTTTAAAACATGTAATGGACATGTTAAGTTCATTTGTTTTTCAAAGTAAAATGTCTACATATTTATCTATATCCAAAACTTCAACAACGAAACAATTTTATATTTATATAAATCATATGAGTATAAAAATTAAAAAAAAAAACTAATTGTAAAAGTATTTGTATTCTGTATTGAATAATAAACAAATAAGACGTATCTAATACTTAATGGATATGTTCATATACCTTAAAACACTTTCAGTTCTTTATTACAATATAAAGTATTTTTTTTAATCTAACCCTTTTACGACCGCAGTGTTGTTTATTATTAAGTTTTTGCTACAATAAAAAAATATGATAACCGTGACAGTTGAGTCAAACAGCTTTCTGTGGACACGGAGTTTTTTAAGACATCACCTGTTAGACATGTATACAAAAATATTGAATTAGATTAACCGACACACGACTATAATTTAAAATGTATTATACAGATGACGTGATAAAAACTGCGTTTCGTAAAATAAATTTTAATTCTATATATACAATATCGAAACACGTGTTTTGGTGTTAAAAATAATATTTTGGTGATAAAATCTTAATAAATCTATTTTTACTTTATGTGACTTTAATTATACTGACGCACATACATGCATGCTAATTTGACGCAATACATAGGTATTGCGTCAAATTAGCATGCATGTATGTATAAATGTCTTAAGTAATTTATTATGTAAGAGATTTACACTAATAATAACATATTTCAACCATTTCTCTTGTTTCGATAGGTAGGTTGCTTTTCTTATTACTTTTTTACCTTGAAAATATAAGTCCTGACGTTTTAATTGTCATGCAAATTCAGAAACCACTAAGCAACAGCGGCAAGATGATTATTTTAAGTTAAATTTTACAATAGTTATATTATTATATATCCTATACTAGAATAAGCAGATGTTAAAACACATTGCAAGGTATAGGTTATCGATTACCGTATGATCCAATTAGTAGATATCGAAACAATCGACCGTTTCGACCTTTAAACACGACCAAATAGCTTTATCTGTATCAACTAATTCAAACTTAAGGTTATAAGGTCCATAGCGTTTTTTGTCACGAGCCCTTACCCCTTTTTTAATCGGATTTCTTACGCGCGTGTGCTGCGTTTTTTGTAAGTTAATAAAATTCTCAATCCACCTTATTGCAGCCGTTAGGGTTGGGTTTTTTTAACGTCTCAAGCGTGAGAGACGTATGGTTTAATTAGACAACTCACTAGTTTTGAAATGTATAATAATTTTAAAATACATTCATTTATAAAATGTAACAAAGAAATTATATCTACTACTTAGTCCCGCACATAACAGGGTAAGCCGAGGAAACTTAGTTTTAAGACACTCGGTTCCCCGCTTTCCGCCTTTCGAGGCATTGTATGTTGAGTGGCGGAACTCAACGCCGCCACCGCCATCTACTTTATAATTTCAAAGAAATGTTAATTTGAATTTGTTTAAAAATCATTTATATGAACACAAAATATAATTATAAGAATATAATGCTTGATAATGGTATTAATAAGCGACAATATCGTCTTCTTGGATCTTTCGTAATTGCGTTTCGGAAAATTTGTGACACTGGCGGAAATTCCCTTCATAGAGTCGTCGTATGAAAAAAAAGCTTTGGAATGTCATTAATATTCAAAACGTAAGTAGGAGGAATTATAAAATAATAGGAGTAATTTGGGACGGCACGCGTCCGTTTCTGGAATGTCTTGATAAGATATGCATGGAAATATGCTGGCTTATTACATTTTTCAAGTAACTTTATTCCAGTAAGGCTCTCAATTTGCCTTCAGATTATTTTGCATGTAATTATAATGCACAAAATATAGCATATGTTGATAAGATTTTTTTAAGATTTTTTCTTTATATAAAATTTTTTGACCAGATCAATCGTCAGTATATTCGAAACGTGGGGTTTTGCGAAATTGTGTTTCCTAAACCTAAGATCCCGTTAAAGAATTATATTTGAAATAATATCTATCTATTATTTATTTAAAAAATGGTAGATATTTTAAAGATTTTTATGGAACTTTATACAATATTATTATTTTTATTGTAAATATACTAACTTAACTAGTAACTTAACTAGTTTTAACATATGTATATTAAACTTAAATCGTGTCATTGTATTGAGAAATCTCAAATACGTTTTAGTTTGCAAATAGTTATGCAAATATTTTGTAAATTATTTCTGCGAATTTGAATATTGACATACTCTTTTGTGTACAAATAAAAGGTAGGAAAAAAAACAAAGCAAATGCCATTTGAAAAAGAGCAAATTTTTTAAACGTTATTGCTACAATTTCCTAAAACGGTCGACACGCTTTGAGGGGTTTTGCTTAAATAATACATCAACTATAAAATATAGGTCCCAATTTTTTGGGTTTCTTTGTCTCTATAGTATAGCAAATTATAAAGTAGCACCCTAAAACATTTAACTTTATGAATATTCAATGTTCGTACAAAGAATAAGTTTTTAAAAACGTCGTCGATTTTTCTTTTCGTTAAATATAGAAAAATATTTCTTTAATATATAATTATAATATTTACTTGATACAGATTTAAATTGTGGCGTCATCATCGCATAGTTGGAATGGAGAATATCATACTCTACTAACTTCTTCACTAAATATTTCTCCCATCGGATGGCAATCCCACAATCATTATACAAGCAATGGTTGTGGTTTCATCTGATTAGGCTGGTTCAACGCTGTGATCCGTCATCGGAGATACAAAATCTTTAGATAACTAGAAAGTGGAGTATAGTCTCCTAACACTCCACTAACAGAAGAGAGTCCTCTACCTCACAAAAAACGTGGAAGATAAAAAAAAGATCTATAATACATATTAGAAGACTAAAAAAGAGGATTAACAATTTTATATACCTATTCCGCATGTGAGTAATGAAATGAATGAATTTTTAAAAATATGAACGATATCGAGAGGCGAGTGTGGCTGTAGGCATTTGGTGGCGGGATAGGCTGATCAATCATGGAACCTACCCCTTCTATCCCGCCCAGTGTCGGTGCGCGAAAACAATCGGTTGCCAGGCAACGCTGGGGCGGGGGCACCCACACGAGCTACCACATCCCCATGTATGACACACACTTTTATCCATTTCGAGATGCACGGCGATTGAACAAATAGTACTTGTATTATATTTTGTTTTTGATGAGTATTATTTTTTTATACATGATTGTATATTCATTTTAATATAAATATGAAATATACAACAAATATATATATATATATATATATATATATATATATATATATATATATATATATATATATATATATATATATATATATATATATATAAAATACATACATAATACATGAAAAACATATACATTGATCGTCATAATATCCGCAATATATTTAAGTTGCTCCAGTCAATTACCTCATAAGGTGCAAATAAACTAAAACGTTTCTTCAAATATCCTTATCGAGTATTGACCAATAAAGCATCTATATCCATCGTAACTTAAATAAGTTGTTGTGTGTTTGTAGGTGTAATTGGGAATAAAAGAAAGGAGAGGTCCTGGCAGGCTCGGCGGTGATCCATCATCCCGCTGACCGCCGCCCCCACATCCCACTTACTTTTCACTTTCTCTACATATTTTAAGAAGAATAAAACTTTTCCTCACTCTAGTTTTATTTTACTTACGCGTAGTGCTGACACTACATTTATTTTATATGAATATTGTAGGAAAAAAGTTTAACGCAATTAAAATAACATCATAATGACTGGGTTGATCTGTATATGTCCAACGAAAAGTTTATTAAGATTTATTAGAAGTATTATATTTATGATAATAGAATTTCAAGTAATCTTGATTATAAACAATACGAAATCATAAAACGTGTGCACTCGGCTTTAATACTTTTGTGGTTCATATATGTACTTATATTTCAAAGTAATGTAGGACATTTTGTAAATTCTCCCTGTCTCGTTATCTATCAGGACGACGGCTCTTTAAACAATAAAAGAAATCGATATAATTCTACTGGGATTTAATGGCCTTTGATAGTATAACTTTTATTTTAAGATCAATTTAAGTAAAGAAGGAACATGTTCTTTGTTATTTTTCCATTCAAGTTTTTATTCAGTGTATAGGTAATGAATTTAGATGACATATGACTTTTTAGAAAAGACTTTTTATAAATATAGAAGTTTATTATAAAAACAATATTACTATATTCATCATATTTATTTATTAATACATATTATTGATATTTAAAAAAAATATATATACTCTCTTGGTGAAATTCATAATTCATTTGTATATTTTGTTATCAATCATAATAAATTTAACTCGTTATACATATGCACTATTATTAATTAACAAATATAACGTTTTAACTAGAACTATATAATTTATATGTTTATATCTGCTTAAAATATATAGAAAAAAGCATTGTGAACGATGCTTCCAGAACGATCAGACATGAGGCGAGTGTGTACGCAGGCATCGCGTAGTGCGGCAGCATCACTGTCTATAATAAATGAACGGGCGCGGGGACGCTGACCAATGGCAGCCCCACCCTCAATCAATATGATGGACTCGGCCGCGAGGGGACGATCGCTCACTGATTTTTTCCCTCACTGACAGGACTCGGGAGGACGTTTTTGCGCCCTCACTGCGGGTCCAGCGATGAGGGGAGCGAGCAATTAATAAGTACGCAGCCGTTACCAACGTCGCGCGATCTACCGCCACCCGTTGAACACTCCTTTTCCTTGTTTATGCGATAAATTCTAATACCCTGCAATGTCAGTGCTATAGTAGAAGGACTATTTATTTAAGAAAAACATTAAATAAATAAATTATCGCAATTAATTCGTAGAAACAACAACATTCTGGTAACAATAAAAGCAATTAAAAAGTAATTAGACTTAAATGCTTAATATTCATACTTTGTAGTTGATGCTTGGAAATCTCTCGAAAATATCTCGCAATTTCAAACATCGAAATCTTAATCTAAGTTTAAAATTTCTTCGGGAATCGGCAAATTTTGTACTAAGTCATTAAAGTATAAAACTTCGGTCATTTTGCTGGCGCTGCTTAAAAGCCTTTTTAGGCTGAGAAAAGTAATCTTTCATTAGGGTGGGGAGGAGCTAAAACGGAAGTTCTCTTTGAAAGGAAAATTACACGTCGGATGCCTGCGTGCCGTTCAAGGGAGATGGATTTTAATTACGTCAAACAAAGTTGTTGGAGTTTGCCGAGAACTGAGAGCTGATGCTATTAATATAGACTCATGACGACCAATCACGCGGCATGCGTTCATTACAACTTGTTAATGATTATAGTTTTCGTTTAGTTCTTCTACTATATTTGTTTATCAATTTATATAAAATGTATTGATAACGTGATATAGCTACTTGTAATAATATTCTTATTATAATTATATAGTAAATCGATAATAGTTCGATAAGCGACGATAAGCTAAAATATATTTATTAGCGTAATTGGCTAAATGACACATTGGGATCGACACTGGTTAGTAATGACAATTCCAATGACTTAGAGGTGATAAATCGGGCGCGCCTCTTAACGGCGATGTGACGCTATGGAAATGAATGGCTCGCGGCGTTAATCAGAGTCCAGTCGCCATTATTTTCATTAGGGTTAGTGGGCGCGGGTCTATCAATCTGTCACATAACCATGTCGCTAGTAAGTAGCTTAAATAGGGCTAATTTCATTCGAAATTTTATGTATTATTATTAATTTGTCTTTAAAAATCTATTTTATTATTAAGATATAGTAGATACGTACGAGGTACTCGTATGTAGATTTAAATAAGCACTATATATGTATAGATACATATATACATTTTAGATTAACATTTGAATAGCAATGCAAAGAAATATTTACCACTTGGTGTATATTATTACTTGTTACTGAATATTAGGTAATTAATATTATTACATTTTATTTCACTCTTCTTCATTAATCTCTTCAGAGAGATCTTTAGCGTATTCTTTATTAAAATTTTCATATAAGTATTAAATAATAATGTTCCACTAGCTTTTAATATTATGCGATTTGAAAGTAAAAAAATATTTCGCTGGCAGCCCTTGTATGCTATAATGTGTATTTTCGACCGATTCGTGTTGAGCACTTTTAGGTCAATTAGGCAGAGTCGCGCCCGCGGGCCTTAGGCAACTAATCAGGGGCACGGCAAAGTTTATACCGTGTTAATTTGACTAATGCGCCTCAGCGGCCACCACCGGATTACTGCTGATAGTGATAATGGTGTACAGGAAACAACTTGTTGTCCCAAGTGTTGCGAGCCATCGTGTATATCGTGAGTGAAGATAATATATGCGATATCCTTTGTTAATACGGTCCATACCTATTGTAACTAAAAAAAATAATGAATAGTTAATTGTTAATCAATATTATATGTATGTATGTAACTTTGTGATTATAGCGAATATAAATGATAGAAGTATCATAATCACAAGGAGGTAGTTTTCGTGTTCGACGGCTATTAGGCCGCGCTACTTAACCAATTAGACATGAAACAATCGCCCTCATAGTAGTTTTGCTGTGAATACGCCCCTATATCCATGTTACACTGACGCTTTGCTCCACTACTTTGTCATTCTTTATGATATTTTAAAAGGCACCTCATTACGAACTCGATTACGAATTATAACTAAAAAAGAAAACTCTACATAGTTATTTGAGTTCGATGATAGGGGACAATTTTATGATTCCCATAGCTGTGTTATTGTTGTTTTGTCATAGCGACACGTTGTTCGTACATAACTTATACAACGTAGGCGTTCATGGTGTTATTTCATTCAATGTCGACTTACAACAAAATTGAAGTATTTAGGGAAAATTAAACTTTATTATTTATTCCTTTGTGGATACCTTATGTAATAAAGTGGAGCAATATTTATACGCGTTATAAATATACAATATTAGCACATGATATCTATATATTCTAGAGATATAAAATAAAATTAAGAATATAAGAAAAAGCAATTATTAATTTGTAAAAGTATAATGTCTCATTTATAAGTAAGACAAATTTAAATTTATATTATCTTAATTATATATGTTATTGCAAAATCAAAGATTTTATTTGGTATACAATTTGTAATTAAAATCATTGGTTGAAAATTACACAGGCAAAGGTAAATGCTAGGTAGACATTAATATGTCGTCTCCACGTCGTAGTATTAACGATTTTAAGACCTCATCGATACATCGATAATTGGCCAGATCATGATGAACCTTGAATGAAATCATATTGTGGTAAAATTATATCATAAAGTAATTCACATCATTTACCGAGAGAGGCGTTAGTAGTGCCTTTTTTGCATACTATCACCAGCCATTTAAACCTAAAAAAAATGTTAAAACCTAAAAAAAAAAATAGCTTCACACTATATCTCGCTTGTAGCAAATTAGCCCGAGGAAACCTAGTATTACAACACTATATTCCCCATTCTCCACCCAATTTATTAATAATAACTCTATAAAAAATATAAGTGTAAATATAAATGTTTTTTAAATATTCAAGAAAATAAAAATTCAATACAAGATCAATTCATGATTCAATGTAGTAATTCGTCTTGAGATGTATTACTACATTCATATTGAATTGAACTCGATAATACAAAGTGTGGACTGCGGAGCTACTCTACAATAAATATATAATTACAGCTTAGGCGTATTACAAGGATCTATGAGTATGTTATTGATGCTGGTGATAATATAAGTAGACGACCAACTAAGTGATAATTTGTAAATACATGTCTTTAAATTGTTGATAGTCATGCACGAAATAATAGTTGTCTGTATTCAATTAAAACACTGTTAAGGAATTTGTGACTTCACCAAAACTGAAAATATATTTAGTAACAATATAAATGGTTAATCATTGCAAGTCACTATTATCTTGTACGTCTTGACGAAATAGAAAATAAATTAATGTGATTAAATGTTTTAATTAACCATTGATCAATTTTAAATGATATAAGTATATGTTGCTTATGCATTATTGCTTATCTTATGTTAGTTTATTTTATCAGTTCAGATTTTTTAAAATATTTCCTATGTAAGTATGAAAGTGACATTTTAAAAATATTTTATACGCAAAATACAACAATATGTGTATGAAATTTTTTTTTATCTTGCCAAGACAAAATAGGTCTGCTGGCAATTTTTATTTTAAAATCGAATAATATTTAAAAGTTGTTTTATATAGATTTCGTATTTATATAGGGAAAAGTATTATTTTTATGACTGTACCCATAAAAGTATGTGCCAGTTGTCTTCAATTGTTGAGAGAGGGTGACCGCATTTAATTCATTTGTGACCAGGCCATATATGCGGGAGCATTTTATGACAGTATCTAATAGCGACGCTTGCTTTAACCGATTTCCTGTTTTTGATGTGTAACTTAAATGTTCTATAAATTATAGAGTGTGACACATACTAAAGTTAAATTCATAAATCATTCTCAAAATTTCAAGACAGCAATAAAATGTACTTTGACTTAATCATAAATAAAGTATATCTAATAGCGATGTAATTATCGAGCTACCAAACCAATCTTTTATGTTTATTTTATTTTATGAGAGCCCCGCCTTAATCCTGATTGGCCGATTAACCCTTCCGACACGAAAGGGTTATTATTATATCCCCATAAGAGAGGCGCGCGCGCCGCGCCCGTTATGGCTTTTTACGTTTTTTATAAGAACCAGTATACATTTTTTACTCTACTGCTATACTCCGTTTTCATTGGCTTGTATGAAAGAGTTATTCCATAAATAAATCCCATGCATCGTCCACGAGAATTAATAAAGGCGGTACTTTTGAGAGAAAGGGTTGATTGTAATATATAAACTGTTATGAGGGGAATGCTTATATACATGAGATGATACATAGAGTAAGTAGTTTTACTCGTAATATATTGCGTCACAGCGATACTACTATTGCACAAATATAATGTATAGGGGCCGTTGTGGCGCAGCGGTACACCATCTGAGTGTAAACGCGACATTTGTGGGTTCAATTTCTAATCGAGGGGAATGAATTATTTTAATTTTAATTTTCATTAGTCAATGCCGCGCTTTGTTTCGTTACCAGACGTAACTAGACAAAGCATGGCCTTCAGTTCCTTCACCCAACATTCGATGTTTCGGAAGGCGAAAAGCGGAGAATGGAGTGTCTTAACACTTGGTTAGCCTATCCCGTTATGTGCGGGATGTTTTAATGTTTCTATTGTATGCATCAGGCGCGTCTGAGTATTAGGTACAATAATAGGCTGCAAATCCCAGAGATACGTAAGAATATGCAAAATTCAACTTCAATCAATAATTGACTTCATTTTAGTTTCGTACGTGTTTTTACTTTATGGCTACGGTTACAGAGTAATTTTGCACAACGAATTTTGAGGCTTAGGCTGTTAATCTAATGACTTTGAAAATTGACTTTTGTTGGTTCAGATTGACAATGTTGGTCGTAAAGCAGATCGCGTGGCGACTAGACGTGACTAAAACCGCTACATGAGGATTACTGGCACGTACACCTTCCAGTTACATTAATAGTTATAAACCTTGTCATCGCATTACTCGTTTATTCATACATCTCTATGTACACTACGGATTAGATGGTATTGGCAATGCGCAACGCTTAAAGTGACAGTTTACTTTTATAATTTTAACTGGCAACGTCAAAAATAACACGTTACATTTAAAATCTTTTAAGTAGACAATAACCAAACAGAATTATACTATAATTCTGTTTGGTTAATGTTTTAATGGATTATAAATGAGTTTACTTGGATACTATTTAAAAACCAAAGATTACAATACAAAGACGAGACAGACAAGATGAGCATAAAACTACCCATAACAAATACGTAGGTAGTGAATATAGTAATTTAAATAAAATCCACAATACTTGCATACCTTGAGATATTTAACGAATAATTTTGCAAAGTGTGAAGGGAAAGAGAACTCTCCAATCGTTACTTCCTACTGTTGTGAAAAAGTGATGAATTATTTCCAAATATTAGCTACTTGATCACATACAAGCTGTATTAATATATTTTGTTTTGATAATATATTATGACGCGGCTCAAGTTGAAGTAAATAAAAATTGAATATTAACGGAATTTCTGTTTATTAATTGTTTACTTATGAGTAAAAAATCCCAAGAAATTAAGAAGCGAAGGAAACCCAACAATTTGACAACTTTTAAAACTCTAGTTCGATAACATACTTTAATGGCTTTGCTCTTGGATTACACTGGTATCGTATAGCGTTGGTATTATTGTTAAAGAAAAAGCCGGTACCGACACACAGAAATAATTGTATCATATACAATTTTATATTATTTAAATGAAATATCGTATTATCATATTCAACGTGAAGGCTTACAACGTTTGTTGTTAAAAAATTATAGAAGCAATTCAGTAATTATTTGTTCCGTCCGTAAAATATAAAAGTCAATGCATGTATCAAGGCGGCTACATAAATAACCTATTAGATGAACATCACTTGACGTTTCAACAAAGAGCTAATAATTTCAACTTTTGTGCAACCACAATGATTTGGACCCAGCAAAAACGTTTGCGTAGGTAGCAGTCCGAACCCTTCCTCACCTGCATTCCCACGATGTAAGAAGAAAGTGCAACACACGTGTAATATGTAAAAAAAATTGCGCAAATAAATTTTGCTGTCAAACATTCAAATTTCACCTTAGTGACCGATTTAATATCAATAATGGGCTATTGTGTAACTGCGTGGGAAGATTTTAAAATACGCAGTAAATATTCTTATCACATATATGTAGATACATGTTTTTTTATTAAACAAGTATTCATTGATTACAGAATATTGTTTAGATGTTGTGTTTTAATTTACAAAAATCTCGCAATCTTTATGAGAGCGAGAACTTTTTTAGACAGTATCCTGTCTGTTTTAGTTAGTGTGTGTTAGATTGCGAAAATGAATTCGATCCGATACAACTTCATAGTTTGTATTTTGTATAGTTATCATCAAATTATTAAAACAAAATTGCGTATTGCAAGCGACAGGTAAATTCACTTAAGAAATTTAAAGATAGATTGATTATATTGACTAGGCGTTTCTTAGAAAAATATATGTAATCCGATCTAGGATCGCTATAGTAACGCGGCTTAGTGAATGCAAATAATACAACATCGACATATCTGCCAATCGATAGTTCCCACGTGTTTCTACTTTACACTTTAGAATGTGCGTTTAATCAATGGCCCATCTGATGTAGAGGCAAAAACTGCGGGGTCAGTGGTGAGTAAAACTGGGCTAGTTCTCCAATTGCATAGACCCTTTCACTCTCATTCTGTACCTGCGCTTTTTACTATTCCCGGAATCGAGAAGGCAGCTAACAGATATCGTCAAACTTTGCTATGTCAATAAGAAATTGAAAAGTGTTAACATTCGTTTTATCAGCACACTAAGTTGTTTTAATACGAATAAACAACTATTAATAAGGATAATTATTTATATTCTATTACAAAATATATGAAGCCATAAATGTGATCATTCACATTTCAAATACATTACATAAGAGTGATAGTTCAAATACAGCTGTGTTCACATGTAATTAAAATTATTTTAGCAATTATTAATTAAAAACTAAATTAAGTTCTTAAAAGTGATTAACTTGAAAATAAAACTATTTCGTAACAATCTATAAAAGTTTGAGAGCCAGTGGCCGTTGCGCCAATGGAAAGCAATATTTCGCAAATTCTTTCATTTCGAAGGGGTCCTAAAATAAATCAAATGTATATGGGATAGTCACAAAAAAGCGGGTTAATTACTTGGCTTTCGGTTGCTTCTATGAAAGGATAAATAGTTTTTGCGAGTCATAAAATAATTTTGTATTTAAAAATTTTACTTAATGTCAATAAGTTAGTTACAAATGTTTAATATTTTTTATAAGTTAAGAAGAAAAATAAAGCAGCAAAAGAAAAATTGTCTCGAAATCAAACTTACTGTTAAAGAATACCAAAAAGAAGTTTTAATTTAAATATATTCGTGATCTTTAGAAATTTTGACTGTAGATATAATAAGCTTGGAAAAGTAAATTTTCATAATTTATACAAAAATGAGAAAGAAGTTACTTGAATCAATTATTTGACAAGATCAAATAGAACAGGCACATATAAATCGCTCCTTTGCATTCAGGTAAAGAATATTTTTTGCTTTGCAGATAAGAATATTTTGAGGATTCTGCGCTACAATACATAAAGACGATATTACAACAGTGTATTATTTGAAAGTTTAATGCCTGTGATGTAAATCGATATTAAAGATTCGATCATTTATAACTGGAAAAGGACGGGCAAACAAAACGTGACCAGAAAAAGTGACGGAATTTGATGCGGGAAGCGAAACAAACTATTATTGCAACACTTGCGTTTTCAATATCTGCGAACTGTGACGTATATTAATAGTAATAATTTGTAAAATTTATTTAAGATTATTTATACCTAAGATATATTTGAAGTTCTATTTCTCTAATATAAATACTGTGTATTACCGAAAAGTATTAGATGGGGAATAGAGATGTAGGTTGATATCGAATTATATTATAATTATAAACAAATTAGTTGATAAAAAAAAGATGGTCAAAATATACATATGAAGATAATATGCTTCATATCATTATTTTCACATAATAATATTACTTTTTCTAAATAATAACTAACATAATTTGGATTGATAATACTTGTATTATTAAGAATCAATGTTTAACAACCCACAAGTACTAACATGTTGTACTACGTTAAGTTGTGGAGGGCAGTATTGACTTTTTAAAAAATAAATGAATTTGAATTAATTAATTAAAATAATGAGATGAAAATTTATAAAAAAAGTTTTATTAAATTTATATATATTTTTTTAATTATTCATGACGATAAACTAAATACAATTCAACATTAAATATCGAATGTAGTATTTGACTCAAGAATTTAAAGCATCGTTTGTCGGTCTATAGTTACAAAAGCTCGTGAACGGGTGATTTCACACTCTAGTGGATTAGAGTAGTGCACTGTACACCGCTTCATTGCACTGAGAAACCACGTAAAATCATATGGAATGCGTAAACGAATGTAACAATATCTAGTCAATACTCTTCAGGTATATAATATGTAACTTTATTATCCACATAATATTTATCTATAATAACGTAGGTATATTCATATTTACAATAACACGTAAATTTTGCCTAAGCAGAACGGTTAATGAAATTAGAAAATTAATCATTCTCACACAAAATCAGACCTTTTTGATCTTTTTAGAAGTGTTGTATTTAAACACAAAATTAGACTTACTAATATACAATCTCAATGGGAGGGTAATAATCAACCTAAGCAATTAATAAATATTAAACAATAAAAATAATTTACTATTATATTTTATTTAAAAAATCTCAACATTCCTTACAAATTGAATATATTACGTATATGTAGGTACATAGTATCCATCGCACGCGAATACTTTCGCTTGGCCGCACCCGAGAGCGCGTACACGTGCAGATTATGTGCATCTTTCAAAGGATTTTTTATAATAAAACATATGCCGCTTTTTGCTTAACCCACTTTAGACTCGATTATAACCTTCTTACCTACATTTGCTTCGGTCTTTATACAAGTGAAGCCGCCAAAATTGTAACATATTTCAAGTTTCTATTTAATACAAATAAAATTATAGAAGAGTAAACAAAGTCTTTGTTACTTAAAAATAGCGTATGTCCGTGGAGGTAAGTTCTAATAGTGTATTCTTTTAATTATAATTGGTAAAAGTTATATATAATCGGTAAAGTTATAAAAATATTTTAATTCAAATATATAGATATGTGTATACATATCTATATAAAGAACTACTATTTATTAATGTAAATCATCAATTATGAATTTAAAATTATATTAAGCATATCGAACTTAAGAATACTTTCTAGCTTCCATGTTGTCTAGTAAGGTACGATGGGGCACAAAAAATCTTAAGTGCTGTAAGGTTATGTTTACGATAACATAAGAAAATGAGATGACTCCCATATGGACACAGGAAGATCTCGCGAAATACATAGCTCTCATCTTATGCAATAATATTAGGGGTAGCACAGCAATTTATTTTGGATAATTTTAGTGTACAATATTATACCATTATGTGAATTAAAAGCATTTATCACCTATAGAGTTTATTGAAGAATGAATGGAGGGCTCGATGAAGGAATAAGTTGGACATTAATACCACATTAGTAATCAATAAATACTTAACAAAAAATAATTAATATTTTTGTTCTAATATAAATTGGATACAATTTTTAATATTTATAATATACCTAAGAACTTAACGCAATATATTAATAAATATTTATATATAATATAAATATCACCTACATATAAACAAGGTTATATTTTTTAAAAATCATATTATTCGGTGCAAAGTAAATAGATCTTTAATTTTCGCGATTCAACACATTTTGGAAAATGAAAGTCTTTTACTGGACTAACCTAAAATATTTACGATCAATCTGGTAAAATAGTTTCATTTAAAACGGTTACAAGTAATTGTACAATAATACAGTTAGAATTTTATAATACAAATAAGTTCAGCTGTACCTACTATATGTTAACATTTTGAGTCTAGAATTTGATAAACTTATAAATTTTTCACCAATTCCAGTTACTAATTTTCTAATTTTTCATTTATCAACAAAAACAACATGACAACCACTCTTTCTAAATTTCAAGGTTTTGGTTTTCATAGATTCAGAGTTTTCATTTTATATTATAACAAAAACTTAATTTCGTTTTAAATATGGAATTATACAGAACTCTACACATATAAATAATACTTCAACAGAATTTATCACTTCAACAACGGTGACGAGATACGCCGGTCAATACTATTTTACCTATGTTTATAAAAATCAGTATCTAAGTACAAGCATTAATAATAAATATTAATGTAAAAAATCAAAATAATTCAGCCCTGAGCTCGATTAATGTTTGCATCGGGTCCCACGGTGTAACTGGAGCTGGGCGTCCGCGGCTTCCGTCCGGCTTTTAGCGCCGTCCCATCGGTCACCGCCACCGTACCTCCGCAACACCCACACGTCATATTTGTTTGCCACTATCTGCTAGCCTTCATATATCACTATAGCTATACATATTAGTATGTATATACATATATGATATCTAATTAGCTAGACATGCTCTTGTATTATGTGCATATATAGGTAGTAGGTACGTATGTATATGACTATAGTATTTATAAAAAATACGAGTTCAAACATATTCTTAATACTAATTAAACCTTATGTTTAGAAATATACCGCCTCTTATTATATTATATTAAAAAAGAAATATTGTGGGCCATTGTGGCGTAGTGAGATAGCGTACGACTTAAACGCAATTATAGTGGGTTCGATTGACACTAAGTTCCCTCAATATATATATATATATATATATATATATATATATATATATATATATATATATATATATATATATATATATATATATATATATATATATATATATATATATATATATATATCTATATATATATATATATATGTACCAACAATTGTAATTTGTAGAAATTAATTTAAAATCAAAGCCTGATGTACGATCGAATTGAAAGTGAATAAAAAAATCTTTTAATCTCAAAAGCAAATATACGTGTGAAGATGCCCGGTAGTAAACGATATTTTAAAATTGGCGTGACGAAGGTGCTGGGATAAAGGAAGATCAGTAAGGTGGCCGGTGCCGGCGCCTCCCGCGGTCGTTAATATTAATTAGGCTCGGTTCGGCCGCCCGCGCCCGTCCGCGCCCGCCCGCTCTTAATGCATAGTCTCTTTGCTTCTGACTCGCTGCGAAAATTAATTACTCACAATCTTTATGTTCCAATTATAAAGGCCTTCGTAACAAATTAAATCTGTCCGGCGCAGGCTTCTTTTGAGAGTGGTCTCACTGTTTGTGAATTGATAAATGTTCCCGGTGAAAATTCTTTCAATTCGACGTTACATAGATATTTCAATTAAAACGTTAAATTATGAGTGATTATGTAAGTACTAGGAATGATATAAAGCTTTAAGCCACAGCGTTCATAAACGTCGACAATAAAGCCGCAATTATTACCGACGTTCGTTATTCCATGAATGGAAATATTTGTAATTGTATGTTATTTGCGAGCAGCCGCTTGCCGAAATTAAAAGCGAAATCGATTCTCAACTTCAACTTTTGCATAAGTGTTCAACTTCCGCGTTTGAAGAGCAAAAACGAAATATTGACGAAAAAACTATGAAGTTTCCCTTTCATCACAGGCAAAATATTTAACGGCGGTAACCGGATATTTCGTTGTGGCTCTTGGAAACAATGAAAGGAACTTTGAACGTGTTATTACATGAAACTAACATTTAATAAATATGTTTTTTACTTTGGGTGCGGTTTTTGGTTATCCATTAATTCGCTAGTAATACAAAAAAACCTTCTGGTTTACCCACACTGTGCAATATTTGAATAGTTGGATAGCGTAGGCATTGTTGTAGGAAGATGCGGAAATAGGATATTTTCTTACGAGAAATATAATATTCGGTGGTATTATATTGACCCAGAGAATAAAGATTCAATCCTATAATAGGTGAACAATTACGAAACTTGGTGTAGGTACGTACCCTTAGTTTACAAATTATATACAACATCAAACGAGTTGATACAATTTGGATAGTAAATAGTTAAAACTATTATTATTATTTTTTAATATTTTCTGTATTCAGATAATATTAAAAGAAGAATTCCAGAGTATGCTCTTCGTAAAATTATATTTGAAATTGTCACAAGGCAACTCTTGTTTGGAATACTTAATATGCATTCTAAAGCATATTGTATATGGTTATATCTTGTTACTGATAATGACTTACGTGTATTCTCAGTACAACGTGACAATTCCTAAGTGAATTATGCTTAACTGGCGCTCTCGAAAAGCCATAATGAACTTGGAAATATCATATAAATATTACCAATTGAGAAAGAGGTAAGTGTACCTATGCAATTCAACTTATGTAGGTTCGAAGTTTAATGTGCTTCTGCCATCAATATATTATGGATTATAAACATATTTTTATGAACACTACACGACAAGATATCAATATAAACATAAAAGATTTCACTAATTATTTATAAAGTAAGCGTTTTTTTATATTTTTTGTATTATACTTAAAATTTGTTATGAGAAATGAGCCATAGAATAATATACATTTGTGGGAATCATCAACAAAAAATACAATCAATTTCCTGTCAGCAAACTGACCATGCACAAGTGGGTATATTCGGTTGCTAATCTTCGTTCTAGTGAAAGATTAATGAACTTTGGATTAGATACGTCCTAGTTGAATTGAAATTGGACTTTAGAAATCGGAAGTATGGAAGGTCTATTCATGCAATAAAGTAATTTGAGAGATAGATTTTTGCAAAATGTAAAAAAACTGCGTCCGCGCGCTGTCCCACAGCTGTCCCGTCCCGGTAATCCGATCAATTTTTTTTAATTCATTGCTGTAGGTTTTACTTTTTATTACACAATTATATTGAAATCAGCAAATGGAAGCGCCAACAAAAGTCGTTTATGTAAATGTCCCAAAATGTTGGATTTACTTAAGGGTAAGGTAATTTTAGAGTTAACATTATTAGTTAGTATGCATTTAATATACTTCTCACATTTTATATTCAGAATCTAGAAAAAAAAATCGTAAGTAGTTCGTGTTTGATTTTTTTCTTAAAATTATAATATGGTACGAAAGTCAGTTACGCAAGGGCTCTTTGATTTGTCAAAGACAGACGAGGGCTACAAAGGTCGTTCATTCGCACCCGCGCAATCTTAAAACGTCGAAGAAAGGATGCAATGGATCCAAGTAAAAAGCTGGTTACATACAGTGAGAAATAAAAATAATCAATCAATTTAAGATCTTTAGCGTTAATTATTTTTAACTTATTTTTAATTATTTTTAAGCTATAAGGCAAAGGCACAGTTTAAAGAATCACATCATATAACTAAAACGATATAAATTATACATTATCAAGTTCATGTACTCATGACTTATAACATTAAAATGTATATATACCTATATATTTTTTTTTACTATCATTTTTGAACAGACAAGCTTTGTACCATGTGGTCAAACCCTAAGCACTGCAGGGTGTATATTGGTGACCAGTGAAAAAAATGTTGTAAAATATTTTTTCTAAAAAAGAGATTACTAGAATGCCATTACCAGACATATTATGACATTTCAGCCAGCGACGTAAAAAATCATGTATAAAACTGTATCTTAATAAAAATATGTTATAAAAAGTTTACAGTAAAATAGGAAAAAAATATGTACGTATTTTAAATTCGTATCTTTTTAAGTCCCACCTGGACGTCCTTTTTGTTCAATGGCCACGGGTCACAAATATTCAATAAATCCACTGCATCCTAATGCCTACAAAGGCGAAGGTCATTTTAAAGTATTTTTAGTAAAAAACGACATGTGCTCGACAAATTATGCATTTCGATGCTTCACAATGGAGTCGCGCGTCGCCCGCGGTGGCACGAGTACAGACATTGTGTTTTTTAAAAAATTGCGAATATATGTCAAGCTGAGGGTCTATTGTAAAATGTGGTGTCTTTTTGCCACATAGAACTTTTCACCCTTAGTCTGACAAATATGATCGTAGATAAAATCAACTAATTTACATATAATAAATTATGTAGACGGTTAGACACCATAGTTGCGCAGTTCACGTTACTTATGCATTTAGTTTCCACTAAAAATGTTTATATTTAACAAATGCTAAAATGCGGACAGTGGAAAACGTAAACGTAACGTAACGTAAGGTAACGTAACGTAACGTAACGTAAGTGGAAAACGTAAACGTAACGTAACGTAACGAAATATCTCTAGATATGTGAAAAATAACATGTCATAAGTACGAGTAGTACTCGCGCAAAAATTGGACAAACTTACATTCGCTCATTTTGTATGAAATTAACTAAGTTTCCTAATTACTTATTAAGTTTGTATTGGTTTTTTTTCTAGAATATTTCTATAAATTTCCAATTTTTCAGATTTTTGTTTGTTTATACAATTAGTTCTAACTTATAGCCATGTACTATAAGTTCTAAGTTGTAGCCTTGGATATTTGATATTAATTTCAACTTGATACCTCCACGTGATTTCGAGTAAATGGTTTTGATATACGGACAGACAGAGAGACGGAAAATAAAGTGATCCCATAAGGGGTGCGATTTTTCATTTTGAGGTATAGAACTCTAAAAGCCCTATAGAATCATGGTAATGATTACAGATGCATATTAATGAAACATTAAATTTTTCTTGTGACGGATACAAGTTAAATTTCAAGCATATTTACATATGTACATATGATTATATCGAGACACATGGTACGAGTATAGTATAGGTACATCTTTCTCTAAGCTTGATTATTCTATTACTGTAGGTACAAATATTATTCCAAGATTCGTATAATCTGGACGCGTCGATAAGCGACAGGACACGTCTCTTGTTTGCATCAGACAAAGAGTCCAAACGTTAACGTATCCGACGTTTGCACAGGAACAGTAAAAAAAGTAAGTTGATGTTGTTTTTGAATTTGTGCAAGACGTTTGACAGCGGACGAGATGAGTCGCATGATGGTCGCATGTTACAAAAGGTGACAGCTCGCCCACCGGCTGAAGACACAAAAGCGAGACGTTTCAAAGACGTTATGAATGGGGTTGTATAGAAGGAGTGATCGAGCAGCGTCTTTTAATCGCGACTTGCCGGACACATTAGATATTATAATATGTTATAAACAATACTTACAAGAATTCTATTCCTAAATATTTTTTAATTGACATTTTAATACATAATTTTATCAAATAAGAAATGCACTTCTGTATGCACCGTCCAGTAGCCACAAATATGTTTATTTATTGTATTTTTTATTTTATAGATAAATATAATCAATTTATTATAGTTCTGAAAAAGAATTATTATATTATAGACCACTTAAACGTTCTGCCCATAATGGACAAAATATATGCGAATACATAGGCGATCGTAATGTCCACTTCAGAGAAAACGTAAGTCCCGCTTTAGGGTTGAAATAAAAAGAGGAGTTCACTATGTGGGATAGTGTAGGATATAATTCACATTTATGCGAAGCGGTCGACGGCGCGTATCGAGTCGCCGGACTAGTTCGTAAGAACAATTCTTTCCAACAGAAAAAGGGAATTATTCATCACACCCGGAAGGGGAGAGTCTATGACGCAAGCATAGAAGTAGCCACCTGTCACTGACCGAATAACATATGTCCTTTCATACATGAATTTCTATATTATACTATAACAGAAACAGATAAGATTCAATTTTATTTGAATACAAGGCGTACATGTTTGATATTTTTGTCAACTGTTAGGGTCCAGTTGACTGTTGCCGTTGCAGAATCAAAAGTTTAAACGGTCGTCGAGAACAAAGGGCGCTCGGACAGGGCTATGCTGGGGATAAATATTCAATGCGAATCCTTTAGAGGTGATATTTTATACTTTATCCCTGTTCGATTATCTCTGGCTCTCACCTGCGTGATGTACCGGAACGATATTCCAACAAAAGAAAAAAAATGTATAACTTATATAGTAATTTTTATATAAATGATTATGAAATAGCAACGGATTTTACCTGTAACGAACTTCCAATAAATATAAAAAATATAACAAGTTTACTACGTAAGTACATATTGCAGTCTGTAATTAAACCATATTCATGTAAAAGCTGTAGCTTCATAATAGGATTGAATTAATTATGTTTAATTTAAATTATTTCTTTAAAAAACTCAATTACCTATATCCATAAAATAAGTCAATGTCGTGTCATTGAAATGTCACTCTAGTTAAATAAAGGTAAAACAAGTTTCTAATCAATCATAAGATTGTTATACAGTAATACTTTGCTTTTTCTCCCTCTTTAATTCACCCTTATTTTATGAAACGGCTGGTTTTACCTAAAATTTACATTAAAATCTCAATGAAATAGAAAAAAAAACTGACTAAAACTCAAGTCCATTGTATGCGATTGATTCGTAACGGCCGAATGCGCAATTATGTGAATGAAATATTCACAATTTTTATAATTTCCGCAACGCTAGTGTACATCTGTCGTTCACACGGAAGGGAGCGAATCATATTGTACAAAACAATCATGTTGAAAAGAAATCAAACTTTGTCAAAAATTGTTTGTTGTTGATTTTAAATATTTAATTATGATTATGACTTTAGAGTAATAAGACTTAAAAATACAGAATAAATGGCTGTAGCGATTTTTTTTCTTTAGCTATAATAGGTAACGTTGTATAATAGCAAATCGGCACTATTGACCGATTCGCAAGACCGGCAAAACCAACTTATCGGAACAAAGGTGTTGTAAAAGCCGGTTGCTCTAATTTTGTACATTTGTATAAAAACGTATTGTTTTAAAAAGGAGCGCAATAGGACAAATTACTTACGCACGTTAAAATCCTTTGTGATGGACATTCTTTCTTTACTTTCGCTATAAAATTTTATGATAGTTTGCAAGGTTACAACTAATTTTAGCAAGCGGCATTTCTGAGTTTTGTTTTTATACACCCTTACAATGTAGATAAATACGTCAGATATATTTATACAGTTTTCGCACCAGATGTAAACTACACAATAACCATCAAATAAACACTACTACTCCTATGCAATTGGAGTAGTACAGTAGTGTACTCCTTTACAATATTTATTTCGTTTAGAACAAAACGACAGTCTCCTTCTAGAAAAATCGTGCGGATTCAGACAAAAGATACTGCAAAATCTGTACAATAACATCTGTAAATAAAGAAAGTAAAAGTGTTAGATAAAATTCAAGGAGTTCTTTTATTTTGGCAAAGTGACGTGTCCTTGAATTCTCCTCGGCAAGGCTTAATTGTGGTTTCACAGCTTCAAAGAGTTGGCTTCTTTGACGAGGGGCCTTAGAAGGTTCGGGTCCTTACGAAACAAAGGCACCTTCACTTTTATCTCGATACGAATGTCGACTTTTTCTGTATTTTTGTATTAGTGGTAGGTAATTATGAGTAAACATTATATATTATTGACATGTAGTTTTTATAGTGTTCAACATGTTTCTTAATCGTTCATAATTTTTTATTTTATCAAAAAATTTACAGCTGAAATTTGTAACATATACTTAAGAATTGCTATGATATAATTTGTATCAAACGTCGCCGAAATGTTGTCCTTGGGATATTTTGCTGTAATTAACGATAATGATATAACTTATATTGATCATAGATAAGATCTCGCTACACCTGCTCCTTTATCTGCGAATGTTTGCAAGACAAAGGTCCTGTCGCCCTCTAATTTATAGATAGACTTGAAACATTGAGGGCAGGCTCCCGAAACCAAGGCAAGGTGCGACGGCGTGTGCGAGATAACAAACCTAAACATCCTGATGAACAAGGATAATGTTTTTAAGGGAGCAAGACAGTGAACACTTTTTAAGAATAAAAAAATGTGTTGTGTGTGAACTACGAAGTAATACCAGATGTATTGTTATTATCATAAAGTTACAATTTCTATAACCAAAATGGGCACGCGACAGCAGCAGGTGGGAGCATTTCTTTAAAAAACTAACAATCTTTTTTACCGTGCATTGTGAGAGGAGCTTCGTTGTTTTTAAGAAATGTGTATTTTTAGCTTTATGTCTGTAAAACATAAGCTGTTTGAACAAATTTTATTATTAGTGTAACCAAATAAGGCTGGAAATTAAGTAACGTTGTTCAAATCAGAAATTCAACCTTTTATATAAATATTGTTATATACGCCATACCTTTCGGTGTACATATATAAATAAAAAAGACATTTTTAAATAATAAATTATCTATGGTTCTTATCTAACATCTGTCAAATAACTTATGCTAATAATAGAGTTATAAGAGGAACGTCTTCGAAACTTCCTCATGTTGGGATAAAAAGCGCGTGAAGCGTAGGGCGCGTGCTACTATATCGATATAAATAGTAAAAACGGTAAAAATAGCCGCAGCCGTGTGCGCGATAAAAACGTTTAATTTACGTGATACGCCACTGTGTCCCGACACTTATGTTTTTTTATGTGTTTTCTTTGAGTCAATAGTTCCCTCGCAAGTTTTCGAAGGACGAAGTTTGGAAGCAGAGTACCTACCTTATATAGGCAACGTATATTAGGTACTTACATCTACATGCTTAATAAAACAACTATATTGTAAGTTATAACTAAGTAAGTTATCTTCAGTAGCTCACTTCATTACTTTAAATTTTCATAGTTAAAGAGTAACGTTATACCATATTCCATATAACAGGATTATATTATTACTTAGCTTAATAATAAACTAATTGCATTTTAATAGAAAAGTTTATTAAGCCTAATTAAGTAAATCAACTTCATTTAATTGACTTTATATAAATGATTACTAAACGAATTTCAAGAGTTTACTAAATTTTAAGCTCATTATATTAACTAATTAACGTCTATTTCGTATAACCTGGCCATAGGTACTATTTGTACCTGAAAAATACGATAAGAAAATCTAACCTGAAAATTCATCACGCTGAATAAGAAAATGATGACAATGATATGAAGACACTATGTTATAATTTCTTTTAGATTCACATAAGAGGCGCCGATTTTTATATTTTTATACATGATCAAAAAATATTTAGACGTTTTAATTACAGGCTGTACTACTTTTACTAATACATCATGTTTTTATATATTACTATATAGTAAGTCTCTTAGAATTAACTCTACATCACTTAATTTTGTATAAACACATTTTTTTTTTGAACTTTAACATTAATATTACACTAACATAACAGTTTAACAATATAATTAGCAGAGAATATCGTGTAAAAACAGATAACCAGACAAAAATCATGGATTTATATTGTATTATATAATGTAAAGAAATGTTTTTTAAGTGTTTTGTTAAAATATAAAGATATTGTATACATTAATCGAGTTTGTTTAAATGTGTGTTGTGTGCAATAAAAATGCATAGATGCATTCAGATGTCAAGTCGAGAAATTTTAAATTCATGAACATTGTTTCGGTTTTTTAAAAACACTACACGCTTAATCTGTTTAATATTATAACATAACACAACTTAATTACATTCTTAGTTTTGTCAGATCATTTATAAATACTCTGCCTACAATATTAATTTATGTTAAAAACTTCTGTAGTCCGCAAATGCAACCACATCCTGCTAAAAATAATGCGTGAAAATAATAAAAACCGACATGTCTCTTCTTCATTTATAACAATTATATCAATTATAATAATTGTAAAATATTTTAATATTTTTAATTAATAATAATATTACTTGTAAACATCTAGTACTGCATTTCCGACTCTATCATACGGTTCCGCCGTCGGAAGTTTTAATTAAGGCATTTTTTAGACCATTTGAACCATTTGACCAGCTGAAACTGATGTAAAAAATTAATAAATTGGATTTTAAATTAAAACTTACAGACTGGCATTACTGCCAGTTGATATTATTATGAAATTTGGCAAGGACTTAGAACTTACAATATAAACAAAAGCAAAAATTGGATATTCAAATTTTTTAAGAATACCAGAAATATAATCAGAAAAACACCATGACGAGCTTATCTGTATTTCATATCATATAAAATTAGATCATCATGATATTGAATCGGTACTCTCGGTGTGCGAGTATGACTCACACTTGACCGATATTTTTTGAGTAAATACAACATAACTTGACAAAAAAGTAAAGATTTTGAAATTTAAGTTTTTTTACATATTATTACGTACACTATCTACTAGTAATAAATTTATTTTATTATCCTAAACTAAAGTATTCGGCATAAATAAAAACAATATAAGTTAAGGATATCTAGTTTAGGAATTAAGTAAGACTGAGCGCTGATAAAAAATATGAAGTAAAAATTGTATATAATAAATATTTCACTTTAATTTTAATATTTTAATTCACTTTAATTCTTGGTAATTATATAATTATTTCAAAACCAAAAACTAAAGAATTTTTTGTTTTTTAACGGAGTGTTTACTTTACAAAACATACTACGCCTAAAATGAGAAATAAAAAACATAAACTTGAGACATATAAGCATGTTTCGGGAGCTGTGTCGTTGTGTTTTCACAATAAATAATGTTTATTAAAATGAAAAAATAATTTTAATTATGGTAACAAAATTAATTCAATTCAAATTATGGAACAAGCGGCAAAATGTCATGCCCGTCAAGCAACAAATTAATTTTATAATAAAAATAATATTTTACAATGTGATTTTCCATATTTTGTAATTTTCTTAGTATAAAATGATTTATTATTATCATTATTATATTTATATAAATTTATTGAACAATAATAATATGTACTATTAAATGAAATATGTCCTTTTACTATGTTGTATGAACGCATTGTTTTTAAAACAAAAACACGTCATAAGAGTTACAATAAAAGAAAGTATATGTCCTCAAATTAGGGACTGAAAAGAAAGTACCGCCCGCTCCGAACAGGAGCAGATCGTAAACATAAAAAAGTGCTTATGTAGAGCTCGTTACAGGGGCTAAAAAAACTAGCAGAGAAACATAATGTAGTAGCGGCCATAAAAAGTGAATGCATTGCGTGCACATGGAGTGCACCGGGGCGAGGGTCGAGGCGGGGGGTGAGCTGTGCGGGGTGAGGGCGCGCCAGGGAGGGGCGTGGGGGTGTGTTTACGGCGAGGGGCGGCCGGCTAGCGCCGCGCCATAGCCAGTGTTGTGGTAGGTTCCACCAAGCGCGATCGTATGTCGCCTTGTCTTCATTCTTAAACGCGACTCCGTGAAGGCATAACATGTCTAGCTCGTCTGATATAAACTAAATGAATTAGTAATTCTAGTAATTGATATCACAAAACAGAACTGTAATTCCAAAACACATAAATATATCTAGTGGTGTAAATAAATGCATTTCGTGAAGTTGGTGTAAAATGGCCTTATCGCTGCAATCGAATCAAAACTCTAGAGGTTAGTAATATTTATAATTAATTTAATTCATCATCTTGTTGTACGTTAAAATACTTATGAATGAAAGTTTCAAAAGTTAGCGGGCCGGCATGCGTGAGAGAGAGCCCGCGATTGGGCGAGTGAGGGTGATGCCGCACACATGGTTTATTTGCATCCGAGCGCTTTGCAGATTCAGTGAACCGTAGTCTGTAGAGCGCGTCAAAGCCGTGCTACGTCTCGCTACGAGGCTAAAGTAATTTGCGATCGTAGCTTGACGGTACGATTATGTGTACACTTATACCTAAGGAATAAGAAGAAAATAATTGGTTAGCCCATGGATATTAAAAGATTATTATATACGATATAGGATATTAATCCTCATTATAACATATAATATCATAATTATATAATATTATTAATATGTATAAGTAAATTTTCTTAATAAATTAATAATGATTCGACGTCATGGCCAAAAGAAAGTCAGAATTGCTTAGTATTACAGAATTACGTCATTTACATTGAATATTTTAACACAATATGTTTGTGAATTGATGGTACTGTATAAAAGCTAGTGGTAATTTGATCTTTTTTATTTAGATTTCATAAATTAAAGAATATCATTTTATACTACGCATATGTATATAGTTACAAGCACGTACTGATTTACACCTATTGTATATCTGTAAATATACATTTTAAATGAACGTTTTCGGGAAGCCACATAAAACGGTGGCGTGCACGAGTTTTCGCTTAACCCTAAAAGACTGAAACCATACTACCACGTAATCTCTTCTTCACTTTGGTGTTAACTTACGTAAGCCGTAAAACTAAAAAATAGGTAAATCTAATTATACTTTTTGTCCTGAAATAAAGTCAAAGTTAAAGTTATACATGAAGATAAATTATAAATTGGATTAAGACATATATTTGCTAACTCATATAAGTTAAAAAATATATTTACAATTAATTCCTTAATAAAACAAACCCGTTTCTTGTAGATTATACTAAGGAGATTAAAAATTAACTAATTTTACTAACTTGAAGTATGAGATATTTTGAGGAGCACAGGTAGCTTGCAATTAACTCTTCAAAAAATATACTATATAAAAAAGTTATTGAATCCTTGTTTATCAGTCGAGCCCTTGCGCAATAATGAGTTATGGAGTGGTGGCCGCAGGCGAGTCCATAAAAGTATTGAGTATGGGTCATTGACAAATATTTACGGCGTATAAAGTGGGATAATTACAACTCTTTAGCACATAAAAAACGGGGCACAGAAGGGTGCGTCGTAAGGTAATGTTCAAATTAATCGCCTAATTTTTTTTATCCGACGGCAAATAATCTGCTATTGAAGATAATTGTTTGTTTATCTTCATGCTGTATCCCCCACATCGCAGGATAGGCAAAGGGAACCATAGACCTAAGGAACCTAGTGTAACGACACTGTTCCCCACAATATAATTATAAAATGTTCATGTTATTGTTATACTTATGTTTCTATCAGTTTTGCACATTTAATTGTTAGATCAATTTGAATTAATATTTAACCTGTTTGCATACTCTTTTAAGATCCAGTGCCATCGTTTAATTTGTGGCTTTAAAAATATTTATTATGCATACGAGTATAAGTTCATAGGTAAGACGCGCGTGCTTACATACGTTTTAAAGGGGCATTAAGGAACTTCAGGTTTCACTAATTAGAACTTGTGTTATCACTAAGATAATGAGATAATAAGTTAATGACTATTTCTATTTTTTTATGAAAGTTTAATAATTTGATGCAATTATAATTCAACTTCAAATTGCTTCATGGAACTGAATCTTTAAGATATCTCAAAATTAATTTCAAAGTTAAGTGGATAATGTAACGAAGGCGCTTCCCTCCTCGCCGGTCTCTTCACGCCTCGAGGAGAACTTTCAATTATGATTTTGTCTAATTTTAATTAAGTGCTCTTCGCAAAAGGTTTTCGTCGCTGAAATTAATATTTGATTATAATTTGGGTTGATGGAAGGCAGAGCTTGTCGTTTTGAAGAATAAATAATCCTTTTAATAATAGACAAATTTGTTCTTTTGAAGAAATGTTTTGAACAAAGTAGCTATATTATATAATTTATAATAGTACTTACTATACGTAATTAAAATTAACTTTAATACTTTGAATTAGATTTTCAATATAATTTCAACATAAAAGCTGTCGTGGTAATTTGCGCAACAGGTCGGGGCGGAAGCGACCTGCAGCGACGTGATTGCGACCAAATGTTTCCTCCGTTACATCTGACATACTGTTTTTACTAGGTTTTTTGTCACCTCTCGCTGATAAGTATGCTATCGATAGGCTTGGGATGGTTGTTTATTTAGGCGAAAACTTGTGACGGAAATGATTGTGATGAATGATATTCAAATACTATGAGCGCATAAATAACTTTACTTTCACTTTAACGTTTTTATATAATAACTTAACAATATTTTATTGTAGGTGTATCCGTGAGGTCGCTATCAAGCATGCGAGAAGAATCTCTACCGATGCTAGCAGAGAGGCTGCTCGCTAGTCGCGCTGCTGCTCTTGTGGCAGGTTTGCCAGCAGAGCTGTACTCAAACGCGCTTCTCGCAGCATGGCCCCCATCTCCACCAGCACCATTACTGCCTCCCCCCGCCCCAGAATTAGAGCGGGCTCGGAAACGCCGGCGCACTCCAAAGCTGGAAGATACTACTGCAACAGCTCCGCCTTCACCGCCATCATCTGGCTCATCACCGGGGGCTGCGGACCCACCACGTGATAAACTTTTCACATGTAAAGTTTGTTCCAGATCATTCGGGTACAAACATGTTCTTCAAAACCATGAGCGTACACACACTGGAGAAAAACCATTTGAATGTGGAGAATGTCACAAACGTTTCACACGAGACCATCACTTAAAAACTCATCTACGTCTTCACACCGGCGAAAAGCCTTATAGTTGTCCTCATTGCCCCCGTCATTTCGTCCAAGTTGCCAATTTAAGGCGGCACCTTCGCGTTCATACTGGTGAACGCCCTTACGCTTGTGCCCGTTGCCCTGCTCGCTTTTCTGATTCAAATCAGTTGAAAGCTCATGCGCTCGTGCATGAAGGCGATGCACCCTTTGCATGTCGTTGTGGTGCTAGATTCAGACGGCGGCAGGCTGCAGCATTACATAGATGTTCAGGTAGCAGTTGTGAGCCTGATACACCGAGTCCTCCCGCTGCCATCGCACCTGATTGGCGCTGGGACGATTGGCCAGAGCAGACGGAGCCAGAAGATTTATCCTTACCGAGAAGACCGGCCACGCCGGACTCGCCGACTGATTTACGCGTACACTCTGCGTAATAGGCATGTTCATCGGGCCTAGCGCCTCGTGACGCTGAGCCGGTATACGAGTTCCTCCCAAGTAGAGTCGCGCCAACGCTGCTTGATATTACCGTTTCATCGTTCTCTCGAAAACATTTTACCTAGGTTACAAGTTTCATTGTATTTAAGAAAAAACATTTTTAAAAAATTGTAACGGTCACCTATCCCATTTTTTTAATTATTCCAAGTAAGACTACTGAAAGGGTCTTTTTAGGTAGTTTTCTATTATTAAAAATTTGCAACACCCACCATAAAAACAATTTAAATTTATGTTACAATTTGCAACTTTATTGTTGTGCCATTTGCATAATCGCTAGGCGAGGTAATTTAGAAACGAGACCAGTTTTTGTCGTTTTTGTTTAAGAGTATAGAAAGAACACGTTGCACAAAAGATATTTTTTGATTTATTGTTTAGTGTTTTTGTTATTGATTATTTTAAAAATAAGTTCTCGGAATTTATTGATCTCAAATCAATGTCCTCTCTTACGCTCGGCGAACGATAACCGGAATACGTTTGAGGCAAAGAAGGCCACGACATTGCTTTATTATTTCCGTTACAATGACTAGTTAACAATTGGTGATTATTAAGTATTGATTTCTTGGCAAATTCAACGCACACAAGGATGTGGAATTACTGTTTGGACCCTAATTTGTAGCTACTAACAACAACCGGTTCTCAATTACCCTTATTTGTACGCAATTCTTTACATTTTTAAAGATATAGTACATTATTTTCTATAAAATAAATGCACAAAGTAAACGGTCATGAAAACGATATTCGCATTAACAGCCGGATAGGGGATCGTTATAAAAAGTCAATGAAGCTGTAGTTATTGTAATTACTAATAGAAACAAAAAGTTTCGAGTGAACGAGAGACGAAGGAAAAAGATAAGCCAACCAGGCGCGGCAAGCTTCTGTACATAAAGCTGTCTCTATATTAAAATTATTTATTATTTATCCATTACTTTTTAGGAATATATGAATTATTGCTATCGTGTTAACGATTGTTGTTAATCCTGTATGTATATATTTATAAAAGCAATGAACAACAAATTCTGTGTTCTGTTTTGTATCAACACAAATTTATGTCATCAAATCTATTAAAATTAGGACTTTCTGACGAAACGTAGTTTAAAAGCAAATTATATATAGCTGGACCATGTGTTGATAGGAATTATCCTTTGTTAGTGAATTATAATATGTTGTAGGTTATAGTTCAGTAATAATGTTTAATGTCGATACTGTATATAAAAGTAAGTGATCAATTCCTGCGGACATGGTCCACACATGGTATGCGTATGTGAATAAGTAAATACGGTGTTTTTATCGTTTAAAAGTATTTTTGCAATTTGTTTTACGGGTATTAGTTTCCTATTAGATTAGAGGTAGTGATTATTTTCTTCGTTTTAATCTTACTTAATATCGTCAATACTTGTTCTGGGTGTTTTAGCGCACATAATTTTTCCATCAATGTATGGATGCGTTGAAGCACTATTGATTGTTGATTATTATTATTTTATTGTCACTAATATTAAGATTGATGGAATTAAGGGTTTTGTCTAGCGTTAGTAGTCATAAGAAATATTTTTTCCAAAGAAATAATAGGTACAAAGTTACATGTGTACAAATATAAAAACGATAAGAGTTTGTAATACTGATGTTGCAATGTTGTAATTATATTACTGGTAGTTAGCGTAATTTAAGTGCTGTGCCATTATCTACCTCAATGAGTGTTGACACCGTGTCAGGGTAAAGAGCCAAAATCCTCCTAATGTTTTAACTTTTCGCTTCATTAAGATAATCTACATAATTTACAGGTACAGGTTACAATATAATATACAATATACAGGTATCATATAACCAACCATTATTACTTAATACTTATCCTACATCGAAAAACAAATGTATGAGACTGATTTTCCAGCATATTTAAGAACAACGCTTCCTTTAGTTATGTCTTAATTTTTATATTGCCCAAAAATATGTACCTATATTTATTAAAACAATGTATGTTAAAAAGTCGTGATTGTATTCTAATTTGCAATCATTTTAAGTTCCTATTTTACTAATATATATTATTTTAATTTTTTGTTTCTTTGCAAATTTGTTTATATTGAAGGTTATTATTAATTGTTGCACTTTATATTTAGTGCACGATCAAAGAAACAGCTTAACGTGAATATATGTGATAAATCTATGTAATACTGCCATTAAATAGTACCTAAACTGACTACCTCATAAATCAGGTGTTCTCTAATGAACTTGACTTGGTTCACCATAACTGTTCTAATTGTACAAATTATTCTAAGGTATCGATGTGACATAGTTATGACGTGACAAATATATGTATATGTATTTCTTTATGAATGTCCAGTACATAACTATTAAATAAAGAAATGTTTGTTATTTAATTACTCTTTTATTACCCTTACTTAGCCTATTTATAATGAAGTGTTTTTACAATAAATACATTTAAAAAACATTGCATTCATGGCATACTTTTGAATTTTCTTTTATATTTCATTAAAATATTTAGTGTATTGAAATTAAATATATTCAAATAAAATAAACTGTAAATAGTAACTAAGTAAGTAAACTATAACTTTTTTAATATAATAAAGTTAATACAAACGTCTTTTTAATCAAATGAAAATATATTAGACTTCAGTCTAATTATAAAAATCTGATAATATAAATTGGTAATTTGCATATCTACAAATGTATACATTTAAATTTCGAAACATTAAAGTACAATATTACTCATTATCAACCGATTTACTAAAAAAGGAATTTGAACACGAGTAGACTCTTCGTTTTAAATTTTACATTCACCAATGGGGATCTAAAAAACAAAAGAATAAATTATTGATCATGAATTGAATAGTATCTAATGACATAATGCGGTATATTCTTCGTATTATGTAGTTATTACGATACGACTAGCGACGTGCCCGCAACTTCACACGCTTGAAATACACGATTATTAATTTAACAAACTGAAATGCAATCATTTCCTTTTAAGCATATGTTTATATAAAGTATATACTTAAAGTATGAAAATTTTAATACCTTGGGTTACATTATCACTATTTCTATAGAAATTATTGATTGTTTGAAAATTAAAATTACGACCTATTTCAGTACTAAACATTATTAATGCAACTTGTGACTTACCCTACATATGTAATAGAATATGTGTGTTGTACGAGTTTTTTGCAACTTATTATTTGTCAATTGAAATAAATATACCGTTCCGTACCAATTTCATGATTCTAAGTCGGCGAATAATCTATAAAAGTTGACAAATTTAAATTTGCAGTTTACGACTGCAAATTTAAATTTGTCAACTTTATTCACTCATTTTATTTGAAATTGACTACAAATATAATACTCATTTTATTTGAAATTGACTACAAATATAAGTTTATAATCATTTTTTTTCGTGCGTCGCAAAACTTATCTTTTATTTTTGTTGGATACTTCATAGTCATACTTCCTTTATAATAATAATAATTAACACAACAAAAAAAGAATTAGCGAAATTGTTCAATGCGCTCAAGTGTGATGCGATGACCGAAATGAATCTATAATGGATATTGATTGTATGATTACCAAATGATTTACAAGAAAGTGACAAAACATACCTATATAATTTTTATTTTAAAAAATAATATATATTATTTGGACTTAATTATTCTAAAATAATAGTCACAAAGGCATATTAAAGAGGGATGGTCGGTGAATTATAATTTATTTGGAGAAGTGGCAAAGAGCGCTCGCGCCTAGCTCGCCCGGCCTACCCTTTGCTTTCGCCCTTCGTTATGGCTTCACTTCCCAAGCGTTGTAACTCGAATTCGAACACAAGCAATTTTTAGAAAACAATATAATAGTAATAATAATATTTACTCAACACATCAATGTTATTTTTAATTGTTTAAAAGAAGTGTTGTAGTGAGATCTTTTTTTATTGTTTAGAGCATATATTATTTTTTAATATTCTCAATTTGAGAAAAGTAAAATCATTTTGTTATGTGTATTTATAATTCAAGAATAACTTATCATGTTTTCTTGAAGAATTAAATAAATACTTCAAATATGTGTTACATTCTTTCAAGAGCATTGCCATTGTCACTTAACTCAGTGTTAGCTTCCTCGTTAAACAAAGGAAATTAGTATTATTAACGAGTAAAATGGGTAATGATATATTTTTATATATTGTAGAAAATTTCCTCCAGAAAAATTTCCATTACAAAAATAACAAACTGATCTTATATCACATATTTACCATATTTATAATAAATGTACTAATTAAGTTACAACTCTTTAGAAGGGAACTTTATACTTTCTGTTTTTTTCTTTAGGTAGCTGCGTTCAAAGGAGCCAGCGGGGTGCGGGTCCTGCGGGGAGGGGGGCTGGAATTAAGAGGGAGTCGAGGGAGGCCCGCCCTGGATACCGAGAGGAGTTTTAACCAATTAATTTTGTTCCTCAACGCAAACTCCGCTATATAATAAGGTATAAGTAGGCATTAACTGAGGCGCGCCGATAGCTGGCCCGACCGGGGGCGACTTCGCCTTCTTCTTGCCTCTTATAACGATGTTTTATTTCTTGTTTAGCTCTCCGTTTCTCCATTTTTAATATTTAATAGCATTTTCATGGCTCATGTTTTATAGCGCTTTTACGAATTCCTGAAGTTATTGATGTTGTTTTATCGGTGTCATTGTTTTTTAATGGTTGCTATCTTTATAATCATGGCTGTAATTAATTAATCCTGATGTAAAAAGATTTCGTACCCTTGTTGGTACAATGATAATGTTGAGATATATGCAACTGGATCAATTTCTTTTTCTTTTTTGTTTTACATCGTATATAATACATGAACAAATTTTGTTACTTTTTATTGCGTCTTATATTTTTTTCTAATTGACATAAATAACGCTTTTTTCATAGTCGTAAGCCCAATTTCATTTGTGATATTATTGCACATCCCTAATAGTTATATTTTATAATTATTTCATATTTACATAAGTCAATTCCAATAATATGGCTTATTATTAAGTTATAACTAATAATTATATTTTAATTCGATACCATACAACCAGCGAAAATGTACCATATGTCACAGAACCTTAGTTGATGAATATACCTTTTCTTTTGCAGTATCATTAAGGAAATATTATTTAACAAAACCATAATCTAGTCGATTTTTTCGAACCGTAACAAAATAATAAAAAGGATTATTATTCCTTTAGGGCAACATAAGTTTTTTTATGAAGACTCAGGCATAGGCTCGCGCCCAGAAACAACTCGTGCGCGTCAATATGACGCTCTTAAAAAAGTATTTCTTAACAACGGTAGTGTGTTGTTAAAAAACAGAAACTTAAATGAAAAAACAAACCGCAGAATACGGTTAAAAACAAAATGCAGCACGCGAGACCAAGACACCCTTTCCCTTTTGAGCGACGCGCGCTACATTTTTTGTCTAAGTGGGGTTGAGTTTTTTATAACGATGCTACGTATAAATTAATAAATGAACGTGCTCATAATCTGCGGCTTCGAACACTTTCGTCTTTTATATTTTTTTTTGTTAATAGGTATTCATTTGTTTTTATGCATAGTGGCGGAAACGAAATAGGGCTATTGATTAAGGAACGTCCGCTAAGCTCTTCCATATGAAATAACAGGTGTGGATATGAATTTTAATATTTGTTATACTATGTATATGTTAAATTTGTTTTGTTGTAGATCGTTTAAATTTGCTAAAAATTTTACAAAAATGTTAAAAAAATCATGAGAACACAATTACAAGTTTTAATATTAAAGAATCCTGTGTACACAATAAACAATCGCAGAAATACGTATTATTTAGGCATAAAATATTAGAGTATCGAATTTCTACTTTATACATAAATACACACATCAATATATACTTAAATTAAATGTGTGCAAAAATTTTTATAATAAATTGTATAAGTTTAGTTTTGTAGTTAATTTAAAAGTCCAAGTATTTGATTTTTAACTTAACGTGTGTTTTATATACTTACCTATATGAAATGATATTAAAACCATGTAGATGCTTTATATTATTTCATTTTATAAATGTTCATAAAAAAATTTTGAATATTTTGTAAACCGGAAGATGCACCGGGAAGAGTTTTTGCTGATAACTAATAACTTTAGGATAGTTTTTGCTCACATTTTGCGGCACAAAACAACATTTGGAAAATAAAATAAAATACAATTGTATTTAAATCGAAAATAAATTTAATACTAACACTTTATACGTACATGTATTTATATTATTTACGACTATCATTTGTTATAAGTAAAATAAAATAAATATATAAAATACTAGAACATTTTTTTATTTTATAGTGATTTTAAAATGTGCTTAGGTATGTATATTATAAAAAGTTCTATTATTATAGTATACATTGATTGTGTGATGTGATTGTTACACTATGTATGTACGAATATTATATACATGCTTACCTTTTCTTCAATACGATTCGGGACACATAAGCGGCTCGCTGTCTGCACGTGTGCAGAATAGTTTTTTTAAATAATGTACATGCATATGTACATTATTGCTCTTATGCTCTTATATTTGTTGTTTCTTTAATAATTATTATTGATTCTTATATTTACACACAAATTATGCATTATACACACAAACATTAATTGTCACGTAATTTTTGTATTAGTTATATTTTAAATTTATTTTATTAAATTTAAACATTAATCACTTTAAAAAGTATTTTACGTTTTTAACAAAGTATTAAATAAAACCACACTTGTAAAACTTTTATCAATTTTTATCATAATTACAAATATTTACGGCGTCACTGTGACTGCCTTTATTATAACAACCGGTTATATAATGTAAGTATATGATTTTGAACCAGTATTATTTTTCATTGTAGACTGGTATAAAAGTGATATACCATAATAGCGGGAATTCGTCCCACCACTTCAGTTGTGCTGATATTGTAAAAAATCCACCCGCGCCGTCACGCAGCACTCTTTATTTTGATAGTGACTCCGGGTAACCACCGGCTATTGTCATGATGTCGTTTGATTATTGATTTTTACGCCAAATATTCCCTTTTTCAAATATTCTATTCATATGAAATATACTTCCTTTAACAGAATGCATTTAATTGTGTACACAAAGAAAATGCACAATGTCATTAATAACGCACATTTGAACTTGTTGCTATTCAGTGTATTCATATAGAATATAATCAGTGACGATAGCAAGTCACCTCAAGGCTCAAGTTAAACTTCAAGTCACATTCATTTATTGTATACTTATAAGAAGTTAGGTCAGGAAGAATGTATATAGGTAGTACTATTAGGTAACTGCCTAACCTCTTCTCTATCCTTCGTCGTGTTTTCATTATACATTCACACTGTATGCAAATGTATTACGGGAACATATAGTAGTTAGGCATATATAACAAATACGAAAATGCCTAGATTTTTTGGATATAGTTACTTTGAAGAAGTTACTGTACTTACCTAACTACCAAATAAAATAGTAATAAAAGGAATAAATTGAATTTAAAAACAAAATTAAAATATATTTCACAGTTCACTTTTTTCTTGAACATCTACAATCCATATTGTAACAAAATACATTGCGAAAGAACAAAAGATGAAAAGAGTTTCACATAAAGTTGTTTACTAGAGGTATAAGCCTTTAATCCGCCCAGTATCACTCCAGCCCGCCGCGTCCAGTAGCGGGTGACAATACGTAATTGTCACCAAAATTGTAAATTTCTTTGTATCTAGCCGCCGATGCCGTAAGACCATCAAAGGAGATGTTTGCGTTTACTTTGCATTAGTTGTTTAATGTAACAACAGTAACAACACAGTAGCTACTGGCTAGGCTTGGCATGTTTGCATTTAATCCCTTTGTCAAAATACTATTCTGTGTTTTTCACAAAGGCTATCATCACGTTCAATCTATTGAACTTTATCTATAATATTTTCTTGGTATACCTTATATAAACAATATTGAATTAGGTTTTTTGATACGAATATGATAACTTTAGATTAGCCAATATTCATTTCTATTACAGTTACTTATAGTTAAAGTGAACAAAACGATGAAAAAATAAAGCATCTTACAATACACATAAAGTGTTAGAAAAATGTAGAATAAAAGATAATTAAATATCGCAAGGTGTGGGGAATAAGCTGAAGTTTCTTGTTGGTGTAAAAAGCGTGCAACGGGTATAAAGCTAAAGGGGCAATTTTTTTAAACAAAAAAAACAATTCGACAAAGGTTTAAAAGAATACTTGCGCGCTAACGGGCTGCAACTTGATAACTTTAACACCTTGATCAATGTGGGTTACTAGAATGCTGCCAGCTATTATTTTTTTCGCGAATTGCCAAAAAATGAACGGGTGTTGCGTCGCTGAAAACTGATACCATCCTGTGACAAACCTTATTCACCTACATAAATATTTTTTATATAATATAATTTTTAGACATATAAAGATTAAAAGATTCGAATTTATCCTTGATTTTTCAATATTAAAAGGGTTACAGGGGATATACCTAATTTCGATGATTGACGTTAAATAAGTACCTGTATCTATAAGATTACATAATCATTTATGATGTCAAATATGTATGTTTGTATAATCTTACAGTAACATGGTTAATATAGGTGGTCAAACCTTATTAAATCCTGAAGATTCAAAATTGACACTCTGAAATTTTAAGGAAAAAATATTTATAATTTGTAAAAAGTAGAAAGAATAATAATAAACGAATAATAATAAGCGAATTTCAGTTCTACAAATATATATGTATATATATATATATATATATATATATATATATATATATATATATATATACATATATATATATATATATATATATATATATATATATATATATATATATATATATATATATATATATATATATATATATATATATATATCTGATTTAAATATGTAAGTATATGTAGATAGATAAATAAAAAATAGAGTAAGTATTTCTTTCTTTACTTTCTTCTCGTCTTATATGTTACAATAAAATAATAAAAATTGTGTATGTATATTAAATATTTTTACGTAAAAATTATATGTAGTTTAAAACTGTTAATAGAATACAAGTCCATGATTTTTAAAATGTTTATATGTGTACACGCACGTCTTCGGTTATACTGAACTTTTTGTTTTATAGGTGTTAGGTCATTGGGATATAGGATATGTACGACTTTTAAGACTATGGACAAGTTGAACTATAAAAAACAATGACATGCTGCCACAACAAAAATTATAGAGTAAGATAAGCATTTTCTATTGATATAAAAATTGACACTTGAAATACAACAGATCGGCTCAGCTATGCGAAATATGAATATAGGTCTTTAGTGAAAGTTGTAGGTCGGTGGGCATTTTTTGACAAAAGAAAATTCAAGATTTGCAACACCTCATAAGGAATCATAATGTTCAGCAGGGATCATAAAGTCCAAGCTAGTTGTAAGCATTTACTAGAGTTCGATAAAAAATTATTGTTGGACAAAGACCAATTTTTTTGTTTGTTGTCTTACCAGAAGGAAAAAAATGTTACTTATCTACATATAAACACATAAACATTCACCCAAATAGATATTGAACACTCAATAGTCGCAAATAACAAAGCTATTATATTATATATTAAGCATAATATAATTTCATTAAAAAATAAATAAAATATATGCCATGTTAACATAGTCTTCTTGAAAATAATTTGCTTGAAACAATTGTTATAATAGCTTATGCATGATATAATAGTTCAGCAATGACCTTGAACGACAGTAAAATCAATAACGTTGAGGAACAAGTGCATTATTATGGCATCAGCTGACGAAAGAGTTCAATGCACTTTCTATTGTTCTGTATACGATTCATAGAAAAAAACGTGGGTACGCATAAAAAGCGTAACGATTTATAGAGAAAAAAAACTCAACCCTTCTGCTCTGCAGGTACCCCACACACAACCCTTTACAAAAAGGCTTACAAAAAACGGTCAGGGTAGCGAAAGGGTAAAAAAGGGTTGTTATTACGCATGCGCCACGTGAGATCAGTGCCCTCATATCTCATTGTAAAATTACTTTTGAATCCATTTAAATTTTATAAAAATGAGTAAGTTTTAATTTTATTTTAAAAATATACAAAATAATTTGTTACATCATTAAGGAACTACAAAACGTAATATACATTAAAAAACAACGGCGATATTTCTTTAAATGTAGCACATAATACATAAGAACCAAAAGCTTAATAAAAAGCGATATTTAGCGAAGTATAAATATTAATGTATTCAATTAAATTCCAAATATACAAAAAAATTGTATAGTCAGAATGAAATCTTATACAAATATATAATTCGTAGGTTCAGAATAGGTATACAATAAAATTAATATAAAATAAATTTGACTAAAATCAAATAAAATAAAAATATTCTTTATTCAAATACAAGCACTTTCAAATATTATTAGATTAATAATATTCGAATGTCATTAGATTAATAATATATAATATTATTAGAACTCTCTTTGATCCACTGCAAACATCATTAGACTTTTTATACTGACGATTCTTATGTCTATTGGGAGCTATTGTGATCGCAATGTTCTTCACACTCCATTGACAATGCCTTACAAGTAAAAAATCTTGGTTTTATGTCTGTGGATATAATCAACTTTTGTTAGATTTGACAAAATTATTACCCATTTGTATTAATATTATTTAAGTATTTATTGCCATGTTTGTTTATACAGTATATCAACAATAATCGATTAAATTGGATGACTGATTAAAATTTATATAAACCAATTGCTTCTTTATTTAATAAAATTGAAATATAACAGGTATTTACGTATAAATTAACATTCATCACAAGTCAACAATCAACATCAAAATAAACTGCATTCCACAATAGACAATACTTATTACGCAAGTTTGTGAAGGAAATAAAAAAGTTTTACGTTTCAGTAGGTTTATTAAGTATTCATTCATATTTTATTTGTAAAGTAAAGAATACCTTGTGACATGTTGATGAACAACATAGAAGTCTAGCATGTCTTTTTTAACCAAGCCATTCTTTTCCATATAAAATAGGTGCTTATAAATATAATAAAAATATAATGCAACGACGTTAAGATCTAGAGAAGACTGTGATAGTAAGTAAGAAATTGAAGTCCTTCCATCACCGAGAAGAGAGCAGACGTTTCAGAATTGGTAATGAAACAAAAGAAGTTAGAAAAGTGCAGGTTATGTTTTGGCCAATTGCAAATCTATGATTAGAAGTGACTCGACAAATAATAATTTAACCGAATTTTTCAAATTTACTTTACCACGTGTACAAAATCATGGGCACGTAATAATTTATAAAAATAACTCATATTTACAAATTTTTATATAAAAAGACGGTTAGTGACAAACGCACCTAATTCGATAATAACATAAGCAGTCGTAATAAAAACATGAACAAAGCTACCAAATAACGGAGTGAGACTATAATTAAGAAAGATAAATATCGTTTATTACTGTTAGAAAAGTCGATTAGAAAAAACTACCCCTTTCACCCCACAATTTGTAACCCGTTGCCCGTGCAGTGGGCGCCGCACCGTCGACACGCATAAAAACCTACCGGCTATGGATATACGGAAAAGGATTTTTCTTGTATCAAAATAAACATAAAAAAATTAAAATAAATTTTTCATATAACTAAGAAGTTTTATTCAATTGATTTATTGATGAAACTTTCAAAATTAAAATATCGAGTAAGAATTCCTTTTTATACTGTTATATTGTTTAGACTATTCTACGATAATATAAAATAAACTCTAAAAAAATTTATAAATACTTATAATTATCACAGCTTTTTTAATATTCTAATTTAATAATTCTGGGATCTTTAATATTCTAATAAAATCTAGTTAGCGCATCACATAAAATTAATGAAAGTTCTCTCCGTACTTTCCATCAGCAGTAAAAAAAATGTTACAGTTACATAACGCTTTTCCATAATAATAGAATCATTATCGAAAACAGAAGAGTGGGCAGCTGATTTATTAGACGATAATGGTCGCTGTCATAAATAGCTTTTTTATAACAAATTCATGTTTGAGTCATGCATTCAAACACAGCCGGCTTTCGGAATCTTTCTTGATTAGTATAAGTTATTTAAAAATATATATAAAAACTATTATTATTATTTTAACTTTTATTTCAAGGACGAGAAAGTTAATATTGTGTATCATATGTCATTAAAAAAAGAATGTTTCCACACATTCCTAGTTGGTTACTTAGACCATCGTGCGGCAATGAGACGGCGATTATAAACGTAGTAGTTGTTTTTATTATTCGAATTTGGCTCTTCTGATTGAATGGAAGTACTTAAAATATTTTTATTCCTCCGTTTATTCGTTCTTCCATTTAACAAATACGCCAAATTTATGTTATTACTTATAATTTATGTTTTTATAATTAATTTGCACTAAAACGCCACTACCCCGTGTTATAGCAATGCCTTTGCTTTATAATATATGTCTACATTTATATTAATATGATTTTTTCTTTTCGTGCTATTTTATTTTGTAAGGACAATAAAAAATATTCTATTCTAATTACAAATACAAGTAAATGATGTTTTGTTTTATTTTGGAAAAAAAATTATAGGCTCCATAGACCTATGTCAATATGTCGGTCACATATGTTGTACGACCTTGACTAATGCACGAGAGTTGAAAAGCAAGTCAGCGTATCGTGATTTATAGTCTACGAGAACAGCAAATATTGGGTATAAGAACGACAGGCGCGGGCGCGTAGCGTGGCCAACGTCTGTAATTCACGCAGCATTTTTCAATTTCGCTACATCTACTTAAAAAAAACTTAAAACTTAACGATTCCCCGTTGAAAAAAAGAGTTAATATTGATCGTAGATTTCTCGTCGTGGGGTGCAGCGGCCGGCTGAGTCACCCCACGGTTTTTTAACTCACCCTAAGTTATATTTTTTGTAAAGTCCCCCTCGCCCTCCCGGCCCGCTTTAAAGGATGAGTAGTCTCTATGGAAACGGCTCGATCTAATTTATAGCCCGAAGAAAGTACGAATTGCTTAATTAAGAATTTAAAATGTGTCTACTAAGCAATTAATTAAAAATTTCGAATCTGCAAATTTGTAGCCGACAATATTTTCTTGCCGTAATAATTCTCAATTCACAGTGCTGAAACTGGAACTTAATTAAAAACGGAAAAGCGGTAATTTGATTTTCACAAAGTTATTAAGCAAAGAGACAAAACAGGACAAAGATATTTCTTGGAATCTAATTCGACTACTGCGACTTGTGAGTATTAAATGTTATGTTAATATAAAAAAAAAAATATTTTACGTCGTCACAAGTACGCGGACGGTCTCATCAATGTGTAAGGGTTAAACAGCGTGGGTGAAGTTAGTGAGGCCACGGGCGTCGTCGCACTGTGGCCCTGTGGGTAACACGCACGCCGCGACGGAGCAGACAGCAGTGTAGGGGTCAGACAGAGCGCGAGCGTGCATCGCAGTTGGCGTATTTTTGTTCGCTCATCAACGGCTTTACTTTCTACATAAACGCCAGCGCATACTTTGAATCAGGTATGTTTGTACTTTGCATGGATAATTTTCTACAAGCATGATATTAACGGATTTCATTTGCACGTATATTGAGCTTACATACATCACATAATTTTCTATTTATGCTTCAGTATACTTGGTACATGCTTGTACTTATATATTTAATGTTATTTTATTTTTTTTCTTTATTAATAAAAATACTCGATATAAAATATTACATATAATAATATGTAATTTTTTATATCAGTATTTTTGTATTTATAATATTTTATTATTAACGTACACCATGTCGATAGTAGAAGCAGTGAAGTTAATTTCTCAAAAAAAATTTCACACTCTTACGCACTCTTACGCCAAAGGACATGCAGATAAATTTCAACTTTTTTGTTGTTGTTCTCAAACGTTACGCATAATTACGTAAATGACACTTATAACCCATTTACTTACTGGCCGAAAGTACAGAATTATCTAAGTCTATCGATTGCCACTACTGTAGATATTTTTTAATATATTTTATCTAGCTTATAAATCAAGCAAGTACGAGCACTGTATCAAAAGTGTAAAGTATCACAAGGGCCAGCAGGTGCATGTAAAGAAAAAAAAAATTTGACTTTGTAAACGATGTCATTTAATGTCATAATTGAATTAACTTGATAAAGATTTGGATAATCGATATCAAGAAATAAATTATTAAGCAGCCAATTTGAAGCTGTAAGCTGTAAGTAAGTTTTATAAAATATATTTTTGATTTTTAGGGTTCTGTACTTCAAAATGGAAAATCGTAACACTTATAGAATCACTTTAATGGCGGCCTGTCTTTTGGTCCGACTGTCAAGACAATTTTTCTCAATATTGTGAATTATCAAGTTGAAATTGAATCAAATACTAAGTATAACAATATAGTCGCTTAGAGCACACATATTGCCGCAATTTCTATGAAAATCACAGCGTTATGAAACCTACTGCTCGTTTACCTAGGTATAAATTTGGCAAGTAGTTAAAACTACCAGTAAAAATAAACGGAAAATTCTGAAAATCGGAAATGTATTTGACAAAAAACGAATCCAAACTTATATCTGTAGTTATACATAGTTATCCGCAAGTATACATACATTACATGTATTCCCAGCAAATTTTGAGATTTACCTATGGACCATTATAATAAAGTAAAGTTAAAAAGAATTTTATCATAAGGACAAGATATTTTTATATACTCTACATATTTTTAGATTGAAGGACACGGTTTACGGTTTATGCCTATAGTATGTATATACTTGCGAATGCGATATATTTTGCTAGCCTTGATAAACCTTATAATTGAATAGTGTGGATAAGGCAAAAAAACAATGGCGACGATGATGCCTAATGAGCCATAAAGAAGAAAACGATACGTAGAGCAAGGCGTAGACAAAAAGGGCGCGGCAAGGGTGAGGAAGGCGCGGGGGCGCGAGGAAATGGCGGGAGAGCTAAATTAATTTGCGCGCTCCCGCCAAACAAAGGCACGCTAATGGAACGCGGCGAATGGAAAAAATGCCACCGTCCGCTCTCTGGCGACTTTTTTTTCGCAAATACAACCTTTGACTTTCCCAAATGAATAACATTACACCCGTCGAAGTCAGTCAATGGTCGCATTGTTTAGATTTACTGAAGAGCATCAGGCGATATGAGCTCGACAATTGTTTATTATTTGTTATGGTTACGTTATATGAATACTCGTTTCATTTTCGAATTTGTTACACTAAATCATGTATATATTAATTTACATATTTGATTCTGATATAATGTGTATGCTGTATATGTAATAACTCTTACAGAGATACAATTTTAACTTAAGTTATAAAGGTGCATCATGTTTTTTACCGAATCTGCTACCTACAGACATTATCTCGCTTTATCGCAAAGTCACGAGCTGCCGGAAACAATGAGCGATGTTTATCTAAATGTACTAAGTTACTGCCCGCCATTTTGTCGTGAAATAATATTAATGTGTCGCCATTAGATATGCTTGCACGATTTATGAGTGTCCAATTAAAAGTTTCGAGCGCTGAAGACTTAAAATTAGTGGAATTCGCCAACATTTATCAAGACATCAACGTTGCCTCGCGCAACGCGAAACTTCCAAAATTTAAATTAGAGACGATTTTTACAGCTACCTCCCGGAGGAGGTGGGGGGGCACTACCCTTTCCTTATAACGAGGAAGGCCTCATGCATTTTTATGTGCTTCTTTTTTTTCGCCAGCGTTTTAAACAAGGGGGTGAGCTTGGGGAGGCTGGGGGTGAACTTTTTTATTCGCGTCTTGATAAGTTAGGGTTGAAATTAGACGTTCGAGTTTCGCTCGCGGAATTCATAATGACTAAAATTAATAAGTTTTCCTTGGAGGGTTCTTGGTACTGCGATACGATCGAACATGATTTTCTACTTGGATAATATATCTACATAAGTAACGTTCAATCAATGAATACGCTTTATATAACTGAATGTGAGTAGTAGATTAATAACGTATGAAATTAAGCTGCGTGCGTTGGTAGTTGCATTAAATTGAAATTTAAGATTCCATGAAAATGTTAATTTAAAACTAAAAAAAAATTGTTCATTGTAATTAATCAAGTTTAATTATTTACATTAATCAAATTTCATTTGCAGCTGATCATTGTGAAATACACAATATATTTTTTAGTTTCAGATAATATATACGTGCTCTGATATTTTGCATATACATAGATAATAGAACACACGTCCGTATATGTGAATGGAGATACCTAGATATAAATTTTAAGTCTTTCTTCCGGATAAATTTACTATGATATTCTCAATTTTGCTTTCAACTTAGTTTTCATATCTTTATAAATTGAATCATTTAATATAATTTTTGGATGGATCTTGGTCTAGTTAGATAGTTAGTTAGATACAAATTAAAAAGACTTATTACTATAATTAGGCGGTTTTTAAAGCACTATCGTCTTTAGGTAAAAAGATAACAACTTAGATCACTTGTTATTCACGTTATATGTGCGGATATTAGAATTACAATGATTTAATAATAATTTATATTCACACTAGCCTTAACCTGCGACTTCGCCTCGTTACCAAATGTAAATAACTAAGACTTGTGTGTGATGCGTGACACGTTTTAAGTGCCTAAAGTAACTTTGACCGCAAGCACAGTGGGTAACATCGAAAGGATTAATGTGATGTAACACACACAAGGTGTATTTTCATTCGAACCAGTATTTCGAACCTGAGATTAGCGCGTTCAACCAAACAAACTCCTACGCTTTATAATATTATATAATAAATTGAGTATAGTAAATAGCTATAAGTGTACTGAATGTGGGAGTTATTCATCAGTCATCATTATTGTAATCATTTACTGACTGCAGTACGTTACATATAAATAGTTCATTCACGATTGCATCGTATATATGTATATGGAAATCAATACAAATTAGAATACGACCACGGGTGCGACAAATGAATACGGACCAGTGTATTGTTAGATACTTTGATATTTTTATCAATTTTCCTGTGTAATACGTAAATTAGAATTATTCACTTCAAAACTGAGTGTTCACTGTCTGTCCATGCCTTACAAAAGGAGCGCAAATAATGTAATTTACCTATAAATACCCCATAGATTAAACATAATCGTTAATATGACAATGTAATGACGCCACAATTTGTTTAGTTATTCAATTTTGTTCTATATACGCCGGTATAGGCTAGGCTAAGACACTCCAGTTCAGTTATCTTGATTTCTAGAAACATTGCTTGAAGTATAGCGTAATGTTTATTAAAAAAAATGTTGCGAGTGGAATATAAAACATAAACCCGTCGTGCGTCGCGTGTGTACTTGTAATATATCTATAAGTAATATTTATGTATATATTACATTATGACAATTGTGTAATTGACTTTAATAAATTTATTTTCATTAGTGCTATAAATATTCTTTACAACTTTTTATCTTCCTGTCTTTTTTTAAAACGGGTGAACATTTTTGATATGGATAGCAGTAAGAGTAAGTGGTTAAACTACAAGAATACAAATCTATAAGTCTTTGATATTTAAGATAATGCATGGCTGGCTATGTGAACTCATACAAAATCTAATATGGTGTGCTCCAAAACTTCTAACACATTCTGCAAGAATTTTTATAACTACGATAATATCACTTAAAACTACACATATACTGTTTCAATGAAACCGAAAGCTGTTAGCCCCTAGGGTCGAGACTAACACGGCACATAGATACAACATGTATTTATTAAAAATAAGTAATATTTAATACGTTCTTGCTTCAACATTTTGTGAATTCTGAAGTGTCGTATGACATCGGTGTAATACTTTCAGATACGCACTAGACGATGATCACAATAGTTACGAGCGCGGTAGGTGAAGTGAACACATGGGGACACTTGTTGATGCTGCGTGTGTGTGGGGCATGCGTGCTTACTCACAGACTTACTTGCACAACGTACGTTGATTTTAGCCAGAGACTTGCACCACATGTTCATTTGCAACTGAAATCTTGCAAATAAAAACGAATATAATTGAATTTATTGAAAGTTATTGAAATAATTACAATAACTTTAATTAAAATAAAAAAAAAGTTGTATTATAAATTAAGTATACATGTGTCGGACGTTGTATTTAAACATTTAAATTATATATTTTACTTTCCAAGAGTGTTTTAATGAATTTACATTTACGTTATTATTCATAGTAAATATTTCAAATTTCACTTAATAAAGTTAATCAATGCAAATGGCTATAGTATTTTATCATCATTAATATATATACCGACGATGTAAGAGAGCCGTGATTTAAATTTTCTCAAATATAGCTACAGCGGAGAATCATTAGGGCAATCAATCCGGGTCGAAGCTGCCCGGAAGGGAGGGCCGCGGCGTATTATAATTCGCGTCTAATAACGTCGTTAACAACGCACATTAAAACAAAACAAACAGCAGAGGCGCGGGCGCGGGCGGGCGCCATCCTTCCTCGAATCCGTGTCATTAATTTACGTAATGCGTAGGTACGCGCTATCCCCAAATATTTAAGAAGCCTCCTCCGGGAGCACCCGCTCCTCCACTATTTCTCCCGCCCCCCTCTCTCCTCCTACGACTCGCCTGCCGAGAATTATGGCGGCCGCCTTGTAATTATATTTTTTAATTTATCTTCCTTAGCGAATACAATGGAGGCGCCACCCCGCCACCGAAGCGCTTCCTTCTCATGCTGAATATTGTATCAGGCCGCTGAAAAAAGGAAAGAAAGCTTTAATTACAAGCGAGAGCGCGGCCGACATTACGCGTTAAATATTTGATGTTGTCTCTTTCTCGTCCTCTTGTCGCTGCCCGGTGGCCGCGTCGCGCAGGCCGTTGTCAATAATTAAAACACCTATCAACTCATTCCTCCTTCACTAACCCATCATTATACTACTTTCTAAATGGAAAAAAAAATGTTGTAATGTATAATTGAATTGCAGATATCTAATTAAAGTTGCTTTACTAATAGCTAGATAGAGACTCCCCGTCCCAATTTTACTTGGCTTCTATAATTGTTGTAATTTGAAAATATGTAGTTAACGAATTAAGTGTTTACATGCTGCGTGACATACATAAGCAATGTATATATTTTAAATTTATGAGCGTAAATGCCATAAAATGTTTTTAATAAACTACCTATAAAAATAATAGTAATGTAAATATACAAGAAGTTAGATTAACCATAAATACCAAAACTAAATAGGTTACATAAATCTGCATGACGTAAAACAATATGTGCATATGTATAATAGATCACAATACAATTGAAGCTAAAAAAAATGTTACTTATTTATTACAAAATTTTTGCAATACAACTTACACATATGATAAAAAAAATAACATAGCAAAAATTTTAAGTATTTGTAATGTCATCAAATCATATGTCACTGAATTACTTATTTTTTGAGAATATGCTTAGTAAAAGCTGACTGCTGCTGCAGCTGGTACTGCACCATTATGGTATGTATTAGAATGTCTAAGGCTATTTTACTACATAGCCAAGAACTGATTTATTACTAAACAACAAACCCAAATTAAGGCGGATTCCTTGGCGCGGACACGGTAGCTACGAGTACTTAGCGCGAGGAGACAAAGTATAAAGTAGCGGCCCCTTTCCACCCACTGAAAAACGTCTCTAATATTCTTTTAGAAACGGTGGCATTTACGGGCTATATTTTATCCTGAATTTGCATACGCTCCTTTTTTCTTTACCCGTCCTCTATTTTATGGGTGAGTATTTTTTCATCCGAGGGTTAAGCTACAAAAGGGTAAAACGCGGGAACCGCTTCGATAATTAAATTGCACCATTGAGTGTGCCTGGCATTAACATCACTGAAACCTCGGATTTCTGACTAATGTTTATTAGCTATAGTCCTACGATATATCACCTTTAGATTTGGTACAGTCTATGATTTAACTATAGGCATTTATAAAATATGTGTTTGATGTGTAAATAATAATATACAAATTAGAGAGAGAGAGAGAAATTATAACTTTGTTCTTATGTCCATTTTCTATGTACAACTTTGCACTTTTAAAGCTGTTTTCATAGCTTTGAAGCACGAATAAGTGCCAAGTTCTGTACAATTCAGTTAATTGTAATTAATTTCAACAAGAAATTATGTATTCTATCAGTCGCGATAATAATTTAACTAACAAATTAGGAGAAATCTTACCCTGCTCTAAGTCAAATTACCATAATTGCTAATCAAATGTTGTAGGAGCGGCCGCGGCGTTGCTTCGTACTAATTACGAATTCTAATTTCCTCTCTTGTTTCACAGGCCTTTTAAATTTCTAAATTATTGCTGTTACTTTAGGCTATTATACAAGTTTTATGTATCAAGAGATATTTTATGATTTTATAAATAATTTTATTTTTACCTTTAGGTACTTATAAGCTTATGAAGTAATACCCAAATAGTGCATATATTTTTCCACACTAGCAGGATATGTAGACAGAAACATATTCGTTCGTTAACACTTCGTTTTCCGTTTTTCGCCCGAATTCGAGAGAGTGGCGGAACTCAACACCACCCATAGTGTTGCCAGATTGGAGATATAGTTATAAATTAATTATAGTTTGAACCCATAGCCACCCTTTTACAGTCAGACGCTATCCCGCTGCATCACAATGGCCACTGTGCACTAATGCATAGATGCAATGGAATTACGTCAATTAGGCCCGACATACCTAGCCTATGACTATTTATATAGTCTGTTCACTTTAATAATATTTTTATTTCACTGATGCTTCACCCTCACCTCAAGATACGCACGTAATGCAAAGATCTAGGAGGAGCTAATCTTCAACAAATACCCAAATAGATAAATGTTCATAAAATATAGCCATAACATTTAATAATCAGCATTACCAACAATAAATATCAGTCCATTTGTATACGAGCTACACACACTCACATGTTGCGTCGGGGGTTGAAAACTAAAATTAAAAATATATGCCATGGTTGACTTTAAGGATATGAAAGCTAAATGTACAATCATTATATTAACTATAACAGTATCTAATAGCAGTATCTAACAGTAAATAATATAAGTTTATATTTCATATTACTATTTTGGCAACGAATTGCAATCTATTCATTGTCGTCGTGAGACAAAACGGAACGGACTTGACAGTTGTCAGGACTAGGTTCTCGCGGTCTACAACGGTAATAAAATAATTTTGTCTTAGCTTTATATTTCATATTAATATGACATCATAAATGGCTGGCAATCCTATTTAAAAAACGTACCTGTATATGTTTTTAAATAAAATGGCCTTTAAATATTTTTTGTGAAAATTGAACCTTCAATATTAAATATTAGCAAATATGTTTTCATTATGCTTATACATTAATATAACTTTAAATTATTATTTCAAGAAAATAAATAATTGTGTTACTCAATTGAAAGCTTTAATAATAATTACAATTTATTAATAGACTTTAAATTAGGTACGCAAGAACAATCTTGTACAGAAAAAAATATATTTATTACGATCGTGTAAATATTATTTAAGTATATATAGGAATTTAAAATATCATAAATTTGTTTGAAGTATTAAGAGACGTTTTCATGAAATGTTTGTAAACTTAATAATATTAAAAGTATTGAAAATCAGCGTTGCGTGAGTTTTTAATGCTCTCACAAGTCTACTTATATAACACCGGCTCCAATTAAAAGCGCGACAGATTTAAAAGCAGCGCGGAGTGAAGAAAATATGAGTAAATGGGGAAACATGGTCATGTTTAAGGAAACCTCCTCTGGCAAATATTATCGCGAGACAAGCGCGATCAAATATTCAGAGGACGCGCGGCGGCAGCGGCGCGGGACGCAACCCTCTCTAACTTTCAAGCCCTTCCCTTTGCACGCCCTACACTAATTACGTTTAGAGTTCTTAAGCGAAATTACTTAGGCCCCTCACCACCCGCGCTCGCCTTGCGACCCCCTCCCGGAAATGAGGCGCGCTGGAAAAACAAGAGGAAAGCGTTATACTTACGAGTGAAAGGAGCTCGTTGTGTGTCTAACATCTCAAATCTGGGCTATCTCTAAAGATGTTGAAGTAATGATTTTTTTTTCATTTTCACGAGTATTCTGTTCATGAGCGGTTGCTAAGTGAAAAGCAATTAAAGCACGGGCGAGTGATCTCCACCTTCCGCCCCGCGCCCAAGGGACGCCAACCCATCCCACATCGAGACTTATACAATCAACAAAAAAGAAAATTATAATAAACTTGATTTTTATGTATTTAGAGATTTAACCGTCATCCTTGATTTTAATACTGTATTCTATAAAATGTCAAATTTCACCAAATGCTGTTTCATTTGTTATTTAAACTTACCGACTCAACGTTGTACTATTGAATATTTAATATAGTGCGTATGGAGACAAATTTCTTTATAAACTAATATCAGTTTAAGTCATTGTCACTATACCCTCGCTGTTTAATTAATCCCTCTCTAAACGCGAAATCATTATGTACTTGAAAAAGTTAAAGTACCTATACAAGCTATAGATAATAACCCAATGTGACGATAATAATAATAATATAATATCATCTTATGTTTACAGAAGGTGTAAGTATGTTTGGTATTCCGAGTTGTTTTTATGTAAATTATACTTGTTAGTTGCAACTAGATATTTTCTAATTAATACTCGAGACTCAAGAGTAACTTAAAAAAACATTTTTTTCGTAACTCCTGTATAATACCGGCATTAAAGCTGAAACTTTAAATTTTCGGTATACTGGCAATAAAGCAGAAATTTCTAATTTTCAAATCTACCTCAAAACAAGAGAGCCAAGCAGATTTCATTATCTAATCGGAAGTGAGCGTCAACACGAACATTGGAGTGTTTGTCATAGATTCGGAACAGTCTGTATAATTTCCTGTTTAACTTTAATGGCTTTGATGCTACATACATAAATAAGATCAAGCTTTACTTTGCTATAGATAATAACTTGAGTAAATTTTAAAAGTAATCAGATTACCTTTTTCCTAGAGATGACTTTGGCACAAATTGAAACATATTAGGTACTGTATCGAGTATATTACAATTTGAGCACAATCCATTGATAACTTTTTTAATTAATATACTATTAACTATTGTAATGAATATACAAAAATTGTTACTGCAAACTTAACAACGTTTACAAATAAACCTAGACCTATTGACTTAACCTAGACCTATTTACATATATGTGTTTAGCAGTATCTAATGATAACATATATGTATATTTTCATTAAAATAAATAAATATATAATAAAGATTCACATAAATACAATCCAAATAAAGATTAAATCACACTGTTTATACTTTCTAAAGATATTAATAATTAATGAGCATATTAAATTCCCTTTTCTTCATCGAAAGGCATTCGAGTGGGGTCACGATGAAAAACAAGTCATAATTGCAGCCCTGCCCCGCGAGGAATACTGCTGATTTAGCATCGTCTCAATAACGCGTACAAAGGCAAAGGGAGACGCGTTAAATTGTAATTTATAAATGAATACGTAAACACCAAAGGCATAAATTTCAGTGGCATAAGTTTAATTGCAAATTTATTAGTATAAATAATATACCTATTACATATAATATTAATCAAAATATATGGAATAAAATCCATATTTACATTTGAAACCTTAAGAAGTTGTTTGTTTGAACACTCTTATCTCAAGAAAGATACCAAAACGAATTGTTTTTGTGTAGAATAGAAGACTACCAATTTTACATCATGTTTTGATCAGTTGCCTTGAGCACGTAGAATACGTCAAGTGTCATACACAACTCTTAGTTATTTCTATGGGACATTACGTAGAAATGTGACACATACTGTAAACCTACAAACATTTTATGTAGAAAGCTAATTTAAATCCGATGTGACTAAAGCTATATAACACATAAATTGATTGTTTATTACTTTACATGCCTATTTGTCACACCTTTCGTTATTATCATGCATCTATATACACGATTAGATAGACAAGTTTAATGTTTCCGAATCCAAACTTAAAATTATTTTTAAAATTAGATAAATAGCACTTTATTTTATGACACCAGTAGGCTTTTCAATCAAAATATTTGTTTGAAGGTCATCGCTATTACGAAAGCTATTTATATAATAAAATAGTAATAATTGAGTGGTTGTACGCAATATATTTAGAACATCTGGGCAAATTTTTATTTAAATAATGTTCTTAGTATTATTTGGTAAACTGGAGGCATGATGAGCATTTTCAGTTGACATGAAAATCAATGCTCGGGAACATTTGCCCGCTTTACAAGCTAAGTAGAGTCCAGACTCCTTTCTCGGATTGAGACTACGCCTCACAAATCACAATCGTCGTGCTTACAGGCAAACATCGTTTCGTTTACCGGCTATGACCTTAACAAGGTTACTATTGGGTATAAATAGGACTTCAAAAAAAATAATGCAGTGATTTTTTCGTAGTCCAACGTGAAACTGCATTTCAAATAATCACAATCTGCACGCTATACAATAACCGTTATCGATTATTTATAGGAGTTGTAATCCAGGATACGTTTGTAGTTATTTTATGAAATTTGCTTACAACAAAGAGAACAAGCAACTGTCGTTTTCTCAATATATTTTTACTTTCTGTGAAAAGACCGTTACATTAATTTTCACATGATCGCTCGTGAAGTAATTCAGTTAATAACAAACGATTCCGGTAACTTGATTTTCATAAATTCAATTCGGCACTTCTTTATAGTGAAATTATATTATCGCAAAATCTCATCGAAATGTGGAAAAAGGAACAATTTGGATATTCAAATGATTGACATCTCTCCGGGCGGTCAACCGCTATGCGCCAAACATTTTGCAAGTTTGCCCCACTTCACAACGGCTTCCGTAAACCATTGTTGGAAAATCTGACCGCGATCGATTTGATTGTGATCAAGCCCAATGCTTTTTGAATTATTTACCATTTTTAACAATTTCAACTATTGGAAGCATGGGAACCACCGTTATTATAATAAAAGTACTTTTGATGAACTTATGTGTAAAAAAAATTTTACAATGTTGTTTTATCTATATGTTGTGCTTGTTTAGAGAACATAAATAACATAAAAAATTCACCCATACAGAATTAGATAAAGTTTCACGTTAATTCGCAGTAGATTTTGTATGTTGAAAAACTCTTGCTCATGTTGTAAGCGATTATTAAATAGCAAAAATGAAATGCAGATGTTATAAAATTTCACCCATTTCTTTCTATTTATTTACATATTTTACATATTTTAATAATTATTTACATATTTTAAAAAAAGTTGAAGCTTAGAATAATCTTAAAAGTAGTTCAACTATATATGTATATACATATTGGTATCTACTACCTACAGGAGTTTAAGCTAATTAAGATAGACCACAATAGACCTGAAGCCAGCTACCTAAATTCTAGAATATACATTGTTTGAATTTTATGGCTTATAGTTATATTTATTTTTATCTTATAATATTAGAAATTTATCATTTTTACTTAATAAATACCATCACTATATTGTCTAACACACTTTAGAATTACTAATTTTGACTTATACTTAGATTATATTTAGTGTACCCATTGTTTTAATATGCATAGCTATAACGTTTATATGTAACAAAAGTTTTGAATAATAAAAATATGTGTATCAGAAGTTGTTCAATTCTAATATTCACTTAATAAGCCCTAAAATAGTTGCATGCATATGGCTAGCAGCGCATGCGCAGCTCGCGTGCGCTACTTGTGCCACCCTACCGAAACACTATTGTCGATGTCCCAACAAAAAAAAAACCAACCAGATTGTTTACTCCACTTTTTACCTTTTTTAAACTTATACTCACCTTTTTTATTAGTATTTTAGTCGTGGCGCGCGTCTGCTACCTTTGTATATTACTCATTGAATCGTTCCACGTCTCTATTGTGATGAGATATGTCGATTTAATTCATTTGTAATGTTTTGGCAAATAGAGATAATCTTTTAGTTTAAGAGGGTAATCTATTGAATTGTAAAATAAATAAATTGAATATGTTTTTTCATTATAATTAGTACTAATAGCAGTTACTTCATGTAGTTAAACCCATTTCAATTTTGTACTTAATTACTTTATAATAAAGAAAATATTATAACAATAAACGAATACATTTATTTAAATAAAAATATAATTAGACGCATACCTACCTATTAAGTATTTTTTATATTATTATTATTATCTTTCGATCGGCGTATTTTTTTAGTTATCTGTTGATTTCATATTTGCTTTGGCTGGCACCGACTCCATAATGTCTCCACTTTCATAAGTCCTAATTATAGAAGAGCTTTTGTCATCAGCTTTTTAATATCATCATAGATGATGACTACAAGAAGTAAATTTATAAAACACCTACAACATGTGAAGGTTTCCATTTTCTGATCCTGACTAAATGGCAATAGGACCTCAGGAATACCGTCTTTCAAACAAAAATAATTTCTCTAATCAGTTCAAAAATTACTGAGAAGTGAGTGTCTGAGAAGAATCGAGTGAATAAGAACGAATATTTTCGATGTTAATGTTTCTATAACATAGTTTCTATTGTTTTTTTTTTCCTTTTGCATGTTTATGTTTTAGGAAGTAGGCTAATATAAAACATAACTTGATAGTATCAATAATTATCTAATTCGTAGTTATTTCTAATTTTTCATAATTAACTCAAAGAAGTAACCTGTATTGAGTTTCAACAGTATATTATAGTTTGCTTGTACCGACCTCTGTTAGGTAATTTTGAAATATTTGAGGATAAAATAGGGGATGTTTTAAGAAAATTTTGTACATGTAGTAAACATATAATTATTTACGGTGATTTTAATGTCTATACATTTCGAACACCGCTCTAAGTGTTCGCTTTTTCAATCTATATAAATCATTTAATTTAACAAATGTTTTTTGCGAACCTACTCGTGTCACAAATACTTCAGGAACTTGTATAGATAACGTGTTCTGTCACTGTGACGTGGAAGACACACGCATAATAAATAATTTGAGTTCGGACCATTGCGGACTGACGGTTTCAGTGTCAATAACACGCGAAAAATTATATGTAGGCCAGTTACTACCCGTAGATTAAATACATTTAGCGAAATCGTGAAACAAAAAATATCTAGAATAGAAAATTGTGTAGAAAATCCCAATAAGTTTTATAACAATATATTTTATTAACTTTTAAATAAATTTAACATAGTTTTTAAACATAAAACATTGTGTGAAGGTTTTAAAATGAAATTTAGTGACTGCAACTGGGCAACTGTAAGAATGTACCGTAGTAGAAATACATTATATGAATTATACGATATGAGGCAATTGAAACTTGATCCCAATTTTCTGAAGCGGGTCAGTATTTTCTCCAAGATATTTAAAAAAGTTTGCTTTCAAGCAAAACCTATATATATATAAGAAATAGAATATTAAATTCTAAGAATAAAATATCTACTACGTGGGATATCATAACTAGTACAACTGGAAGATCGAAAACTTATAATAAGCCGGTAGAATTAAGAATTGATAATAAAATAATAAGTAAAGACTTAGAAGTTGCAAATATTTTTGAAAATTACTTTGCTGAAATACCGGTTAAAGTTACTTCCTTATTAAAATCATCTCCTTTAGTTGTAAATCAGTTCTTGCAAAGTAATTATAGTGTTTGTAATAATAATTTTACTTTTGAGCATGTGACACCAGAAGAAATTGTTAAAACTTTTAAAAGCCTTAATACTGTACTTAAAAGTACTGGTGATTTATGGGGTATATCTGTAAAGCTACTGAGCTCTATCATATGTCACATTGCACCTCAGTTGGCTAAGATATTTAACGAATGTGTTGACAAAGGTATTTTCCCTGACCTTATGAAAAACAGTAAAGTAGTTCCGTTATTTAAAAGTGGAGAAAATAATGACCCGAGCAACTATAGACCGGTATCTGTATTGCCATCACTGAGCAAAATTTTTGAAAAAATAATCCTGAATGAGTCAACAAGCCATTTTGCCAAGAATTTTTTGAAATGTTTCATAATGCACAGTATAGTTTTACTAGGGGTAGATCTACTGTAGATGCAAGAGTTGCGCTCCTTAAACACATATAAATGTAAAATCAAAAATGTAAAATCTTCCGGTTGCTATTTACGGATGGGACACAAGGATTTTGGGGCCTTTCCTATTTTTGGAATAAATAAATAATAAAGATAATTTGGATAAAGCGAATATTGCACTGTCGCAGATTATTCACTGGTTCACTGGTTTTTGGGAATAACTCTGGATTCGAGACTTCAACTTAATTCACCTGTCTTCCCTTGCGAGTAGACTGAGTTCTGCTGCTTACGTTGTTAGAAAAGTGAGACAGCTTACAGATAATATTACTGCCCGAAAAATTAATTTACTTATTTTCATAGCATCTTGTCCTATGGAATATTGTTTTGGGGCATTGCTGCAGATATTGAATCAATATTTATAATTCAAAAAAGAGCTTCTAGGACTGGCAATACTGACACTTATGTTAAGTGCTTGCAGTAACCTATTTGAATAAAGAATATTTTGATTTTTTGATTTTGATAAAAAATGTATACTTATAAAGTATCAATTTTTATACATATAAGTAAAGCATGTTTACATATAAGTAAAGCATCAATCTTTCGATTAAGCCACTAAAGAATCAACATTAAACATTTGAATTTATTTATTTATAGACGCCGTCGTGACACACCGCCTGACTGTAAACGCGACGGTTGTAAGTTTGATTCCCACTCAAGGCAATGAATTATTTCATTTTCTCGCTCTGGTAAGAAAACAAAGTGCGGCGTTGATTTCCCTCACTCAACACACAATGTGTGTATAACTACACTAGGTTGTTTATTTTCCACAAAAAGAGCTTCAATTAAAGAATTATTAAGTAGTTAAGTAGTATTTATATATCCCATTAATCATATTAAAATAACATTATGGTCATATTTACTTATTAATTCTTAAAAAATACTTTTATGATTTATTCTTTGTTGCTATCTACGAATTAGGATAATTAACTAAGCTAATTACAAAGTTACTTAGGCAAGGCAAGATAGGACAGGACAGACGAATATATGTACGTAGACGTATGTATGTATATAGGTACATGACTAATGTAAAACACATGTGTACTTAATGAGAAAGACGCAGCGCCTACGAAATATGTTCTAGAAATGCATTAATTGCAGTCCTTGACAGGCCAATGAACTTCTAGACAAACTGCCGGTACGTATAGCAAATTTGGTGAAAAGCAAGATTCGCATAATGGCATCAATGCTGGTTAATGGGTTAAATACTTCGGAAACTTGTAAACGCCTATTGTAGATAGTGATTGCAGCCAAAACCTCGGGAGTAAAAGAAATACTGCTAATTGGAGATATAAACCAACTTCTCTATATTGACATAGATAATCTTTTCGATATGTTCTACCGTAGTGCATCAACATTGCTCAAAATAAACCAGGATCTATTGTGCAGTCATAGAAGTTCTATGTCTAAGGTATAACCTTACAAGAGATATACCTACTTTGGTATATATTCGCTTAAGAAAAAAAAATGAGTTTACCTATAATCATTATACGTTTTGTATAATCAATGAATTTGTTATAAGAACATAATATAATAGAATTAAGATAATTACTTAGTAGTAGTTTAGATTGTACTATTATAAACTAGTAGGCATCTCTTACAATTAACTGGACTCATAAGGATAGAAATTATTATATACGCATGTAAGACTAGTTTGAAGTGATTTCAAAGAAAAAAAAAGTGAAAAATACATGTTAAAATTTTGCAACAAAAATTAAGAAATTATTGAAGAACCATGTGTCTAAGGCTTAATAAAGTATTAATATAAAATAATTAAAAAACCTAAGAAACATAAATATCGTTCAAGTGCAAGTAGTACTGAAGATTCCGTACCAATTTCATGATTATAGTTCAGTGGAAAATAAACTTGTCAATTTACAATATCAAATTTGCGGGTCCGTATCCACTGATTTTTTATGAAATGAGCTAAAGATATGTTTGTAATGTTTTATTTCTGTGTTAAGCTTATAAATTATCAATTTTCAGATATTTCCTTTTTTGTTCTACGAGTTCTCACTTCTTGTCAAATTTCGTGAGTCTAGGCCATAAGTATATAGTCGACATATTTAAATTTGCAGTCGCATACGCTCATTTTGAATGAAATTAACTACAGATAAAAATTAACTACACTTTTCACAAAACACTTTTTTCACTGGTAGTTGAACTTAACACTGCGTTTATCATTGTACCAAAGCGAAATCTTTTTAAAAGAGCGTGGAAATGAGAATAATTCATTCCCCCACATTTAATGAGAATAGTTCACAAGACACATTTATCACGTAATAACTCAGATATATACATACCGTTGTATGGTATTTTAAAATAAAACAAAGGGTTCTGTTAAAAGTTTGTATTACATTAAACGAATCTCAATACTGAAAAGTAATTTTCTGTTAAGGGAATTTATATCGAGATGGTAATATAATATGTAAAACATTAAGAAATAATGTCACACAATAGAAATTTCAATATTTTTGATATTAATGAGAGTATATGGACTATAAAATATATGATCCCATTTTCCCATATTTTCTTTTATTTTTACGCACTGCAAAGAACTTTCGTAATAAATCATTATCTTCTTATTATGCCTAACACATTTAATTTTTGGATACATATTTATCTCTTTAATAAAAGTTATATATTTTTTTAATAAAAAAAGCAAATGCAGTATTTTGTACATGTTTTTAAATAAATAATAATCCCTCGAACTAACGAAATTACATTAAGCCCATTTTGGATGGAGTTATTACATATTTTTATTCATATGAAAAGTATACAATATACTAAGCTTAAAATTATATTTTAACAATGTTGAATCTTATAGAACTATAAAATCATGGACCTATATCACCATATTATTATTTCATATTTATAAAAAATATCCAAAGTGAGCTTCAATTTATAAATAAATGATTTTCTTAAAGTTCATCAGCAAGTGTTCACCGAAGCCAAGTACTCGTTATATTTTTTTTCTTGAGCAAGTTGAAGTTTTTGCAGCTTCTTCACAAGACCTTTACTCAACTCTTTTCCCTCGTGGTCGTGTGTAGGAAGACCCTAAAACCAGAAACAAAAAAATACATATATATTTACTTGATATTAAGAATATAGATACAACATATGAAATATAAAAAAATCTTTGGTAGTCACTTGTCATCCAATTACTTAAATTAAAACAGAATTTTAATTTAAATTACTTTATGGATGCCCAAAACAGCAAAAATGTTACTATATTCTTCTTCTTCCTGGCATTAGTCCCGGCTTTTGCCAGGGTCTGCCTTCCGACTAAGCCTACTCCACTTTGCACGGTCTTTAACATCCTCAGTGGACAATCTATTGGCTCTCATGTCTTGTGTCACGACATCCAGCCATCGCTTCCTTGGGCGTCCGGGTGGTCTAACTCCAGGGACAGACATGTCAAGGCACTTCCTTCCGACATAGTTTTCAGATCGGCGCATAACATGGCCATACCATCTCAGGCGACGCTCTTGGAGCTTATCCGCTACGTCACGGACCCCAAGACTACCTCGAATGAATGTGTTGTGTATGCGGTCGGACCGCGTAACGCCACACATCCATCTCAGCATCTTCATCTCCGTGACGTGAAGCTCCTGAGTGTGCCGAGATAATGTTGGCCAACATTCGCTGCCGTATAAAAGAACCGGTCGGATAATGCTCTTGTATATCAGTCCCTTGAGCTTGGGCGGTATTCTGCTATCGTAGACTACACCAGTGACCTCCCGCCATTTGGCCCAGGCAGCGTTTATACGGGCATGGATGTCGTGGTCGATGCCTCCAGACTCATGCATAACGGCTCCAAGGTACCTGAACTTCTCCGACTTAACGGCTGGCTCAGGCCCGATATGGATGGTGCTCGAGTCCGGGTTCCCGCAAGCCATGTACTCGGTCTTCGACACATTCAGTTTGAGACCACCGTTCTCAAGCGCACCCTTCCAGGCGTTCACTTTACGCTCCAGCATCAGTCGGTTCTCGTCGATGAGTACTATGTCATCGGCATACATCATCAGCCACGGGGGCTGGCATTGGATGTGAGCCGAGACAGTATCCAGCACTACATTGAATAAGAACGGACTAAGAGCTGAGCCCTGGTGAACCCCTACAGTAATCGGGAAGGGCTTGGTGTCGCCAACAGCGGTCCTAACCACTGAAGCGGAGTCGTTGTACATATCTGTGATAACCTCAATATAGGCTTCAGGGATCGCCTTGGATCGCAATGCCCACCAGATACACTGACGTGGCACACAGTCAAAGGCCTTCTGCAAGTCCAAAAAGGCCACATGCAGAGCTCTCCTTTTTTCCCTGTAAGCCTCCATCAAAGTTCTGAGGGCAAAAATGGCGTCCATAGTGCCTGATCCTGGTTGAAACCCATACTGGGACTCAGAGACAGTACATTCTTGGCGGAGCCTGAGGCCGATCATGCGGCAGCTCCTTAAAGTAGCTTCTCCATCTCTCCCTCACAGAGGCATGACTACAAAGCAACGTGCCCCGAGAATCTCTGACGCAAAGACATTTTGTAATATCCTGCGTCGCTTTATCTCGAGAACGAGCCAGTTTGTATATGAGCTTCTGCCCCTCCACAGTTTCAAGTTTATCGTACAATGGCGACAAACTTTCTCTGCGGGCTCTGGCTGCAGCTCTTTTGCTGGCCCGTTTCGCTGCTATGTACTCCAGTCTGTCTTCAGTAGAGTTGGAATGCTGCCATTCTTTAAACGCAGCCTTCTTTTCCCGAATCACCCCCTGCACCTGGTCATTCCACCACCATGTCTCCCTGTCGATGACACGCCCACCCTTAGTAACGCCAAGAACTCGCTTGCCCGCCGCAATGATTGTTGAATGAGCTCGATCCCATGCAGTCTGAGCGGTCTCGGTTAGTCAGTAGATTTTGACTCACCACCTCCGCCAAGAAGTCTGTCTGCATCGGCCCATTCAACAACCACCACTTAATCCTAGGCTTGCGTTTCTCAGCTACTTTCTTTTTCGGGGTAACATTATAGTCCATGACAAGGAGGCGATGTTGGGCCGTCAGGCTTTCGCCGGGAATGACCTTACAGTTGGTCACCCTGCCTATATGACACCGTCTAGTCAGCAAATAATCGATTTGAGTTGAGTTAGACCCGTTCTTATACGTTATAAGGTGCTGAGGTTTCTTCTGGAAGAAAGTGTTCACGATGGCCAGATCAGACGCAATGCAGGTTCTTAGAATATTTTCTCCCTCTGCATTGCGAAGACCATATCCAAAACCCCCGTGAACACGTTCATACACCTCAGCGACCCTACCCACATGACCGTTCAAGTCCCCCCCAACTAAGATTGCTTCGGGAGACGGTATAGCGAGTAGGACCTCTTCACACTGCTCCCAGAAAGTCTCCTTTTCAGCCGCGCTACAACCCGCCTGGGGAGCATAAGCACTGATTAAGTTTGTGATTACGCCCTCGATCAGTACCTTTACCCGCATCAAGCGGTCGCAGCGACGGTCAACTTCAAGAAGCCCATTCTGAAGCTCTTCAGAAAGCGCTACCGCTACACCGTTTTTGCCCGTAGGTGACCCAGTGTATATAAGGCGGTAACCCTGCCCGATGTTACGAGACTTATTGCCCTTCCAGCGAGTTTCCTGAAGGAAAGCACACTGGACACGACGTCTCATGAGTACATCTGCGAGTTCTCTGCATCGTCCGGTTAGAGAGCCAATATTCCATGTTGCAAAACGGAGTTTCCGTCTGGGTACTGACGTCGTTAGCCGTGCCCGTACTTGACACGGTAGCCCTTGCCCACTTATCGCAGGTGTAGGGCGATGTGCCTGCGCGTCGTTTAACGGCGACGCCCTAGCCATACCCAGCTTTTTGTCAAATCGGTCCATATGAGTGGCGAAGTGGTTTTTAGTGGAGCGATTGCCATCTGACCTCCAAACCCATTACTGGGAGAAACCAAGAAAGGAAAGGGAATAAGAGGCAGAAAGACTTGGAATATAGGGGACACCACTTACATGGATTGGATCGGGTTATGAAAGTGGTGGCTCGAGGTCCCGGGGTCGCGTACCCGTATGCCGGAAACCAAATATCGGACAGATAATTGGCTAGACACCCTCTGAGTGTTACTATATTATTTACTAAAAATACTTTGTTGGTAATTTGTATACATACAAATTACCAACAAAGTATTTTTAGTAAATAATATAGTAACACTCAGAGAACAGAGAACACTTATTTCATAAATTCTATGTATTAAAATTATTATGATTTTGTATAATTTCTATGAACAAAATGATTTTCGAGATGTCTAAGTTTTGCATTTATTATAATAATAACTTTCAGTGTTATTTATTGCATTTAGGTTTACCTTGTTATCAAATTGTGAATATTTGTCTGTATCACGTCTAAACATTTCGTATGGTGGTATTTTCTTCAGTTCCTCCTTAGCACGCTGCGCCTCAAGCAAATCTTGTTTTTTTTTCATTTTTTCTATGTCTTGCTTTCTTTTTTCTTCTTTCTCTTTCATCAGTTCTTCCTTACTGACAAGCTTCACTACTGTTCTGTCTGTAATTAAACAAAATTTTATTATAAAACTATGTAATTTCAGATATTTTTCAAAGGAAATCTATGAAATTTTGTTTAAATCAATTTTAACATTATGCTAATTTTATTACATTTTTTTAATTCACATTCTTAATACGTACTTACGTTGTCAATAAATTATTTTTTTTAATTTTTGTAAGAAAAGTAACATTTATTAAAAAATATTTCAAATATCCACCAGGTTTATCTTCCAGCCGGACGCCGAGCTCCGGCAGCACGTTGTCCCGAAGGTCATCGCACAGCGCGAGCACTCCCCGCGCGCCCTCCCCGCCCTCCCCGCCACGCGCCGCCTCCCGCACTTGCGCGCGGAATGTGCTTAACGCCTCTAGATAGGGCATCACTGCTTCTTCCAACTGTGGTTAATAAGATATTATAGCTCACTACGTTTAGTGCACTAACCTAGTGCTCTACAAATAGTGTCCTAGTTTACACTGTTTCTATGTCCATACATGCATTTATGCGCTTGCGCACTGAGAGTAGTGTTGTGTTTTGTAATTATCGTTCTGACGTTATCATAATTATTAAGAGTTTTCTATTAAAACATTGTGTGGTTTATTTAAGTCATCGTTGCCACAATGCCTTAAGATGAAGGTGTTCGATCAGTGCGTCCTACCAGTCATGACCTACGGAGCCGAGACGTGGAACCTGACAGTAAAACTGGCCTACCGGCTGCATGTCACTCAGAGAGCTATGGAACGGTCGGTCGTATCGTGAAATGCTCGGGATATCGCTAGTGGATAAAGTCCGAACCGCAAGTGTAGCGTTGGACTTTCTCCGGCCAGATGGACCGATAATATAAAAAAAGGTGGCTTGTACTAACTGGATGGCGAAAACGAGAAATCGTGCCTTATAGCGTACCCTGAGGGAGGCTTACTTCCAGCAGTGTACTGCTATATGCTGATGTGTGTGTGTGCGAGTGTGTTTTAATTATTAATTACATCAAATGTTAGCATGATATTGCCTATCCTGTTAAACCTAGTTATTCAATAATTCGTTCTCCATTTTCTATCTGAGTTCGAGGCATCGTGTTGGATGGCAGAACCTAATGCCGAATTTTGTCTTACAAAGTGGAATTAAAATCACTAGTATCTAATAAAATAATGAAACAAAACCATACTAACACATATATCACTAGCATCGTTCACAGGGAAGCCTAAAAGACCGCGTGGACCTTCTATCGCGCCAAATATATGGAGAATGTCAGTGACATAACGCGCGGCGTTCGCCAGCAGGGGCGAGTTGCGCGGCGTTGAGTTCCGCAAGTATATATGCGACGCGCCTACCAGCTCGCGTAGTGCATCTATTGCGGTGCGCGTGTCAATGTTATCTAAAATTATATAAATATATCAATTAATATATGAATGGATGGCGCTATAAAATCCCTTAATATTAATAATAATGTAAATTTGATTATTATAGTAATAAATGTTATGCAAAAGTGAATCAAGACCATAATATGAATGCAGATTATTAGGATTAAGATAATGAAAGCTATATTCATTATTTATTAACGACCCGATCGCAGCTTTGCCCTAATCGATTTACTCCAATATAATTTGCGTGTATTATACATATAAGTGATTTTTACCTTTTCCTTTCAAATCACTTTATCTGTAAATAAATAATAAATAAGTTAAATAAATAATAAGGTAAATAAATAATAAATAAGTTCATAGAAATAAATATAATATAATTTCCACTGGAAATCCGGGTATAAAAAGTATAGGATAAAAAGTATAGTTGTAAGCCTATATGTTGAATACATAACCTGAAAGTGAGTAAAAGTTATAAAGAAAAGAACCAAAAAAAAATAGATTAGCCCGGACAAATATAAAGATAGAAAAAGGTTTAAATAAATATATGCACAAAACGTAGTTATTATGAAATCACTTTATAGTTTATTTTATATATTTTAAATTACAAATAATATGTCTTTAAGATCGGTGTGGAAATAATGGTCTAAGCCTGAATGCAATATTTTTGTGAATGGAAAGTTTAGAACAAGGCAATATAAAGATGAGAACTGGGAAGTATGTTAAGTAGAGATGTAAGACAAAAAATGGATGTGGAAAGGCGTATTGTTGCCGGTAACAGAGGTAAGTGGAGACCTCGGTTGACCTTCCAAAACACAGTGTCGAAGATACTGGCCTTCGAGACAGCATTTTACCCCCAGATTAAATATTGCATATAAAATGATATAATAACAATTTTCAAATGATATAATAATAGTAATCACACACTTTACATTATTCTTCATAGACAAAGTGATTCGAATGGAAGAAATAAAAAAAATATGCGTACAACACGTGCATATTATATCAGAATAAATCAGAGAACTCAAGTGGGCGAAGCCGCAGGCAGGTCACTAGTACATATGTACGTGTGAGTCTATTTTAAGTGTTTATTTTTTCACATCATTAAAAAATCATACCACACAATGCGGCATGCACTTGTTCCTTAACAGCGCTTAGTTTGGCCGACAATTGGTGTTCTTCGGGGCCCCAAGACCCGCCGCTGCCTTCCTCATAACCACTTCTCAATGCATCTTTGACTGTTAAGAAATATTCCTGTAAATAATGTTTACTAATATATTAATAGTTACAAATTTTGCATTGATTTACTACTCCAACACATACGTGTGTAAGAACACACGCTCGCAATTTTAATTGAATTTTATTTAATTTACAGTTTCTTCTTTTCTCTTAAATTATTATCTCTTGTTCTTAATTAAAATTCTTATTCAAAATTTATATTGTTTGTATGTTAATTATTCTAATTTGAAATAAATATTATTATTTCCAGGTCAGGTGGACAAAAGTTAAGAAATAGACACAAAATTCGAAATGTTACAATACATTTTTGTTTTTCATTCACACAAATATTTTTTTGCCGTATGTATTTCGATTCGGTTGATGCCCTCTAGGAGAGGAATGAACCATTGAATTTCCCCAGCTCCCGTAACAAGACAAAGCGCGGTATAGAGTTCTACCAGTCAACATGCAATGTCTCGAAACGCAGAAAGCGGGGAGCTAAATAGTGAAGCTTTTGTTATGATGTAGTGACATCATACTAGTAGTATACTGTAGTACTAAGTACATAAAAGTTATTTTACATGAAATTGTCTAAATAAATCAATCAGTACTAGATTGATTTACTATTACAATATTCACTGTGAAGTATATAATACATACATTAAACAATTTTTCTGTTTGAGTAGCCATTTCCATAGTATTATCAGAATAATCAAGTGTGTCCTTCCAACCATGTAATAAGAAAGCAATTCGTAACTGTCTTGCTGTATGTCGTTTTAAAGCGTCAGAAATGGACACGAAGTTCTTTAACGACTTCGACATCTTGCAGCCAGCGATTGTAAGATGACCTGTGTGAAGGAAATACTTGACCCAACCTGGCTGGTCAAAATGTGCCTGCAAATGAAATTGACGTTAATTATCTAAAAAAAAAACAATATCAATAAATAACAAAACAACAGGCAACAAAAAAGGCGGGAAGCAGGGAACAAATGTTTTCCTTTTTTTATTTTTATCATTAACTTAGTTAATATAAAAAAGATAATCATGTAATGCTATAAAGTTATGTTGAAAATAAGTGAAACTTGTAAAATTGATTTCCTAATAACTATACATTAATTTTTCTCATAGATAACTATTAAAAAATGTAACATAATCAATATTTAGCCATTTTTATTTAAATAAAACTATAATCGCCAATACCTCACTTTGGGCTAATTCATTATCATGATGAGGGAACTTCAAATCAACACCGCCTGTATGTATATCTAAGTTTGATCCACACACATCAGAAGCCATTGCAGAGCATTCTATGTGCCATCCTGGTCTACCTTTACCCCATGGAGAATCCCATGAAGGTTCACCCGATTTACTCTTTTTCCATAGAGCAAAGTCATTTGGTGAGCGTTTTTCAGCTGTACCATCGCTTAGATCACCTATATTAACAAATAAGTTTTAAAAATTTTATAGAAAATATTTATTATTAAAGTATTAATATACTATTTAAAAAATATCCTTAATTTTTTTTTATTTATAATTGAGAGTTTTTTAATTGGATCCCTTTAAAACAGGCACTGTTCTCTGTGAAATATTATTTCTTTTTTACCATCTACTTCTTGTGTTATCCATAAAACGTGACATTGGCGAAGCAATGTGCTCAACTGGCACGTTCGGAACGCCATAATTAAAGAAATGAACTGTAATTATTAATGACTACTTAGTAAATACATATTTAACAACAGTTATATTTAAAATATTAAAGCAAATATTATATATAAAAACGTATTTTGTTCTTATTTACCTTCCCCTTCTTGTAATGATTTTGTGTCACCATAAGCTTCAGGTACAAGTCTAGCATAATGGTGTTTGTCTCTGCTATCAAATTCACTAACATTGAAATAAACAGACCCATTAGATTCATATGCTAAACCATTGTCCATTATCTTTTCAATAAAGGAAATAATTTGTGGTACATATTCACTAACTCTTGTCAAGACATCTGGTGGTAGAACCTATAAAGTTAAATTTAAATAATTAAAAAACACAACATAATTATTTTATTAAATACATAACAATCAAATGATAGAAAAAATGTGACTTACATTAAGTGCTTTCATATCTTTGTGAAATTCGTTCTCCCAGTACCTAGGCAGCAATGTGAAAATTGCATTATCTGTGATAGTTGCCCCGTACTTTTTATCTAGCCACTCAGATATTGGATCTTTAGCAGCCTTCAATAATTCACATTTTGCTTTATTGATTATATCACTATCATTTACTTCCACTGCTTCTTTAAGCACTTTCACTGCTAATGCAACACTGAAAAAAAAAATTAAACATTATTGGTCTTTGTTTTACTGTTTCTTAAATAATTTTTAATCTTCACAGAATTTTAAATTAAAATATTTTACACTACCTAATACTTACTTATCTAATATTTTTTGCATAGTGTACTTTTTATCTGGATCAACAGTTTCTTTCACAACACCTTCATAGAAATTTACAACAGTAGTTGCATCATCTATGAGAGCACTAAGATCTCTTTCCTCTTTTATATATTTTTCATATAGGTAATTTTGTCTTGCTCTTCTAATTATTTTATCATCAATATCAGTGATATTCATAACATATAAAATATCATACCCAAAATAATTTGTCATGACACGTCTTAATATATCAAAAGATATATATGACCTGTAATAATTTTGTTTACGTTACAAATTAACAAGTTTATAATACTTACAGGTAGACAGTACAATCTATCACAAATAATTTATCAATGTATGTTTTTTTTAGCTTCACACTGTATCTTGCACATGGTAAGCAGAGGGAACAGTGTTAAGACTATTTCCTATTTACTAGATTATTTCCGCCTATATAGATATTGTGTGTCTTGTTTGTCTTTATATCAAAGCAAAGAGAATGAAGATACTTTACAATCCACGAGTGGAAATCGAACCTACAACTATATCATTTACAATCAGACACTGTGCCATTGTGCCACGATGGCCCAATTTTACCAGATTAATAGAAATTATTTAAATGTGTTAATAAATAAAAAAAATATAAATAACATTTAAATTTGTGATGTTTTTTTTTACCTGGCATGACCCATATGGGAGGCATCATATACAGTAGGTCCACAACTATACCAATTTATTTTATTGTCATTAGAACATACAAATTCTTCTTTTTGACGAGTCAGGCTATTGCAAAGTTTTAATACTGGTCTGTCTCTTTGAGATGCCGGTGGTAACCAAGTCGGCTGCGTCCTTTTAGACATTATAAGTGTCTTTTAGTGATTAATCTGAAAATAAAAATATAAATAATAATAGAGATTTCAAGTGAATTAAATTAGTACACCCACTAGAAAACTCCACGTACTTTAAAGAATTTGAAAAGTTAACTTCATCAAATTTGGTATTACCAACTCACAAAGTTAACAAGTCAGAATTTTTATTCAATCGTGAATGACATTGACTGTTAGTCATCATACTTTTTTGGTAATGACTATTCTTTTTAGGCGTGCCTAGTTATAAGTAATATAAAATATGATAAAGAATAAATCGAATATAATAACCGAAATATACATTATTGTCACACAAGTAATACTGATATATATTTTATATTATAATATTTTATATTATAATTTTATATTATAAGCTACATAACTGCAATAATTAAGTTCCTTATATTTTTGAACATTTCCGTCAAAAGCATTGTGGGATTTTGAAACAAATTTATTTAGATAATATAATTACTAAACATTACTCACGTACCTATATATTTTTATACGCTTTCAATCATGGCTATGCAGTGTCTATTTTCATTTTCAATGTGTGCTAGCATTTTACTCGAAATAACAAACTATAAAATGTCTCTTTCTAAAGAAGATTATTGAAGCCTAGTTCGAAAGAGATAGATAAACACGACAATGCAACTAAAGCAATAAGTGACATTCAATCTTTATTGCATAAGTTACCTTAACTCTATATAAATTCAAGTTATTTTTGAAAATTAAGCTTATGTGATATTAATCCTACAATAATACAAAATCACAGGTGTGTGAATGATAATGGTTGATATACTAGTATATACTATATAGGTACAAATTTATAACATAAATAACAAACGCGTTTATCCACTAAACTACTTGTACAAATTTATTGCGTTCTTCATCATTTTATTTTTTCCTTTACCCAGTTTACTTTATTAAAAATGGCTCTCTTTTCTTGTAAATGCTTGAATATTACTTTAGAATGTGAAAACGTAGAAGATATAGCTGATATCAGAAAATTGGAGTTATCGTTAGCGGAACAAAGGGATATTTTTTTCAGTGAGGTACGGTCGGTAAACATCATTTAGCCTTGACTTTATGATGGTATTTGCTTTTATATTCTAATAATAATATAGAATATCAATGTTATTAAATGCATTTTACGTATGAAAATAAAAACAACTTTAACATAAATTTAGATAAATCTTACATTAGCTAAACTTCCTTAGTATGTATTTCTAAATGTAAATTTATCTTAATATGTTGTTGTTTTGAATCATTCACAATGTGCAGGTTATGTAATATAAGTAATATTCGGTAGTCCATATATTTGATTCTTGGTATAATTTAACTAATTAACATTTATGAGAGTAAATTAAATAAATATTTACAAATAATAATATTTTTCATGCAATTATTTACATTTTATTTAGTAGAGATTGATTTATAATTTGTACTACTATTCTGAATACTTAAAATATGTTACATGTATGTTACATGAAATCAATAAAAAATAATAATATATTAAATTAATAATTGTACAAAACTGCATAAGTACTTTCAAATAATTTCAGAAGTTAATATCATGCTCTACAAACTCATTAAAAAGTCATACAGTCCAACTGGCCCTGATTGGACAACACATTGTTGGACCTTATAGTATACAATCATGTCTAGCCTGTGGACAGAAAACACATGCTGTATTACATGAGAAAAACCTAGTGTTAATTACAGCATCTATACAAGTGAGTGTTAATATTTTTATGTAGCTAGTAAAAAAACACTTAAAAAAAGAATTATCATATATATCTTATTAACATTAAAATATAAATATATCAGATTATCATTGTGTTAATGTGAACATTCTAACTTATAGCTAGATATTTTCTACTTATATGTTAAAATTATATTTTTACCTTATACATAGTATATGAAAAAAAAAATAAAAATATTTATTTCAGACTACTGTAGAGCAAATAAATAATTTAAAAAAGTCTGAAAACTTCTCTCCAGTATTCAATTTGTTAGTACCAGAAATATCAAATGATATAGTGATGAAAGAAAACATAGATACTAATAACCAATTAGTTAGTGATAAAAATGGTTGTTCCCCATCTTTACAAGTAATTGGAACTCTAAGAAAACAATTAAATCAGACTTTACAATTACAATTAGAATCTATAGAAGAGGCAGTGAGACAGTTTAAAGAACAAAAATATGCTGAATATGAAGCATACAGAGAAAGAGCTCAACGGGATCATAAAATTTTATCTAGGTAATATTTCATTGATGGTTTTTTTCAAATATTTGTAACCAAGGTTATATATTAAGACATTCATATAACTAGTTTCAATATATTTTATATAGTTATGACATGGCTAAAATGATAATCTAATTACTTCCTCATTTATAACATTTGATACATAACATATGTTTTTATGCTGATAAAATATTCCATTTCAGTGTCATAAGTAAAACAAGAAATAATATTGAAAAAGATATTTGGGGTAACAATACTAGCTTAGAAAATGGGCCACCATCTCCACTTCTCCCACCATTGCAAAGAAGAAGGCTGTCCTCCATCAAAGATGCTAAGAAATTCAACCAAAGTGTTAAGGTATATTTCAAATTAATAATAATATATTTAATATTAGATACACACAATTACCACCTTGGTGCAGATGAAACATGACTGATGCTATATGTTTTCCGGGTTCAGAACTCACACTTTTCTGAGTTAATCTTTATATTAATCTTTTTATTTTTGGAATATCATTTGCTTTAATCTCAAAATTAAATCAAAATCAAATTAAAATAACAGTTGTGAATGGCATGGCACATGAAATATTCTAAATGCAAGTACAGTAATCTACATCAAAATAATTTGGGTGATATAATATATAGTCTAGAAACATGTATTAACCCAAAAATAACTTTATTAAAGCCTATTATTTTATAAATACACAAATATGTAAGCGAATATCTTACTCTATTTGCATATCAGCTAACTCCATCTGTGTGAACTTTACAAGAGACACCAAAAATGTAATGATATTTTTTGTAGACAAATAAAATATTCTTGATCAACATGAAAAATAAAATAATAATTGTAAAACAAAGTATGTTCCTATAGCAATTGCATATCTTTATAACACATAATAAAATCTATAGATATATCTTGTTTCTATATCAAATTTCATAACTTTTATATAACTTATCCAAAGCCAATCTTGTAATAATATAAATTAATTTGATGTTACTATTGAATCAATCAATATTTTTTATGCCATTAGAAAATCCCCAAGTCTGATAGATTAAAATACATATTGCTAGATGAATTGAAACAGATAATAGAGTGGTAATTTCCAACTACTCTTACCCCATGCAGCATAAAGCTAATGTTTAAATATTGGCCATTTATAGACTTATTTGAAATTTATAAAACTTAAACTTAATCACTTATATGCATAGAATGTAATATATAAAATAAAAGCGTAAAAGTTAGAATAATACTTCAATAAATTATTAAAATACATTTTATTTAGTATTGATTTAAATAGGGATGTTCTCAAAATAATTATATCAATTTTTTGTTGTTACATTACAATTAGTTGAAAATTATGCTTTGTGACAAAATTATATTTTTCAAATAAAAGTAAACTGTAATATACAAATGCTTTTATGTTCCATGACCCATGGCTGTTATGTACTAAATAATTTCAATATTTAAAAAAGATCGATATTTTGAAAACTAAAATCCGCATCGTGTTATATCTGGAAAAAAAAGTTGGAAATTATCTCCTCTATCACTGCTTTTTCAAATCAAATTTTTCTATCCACCTGCCAGTACCCCGGGCAAATTACTGATAATAAGATAACTTGTAACAGTATGTTAATGTCAATATCTGGTTTTATGTAAGTATGTACATATTTATCATAAAAAAATTGATATATGGTATTAAAGTCGACTAATTCGTCTACTTTTCAGTCAAGTGCTCAAATTCCACATGAAGAGGATTCATTAGACGCCGAGGATATCTTTGATTTAGAAGGAATGGACTCACGTAATTACATGGCTTCTGATCAAGACGATTACGATTCAGACGGTGAGTTTGATTGTGAATGTTGGTTTCAAAATAATTTTATGGGCTATTTTTTGTAATTTATGCGTTTATTAATGTAAGCATTGATTACAGAAGGTAGTAACGATGAGGGTATCCACATCGGTCGTGCCCGAGGCCTCCCCGTCGGCGACATAGCTCAATCACTTCCCATCAACATGCCCAATTTCCCCACGGATCGGGCGGCTGCTAGAGAAATTGACGATTATGTAATACTTATTTTTTTAAATATATAACATTGCTTTAGTAATGTAAATTTTGAGTTAAATTATGAAAGTAAATTGTACTTTCTTTCATATAAAAATTATAATCATAAATAGATTCCTTTGTAGGAAGATTTTCTTAAAATTATATTATGTATCTTCATTTTGTTTCAAATATATTTGAAAATTCGATATATTACTTTACATAAAAATTACAATTTATATCATTACTGTTGTATTTAAAGATGCTGCTTATTGCACAGGGTAGGTCTCTACCTACCTAGTGTCTTACCACTAGATTAACTCTATATCCCAGTGATTTATTTTTATTTTGTTTTACAATGATTTTATTGAGATATTTGAAATGAGAACAATTACTACCCCTGAGTGACTGATACCCATTCATGCATTTACAGTAACGCTGGCCTCATAAAATTAATATAATGTTTATTCTAATATTATAAAGCTGAGATTCAGTTTGGGTGAATGCTCTAACATCAGTAGTTTCTGGTCTATTTATAAAGTATGTTACGTTAACTTATTTTATATGCTATATTGCATCTCGTTAATTACTTTGATGTGACCAACTGTGCCTGCGGTCGGCGTTGCCTTTGTAAATTAAAATATTTTATGTGTCGTATAAACAAGTAAATTGTTTCCACTCGATAACGAAGGCAAAGCCGCAGAGAGATAGTGTACTGATAAGAGATACAAATAACATGTATAAATATGTGAACAGGAGGAGACGCAGGACATAGCGGCGAGCATCAAGGCGCTGGCGCGCTCCGTGCACGGCGACGTGTTCGAGCTGCCGCGCCCGCGCTTCTCCACGCAGATCTAGCGGCCGCCGCCCGCCTCGCGCGCCACGTCCGCCCGTCTTAGTAAGCCAAGTGTGGTCTCGACTCCAGCTATGACCCGCTCCACTAGCCTATATATCCGCAGGAACCGAATATATTTTATATTATGGTCATTGTGTACGGAAATCGATCCGGTCGTAGCGAGAACGAGACTATACCCTATCCTACTTCTAAGAGTCAATATGTCGCGTTGTGCGCGGTCCCCGTGTTTCAATGTGCCCGTCAATATACTGCCCCCCATATTGGTGCTTTTGATATGTGATCAGTGACCCTAATGCCACTGCGGACTGGTGAATCGTTGAATGTGACTCGATGCGGACTATTACAAAAAAACAATGTTGATAATTATTAATATAAAGTCAGCCACACACGTATTCGTCTTGCCGTCGTCCAGAACTTTACAGGGAAACTCAGTTCCGATAAAACACTATAGAGAGTGATTGACGGTTAATAACGTTATGATTGAATATGTGCGCAGCTGCAGTAGGTAGTACACATCGAACGTGCCATCAGGGCGGACGGCGTGCCCGAAATAAGCGCAGTCTACACGAATAAAACTATGTTTATGCCTTTTGTACGCGAGCTAGTCTCCAAATGGCAAATATTTTATTTTATTTTACATGTCTACTCGGCAGCTAGTATATTAGTCATATAAGATAAATATCCAGGCAAATTATAAGTAACTTCCAATATATTAACGTTATAAAGCTCTTCTTAGCTATTTCCTTCATGTAGACTGAGCTTATAAAGGTATATTATATATATATATATATATATATATATATATATATATATATATATATATATATATATATATATATATATATATATATATATATATATATATATATATATATATATATATCCTTATTATTCGTACAACAAATTCAGATTTAAGAATTCAATATAAAATGTGGTTGTAATATTATAAGCTTCTGTAAAGCGAATGACTAATGTAGTGTATAAGCAAGAGGCTATGAATGTTGTTAAAAACAGATTTTTTAATAAATAAACCAAAAAAAATATTGCCTGCGAGGAAAAGATGTGATGCTCGCGAGAACTGATTTGTTTAAGTGCTGTTATTTGAAAGATACTTATAATGATCATAATAATATTACAATGTAGTATGATAACAAGACATATATAATACAAAACCATCCTAGTAAACCTATGAGAAATGAGAATACATCTGACGGAAATGCTGGGACAAGGGTAACTATCGAAATTAATATATCTATATAAATAAATATATTTCAATTGGTCCAGTACTATTATAGAAGTTTGAAATATTTTTTTTTTATTGTTATTTTAATTACATGAATCGCCATTAAATATTATATAATCATGATAACAACTATATTTTTAATGAGTTTCCATTTATTTTATTTGTATAAAACATTTTTTTGATAACAAATACTTATATTATTACTATTTCAAATGAACTTGACTTAATATCTTTACTATTTTTTTATTTTTATTTCAATATTCCGAAATAAGAAACAATGATAATTATAAACAATGTTAAATATTCAATGATTGAAATATTGTCAATACAATATTAATAACTATCCTTGTCTCAAAGTGTGCATGTATGTGAATGTGTATGTGTGTTGTGTAGAAATCATGTCGGTGACATTGTTATAATAAAATATGTATTAATATTAACATCTGTTAACATCTAAGTCATATCTCTGTTATAATATTCAGAGTCTTCTATTAATTTTTTACGTCGTGTTATCTTAATGATAAGTGAAAAGTGTACAAAAAATATAATACTTGCATTTCTTACTAGTCTTTTAGGGTCACGAAATAAATCATGAAAAATTGTTTACACACCCGAATTGTTTTGTACCGAACGTATAGGACTGTCAATCTTAAGATTGATGCATACTTAAGATTTGTAATAAGTTTATTTTTATATTAAATATTTTGAATGAGTAAAGCGTAAGAACCGGTCGGTAGCAACTGTTAGATGTGTTTATGATGTATTTGCTTTTTTTGGATTTTTTTTACTATCGTAGCCGATGTAACGTTGCCTTAAATATATATATTGTATATGTTGTGGCCACATTTGTAGAATTCACGATATCAGGATCTCATGTTGTATCATGAAGTTGTCGCATTTCATGCTCAATTAACCCTTGGTTCTGACAAATCTTGTTGTGCTATGACCAGATCATTAATAACGCATTGTATTACGATATAATCAAATAATTGTGTGACTAATTCAATTGTCGATCATATTTGACTAATCGGTAAATAATCTACTAATTACATACATTATTTACCGATACTAGAGGCTTCTTTCTTGCATGTCTGCATTGCAGCCGTTAGTAATAAACTTAATAGTAATAATGTGTTACTAGATAAAGAAGAATTTATAAAGTAATCGTGATAGTTTATAAAGTAAGAGTTGTTTGCTAAGCAAAATTTCATACCTCTATTTTGAATGAAACTCGTCTTAATTTTGTTTATTTTTAAATTTACGTCATATAAAAGAGGTCGGAAAGTCGTTGAGAGATGTGGGCACTACATATACAATACACAATGTTATCAGTGTCTTCCAATAGCACTGTAATATATAATTTTGCTCTATTTGTTTTCATTGTTGTGATGTCAGTGTTTCAGTCAATTGTTTTAGTATAATTATTTTTAGTATTTGTTTGTTTGGTTTGACGCTACAGAGATGGATCTTGATTGTAAAGAATAGATAGTGATCATGTAATAAAGATGACAGAGAATATCATTTGTTTTTTTTTATATATCACCTTGCAGCTATGTAACGTATAGGAACATGATGTCGATCGTACTCCTTCGGGGAATGATACATTTTAATATATTTGTACTTTTGGTATGGTTAAACATCTCAATATCTCTTCTGAATCGGAAAAAGCAACTTATCTTTGATTACGCCGCGTAAAAATCATTTTATATCATAATCATACTAATTTAGTACAAAGGATTTTTGTAAAGTAAGCCTTCTTACTATACATAATTAAAAAAAAGAGTATTTTTGTTCATCGAAGTCATGAGACGTTACTATGGTTACCGCGTCACAACAATGAAACTTACAATACTTGACGCGGTATTGCTTGATTTGTGCTTACAGCTAGTAAACGTTTTTCATATAAACTAATAAGTATTGTTGAACAATGATTGGGAGATATACAGCGTCAAGACAGGGTCTAGAAAGACCTCCGCGCACGGCAGTCGTAATTGATGATGAAGATGAATTGTACAAAGGCTTCAATGACATTTCTCCTGCATTCGACACGCGTGGTCTTCGGGAAGATGCAGATTTTCAACAAACTTTAAGAACTGCGGGTATCGGTAGACAGATTCCAAGTCGAATGGGGACCGGGGTAAGTGCTTAGTATATATATATTTTCAATAGGTATAAAACAAAATAATCAACCGGTTTAACAAAAGAAGATTCCTATAATTTTCGAACTTGCTTCATACGATTTGAAAGCTGATAATACGGTATAATTGTCTGTATTTTGCTTATATTATCAGATGTTCCGCCTTGGCACCGTCGGCGCACGCGGTGCATCTCGCGCCGGTACCGCATCCGTGCGCCCGGTCACCGCTGTACGCGCTGCCGGATACACATCTACGCGCGATACTCCAAGTCGTGAAGATAAAAAACCGGAAAGGTTTCTTCTTAGTTGATAATAGTCAGGCTACGAATATCAAAATTTACCAGTATTACTCTCTGTTATAGTTTTATTTGTTTAAAATTAAAATAGATTACATTTTTGATTCACTGCATAATACGTCAATTTTCATAATATTATCATATTAACTTACTGTTTGCCAAAATTTCACAATTTGTGTTCAAAATCCTGATACAAAATTATATTAGTTTTTTTAAATTTTATTTCAAAAATAAAATACATATACCACGTTTTTAAATAGTATATTAATACTTGATAATTTATGTTTTTAAGTTGGCTTGGGGGCCTTTCAAAACGTTTGATGATGAACGATTCTAGGTTTAATTTCACTTTGATTTATATTTCTTACATTTTCGTCATCCCTTACTAAGTCCACTACCCATTTCTCAGTATCGCCAATGCATTAACGCATAAATATTTATAAAGGTAAATATGTTTTTTTCTTCTTACACCGTATCGGAAATTCGTGCCGATAAAATTTGTATTTGTTGACGGTGTACTAGTAGAAGGGTCCCATTTAATGATTATTGTACTTGAACGGGATATAATATTCACCTTTTAAGATAAGAAAGGTTTATATGTATTTATATTTCCTTTGCTATTATTAACTTATTTAATTTCAGTATTGAAGACAAAATTAAACAAATGGAATTAAAAATTATGTCCTTAGTAGAAGAATCTACTATTTTAAGTGCACGATTAAAGTTAAGTGACAATAATGATGCTGAGACTGATAGCAAAAGGGAACAAAACTTAAGTCAGGCAAGTCAATTTGGGATTAATAATAACTTATAAAATTAAGAAGAATAATTGTGTTTTTTTATTGCAAGACTAAGATTCTTATTCTTTATCTTTGTATTGTATCAGGCGTTAGCTAAAGCCCAAGAAGCGTCTACTTTAGAGAGACAGTTGATACGCATGCAGGAACAATCTAATTTAGGAGACACTCATAATTTAGACCTTACATTTGCAGTAAGTGACTAATATTATAATAAATTAATAGATCTCGATAATTAATAGAATTAATAGATTTAGTAATGTAATAATATGAGTTGATTGCAGGTTTTGTGCAATTTAGCAGATCAATATGCCCTTAATGAAATGTACACCGAAGCACTAAACACGTACCAACTTCTTACCAGGAATAAAGTTTTCCCACATGCCAATAGACTTAAGGTAATTGTGTTTTTTGTATTGATTCTTATCCAAACGTCTGTTGTTGAGTTGAAATTCTTATACGCTTGTTACAATTAATTCTTGTTGCTATTGTTAGCATTGAGTGACAGATTTTCCTACAGAGGTGTAATATTTAATAAAAATATATATTAAATAAATTGAAACGTTTGTTAAATTATTAATTTGAGCTTTTTTATGCTAGGTCAATATGGGTAATATATATTTCAAAATGGGTGAACATCCAAAAGCATTAAAACTCTATAGAATGGCATTAGACCAAACACCTACAGCTGAAAAAGATTTACGGTAAACATACTTGAAGATTTTTCATATTAATTTAGTACCTACTTTGTAAGCTTACAAATATTTCTTTTTTATTTCAGAATGAAAGTAATGCATAACATAGGCTTATTACTAGTACGTATGGGGAAATTTCGTGATGCCGTAACGAATTTTCAACATATAATGCACGAACAAGGCGATTTTCAAACAGGTAAGTAAAGTTTTGTGAAATTAAAAGCTAAAGTAGAGACTAAAGTTGTTAATTTTAGTCTACTTAATCATTTCTTTTTTTTTAAATACATATTGTTATATGAGTTTCATATCCTTGCAGGTTTACATTTAGTATTGTGCTCAGTGGCTTTAGATGATGCTGAGGGCGGCAAAGCGGCTTTTCACGCAATGCTAGATGTGGAACCACCCACATATCATCATGACATTACTATTGATGACGTAAAATTTATTATTCTTTTTTAACTAGTCTGTCTATCTTCTTTACTCTAATAAAATAGTAAAGAAATGTATCTGAACATTGAATATTTTTACGAAAAATGACATCAAAAGATGTATAAACACTAAGTGAATATGAATGTATGATTTTAAAATTATCTATATATTTTTCTGCTCGTACACGCACATCTTTGGATCTACTGGACAGATTCAAATGATTTTATTTTATTTTTAGATTTAGATTTCAAGATTTATTCAATATTTCTGTCGATACGACGTAACAAGTACTCAAATGAAAATATAGGGAGATTATAAAATAATAATTATTTTTACAAAGTAGAATATCGTTTCACTGCAAACGCGAGGGTACTGAGCTTGATTCCAACTCTCTTATTGATTACATTTAAATTATAACTATTGCTCCTACTCTAGAAAAACAGAATGTGGTGTTGGAATCCGACAACAAAATCTGTTTTTTAAAAATTAGGTGGAAAGAAGGTAGCGGAGTATCTTAAAACTAGGTCCCCTCTGCTTATCTTAACACTTCTCAGCGCTTGATTGATTAGAGCAGTAAAGGAAGTTTCTAGATATATTATCTAAATGTATCGTTTTTAGATATATCGATAAATCTTTCAATAATAACATAACAAATTTTAGGTTCTAGTGTTTTTCAATTTTGTCTACTTATGCTGTGTAAATTGTACAGAACAATACTTCGACGTGTTCTTTTCTTGCAGTACGAATGGGTAGGTAGAAGGAATATCGTGTTTAGGCTCCCAATCCTCACTTTCCACCCAAATTTCGAGTCGGAAGAGAAATTATATAAATAGTTGTGTAATATTTGTCAAATTACTGTTACAACTATTAACTCTACTACTTGCTACGACTACTTACCACTCAAAACCACTTGCCAACTACTGTCCTACCTAATTGCCTGACTCAAATATTTTTTTTTTTTTTTTTTTTTCGCTGGCAAATGCTTTTACGCAGACCATCCCTGAGTAGGACACTTGTGTTCTACAGAGGAATGGTACTGTGGGACTCATCGAACCCGACACTACCCACTAAAACCCAGCGGAAACCCTCTCCACCTATATGAGATGCTGCAGGATCGCTTGCGCATGCCACTACAGCACCTCGGTGGGAGGGCGCCCGCAGCCTCGATGACTTGCGGGAAGATCTTCATGACCTTCCTGCAGTAGCTCCTCTAGGGTTAGGGAAGTTGGAGATGTGCGTACCGCCTTCTTCTACCTCCCGGTCTACGACGGCGGAGCAGATCTGCATCCACGCTAAGCTCGCGCGCACGCTCCGCGGCCTCCTTCTGTGCGATAACAGATTCACAGAAGGAGACTGCTACAGACCAGTTCCTCTCACTCTCCAGCATGGCTTCCATCATACTAGACAGTGAGAGATCCCTACCTACTACAGCCATCAAGGCGTGGCGTTGCGTAGCCCAAGCGGGGCATTCAGCCAGAGTGTGATGCGACGAATCAACGGAGGCATGACACTCGTGGCACGCTGGTGACATCTCCCGACGCGCAATCTGATGCAAATATTTGCCGAAGCAACCATGCCCCGTCAATACCTGCACCAGTCTGAACGTCAGGACGCCAAACCCCCTTGTCAACCAGCGCTCTAGATGGGGGCGAACCGCCTCCACCGTCGCCAGTCCTGCCACCGGTGAACCCAGGTCCTCCCTCCATCGCTGAATCAGGGATTCGTCTGCTCTCTTCCTGATCCGCCCGATAACCTCACTCGATGGTTGCTCACCTCGCGACCGCTCACTTGCACGGAATGCGTGAACTCTGGCGATCAATTCCGCCTGCAGCTCCCAAGGCGGATCGCCCGCCAGGAGTGTAGCCACCGTCCACGACACTGTCCGGTATCCTCGAATAGGCCCTGACTCAAATACTAGCTCAACTGCTTATCCAAATAATTGCTTAACTTCTTGCTTAACCTTTATCCCAACTGTTGTAATAAGCGACAAGCTGACGACCAAAATTAAGATTTTTGCATACTATTTACGTCTACCTCACATTGTTTAATATATAACTTCAATTACTTGGCCAAACTCTCTTCTTACAGTCGGACCATCTTTTTTGACTCATTCACACTACAACGTCGGATGGTATTGATATTTTTAGCTCTTTTTTTCTTATCTGTAACTTAATCTGTTAAACTCTGGTTACATCACAACATTCACCTATTTATTAACATGTTTTCAGGAAAACGACGCATACGAATGTGTTGTGCGGGATGTGGTACGAGGAGATAAGCTGTCTTGTTGGTCGCGCGACGCCGCCTCGCACGCAGAGCGCTGTCTCGCCCTCGCTGCCGCCGCGCTTATGCGACCGCACGCGCGCGCCCACAGGGATGACGAAGCGAAGTATGGCTTGTTTAGTTTGGGTTAAGTTAGTTTTAGTTCAGGTTAGCTTAATATTGATTACAAATTGACAAATAAAATTTTGAAGTTCTATTCCAGTTTTAATTTTACGACATTAAGTCTGTACATATGTGTATAAATGTGTTAAATTATTGAAAATTGCAAATTACCAATTAAACAAAAGTCCCGCTGAGTTACTTGCGCTGGTTACTCTCAGGTCTGGGGCATTAATTTTAGTGCACCGGTGGTAAAGTATTTAATGTTAAAACATTTTGCATGTATCTTCTTATTTTGAATACAATTATTTGATTTTGACTTCCGTTAAATCTTTATTTGTCTTTTAATTAATAAAATAACAGAAAATAGTTTACATTAAAACATGATTTAATAAAAGGTAAACTTAAGGAATATCACTAAAAATAGCTTTATAATAATTCCAAAAAAGAAAATTACCAAAAGATTTCAAGATGCAAGGTTATTTTTACTGTGGCAACATTTGTGTCACCGATACTATATCAAACTACCTTATTTATTTCTTAAATTTACTTTTAACTTATTTATTTTCTTATTTAATAATTGATTTATGATTATATTATACAAATTGCATTAATGTGTAATAAACACGTAGTCCATATTTTGTTTTACTGTATACATTTACGTAAACTAATTATAAAATATATTTCTAACACAATTTTATAATATTAAATATTTTTTTAGTGGCACGTCATGGTGTGTAGAAGCTTTACGAGGGTATTCAGGTGGTGGTGCCGGGTCAAGGCTAGAATTAGGTAGCGCTTTAGCAGCATTAAGAAGTGCAGTAGGAGCTGGGAATAGCGTGGCGGCCTCAGGGGCTATAGCTGCGGGAATGAAAGTGTTGCAGCGCTTGAAGGCAGTCGCTCGAGCTCACCCAAATGATCGTGTTTTACGCGCTGAAGCGAACACGGATGCTGCGTTTGTGGCGTACGCGGTAATATATTTGACGCGGTTTTCTATAGTGTATTTTTAAGACCCTCTTTAAATTATGTTTTCCTTTGCTTATTATTTCGTCTTGTTTGTGCTTATGTGGAATCCCACTGAAGTCACAAAATAAATCTAAATTATTATTGAATAAATTTTCACAAGCTAAGGGTGTAGTGTACTAAAATATATATATATATATATATATATATATATATATATATATATATATATATATATATATATATATATATATATATATATATATATATATATATATATATATGACATGTATTCGTCTATATCATGAAATCGTTGAAAATATAGTTGAAATGTCAATATTTAACTAAGTATATGATCACAAAGCGCGGCTATTTCATGAAGCCTATCATTAATTTAATATAAAAAATCTAACCTAACGTAATTGATCAGAAAAACCTTCTTAAAATACCTACTTATCTGGAACAGATAAAAATCACAGAATTATATGTTTTCAGTTTATTTTATTTTATTATTCTATAGAGGTGAAAAGTTGCACTTTATTATATAAAATTTTCAAACGTTAGACGACAAAATTATTTAACGATTCAACGATATCATGAAAATATGTACTACAATAATATTATTACGACATATTATTGTTTCATCAAGGTAACAATGTAAGAAAACTTTGCGTAGCAATTTACACTCACCTGTGGTCGTCCTATTTGTTTGAAAATAACGTATCAGAATCAAAAGACAGCACATAATTATCATTGCATAAACCTGTCTATGGCGAAATTACTAGACTAAAGAAAAGTTTAAGAGTATTTTTAGAATTTATATAAAAATACCGATTCTTTAAACTGAACCTATTCGAAATACTTTCCAATGACCAACAATCAAGAAATTGGTATGAAACCCTTAGTGCGCGAGTCCAACTCTCGTTCGATCGGTATTTTTTTGTGATTGGTAACCCTTTGTATTTATTCTATGTAAACACAGTTAGGTAAGACCTCAGAAGCGCGTTCCCTAAGTGAAGCGGCGTCCCGGGACGATCCGTACAGTTGCCCGGCGCGTGTGTGTGGCGCGCTGTCAGAGCTGACCGAGCCCGCCGACGCTGCCGCCCGCCTTGTAGCGGCCTCGCACCTGGATCCAACTGATTTAATAGCTATGCATGATTCTGGTGAGATGGTTAACATTATTTTACTAGCTTTTTTCCTAACACCAGTGTCATACCACGTTCTTGACTATCCGGTCGAATTCGAGATATTTCGAGATTGTACCACTAAACAAAACTTATCTTTCACCAAAATCGGGGAAATAAAAGAATTTTAGAAAGAATTTTACATGAATATTTTTTATTAATATATATACCCATTAACATTTTTTTTATTTATTAACAACCATTGTATCATTCGGACGTTGCAGGGCAACTATATATTCATAACTTTTTATACAATATGACGTACGTAAATGTTACCCCTGGTCTACTGTTATTAACCTTTATCCTCATGCTTATAACGTAACCTGCCTCCAGTATCATGAATAAAATGTCGAACAACAAACGATGTTCTTCCCTACCTCTCTTACCACTGACTCTTGCATCATAGGTATATCTTCTTTACCTTTGTTTCATTACTTCTTCTTTCTTACTGTCACAGTAAGACCTGGTACTTGCATTGCTATGTATCTCTTCATTGCGGATCCAGTCAGTTAAATTAATTTTTCTATATCCTACGAAGAGATCGCATCTTTACATCGTTTCTATTTGTATTTCATTTTATCATTTTTATTTCATTCTTCTTCTGTAATAACCACGGCTTGCTGCCACGTAACAGCGATGCTAAGTCTTTCCGGCAGCAATACTCCGGTCCATATCTATTTCATAAAATATGTTTCTACTTAACCTACTTTTTAGATATACCATTAAAAATATAACGTTAATCTAGATCGTTATATTATAATATAACAGCCCTGGCGCTAGAACTGACGGGTGAAGATAGCGGCGCGGAGGCGCGGTGGCAGCGTATACGCAACGCAAGCGGCGCGGGCGCGTCCCTGCGGGCGCTGGCCGCGGCCGGACTGGCGCGCGTTGCGGGCAGAGCGCACGAAGACCATGCACGGGCTGCTGCTGAACATTGGTAACTTATTTTAATCAATACTTACTAACAATACTTACTAACAATAATTATTTTAAAGAGTTAATCCACACTAAGGATAGAAAAAATACTTAAAAGTAACATATAAAAACCTGAACGCAGCCGGATTTGAACCCGCGCCTCATGGGATCCGTCCAAGCGCTCTGACCACTAAGCCACGCGTTCATCCTCACGCTGCGTCGAAATTCTTATATGCTTAATACAAATTATTACGTTGGTAACTTGTTATTTCAATTATCCTTAGTGAAAACTATGAATAGATAATATTTTGGATGGACATTGGAATATTTTGAAAAGTAAAGTGAAACGTTTAATTAATTTAAATTATTTTTCTTATGAAGGCAATGGTAGTATAGATAGACGAAAATGTATATGCCTCTATTCTCACGGATTAATAGACAATATGTTGTGCAATAGCCGCAATGATAACTATAACAGATAATCTTGATAATTAATCAGATCCAAGTAATTTCAATATAAAAATAATAATAATAATAAATATAATCGGAGATATTGTCTGAATTCTTAATAATCATTAACATGATATTAATTTAATTCAGAAATAAATTCACGTACCAATTAGTTACGTGATCTTCTACTGATATTTCAGGTATAGCATTATAGGTAACTGGGACGCCGGCGTGACGTGTGCGCTGGCCCAGCTGCACGGCGAGATGGGCGACGCGCAGACCGCAAAACATTACTATCAAGATGTAAATTATGCTATTCTTCCTTTAAAATTATAATAAATTTGGTAACTTTTTCTAATTTCGATAAAGATATCCAAATTTCTGAATTATTTAACTACCTTTTTAATTTATTTACTCATAAGGAGTACCTCGGTATTCATATTAATCGCTGTAATGGTTCTGTAATGGGTCTCACTGTGGGTACGCATGTATTTTTCGAATTCCATTTAAAGCAATATTATATAGTAATATCATGCATATATATTCATGATAGTGATAATTTATCCCAATCTGTTTGTTCTAAAAGTTCTATGATCACGCAACGCAAAATGTATGAAGAAGTGGTGAATGAATTAATGAAAAATGTTCTATGCCTATTTGCTAGAAAAGAATAGACTTGTGCATATAAAAGCATACAGGCACACAAGTGTATTTTTGTATGCAGGTGGAGGCGGCGTGGCCGAGCGAGGTGTCGGCGCTCCGCTGGCTGGCGGGCGAGGCGGCGCCCGAGCGCGCGCTGCAGCTGTACCGCCGCGCCGCGCGCCTGCAGCCTGCCAATGTTCTAATATTTTTTTATATGATTATTTCAATTAATCATCTATGATACATTAAACACTTTACGGTTGTGGATGAAGTGAGAAGCGCAATGTTATAACGTGTGATCTCTCTGCCTACCTCGCGATACGGTCGTGAATTTTTTTTTATGTGTTACATCATTTTAAATGTAGAATAACATTATAGAGCTTGTTTGTTTTTTTTTGATAATATATTAAACAATTGTTATATTGAGATTACGTACAATGTTTTAATAAAATAAAACAATCTGATGTAGCCGGAGTGGGGTCTGCTAATGGGCGGGTGTCTGCGTGCAAGCGGCCGCTACCAAGAGGCGCTTGCTCTCTATAAGAAACTTAATGCTAGATTTCCTGATGACATACAATGTGAGTACTTCATCTTCGTAGGAAATATATATATCACATGAATTTTAATCTTTAGATGTTATTTAAAATTATTTAATAATCGATTTTCTCCCTTTTTTCAAAATATTATCTTTAAGGGGGACCAAAATACTGTATTTATCCTCAATATGAATCTGTCACATTATGGTATTGTTGGTCTAACAATATTTATTTTTTACATTTTTTTTATAAATGACTAAATAACTAAAACAAAACACTTCCGTCGTTTTTTCTGGAATATTTTTTTTTATTTATCAACGATTATTTTGTCTCTTAGGTCTAAAATTAATAGTGAAGCTATGCGGGGACCAAGGCTTGTCAGAGACGAGTGCGTGGAGTCGCGAGTTACAGCGAGCACAGGCAAGGCGAAAACAGTTAGAAAGAAGTGAGACATATTATCAAATACTTATTTAATTTAAATATGTATTTTAAGACTTTTATAGTATTCTACTTTTTTAATGAAGTTACATTATTTGTATCAAGTATCCTGATTTAAATTATGTTAATTTAACCAAAAGCATCAAATTTTCATAATAGAAATACTTATAAGCGGCCAGCAAAGCCACATGAGGCGCTAGTATTTAAAAATATCTTACATATTAGTTTATTGTCTAAATATATTCTTACTTTTTACAACACAGTTTTAATGTCATTATATAGCTTAAGGATTGAGTAGTTCCACACGCTCGTTCTCTCTAGTCCCATGAATATTGAGAACAATCTCAAAATCCTTTCTCGTTCCATTTACAGTCAGATTATGGAATTATATATTTTTAAAATTATTCTGGACTTTACTATTTCGTTGGTATTCGTACATATTCGTAAATTATAAATTCTAATTCACAGTATACAATATCAGCAGCGAAGAATGTAATTTTAGTAAAAGTGTACCGCCATGAAAAAAAACTGAGCTTAGTATACGAAGTTTATTTACTTAGCAAATATTTTATGGTTTTTATTGTTCTTTTTTTTTACGTTTTCGTATTTATTAAGATTTACCAACAAAAGGTAACGCTATGATGAATCTTGTTAAATGGACCCTGCGCCACTGAGATATTTATACATGTGTGTGTGTTTACATGCACGTGTGTTTATCTATTATTAGGTGTAATATATGTACGTATGTACGGGTACATATAGCAAATACGCCGCCTACCGATTTAACTACACCTTAGGGCTGTCTGGTTGAGACGGCTTAAGTAGCGATAAGGCGTAGGCATGCGTAAGCATGCTGTGCATTTTATTTATCTTTGTTTTTTTTTCTTTGTTTTGCATTTATTGTAAATATGTAACTAGCAAGTTATTTGGTATAAATTTCCGTGTAAAGAATATATTTAAGGGCAATCATATAATTATAATGCAAAATAGTTACTCATCAGTTTTAAATTGCTTTTTGGAATAAAAAAATTGTGGGGATTAAGGTTTAACGAATCTTCAACCTGCTATTGAAAAGCTACATTATTAAACACTTCATTATTAAATTAATAATTTTAAGCTACATTATTAAATTAATAATTTTAAGATCACACGTTTCTCTTCATATTATCCTGATAATTTCTAAGTATCTGAAAATAACTTTACTTGTTATGAGAAATCTGACATTGACGATAAACAAAAACGTCATCAAATATTTATGTAGCTTCTAGCTACCATGTTAGATAGCGAATGTGCGTGCATATCGAATAAGCGATATACGTAGTCATGTTTACACTAATGCGTATCACAAATTTTATAACTTGTTTTCTCAGCCGATCCTCCCGTTGTTTTTGTATAAATGGTACAATGGCATCAAAAGTGAGAACACAATCTCCAACTTTGAACCCCGATATCGCAGATTTATGTTTGTGTGACGTAAAGGCTTGCGAAATTAGGGTCTTGCGAAATTTCTTAAATTTATAATAAATTGGTATACGATTATTATTTATATAATTTAAAAATATCAATTATAGACTTATTTTTTTAAGATGAATGATGAATTTGATTGCATATTAAATCTCCGATATTGTGTCCCTACTTAGACAAAGTACACTATATATTTTTTGTTTAGTTTTTTATACTTTGTGAAGTTCAATTTATTACAAAACAATGGAAAAGGTTTGTAGACAAGGAATAAATCGCACATTTAAATAAATATAATAGAAGTAACACTTACTTGTTTACTTAATTGTTAGCATTTTCTCACGATTATTGGACAGTTTCGCTTTATCAACTAATAACTATATTAAATTGAATATCAGTGAGCGTGGCTTCGGCGGGCAGCGGCTCTTCAGGTGCAAGTCCATCACCTAATCAAAACACTGGACAAGGTAATGTTACGTATAGTATTTTACTCTATTACAAAAATGTATTAATCTAACAAAGTTTTAATATATATATACTATATATATATATATATATATATATATATATATATAATATGTGTAAAACGATGTTTTTCTGCCTACTATATATTTATAATCCTAATAGTATTATTAGGATTTTCATGTTTTTATTACGTGCCCATTCTTTTGAACATTCAGTATGTTGTAATGGCCTAATATTAGAGTTTTGAATATTATTCATATTTATCGTATTAATTACATCATAAGTCATAAATGAGTTAGAACAATTTGTGATTGAGTTTTGTGATAGCTTAAATAGAGATATCACAAATCAAATTATACATTATTAATTTTGATAAAGAATTAAATAATATAATATATTAAAATTTGACGTAAAGGCACAATTCCACGTAAAAGTATTTAAAAAAGGCGTGTCGCATTTTATATGAATCGATTAGGGTGTATGTGATTTTTTATGTATTTAAATATAGTTACTAAATTATCTAATTATAATAATGAATATAATACGTAAAGACACTGGTCTTAATATATTAATTCCTCTCTTATTTGCATATAAGTTTAAATAAACATAATCATATATCATAATATTTACAAAGCAAAGATACAAAATTTGATACAGATAATTAATGATAAAGAAAATGAGATCGTTATATTATTACACATACACACATTTTATTATTTCTATACTAAAAACATAATTAAACGATAGTTTTTAAATAAAGAGCAGCGGGCATTAACGGTGTGTCAATAAGTATAAATGTGTCATCACTGCTCATAACCAGAATCGACGTAATTAGCACATCAGCTACAGATAAACAAAACTTGTTATTTCCGGTTAATTTCAAATTTATCAATATAAATTGTTATAAAGTTAAGATCACGCAAATAGTGCGAGAAGTAGTGTAGGAATTTTTTTTAAAATAGATATTATATTACAAATTTGCTCTATATTCGTTTAATCGTGTAATTATATATTTGATTAATAAGCTTTGTATGTAAATTAGTTTTAAAGTTAATCTACCCAGTTTTTTTAAAAATATATATATTTATTTTTATTTTCATTATCACATTAAATCTAAATACAATACTAGATATGCTACCTCAGTCACATAATATTAGCCCTATAACAATGAACACTTCAAAATCATATAAGGAATGAAATTCACGCGAAAATAGTATGTTTTTCATCGTATAGATGTCATCTAAAGATATTTAAATTATGAAATACTCAGTATATACATTATACATGCTTATATTGTATATTGGCTCAATACACGTTAATAATATCTATTGCACAGGCCTAAGATAAAGATAACTAGATTTTTCTTCATCACCCATAAATATAAGTTGTTTTGTACCAGAACTTAAGTGATAGAGATAAAAACGGGTCATATGTTGTATTGACACAAACGACAAGCCATTGCGTTAAGAAAACAACTTGTTTCCTTACTTTTATAAGTGGATATTGTATTTATCGAATATTTATTAATTTTACTTCAATTATATGTTTCTCTAATTATTTGATCCATTTTTATAAATCATATGAGTTTATTATATGCATTTCATTTATTACAAATGGCACTCGGGGCTAACTTTGGGTTTATATTATTTTTATTTCTCCTCTCAAGTAACTAAAGTGTGACCTCCAGTTCTGGCACTGAACACATAATGTCTTGTAAATGTGGTGGAATGTGGAGTACGGAGTATTTTAACACCCTGCCTACTCTGGCAGGAAAGAACGTGACGATGTTTTTTTTCCTATAACTTATATAATATATCTATTTATAATATATCATTGATGAAATTTGTCATTGAATAACTATGCTTTTTAATTTGAATATGCTTCTATTTTACAAATTTTTGCAGGTATTTCAGCTAGTGGCAGTGGACGCCGCTCACGAACGTATGTATATCATACTTATTCATGTGTTGTAGGTTGTCAAGTCGATATGCTTAGACATTTTCTTATGTCCTAGTTTTATATACAATAGTAAAGTAATAAACGTTATATTATAATTAAATATATAGATGCATATTATGTTCACATAAATATATGTGAAAGCATAGTGTAGTTAAGTAGAAAATAATATTATTGTATTATTATAGGTATAGAGATACTGGTGAATAAAATTTCAATTCATGTTAATTTAATCAATGCGGAATAAAAAATTACAGTGCGCCTTACGTCGCTTTACGAGCGCTTCAAAAGTATCAATATACATACATATTATGCGTAATGCACCTGCCAGTAAAGCAAAGACCGCGCAAATAATGTAGGACATAACCTATATATAAACATACCTATATAATATTTGCATTTTTCATATATAAAATTCAAATACCTTGTCTTCATTAATAATATAAAAGTCAAATGTCATCGACCATTTATTAAATTGTAATTGAGTGACCTTTTATTGAGTACGTAGGTCCTTAATTTAGTCAACGTGTTTATATTTATACAGATATACACACTTCTTATTATATTTTTGTATAATATGTATATATAACAAATATCATAATGTTTCGTGAACATTTTAAGAAAAGACCATTAAATCGAGTTGGAATCGCCCATGAAGGGTCCCGTAGCAGCAAGTAATATAATATAAAAGGTCCTGTAGTTCGTCGCAACTTTGATCGACGTTTTAATAACGATGGTCTACAATATATTGCAAATTTGTTATGTTTTTGTCGAGCGGTTATTGCGGTTTACAATTTATAACGTATTAAATAAAACAACTTACTAAGATCTCGTTCAAACCAATTATCGGTGAAAGTTTACATAGTCTGTAAATCGTATATATTTTTTAGTTTTATCATTCCCTTATTTCAGAACTTACAGAAGAAATTATATTAAAACCTCAATATCATTCTTGAAGACCTATCCATAGAAATATTTGAGTCTTAGTTCTAAGTATGGGAAAGCTCCAAAATTTGTTTTTTTTTTTTATTTTTGTGTAAAAATCTAAATGCGGTTCACAGAATACATCTAATTACCAAGTTTCAACAGTATGGTTCTTATAGTTTCGGAAAAAAAGTGACTGCGACGTACGGACGGACAGACAGGCATACACAAACAAACATGACGAATCTATAACGGTTCCGGTTTTTTCCAGTTGGCTACAGAACTCTGATAAAACGACCATGTGTTGTGAACGAACTTATTAAATAACAAATCATGACAAAGCAGAATACTACTACTCTAGAATTTTTTAAACAAGAAGTTTATAAATTACTAGAGTAGTAGTAGTATTCTGCTTGGAATAGTACTAGCTAGATATGACACTTTTTATAATCTATTGATGCTTTAGTATTTAAAACAAAATTTTATTGTTCATTAATAAATTATAACTGTTGCTATAATATATTAAGACTTTTTCGTGGTGGTTCATGGTGTATATGACATATAAACTTAAAATTATATAAAAATGAAGATATAGATAGAGATTTTTTACTAGATTTTAGATTTTTATTTCAAGTAAGCGAATATTTTTTTCCTTATTAAGTAACTTATTTACTTAAAAATACTACTAATAAAATCTCTATTCAGTAGTGAGAGACAAAGTATCGAACTTCCCTATGCAATTTACGTGACCTTCCTCCAGTATCATGGAAAATTCAGTAAAATTATTAGATGAACAAAAAATTTACACCTACCAAAATTATACCAATCAAATTTTATGTACAAACTACAGTGCCGACTAGTTGATTAGTCGGTTGTGAAGAAGTCGACTAGTCTGAAAACTTATCGGCTTACCCGATTACGTTTTGAATTCAAAAAGAATGATGTGAAGTGAAGTGCAGATCAGGGATAACGGGTTCAGGGAACCACAATATTTTTATAGCTGTATAGGGTAGAGCGAGCTTTGAGCTTCTCTTTCTCATGGAATGCTAAATAGTTTCTTCTCTACTTTCTTACTTGCTTTGCCACTCCAAACATAATAACAACTACTTACAATATGAAAAGAAACAGAAATTTAATATAACATTTATATGAAACCAATTCTAAAACATGACCTACCATACAAGTAAAAATATAATTACCATTCGTAGCTAGGGGAGTAATCGCGTAATAATATACAAAAAATATGCAAACGTCTTAAAAAACAATGATAGTGTTTTTATAGTTGTTATTTAGACGGCAAAATCTTTCGTATTCAAGTTAATATTTACAAATAAAAATTTGAAATTGAGGAATTCTATCATCATCATATATATCTTATGTCAATAATCCAACAGTACACAACTAGACTTCTTTTCGCCCCTATAATATTTAAAAATGTCTTAATTATTAAAAAAGTATGTCCCCTGTCATCAACTCATTAATACTAGCAAAGATGATGACTACAAGAGGCAAATATACGGTTCATATAAGAAAATTAATGAAACACCTATGAAATGTGAAGGTCCTCGATTTTCCTGGGATTCTATCACCAGATTCAGAATTGATGACAATAAGATCACCTTGGAAGTACGCTCTTTCAAATAAAAAAGAATTATTAATATCGGTTTACAAATTACTGAGAAATAGAGGGACATATATAGATGTCAAACATACGACGTCCTTTGTTATTGAAGTCGGTTTAAAAGTAACAAATATAAAGCTACAGTGTTTGCTATTTTCTTTTTCATTATAATAACAAATCGAAAATATATGGAGTTAATATGATGACGTTGTGATCGACAAACATCGTTCGTCGTATTATTTACATATTGGCTCCTAGACTTGCCGCCAGGGCGTAGTGCGACGTCAATCGCGTCTAATTAATATTTAACAATTTCCTTAACATGTCAATTTCTTACCATGAATATTCATAAATATAAAACGTAAATGAAAGAAATAAATGTTTATATAAGTAAGTTAGAAAATGTACTTTAAATAAATTAATTACAAAAATAATTAATTACTTAAGTATACTAATAGTATGTAGATTCATAGTTTCCTTGAATCTATTTTTCGCTGGTATTAAAATATTATCATGTTGGTATCTGGTTATCTACTCAACCTGTAATGTGCGCCTTTTTACCTACGCGCTATTTATATGTGCAAATATTTTATTTAAAAATCTTTTAAAAGCCATATCATGTCTGATAAACGTTGTCACATATTATATTTTCATATGAATTGTGCTAATGCTAGGTTCCCTCTATCTACCCTGCCATATTTGCGGGTATTTATTTTATGCGGGTATTTATTTTATTCCGTAGTTGTAGCGTGTAGCCATGTTGATAGATCGTAAGATTTGGATCGGATGTAATCTTAGACGTAAATTAGTTTCTCGATATTAACCGCAAGGCCCGTAGAGGTTGTTTACGAAAGAGTATGACGGATATACCTGCGTATTTACTTTTCGGAGGATATTCTTACTCTCTTGCACGTTGAGAACGTCAAAGCCACAATGATACTAAAGGGTCATATTTCTAAACTAAAACAGATACTGATCAATAACTTTGTTGCTCATGGGGTGCACGTCCTTACATACTTAAAGTCAACGATAAGACAATGGCTCACATGCAGTATTTACGAGAAAGCGTCACACTTGCTTTTACTCAACAAAACGTCATACATTCCATAGCCTATAATTCACTATCTATCTCTCCTAATAATATATATTTACATACAGAGGCAGCTACAAATGTAAGGGTAGTAAAGTAGTAAGAAAAATTAATTAAAAAAAAGCTTATTAAGAGTAATTTGGATTTTATTTGTTTACAAACAAATGAATGACTCCCATGTACATAGTAAAAAATATAAATATCATAGATATTATCAATTGCACTTAAAATAGAATATAAACATATTTTGTAAATAACAAGGCTTTTTCAGAGATCCCACTGAATCATTAGTTCGCGATACCACGCAGGAGTTGACCCGCTCCGGTAGTCGGACGGAAAGCAAGAAGAAAATTGTAGAAGATTATGGAGAGGATTTGCCTTTACCACCTGAATAATGACACGTTGTTGTTTATCATTTAGTTCTTATAACACGATTTTTTGTATGTTTATGAACAACGTTAAAACTGAGTGAAGGAACGCTTTTTAATTACAAAATTTATCAAGTCATAATTTGTTATGAATTATTATTGTAAACACATATTGTATTATTATACCTACTGTACATTTCATATCTTTCATCATTTCATATTTTTAAGATATTAATAAATTGTGAATCTTAACTTGTCTTTAATTAAACTTTATTATCTCAAACCACGCTATATGCGTTACCTGCGTATATATATATATATATATATATATATATATATATATATATATATATATATATATATATATATATATATATATATATATATATATATATATATATATATATATATATATATATATATAATATGTATGTGTGTGTCTGTGTGTAAGGGACATATAGGAATAAACACTTTCCACCTGAATTCGAGACATTATATATTAAGTGGTGGAACACCGAGCTTTGTCTTACCAAACCGGAGATATGACAACCGGAGATAGACAATCATTTTCCCGAATAGGGATCGATATAAGACCAGGTGTATACAAATCTTACAACCTTCTAATAAAAGGAAAAGGAAAATTATATTAAAAAACGGGCTTAATTAAAATTACTATACCAATTTAAAAGTTTTGTTTTTAATAAAAATTCACATATAACAACGGCACAACGCTTTGCACAATTAGTAAGAATCTACGAGTAGGTACATTCATCTAATTTATAGATCGAAAAATAATCTAAGACAACATATTTGCGATACTTAACAACATAATACTTTACTTTTTGAATATTTCTTTACATATCAAATTCTTAAAGCTTTACATGCATTTCTTAAACGTGCTTTTAGTTTCAAGAAATTTGAAGATAAGTAATTATTTCTTGAATGTATATATTATCCTCTATATTTATTAAATATAATTTAAATTTAAAAAGTGTATTGTCATAATATATTAATTATTTATGAATATATTTAATAATATATTATTATTTTATTCTACCGCTATCACGGCGTAATTATCATTAGTACAACAAGACTCACCATAGATCTCACCAAATTTTCTGACTTATGAACATTTACCGTAAATTATGCTTCGAAAACATTATAAAGAAGCGTAAAGACTTGTTTGGTATCCTTTTGACTTTCATGATCTTTTTTTTAAATTCAATCTCTGTTATTGAATTTGTTATATATGTACTTAATGATGTAAATTAAATATGTAAATATATACTTCAAAACGTTCCTACTTGCCGTCTTTAGTTACAAAAGGGCAACATGTCACTTGCGTTTATTTGTATTTATTAAATAACTTTGTGGTTATTTTTAATTTTAACAAATATTTTCTTGTATTTCAAAAGTGTTTATATGAGGTATTGCACTTGTTACATAAGACATTTCATGTTTATCTAGTGATATAATTAAAATTAAGTAAATATTTATAGAACGATATCGTTTCTTGATAAATAACGTAGTTCCACAAAACATTCTAGTTTCAAAATCTATCACCGCTCAATATGACCCTTGATTGCATAATTCACTTGGCAGACCTATGCTGGCACCCAGGCTGTGTAGTCATCTGAACACCCACTTCTGCATTCACTGAGCACTCAAATTAATGCACAATTTTTGCAATATATCACTTATACTATGAAATAATTTTGGCAAACGGGTGTTCTATATGACCGTATTGTATGGCGAGCAACGTGTCCTTAAGTCGTTGATATATGGGTTGAGGTTGTTCCATAGTGCGAATGGGAATATTTTCATCGAGGAATGCTACATTTTTAACTGGTGTGACGATGGCCGCCGTCCCGGCTCCGAAGACTTCCAGCAACTAAAGATTTATACACTTTATTTGAGATTTCAATTAAACAAAAATATACGTCAAGTGCGAGTAGTACTCCCGCTCGATTTTATGATTGTAGGTATGATTTCGCTGAGGAAAATACTACTTGAAAAATTTACTTTAAATTTGCGATCGTATGTACGCTCTCATTTTGTATGAAATAAACTAGAAATATAAGTTTTTAATGGTTTTTTCTATGATATACCAATAAATTTTGAGTGTCGTTTTGTACTAAAAAGTTATTTCCAAATTTCATAACTCTAGCCAACGGGATGTACCCCACAGCTTTTCATTATTATTGCGGAGGTTTTCATACAAAATGTATCTCTCTAAAATCAATCTCTCTAAATATTGCATTAGAAATACATACATTTTGCTGTAAATAACAAAAGCCTTGTCTTTTTTAGTTTGCAACTGACTTGGAGTTGGCAAATCAATATTTTTCTATAACTAAATATAGGCAACTTACCCGTCCTTCCTTATTTAATTGAATAATCTGGTTCATAGTAATAACTTCTTCTTTAACAATTAAATCTTCCCATTGGCTAGCCAGCTCTAGGATTGAACAACGAGTAATTCCAGGTAGTATAAGTCCATTAAGCGGAGGCGTGCTTAGTTGTTTATCTAAAAAGAAAGAGAAATTCACAAAATCATACTTATGTAGAAAAAAAGGAATCTAGAAAAATTAAATGACGTTAGCAACGAATGTTATTGCTTCAGATAATATGAAACGAGCATATACTGGTCAGAGGGTCAGCGCGCTATCAAGACAACGCTACAAGATAACATGACAATGTGTAGCGTCTCACATCGATTGTCAATTATAGCCGGGACGAGGCTACGTTAAACGAAATAACAGTACTTTACTACATCAGACAATATATTTATTAGTGCACAATATTTCAAGACGATACTATAGAAGTCGCATTAGATAGCAATCTGTGACGCGTCTCCGGCGCTTTGCCGCCTAGTACTAACCTCCTTGTTCATTTATGTAAACGATGAAAATATTCATTGATCCCACTTCTGTTAATTCTCTATTTGGTCCAAATAACCACAGCACTTGTTGATGTCCCAGTTTTGCCGCTCGAGCCGTAGCCTCTGAAATAATTATTAGTGTGTTATTTTAGGAAAATTATCACAAAAAATATAACATACATTTTCACTCAAAATTATTGGATGACAATAAAATTTATTCATGCAATATTTTTTTAATAACCTAAAATATTTTTTAAATACCTATAGTTGGTCCATAGTTCGAGCCTACTTTTCTATTTCCGGCTCCACCAGGAAATGCTCGAACTACATTGGGGTCCGCAAAAATCGACACCGCTCCATCGCTATTCGTCTTATAGTATGAACTTACGGGACTCAAGATTACAAATAGCAAGGCTGAATCTGAGGCTACTATTCCAAACGCGGGCTACAAATATAATAATACAACATTAATTTCTAATTAAATATAAAATATTGTTATATATATAAAAGTCATGTCCTTTATTATTAAAAATGTATGATTGTTATTTTTTTAAACAAAGGAAATTGAAAGAGAAATATAACATGTGACAGTATGACGCAGGTGTACTAAAATCGTCAACGCGTTTCTAACAATACACAAATTATGTATATGTTGTGTGTATATCCTTGGGGGGCGTTGTCATTACAAAATAAAATATTTTGTATTTATACAAGATAACAAAATAAGCTTTACGTAAATATTTGCCTGATAAATTATTAAGTGTGTAACATATTTTTGCCATCTTCTCAAATGTCTATTTGCCATTCTTAGGAATTGTTTATTGTTATTACTATCATAAGTGCCAGTCTTGATTTGACTATTCAAACATGGGGTTTTTGCATCGCTGTTATTTTATTTATCTCTAACAAAGCAACATCATTGTGATGAATTAGTTGCTTACTATTACTTAATTAAAATTTTAAAAATCTCAACCCACCTCAGTGCCGATTAGCGTAGGCCGTACATATAGCGTAGAAGTCTCTGTGTGAGGAACCCATTCTTGTTCAATTTGGATAAGCCGAACTATACACTTGATTAATTCGTCTTCTTCAAACATTGGTAAACCTGAACGTTGGGCTGCTAAATTCATTCTTTTCATATTGAGATCTGGTCGAAACAATCGTATTTTATCATCTACTCCTCTATATGCCTTCATACCTTCAAAAAGCTGCAACATTGTTATGTTTTAAGGTCGCAAATGTATTATTATGAGCTCTAATTTATTTTCAATAAATGTATATTTTTTTTTATATATTTAAAGATTGGATTGCATGTCAATGTATTATTAGGAATCGTTATCGTCATTAGTAGATGATGTCTTACGTACTTGTATTGCATAATGTAGAGCTTTTGCCGCAGGATGTATACTTAGATTTTCAAATAGACTAATTTCGGGCTTTTGCCAACCTCCGAGATGTTTGTGGTAATTTATTTTGAGCATGTGATCGGTGAAATATTTCCCAAATCCCAAATCACTTGCCTCAGGTTTCGGTTGCAATTGATACGGCGCTGCTAATCTTACTTTTAAATCATCATACTGTAAAATTAAATAATTTTATATAATGGTTAAACTAACGTCAAAGTGTCATAGTTAATAAAATAATTGAAATTGGTATTTTATGTATGTAAAAAATAAGCATTAGACAGATTATTTAATTTAAAGGTAAGGTAGTAGGTTAGGTACTAAGTTCCTATATAATTCTATTCACTTATCAGACCAAAGCCAAACAAACAAACCGAACTAAAGTCTGAACAAGTATATTTATGTAAATGTTATGAGATAAGTAGGTAACTAATTTTAAAGTGTGATTATTTAAACAGTGTAATATTATTTTTGAAATGGTTTCCTTATATTTCTCACAACTAATAAAATATATGTAAAATTAACAGTATTCATATCGCTGGTGTACCTTAAAAGAAATTTCTGGACTTATTTGTGGACGTGTTGCGGTCTGAGGTGCTGTGTTTGTTTCGAGTTCTATGTGTGCGTTCTCTTCTACCTCTTTATATCGAAGAAGTGAACTGCAGCACCGAACAGTCTGCATTTTGTGCTGGTTTTCATATATCCATTTTATCAGGACCTACCCAAATATACAACATTTTAAAATTATAATAATATCTAATTGAAATCATCGGGGACAGTGTACCAACACCCTACCCATAATGCGATGGTAATTGTGGATTTATTTGAATTTTATTATTTAACTCCTTTTAATTGCATTTTCTCTGCATATCCAACTAAATATAGGACACATGCGTAAACCATAAAACTGGTTACAAATGTACCTTGCCCACAACTTGCATTGTTCAATTATACCACAAGTAGCTACATAAATATATGCTTTTCTAATATTAATATAGAAGAAATAGGTTCTTGGCACCTCTTCATAGCTTCCTCGGTTGCTTTATTTCGATTTGGCTACCGAGGAACATAACTTAATATAGATTAAATTAATTAAATATGTTAACGTTAAAAATAAAAGAACGAATACCCAAGCACAAAAAAGTAACTCAGAGTCGGGGTTTTACCGTAACATTTTTTAAATTTGTTGTTTGATAACAACACCATAAACAATAACAATGCAAAAAGTTGAAAGAATTGTAATCGTCATAATATTATGCACACGTTTGCCATCTAGTAAACTAAAAGTGAGTACTTAGCGCGTTTTTTAAACGTATTTTCCAAGTAGGCGATGTATTCCACGAATTTGGTGTGATTCTGCTTAATTTGAATTTGTAAAGTGTAATTAAATCAACGTATAAGATAGTTGTCATCCTGGCGTAGGAATTTAACATAGGTATACAATTAAAAAGAAACGCGATTCAGCTTACTAAAGCGGAAGAAGTCGCGAGCGTGTCACTAGTACTAAATCTAAATATTAATAAACAAGTTACGATGGTTGAAATTAGTACATACGTATTTTACTTAAAATACTAACTGTCCTAACTAAATTGATGACCAGATGTTATAGCCAAAAATATCATTTAATAACAGCACGAGAAACAATATTTTTGCACAGCTGTCTGTCAACCACATCTTTAACAAGTCAGCATTTCTCGCCGCCTGCCATATGATGCTGCTATTGATTAGTGCCATTGAAGAAATTAATTGTTCTGCATGTGACACCGAGCGGTAATAACAACAATAAAAATAATATAATTTACAAGTTACTAGTATAGTATAACTCAAGCCTAATATCCTTTCCCTTTCAATAAAATTTTATTATATTTAATTAAAAAGATAAGATTTTTTTGTAATTGACCAATAAGGCTCTAATCACATTAAAAGCTCGCTTTCGATACGCTCTCAGCCTGATATAAATATCCTCAAATTCATATTACCCACAAATTCACTCTTTTCTGTACTAGAAATTTGACATTAATTTTAGACTTTTTCACAATCTTACCACGACGTGTTTTTAAAAAGAATGGCCCTGAAAGCGAATTCGCGAATTCAAAATTCACTTGTCAAAATGAATTCAATTATAATAAAGTATCAAAATACTTACGTTCAATTCTATAGTAAACAGAAACTCGGGGAAATGATGATTAATTACTACATGTAATAATACAACATGTATGTAGGTACACTGAGTAACAATGACTTAGGTATTTATTTTGTAGTCAGATTTTGCAAATTTGAATTTCAAATTATATTATATAAGCCAAACTACTTTCGTTGTACAGTATTTTAAAAATATCGATATAGGGGTCAAACAACTTTAGAATTACTATATTACAATATTTCTTTCATGAAAAAAAATAAATGCAGTGTTTTTTTTTTTGTAAATTTGAATTGTAATGTAAATGATACACAAACACATATAATACATTTATGTGTATGTACTATCTACATTGAATTTAATACTAAATTCAGATTTATCGACTTAGATTTAACAGCAAATTGTACCTATCTGCCATTGTTATTTTTTAAATATTTTTTAGTTCACAGGAACACCTATTGTTATTAAGTGTTAACTCCCAACGTAAATATTTATGTTGATATTTGACTACCGGTCTCTCTTCTCTTTTATATATACCTACTTTAATCTGTATTCTAAAAGTATAACTAAAATAACAAAAGTTGGTGTTTATTTTAACAAACTAGCTAGTTATGTAATTTTCGACTTGTTTTGATCTGAGTCGCTTTATGATTTAAAAGATATTTCTGAATTAATTTATTTTATTATTATATTTATTTTTATCATTCAAGATGATCCAAAGTGAAACGGGCTTATTGTTTAGTTACAAAATAATAAAGAAACTGTTAGATACCTAAACTGCGTCAAGTGTGTCATGTTTAAATATAATAAGCGCTGATAAATAATATAATATGCATAGAGCTTCTCTCCTTATGAAATATGAAGATTCCATAAATTACTAGATTCAGGAATCATGTATGTATCATGTATCAATATATGTATAGTAAAATCAGTTTATTCTTCAAGCGCGGATTAATGGAATATATTAAACGTTGGAAACTATCAGTGACACTGTCAAGTGCGATTTGAGAAAATGGTCTTGACGGACAACAAGGTGTCCCTTTTCTTCGAGATGGAACCCTAGAAAGCAAAGAAAATTTAACACAATCTATTCTTTCTACAATATACTTAAATTTTTATCGTTCTTGTTTTTTATCTTTAATACGATGAACAGTAGGTGAAAAACGTATACTAGCAACAAAACACCACTAAAATGAGCTCACACCTATATTTCCAAATCTGTACACCCTTTTGTCTTTTTATTTTCAATTTTTAATAAAAAAAGCTTAGCATTTTTTTGTCATATGTGTATGATTATTGACAAAAGATTGGATTGATTATAAAATAAAATATATTATATTACATTATTAACACTATTACTTATTTTATATATATAGCTATTATAGAAAATAATATTCAAAAAAACTAGATCGTTGGTACAGATATTAAATATTATTTATTTATTGTAAGTGCTATTAAGTAAAACAAAAAATACATATATGTAAAGATAAAAAATAGAAAAAAGGACTTTTAAAAGAAAGGTGGAAGGCTGAAATAAAAATGGATTAAATAAAAATTGTAAAGGATATCAACAAACCTTACTCCGACGAATAGGCATTTTATCTCAATCACTCTAATCTCACTTTTCACAATGATTAAATAAATATCTGGCACCAGTAGACTTTTTAAAAATATCCCAACAGTAACTTTTTACACTATTTAGATTAGTATTAATTAATAGTTCGCAGTTAACTGACTTCAGTTCATCAACGGCGCTAATATTTAAAGAGCAATAGATAAGATTGTGGGCTGACCTTTTGATGTAGTCATTCACAGTCAACACAAATTATAAAACATCACTTGACTTAGGGAAACTCATCAAAATAACAGAGATTACGCACAGTTATTTTTTTAAGAGGACATTGCGTACACAATTGTTGAGCGATCCGACTTAAGCCTGACTGCGTAGGTCCCGAAGGTGCAACCGCGGGGTCGCGTAAAATATAGTAGTGTTTGCGTACATTATTGTCGCTGTATGTTTATGGCACAATAGTTGTACTATTTATATATATTTAGTTGTAGACATTTAAAAAATTCCACATTGAATGAAATATTAACTAACACAGGTACAATTTACGATTGCTATTATGAAGGATTCAATGTGTGCAAAGTCTTAGGTCAATGAACACATTTTAATGAGTATGTTAATAAGTCTATCCACCTAACTTTCAATTACGAGTATTCAATTCATCATTATTTTGTATAAATCTATTGGAAAATGATTACTGCAATCTGAAAAATGTTATAGTCCTTAAATTAACAAATGTTATGACTCATTGACAATTTTATTATACTATTTTATATAATTACTACACTGTAGTGTACGCAATACCCTTAGACAGACCTCAAGTAAAATAAGCAACAATATAATATATCAACAAAGAGTAGGAACAAAAAATAGTACCTTTTAAACAAATATATACAGACGAAACTAAACAAAGTAATTATAAATTTCATCAACTTTTAAATGAACTTTTTTCCTTTTATATCTAAGTAAGAACAAAAAAGATAATAAAAAAAATTAAGTATGGTAAAACAAAGAAATATTTAACTTCTTTTATTTCATTTAAATAAGCATCTTCTTACTTTATATATATTCACAATTCATAAAATATTAGGTTATGAAAACATAATTATATAATTTGTGTAGCTTCTATAATATAATTATATAATGTTTATAGTTTTCTAAAAATTTAAATATGATAACTAAACGGACTTCTATTTTATTAAGATATTTTTTATTTCCTTAATGAAGCGGTGGTTGAGATAGAATAACTCTATTCTCATTTTTTGCATGTTTCTTAAGGAGCTGCATAATTTCATTATCAAATTCTTTTGGTGTAGGTTTTTTTTCTACAATCCAGTAAAATATGTCCCAATCATTGCTTGGGGAATTGATTAGACGGTCATACATCATTGTTTGACTCTCTGTGAATCCATCTAAATATTTCTTAGCAAAAGTGCTCAGTAGAAGGTCGTTTTCCAACATGCCTCTCTTACGAGATTGATAGTGCAATCTGCAAGAAGATTAAGAATTTGTTACTTTATTCGTTGTTTTATGATATGGACCTATTTAAAAAAACAAAGCAATGATACAAACCTAGCTTTTCTTGCCTTTAATGTCTGTGGTTTATCTACATCATAAAGAGGAATTTCCATGTAAGTAGTATCGACGTGTTTCGTAGTATCACTGACATATGTAAACGCTTGCAGTTGTCGCATAGTATTTGTCTGTAAAATATTATGAAAACTAAATGAATTAGAAATTACACAATATTTTAAATACTTAATATATACTTACTAGACGACTGCGAAGCATTTTGAAGTACGTGTAAACTAACGTGTTTGTATAAAACTAAATCGCAAGATAAACCAGGTAAATTAATTTTAATTTTAAAATATTGGTTAATTTTTTTTTTCGCTCAACAAAAGTCAAAAATCAAAATAAAAATATCATAGACAATATGGATGGTTGAAGTATAAAGCCTGGCCATCTTGAATACAAGACAAGGAGACAAGTTGATAGTGTCCACCTATAAGTAGCATTATTGTCGCTAGTATAGCAAGTGTAGTGTGATAAGTTGAAAAAATTTGTCTTTATCTTTGATTTTTCGTATTTTGTGTAGTAAAATATGCAATAATAGAAATATCAATAATTTACATAATAGTAGCAAAGCAAAAGTATTTCTTTTCTTATTTATTTTATAGTATGGACAATTATTAATATACTGAGTTGGTACTTCTTAGCTTACACTCCATAGATAAGATAAGTCAAGTCCTAATTATACTTACGTCTAAGCATAGACTCAACTTAAAATCGAAGTAGCTATTTAAAATTATATTTTGAAAAAGTAACACTATTCTTCTTCTTCTTGGCATTAGTCCCGGCTTTTGCCAGGGTCTGCCTTCCGACTAAGCCTACTCCACTTTGCACGGTCTTTAACATCCTCAGTGGACAATCTTTATCTCTCATGTCTTGTGTCACGACATCCAGCCATCACTTCCTTGGGCGTCCGGGTGGTCTAACTCCAGGGACAGACATGTCAAGGCACTTCCTTCCGACATAGTTCTCAGATCGGCGCATAACATAGCCATACCATCTCAGGCGACGCTCTTGGAGCTTATCCGCTACGTCACGGACCCCAAGACTACCTCGAGTGAATGTGTTGCGAATGCGGTCGGACCGCGTAACGCCACACATCCATCTCAGCATCTTCATCTCCGTGACGTGAAGCTCCTGAGTGTGCCGAGATAATGTTGGCCAACATTCGCTGCCGTATATAAGAACCGGTCGGATAATGCTCTTGTATATCAGTCCCTTGAGCTTGGGCGGTATTCTGCTATCGCACACCAGTGACCTCCCACTATTATTCGATTTAAATAAACATAAAACGCATTAAATGTAATTTAATTTTCTTCGGATAGTTCAATTTTATTAAAAGGATAATACAAGTACATTGAATAATTTAGAACATTTTATTGGGAATTAAATGTTGTGTGTTATCTACTATTTTGGTTTAATTTGAATGCTTATAGTACATTTCGCAATTACAAAGGTGCTTATAATGTATATTATGATCAAATAAATATATTTTTATATTTTTATTTTATTCATAAAAGTAACATATCTTTTTATTGTGAGTTTAATGCTAATAGCCCTATTGGCCTTGACAGCGACACCGGTTGGGAGTAACATGAGATAGTTACTGCTATCTTCATGAGTTTTCACCCTAAATTTAAGGTGAAATCAATAATGTTGACATCACTGTGTCAAACATTAGATGGCAGCACAGCTAAAGTGCTGTCATCGGCTAATTTGGCATTGCAAACCAGATTAATGATTAATAAAGATAATTTGGGTCAGATCGCGTTTGACGTAGGCAACACACGATTTGCAAAGCTCTGTGCTTAAAATTTATTTTTCATTGGTTACCGCTTGTATTCTATGTAAATTATTGTATAGTAGACATTAGTTATTTAATAGTGTATTATAAATAGTCATAGAAGTAAGTATTGTTATAATTATTAATTTAGTTTTCATCGGGAATATGTGTCATATTTGACATCGGACATGGACAAAAATCCGGAACCGGATCCGCCTGATCCGGGTGAAGTATTTTATACTCCTGATTCCGACTTTCCTTCCTTAGAAATACTTTCTAGAAAACGACACAATGTTGACCACAATGTAGATCCTTTAAAAAAAACCATATTAGATCCAGCAGCAGCAAACCCATCAATCCAAACAACTTTTGTCAACCCTTCTTTTGATGACCTGCTCAACTTTTATTGCGAATCAGATTCAGGTCCTTATATTGTTCATATCTCTAGATTGGAGTCAGAAACATTATCAGGACTTACCATGAGACCTCTCAATTTGGCGAATTTCTGTTTGAAAATAAAATTGAAAAAATTAATAAAGATGGAGTCAAAAGCATAGGTAGAAACAAAATTAGTGTTGAGTTTTTGTCTGCTACTGCGGCTAATAATTTTATGATAAATCCGATTTTAACTACATACAAATATAAAGCCTTCATTCCAACTTTCAGTGTTACGCGTATGGGTCTGGTACGACATGTGCCAATTGACTGGTCGATGCAGAGCTTCGCGGAGAGCTTGGAACTTCCTTCAGGTTGCGGCCCAGTTTTAAAGGCTAGAAGATTGAACAGAAAACACATTGTGGATGGAACCACTAATTGGGTTCCAACACAATCTGTTGTATTAACTTTTAGAGGCCAATTTTTACCTAAGAAAATTTTCTTGTTTTTCAATGCACTTGATGTGGAAATTTACAATCTACCAACTATTCAGTGCAATAACTGCTGCAGGTTTGGACATACTAAAAATATTTGCAGATCAAGACCAAGATGCTTCAAATGTCCTGAAGCTCACTCTGGAGAGTCTTGCACTATTTCCAAGGTTGAGGCATTATTAACTGTTCTGGTAATTATTTTGCTATTGATTCAATTTGCCCTGAAAACGCAAGACAGCGATTGATTAAGAATGTAATGTCTCAGGAAAACATTTCTTTTTCTAAGGCTTCTTCACAGTTCCCTAATTCTCGTAGGCCTTATGCTGAGGTGGCAAGAATACAAGCTTCTCAGATCTCTCCTCCTTCTATTCAACATCCTTCTAAAACCTCACCCCCCCACCCCCAAAAACTCATTCCTCAACCTCATATAAAAAAACAATTTTAAAAACAGCCTGTATTCACTCCCCAAAATCATTAGGTTATGATAAAATTTCTCACAACAATATTTCATTATGCTCATCTTCTCTTGGCAATGGCTGTGCCATTGATCCTTCCTCATCCAGTACACCATCAATTGATCAACTTTTATATTCCCTTTTAATTTTATTAAAAGACCGACTGTCTCCTATTCAAAACAATAAATTACCGAACAACGCTGCTCCTAACTCTTTGAATGCTCCATCATCATCATCCATTTCATCTTCTCATGGAATTAACAAAAATATTACAGTGGAACTGTAAGAGCCTCCTATAAAGAAAACCTGAAATCATTCACTTGATCCAGTTACATAGACCCGTTATTCTTGCCATCTCTGAGACTTGGTTAAAACCTGATATTCGTTTTCGTATTCCGGGTTATTCTTGTTTGAGAGGTGACAGGAATGATGGGTACGCTGGCACTGCATTTTTGATCAGTCGCTTAGTCTCTTTTTCACGTGTGTACATTCCTTCTCATAGCCCTTTAATTAATGTTATAGCTGTTAAAGCCTTTAATTTAATTTTTGCATCTTTTTACATCCCGCATCCTCTTCCCTAGCCTCAGATATTCTTCTTATTTTAGCTAGTTTACCTAGGCCACTGGTCGTTCTTGGTGATTTTAACTCCCACCATACAGCCTGGGGCTGTCATTTCTGTGACACAATTAAGTAACACAATTAAGAATGGGAATTCTTTGATTGTTATAGACTATATTGACGTCAGGAACATGTCTCTTTCTAGTGAAAATAACTACACTGCTTTTAGAAACAGATAGGGATAACCCATGCAACGATAGCCATTCACCTAAATAATATAAAGCAGAATTAAGTCTAGACACAATTTCATCAACATTTTTAGAACTAAAAAATAACAAATAAATAAAATCTTTGTAAATCTTGTGATTATTATTTAAAAACCATGATACTGCTACAAATTGAATCACTAAATAAAATCATTATATTCCTAGATCTGAAAACCGGTGCCATTCGTATTCCTAAATGTTGTATTGTTGGGTGGGTTCCAAGGGTAATTAAAGACATTGATGAATTATTAACTTCTGACTCACAACTTTGCGTAACTGGATAATGTACCTAGTCAGTTTTTAAAATATAGAACTGGAATAAAAATTATTCAAGCTCTTCCTATTCCTGAATCTCCCCCACAAACCCCAGTCTCTACTAGAGACACATTGTCTGGGTACATAAGCCCACCTCAAGGACGCACCCATATTAATGGGCGGAGGATGAACCCAACGGGCAGAGGGCCACGCCCTGGAACCGTTTACCTCTCCCCCCTCGGGGGTCGAGAGTGTGAAAACAAACAAACAAATTATTCATGTTAATATACGTAGCTTTTAGCAAGCAAGTTAGTCGAAGCCACAGGAACTTCGAGTAACTTCGAATGAGTTTGCAAGCTGACATACTGGTACTTTCTGAATGTTGGTTGAGTAAGATTTCCATAATTCCATGATTGCCAGGCTTCAAATCCTTTCTGAGAAGTAATAGAAATCAAACTGACTGCGTTGTTATATATACCAAAGATATTTTATGCTGCGAGGTTACCAAACCAGATTTTAGGGAGGCAAATTGGCCCAAAATAACGCTTTCTTCCCTTACCTTACCCTCAGTTATAGTTTCTTTTCGACTTATAGTTTTATACCAATGCATTCTTTTCTCACTAGAAACGAAAATTGTCTAGATCATATATTCTTTAAAGTAATAAAAACTAGGTTATAAATGAATTAGATGCACCATTTACGGCTCTTGTTTTATATGCATTTGCTGTGAAGACTGGACTGTGCTGCCGTTAATGTTTTACGTAACGTAACTCCGTTACATTAACGGCAGCACAGTCCGTTACATTTTATTGATATTTTAGGCAAAACTGATCCAAGAATACAATGCTCAAAGTAATATATACAACCTATAAATGATTCAACCTATATACGACCTATAAATGTTGATTATGTTTACATCATTAAGACTTTCATTCCAAAGTATTAAGTAATTTTAAGGAAACAATCTCATAGAAAAGGAACTGGAACATTAAAAAATATCTTATGTTTCTGTATGCTGTTTCATTTAAAATTTCAAGGAGTATGTAAGTGGTAGATCGCACAGGGTTTCGTAATCAGTAGATATTATGTCTAATCAAGTTGGCTATCCCCGATATATACCCACTTTTCGTCAAATTTCATAAGTCAATAGGTTCTAGTTCAGTGAAATACTAGTAATAAGAGTTTTTTGTCATCATTTTTTGTCAGTGTAGAAAGTTACATATTATCTGCTGTTCTTATTATTTATAGAATAATATCAAACTTCAACGAAAGATGGTGATGGTGACAAATATTTAAAAAAAAATGATGGAAGACTGGCATGAGCAAGAGTCATTCAACAAACTTGTCTCCATCCATCCTATTTCTCGAATTCATGCGGAAAGCGGAGTAACTTGATTCTTTAACTGCAATGCCAAATTATCTTTTTTTTTCTTTTTTTTATGTTTAATGGCAGGCCATTTTGCGATGACAGACGCGAAATATTCTGCCAGTGTCACGTATAGTAGAGAAAACACGAACGCAAGATATTAAAGTAAATTTTGTAGAATAATATGAATAAATGAACTATGTAATGAAATAAGTATTGGTCTAGAACAAACACTAAAAAAAAACAGAAAACTATATTATAAGTATACGTAAAAATTACATACTAAAAAAACACGAGAACCAGTATACAATGTAAATAAGCAAACATAATTGAAACTTAATGTCATTATTTGCAATAAACTTAGTGAACAATCTAATAAAAGGACTAAAAGCTAAACCTAAAATACATTTAACGTTAACAGGGCGTGGTAAATTAAGAGGATGGATATCATATAGAGAATACTTAAGTTTCGGACAATTAAACACAATGTGATCGGTGGAGCCTTCATCCAACCCACATTCACAAATAGAGCTGTCTTTTACCCTTAACTTGGCCAGATGTAGAGGAGTACACACATGGCTAAGGTGAAGTCTACAGATGGTAGAGGAAACAGTTCTATTTGCGCGACGATAGCGAGAGAACCACGGCAAGGTTGGAACTTCCGGTTGAATAGAAGCATAATATTTACCTTTTATTTAATTAAAATAATTCCAAGAAGTCTTTAGATCCAATTTTGACAAAAACAATAAATCTTGTGAATATATATAATTATAATTTACCGGACCAGTGCACACTGCAGATTTGGCATAGGAATCAACTATGTCATTATCAACAATACCGGAGTGACTCGAAATCCATGCCAGCAATAGGATTACGATTGTTGATAACACCGGAACAAAGCTTCTCTAATTTTGAGGACAAGATGAAAACAAGACCTGCTACGGAAAGGATTTTAACACAATAACTTTTTTTAATTTGTGTGATTCTACAAACAAGATACTTTCAAACAAAGCTATACATTCACCAGAAAAAATAGAAGATTCAGGTGGGCATTTAAAACTTAAAATAATTTTGTATTTAGGAATCCAACAAGCTGCCCCAACGCTAGAAGAACGTAAGGACTTCGAGGCATCCGTAAATATAGCAATAAAGTCAGACCAGTTATCAGCGAAATGGTTTTGAAATTTAATATTAGCGTCTGGATCGTCTATTTCAATACCCAGACTCAATAACACTGAAGGTTTATACGTGAGTGCACTAAATGGAACATTATATAAGGAGCGAACTTGAGAATTAAATATAGGGGATGATAGAGTTGAAAATTTGCGGAAACTTTAAAATGCAAGGGCAGTGCTGTGGGGACTTAATGACACTAGACATACGACGAAGACGATTTAACAAGGGATGAGAAGAATATTGTAGTACTTTAGATATAAAACGATCAGAAAGATATTGGCGACGAAGGTGGAGTGGAGGATCAACACATTCCACTTGCAAAGCATTTGTAGGGGATGACTTCATGGCACCTAAAATTATTTTAGAGCCTTATATTGGATTTTATCTAATTTACCTAGTGCCGACATATAACATGGATCTAACAAGAAAATAGCATAATCAAAATGGCTACGAATAATGGCATTGTATAGCAATTTTAACGTGAATTGATGAGAACCCCACCATATACCTGATACCGCTCGCAGAATTTGAAGATTTATTTCACACTTTTTGGACACTTATTCTATGTGAGAAGAACCAGAAAGTTTAGTATCTAAAAGAACACCCAAAAACTTGTCCCATTCTTAATTGTGTTGTTATTGTTTTTACTGATTGCTTAATTGCTTTACAATCTTTACTACAAAATCCTTTCCTTAGCAGGTCTTGTTTTCATCTTGTCCTCAAAATTAGAGAAGCTTTGTTCCGGTGTTATCAACAATCGTAATCCTATTGCTGGCATGGATTTCGAGTCACTCCGGTATTGTTGATAATGACATAGTTGATTCCTATGCCAAATCTGCAGTGTGCACTGGTCCGGTAAATTATAATTATATATATTCACAAGATTTATTGTTTTTGTCGAAATTGGATCTAAAGACTTCTTGGAATTATTTTAATTAAATAAAAGGTAAATATTATGCTTCTATTCAACCGGAAGTTCCAACCTTGCCGTGGTTCTCTCGCTATCGTCGCGCAAATAGAACTGTTTCCTCTACCATCTGTAGACTTCACCTTGGCCATGTGTGTACTCCTCTACATCTGGCCAAGTTAAGGGTAAAAGACAGCTCTATTTGTGAATGTGGGTTGGATGAAGGCTCCACCGATCACATTGTGTTTAATTGTCCGAAACTTAAGTATTCTCTATATGATATCCATCCTCTTAATTTACCACGCCCTGTTAACGTTAAATGTATTTTAGGTTTAGCTTTTAGTCCTTTTATTAGATTGTTCACTAAGTTTATTGCAAATAATGACATTAAGTTTCAATTATGTTTGCTTATTTACATTGTATACTGGTTCTCGTGTTTTTTTAGTATGTAATTTTTACGTATACTTATAATATAGTTTTCTGTTTTTTTTTAGTGTTTGTTCTAGACCAATACTTATTTCATTACATAGTTCTATTCATTTATTCATATTATTCTACAAAATTTACTTTAATATCTTGCGTTCGTGTTTTCTCTACTATACGTGACACTGGCAGAATATTTCGCGTCTGTCATCGCAAAATGGCCTGCCATTAAACATAAAAAAAAAAAAAAAAAGATAATTTGGCATTGCAGTTAAAGAATCAAGTTACTCCGCTTTCCGCATGAATTCGAGAAATAGGATGGATGGAGACAAGTTTGTTGAATGACTCTTGCTCATGCCAGTCTTCCATCATTTTTTTTTAAATATTTGTCACCATCACCATCTTTCGTTGAAGTTTGATATTATTCTATAAATAATAAGAACAGCAGATAATATGTAACTTTCTACACTGACAAAAAATGATGACAAAAAACTCTTATTACTAGTATTTCACTGAACTAGAACCTATTGACTTATGAAATTTGACGAAAAGTGGGTATATATCGGGGATAGCCAACTTGATTAGACATAATATCTACTGATTACGAAACCCTGTGCGATCTACCACTTACATACTCCTTGAAATTTTAAATGAAACAGCATACAGAAACATAAGATATTTTTTAATGTTCCAGTTCCTTTTCGTATCACATATGAGATTGTTTCCTTAAAATTACTTAATACTTTGGAATGAAAGTCTTAATGATGTAAACATAATCAACATTTATAGGTCGTATATAGGTTGAATCATTTATAGGTTATATACTTTGAGCATTGTATTCTTGGATCAGTTTTGCCTAAAATATCAATAAAATGTAACGGACTGTGCTGCCGTTAATGTAACGGAGTTACGTTACGTAAAACATTAACGGCAGCACAGTCCAGTCTTCACAGCAAATGCATATAAAACAAGAGCCGTAAATGGTGCATCTAATTCATTTATAACCTAGTTTTTATTACTTTAAAGAATATATGATCTAGACAATTTTCGTTTCTAGTGAGAAAAGAATGCATTGGTATAAAACTATAAGTCGAAAAGAAACTATAACTGAGGGTAAGGTAAGGGAAGAAAGCGTTATTTTGGGCCAATTTGCCTCCCTAAAATCTGGTTTGGTAACCTCGCAGCATAAAATATCTTTGGTATATATAACAACGCAGTCAGTTTGATTTCTATTACTTCTCAGAAAGGATTTGAAGCCTGGCAATCATGGAATTATGGAAATCTTACTCAACCAACATTCAGAAAGTACCAGTATGTCAGCTTGCAAACTCATTCGAAGTTACTCGAAGTTCCTGTGGCTTCGACTAACTTGCTTGCTAAAAGCTACGTATATTAACATGAATAATTTGTTTGTTTGTTTTCACACTCTCGACCCCCGAGGGGGGAGAGGTAAACGGTTCCAGGGCGTGGCCCTCTGCCCGTTGGGTTCATCCTCCGCCCATTAATATGGGTGCGTCCTTGAGGTGGGCTTATGTACCCAGACAATGTGTCTCTAGTAGAGACTGGGGTTTGTGGGGGAGATTCAGGAATAGGAAGAGCTTGAATAATTTTTATTCCAGTTCTATATTTTAAAAACTGACTAGGTACATTATCCAGTTACGCAAAGTTGTGAGTCAGAAGTTAATAATTCATCAATGTCTTTAATTACCCTTGGAACCCACCCAACAATACAACATTTAGGAATACGAATGGCACCGGTTTTCAGATCTAGGAATATAATGATTTTATTTAGTGATTCAATTTGTAGCAGTATCATGGTTTTTAAATAATAATCACAAGATTTACAAAGATTTATTGCAAATTGCTGAAATGTTATCACAGATGGCTGAATTTTGAGCGTTAGCATGTATATCTGTCTTTTTTATGTTAAGCATTGTGGATAAATTTCAAAATTACCTGTTTTGTTTGGCTTTGTGGCTTTTTCCTGACTGACACGTGCTCAAGCACTGCGGATCTGATGTTGTAAATACTAAAACTGAGAAGGATTTCTCAAATATAGGCATATTGTCACTAGAAACACTATTTTCTCCGTTTTAAATATTGTAGTTTGTTTACTATATTTGAAATGGTCGCGTTGAGGAAACAATAATATATTTGCCACCTCAATAAAAGCTATCCAAACTCGCTAGCTCAACAGATAGGTATACATTATAAATCACCGGTATTGCTAAATTCCTTTGACTAACCTATTTTTTATAAACTTAATTTCTGTTAGGCAGAAACAATAGTGCAATAATGCAAGAGTCCATATTTTCGTAAAATAAATATATTTTATAATACTACTAGGGCTAGGCTGGGCTACTTTGTGAATTCAAATTTAACTAGAGACCAATAATTTGTATCGCTAGACAGTCCAAATATCTAAGAATCTTATTTCTTATAATCAAAAATATTTTTTCACCGATAGTAAGTTTTTGACAGAAATCAAACATGAATAGGAGAGAAATACGAGAAATTTATGTAGTGTTTTGAAATACTTTAATTTATTTATAACGATGATACATGCACAGTAATAATAGTAAGCTAAGTTTTTAATTAACTAATGCCATTTGGAAATTTCTTTAGATTCTTGATATTTGAATAATCATAGTGATGTAAATTTTATTATTAAAATTAAAGCTATATATTTCGATTGAAATGTCACAACACTTGATAAGTGGTCGCAAAGCATTCCGCTGCGCCTCCTGCCTGCCTTTTCTAAGCGTCCATCTTGCTCATTTTTGTCTCCTGTTTCGAGCCACACTTGTCCCTCCCCGCCCGGTGACGCTGTAAAAACGTGACATTTAACAATAATCTTTGGGTTAAACAAAGGAAGTTATTTCAGTATGCGTTTTATTTCATGTAAAACGACTGCTATATACTACCACTCGATTTAAAATGTAATACTTTTATTTTAAATCAACTTTGTGTGGGTTTTTTGCAAGTTTTTGATCCATATACCATTTACGTGACGAATGATGTTGGGTTTACAATTATCTAAAACTGTAATTATGACTTTGATTTATGTTTAAATGTAAACCTCTTTTCTAGTCTTTTAATTCTATGTACAAAGAAATATTGGTCAAGTGCGAGTAATACTCGCGCACCGAGAGTTCTGTACCTATTTCATGATATAGCTACGAACTACAAATATAAGTTTGTAATGGTTTCTTTCTGTGTTAAATATTAAATTATAAATTTAGAGAGATTTCTCTTTATATATACTGTAAGTTCTAACATTTGTCTAATTTTATAAGTCTAGGACAATGAAGTACAACTAATAACATTCGACAAACTTAAATTTGCAATCGCATGCACTCGTTTTGTATGGAATGAACTACGGTATAAGTTTGTAATAGTTTTTTTCTAGGATGTATCTAAAAATATATTCTAAAGAGTTTTTTCTTTGTATGTACTATAAATTCTTACATATAGCAAAATTTCATAACTCTAGATCAACGGGAAGTACCTTATAGGATTAGATTGCGCAACGATTTTTAAACAAAATTAAGCATAAACGTCGTAACTGTCCTTCCAGAGGTTATTGACTTCAATCAATCAATCAAATCAGCCTATTACTGTTAACTGCTGGACATAGGCCTCCCCTAGGGTGCGCCAGAGATCCCGATCCTCCGCCTTCTGCATCCAGTCAGAGCCGGCTACCTTTTTTAGGTCGTCGGTCCATCGAGCTGCAGGGCGCCCTACACTCCGTTTGCCAATTCGCGGTCTCCACACTAGAACTCGTCTGCTCCAACGGCCATCGGTTCTTCGACAGATGTGTCTAGCCCACTGCCACTTCAGTGTACTTATCCTGCGAGCGATGTCGGTAACTCTGGTTTTTTTCCGGTTATTGACTTGTATATTTGATATTAATTTCAGCTTTATCCCTCCACGTGATTTGGAGAAGATGGTCTTGGCAGACAAAGGTATGGAATCCTAAAAAACACTTGCAATTTTTCAGATGCAGATCACAGAGGTCAGATTAATTTATTAACATTTTTTACATTGTCACAGGCTCCTATATTTAAATTTTACTCACTCATACCAGATATATGGTAAATTTTAATTAATATATATAGCTTTTCTATAATGACACAATAACATTAACACTATATTAAAAAAGAATATTGCTTTTAAATATAAAAATTCTGTTCCTTATGATGGGTACATTTGCACCATATCAATTCCCAAAAACCTCATTGACATACCCTTCACACAAATTCATCGATTTCCAATAATCCTGTATATGTCTTATCTTATCTATGGAACTAAGTCTAACAATTTACCCAGAAAGTACGCTCTAAAAGCCGTTTCCATGGAGATTTTAAAATCAAAACAATTATTATGTAAGTTACTGTGGGGAGATAGTCACAGTCATTTTACAATAATTGAAAAACATGACTGTTGTCGCCGAATTTATAGTAAATGCCGCAGGTATATTTGATTATTTTAAATATAATTATAATTTTTTAAGATATAAATAATATCTATAAATAATATAAATTTTTGAACGTTCAGATTTTGTAATATAACTTGAATTTAGTTACTTAATATTTTACATACACTAAAAAAATTATGAAATCATTTTTTAGAACTATTGGATACACATGAAAACTTGTTATAACAATAGTGGCCTCTTTTTTTTCAGAAAGTTTTTTTTCCATTCATAGGGAAGACCATGGAGTTAATGACGATTCTTTGAATGATTTTATACATAATTCCCATTCACTTCTTCTACAAGCATATATCAACAACGACAATGTGTTATTGTTTAACACAAAAGTAAAAAATCTATTTGAACTTAACACAAACACGAACTCCTTTCTCTATGTGCCTTTATAAATCAACATTTACATTTTTAGATTCGAGGAGATTTTAATAAATCAATTGTTTTTTATAAAAATGTACCTCAAGTTTTAAATTCTGAAGATGCTTTGAATCATATAAATTTTTTGACTTTGTCTACTGATGCAGCTGAATCTTTATACCAAATATTAAGACAAGTATACAACCCATTACTAACAATAGTAAGTAGAATTAATATAATTAATATTTTTAGTGATTCCATTACTATTATAATAACAAAAAATATTAATATTTAAATATTGTTTTGTCAGGCAGATGACCTTTACTTTAGTAAGCTTCAAAAGAATTTATCAGATTTGGAGTCTAATTTGAGAATTTTGACTCATGGTACAGGAGCTGAAAATATAAAAGGTAAATAATTTACAAAATGCTTACATTTACATTTATATATACTTCAATTTTATTTATGAAGGTGAGTAAGTATTTGTGTTTGTGTTATGTAGTACTTTTAATATCCTACATTGTGCACATATGAGAAAGGCTAAAATTTTAATCTATACTAGATATAATAACTTACAATAAAATATTCTAAATTACTTTATTCTAATTTTAATACTGTAATCATAGTCATTATAATAAAATATTTACCTTTAGTAAAATTTTACACCATTAATTTCTAGTAGAATAATGTAAATAAATGTTTCAAATTTCTATTAATTTTACAGTAATTTTAACGATTGATGATGAGGTGGATTATTGGAAAACTGTTGGACTAAAGAGAGATGCTAATAAAAAGGAAAGAGAGGCTGCTTCTTCATTTTGCATTTTATTTGAAGACATTTGCGTAGAAGCTAGGTCTGTTTATATTTTTTTATTAATGCAAAAGATGGAGTGTTGATGATTTTTGTTTATCTATACTATAAAAGTACATAACTTTATAATATAGACATTGTTGACCATGTGTTACACTATTTCTTAGCAAATATCATTCTTAATAATTTTGAGGGCTTAATACATCAAAAGGATAAATTAGAAGCTTTGTCTATATATCTGTCTGTCTGTCCATCCATCTGACAAGACTATTTTTATATAAGATAGTGCGGAGGTATCAAACTGGATTTAATATTAAATTTCCAGATCTATAGTTGCTTGGAGTGCAGAAAAATCAAATATTAAGTCAATATAATCAAAATATGCTATGCTTAGTTTTTGTCACATTTTGTATGAAATTCGCCGCGTAATGAAAATCTATACTTCCCGTTGGTCTAGAATTATGAAATTTGGCACAACAAAAACTCTATTTTGTTTACTAACGGTGCATGAGTCCGACTCGCACTTGGTCGATATTTCTTTTTAAATAATGCTCAAAATATGATATTGTGCTGAGTGTGCCTTATGATTTTTCTACGTTAAGAAATCTCTTCTTCTTCTTCTACTTAGCATTATCCCGGCCTATTGCCAGGGTCTGCTTTCCTATTTAATCTACTTTACTTTGCACGGTCTTGAGCATCCTCAGTGGTTAGTCCATTGGCTCTCACGTCCTGCGTCACAACGTCCAGCCATCGCTTCTTTAGGCGTAGAGGAGTTTTACTCTAAGGACAGACATATCAAGGCATTTTCTTCCGACGTAATTCTTAGGCCGGAGCAAAACGTGGAAATACCATCTCAGACGACACTCTTGGAGCTTATCCGCTACGTCACGGATCCCAAGACTACCTCGCCCGAGCCCGAGTAACGCCACACATCTTCATCTCCGTGACGTGAAATGAAGCTAACGACGAAAGACGTTAAGAAACCTATACATATAAATAAAATTAAAGTGTATGTCTGTGATTTCAAAATAACTGTTTTTTCAAGTGCACGCAGTTATTTATGCGATACTAAAACACAAACAAAGATATTAAAAAAAATGTCTGTCTGGTTGTTTGTCTTTCTATGCTATATTCAGGCACAGCTGAATTGAATTGTATGGCACTTACAGTGAAAGATAGAGGAATATCTGAAGTAGACTACAAATTCTACAAAGACGTTTACCGCGAGTACTCAGATAAAATATAGCTTATAAATATTACTTTTTCATAGACAGCGTTTTTAAAGGAATATTTATATGTACAATAATGAATAGTATATAACTATTAATCCGAGAAAATCTAGAATGTTTTTATCTAATATAATTTTTTTCTAAAACCAGGTAAATAATCGTGTAGTTCAAGTGGTCGAAGCCACAGGCGGGTCGCTAATAAATAAGTAGGCTTTAATTTTGAAATGAAGGTTATCAATACTGCTATGTACTGTACAGAATATAGTACTGTAGGTATTGATTGATTTTATAATCCCCATATAAACTGTTTAACTATTACTATTTGTGGCTTCGTACCAAATTCATAATGGTAGGTCAACGGAAAGTACAACTTATAAAAGTTGAGAAACTTAAATTTGCATATGCACTAATTTCGTATGACATGACGTACTAATATAAGCTTGTAATGCTTTTGCGATATACAAATAAATTTTAATTTTAATTATTATTACCGCAAAATTTTCATGTTTGTGCCCTGACTGATTTCAACGAATTTTCATAAATCAACCCTGATAATTAATATATGAATGACTTAGTTTAAAACTATGTATATGTAAGTTAGGCAATCAATTAAAGTAATATGACTCTTTCAGTTATGGAAATTAAAAAAAAGTCTGAAAGTAAAAATCCGCTTTTTAGGCCTTAACATAAGGTTCTCTCACCCTTTTCTGTTATACCTACTCATTTTGGCCATAAATGTTACAATTTAAAATAAACAAAATATTATTCATTATGTTTTCTCATTTTCGCGCCAATATATTGTAAAATATTTTGTGATTATGCTGTGATTGCATTACATAAAGTAGGTATGGAGCCAAATACAATTATTAAAATTTAACATACGCTTGGTATTAGTCAAATTTTGCGTACCGGGTTATTGATACGTACAATGAAACCTCATTTGTGACGGAAAAAGATCTGGAACTCCACGTAGTGTTCGTACGAAAAAGGCGATCAAAGCTGTAAGGGAAAGAATTATATCTCGGGATGAAGATAGATACTGGTCTTAATCCAATGGATTACTTGATTAGCTTGCTCTAACCGCCATGATAATTTGGAATTTCTAAAACAATCCATACGATTAGTAGTGAAGAATTTTCCCGTAGAAAGAGTGCGTTCTGCTATTCTTAACTATTTAAAGGACTATATTGCAGCTGAGGAAGAGCACTTCAAATAAACTTTATATATTTTAATGGTTTTATATTAATATATGAAACTAACACAATAGTCTTTTTTTATAACAATGTTTATGGCAAGACTAAGTATGAGAAGATTATATATTAATACTAGATTTGTGAAGCATAAAAATGTAACTGAATACTACTTTTACGTTTAAGTAACAAACTATTAAAAATGTCAACCGTTTAGCCGTTTTAAAGTTATAGCATATTATTTTTTAAGATCATTGCAGTCAAGTCCTTTGCGAGAAGTTAGAGATGCGGCGGAGAATATCGCTGGAATATTCGATGACATTTGGAGATACACCATTATGCCCTATCCGGAAAATCGAATGGTTCATATTTTTGATATAATTGGTTAGTATATACTTATATAAAAATATTATTAATTATTTTAAAGTGCTTAAAAATTAACAATATACTTTTTAGGACACAGTATTTGCAAAGTTATTCAGCAAACCACTTCACAAATAGATTTGTGGAAAACACACAATAGCTTAAAAGATAACGAAATTTTGACTCTTTTAACTGAAGGGCTAAATGTTATGACGACATGGATCAGTGCTTGCAAATCTCTTACTGAAACTTACTGGCCGAACTACGCTCTACATCCCTGGAAAGGGAAGCCATATGTACCAATATATTGTAGCAACTTCGATAACAGGCTCAAAGAGGTAAAAAAATCATGATCAAAATCAGGCTCAAACGATCACTTAGTACCTGAACTTTTGGAGCATTTACACGCTTGGCAATGCTCGACAAGCGTTCACAAATAAACATATTGTAAGCGACCCGGGTCAGTGTCAAATATCAAATACACAGTGGGAACACATATAGATTGCGGCAAGAAATTTGACTTAAATTAAACTTTTTTTTTTACATTTTTTTTTACATACACACTCATAGGCGTGTAAATTAAATTCAAGCGTTTGTTAAGGCTTGTGGAAGCTTGTCGAGCCTTGGCAAGTGTATAAATGCAATTATGTGTTATTTATAACTTACATGCTGGAATTTCATATAATTTTCAGATACATAACATTAGATCAACTTATAATCAATTAACCAAACTTTTGACTACAAATGAAAAAGCTGATATGAACAGTGACCAATTTTTAGCACCTTTTAAGAGTAAGTATTGTCCACCAATCTAGCGTGCAAAGAATATTTTAACACCTAATATAACTGCATCTGACTGTTAAACGGTTGTGGGTCCGATTCCCACTTGGGAAGAATGAACTATTTCATATTTACACATTTCTTTCTAAGTATTGATGCAACATTTAACAGTCGCTGTTATGGTATCTAAATCTTTATATTAATTTGAAAACTTAGTAGAATTGACTAAATTCCACGGTAGCTGGTTTAGCACTGCATTTCTATTCACTACAATCTATTTGAAAGTGTAAAATATAAAAGAGTAAATGTTTCCGTATAAATTATACTTCAGTCACGTGACACTGAACAATCAGGATTGGTCAAATCGAATTTAATTTGTGTTGTTGAGACTATTACAAGGGAAAGTGGAAGGAATTACATCGCGGGGCAGACTGATGTATATAGGTGCCAGACAGTCTGCAAATAGGGAGAGATGGCAAGAGATCGTGAATGACGCTGTGATAAATAGTCTGAAATTTTTTTTTGAAAATTTTATTTAATAAATCTAATTTGATATTCATTTATTTTCCTAAAAATGATAAGCATGAAATTCGTGTGAGTTCCTCCAATAAGCATTTGCAATAAGCAGCAAGCATTGAATATATTTTTACAAATTTATTTGACTTTTCAACTTTATAGATATCAATATTTGGATTTGCAACGGTCCAAATCAACCTTGGGAGTCGGCTGTGGCGAAATTTGCTGCTATTTTGAGACCCGCTGAAGCTAGAATTGCTGAAAAATTAAAGCCGCGCATGCACAATACATCCGCAAAACAAGTAGTACTTTTGTATAAACCTATGTTTATTCTTGTCTTATTTAATTAATTTAAACCATATGTGCCGGGAATAATACTTTTATTTATTTTAATCTTTTTCATACATAATAGAGAATGTTATCATTACACATTCACTATTATGAATTAAAAAGATGAATGTTATTTATACGACGTAAATATTTGGGTGGAAAATACTTGCTAAAATCGATATCACTAGAAGGCCATACTTTAATTTCTTTCCTTAAAAATTATGCCTCAGAATTTGAAAAACCATATTGGAATAGAAGATTAAGCCATTATTAGTTGAGTTATAATGAAATCCACAATATTCCAATTCACGTGAGTAAAAAATTAGATATGTTTAATGTTTGGATAACAAAAATTGATTTGGACCAACATATTAGGTTAGAAATTCCTTTCGTTAACAAAGCAAAACGATTTTATAATGAACTTGATATTAAAATGAAATGTATATGTTATATAAATTTACAATATCCTAATTATTATAAATTGTATACTGACGCATCTATTGATAAAGATGATGTTGGAATTGCTTGTTATGATCCACAACTAGAATTTAACATGAAATTTAAAAATAGTTACAAAAGTAGTTACATAGTTACAGCGCTGGCTGAGGTATTGTCGTATATTGAGGCAGTTAATTTTGATAAATTTATTGTTCTTACTGACTCAAAAAGTGCATTACAACATTTGGCTCGATGTACCTCGACTTTTCGAGGAACACCGATAGCCAACTCCATTATTGAAATTATCTTAAAATTAAAATCTTTGAATAAGCATGTTGTACTGCAATGGATTCCTTCTCATATTGGTATCACTAGTAATGAGAAGGTTGATACATATGCCAAAGAAACCTGTACAGATGGAAAAGTAGTTAATGTATTGCCTTTCTATACGGACTGTCTTTATTGTATTAAAGAAAAATGTAAAAAATCTTGGCAAGAATACTTTAACAAAAGATCCAAGGAAAAAGGTATTTGGTATAAGACAATTCAACCTCAACCGTGTTATCATTCTTGGATGTATGTAAGTTAGACCGGGATAATATTGTGACAGCATTTAGACTTCGCTCCGGACACATTCCATTAAATAAATTTGGTTTCTTAATGAAGAAAACTGTCTCGCCTAATTGTTCGGATTGTGGAATTGTAGAGGATGTGTATCATATTTTAATGGAATGTACCCGTAGTGAACCTTTGATTTCGCAAATTGCAGACAACTCGATTGGAAGTTGTAATATATATCTCTCAAATCCTACATGAAATATGGCCAAATTCTTATATAGTATAGTTAAGCTTAATATAAGTAAGCGTAAATAGTATACAAGTGTATAACTAATATAATTTTAAGTTTATTTGTAACTACTAACCAGAGCAACATAGTCACCCAGTGACTCAGCTCTTAAAATGAGAATAAAAAAAAAAAATAAAAAAAGAATGATCAAAATGAAAAAAAGAAGATGAATGATCTGCAAAATGTTTCTTTTTTTACAGATGCTCTATGAATTTCTTCGGTACAAAACTCTTATAAACAGGCCTTCTGTGAAACAAGCCCTCAGTAACGAATTGGAATTGTTCGTAAATTCTTTACTTGCAATGTTAAAGAATATTCAAAATGATTTAGAATCTGATGAATTGGACGTAAAAATGCACCAGCCGGCGGAGCTGTCGTCCCTCGTGCAGCAGGTCCAGTGGGCCAAACAGTGTGAAAATCAAGTATGTTACTTTCTTCTTAATCTGATATAGTTTTGGATAATGGTTTACTATTAAATATTATTTTGTATAAAATCATGTTTAAGACCTAATATAAGAAAATAAATAATATATGCACTGGTACAGTTTAGTTACATTTATTAATTATGACAACCTTTGTTGGTTTCCTCGTTGTAATCTTGGAAAGGTATATGTATGGCTTTCCAAGATTACATTGTATATGTACAACATTTTATAAAATTATTTAATTTGAATGTTGTATAAACTTTTATTTATACTCATCATGTATTGATCATGTATTGAGATAAGAACATAGCCATCGTCATACTTTAGATAAAAAATATTTTTATTTCATATATAGCTTGCTGAATGTCAAGAAGAAGGAAGACAAAAATATTATATCAGCACATTAATATAATTTTTCAGGTAAAAGAAATACAAATGTGTACAGAGCAGTATCTTAGTAATTTTGAAAACAGTAAAATTTTATTAAACTTAACACCACAAATTCTGAAAGATCTGAAGACTATGTATACACAGTTACACGAGGACTGGGCGAGAGATGTTCAGGTAATCAGAATGAGAATGAACACGACATTTTATACATTAAGTTATGTAATGTAATGCAATGTAAATTTTGGTATTTTAAAAATTATTCACTTCATTATTTACATTATGTACTTGTTACAGCCGAAGTGGTGAGTCCAGAGGTTAAATTATACACAGCCTCCAAGCCATTATGTGATATACTTAGTTAAGTAAGACGCGTGTCTACTTTGGTTGTATCATAATTAACAGTTTTCAATACTTAACTTTATTGTATAGCGCAATGATAGAAAAATTAAATTTTATCACAGATACCAATAATAAGTTGAAATTAGGCTCTATGGGTTTCAAGACATAGACGATGTCCATAAAATTATAATTTTACTGTTGTAAAAGTATTAGTTATCTAAGTATTTTTTTTAAATATATAGTTTTATTCCAGAGCCTAGTAAAGCAAGAGTTCGAAATGTCAGATGACAAGCCAGTAGTAGAGTTTTCTAATGATACTCGCTTAATGGTGGTGCGGTTCGAGCCGCGGCTGGTACGCGCGGAGGGCGAGGCCAGGGCGCTTGCTGCACTGGGGCTGGCTCCCCCGCCGGCGTTGAGCGCCGCGCTGCAACAGTTAGTTGCGCCACTGAAACATGCTAGAGCGTTGCATCAGGTACCGGCATGGCTAATACGAACGGTTGCTCAAAATGTTTAAAATAAATATTACCTGAGAGAACAGATAGAGGAAAAAATAAATAACTAAAACAGTACACCTTGCTATAAAACAATTATTACATTACACTACGATTACGCACGCCGCAGGTGGCGTCGTTCCACAACACGCTGGGCGAGCGCATGGTCGCGTCCGCGCGGCCGATGATGCTGCAGGGCGCGCTGGCGCTGGCGGCGCTCGTGCGCGAGCAGCGCCCGCTGTACTGGCGCGACCACGCCCGCCTCGCCCAGTACACCGGCCACATGAAGGAGATGGTGCTGAAGCTCGAAGGACAGGTCTGTCTGTCTGTCTGTCTATTAATATTATTGATTCTTTAATAAGCATCTTGACACACAATTAGTAAATAAAAAATATGTGAGAGATATTTTTACGGTTTTCTTCTACAGTTTTCTAATAATGAACTTTCTTAATATTTCTTTTTTTAAATTACAATTGCATATAATATGTACATAATAGTGATTTGTTGTACTTGTACATTGCTATTTTTTTCATTTATCTGTTGTTCTGGCAAAAATAAATAAATGCTCAAATAGTCCATTATACGCTATCCGTTCTTGCTTAAGTTTCTTTGCGGACTCCTCGGCGAAATCCAAGTTCTCACTAGTTGTAGTGACGCCAAGAAAAAGAACATTTTTTTTTTATTTTTTTAGGAAACATAGAACTAACATTATCTTGTGTATTGGTATTTTCAAATTGTTCTTAGTTTCATTTATGGCTTAATATTTCAGAACACTTACTTAACTAGTCAACATATATTAATACGTGGTATTGTCGAAAAGCTGATGGATACCGAGCTTCTAGCTAATCAGGCAGAGTGGAAAAAATCAATAAAGGAAATAAGAGATATAATTGAAAAGGTATTTTGTTTTTTTCTATACAGTAACTTTCACGATATTATTTATATTAAAAAAATTTATTATTACTTAAAGGGTTTGATATAAAATTAAAATTATAAAAACTATACGAAAACAATATAAGACTAAATATAAATAAAAAAAATGTAATTAAATTAAAATAATTATACAGTTTTAAATTTTTCTAATAATTAAAACATCATGTTCAAGTTTGTTTTATAACTTTTACGTCAGGTGGAGGCAAATGGTTACAAAAGTACTGAAATGTGGCGTTCTCATTGGGACCTACAGTTATATAAGGCTTTAGAGTGTCAATACATCAAGACACTTCTCTCCTTGCACATACACTTTCCAAACTTCAGAGTTGATTTGGTTTTACGGTAAATATATTTTTTTATATCTTAACGTAACTTTCATACTTGGAGATGGAAGGAACATTTTAACATATCGAGTAGCACAATAGTGAACTAACAAATATTAAGATATATGATGTTCATTTATTGCCGTTCTTACCTATATACCTTGTCAGTTCCTAGATTATATTGTATCAATATAATTTCGTTCAAATTGGACGAAAAATATTTTTTGAGCATGTGTCTGAGTTATTAGTCATACAAAAATCGTTTTACTTCTTTCTTTGAAGTAGTTAATAAACATGTAAAACCTGTAAAGGGAACTTGTCGCTTTTTTTTACGGGTGACAGCTATACAATGTTTTTAATAGGGGGCGTCGCGTGCGCACGACTCCTGCGGTGGAGGAAGTACGCGTCCAGCACTATGGCCAGCTCCGCCGCCTCGTGGCGCTGCCGGCTCACTTTGTGGGCCTCCGCGCCAGTCCCGTTGATGAGAATTCCATATTTGCATCTATTGTCGATAAGTAATTGGCTGATTTTAATGAATATCACATACGTATCAATTTCATGTATTGTTTAAGATACAAATACACATAATTAAATGAAAATGTAATTTCATATAAGGCCATTTATTAAAGGTATTTGGGCCGTGATAGCGCAGTGGCGCAGTGTTTTACTTTAAACACCGACATGACGGCTATGTGTCGATTCGCATTCCGGAACTACCCACGTGGGCAACCGCCCCAGACACTGCTATTATTATAAACTAAATGTAGTATGTCAACATATAAATGTATCAGGTACAGCTGGCTAGGGAACAAGGGCGTGGCTCAGCTGGAGGCGACGCTATCGCGGCTGCGCGCCGCGTGCGCGACGTGGACGCGCCGCCTCGCGCTGGCGTGCGTCGACGTGGACGCGCTATGCGCCGAGCACTTGCGCACGCCGGAACACTTTGAACGCAATTTTAAAGCCTGTAAAGCTTATGGGCAGGCGGTTGCGAAGATGACATTGTACGTGAACTCGTTTCCTTATTATTTATATTATTATATTTTCATTTTAAATTATTTTGATATGTTCCCCTAGTTTACTCTAAATAAAAAAATACAGTGCAATCAAGTGTGCGTTACTTTTATTTGACTGTATAAGTTATATTTATAAATTAGTAAATTTAACACGATGTCACCTTTTAAAACTATTCTAAGTACCCATACTAATAAACGACATATATATTTAGCGAGGACGAAAGAATAGAATGGATAACGGTGGGCACGCTAACACTGCGGCGCGAGTTCGAGGCTCAAGCGCGTAGTCTGTGGAGCAGCGTGGCGGCGGCGCTGGGCGCCAGCTGCCGCGCCGACGCCGCCGCGCTTCACGCGTTCTCAGCCGCGGCCGCGCTCGCGCTGGACGACCGCGCCGCGCCGCGCACTGCGCGCGACCTCGCCGCCCTCAGCGCTAAGCAGCAGGCGCTGCAGCTGAAGATGCCTGAGGTGTGGCTTTTTGCTTTTATAGATATAAGACGGAAGCTGTAACAGTGCTCAGTACATATTTGCCTAATATTGCTAATTTATATTTAAATGTTTTTAACGTAAACGTCACAGATGGAGAGGAGCGTGGAGGAGCTAAAACGCAAGGTGCACCTGTTGCGCACGTGGGGCGGGGACGCGTCGCTGGACGACAGCGTGCGCGCGTGGGCGGCGCTGCGGGACCGCGTGCGCGCGCACCACGATATGTTTCAACATCAAGTATGCACATTTCAGTTATATATTCTATTTCATTTTGGTATTATTACGTAATATGCCACTATATTGATATTCGGTATCAATGTAGTGACATATTGCTATGATAGACTTTGAAGGCTCAAATATCTATCCGCATTAGTGCCAAACAAAGCTTACAAAAGCTTAGTTTACGAGTCCAGCATATTCAAGAGCTCTACTTGAATTTTTAAAACTCTATAACTAGTGGTACAAAGTTAAAATTTTAATGTGTATAAAATTTATATGCAGATATTAAATTAAATAATGTTCATAGGCAGAAATAGTAAAAACGAATTTGAAAAGTGAATGGGAAAATTTACAAAGTGGAATAGAAGCGTGGGTGTCTCGTTGGTCCCAAGCGAAGGCACGGCTCGAGCACACCCGTGACGTCATTTACGCGGAGATGGTGGACCGGTGCCGGTCGGTGTTCGACGGCGTACAACACTGTGACAAGCTTATTGCTGATAGAGACCACTTGATGTGAGAGTTTTTGATTAATTAATTTTACTTGTTCATTGGAGACTGAGATGGCTGGCGGTTGTCGGTTGATGTTCAACGGTATAATTTATATTACTATCACAAAATATTTATTTTTATGTGAAAATAAATATTTTTTTCGGTAATATAATTATATTTGTATATATTTTTTTCTAAATGCGTTTAGCTTGATCGTTGGAGATCAATGTCTCAATATGTCTAACGGGTACGGTAACAGCCACATAATGAATTAGAATGACCCTCACAAACTCTCTTATAACTGAATATGTATACACAATTAATACTTTATTATCCTAGTATTTGAGTAAATCATTTTGATGCTAATATTACTAGGCATCGATTTTTATATTGCTTTAAAAATTTTATAATGCTTTATATTATACATTTTTATTTCAGAGAAGAATGTCAAAAATTTAATATGATTTTCGAAATTTCACAAACTTGGAAGGATGCTGAAGATCTGAAGAAAGATTTCCTTAAAATGTGGAGTATTTTTAACGATTACAATAACGGTAAATATCCTGTTATGGTATTTTATGGTAATGGCTCGGATATCTGGGATCTCTGGGTTAAGTGAAACTAAACTATAGGTTTTGAATACGCGGCAAAGTTCATACAAATGCAGCAAAACTAAGCATATAGGACTCTTTGAGCGCTCCATAGATCTGGCGTTTTTGACATTAATAGTAACTTTTTATCGAAACACGAGCTTGAATAAAATGGCCTTGATACACGGACACACAGACAGACGGACGTCAAAGTGATGCAATACGAGTTCCGTTTTGTATTTTTTGTATGCGAACCTCCTAACATGTAACAGATAGTATTTATTCACAGAAGGTAATTCCCCTTTACAAATAACTTATATTTATATTAGGATTTATACAGATCTGGTAACCGTTACTGAATTGCTTCACCATGCTTAGTAATGGCAGTAAAATTGTAGCAAAGAAGACAACCAAGGAAGTGAAGTGTTTTTTGCAGTCCCTGAAAAGTTTAAACCTGTGAAAACACCAGCACCATGCAACGCTTCTTGCAAAAGTCTGACTATGGATGAACTGGAGAAGACACTGGGTTTCAGCTTCTGTGTCGTAGAACCAAAGAAGTCAATCTATATCTCACCAGGTCTAGCAGTTCTCACCAAAGGCCAGGCAAGCACCAACAACTCCACCATGTGAAGATCAGACTACGACTACAGCATGCTCATCATAATTCTAAATAAGACCATTGCACTATTTGACGGACGAGATGGAGTGTCCCTATTCACCAAGATATACGAGGTCCTCGATCACCTGGGCACAACGATTATTGACGAATCTAAACATTGACAGCGAACGCTAAGCCTTTACACTATATAAGCAGGTTTAGAGAAAGGTCTGTCACCAACCCATTGAGTACCCTTTTACCATCAGCCAAATATAACGTAATCGTATACGAAGATAAAGGAAAAGACTTGGTTAGACTTGTTAAACTTATTAAAAAGCCTCGTGACGTCGTGACGACCATCAGTCAAGACCTAGCAAGATCCTACAGATGTCCACTGGATGTAAATATGCGCTCAACGAGGTTTTTGATAGAATCTACTCAGCCCAACAGACAACTCGTTTCCTGAGAAGTTAAACAGGTGTTTCCATCCCAACGAGTTCCCCCAACAAGCTATACTTGGCCCATACACAAGCGAAGACAGCGGACCTTATTATAAAATAATATTTAAAAGGGGAAACCTCATGCAGCCTAACAATCAATGAATCTCAGGGATTAACGGTATAAGTTGGTTATCATCATCCAGACTTAGACCGTCAAAAGCACTCTCTACAACAGACAGATATTAACGAGACACAGTAAAGGATGCGTCTACTTCTCTGACGCCGAAAAAGGCGCTATCGGTCGGTTCGTTCGTTGGGCAAATGGGAGTTCCCTGACTAATATAGAGTATAACAATATCAAAACGGCTTTTTTCTTTAGAGATGAGGATAGATGACCGAACGATGTCATACTGAGACGCGATTTACAACAACTGTCTCCAACTCAAATATTAACACCAACATACTATGATCAATAAAACTCTAATTTTTTTCTGAAAAGAAATCACAATAATTCTCAGAAAATTTTAATGAAAATATAACCTATAATTATTTTGTTATAGAATACAATATTTTGGCTGATCAAGATTGGATAGTATTTCAAAAGAAACTGCATCTCCTTGATGATTTTGTTCAGAAATGGCGAGCACTCCTGGAACCTTACACAACTGTTACATTATACCTAAAACAAGAACTTGATAAATATGTCGTAAGTTATAAATTTTAAAGTATAGTATGTTTCATGATAAGTATCTTACGATTCTACTGTTTCAAAATTGTTTGTATTTATTATTATGAAAATAATTTGTGGATGAAAAAGGTTTTCATTTGATATGTTGTACATAATTAATTATTTACTTTAAGGTAAACGTCCTATTTCTTAAGTTAATTTCAATTTTAAATAGGACCTGACAGCAGTATTAAAATATCTTCGAGGATCAGACTTTACACAAAAACATTGGCGAGAAGTCTTCAGTCTGATTGAAATAGAGTATGTAAATCCAGAGACATTGCAACTTCAACATTTCCTAAAGGCAGCATCGAATATAAAAACACAAATAAAAGCTATACAGGTATTACTTGAGGAGATTTTTCATTTGTATTATGGATTTTTTTAAACCAATTAACCTACACGTGGTTAATAAATATTTTTTGGTTTTAGAAAATCAATTCGTCCGCTTCAAATGAAGCTACTATAAGAAGTACTCTAAATGAATTAGAAGTATGGTATGCTGGTGCTAGACTCGTAATAGTTTATTATACGGACAAAACCAAGAAACTAATACCTATAGTGAAGGATTATAAGGAGTTATTAACAAAGGTTTGATTTCCCTATTATTGTGCAATTTATATTCAATGTGTATTTAATTTATATTTACCAAGAGATTTTTTTTTTCATAAATAAAAAACCAATTCGATCGTCCCTACTATTGTAAAAATTTAAAAAAATATATGAATACACTTTTTCACGTGATGTATTTCTGAATAGATATTTGAAATTTCTCAGGTTCCTATCAGCATTTTTAATTTTAAGTAATGGTTTAGGAACAATGCCACTTATTACATAATTGACTTTGTAAAAGCGTAACGTGTATATGAGGAAAATTGCATAACTGACTTAAGCGGCCCCACAGGTAGAGGAGCAACAATGGATTGTATCATCGCTGTGCGGAGAGGGCGCGGCGCGGGAGGCGTGGGGCGCGTGGGAGGCGCGCCTGCGCGCGGCGCGGGGCCTGCTGCGGGCCGCGCCTCGCGCGCAGCGCAGGTTGGTGTGCTGTTACTATATTACTGTATTATTACTTACTACTACTACTATGTTACTATATTATAAAGCTGAAGAGTTCCTTTCAGAGAATGTACAAGAATGTCGTTTTTGCTTTTTTACAATATTTTGATAAAATGAAAATAATATCAATTGCAAGTTATTTTTATTATTAGTTCTTTATTTTCCATTTATCGCATAGTCATAACACCAGGTAGATCATGACGAGGACACGTAATCGTAAAACTCTTAAGTACATCATAATAACGAAAATCATAAACAAATAAATATGTAAAGCCATAGGTAAGACGAAAGTTAATTTAAGTCTTAAATTCTTTGTTTAACTTTTCTTCCTAATTTTTTATTATAACTGACTGCCAGACAAAGCGCAGGTGAATCTTCTGGGGGTAGGAAGATAAAATATTGTATATACATACATAGGTCATACAGAAAGGAGAAGAAATAGGTTTTTACATTTTAAGCATAAAGTGCTCGCAAACGTGAATTTGAATTATACTAAACTTTAGTGGTCAAAAAATTTAATTCTTAATATGTTTTAGTTACATTTAAGTTATTAGAGTTCTTATTTTCCGGTGACCGGATGAATTGTAGGTCTTAATAATATCATTTTCAATCTATACTATAATAAAACAGTAAAAAATTGTGTTTCTACATTGAATATTTTTATGGAACAATCATGTAGGGTGATATAAAAACTAATAGTATATTAATCTATGATTTAAAAAAATGTTTTCTGTCTGATTGCCTGTCGTCTTGGGATTTACTGGACGGATTTGAATCAAGCTTGTTGCTGTATCAGTCAGTCAGGGCGAGGTCTAGGCTATAATAGATTTTGAATACATGGTAATATCCGACGCAGAACCATAATAGACAAGCTGAATGAAAAGAAATGATTAGAAATTACCAAGTATTATAATTATTTTCAATTGACAATAATAATAATCTGTAATACCTGATGTAGACCTACGACAGATCAGCTAACCTATAAGAAATAAGAAAATAGCTCGTTAGTAAAAATTAGTAACCTTCTTTTTTCATTGAATTATGAAAATCCAAGATTTGGAACATCTCATGATGGGCCATAATGTCCAGCTAAACTATATGAAATAAGGTAATGGCTTAACAAAAGTTGTTTAGCGTGATGGATATTTTTCATTGATATTTTTGAGACATAAGTATCAAGGATCTAGTACACTGGTAGCACAAAATTGGGTATCTACTGATTCTATATATGTATGAACCAGTGGCGAAGTGTCCATATAACTCGATTTTACTCAGACATTATACTATTATATAAAAAAGAGACCCATTGGAAATACTAACTAAGGTTAATTACAAAAAAATAACAACCTAATGTAGAGCAGGACGTATACTTAGGCAAATAAAGAAGACAAGAATAATTACTGGGCCACAATGAAATACCGAAAGGCAACTACTACAACTATTACTAAATATAGAAAAAACCGTTATGGACACTTGTATTCTGCCCTGATTGACTTACGGCTCTCAAATTGTCAGCTGTCTATGGATAGATTCATGTTAAACGTAAAACCACACTTTTTTGGCGCCATTTTCAAAGTTATCTCAGTGGCTTATTAATGCAACAAAATATTAATATATATGCAACAAAATATTACGTATTGCATTTACTCATACATATTTTGTAAAGATTTGAATCCGCGGTTGTTAGAAATCAATTCAAGAGCTCTACTTAATTAAATTATAATTACTTCTTTTATTGTCAATAGTATAAACATGTACTATAGTATTCGTCCATAATGAAACGCGCATTTAGTTTTGAATAATTAAACAATACATTGGTAAAATACGTTTATGCTCACATCTATTCATTTAATGAATGCTGCTGGTTCGCCACGTGTACTGCAGATGTGATTTCTCGGAATTCGAAGTCGATTTATTTTGTCCTTTTGCATTACTCAGAACCGAAAAGGTCTCACATTTTTTGCCATAAACTTATTATTTTATGATAACTGATAAACGTAAAACATTATATAAAGTTAGTTTAAAATATATACCACTTAAAATTAAAATTAAAAATGTATTTATAATGATATATGTGTAGGAATGTACTTTATATAATAAACACCAAATTTATAAAACTTGGTCAAGCAAATGGGGCTATAAATTGAAAATATTTTGGGCACCTACTAAAAAATCTCTAAGCGAGTTTTTTGAAACGTGTCATGTCGTCGTTGTCATTAGTAATCTGATTATTAGTCAGATTATTTCGTCTAGTCTTGATTGTTCTTATGTACTCATAATAATAATTGAATTCCCGGCTATAAATAAAAATACCGAGGTAAGTTCTTCTTTCTTATATTAAGAAAAATTTATATAGCATTCATAATATAAGCTAACGATAAAGTTTAAAATATGTGTTGTATTTTAAATTTAAATTAACCGTTTATGTTCCAAATTATTTTACGTGTATACTATACATGTAAACACGAATCTTAATGACCCACATATCGTGTTCTAGTGTTATACTTATTTTTCTAGTAATTGACATTATGTAGTATGTCAGTGTAGGTACAAGTTACAGGATGTTTCTGTATTTAAATGAGTTATCTCGGTAACTCAGGTTCATTGAACTAAGATTTTACTTCCTAGTCGACATCCAAATTTAGGCGACATGCAATAAAGATAGAGCGACTAATAAAACTGTGTGCTGAAAGCGTGTGTAGAACTTACTACCGCGCTTTGTAAAACTTTAAATTTACAAGTAAATGTTGTGGATTAAAGTGGCTAACATGAACAATGTACATGGTTCTCTTCGTTAGTTTTGTTTTAGGGAGCAAGTTCTATTATTGTTATATCACACAGTTTGGATAGTCTTGTAATAAGGCTAAATTATTACCATTAAGTATTTATAAACTAAATATATAAGGAAGATTTAAATTTGTATTATGAATAAAAATTATCGTGGCAAGCTAAATATTTATCGCTTTTGAACTTTAACTTTACAACTGGCTTCTTAAATGAACCCTTATCAAAGCGAAAGCGTTCATTCACACAACAAACAACGCGTTTTACGAAATCGTTGTATGATAGTTAAAGTATGATGTCAAATTAATTCTGAAAATATATTGAAGTGCAAGATTTTTATTAATTTCGGTACTCTTATGCGCTTTAAAATATTTTTGTATATTATACATAACAACTTATTAATAGTTGGATTTAGTTTAGACGCTTTTTATTAGTTCTATTTTGCTTGACTTTGATAAGAGGTTATCAGCAACTCTGTCGAAATAATGTAGTTCTACTACTAGCAGAGAGTAACACTTTGTATAAAAAAATTAAATAGATAAACTGTTTATACATTTAAATTCCAAACTAAATAGCATAGCATACGAAACATTTCTTACATGTAATTGATTCTATTTTCCAAAAAACAACCTCTACAAGGTTGTTTTTTACTAGATCATATTCTTTTCATTTAATTCACAAAATGTTTGCCTAACAATTAATATTGTACTATACATATTTGTAATAAATATTATAGTATTTGAACGTCCTGCAGTAAGTCGACTTCATTGAATGTCATTCACTTTCACTTGAATTACTGACTTTATTGGTTTATTCCTAATATATTTATTAAATATTAGTGTAAAGGCACTTGAGTACGTACTTTAATAATTTCTAAAAGGCAAATGATAATAGTCACCGTAATTTTCCCTTTTAAATAAATGAAATCTTAATTTTATTTTTAAATATTTTCCTTCGAATACAGTACATAGTAAACCTTTATATTATACTAACCAGACATGTGTTAAAACCACTGTGAAGGGTTCTATATTGAACTTTATTATAAAAATAATATTAAACAAAATAATCCCTTTTTATATCGTTTAGAAAGAGATTATTGAATAATATGAGTACTAGTAACTATTGATAATTTAAAAAATGAGTACTAGTAATAATTAAAAAAATGTTTACTGGTATCATTGATAATGCTTAAGCGCCTAGTAACCTACTTTAGGGTAAAATTACAAACTGAATATATTCCTAGTTTCCATAAATGTTCACTAGGCTGTAAAAATTCACTTCATTTAACTATTAGCCTATGAGTTACGGCAAATTAGTGCATGCGATGTATTAGTAAAGAAGATTAGAGCCATTCAACCTCGAAAAATAAATGTGCTAATAAACATTATTTTTATATTCTATAACGGTATATATAAAATATTTTATATGTAACGTGGGCTATTTTTATTCTTGTTGAATTGTCGTGTACACAACTCAAGCTATTTCTATTTGTCTTCGCAGGCAAAAGCCAGCTATAGGTATAATCAGAAGCTTATATTTTATAAGATATTATAATTGAATATTACTTTTGATTGTTATCAAACAATTGTTTTTTTATAGAGAATTTGCAAATTATTTTGAATATATTCGTTGATAGACTCCGTGTACATCGTGTACAATGTGTACAATGTTTTTATCAGCGGCGGATGTGGAGAGCGGAAGGCCGACCGCTGTCGATTTGTGTATCACTGCTAGTTAACATGTTCCAAACCAATCTTTTGTACCTAATTGACGATTATATTCTTTGCTGATCTCACCCTTTCTCTCGATATATTTTTTTTCAATTACATAAAATTCTAAAACTTTTTTTATGGGTCATAATTATATTATCATCAACACAAAAGTACATCCCAAAAAGTGTGTTATTTTTGTTGCTTAGTGCCCATTTCGGAGAACGGCATGGACAAGCGCGCGGGCGGGAGCGGTCGTCGCCTTATACAGGGTCGCATTTTGTTAATTGGAATTTCCTAAACAACTTACATAGTATGACACATCTAAAAGCCAAATAATATTAGGAAAATTATTAATTTATAGAAATTATAAAATCCGTTTATATGTTATAAGTGTCACTAAAATTTATTTATTTTTTTAAATTATAAGATAATTATAAGATGAGGTCTATTTTAGTAATAAATATCAATTATATTTATATTGTAGTTTTATATATATTATATTTAAGTAATGTAAGTAAAAAAACACAAAAAACGAATTATTCTATTAAAGAAGCATAGTTATCGGCGTTGAGTCTGGCTCTGTATAATCGGTGGAACTGACGGGTGAAGTAAGTGAGGTGGGGGGAACGGGCTGCGCGGGAGTAGTGCGGGTGGCAGGCCGCAGTGCTGTAAGCAACGCGCGGCAGGCCTGGTCCGCGCTATGGCGTTACGCGCTGTATTGTTTTTATTCTTCGCGCTAATAGCCGGCGGTGACGCGGTTTATAGTCGACAGCGTGATCGCTTACGTGCCGACCCGAGAATTTTAGATAGAGCCTGCGAGTTAAGTTCATGTTATCCTGCAACTGGAAACCTGCTTATCGGTCGCGAGGCACGACTTTTTGCTTCGTCGACTTGTGGAAATAACAAACGTGAACGCTATTGCATTGTATCGCATCTTGAAGATCGAAAAAAATGTTTTTGGTGTGATTCAACAAACAGTACGAGTAACAATCTATCACTTAACCATCGTATACAAAATATTATATACAAATATATACCTGGAACACTAAGAAAATCATGGTGGCAGTCAGAGAACGGCAAAGAAAATGTTACTGTTCAATTGGATATGGAGGCTGAATTTCATCTTACACATTTAATTATTCAATTTAAAACTTTTCGTCCAGCAGCAATGTTAGTTGAGAGATCTTTTGACTTTGGAAAAACTTGGCGTGTTTATAGATACTTTGCTCATAATTGCGATGAAGCTTTCCCGTTCGTGCCTAAGCATACTCAACGTAATTTGACAGAAGTTGTGTGCGAATCTCGTTATTCAGGTGTAGCGCCTTCGACCGAAGGTGAAGTAATATTCAGAGTTTTACCGCCTAACATACATGTAACCAATCCATACTCAGAAGAAGTTCAAAACTTATTAAGAATGACTAATTTAAGAATTAACTTTACAAAACTTCATACACTTGGCGATGATTTACTTGACAATAGAGCTGAGATTCAAGAGAAATATTATTATGCTATTTATGAAATGACTGTGCGCGGTTCTTGTTCTTGTTATGGCCATGCTTCAAGATGTTTACCGATGCCTGGAGTGGATTCAAAAAACAATATGGTACATGGGCGTTGTGAATGCACCCATAATACTCGTGGTTTAAACTGTGAATATTGCGAAGACTTCTATAACGATTTACCATGGCAGCCTGCTGTAGGAAAAACATCAAATGCTTGCAAAAGATGCACTTGCAATAACCATGCAATAACTTGTCATTTTGATGCAGCTGTATACAATAAAACAGGAAAAGTTAGTGGCGGTGTTTGTGATAATTGTCAGCATAATACTATGGGCGTGAATTGTGAACGTTGCAAACCTACTTTCTTCCGAGATCCGAATTTAGATGTACAAAGCCCTGATACTTGTAAATCTTGTGATTGTGACCCAGATGGAACAACTGACAAAGAAATTCTATGTGAAGATGAAACAGATTTGATAAATAACAAAACAGCCGGACGATGTCTTTGTAAATTAAACGTTGATGGAGCTAGATGTGACAGGTGTAAAGACGGTTTTTGGAACTTTGATCCAGAGAATCCAAATGGATGCGAATCATGCACGTGCAATCTTTTAGGAACTGTAAACGAAAGAGGGTGCGATCCTCTGTCTGGTAATTGCTTCTGCAAACGTCATGTGACAGGTAGAAATTGTGATCAATGTCTGCCTGAGTTTTATGGTCTATCCGATATTGATGACGGATGCTTACCTTGTGACTGCGATCTTGGCGGATCTATCGATAGAGACTGCGATGTTATAACAGGTCAATGTAAATGTCGTCCCAACGTAACAGGACGCCGTTGTGATCAGCCCATCCAAAACTTTTTTGTTGGAGCCCTTGATTCTATAATTTACGAAGCAGAGTCTAGTCAATGTGACTCACAAATAGATGATAACGCTATACAAAGTCAGTTATGTCATGTGGTAATACGTGAAAATTACCCAGATGGTAGAAAAGAAACTTGGACAGGACCGGGTTTTATGAAAATACCAGAAAGCAGTACCCTTGTTTTTGTTATTAACAATTTAAAAACTAGTATGAATTATAATGTTCTTATAAGATATGAACCACAATCTCATTTGAATTGGGAAGAGGCCACGATACTGGTAAAAAGACCTTTGCCTATAGACGCAGACTCACCTTGTGCTAACGTTCGTCCAGAAGATGACACAATTACTGCAAAGCTCCCAGCAAATCAACGCAGTGTTTTAGTGCGTCCGTCGGTGTGTTTAGAAAAGAAAAAACAAACAGAAATTCGTATTTACTTAGGTAGACAAGATGGTTACAGCTCAAATAGCAGAGCTTCTGTGTTAATTGATTCTATAGTTCTAATACCTTCAATAGATGACTTACCATTTTTATCGAATGGAAGCTCGATACGTGATGAATTTGATCGCTACAACTGTGGTGATTCATATTACTATGATCTCAATAGAGATAACATACCTGAAATTTGCAAAAAATTACATGCAAGCATAATGATCTTTATAAAAAATGGTTCAGAATCTTGTCAATGTGATCCGTCTGGTTCAAAAAGCCATCAATGTGATCCCTATACAGGACATTGCCAATGTGTAGAGAATATAGTTGGGGCAAGATGCGATCGTTGTGCCCCTGGAACATATGGATTTAGCAAATTCGGCTGTAAACGTTGTGATTGTAATAGCATAGGATCACTTGATAACTTTTGTGATGCTACAAGTGGGCAATGTAAATGTAGAGCTAATACTTATGGACGAGCTTGTGACCTATGTCAACCAGGATATTTCAATTTTCCTAACTGTCAGCAATGTGATTGCAACGGTCATGCCGTTGAATGTGACGACAAAACTGGAGCGTGTAAAGAGTGTAGAGACTATACGGAAGGTCATCGATGTGAAAGATGTGTTGAAGGATATTATGGTGACCCACGACTTGGTGTTGATATCCCTTGTCGACTTTGTCCATGCCCTGGTGTAAAGGGTAATCCGAATAAAAATAGTCACGCAGACAGATGTGAATTAGATTCTGAAACCAAAGATGTTGTTTGTGACTGTAAAGAAGGCTATGCTGGATCTCTATGCGATGTATGTGCTGATAATTATTACGGTGATCCAATAAAAGGCACATGTGAGAGATGTGAATGCAATGATAATATTGATACTACTAAACCTAACAACTGCGATCCATACACGGGAAAATGCTTACAGTGCTTGCACAACACTGCTGGTGACCATTGTGAATTATGTGAAGATGGTTATTACGGTAGTGCTAAAGAGAAATCATGTTATAAATGTAATTGTTCAGTTTTAGGTACAAACTTTACCCGAGGTAACTGTGATGGAGAAACAGGGCAATGTCCATGTTTTAATAATGTAATAGGGGTAAACTGTGATCAATGTACAGAAAATCATTGGAGAATCGCTCTGGGAACAGGATGTGATCCGTGTGAATGTGATCTCATTGGTTCTGTTTCATCTCAATGTAATCCTTATATTGGGAAATGTGATTGTAAGCCTGGTTATGGTGGAAGACAATGCGATCAATGCCAAGAGAATCATTGGGGCAATCCAAATGTTGAATGCTACGAATGTGATTGTGACTTATACGGATCACTTTCTCAGCAGTGTATGCGTGATAATGGATCTTGTATATGTAAACCAGGAATAGGTGGATATAAATGCAATATGTGTGCTAGAGGCTACCTTGGTGACGCTCCAGAATGCTATGCTTGTGGAGAGTGTTTCGATAGTTGGGATAGATTAATAGGTGATTTACGCATACAAACTGAGTTTGCAATTGGAAACGCAAGTAATTTTAAAGTGGTGGGTGCTACAGGAGCATATACAAGAGATTTTGAAGAAATGACGAAAAAGCTACGTGATGTAGAGAATTCACTTGAAAGTGCGAAATTAGGACAAAGTACAGTTAAAGAGTTATTAGCAAATATATCAATTTTACAAAATCAATTAAATAATGCAGATAATAAGCTAAAAGAGAGTAACGACAATCTTAACGCTATTACATCTAAAATAAATTTAGGCAATGTGACCTTAGATGGATTGAGAACAAGTATTGGTCACTTAAAATCAAAAACCCTTGAACTAGAAAATAATGCAACAAAACTTCAAGAAGCTAACTTGGAGGGAGCGCTTAATTTAACGCGTGAAGCAAAAGAAAGGGCTTTAAAAGCGGCGGACGAAGCTGAAAGTGTGCAGATGGTAATAGCTAACACTGATAGACAAATAAAAAATACAGATCGATTAATCGAAATGCAATATGTGAATTTCAATAATACTCAAAATGAAAATGACAAAAAGTTGGACGATTTACAGCAACAATTATCAGAATTAGAAACACAATTACCAAAAATAAACGAAAATATGTGTGGTCAAGAAAGCGACAGCTGTGATATTTGTGGCGGTGCTGGATGTGGTAAATGTGGCGGAATATCTTGTGATCAAGGAGCTATTACAAAAGCAGATCAGGCGTTGGATTTTGCAAATAAGACAGAGCATAGAATCAAAGAACATGAACTTACTGCGGAAGACTTATTTAGATCAGTTTCTCAAGTCAAACAAGACACAGTTGCTGTACGATCTAGAGCCAAAGATTTATTTATTAGATCCAATGAGTTCAAATCAGCAGCAGAAAGAGCAACTAATGAGAGCCAAGACCTTACATCAGAATTAAAAGAATTTTTATCTAAAACATACAATACTCCTGAAGATGTGAGGCAGCTAGCAACTGAAATTTTGAATTTATCTATAAGTATTGAACCAAAAGAAATAACTGAATTATCACAACGCATTAATTCCACTGTATCACAGTTAACAAATATTGAAAATATTATAGCAGAAACGAAACCAGATCTTGACCTTGCGAAAGCACTTAAACAAAATGCAACAACTGTAAACAAAGCAGCTAATTTAACTTTAGGTATGGCTAATAAAGTTTTGGAAGCTTTAGATGAAGCCCAGGCCGCGCAAGACGCAGCTGTGAACGCTATTGATAAAGCAAATAGTGACATTGAAGCAGCCAAAAGTGATTTGACGCCAATAGCTACAGAAAGTGAACAAGCTCAAAAGAAAGCTAACGAAACTATGGATGAAGTTGAAGGATTAAGGTCACGTTTGTCAGACTTACAAAAAAATATACTTAAAATAGAAAGTGATGCAGAACAAGTCAAAGCAGAAGCCAATGATGTTGTTAACAAAGCTGAAGGAGCTGAACAAAAAGCGAGACAACTAAGACAAAATTTCAAACAAACAAACATATCTCTCGCAGAGAGAGCGAGCCAAACGTCAAATTCCAGAGAAAAAGCTCAACTATTACTCAATCGAGCCACAAAACTAGCAAGCGATACGCAGATGCAATTAAAACTATTAGCTAATATGGAAGACTTATACAATGATCATAATGAACAGTTAAGTACTTTAGAAAAAGAAATAGGTGAGCTCAACACCCAAATGAATTATTATTTATCAGAGATAACTAAGCGCTCCGATTATTACAGATCATGTACAACGTAATAGGTAGCTTTCATTAGGCATTATTTATAAAAAAATAAACGAGGCTATTATTTTATAACAAAATTCACTAACTTATAAGCACCACTACACCTATTAACATAATTATTATTATGTAAGAAAATTTAAATTGTCAATTGTGTGTTGTTTTCTTTTCCATTTAATAGGAATAAATAATAAATGTTCAATTTTAGTAAAAAATATTGTGTAACATCACATATTATATTAAATAAGATAAATATAATTATAATATACTAAACTATTATTCTCCAGTAATCTATGATAAAGCCATACAATCTATATATTGTAAATATAAATATAATATTTTAATGTGTGTTCCACTCTTAAGGAACTTTATTTTATGTATAATTATAATAGAATTAGAAACATTAATAATTTGAAATATATTCCAAAGAAATTTTATTAGCTATTATAAATTTATTCATAAACATTTGTATGAAATTAGACTTGTATAAGAATAATAATACTCTAATAGATCAAAAACCTTTTTTTTATATTACATTCTAAATTAAATGTCTTCTTTTGGTTAGTAGTAGTAAATGATGCATTTATTTTCGTAATATTGTGATTGTGTTATTAACACATACCTTTTGCATTTCTTTTAATTAAAATTAAGATTTGTGTTCTCTGATCATAAACAATTATGAGGCCCTTTACTTAACTAATAATATTAACACTGTGGCACTAAGTACTTATACTTAGTGCCATGACCATTCAATGTTAAATGAACAAATTCAAAGTGTGCAAATCAGGAGATCTACACACAAATCAATATTAAAACATGAATAATTTTAATATTAATTTGGAAGTTTGTTAATAAAATCATTTTATGAATTTGCCTTTTTATTACTTCCTTATATACTATATTTTATAAGCAAAAATAAGTATGTATACTAAAACTCCAAAAAGCTGCCGGGTGACATTTTAAAAGTTCATAATATTAATTATCAACAAATTATATTTTCACCTATGTTCAAATATTATTGTAAAAGCAATGAAATTCCACGTCAGTATTAAAATTACTTTTTAGCTGTAAAATAGATTGAAGGTAAAATTGTGTAAAGGTAAGGCGAAAAATATTAGGTATAGGTACGTGTATTTTTGTAAAACAATAATATATCCGTTACCATTCTTAAAATAATTAAAAACCAAATACTGAAGCTTTTTTTAATTTAATTACAAACAAATTTTTGTACTTATGAATTATTGATTATAGTGCAGCGGAAAGTAAAACTTAAAAAAACTTAATTTTGCAAGTTTATTGCTCACTCTATTTGTATAAAATAAACTACAAAAATATTTTGTATTTTGAACCTTTTGATTTTCAAGTGTCGGATTTTACCAATGAGTTTTTGTATAGTTTAATTACTAAGTACGTACAGTAAGTACTCAGGAACTATACACCTGGATATTTGATATTGGCCTTGGTAGACGAACAACAAAGTTATCATATTAAGGTTCCGGCTTTTCTTATTTGAGGTACATAACCCTAAATATATATATTCTGAAACTTAAATATGGCAATAAGTTAGAATTTATAGTACAAAAGTTAAGTAAGGAAGTTGGAAAATAATAAATGTATCCCAGGAAAAAAATTTCAAACTTACATATATACAGATATATTTCGTTTTCATTTTAGTTCATTTCATACAAAATTAGTGCATACGACCGCAAAGTTAATTTACTTATTAGTACTTTATTGACTGAAATTTGACAAAGTTGAAACTTACAGTATATATAAAGGAAAAAATCTGAAAATAGATAATTTATAAGTTTAACACTGGAAGAAACCATTACACACTTTTATTTGTAGTTCATTTAATGCAAAATTAGTGGATGCGACCGCAAATTTAAGTTTGTCAACCTATATAAGTTGCACGTCCCTACAACCATAAAATGATACGGAACCCTCGGTGCGCGAGTACTATTCGCACTTGACCGATATTTAATATTTTCTCATAACTTACACATAACTTTCTCATAACTTTAAATTTTCTCATAACAAATTTAAATACGTTTCCTTTTTTAAAACAAAAACATTGTTATGTTTTTTGTTCGGCTTCACACTCTATTCCACACACAATTGGGTGAGCAGAGAAAACGTGTGTGACACAGTGACAAGACACTCCGCTTTTCGTCCCAATTCGAGACATTGCGTGTGTAGTGCCGGAGATCAACACCGCTTTTTGTCTTTGGACAGTTTGCACTGCTACAAGTGTAGGTTGTACCTACACCCATTGCGCCCCCATCGCTTCTAGTAAAAGTAAGTAATTTAAGTTAAGAGTAAATAATACTTTATAAATTGTAATTTTGAATATAAACATTCAAACCATAATCAAAATTGATGATGATGTCAAATAATACTAAAAGTTTATATAATATTTCAGATGGCTTTATTTGGAACCGATATTATGTCACGACGATGGTGATTTAGGCATTAGGTTTCGTAAAGTAGATCAAGCATTTAAGCAAATATCACGAATTTTGGAGTCAGACCCTCGGCTTTCCACTTTAGTACAATCTACAAGACTACAGTCGATGCTCGATTCGATATCAGAACAATTAAATGCGTGCCAGTCTTCATTAAACGAGTATATAGATGTAAGTGCTGGAACTTGTGTACTAAAAATAAATATTGTTATTGATCATGTTATAGTAATAATACTATGTGTTATTTTCATTATGCTTCCTAGACACTAATATCTTCTTCTTCTATCTTAAAATATAGAATAAAAACCTTCTATGACTTGTTGTTGTTCTGTAAAAACTTAGTCTTTTAAATATCTCCATACCTTCTTACATTACATTTTGATTTTATTTAATAAAATAAAATCTAAAAGGTAAAAATCTTTTCTTTATGAGAGAATATTACTATGGTAGAAGTGCAAGCGCCCCTGGTATAGTAGATTAGGTTTACGTAGATTAGTACCTTCTTGATGTGAAAGTAAACATCAAGATATAGTAACAATGACTATGTATAAGTTTTAAAATCAATAAATATATATGATGAAAATGCTAATTAAAATCTTAAATATTGTTAAATATATTTATGTTATCTTAATTATGTAAATTACTCTTCACAGGAAAAGCGATCCATATTTCCAAGATTATACTTCTTAAGTGATGATGATTTACTGGAACTACTCGGACAAGCGCGAGCTGGTGCTGAAGGCAAAGAGGCAATTATGCAATCACACTTGAAAAAACTTTTCCCAGGTATCTCAGGCGTTAAGCTCGGACCAGGAGATCTATCAATTACGGCGTTGTGCAGCCTCGGGGAAGTGTTTGCACTTGATCGTCCTGTCGATATTGATTGTTCTGTTGAGGTTAATATGTTATTAATTATAATATAAGCCGAATATAATTTATTAAGAATATATACATTTATATAAACAATTAAATATTTTAAATAAATACATATTTTTCTACAGCTTCTGACGACCGCAGACCCAAAAGTTTGCCTGTATTACTGATTTTATTTATGTATCCGTGGGCCACTTGCATTTACACAAAAATCCATCGATCGAGATACCTGTATAAATTACAACTTCTTTGTAATCAAATAAAATAATTACCTATTGATTGAAAAAATAACAAGAAGCTATTAATACACTAATATTTGCAAGCAACAATCGTTATTATATAAATTAGTAATTAAGTATGTATTTTGCAGCTGTGGCTAAAAAAATTAGAACAAGAAATTTGTTCGTCACTTCAGAACATGACTTTAAAGTGCTTAGTGACAAAAAGTTTTCAAGACCAAGATCCATTTTCGCTACCGACGCAAATACTATGTCTAATACAGAATATTAGATTTACTGAACTAATTGAAAAAGCAATTATATCAAAGGAATTACATAAAATTAAGGATAATATCGAAAATGAACATTCGTATTACGCTGCTGCAGAAATTGAGGGTGAAACGGAAAAATTTAAAAAACAAGCAGTTATATTACAATGTGTATATTATGAGTTATTTATAAAAGATTTAATCGAACACAATGTGGTTTCTACTAGCGATTGGCACTGGCAGAAACAACTTAGGTAATTTCATCTTCAGAGCTAAGTAGAAACATCTATGTACTCATATTTTATATTTTTGTTATTTTGTCATTTTAGATTCTACTTGATAAATTCTAAAGAAGTTGTTATAAAAATGGGTCTAGCCGAGATCTCTTACTCCTATGAATACCTCGGTGTAAATACTGGACAGTTTGTACGGACTGAAACTACTGATGAAAGTTTTCTTATTTTGACTCAGGTATCAATTAATTTATTTGAAAGTTTCATTTTGCTTTGTAAAGTCACATGCTAACATAGTAACATGATTTATGATTATGTATGTACTAGTTCTACCAAATTATGTAACTAGCAAAAACAATTTTGTGTGTATTGTTAAACTGTAACTTTGTATTTCTATCTTTATTTTAGTCTTTACATCTAGGATTCGTGGGAAATCCCTTTGGCCCAGCCGGGACGGGTAAAACTGAATCTGTGAAAGCCTTGGGAGCTTTAATTGGACGTCTTGTTCTCGTATTTAATTGTGATGAAGTGAGTTATGAATTTTCTCGTGCTTATAACTTAAACTTTTCAGTTATGTAAATGTAAAACTTAATGTACATTACAGGCAATGGATGCAATATGCATGGGTCGCCTGTTGGGCGGCGTGGCGCTGTGCGGCGCGTGGGGCTGCTTCGACGAGCTCAACCGGCTGTCTGCGGACGCGCTCGCCGCCGTGGCGCACCAGCTCGCCGCCCTGCTGGCGGACGCGTTCGTTCTCAATGGAAAACCGGTACACTTAATACATCCACTATCCTCATGTTAATATAATGGATTATAATTGTATACCCTTTATTATAAAAAGTATGCGGACGGACAAGTGTATTAACACAAATGCTATCGTGAGTACCTAGGCTAATGCAACGCTTGACTAGGTGGCGGTGTCGCCGTGGTGCGGTGTCGCGGTGACGATGAACCCGGCGGGGCGCGGGTACGGCGGACGGCGCGCGCTGCCGCCGGCGCTGCAGCACGCGCTGCGGCCGCTGGCGCTGCGCCCGCCGCCGCGCGCCACGCTTGCCGCGCGCCTGCTCGCCGCCGCCCGCACGCACCACGCGCTTCACCACGACCGCCTCGCTGCTGATCTCGACGCTGTGTTTACTTTAGCCAGGTTGAGCTTATATGTATCTGTCTCATATTTCCACAATATTATATAGAATAAACTCGAAATATAAAGTTATAATTCTTTCATTATTGTTAATAGTCCCTGAGAAACTTAAGCAACAATTTAAATTAGATGATCTCAACTTACAACAGAAATCAAATTATTAGGATAATTTAAACTGGTGTCTTCTTTTAAATACTTATAGCACGCTACTCAGTAACCAAAGGCATTACGACTGGGGTCTGCGCGCACTGAAATCGGCGGTGGGCAGCTGTAGTGCGGCCCTCGGTGCGCGCGGGCCCTGCGACGCGGCCGCACAGCGCGCCGTACTCAGGAAGGTGTTGAGGCTCAACAACTTATCCAAACTTACACTACATGATGCTGAAAGGTAAACAATATATTAATATAGCTGATTGCCACACAACTATTGTTGTATTATACTTTAATAAACATTTGAACGTAATTAACACAATTATAATTATGGCAGTTTTAGAAAAGAATTAAAACTGTTGATTAATATTTTGCTTCACTAATACTTTATAGGTTAAAGTTCTGATATAAAAAATAATTATCAATTGTATTAATATTTTTTTCGCTTACACGTTTCAGATTTGAAAATATTTTAAGCATGGTATTCGCAGAAATACCAGAGGAAGAAAGTGCCGCAGATCCCATCTATTCTTCTTTAAAATCGACAATAGTAGAACTTAGCCTTGTAGATAATAAACTCCAGGTATATTTTTATAAAAAAATTAAATTAATTAAAATTATTTTGAAACAAACAAATTTTCTATTTTTGTACTTAATATGTTTAGATTCAAAAATGCATGGAGCTATATGAACAATTACGTCAAAGAATGGGAGTAGCTATTGTTGGTCCTCCAGGTTCAGGAAAAAGTACCATCAGAAAGCTGTTAAAAAGTGTAAGCGTAAATAACCATTATATAAACCATTATATAACCATTAAATATCTACATATGTAATATTCTTAAAATCTATTTTTGCATACACTAACAATAATAAAACGTAAAGATAATAAGGTAGGTAGGTAAGTATATTAATCGTAACTCCTATGTCATAACAATAGTATTTACTCTTGGGTTGGACAAAATACGACATCAGATTTCTATATCCAACGTGCATTTTGTATGCCAATAAAAAAGTTAAATTTTATTTTAAGTGTATATTGGGCGAAAACGTTTGACGGTGGAAAAATAGAAAGAGATTTTAATATTCATTTAGTTCTTGTAATTCATTCATTATATATATTGTTTAATCAAATAAATGAAAAGCCTTTTTTATTGTACATTACATTTATTACTATTAGTGTGTTAGTTTAATACATTACTATAAAGTCATTAAAATATAATAAGCTTATTCGAACAGCTATCAATAGCAGGACGCTCTGTTTCTATGGGAAAGTTTTTCACTGCCAATCGCATGCATTGTTGAATCTTGCTGAAACAATCATTCTTGGTTATTGAACCTGGTGCTGTTAATCATAGCTAACACCCCACCAAACCATCACTACAGTTGAATATTGCCCACATTGTACTTTGTTGACTAATTGGGAAGCTTTTCAACATAAATATGGTAATTTTGGTGTTTGTTAAAATATTGCTTAGTTGTAAAAATTTTCTTAGCCGTAAACAATATTTTTCTGTGACCTCCCTTTGCGTACCGCTTAAGTAGTTGTGTTGATTTTACCACCCAATACTTTTTTATTATCAGTTAAAAAATGACCAGTGCGTCTCTAATGCAGGTCCTAAGTCGTCTTTTAAAATACGCCACATGGTTCTAGGTGCTATCTTCATCTCCCGAGGTAAAATCTTTTGCTTTCCATTTCACACGAATGGGCAGGATTTCTTCGAATTCTTACTACTCTTATCGCCTTTTTCGTGCGAACACTACGTGTACGGCCAGATCTTTTCTGTCACAAACAGCGGAAGCTTCATTGTACCGGTCAATAGCTCGGTACAGTCATACGGTACGGTAGACAATCATTTTACTAATACCAAGCGTATAGAGAATTTTAAAAATTGTATTTGGCGCCATATGCCAGTTTCGGTTCATCTTATCACCCCACTCCATTTTTATATCACTAAATATTTTACAATAAGTATATTGGCGCGAAAATAAGAAAACTCAATGAATAATCATATAAAATTACAGATTCCAAGTAATATTTTGCTTATTTTTAATTGTAACAGTATTTATAGCCAGACTAAGTATAACAAGATAAGAACCGGAGCGACAAGCAATGGGCAGTTTCAGCTTCATTTCTTAAATTTCGAGTCTTTATTCGTTACTTCATATAAATACGATTAAAGTGCAATCATTTAACTTTAAATATTTAAAAATCTTTCAAAATTAATATCGGAAGCCTTAATATCGGAAGTCAACCCGGTCGACGCATCAAACTATATTGGCGTGAAGCCTCGCCCGCGCGATCCCACGGCCGCCCGGGTTACGAAACGTCTCTCCTCTGGTGCACATGTCTTCGCAGACGCTGGCAGTCAAACTACCCCCGTAACATAAATAATGAACAATAACAAATACCGAAGTGAGCGAGCGGTCCGCAGGCCGTGCAGCGCGGCGGGCGCAGCGTGGCGGAGTACGTGGTGTCGGCCAAGGCGATGCAGCGAAGCTGGCTGCTGGGCCGCGTGCAGGAGGCGCGCGCGTGCTGCGACGGCGTCCTGGCCGCGGTGGCGCTCGACGTGGCCGCGCAGCCCGACGGTCACTTGCTAATTTTTACTGCCCAAATATGATATTTAGAGAAATAAATAATATACGACTATATATTAACAAATTTTTTCTCAATAAAAACTTTACACATTTCTTAATAAGTGATGTTGTTGATTTTTTCGGTTTTTAAAATTTATTTTTAAAATTACTCCTTGCCTTTTTAATTTGTAGATGTGTGGTCGTGGGTAGTGTGCGACGGAGACGTCGACCCTGAATGGGTGGAGGCGCTCAATTCGGTGTTAGACGATAATCGTCTCCTTACTTTGCCCTCCGGCTGGAGAGTGCAGTTTGGACCAAATGTTAATTTTATTTTTGAGACCCATAGCTTGGAGTATGCTTCTCCTGCAACAATATCTCGAATGGGCATCATTTTGCTTAGGTATGAACTTAACTTTTCACACCTATTGCATATATTATTAATTAATATACTTGTAACTATGTGTCAATATCAAAATAAATAAATAACTATCCTTGTTCACAGCAATGAATGTCACTGCGGTGAAGAAATATTAAAAAATTGGATACAGAAAAAAGAATATGATAACGAAACCGCGAAAATGGCTGTTTCAGTATTAAGTCAAATTACCAGAAAGAGCATACAATGGATAAGTACACATAAGGCTGATGTAATTATACGGCACTGCGAAATGTCATTGGTATAAAGATGTTTTGACCTTACTCTTTTGTTGCATTAGAAGAAATAGTAATTCAATGCACGGCATGTATTATGTCGTATTAATAATATTTACATGTATATTATATAATCATTCTAGGTAAAAAAAATAATAGCTCAATTTGAGTATAATCTAGAAGAAGCTAATTCAAAATCAAATGCAGAAGATATTGTTTGGTCGTCTGTGCAACTAAGCATTATGGGATTAATAAAAAATAATGCTCTTGATAGTTTTAACGAGGAGGCGAGTAAGATATAAGTATTAAATAATAATAATATAAGAGATTTGTCTGGCATGAAAAAATATTAGAAATGGAAATTAATTTAAACGTTTATACATTTATAAAAACATACTGAATACATTTTAAATCACATTAATATTACTACTAATATGTTAATATTTACTAGAAAATTATTAATTTCCCAAGTGGGAATCCAAGCCACAACCGACGCGTGTAAACAATCCACTGACACTGCACCACGATGGCTTCAAAGCTAGCCTTTTTTGGGTATAATTTTATGCAGCACTGTTTTGTCACCCGTGTCTTTGTTCGGGAGGAAAAGATATTAAATGAATGAAACAACGCAGGTGGAGCTCCCGCAGGCGGCGGCGGGGTGGGGACAGCGGGGGGAGTGCGGGGAGTGGGCGGACGCGCTGCTGCTGTCGCCGCGCGCGCGCCTGCGGGCGCAGTGCCTGCGCGCCGCGGTGCGCGCGGGCCGCGCCCTGCTCGTGCTCGGGCCGGACGCGAGCGCTAAGAAGTGACTGCTTTATACTCACAGCCGGGGCCCCGGCTACGGGCGAGTGACGACTCTAGGGACTCCACTCTAGCTACGGCCCCGCTTGTAATTCTTAGTTGTATTTATTATTTAAATATGTATAGGTAAACTGATATGATTTTTTTTATGATTAGTCTTTTGGCTGAATACGTTCTGAAGGAAACCAACACAACAGTTATTGTGATTAACTGCACCCCGATTCTGGAGCCATCTGATATAATAGCGGAACTGAAACGGGTGAGAAACGTCTATTTTTAAGTTAATTTAATTTAATTTGGAATATTTATTATATCGTATTTTTGGATTATATTGGAAAATATAATTTATTTAACCTGCAAATTCGTTTATAGATTTTATTAACTCACCAATGCTATGCCCACTTCAGTCTAAATAAAAGAAAAAACATTAAGTCCTGTTTTTTTCCCGTTACCGTAGGAATGTCACTAATTTGTCACGTTCATCGAGGAACCTATATGGTAAATTTTGTCCTTCTATATCCAGTAGGTGCGACTGTGTGCTTTCTGTTACTCGCTCAACGAGTAAAGGTTATGTTATTTACTTTCCAATTTATTTTGTAGAAGAATGCAGTAACTAGTTCTGGAGGGTCGAACACTTCTGCTGCGACGGAGACGGCGGGCGAAGCGCCGCGCACCTTGCTACTGCGCGCATTACATCGCACCGCTACGGACCAGTGGGGCTCGTCGCAAATACATGCTTTTTTATTGCAGGTACAATTCATTTTAAAATAAATTATAAATAACAGCATTATGATATCGCTGTATATGTATGTAAAACTCCGTCGTTCTACGAAAGTATGTAAGCTCTATACACCGTTCCAGTTGCTCCAGCAGCGTGGTTTCTGGGCGCAAGAGGAGAACGGGCCACAGTGGTGCAGCGTGGGCCGCGTCGGCGTCGTGGCGACCGCCGCCGCCGAGCTTGCGTCGGCGAGACTCTCGGCCGCCTTGTGCCCGGTCGTAATGCCGTCAGTAGTGTCTGGTTCTTTGATACTGTTTTAGACGTAGAGAATACTCCAATAATTATTATTGAGTTTAATGGTACATTACGTGTAAAGTAATAGGCATGTAAGGATTAGTATCGAATGCTTAAAGCATGCAAAGAGTGAAACATTAGCAGATAATTTGAACAAAGACCGAGCAGCATCGTTTATAATGCCTATATATAATGGAACAGTATAATAAATGAAAACTTAATATTGACAAACTTGATTGTGCTTCATCAACATATACTAAATACTTAATATTTTTATAAAACAATGTCGTTAACATGTTTAACATTTTCATGACACGATTGTATCATATAATTTGTACCATAGATATCTATTTGTTTCTGTAAAGGGAGCCCAATGAAGATGAATTAATAGAGCTATCACGATACTACCTCTCAGAAAGTGTTGGCAATATTATGACAGGACAAGATTTAGTAAACTTAAGTCATACTATTTTATCTTTTTACAAAGAGGTAAGTTGTAACATATTTATTTGTAATTAAAAAATACTATGTTTATAATTTTAAATAAATTAATTGTTAAAATCTGGTTATGTGATACGAAACAAATAAGCCCATAGTTATTTATTTTAGGTAAAAGAAACATTCCGGTCTAAACCACATTATAAATGGAATCCTTCACACATTAGACAATGGTGTGCAAATCTAAAATGGTATGCTCCAAATGATGCAACGGAAGTTTTGACGGTAATTTATTATGTAATTTTTAATAACATATTGCATATCACGCTTAAAATAAATTTGAAAAAAAATTGCTTACCGACCGAAAGAATAAACACAAAAAATTATACTTAGAATTACTAATTAGTAATAATACATTGCTAAGTAAAAGGCTTTCAAACTTTCGTGACAAAACACTGCATCTCTCGGTTTCCTTTGCTTGCACGATTGCTTGATTATACTGTTTATAAAGCGTTAATTTTTTCTTTAAATGGTTTTGATACGTGGTATTATTAAATAACAATTCAAATTTAATTGTTTCAGGCACTAAATACAGAAGCAAAGGCGCTTTTTGGAGAAAGGCTAATAACAGAAGACGAAAAAGCTCAATATAATTCAATAATACAAAACTATTTAAAAGTTAGTAATAATGGATACTATAAACCCAAACTTCTCAGTGATGGTATATACTTAGAACAAACAGAACATAAAGATTGGTATGAAAGTACGGAGAAGTTGATTAATCAATGTTGTAAGTTATTATTTGATTCTATTTTAACATTTGTATTCGTACGAATTGAATATTTGATAACAAATTTAAATGTATACTTATTAATTTTCAGTAATAGATGATGAACATATTTTCGGTGACACTGGAATAGAAGTGTGCGAAGAATTGTCGGTCTTATGTCCTATAATAGCAATAACGGTACGCGTTGAATTTCTGTGTGTAGTCTTTATATTAATCTATAAAAGATGGTAATGCTAAAAAGTTATCTACGATAATAGTATGATTTATTATTTCCACATTTTACATATCGCAGCTTAGCTTAGCTTTACTTATCGCACATATATGTAAAACCACTAAAATTATAATCAATATGTTTACTGACCACAATTACTTAATTAGTTTAATTAATATGAATTAAATATTAGTAGCCAGTCAAAATATGAATTATAATTAATGGCGCAGTGGGACAGCGTGACTATAAAAGTGATGATTATGGATTCGAACCACATCCATCCCCACTCGAGAGAATAATTTCATTTTCTAGCTTTCTTCGTGACTCACTTCTATGCTGAACTGAACTCGTGCGGACTTTAAGACCTCTGCTTATGTTCCACTTAATATACAATAACAATAAATAATATTGTAGCTGAACGGTGGCGCGGTGAGCGTGGTGGGCGGCGCGGGCGCGGGCCGGCGCGCCGCGGCCGCGCTCGTGTGCGCCGCGCTCTCCGCCACGCTGGTGCTCGCCGACCAGCGCCAACACTTCTTCGCTATGTTTAAAAATGTTATACTTATTTCTTATAGTACTTTTATATGTTAACTATTTGCTTTACTGTTTCCTTATTTTACTTGCAAAATGACTAATTTTTTAAACATTTTGAGTACATAAATGTGATGCATATAATAATTTGTTTCGCAATAAATTTCTTTTCACGTACTTAAAGATTTTAACGTCCTTATTATTTTATTAATAATCTTATTTTGTATAACAATACCACTTATATAAATAGTAACTTAGAACAACAATTGCTAGGCTCTGACGTGTGCAAGTGAAGGTACACACACGCTGCTGGTGATCGGCGAAGGAGTTGCCGCCGGGGACTGGCTCGCGTACGTTGAAGCTTTTCTAACAGCGGACTCGGTACATGCGTTGCCATCGAAAATAATACCGACGAGTCTTACACAAAATACGCAATCGTTTATAAGTAAGTGATGAAAAGAAGTTATAACAGTTATACGTCTGTATGTTATATGCTAGGGTGCTTTGCTCGCTAACCGACGCAACCTTCTGCTGTAACGATAAAAGATACTACCTTAACGTGTAACTGTATGTTGTAACAATATAAAGCGAGAGAAAGTTGACGACCGAAGCAAGCAGGGGCCGAAACCTCCTGTTACAGTATCATTGCTAGTTTCGAAACATTTAACTGTTTACCAGGGACCGTCGCATTACAGTGGTACTGCATCTGACTACGAGTCAGGTTGTGGATTACAATGACCAATTTGGGGAATTACTTTCATTTCATCCGGTAATAAGACGAAGCGCATTGAGTTTTGTCACTCAGTGCGTAGTTCTAGTAAATTAGGTGGAATGTGTTGTACGGAGTGTTTTAAGACTAGGTTACCTCACTGTTATAATGAATATTGACAGTATAAAACAATGTTTACCGCCACAGCCGCAAAACACAAACTAGGCATAATGATCTGCCTGGACGGGGAGGGCTCGCCGGCGCCGCTGTGGGAGGCGCAGCCGCTGCTGCGGCACCGCCTGTGCTGGCTGGCGCCCTGGTCCCGCGACACGCTGCGCGCCGCGCCCGCCCGTCTCGCGCGCAGGTACCGCACCACGCCTATACTAGCCTACCACTTTATCCTACAAAGCTGAGTGGGCAAAGAGGATTATAGTGACTCTCCTTTTTCCGTGGAGAACATACACATGCTTTAATTTTTTATATTTGAATTTTTCATCACAAACCTTATAAGAGAACACATGTATATTTGACTGATTTCGTCTTTAGAAAAATATGTATTAAATATTTATTTAGTTCTTATACCTAGCTATACAATGTTTATATAATTTTATATTAAAATTGAAAATTAAAATAAATCACATTAACTTTTTTATTTTTTAGATTATCAAAAGAAAGCGCGCAACCGATTTCCAAAGAAGATTTCGCCACTTTACCTATAGAGGGATTTATTAATATATACGAGAGCTTGGACATAGAGAGTATTCATGTACCAGCTCGATATATATATTTCATTAAAACATACTATAACATTTACAATTTCAAGAAACAAGCCCTAGTCCGACGACAAGAAACTTTATCTGTAAGTTTATCTAATACTTAAAATCTACAATCTATCTCAGATTTACCTTTTGGAAAATAAAGTTATAACTAAAACTATATTATAAACCTAGCAAAAAAATTTCAATACAGATCGTTAATATGATCTTCTGTACAAATAATACGCAGCTTCTTTTCGTAAACCCTGATATCAGTGCTTTTTTATCGTCTTAACCGACTGATTCAGTGCTCGTCATAAATAAGATGACGCAGTCAAAAGTGTTTGGATAATAATAATTTGACCAGGCTGGAGTGGAGGCGTTAAAGCGCGCGCGGGCATCAGCCGCGTCGCTTCAAGAGGAGGCGGCGGTCCAGGAGTCGGAGCTCGCAGAAGAGCAAGCGAAGGCCAACCACGCGTTGGAGCAGATCGGCGCCACCGTGCGTGCCAACACCGATAAGAAGGAAGAAATGCACAACCTCAAAAAAACTATAGAAATGGAGAATGAGAAACTACAAATACGGTATTTCGTAGTGCTTATATATATTTATTACATACAGAACTTATTATCTTATAACAGTGAAGTAGAAAAAGTTATTGCATAATTTATGATAATTGTCTAAATACGTTATTTGGCACAATGTAATTTGTAATGTACTTTGACTTCTTATCTGATCAAATTTAAAAAACATATATGTGCGAATGTGTAGCAAAAATTAGAATATAATGATCAATTTGACTCTTTTTCCCGTGTTACAATGTTATGTAGCAAAAAAGAAATCGAAGCAGAGCTAGCATCAGTGGAACCTGTAATAGCTGCAGCTCGTGCGGCCGTTGGGGATATACGACCTGAGGCTTTAAGTGAGGTAAGATTTATTTTGTTTTAATTTTACTTCATTACATTTTAGACAGTAAACATTTTTTTTTAAAAGTTGTAAAGAAGACTAATTCCATAAACACTTTATGATTATCTGTCTGTTTGTCAGTAGAGGAGCACAATCGAATAGAGTAGGGATAGGATCGAATAGAAAAGTTCAAAACATAGACGTAATACAATCTTATATACGAGAAGGACAAGTATAAGTTGCACGCAATGACCTTAGCAAAACAAGTGGCTAGTAGTTAGTAGCTTTAGGGGTATCCCTTGTATCCTTTTAGCTCTAAAATGGCTCACCGCGCTCCAATCCATGGAAAACAAATATCCGTCGAACTTACTACCGAACTGACCAGGGAGGCTTAATTTGTACGTAGTAAAAATAGGAGCAAAAGGCGTAAAGTATTTTTTTCTTTTGTACTGTTTGTGTTTACGTACTGATGCACTAATAATGTTACCGTGTATAGGTGCGGTCACTTCGCGCTCCGCCCGACGTCGTCCGCGACGTGCTGGAGGGCGTGCTGCGGCTCATGGGCATCGCGGACACCTCGTGGCACTCTATGAAGAGTTTCCTTTCTAAACGAGGCGTCAAGGAGGACATTAGGTACTGCGACGCTTTCTCGACATGATAAAATTGAAGAGTTCGTTTGTGCGACGCACACATCTGTGTATCTATATTACTTTTAGCATTCTATCATTAATATGTGATATCGGGTAATATTCACGTGAAATTGAGGCAGTGATGCGCGTAGATAAGTAAGTTAAATGGAAACAATGAGTGAAACGTAACGAAGTCGTGGACCACGAGTAGTTATAAAATAAAATCCTTTAAACATCGCGACGTCCAATGTGATCTAACACAATGCAGATGTTTGGACGCGAGTCAAATAAGCGACGAGGCCGTGCAGTCAGTGGAGCGGCTGCTGGAGCGGCGCGGCGCGTCGTTCGAGCAGGCGGCGGCGCGGCGAGCCAGCGCGGCCTGCGCGCCCCTCGCCGCCTGGGTGCGCGCCAACCTCGAGCACGCGCGCGCGCTCGCCCGCGTGCGCCCGCTGCGCCTGCAGCAGCGGGAGCTGCACCAGTACGTGTACCGACATATGTTCTCGTTTCTGTATATTAATTACTACCTTATTCGTAGTAATAAAATTTGAACTGCTTCATGTACACGTATGTATATAGGAGTATATATAGTGCCCTCCAAAATTTAATGATGTAATAAATAATAAAATCAAAATCAAATTATAATAATATCAAATAAAACTTATTTTAAAATGAATTTCAAAAACTATTTATTTAAATATAATAAATTAGAAAGTTTCTATCAATTACAGAACCATGACGACTTCAATAATTGTAATTATATACAATGAAATTACGGTTACCAAAAGTTAGTTCAAATTGTTGAAAAATTATTTAAAGGATGTCTTTGCCACTTAATACAGTTTTAGTATTGTTTTGACCACTATTATTGTGTTAAACTGTGTAGATGTTTATTCCACAAGCTTTTGTAATGTTTTAAACGGTATAATTGACCATGTTCCAAGAATTTTGCGTCTTATCTATCCAGGTCTATTTCATCCCACAAATGCTCAATGGGGTTAAGGTGACAATGAAGACTGGAATCCAGCAATTCCACCTTATTATCTACAAAATATTGCATAGTTATCCTTGCAGTATGCTACGAATGGTTGTCTTTGCTAAATACCACTTTCTTCCAAAAGTCTATTGGCTTATCCTGGAAAAAATCACCGTTGAGTCTTCTTCTTGTGTTCTTCTTCTTGATTTCTTCGCGTGAAGACGCGTCATCATTATCACTTGGTATTTTTAGTAGTACTCATATTGTAAATAAGATTATTGATTGATTTAATTTCGTATGGTTACCACAATAGTATAAATGAGAAAATATTCAGGAAAACCGTGCAGTGTCACAGTTTCTATTCCTAACATCACGTCAATTCCCGTTATTTCCGAAAACTGCTTTGCTTTCTATGCACAATCTAGGGTGGTTTAGTATTAGAGTATACCATTTTTTTATAATTGGCGCGTAATGGTGTATTAAACGAGATGACTATAGTATTAAGCGGTAAGAAATGTATGAAAAAATGTCTATTACAACATATCATTTTACAAGTGAAATGACGTCATCATATATAAGATCATATTATGGAAGAGAAGAAACTCTAGTTAAACTTAAGTTCTGCAAATAATGAGATTTACTTCATTCGTGTTAGGAACCTGGAGAGGGCGACAGCGTCGGCGTCCGCGCTGGAAGGCGGGCTGGCCTCGGTGGAGGAGCGCGTGGCGGCGCTGCAGACGGCGCTGGGCGGGCACGCGCGCCACGCCGCCGCGCTGGAGCTGCGCGTGGCGGGCACCGCGCGCACGCTGACCGCCGCCGCCGCGCTGCTGCGCGCGCTCGCGAACGAGTCGCGCTCCTGGGACCAACACGTAACTTGATAGTTATATTTTATTTAATTGTGGTTATTATTTCATTTATGTTATTTGATACTTTTTTTTAGTTACAAAATATTTCTCAAGAAATATTGGAGTTGAGCCAGAGGTCGTTATTAGCGGCTGGGTATCTGATATTTCTTCCTGATATGACCGAACCACAAGCTAGGTACCTATGGCGTATACATTCGTATTAATCGTTTTTCCGTTCATTCGTATTAATTTTTTTTTTATTACTTTATATATTTATAATTATAATATTTTTCAGAGAATATGTTTCTAAGTGGTGTACGTTAATAGGATATGACGATCAATCGTTTTCTGTAATTAATTTCTTAACAACTCCTGAAAAATTACTTAAATGGGAAGCTGATGGTCTGCCGTTGGATCAATCGGCTATCAAAAACGCTGTATTCATTGATCAGGTAATACATTCTACTATATATATATATATATATATATATATATATATATATATATATATATATATATATATATATATATATATATATATATATATATATACACACATATAAAATTTGTTTATTATCATCTAGAAGCTTCCATATTTGTTGAACTGTTGTGCATTAGCGAACATCGTTTGACGTTTGTGCGTACGAATTGTACTCGGGATACTCGGGACTACAAAATAAGTAATTTTGGTGTTGAATTGCAATGTCCCGAATTTAGGAATAAAGCACAATTTCTTGGCAATATCTTATCTGTGTCTGCCCTGCTGTATGCGGTATTGAACAGGTAGCTTAAAAAAATTTCAGTACGTAGAGCACGGCTGCGGTCTGACCCCGCTGGTGGCGGAGGGCGCAGGGGACACGGGCGGGGCGGGCGGCGCGCTCGCGTGGCTGCGCGCCGCGCTGCCCGCCGCCGACGTGCTGCCCGCGCACAGCGAGCACCTGCACACTGCTCTGCAATGCAGTGCTAGGTCTGCTGGTCTTTTATATCATAAATTATCGTCCGATTCCATTTTGCAATATGCAAGCACATATTAAACTAGTGTACAAACGTTTAAATAATAAATATGTTTATCAATAAAAAAATACAAGGCGAAAAATTTTGGTTTTTGAATAACGCCTTTTTAAAATAAAAATGTACTGCACCTACACAGATTAGGGCGCATACTGGTGATGACCGAGGTGGAGTGTATCGAGGAGTGGTGGTGGGGCGTGGTGCGCGGGCGCGGCGTGCGCGCCGTGCTGGAGGGGCGCGCGCCCGCCGCCGCCCCGCAGCACGTGCGCGCGCGCCTCGCCACGCTGCACTTCACGGCGCGCCACCACGCTCTTGTCGGTACGCATCGCCATCATTAACTCTTTGCATAACATCAGTTCTTCCATCATTTTTTATAATTTTTTATGCACTTTCAGATCAACTTGTACGCTACGCTATGCAGAATCAAAATCCTGAAATGGATGAAAAATCCAAAGAAATAAAAATTCAGAAAGCGACGCTACAAAAGAAACAATACGAATTACAAGTGAGAAGCTAACGTTATTTGGTCCAAACATATTTTTTTTGTAGGGTTTTGTATGATATGGTACGTAGCGCCACTGATGGCGCAGAGGCACAGCGACTGCCTGTAAACGTGACGGTTTGTAGGTTCGATTTCTACTCGGGGAGAATGAATAATGTTCACTTTCTTCGCTCCGCCTCGAAGGCGCAATGCCTCGAATGGAGTGTCTCAACGCTAGATTAGAACCTTCCACGTGTGGTATACGGCGGGAAGCATTTCCATAATTTATTTTGCAATAATTTTCGTAGGAGAACCTGCTCAAAGATTTATCGAGCAACGACGACATCCTAAACGACGCAAATCTACTGGAGTCGCTCAACAAGACGCAGAGCACGAGCGACACGATCGGCGCGGCGCTGGAGGCCGCGGCGGCCGCAGAGCGCGAGGCGCGCGCCGCCTGCGCCCGGTACGAGGCCAGCGCGTCGCGATGCGCGCGCCTTGTGCGGGCCGCGCGGCGGCTGGCGGTGCGCCGCCCGCTGCTGGCGCTGCCCGCCGCCGACGTGCGGGACGTGTACGTGGCCGCCGTCGCGAGGACCGCGCCCGCGCACGCGGTGCGATTGTTTACTGTTTCGTTTTATATACACTCGATTTTGATATTGACAACATATCGATTGCCTCGACGCTTTTATAACTACTTTGTGATTAGTGGATAACAAGTGAATAGTCATCAAAACCCGGCTAAATATGAGTTGGATCAGCGAATGGAGAGTTCCGTACGAGTTCCACAATTATATATCAACAGGAACTACAACTTATAAAAGTTGATAAACATAAATATGCTCGCGTGTGCACCCATTCTTGTAAAACATGAACTACATACAAATATAAGTTTAGAAGAGTTTTTATTCTCTGACATTATCGGAGTTTTCTTAATTTATATTTGTTTGTAAAGGTTTTGATATCATTTAAAATGTCCAAAAATGAGACATATAAACGGAGCATTAACGCCGCATGTTTTTATTATTTTTCACTTCAAGTGTGATCTTCTTTTTTTGGGTACAATAGACCTGAGGATATGATATATGCCTTCTTGCGTTCCTAAGACAATACAAATTTACGGACGAACGGACATATCACAAAATAATCCTATAAAAGGATTCCGTTTATTTTTAGGTACTGAATCCATAAAAGATTTGGAAATTTTTATTAATAAATATCTTTTTTGTGTTAGGAGTCCATAAATGATGAAGAAATAGTAAAATACTTCACAAGAAAAATCATTGAGCGCGTCCTTCTGAGTCTACATAAAAAAGATAAATATATAGTCGTTATGTATCTGCTACAGAGTGTGTACAACGATATTGTTCCACAGAAGGTAGGTATAATTACTTAACTTTATTTGAAAATACTTATATGATATTTTATATATAAATATCTACTCGGTAATTTTTCCTCCATGATTAAACAAACAATTTCTATTTTTTTCTATAAACATTTGTTTTTTTTAGCTCTGGCAGCTTTTTGTTGGAAATTTTTATATAATGGAAGACAAAACTATTTTAAATGATATAAACAATAAATTTAATTGGATAAAAGGGGATTGCTTGCGAAAAATTACACTAATAAAGGTTAGTAGAACTTTTAATATAGTTCCACATCTTATATAACAACAAATATGTCCTTTTTCATCTTTTAATTGTACGTTGCCATTTGCAGATGCAAGATGAACATTTGTTTTCACGGCTTTCTCTTGACAAGTCGGATATGTGGATGGAATTTCAAAATTCTGGAGATTTACATTTGATAAGCATATTAAATATAAGTTCATTCGAGAAGATTCTGGCTGTGATGGCGTTGCGGCCAGAAAGCTCTTACAGGGCAATAATTGCGTTTGTTGATGAAGTAATAGGTAATTTTATAGTTAAATATTGATTACGAAGACAAAATTAATTTAATTGACGTAATATTTTTTGTACGTCTATATGAAACACAATCAATCCTTATTAAATCATCATTAAAAAATATTTTTTCTCTAGGCTTTTTCCTCATAGTAGGGTGAGCATACAAATATATAAACAGCAGGAGGTGTTAAAACACTTCGTTACCCGCTTTACGTGCCCGTCGTTTGAAATGAAAATAATTCGTATCAACCCACAGCCATCGTGTTCAGGCAGCACGGTCAGATGCCCGTTCTCTATGAGTTGTATACAGATACAGACACAGGTGCGTGGTCCGCAGGTGGGGCCGCCACGCGCGCGGACGTGCTGCAGGCGGCGGCGCGCTGGTCGCGGGCGGCGCGGCCCGCGCTGCTGCTGGCGCCGCACGCGGCCGACGCTCTGGCGGCGCACGCGCGCGAGCGTGGCCTCGCTCTTACTACGGTTTGTTGATATTTGCATTTTTACCAAGTAATTTAACGGCGGTATGCGTGGCATATGAACATGAACAGTATTGATATAATTATTTAAATGTAAACTAGCATGCAGGCAGACTATCTATCAATTATATTATAATCCTGAATTCAATACGATCTTCTGATATGAATCAACGACATAGTAATAAACAAATTTTAGATGAATATTGTAACGAGCATGATGCTTGCCTTTACAGGTGCGTATCGAGGAAGGGCGCCCGGCGTGGGAGGCGGCGCTGCGTGCGGTCGCGGGTGCGGGCGCGGGCTGGCTGGCGGTGCTGGCGGGCGCGTCTCCTCTCACTCGAGACCTTATCACTTTTGTTACCTCCCTGTCGACGCTCCCGGTCAGTTTTAGATATTGAGATACATGTTATATTGAGAGTGTTACCTATGTGTTTGTATATGAGGTATGAAGTTTGAATTCATTTGTATACCGACTTTATAATCGTAGATCGAGTGTGGACATAATAAACACAACTTATATTAATATTTATTATTTGTGAGGTCATAAAGAAATTCTGAACAATATTTCTTTTTAATTTTAGGAAAGTGAGCTAGGAAAGGATTTCCGTTTATGGATAGTTGCAGAAGATAGAGAGATCCCACCTATGTTAGCCAATTCATGTGTCAATGTTGTTATCGAAGTAAGTTTAAAACATTGCAAATAATGTCTCATAAGTAATTTTTATTTTCAGCTTGACGTTGTATATGTATAGGTTGTATATGTATAGGTATAGGTATATGTCGGCAGCGCGAGAAAACCTAATTTAGTGTCTTAACAAGTGTTAATATATATTATATATATTATATATATATATATATATATATATATATATATATATATATATATATATATATATATATATATATATATATATATATATATATATATATATATATATATATATATATATATATATATATATATATATATATATATATGGTGTACTTTTCAGCCACCAGAGGGTGTGAAGCGCAATGCGTGCGGTACGCTGGCAGCGTGGGCGCGAGATTCGCCGGCCCCCTCTACGCCCGCACCGCCCGCGCCACCCGCGCGCCTTCTCGCGCGCCTCGCGCTGCTGCACGCCATAGTGCAAGAGCGCCGTAATTACATACCTTTAGGTATGTTTGACATTTTGTGTAAACACTTACAATATAGTATCATGCATCCAACTTGATTGTCAGTAATAGCGAGAGTCACTGATAGCGAAAATAGCTCATAAAATTTATATCGCATATTAAACATCACGATTAAAGTATTTACATGTCGAACTCGTGAACTCTGCTGGGAAGAATTTCTCATACAAGCACATGACGATCGGTGCTCATACTGGCAGGCTGGTCGCGCTACTACGCGTGGTCGTGGGGCGACGCGGCGGCGGCGGGCGCGGCGGTGCGGGGCGCGCGCGGCGACGCGGGCGCGCGCGCGCTGTGCGGCGCGCTGTACGCGGCGCGCGTGGACGCCGCCCGCGACCGCGCCGTGCTGCGCGCACTGCTCGCCCGCTGTCTGCGTGACGCCGTGCCCGCGCTGGACGCGGTCCCGCCGCGATCCGGCTTCAATGTAACCGCTTTAGTTACTTTTAAATAAAATATATAAATTAAATTTAGTTCAATGTGTGTGATGTGTACCTTTTTTCTGTTTATCTATGGAACATATATATCAACATGGACGTAGTAATCTATATGTTCCTTGAGAGAGTACAGAATTCTTATGGGAATAAATATCCCTTTTTTTTGCAATCTTACAATTTAAGAAAAGAATTGTAAAATAAATAAATATGTTAACACGCAAAAGGTGATCGCTTCAAAAATATTTCTTCTGAATTCGGTATAAATCATAATAGTACTAGAAGTACCTACTAATAAATATTAAATTGTCTATTTTTTATTAGTAGGTACTTCTAGTACTATTATGACTTCATTGAAGTCTTGATTTATTTAAAATGTATATAACCATAACAAAGACACTTTTTGATACCAGGACTACATAAGTGCACTGGAGTCGCTGCCGGACATCGACCCGCCGCAGCTGCTGGAGCTGCCGGCCAACTGCCGCATCGCGTGGGAGAACAACGCCGCCGATAACATTATTGCTGGACTACAGGGTGAGATTTATAACCTCTTTTATAGAGTGCTAGACGGAGATGCCAAAGAAATAAAGTAACTCGAAATTTTATCTAAAATTAAATATATTATTACTATCGCGTATTTAAGTTAAATTATCGAAAATAAAAATAAATGCTATATTTTAACATGGATTTTTTTTAAATAATATATTTCAACGTTTACAGAATTAAACTCAGTCGATGTAGTGAAAAAAGGAGACACATCTGGTTCGCTGCAAACTATATTGTCTCTATGGAAGAAGCACATGTCAGGCAGTCCTCTAGTGAGACCTAGTTATCATATCGATACGGTATGCTTTATTTTTCAATACAGATCCAAATGTGTTTTGTCTAAAGCAGTGGTCTCAATTCCCAAAGTGGTCTATATCGACCCCTAGGGGTGAATGACACCCTGCAAGGGGTCTACGTCAGCGAGAAAAAAATTGTGGGTCCATGAAATGAAAATGAGGGTCCACGATAGTGGATCTCAACACCACATATTAGCTATTTACTTACATCATACTATCTTATAAGATCAAAACATATACATCATTTATAAAAGTACCTATGAAGTAAAAAAATATTATATATGTTAATAAAATTGTGTAACATGCAGGATGTTGGTGTTCGCTTTGCGGTCGCAATACATTTTGAACTTGTAAAACCCTGAGAGTCGTAGTTGCAGTCTCAGAGCCTCGCTACCTTGCACTGACTTGCTTAATTCGTCACTCTATAAATACGAATTTGGAACAAATACGTTTATTCGTTTGTATCTTGAAAAGGAAAGTGATAAAAAATATAAAAAAAAATATACACAGATAATATAACTAAATAAACTGATAGTATAATATAAACACAAATTATAGTGAGTCCATGTTATTTTGTTTGAGAGTGCTGGAGAAAAGTAAGTACATTATTTTTTTATTAAATTTTAGTTTTGCACTTATAGAGAAAGATAGATTAATTACGCCAATCATGACTTTAGTTATTAGTAGTTTAATATTCAATCATGCAAAATTACACGAGTACTCCTCAATAGTTTATTTTTGAAAGTTTTAGCAATCGGTATTATAATTATAGTGCAATCTCCGTAATTTGAGCTAATTGTTGCAAGAAGATGTTCGAATTATGGAATATTTTTGGAAAAATCAAAAACATTTTTAATATACAGCTGCTGGATTTTCTGTCTTATTTAAATAATTTAATGTTACCCACAGATGACTGATGCCGTGTCCGAATCTAAAAAGAAATGTAGACAGTACAGTGTTGATTATTTGAAATTTGGATTCATTCCATCATTGCCTGACAAACAATTGCCGATGTGCCTTTTATGCAACAAACTGCAAGATCATCTGTTTTACTTTAAATTTAATTAATAAATGTATAAATTAACACGTGTTTTTACTTTAAATTTTTAACACTAAACTTCACTACAGTTTGAAATTTACAGGAAATCAATATCAGGTAAGTAGGGGATCTACCCAACACGGGAAAACATGGCAAGGGGTCTACGACACAAAAAAGTTTGGGGAACTCTGGTCTAGAGTGTTAAACGTTTGACAAATCCTGAAGAATGAACATTCTTACTTTAATTTATCAGAAGGAAAGTGAAATAAATCCAGCAAACTAATAATATACTCACAAATACTTCACATGTCCAATGGCACCATATAAAATATAGAATATATAAAATTTTATATAGAACATATAAAATATATAAAATTTTAACCTACCAGGACTATATATTCACAGGAACGAAATAAGCATTGGTGATTTAATTTAAACCAACATTTTCTCAGACGAAGCTAGGCGGCTGGTGGGGCGCGGCGCGGGCGGCGGAGGCAGGCGACGCTGCGGCGGCGGCGCGCGCACTGCACGCCGCGCTACGGGCGCGGGCTCGCGCCTCGTCGCCTCCGCTCCTGCTGCAGGTGAAGCTTTGGAGCTTAATAAAATACGATATCTTAATGTAGCCGATATCTTTAGACGTATGGGTGTTTTCCATTATTCACACACTCGGCAAGCGTCCACAAACTCAAGCCGTCCACCGTGTACGAGGGGAGTTTGTCTTGGCTTGCGAGAGAAAGCTCTTAAACCATTAAAATAAATATTTTTTTACTCTTTTATATATGCTGTCATGGCGCAGATCAGACGTATTTGACAGTATTGTGTGGCATCACTGCGAATATGTTTCTATTACAAAAAATATATATCATTCTAATTTGGACACGGTTTCCTAAGATTAACACGACATTACATAATGTCAGAACGTAGAATGACAGGACATCCTATAACACTAGATTCTGTGCATATCATAGTCATATAACACTAAATAGTGTGCAATGCGTAAAATTAAACAATATTATATATTTACTAGGTGCCAGACGAGTGGCAGCTGCTATGGGAGGGACCCGAGACTCCCAGCGTGTATATAGAGGAGTTTTGTACGCGCGCGCGCGCAGCTCACGACGCGGTGCAGTCCTACGCACATCCCGACGATTACATGCCTAAAGGTAAGTTGCGTCGTCCAATATGTATTGGAACAGCATCGTCGTGTTTATATATTTTGTATATCTCACTGTACTACTATGATACGATGAAATCTTGGATTCCCTTCACTTAAAACGCAGTCTATAATTGGATTAAACGATGAGTGCGAATGTGACTTCACACTATGTGTAACTATTTCAATATTTAGAACAACAACTGTGTTATAGAAGTGGACCTGCGCGAGTTCCTGCGGCCGCAGCGCGCGCTGGAGGCGCTGCGCGCGCGCGCCTCCTCCCGCCTGGCGCGCCCGCTGCACGCGCTGGCGCTCGTCGCTGCCTGGGACTGCGCGCGTGAGTATATTGTCATTGAATACATTTAACACAGAGCTATTGATATGTAGATGCATTCCCTTGAAGGCGAACACCGTGCAGTTATTCGCGTAGGTCAACTCTAGAATCGCCGATTTCGAAATACATGATCTATATATGTCTTCTATTATAAAATCCACGTAACTTATATTTTTCATATTCTACAAATTTTTCCTTATCTTTTCGTTTTGTTATCATAATTTTTATATACTCTGCACTGTCGTAGATATATATGGTAATAACAATTTTAAATAAAAAAATCGATCAAGTGCGATTCGAACTCGCTCAGGGCTCGCCGAGGGCTCTGTACCAATTTCATTATTGCAGACCAACGGGAAGTAAAACTTAAATTAAAGTTGTATGAAATGAACCACAGATATAAGTTTTTAAAGGATTTTTCGATGACAGGAAAACCGGAAGAAGAAGGACCTATAAATTTACAAATTTCTGATTTGCCATTTAAAACTACTTGCCAAATTTCATAATTCTAGATTATCGTAAAGAACCCTATAAATTTTTATTACGCGGCGAATTTCATACAAATGCGGAAAAACTAAGGATAGACGCTCGTATCTTTTTTTTACGTTGACTTAAAATTTGGTATTTTTCTGTCCTTGATACGTTGAGGTACGGAACCCTTAAAATAAAAAATACAATGTAATATTCTGGTACAGCAAATACCAATATAAATCTTTTAAAACCCCTTATTAATTCTAACAAAAAAAATTTTTATAAAATTTTCTCGAAATTCGAACTGTGACACATGACTCTTGTCCATCCATATCTTCATACTATACCTACTTATCTCAAAGTCATATTCAACTCCGACAACTAGTTTGCCATTCTCAAAAGTTTCGTAATATATTGACACTTCTTGTTCTCAACGTGTTGTGAAGACGGTATAATCTTTAAAAGATACAGACAAGACATACGACATATTCCAGACAACGACGACGACACCGCTGTAATAGTGCGGGGGTTGTCCTTGAGCGGCGCGCGCTGGGAGGGCGCGCTGGGCCCCGCGCGGCCCGCCGACCCGCCGCACGCGCCCGCGCCGCCGCTGCTGCTGCGCTACGTGCCCGCCGCAACCGTATGTATTACTGTAGGAGGGGCTAACAGCCTAACAGGCTGCTGTTGAACGTATGCGATTATAAATTTATCATGTGTCAAAGTCAAAACCAAATAATTTTATTTATAAAATACTTATAAGCATGTATCTACATGCTACATTTTTTAAATGTCAAATAAATTACCACCGCGCCTACGCATAAAATTCGGCGGGAGTTGTTTTAATTCAGTAATTTACAGATTTACATTTATAGGCTACAGCGAGCATTTCATTCCCAAGACATGTTATCATTTCTAAAATCATTAATTTTATGTTTAATTTAATCATTGCTTATGTTGTAGGTGTCACAATCGCGAAAAGAATAATTCACTTATAACGAAAATTTAAATGAATTTTAACATTTTTTGGTTGATTTTTAGTCTCATCACCTGAAAGATTTGGATAACAAACAACAAATATTAAAATTTGTTAATTAATTAAACAAAATTAACTAAAGATAAATGTTAAATAGTTATTAAAAATTATTTTATGTGCGAAATCACAAAGAAATTGCGATTGTTTTTATTATAATGGAAACATTTTTTTTGTTTTGGTGATGAGCAATACAGGCCGCCGGCGGTGCGGAGGGGTGCGCGGCGGGCGCGGGGGCGGAACTCCCGCTGTACGCGAGCGTATCGCGCGAGACAGAGCTCGTGCGCGTGCGCGCGCCACTGCAGCCGCACTACTCGGCGCGAGAGGCCGTACTTCACGCACCTGCGCTCTTCGTAGCTGACATTACGCGCTAACATTGCTTTATAACACTCGTTCAATGTTTATTTTGTAAGGATTCGGAAATAAAACACATTTTATGTTTTTGTAAGATTTATTGTCTACGGCCTTTCCCTGTGCGCAAAACATAACCGTTGTTACACTACCGGCACTCGAGATATTTTGTTTATATATAAAGGAAGATTTATCTTACATTTTTTAATATATAAATAATAACGAAACGATTTATATTATAAAATAAGTACATCACAGCCAGTTCATTGATTTTGTATGTGAAAATGTAAATAAGTTTTTAAAAATTTAATCAAAGTTTTATAGTTTCCTAAATGTTTATAGCCTAAAATCGTTTTAATAATCTAAAAATTGTTACATCTCACTAAAACCAAATACAGCAGGACGAACGTTAATGAATAATATTTGGAAGTAAATTATGCAATATTTTCAAATATTGTTAATTTAAGAGTTAATACACAACACATATTGTAAGCTCACTATTAATAGCATTTATTGGCATACAAATCAATGCTTATAAATAACTGTGAAAACGTCATTAAACAAACAACTTGTTACATTACAAAAATGAAAATCAACTAATGCATGTAATTGAATTATATTATGCTAAATTTGAGTACCCAATCATAAAAACAAGGGAAAAAGAATTATTCAAATTGCTATAAATAATTGAATTTACGACTCCATAATTGCATATTATATCTGCATGTTGTTTTAATTTTAAACATTATATATATATATATATATATATATATATATATATATATATATATATATATATATATATATATATATATATATATATATATATATATATATATATATATGTAGTTCCTTTTTTAATAATATAACCATGACATTGGTAACTACAGTACACTATGATCTTTATGATATTTATATTAATGTAAATATTTTTTTTCTTGGTAAACACGAAGAAGACACATTATCTTAAGGCACTTTATTGAGGCTTAAAATTTATTTTAGTACAGTTAACCAATTTTATATAATTAAAGGTAAATCTAAAGTAAAAGAATGGCACTGTTATAACCTAAAACCTGACCATCTAGCTGCATGCAACCGGGTAAATGGAATAAAATCATAATAATATAATGTGTAGTCGCTTATAATTGTGACTACAAAAACAATTGTTAATATTAATTAAGAATATCGCTTAAAATAAAGTAGCTTTTTCAAATTAAATTAGTTTAAATGTTAATCAGATATGCCACATACACCAAATATTTTAACATGAGGAAGACTATGGTGTGCATACAATAATACAATAATTAAAGATAATTATAAAAATAAATGTATATTTACATTAATAATGTTTTAAGTACATGAAACATGCCAACACATTCATGTGTTTGTAATTAATTGTAAATAGGCCAAGCGAGATCTCAAAACCTTACACTACGAGCACCATATCAGATCTACACACTTGACATAAACACAATATACATTCATAAATATGCTCACTACAATGGTGAAACAAATGTTCAAAACTAAGTAAATAAAATATGCTAATCTAAAAAATATAAAATCGCACTGTTTGCGCATAATCACTGTAGGAACTGACCATCCTAGAAAACAACACTCTTGGAAACTAATAAAATGCGTATAATCTCATTATATGTAAATTGAGCAATATATCCTTCTTGCTGTCTGTCCTTACACTTGGTCGACCACAACACTCACAAATGTCTCTTCAGATTGGTTACATTTCCAATATAAAACAGTAGACAGAATTGAGCAAAATATTTGTGCTAAGTTTGTTTACTTTCAGTCAATGAGTGAACTTGTTTGTCTGCTGTAAGGAGCCGATGGTCTGCACAACGTTGATGATGACAGGACACGATATGCCGCTGGACGCGCCTTCACTGGGACCGATGGGGTCACTGCCGCTCCTGTTATTATTTGTATCCTGCAAGAAAAAGAAGCAACTTTTAAAGAGGCCGTCGTGGAGCAGATCCACGGCTGACTGCTAACGAGACGTTTAAGGATTCGAAATCCACTCGGGGAAACCGAATTATTATCTATTTACTTGCTCAGGTATAATACAAAGCGCATTGTGTTTTAAAACTCAACAAGAAATTTCTCGAACACTAGGTGGAAATTGGGTTCTATATCACTTACTTACAACTTTTATACAGTCAAATCTTCATAATATATGTAATTTAAATATTACGCAAGAAAGTGACATATGACAAAACAGTATGTGTAATTTTTACTGTTTTACAAAATGCTGAACTTATATAACATATAATCATGTAAAGTACAAACAATATACAAATATCCCACACTGACCTGCCGCGGCCGCAGCGCGGTGGACGCGCGCGCCGCCGCCAGCATGGAGGACGCGTCGGCGGCGGGCCCTCCCCGCGCTCCCCCCACTCCCGCCGCGCCGCCCGCGCCCCCCACGCCCGCCGCGCCGCCTACACCCAACGCCATGCCGTCCGAGTTGCTTGAAGAACTATAATATGATAAAGCGGTTATATTACTCAATACGAGAAAAATATTTAAATCTTATATATATAATCTCTTATATATTATAAGAACTTTATTAGGACCTCAGGATCGAATTGAGACCCTATTCAATTTGGGTGTAATAACTATAATTTATTTATATTCCGCAACTTCTGGTTTTACTAAAAACTGATCACAAAGAAACTATTCCAATATTCAATAGTAATACCCTTCGTAGATTCGCCTTCCACTCAGGATAAAACAATGTATCCCACATTGTTTTATCCTCGCTCTGGTAACAAGACAATGAAAATTAGGCGGAAAGCGGGCATCAGAGTGTCCAAACATTAAGTTTCCTCCGCCCACTCTGCTTTATACGCGATAGAGCGCGCACCGGGAAGATGTACGACAGTGGTCTTACTATGCGTTCTCGGCGGGGCTCCAAGTGCTCTCCATAGTGTCCTCGTCGAGCGTGAAGGCGTCGCGCTCGTCATTGTGTGCACTGTCTCCCGCCCCCGCCCCCGCCTCCGCGTCGGCCCGGTCCGCCGCCTCGCTGTCGAATAACCACATTTTAAGTTACGCTTACTGTTGAAGTAGTAGAAAAAGTAGTAAAAAAAAATACCGCGAGTAATAAAAATTTAAAATCGACTTTGCACATCGTAATTTGTTATTTCTTGTACTTCTCAAAACTATCACTCCTCAGTAGTAATCCTAATTCCGTTAAAGATACTTTTTGTACAGAAAACTTAAAGAAATGACAGAAGATCATGCCTTTTTAATAAAGTATTCTTAAACACCATTAATAGAAACTTTAGAATCTTTCTTTTTAAATCTCTTCTTTTCTCAATGTGGAATAACATTTTAAAATGGATAAAAAAGTATAAATAGAGTTAGTTGACTTACTCGTAGGGCAGGTGCGGGCCGCGCACGTAATGCGGCTTGTTGAACACGAACGCGGCCTGGCTGCCGTCGGCCTCGCGAGCCTCTCGCACCCGCGTCGACGGCGCGCGCTTTATGAACGGGTCTAAAACTGTTGACAAAATGTATAAAATATAAGATATATATATATATATATATATATATATATATATATATATATATATATATATATATATATATATATATATATATATATATATATATATAATATATATATATATATATAAGCTAAAAATGCACTCAGCAGAATTTTTGTCTGTCTGTCTCCCTCTATGTCTGTTTATTTGGCCTCCAATCTCGCTTACAGTCCCGACCCATATAAATTTTAGTTTGTATCCCGGTATTCCATGCTATTCCCGGAAAATAAATGAAAAAGTAATAAAATTATTTAAATTACTGGAAAGAAGTGATTGAAATTTTGCATGCTAACAGTTCTTACCAACAATATATATATAGAATATTTTATATTCTGATGTGCAATGCAACCATCGAACGTAAAATACAAATAGAGACGGTTAAATTATCTCGATTACTTGCAACTAAACTTACTTAGTAACCGTGGCAAATGGTAAATATTTTAGTATTTAAAACATAAAAACATTTGTAAATTATTTTCACAGTCTAGCTAGATGTCACCGTAATAGTTACAAATCATTTGATTTATAGTTACTATTCGCTGGTACGAAGCGGTGCGAAGTAGGAGGAGGTGGGAGAACAAGAATGCACGGCGGCTAAAACGGAAACTCTGTCGGACGAAATGTCACTTTTTAAATTACACAAAAATTGAAAATACACAATAACTCTGTATTATTAATGCCATCACAGTTATAAAAGATCGTCTGCAATATGTATGAAATGCGTTATTCGATTATATTGGTTTATTTATTTTCCGTAAAGTCCGCCATAATAAAAACTCGTGTACATTACCTGAAATTTACTGATTGTGGCATTTTAGACTGAAGATAAAAAAGATCAACAGTATTAACGACACCTTAGGTTTACATAATCGAATAAAATCTCAGTAAATTACGCTATTTCAATAAAATTATTTTACTAAATGCCAACTATTATACATTTCAATGTCCGACATAATTGTAACCGCTAGTTGGCGCTACCATCGTGCACCTAGCGAATGGTGACATTTACAATTAGTGACATTTAGTGATCGAAAGGTAATATAGTAGTCTTTGATAGAATGCCATCTATTGGTAGGTAACTTAAAATCATTTTCGAAAATCAATATTATGTGTTTAAAAATGTATAGAAACATTATATAATATCTATCATCAGATGTCGTTATTCATGGAAATAAAATTTTTGCATCACGCTGGCGGAATCTTTTAACCTACAGACCATACATGAAATTTTCATAGTAATAAAGTATAGGAAAGTCAATTATGTTCACGAAAGATTTAAAAATGTATAAATGGGTCGGTGCACATAAAGTGAAGCTATCGTTATAGTAAAAATGAACTGAAAAAACTACACAGTGGATTTTTTGTATGTATGTTTGTCTTGGAAAATATTAAAGACCAATAAAGTAAAATTAATTTGATTACAAGTATCTACTAAAGAATGACTAAATTTTGACGCTATAATAGCTTAAAACTTAAGTCAACATATAGAATAGTTCCTGGAGGTCAATGAGGTTTCCGAAGAAAAAACATAAGACATATTTTAATTACGTCGATTACTAGCAAGTGAAACTAAATTTTATAATAGATTTTGTCGAATAAATTACTTTTTTGTAATATGGGCATTATTTAAGTTCAATTGACATTTTTAAGTATAATATTAAGTTTATTTTAAACATTGAATATATTAGTTATAATATAATGTTCAAAATAGAATATATTAGTAGTACATTTGTCAGAACTATGATAAAGAACGCGAAAGAAGGGCGATGTATATATAAATAAAAAATATCGGTCAAGTGCAAGTATTACGTAATCGCGCACCGAGGGTTCCGTACCTATTTCAAATGTGTAAGCATTTCGATGAGAAAAACACTATCTATAAAAATTGACAAACTTAAGTTGCAGTCGTATCCACTCATTTTGTATGAAATTCTGGTCGGTCTTTTTCTTTTCCATTATTGGTCTTTTCCTTTGCTTTTACTATAACCTGTAACTTATTGCCTAATTTCATATCTTTAGGAAGACGGGAAGTAACCTGTCGGTTTTCATCACGCGACGATTTTCATACAAAATGCAAAAAAATTAGGCATAAACGTTCATATCTTTTTATTGCGTTGACTTAGAAGTTTGATATTTACTGTGCCTCAAGAGGTTATCGATTTGGATATTTGGTATCAATTTCAGCTTGATTCTTCCACGTAATTTGGAGAATATGGTCTCGACAGGCAGACAGACATACAGACGGGGAGAACAGATTGATTTTATAATTTTTTTTTAATTTTATGATTCGATCCTATAAAAGATCCGTTTTTTTCTTTGGAGGTACGGGTACATTGATTTTTAATAATAGATAAGAGTGATTCGAAAAAGACGGCGAGAAAATAAAAGAATTGCATTGTGATGTAGGTATAAAATTTTAAAATGAACGCGATCTAGGTAACATAAGCGGGCGAAGCCGCGCGCAAAGCAAAGGTGTTAACATCCGCCACTCGCCATGAATATTGAATTTAGGCGAAAAGCAAAAGAAGTAGTGTAAGAAAGATGTTCTTTATACCTTATAATGTGGTAATAAGTGTTCATGTTTTTTGAAGAAAAAATTGTAAACTATGAAAAATTCAACACAAAAATTTGGTCGCTCTTGTTAATCATCGATAACATCACATAAATACATATTATGTGCTATAGATAGCAAATTTAGATTAGAATTTTGCATTTCACAAACTTATACGAATCTATTCTGCACAAGTAACCATGCATTTTATGTAGCACATTAAAATAAACTATTTGTTTATTTACATGCTTTGGTAAATCACCTTCTAAGTATTTGTACCGATTTCATAAATTTCTAGAAAAAAATTGCTAATTGGTGATAAGATCGCCTTTTGTGTCTTTTAGATTATGTAGTACCTTTTTTGCATTAAAGCTTTAATGACGTATGAATGTAGCGTAAATAAGAATTAACTAGGAAATATTTTATAAATAATATAGGCATTGTAAATATTTAATTTTGCAATCGCAACCCGTCAAATAATATTCTAACTCAAGAATTATATTGAATGAACTACTTAATTAATCATGAGATGTTGGAACTGACCGCATTGCGTTAATTAGATCACTAGGTCATTTGGATGCGTCATTGCTGACAATGCCATTATTTGGTTTTGTACATAATCTATACACACTATTGAACTTGGGGGTGACCTTCAAATAAATTAACATTCCTTTTTGTTAGTAACTGAACAGATCATGTAAAAATGTTAATTTGACACACACCTTCTCCATTGCTCTGAGTATCATAATCAGTTGAGTAGACAGGATTCTCGCCCAGAGGGGTCGTGGTCTCGTAATAGGGCGGGGGACAGTCCGGCGCGGTCGGGGCCTCGTCGGCTGAGGCAGTCGGGTTGAAGGCGTGCTGCACTGACGTACTCGTCGCTGGAAAATCAATTACTCCCTGAATGTGATTTACTGTAATAGCACAAAACAATAATCATAAGAGACCTATTTTAGTCCTAAGCTGATATCGTACCTTGTCGCAGTGACACAGAGTTTGATTGTATCTCGACCCCTAGTTCGGGAAGAGGAAATGATTGTATGTATTTAAATGTTTTTGATTTCCATGGTCTACGTTTCGTTTACATGGCACAACTTGGAGAAGAAGCCGTTACACCATCAACATGCAATGTGTCGAATGCAAGCGGAACGAGCGAAGAGCGAAAAAAATTGTGCACTAATAGATATTAAACATTGAGTCATCTTTAGTCATATTTAATAAGACATAGTGCATACTACGAGTAGGTGGCTCAACTCAACTGTACACTTCTATCTAATCAAACAAGAGAAACTATTTTATCTATAATAATATAAAAAATAAGTAAAAATCAAATGTTTCTAGTTTATACACACATATTGAACTACTAGAAGGATTTTAATGAAAATAAAATTGTTTACTATATAGCTTATAGGGCTGGGAAGAATATAGGGTATCAATGATTTTAAAGACTGGAGTATCTGATGTAGTCATAATATATCTACATAATTATTAATAAAATGGCTCCTTAGTGAAAATTACTTATCTTAATGAATAATTTCGTTAAGGAGCCATTTCATTGCATCGTTATACTGAAGATATATAGAATTTTAAGGTCTGAAACATCTGGTGTGACCTCTGTTTGGAACAGCTTCAGCAGGCAACAGGATCCAGCTTAACTATAAAGAACATGGAAATGGCTCCTTAGCAAATATGTGATAAGGAAAATGAGCATTTAGATCGGACAAAAATAAATCTTAACTCCATATACGAGTAGTATGTATATGTTTGTAAAATTATGCACGGATATTGCAAAATAACTTACATATCTTTGGGCCAATGTTAGGTACACAGTACCACAGGTAGAGGACGACAGAGACGACCACGACAATCACCAAACCAACTCCCACAACCCACCACCACCAAGTCGTATTGTTGTTGGTATAGTCTTGGGGGACGCACATGGCACTCAGGTCACTCCTGTCTTCTACTAACCTAAAATTATATAGAGAAACATTGTAAAATATATATTTAAGCTGCAATTTTGTACTTTATACCTATTGATGCAATTTTGAGATATCTAATCAGGGATGAAAGTTTTAGGAAAACTATTTAATATTTTCATATGCGGATAATACTTCCATTATCTCAATTATTGATATTACCGAAATGGATAAATTAATTAAAATCGTACATAGAGGAAGGATGATATATCCCATTTTTTTATTTTCTCAGTAACATTCAGTTGAAGATTTGAAGATTAAAAACAATTTATAATAAGCAATTTAATTGTTTCTCCATTATAACAATACTTATATTTTAAATAATTTAAACTCCTTTTAAAATTTCAACGCCTTTGTATCGCCTCCATCTATGCGAAAATCCAATTATTATAATTAAGCTATGTTATAAATTCATATATTTATAATATATAAGAAGGCAAAAATCACTAACCCATTCATACACCGACCGCACGTCACCAAAGACTTTACACATGAGGAGGGCACACTTGGTGGCTCTCGCTTTAATTTCTCACAGTTTAAACATTCGCGACATACGAAGGCATCTTGAACACAATAGTAATTGCTTTGGCACTGGGCATCTGAATAACATTGTATGGGTTGTCCATAAACTATGGTAAGCGCACACACAACAGCCGCAACGGCCGCTAGTGCCCTGTAAACAAAAAAAGACAATAGTGATCAAATTACATATTAAACAAAAGAGCAATAGTTTTACTTTGTATATTTAAGTTATATTTATGTTCCCGGTCTCGTGAAACAGCGTAATGACAATGTATTCAAAATTTATGCAATGAGACAATAACAAAGGTAAAATTACATTTCAAATTCGCATTACATTAAACATTGCAAGTGCATGTAGGTCGTAGACTACGCTCCAATCGAGCTTCCGATTCGCTGATGTCAAGTATAGGACGATAATGATTATATGCTCTGATCTTGACTATTCCTTATCTACACATGGTCTTTGTTGTTTTGTTAGACTTTAGAGGGACAAATATTTTATTTATTAATACAATTGTACAAAACAGTGTATTTATTAATTAATAAAAAAAATGTCGTTCGTCATGATTTAGAAGTTACAATGAATCTTATGAATTTTACTAACAACTAAACAAACGTTATGTTTATTTAATAATATAATAACTCTCATTAGTAGGAAGGTCAAAATAGGCAATTTTAAGGGACTATTTAATTCACGAACAAAGTGTTTATTATTAGGGTTTAATTTATATTTTATATTTAATGTTGATATATAGTGTATATATATATATCAATATAGTGTCGACGGAATAAAAGATAATAAAACACCTTTTGAAAAAAATAGTCAAAAACTTAAACTAAATGGAGGTAAATAGAAAGATGCAAGTTAAAATGAACCACTTTTAGACAACATGACTAATACAAACGAGTAGCGGGAGGTGTGCAAATAACAAAAAGTATAACAAAACTTGGCTGAGAAAGAGAGCGAAATATGTGTTGTTTGTATCCCAAGAGCCCTCTCGTATCACTGATCGCAGATCGAGCTTATTCACTGAACTATTTTAATTTATAAATCTACACGTGCCCTTTATGAGATCTGCACTAAAACAGATAGTGCCGTAGTGGTCACTGGTTTTACAGGAATCGTTATTACAACACTCACACCAGTAAAAGTTGTTATATTCATTATATGTATTTCCTATCTAATTGATTTAGGTACATGATTAAATAAAAGCTCTCGCCACTTTTGTGTTTATATCTGTTAAAAAAAGCAATGTTCAGGCATACATTTTTTATTATAATGTGAAGATGATGATGGTTACCATTTCCAGCTTCACATATTGTAAAAATATTATTAAAAAAAATGTTTAATTATAATGTTCTTTAAAATATCGCTTTCAATAATGCGCAATAGTTTTATGGTATTATATTCCTGACTACATAAATACCAATTTGTAGATAATTCTATATCATTGTCTTGGACTTAATAATTAAGGAATCTAAAAAAACAGACTTATTTAAGTCTCCTTAGTTGCTGAACGTCAACGATTTTGTTTTGTTTTTCAATCATTTTATTATCCCTTTCGTTAATTCTAGCACAGTAAAACATGTCATAACTTGTCACGGGATTCACTGGAACATTTCTCATTTACTACCTGCTGCTAAAAATGCTGCGGTAACTGATATTATAGTTAATGGTCGAAACAAGTATTAACAGGTTAAAGATGAATAATGTTACTTTAAGTTAAAAGTTTTATGTAAGTTTGAACATATATTTTTTTGGCATACATCAATGACCTCACGGGACCACGGGAAATTATTTGTAAATTGTGTCGAAATAGTATTTGATAAGTACATTATTAAGACAAAAATTACATTCAAATATTGATAAGACAAGGCAACGTAAGGGTCGCATGAATAACAAAACTTTATCGAACGTATGAAATTACCTAAGTGTAAATAACTGGTGTGGATATCTACATAACTGACTCATCAAAAATTAAGCGGAATACAAGTAATGACCTTCATTTTTTTAACTAAATATGATCGTTTAAACGTTGTGGGAGGCAGATATTCAAAAGATTTTTATTACGTAGGATTAGGATCCTAATAATAGGTTCATTAACAGATTGGCATGATTAAATAATAATAAACGAGAAAGTTTAAAAAAATCACTGGCAATTAAAATATAAACGTATATTATATGGTTCGAATAATTGTTTCCAGATACATCTATAGATATAGTATTATTATTACACTAGGTTTATATTATGCAAAGAAAGAGACAACGAGTTATGGATATTGCGACGTAAGTTCGCTGTGAGTGCGACAGAAGAAACATGACTCATCGAATAACCCGATAGCCAGTACCAAGCGCTGGGTATCACAAACTATGCTAAAGGAAAAAAAACAAAAGCTCACCATTTTTAGTCCGGTTTAGAGAAGGGCTCATTTCTATGTATGACGCAATTTCACAATATATGACGTTTATTTAACGCGTTTAAATAAATAGTATGGTAAATAAAAGTATATATAACGAATAATAATATTTTCACGTAATACATATATGTATATGTATTAGATATAAGATTACGATGAAAAAAAAAGAAAATTCATCACCTACATTTCTTAAGGAAAACGGTTCTATCATTTTTTTAAATAATTTTATGTAATTTTATGCACATATAAAGACGTTGAAAAACTACATAAAGCAGATGTTTGCTATTTAAAATATTGTATTAAGATATATACCTCTAAAGTTAGTTTACTTTATGGATATAAACCAAATGAAAGCTGAAATGCTTTAATAGACATATTGTATTATTTTAATACATTTACATGGATTGTTGTTAATATTTAAAAATATATAATACGTTCTTTACGAACGATTACGAGTACGATTTTGAAAACATGTTTCACTAAATCCTTAATTATGAAGAGTAATTAAATTTATAATTTTCATGCTCGAAGAAAAATTAAACTAATCACACGTGGCGTTCGTAGAACATGGAATCAAGCAACACCTGAAAGTTGTGAACCTTTGGAGTTAAAATAAATGGAATTGTTTTATAATCAGCAGTAAACTCAAATAAAATAGTTCTATAATTGAAAAAGAAATTCTGATGAAGATTATTGACTCTTACTTAAAACGTGGAGGTGAGTTATCTACTTATTTACTTGTTACAAATGTACTCAGTGAGCTGAACGTGTCACTTGTTCATCGATTTTTTTATTGTTTAGTTACGCTAATTTATGGGGGTTTACGATAACAACGACAAAAAATTAAAGTTTAGATATCACTGTTACTATATCCAAATTCTCAAAATACCCAAATTTACTTAAACAAACTAGGCACAAGTGCATTAACTCTACCCAATATTTTCAGTAACCTGTTGTAAACAACAAAAACAGTATTCATTTAATTTGTATTAGTAAGAAAGTACCGTCTCATTACCCCAAGACATGCGAAAAAATAGGCACTTTAATGATCTTAGTATTCCCCTTGGCAAATGATTACTTTTAGCAATAATCATTTGCTAGTGGAAATTTGTAAAATCTAAAACTACATAATTTAAAATGGTTGTAAAAGTTTAAAAGAATTTCAATGTCACTGCTACATTCAGATAAGTATTAAATACATGTTTTCTCCAAATGTTTTTTTTCTCTTAGTGGACAAAAACGTTAAGTTCTTTATAAATCCTATAAAATAGCATAAGGCAAGCAGTGCAACAAGCTCAGATTTCCTTGAAATCTGTTTTTTTAACAATTGATGCACAATGTCTTTGTATGTATGTTACTTACAAAGTTTTTAATAGATTTACATTGATTTCATCACAGCAAAGGGTGCTTTTCTTAACATAAAAAGCACCCTTCTCTGTTAATAACTACTTATGGTTACAGCACTCACATACCAAATTTGTGACAGGAAAATAAAGTAACTGAAGAGCATAATAGAAACGCTAATTAATGTAGTACACATTTTTTAAATGGATTTCAATCCAATCCTGAGGAAAACTCTCTTGTGATCAGTGTTGTCTGTTAGTCATGGAAACAAATGCACTGATATCTGTAATAATCTATGAGCAAATTTTGCATTGATTAGTTAACGCTTTGCTAATAACACTGTATGACGTCACACAAATTAATGAGCAGTAATACAATATGTTACAATAGCAATATAAAAAACTTAGGAGCAGATCATTTTATAAATATTGAACATTTGTTGCAATATTTATTTATTGTTTTATCCCATTTCTATTTTTTAGCGAAGTGTTTTTATTTGTAACATCATTTGTTAATGTGACCAATAACCAACCAACGGCACCTAGTTTTGTAATGTATTTTGTTATGTATTACTCAAGAAGGATGTATTTCAATCTTCACACAATATACTTACACAGTTTAGTGTTTAATTATGTTCATTGACAAAGATGTCATTATGGGCAAACAAAACTATGTTTTAAAAACATTTCTAATAGTTTAATAGCTTAATGTATGCATAAATTAATATATATATCTCATTAATATATATATACTTGTTGCTAAAATCTTGGTATCATATTGAAAATAACAGTATAAAGTTTTTTTAGGCATTTACACATAAGAAAAGAAATATGAAATACAATACTTTTATTTAAAAAAAAATTATTTAAATAAATATTAATTGTCTATTTGTAGCAAATGGCCAATGAAATCAAAATAATAAATGGTACCTAGTGTATGTAAAATGTATTTAAATTAATATAACAAATTATTGGTTCACTGTAATAGCTTCATTTAGAAATAGTGCTTTCCCATTAAATTATGATGTTATATATGATTTTTTTGTATTTAAAAAAATGATTTGTGAGGGTAAGTAAGCAATGATCCATGACAATAACATAGGTCAGAAAAAATACCAAAATTACAATAAATTCAAGTGAATTGGCACATAAGTAAAATAAAAATAAAGTAGTAAGTAAATGAAATAAGACAAAATAATAATAAACTATATAAGAGTATCATAAGAGTATAATAATTATAACACTTAATTATAATAAATATTTTTTTTATCTTACTAAATATTTTGTTTGTTCTTTATATAAATAGAAAATGTTGTTTCTTTATTACTATTTACATTAAAATTGTTTTTATTTCTCCTTTTCTGTCTATTGTAAAATATATATTGATTGCTAAGTGGGCAACCTAAGGCATATAGGGTAACTTGGATATAATAATTTTCTTACATCAAAATGAAACTCACAAACATGTCAGAATAATGATATGCATTTTTTTCTGGATATAATGTAATTTGTATTTAATTCAATAACTTTTTTCCTGGTTTCTTTTTATTATGACACATTACAAGAAAAACAATAATAAAAACGTACAATAGCACAAAAAATAATACATAACATTTTTATATTTAATTAAAGTTAACATATATTTTTAATATTTATATTTATGAAGACTTTAAACGATTCAATTGCATTATATACGACGAAGGATATAATTATATCAAAAATTTGATATAATTAATGGGCTAAATCGGCCCACTATTACTATGATGATACTATTATAATTATAGTGTTGTTTTTACAAATTTTATTAATATACGAAACCAGATATATAGTGATTCAAAAGCATCACAAAAGTATACATGTATATACAAAATTTAATAACTATGATACAATTTAAGTTAAACTCAAGTTATTTATTAAAATATTTGCCTTACCTTGACATATTGACTAAATAATTGTATAATCTTTAAAATTAACACTGCCCACGTAAACTTCAAAAATTATCATAAAGTCCACTTATATTAATTTCACATTAATAGCGTCTTTTAAATTGTAATATATTTATTAAAGTTTTCCACAGTATTTATGAAAGTAACTTAAACAATATTAGTACTCAGCTTATAAATAATTGCAAAATATTGTCTATAAAAATTAAAACTCCACTGAAAGACGTCACGTATATTCGCGTACATCTCAAAATAATAAATAAATTTTTACGGGATAATAGTTGTATGCTAGAAGCACACTACATGAATACTGCATAACAAGACAAGTCACAACCTGCTCAAATGGCTAAATTCTAAATGTATTATTTATCTCTTTTTAAGTCCTAAGAGTAACAGAGACAAATAATAAATTGACAATTATAAACTAAGGAGTAAGGACGAAGTACAAACGCGTGCTTAGCGGGAAAATATCGATGTTTCTTAATCGATGCTATTTGCTTCAAATCGAGTATATTAACTTACATAGGTTAGTAAATAATTTTACAAGTACAAGATTATTAATCTATCTGTAGGTTTATTTGAATCATGATCATTTATTAGTTTTAAAATTTCTTATAATTGTAATAGTCTATATTTTTGCTCTTTTATTCCTACTATAGAAGTAAATAGATTAGTATATTTGGGGACTATACGGATTGTGTAGTAGGGACAGAAACACCTGTATTCTTCAAAAATAGTTTTTGAATATTACGGGTGATTTATTTGCCCACTCGTAATCACTGAAACATCCCAACAACGTAACAGTGACATGGTTCTCTGGACTTAGGGCTACTTTAAAAATAGACAAGATTAGAAAAATCTTACACAACATCTAATGATCATATAATAAAGATTATAATCTATTTTTTTATACTTGTTCTAATGTCGTAAACAGTCGTTGTATATGCTACCTACATGACGATGTCCTTAATTGTTTTCCCCTTTCCCATATTCTCTCCTGATAAGGTCCACTTTCTATGCTTGTGTGTGTACCAAGTATAGAGTGTTGAGGGAACCCGTTAAGATGGGAGCACCTGCGTATCGTGCGTAACTTTTTCAAGTAGGGAGTCACCTATTGGGCTGAGTAGATTCAATCATAAACCTCGTTGAGTGCGTATGTTACGTCCAGTGGACATCTGTGGGATCTTGCTAGCTCTTGACTGATGGTCGTATCGTGATTTTAATCAATAAAGTGCATTTTGAAAAAATTTTACCTGTCGAAGATTGGCAGTTGGTTGATATCCCCGTAGAGTGTAAGTGTATTGTCCTTTGATAGTTAGGCCGTCATTGCGATCGCCCCTAAATTGTTCAGTAAGTTCTCGTCCAATATAAGTCTTGTGGGCCTTTCTGCAACACCATTTACCAGTATTGAGGCGATAGTACGAACTTCGATCTTTGCGTCCCTTTTGCAACTAAAAGTGATCTTATGCCTGAGATCCTCTACTGCCTCAATAGTTGTAGTCGCTACCAGATCACTGTCAGAGTTGAAGGAAATTTTTGACCACCCACTTGGTTTTCCCGCATCTTGGAACGCCGTTCACCTATTTATGTTGGGTGGGTCCCAATGCTGAGCAAGGTGTATGTTGAGCTAATCGAATCATGAATAGAGTGCGCACTGTTGAGTATTTTTTGTTCAAACACGACTTCCATGCATCAAGCTACAACGAGGATTGAGTCGTCAAGAGATGTCATACTTGAAATGTCGTACTTGGGCATGGCTTTCTTTTCTGTTAATTTGTCGTCCTTAATTATTAAGCCATGTTTTATACTGTAAGCCGCCATATGGAGGGATTTGGTTTATTTACGCCTAAAGTATTCACGTTTGTTACTGTCGTAAATGGTGGGTTCCCCTTCCTCGAGTAACACCCCTAGCAGACCTTCGTTTTCAAGTTCAAATGTCTTCTGGCAAGTTGCAAGGTCTTTGTCTTACGATTGCCGTGAATTCTAGGAAAGCGTCCCACATATGCAGCATGGCTTCGCGTGCATGTTGTCCTCTGTCAGCGCTAGACTACTTTTCCTTATCAGTTTCTGAATTGATTTTAGTAATGTTGTTGGTAGGTTTAAAATGTTCTTTGTTCCTTAATTCGTTTTAGGTCACTTTGGTATTATTCTTTCGTTGTTATTTTTTTTTCTTTCGAGTCGCTGTTTTTGCTCTTAAGAAGGCCAAATCTTGTATTGTCTATCATCTTACACGACTATTTGCTTAGCTGAAATGGATCCCAAAAGGTCGGTGACAGTGCCTTTATCTAAACCTACTTATATAGCGTCAACGCTTAGCATCTGCGGTCCATGTTTGGCTTACTCTGTATTCATTGTTCCCTGGTGGTCGAGAACCCAAGGTATACAACCTTGGTGAATGGTCGTCCGTCGAATAGTGCGACTAAAGTTATATTATATTTTAATCACCATGAACACGTTGCCCGTATCCTTTGTTTACTATTATAAATTATTGTTTAAGCATAGTTTATTCATTTTCCGTTATATATTCTGTAATATAATTTAAAAAATTTACCGTGTTGGTCCCGGTTAAGAATAGGCCAACCAAGTGTCGTAAAAGTCGACGAATGGTATTCATCAAATACATCCTAAGACCTTGCATACAAACCCGGACTTGTAGGTAATCATCGATAGTTTGTCATATGTTCTGGCTGGTTAGGGTATATGTAGAACGAAATTAGCTTTAAGAATTTGCAAAATCTTTGCCGAAAAGACGATAAATATGGACATTGCCAATTGCAGGCTGCTTGGCCGTACGCAAGTTTAGGCTTAATTGGAACAGTATTGTTGATGATCGTGTATAAACGACAACGGCAGCAGAATCAGGCCATGTTAGCAGGCTTACTATTCACCTATCAACGTCCAGTAGACAAGCGTGGCAGGTTAAACGTCTATTTCTCTCCATTTAGTCATGATAAGTACAACCAACGACAGTCCCCGAGTGCGCGGCGGCTTTGGTTGTCTTGTTGATGACGGTAGACAGATAAACTCCAAGTCCAGAAGCGAGAAGAATGCCCGGGCGGGTTCTCCTATCCGTCAGACGACTCAGGCAAATCCAAAAACGGACTTCGAAAACACGATAAACATACTTAGCTACAATTTTGAATATTTATTAGTAGATTATAGGCTAACGGAACTAGAAAACGCTTTCAAGGATATTAATTATGACATTGTAGGATTAAGCAATATTAGAAGAGAAGGCGAAAGTACAATAGAGACCTATAAAAAAATTATCATTACGGCGAACAGAGTGGTATGTACGGTATGGCATTTTGCTATCGAAAAAAAGGAAAAACAACGTAATGGAATTTGTACCATATTCAGATAAAGTGGCAGTTTTGAAATTCAAAATTCATGATAGTAAATTTTTATCCGTAAGACAGGTCATATGTTCCTGCAAGCACGCGTCCTATTTCTGAGGTAGAAGATTTTTATACAACACTGACTAAAGCGTGCCAAAACATCGAGGTACTTGGAACAACGTAAAAGACGACTTTAACGCAAAGATAGGATTGCGGCAGCCTTTAGACAATAACCAAGTTCCTTCCATAAACGATGATGGAAGTCGTTTAATACAATTTGCAGTTGGGCATAAATTTCATATAGGTAATAGTTTACTTTACAAAAAACCTCACAGAAGGTGGACCTGGCTATCTTTTAACAATAGAGACAGAATCGAAATAGATTATATTCTGGCCAGTAATAAAATCGACATTAAAAATTTTAAAGTTATAAATAAAATCAAATTTAATTCGGATCATAAACCAATTAGAGCTAGAGTATCTTTTCACACAACTTTCACACTTCAGTGTCAAGGAAACAAACATCAGAACAGAGAAACTTTATTAGAAATTACCACTAATTTTTATAAAAACCTTTATGCAGCACCAGTTTTACATGCAAACGTAACCTTAACGATTACAAATGTCTTGACCATATACCTCCAATAGATGATTGGGAAGTCCGCTTAGCAATAAAAAAGTTGAAATATAATAAATCCCCCGGTGAGGATGGAATAACTACTGAAGTTCTTAAAACAGGTGAATTTATACTTTTACAATACATTACAAATTTGTTTAATTCAATACTTAAATCTGGCAAGTTTCCTGAAAATTTTTGTCATTCAAATACTATACTATTGCATAAAAAGGGCGATAAATCAGACATTAATAATTATCGTCTCATCAGTCTTGTCTCCAATCTCTATAAATCATTCATAAAAGTTATAGAACAGCGGATCTCTGAACAACTAGACAATAAACAACCTCCCGCTCAAGCAGACTTTCGCTCTGGTTTGTCCACTACTGATCATCTTCACACCGTTAACCAAATAGCAAAGCTCATAGCAAAAGGTAGTTAAAAGTAGGTTTAGAGGAGATAAACTACGTCCAGGAGTATATCTACTTGGGCCAAATAGTATCCTTTCACCGCCGAAAAGAAAAGGAAGTCGAAAGACAAGTCGAAAATGCCTGGAGGAGCTTTAGGGTTGGCTATTAGCGATATGATGAAGGGCAACCTTCCTCTATGTCTTAAAAGAAAATTGATGGACGTGTGCATTCTCCCAGTGCTCAGACATGGTCTTTGACAAATCCAAGTCCAACCAAATAAGGTTTGCCAACGCGCGATGGAGCGCAGCATCTTGGGTGTCAAATAAAATAAAAATGGGCTGAGGGCTGATAAAATCCTAAACTAAGCAAAATATACAATAAGCAAGAAAATATATAAAAATAATATTAATATATTCATTAATAGCATTTAAATTATTAAGAGCTAACAACATACCTATTTGAAAAATTATGATATGGAGTTTTAACTTAATATCAATGTCAATGTAAACAATCATTAAATCATTAAATATCACAAATATTATTGCTATATATGCTCAGTATTGATAATGAATTGAATACCCACAACGCAGTTTTAGTTAGTCAGTTTAATCCTACAATTTTATTTTATGTTTAACCTTAAAGACTGCCGGTTATTTAAAAACCTCATGTTTTTTTATTATACTTACGTATTTTTTTATATACTAATTAACAAAATATATCATATACAGATATAGAGTATTTTTTAAAGTTAAACAATTTAATATTTCAAATAGTTGTATTTTTTTGCATATTGTCTTCGTTTAATTATTTTGTTCCGATGATCGAATTTATCGAGCTATTTATTTAGCTCGTCTATAAATGTCGCATCGCGTTACATAGCATGCGTGTCGTTTCATATATACCGAGCGATCTTCGCTATACAAAATCAAAAACTAACCTGTGGAGCAAGCCGAAAAGGCTTTAGTACCGTGGATCGCATACACACTCTTAGGCAAATTATTCAAAAGACCGAGGAATATAATCAGCCTCTAAGCCTAGTCTGTGGACAACGAGAAAGCGTTCGACACGATCGAAACCTGGACTGTTCTAGAATCCTTGCAGAGTTGCCTCATTGACTTTCGGTACATCCAAGTGACAAAGTGTTTATATGAAGCTACGACCATGATAAGTACATGTAAATCAGTGAGATATACTTTCTCCGAAACAGTTTACCACTGCCTTGGATGATGTCTTTAAGACGCTCGACTATATATATAAGGATAATAATAAATAAAATAAACATCAATGGTCAATACTTGTCACATTTGCGATTTGCCGACGATATATTCATCATTGCGTAAACTCTGTAGGATTTGGAAGAAATGCTGAATGGCCTAACGAATTCTTCAAGACGGGTGTCGGATGGATGCGAGCTGCCCAATACCGGCATGGGTACAGCAGTGGACGGCAACAGACTGAGAAAAAAAAGTGCTATAAGCTGTCTTATTGAAAGCCGAGACGGCAGTGGCACTGGGCTAGATGATGGAGTAGAAAAAAATTCATTTATACTATCACCTGCACTCGTCGCACAACCTTGTTATGCCCTCACTACTGGATTCAAGACTTATTGAGATAGCAGTATCTGGTACGCGACAAGTGATTGGGCTTGGAGAAGCCTCCTTTTTTCTTGCCATACTTTTTAGTATTATTCACAGGACACACTAATATGTTATTTGATCTGTTTTAATTAGTCAATTTGCCTATGCACCAAGTTTAATGCTCTATGTAAAAAAAAATTATTTCTAGGTAAGGGAATTTGAAACAAAACTATGGTTTCTGCACATTCATATGTATATATTATATATAGTCACAATATGAAGAAAAAGCATGCTTTACCAATAACATTTATTAAAAAATAAGCCCAAAATACAGGAATGTATACATTTTTATACTAAACTACAAGCAAAAATATATAAAAAATATGATAGTTATATTAATTTGTGACTAAAATATTATGTTTAGTAGTAATTCTATAGGACCTTCTTGAATTAAGTAAAACTAATTTTTATTAAAAACAAAAGACAAAATTACCCTGATTCTTAACTATTAAAGTCAGTTAAAAATAATATTTCCTTGAAAATATCTTAATAAATTAAAATTGGGTTAATGCTACACAAATTCAATAAAACAATAGTAAAAGCACCACCAGTTGAATAAAAGTAATTTAAAAAAATCCAATAATTTATAGTTTCGTACAGTTATGCTATAATCTAAATAGTAATGCACATTAGATATACATATACGTAATCTATAATATGTCTACAGCAACAGCTACCAAAAACACTAGTTTCACCTAAATCTAAATTCTTTGGAATATATTAGTAAAATCACATTTTTAGACAAAATAAAAATATTTTCAAAAATTATACATGAATATGTACTCTATGATATTTTAATTATTATCAACACTCATTAAAACATTAGAAATATATAGAAAATTATATAAACATCCATTGTATAAATCTCATAATAATGAAATAAAAATTCAAAAAGGTTATCAAAATCAGACTTGGAAGATAAGAAATTTATATATAACACTTAAATGATATTTTTTGCTAAGTAACTAAGCTTGATAAATAACAAATTATTATACCTGATAAAGTGTTAATACATTTTTATATAAAGCCCATACCTAGATATAGTATTCATCTAAAATAGTCATAGTAAATATGTATATCTGAAATAATATACCATTAAGGTAAAATCTTTGGCACATTCTTTATCTACTTTTTTATATTTTTAGTTCATCACCTAACAATTAGTAATAATAATTAAGCTTTGCCTACCAAAAATATGTCAGTATAATGTACATTTCAGTATTCTTGATATTTTAGTATTTGATATAAGACTTTTATATATATTGTGTGTATTAATAATTTCAGTAATAAAAATAAAATGTATTGAATTCTGTTAAAACCTTTTGATAAATGAAGTTATTGTAATTTTAGTAAGCATGATAAAATCTCTTTAATTCTTGGAACATCCAAGTCTTTCTTTTAAACGAAAATAAACTTTAAGAGTTGGGCGTAATACAGTCAATATCATAATTGCTAGAACGAAGACAAGACTTGTGTATCTTAATATTTCTCCAAAAGACCACCATGTTGAAAAAGTACCTAGTATTATTGTTATTATACCCACACAAAAGGTTAAGAGACCAAAAGATGCATGAATAAGCTTAGTGTAAATTGGTGCAAGATACTGTTTTAAATTCAGACTAGCAAGTGCACATAGCCCCCCAAGACTAGCACAAGTCATAAATATCAAAGCTGTTAATCCAAATTTTCCATGCAAAGTAGTAAAATGCTCTTTGTTATGTATAATCTTATTAGAAAGAATACAGAAAAATCCAATTAAAATAAATGATAGTGCTATTAACTGCAAGACCCAGTGACGAGCACTTCTTAGACGAATAGGCATCCACTCCGTGGCCAAGTCTCCAGGAGTAACTGCGTTCACTGCAGATGTCATAAATATCAACCACTAAAAATAGAAAGAGATTTTTGTACACAATTTTTCGGTTTAATGTTAATATCATCAGAAATATTAATTATAAATGGTTGAAAGACACTAAATCTATATCGTGTCATGAGCAAGCTTCTCTTTTTAACAGTTATTTTAAGTAAGAAGTAAATAGATAGGAAAATTATAATACTTACACCTATTGACATAAAAGTTGGATGAAATGCGAATAAAGATACTCCATCTTTAAAAGAGCAATAAATAATAATTCCGGTAAAGATAAACGCACATATGTTACTTATAAGATTTAAGTAACTTGGTTTTGGATTAGTATTTGGTGGTACAAGTTGCGACGTCTCCGATGTTCTATGTACAGGGGCCATATCTTTTGTATAATTATATTAAATGGTTTAATAAACGCCAAGTTATAGCGGGTATTCTCCGTTTAGCGGTAGTAATTTAAACAGTACTAAGCACCCCTATTAGAAAATCACAATTCACGTCCTTATAAGTTCTAGTCACAGAGAAGTTCTAGCCCACATAATAGAACAGTAAATGAATAAAGAACAACGATCAATGAACATTGAACATCGATTCTTTAACATAGATTGGTGTTGCCCACAGCCAAAACAGATTATATTATAAGCCTACATTATAATTTTACATTTGTTGAAGCAAATTTAATAAATATATTGATAAAATCAAGAAGCTTAGCTCAGCTTAATTTGATTACAGAAATATAGCACGCTTCATATAACTTAAACTTCCAAAATTAAATATTTAAATAAGTTAAATATATTGTATTGTTTTTGAGGAAATTGAAATAAGTGTAATTGTAAACTGACTAGTCGCTCTTAAAAGTGAGAGTAGTGCAAATGTAGCTAAAATATAAATAAAATTATGCACTGTACATGAAATAATGTGATTTATATTTAACAAGATTTAGGATATAGCTCTTAGTATATAACACTAATGCACACACATAAAAATTTACACACCGCCATTGATTAAAGAATCAATAATACAATATGTTGTGTTGCTAGCTAGAGATAATCTTTTAAGTCTTTAAGCTCATGATGTACTTGTTATATAATATTTCGTACATAATATATTTATAGGGATTAGTGACGTAATCTTTAAACAAGATAGATTATACTATTGCTACCTTCAAAATACAATCTAGAAATGGATTGATGGTAGATCTAAATGCCTGTCTGCGATCGTTTAGTAAATTATAGAGAGATTTCGATATTATACCTATTGCTCCTACTTTTACTGCGTGCAAAATAACTCTAAGCCTGGTCAGTTCGTTAGTAAGTTCAAGGTCTTATCTACTTTAAAATTATGATTTTTAGGGATATTTGTTACCTACGCAACTGAGACTTCTAGCTTAGACTTTAGATTTATTGAGAGGCATATAGCCGGTTTGGATCTGAATGAAATACTAAATAAGGTCGGCTTTTGTGTAGTTCATTTCAGACAAGCCTTTTTTACAAACTCTATTAGTAATTTGCTGTTTGTTTTGTTTTTCTGTGGTCTTGCTACTGTAAGACTAATCATTTCACGTAGGATTTGTTAAGCTGCTAAAAGTTGCTAAATTGCTAGCTAAGAGTATCCTAAACCTTACGAATAATTGCTTAACTGTTCCTACTGATAGAGCAAGATTTATCGATGGCTTTACCATCATCATCATCATCATCACAGCCGTTTTTCCGCCCACTACTGGACATAGACTTCCCCCAAGGATCTCCATGACGATCGGTCCCGCGCTATCCGCATCCAGTGGCTTCCGGCGATCTTAACCAAATCGTCGGTCCACCTAGAAGGGGGCCTGCCCACCGAGCGTCGTTCAGTTCGTGGCCGCCACTCAAGAACCTTTCCGCCCCACCGGCCATCGGTTCTCCTCGCTGTGCCCCGTCCACTGCCACTTTAGCTGCGCAATTCTTCGAGCAATGTCGGTAACTGGTCATCGAGCCTTTTTATGAGGTCATCACTGGCAACACACATTGGTCAAAGACTTTCGTCTTGAGACATTGCGGTAATTTGGATACGAAGATTTTTTGTAGTTTCCCGAATGCTGCCATCCGAGCTGGATTCGATGAGAGATCTCTTTCTCGAAGTTTGACTTACCTAGCTGGACTGCTCGTCCCAGGTATACGTAGTGGTCAACAACTTCGAGTGTAGTGTTCCCAATATTGACTGGAGCAGGTACAACATGTGTTTGATGTTTATGTCGCATGATGTTTATGCTGCATCTTTTGCAATCCAAAGCTTGATGGCTTTAATAAGATGAGTCATTTAGAAAGCATAAAGATAGAATATAAAGAAGAAGAGAAAATGTTTTAAAAAGTACTATGACAGAAAAATGATGGGAAAATAGAATACCAGTACTTTTTGTTTTGTCTAATAGCACACCTACCAGTGACTTAGAAATTACTGTTCAATATGTCAGTGGGTTCAATGAACTAGGTGGCCCAATAACATCACATAACTTGAATATATCATCTTCCAATGAGCCTATAACGGCCTATACACAAATGTTCATGTTATTAACATCTACTCCCTGTTCCAATCACTGTCCTTGTACCTAAATCAATTTCTAAGAAAGTTCGATAGTGTCAAATATGATTAATATGTATAAAAACATTGTACATCTTAAAAGCTCGAAAAATAAACTTATCAAACATAAAGAAACATAGGGAATTTTTAGAAGAGAGGAAAGCAGATGTGACCTGCTGAAAGTAAAAAAAACAATATTAAGAATTAGGAATACAATGTTATCCTCTCATAAACTCTGACAAGTCTATAATTTACCTTACACCCGTTTCTCATTCTTTCTGCATAAATAATTTAGAAAAATACACTACACTAAAGTATACCTTTATTAAACTATAAACTATGAAGAGGTTTCTTTAAAATTATTTTGAGAATGATCCATAAATACAAATCATTCGACATTTGTATATTTGTTGTTTGCCTTTCATCTCTACAGAAATTTGTGACCGCGTGTACCTTTTTGTCTAAGATTTTTCATAAAAGTCTCATCAATTTAGTATCTTTATATATTGTTTCTGTGGTTGTTAGATATGGATAGTGACAAAATAGTTTAGTAATTCCTTGTAAGTTAATTTTAGGAGTGCTCTCCAATGTTTCGATTAAATATAAAGGCGAGATTGTACAAGTGGGTTATATATACAAATACATATATATGTTTAGTCGGGCTCGATGTGGAAGAAATTCATCTAAGCATGTACATAAGACGGGAAAGCTTGTTATAAATAATGTGTAGTCATAATCTGTGCACTGCAGTTGAGCTTTTTTTTTGTTGTGAGTTTAATTCTGTTAGCCCTATTGGCCTTGACAGCGACACAGGCTGGGGAGGGAAGAGGGTACTCTGTCCCTGAGAAGTAGCAAGCACTATTGTGTCGGCTTGAGAGGAAACGTCGGTGGAAAGGGCGTCCCCTGCGGGACTCGAGTCTCGGCTTGCGGCCGACGAGTGGGCTGGGGGATATTCCCTATTCTTGGCAAACGAGCCGCGACCAGAAAACGCGGCTGGAGAAACTTAGACTAATCTGCAGGGACCTAGCAGTCCCTAACCACTGGGCCTGGCCACGCGCCAACGCGCGGTCGGGCCGTCAAATATGCTGGACTTCGTCGTCGTTTCCATCGACGGCGGTATGAGTGTCGTGTATGTGTTTTGTGCTTCCTACCTACGTATGGGGCATTAGCAATTGTAATGGGATCATCTGGGTCTAATAGAACGCTACGCGGGCGTCTGAGCTTAGTTTTTTGTACAAGGTGTAGTCACATGCCTGTACGATAAGGGGGTTCGCGTGAGTAGCTGCGCGCTCGAAGTGGCGCCTGGATAGGCCTTTGCAGTACTCTTGAATCGATTCCAGTTCGAAGTCTCTATGTAGGTCGACATTGCGATCGAACCAGGAGCAACCTGACGCGATTCGCAAGAATTTATTCTGAACAATTTGAAGTTCATTCAGCTTAGTGTGTGCAAACACGACATAAGTGAGTGAGCATAAGTGAGGACAGGTCTTACACAAGTTTTGTATAGTGTCAGCTTATGCCTAATTAACAATTTACTCTGCTTGCAGATAAGAGGATAAAGCCTACTGAGAATAAAGAGAGCTTTGTTTCTGGCTCTCTTGACGAGTGAGCTAAAAGAGTCTGGAATCTAGGAATACTCCTAGATATTTTGCCTGTGGTTTCCAGGGACTAGGTCGGTTTAACATGTACACGGTGGAGGCCGTTTCGTGTTTGACACGAGGAAACAGGATCGCTTCACTTATCCGGATTAACTTTGATTCTCCATAAGCGGTACCAATCGCCGAGGGCGTCGGCCGCAGTCTGGAGTCTTTCAGTCAACAGGCGAGAATAGTGAGAAGTAGTGTATAGGGCGGTGTCATCGGCGTACATTGCCAGGTGGACTAATTTTGTACGAGGCGTGTCGCTAGTGTACAGTGCGTACAAGATCGGAGAAAGAGTAGAACCCTGGGGAACGCCTGCAAATTTTTCCTAGACAGCTGAGTAAACTGATAGGCATTTAGTTAGATGCGAGATTCCGCGGCTTGTTGTGTTTGGGTATGCCAATAACAATAGCCTCCTTCCACTCGTCCGGGAAGGAGTAAAATTTCAACAGTGAGTTGAATATGCAATTGAGCTGAGGGTTAGGTAGTATACCAAGATATTAGTTTTTGCAAGGGAAATCCGTTAACAGTTAGTGGTTAATGACATCGTATTTATTTGTGTTTTGATTTAGAAAAAATCTTTTAGTCTCATAATCTTTTAGTTTATAAATACCAAATTGCTGCATTAAATCCAATATAATAAGCATTATCGTAAAGTGCAAGTTCTTCGTGTAGTTCGTGTAACGAACGTTCCTGTTTAAAATAACTAACCGACTAGCTGACTGTGTCGAATGCTTTTTTTTACCGACCCCCGAAAGAAAAGTCGATTCTGATTATTATTAACGACTTTACGTGATTCTTTTTTTGTTCTAATGCGGAATGCCATTTTATTCATTGGCCCAGTAGATATTATGTTATGAGCATTTTTGTTAATTTGGAAGATGTAATTTTCACGATACTTTGTTATACCGATGACATAAAGATTTTATCCGTTTTATAGGGGATACATGCCTCTTGGTCACTTAGAAGTTAGTTTAGTTTAACCCAATAGTTTTCATTAAACGACCTCAAAAATGTGTCGATTCTCAATGCGATTCATATATTTTTCATGAGCTATGTATTTAATGAATGATTACGTGAATGAACCTAAATATCAATGTGAATTAACGTTATACAGATGAAAACTCAAACAGTAAACAGTATTAATTTTAACTTCTTATATTATACAGTTTTATTTTGTAAAGGGCTTGCACCGACTTCAAATCTATCAGTAAGTAGCAGTTAGCAAATACTAATAATATTATTCGTAATAATATAAAAAAAATGTATAATTGCATAAAAAGCGTTCTTTAATTAAATATTGTTCGTGTAAGTGTTCGTTAATTAAATATTCTGATTATTTTTACCTTTTTAGTTATCGAAGTTAAAAACTGTTTTATTATTTTTTATTAGTATTATTTACAGTACTTTATTTTTTAAATCAACAAAAACTGAAACCCCAAAGTATTTTCAATATTAATTCTAGTATTTGTTGTGAGATCTAGAGTGGCAGAAAGTGTATTAAGACCACCAGTTTTTAGACATTCGGTTCCGCACTTTTTGTCCAATTTTAAGTTGGAGCTATAAAATAATAAAGTCTGTGAACTCAACGGGCAACCGTTGAGTTCACAGTCAGACGTGATGCTGTTTGTGTTCATGAACTGTAACAAATGCAATAAAGAGTATATATATTGTAATATTCACAAACTAAGTAACATTATCTTTATAAAACTTAATATTTTTATTTAAGAATTTTATGGAATATGTCCGTCAGTCTGGCCATCGTGATGCAGCACCACAGCGTCCACAGCAACCCAACCGTTGCCCGTTGAATTTTCGTGAATTATTATACTTCAGTCACGTGAAATGAAACGAACGACCACGATCACGTAACTCATTTGTAAATGAACATGTAAATATCTCCACCTGCTGTTATTTTGGTGTTTTCATTTCGTTGGAGAAGTTTTTTGATTTAAATATATAACATATTAGTATTTTATATTTTTGTATACTGGGCTCGATAGAGACCCATTATAATATATACTTATAAGTTATTTGTTAAAACAGACATCAGAAAGTAAAAGAAAGAGATCATACATGCCTAAATTAAAGGACGAAATAAAAAAATACTTAATTTTGAACACAAATTTTTTATCGTGATCTGGCTGGTAATTTAATTCAGAAGGTAAAACTTTATTCACTATATTTGTTCTTTTTATATTTATTTATAGTAATTGCATAGGACTATCTACATTGCCACTCATTGAAAATATAAATTTATTACTATATTTTATGTCAAGAAAAACATTACAAACATATATCAAAGAATAACATTACAAACATAAATTTATGACTAGCTTCGCCCCCAACTTTGTCTATGTGGGAAAGAAAATTTAAAGTTTCAGCCATTAGTTTACAGCAGTTTCATCGTTTAAAATGAATATAACCTATTGAAATAAAACAAACTCTAAAGGGAAGTGAAGTGTATCATAATATAATGATGAAATCTGCATTTGAATCGGTAAATCCATTCCTGAGATTAGTGTGCACCAACGCCTTTTACATTCTTATATGCGCCAATAATAGTTTTTTTTTAATATATCTTTCATGTTCAGTTATATTTTTATTATGTTTTATATGTATGGATATAGATAATGTTGCTCAGTTTGCGAATATTACAACAATATATATAATCTTTATTGCATTTGTAACAGTTTATGAACACAAAATTGGAAATATCGTTTGCAGAGATAGAGATAGAGATCTCTGATAGAGATTTCTTCCAGTCAACCTATGGGTATGAGAGAATGTATTTGGCATGTTGGAGTGCAAAGTCAAATTACAGTAACTAGAGGACCCGTTGACGCGTGAAATACGGGTTGCCATAGCAACGTGTGTGTCACTTTTATACAAAAGTTATATTGTTGAACATAAGGTTGTGTGTGTAATGTTTTATTTATTGATTTAATGTGCTTTATAAACATTATTATTGAAACATATAAGCGTTCTGCACTTCTCCTACACATAAACTATAAGCTTTCATACTCCTCCGTCCGCACAATTTTCGTAAAAAGGAATCCAAAGATATTGCTTCATGTATTAATATATAGATTACAGTGTGCGTGTATATATATATATATATATATATATATATATATATATATATATATATATATATATATATATATATATATATATATATATATATATATATATATATATACACACACACACACACACACATATATGTACTGCATCCAGAGGGTGTCTGGCCAAATATCTGTCCGATATTGGTACTGGGCATACGGGTACGCGACCACGGATCCTCGAGCCACCATTGTCATACTCCTTCACAATCCATGAAAGTGGTGTCCTTACCACCCCCCCCTCTCCCCTTTTCTAAATTTAAATCTCTCTCTTGTTAAATGGGCAAGGGCTACCGTGTCAAGTACGGTCACGGCTAAAGAAGATAGTACCCAGAAGGAAACTCCGCTTTGCAACGTGGAATATTGGCTCTCTAACCGGACCATGCAGGGAACTAACAGATATACTCATGAGGCGTCGGGTCCAGTGTGCTTTCCTTGAGGAAACGCGCTGGAAGAGCTACGGAATGGTCTCCTCGAAGTTGACCGACGCAGCGACCGCCTGATGCGGGTGAAGGTGCTGGTTGAGGGGGCTATCGCCAACTTAATCAGTGCTTACGCTCCCCAGGCTGGTTGTAGCGGGGCCGAAAAGGAGTCATTCTGGGAGCAATATGAAGAGGTTCTACTCGCTATACCATCTACCGAGGTGATCATAGTTGGGGGGAGACCTTAACGGTCACGTGGGTAAGGCTGCGGATACGTATAAACGTGTCCACGGTGGTTTTGGTCACGGTCGCCGCAATATAGAGGGCGAAAATATCCTAAGAACCTGTATTGCATCTGATCTGGCCATCGTGAATACGTTCTTCCAAAAGAGTCCGCAGCATCTTATTACGTATGCGAGTGGACTCCACTCAACCCAAATAGATTATCTATTGACCAGGCGGTGTCATGTTGGCAAGGTAACTAACTGTAAAGTCATTCCTGGTGAAAGCCTCACGGCCCAATATCGTCTTCTTGTCATGGATTATGTCGTTACCCCGATAAAGAAATTAGCCGAGACGCGTAAGTCTAAGATCAAGTGGTGGTTGCTGAATGGACCGATGCAGACCGAATCGAACTCAGTCAGCAATCATTACGGCTGGTAAACATGTTCTTGGCGTTTCTAGGGGAGGACGTATTATGGACAGGGAGACATGGTGGTGGAATGACAAGGTACAAGAGGTGATTCATGATAAGAAGACTGCATTTAAGGAGTGGCAGCGTTCCAACTCTCCTGAAGACAGACTGGAGTACATAGCAGCGAAACGTGCCAGCAAAAGAGCTGTAGCCAGTGCCCGCAGTGAAAGTTTATTACCTCTATATGATAAACTTGAAACTGTGAAGGGGCAGAAGCTCATCTACAAATTGGCACGTGCTCGGGATAAAGCGACGCAAGATATCACAAAATGTCTTTGCGTCAGAGATTCCCTGGGCAAGCTGCTTTGTAGTCATGCTTCTATGAAGGAGAGGTGGAGAAGCTACTTCTTGGAGCTGCTGAATACTCAGCACCCGGGTAGTTTTCCGTCTGAACCACCTCCTAACCTGGGACTTATTGCTCCAATAACCCTTGACGAAACTCGGAATTGTCTTCGACGCATGAAGAACGGCAAGGCGGTGGGAACTGACGATATTCCGTTCGAAGCGTGGAAATCGTTGGGCTCTCGTGGTGTGCTCATGCTTACTGATCTTTTTAACCGCATTTTGAACACTGAGACGATGCCACATCAATGGCGGCACAGTTTTATTACCCCTATTTACAAAGGAAGGGGCAGTGTTCAAGATTGCTGTAGTTATAGGGGCATTAAGATTATGAGTCACACCATGAAGCTCTTCGAGCGCGTGATCGCCGTCAGGCTCCGCCGAGAGTGTACTGTCTCTGAGTGCCAATATGGATTTCAGCCAGGATCAGGACCTACGGACGCCATTTTTGCCCTCAGAATTCTGATGGAGGCACACAGGGAAAAGAGGAGAGCTCTGCATGTGGCATTCTTAGACCTGCAGAAGGCCTTTGACTGTGTGCCACGTCAGTGTATCTGGTGGGCACTGCGATCCAAAGGGATCCCTGAATCCTATGTTGCTATTATCAGAGACATGTACAACGACTCTGTTTCTACAGTTAGGACCGCTGTTGGCGATACCCAACTCTTCCCAATTACAGTAGGGGTTCACCAAGGCTCAGCTCTTAGTCCACTTTTGAGTAATGTAGTGCTAGATACTGTCACCGCTCATATCCAGTACCAGCCTCCATGGCTGATGATGTATGCCGATGACATAGTACTCATTGACGAGAACCGACTGATGCTGGAGCGTAAAGTGAATGCCTGGAAGGGTGCGCTTGAGAACGGTGGTCTTAAACTGAATGTGTCAAAGACCGAGTATATGGCTTGCGGGAACCCAGACTCGAGCACCATCCACATCGGGCCTGAGCCAGCCGTTAAGTCGGAGAAGTTCAGGTACCTTGGATCCAATATGCACGAGTCCGGAGGCATCGACTACGATGTCCACGCACGCGGGAGGTCACTGGTGTGGTCTGCAATCGCAGAATACCGCCCAAACTCAAGGGGCTGATGTACAAGAGCATGATCCGACCAGTTCTTTTATACGGCAGCGAATGTTGGCCAGCATTATCTGGGCATACTCAGGAGCTTCACGTAACGGAGATGAAGATGCTGAGGTGGATGTGTGGCGTTACTCGGGCTGACCGCATACGCAACACATTCATTCGAGGTAGTCTTGGGGTCCGTGACGTAGCGGATAAGCTCCAAGAGCGTCGTCTGAGATGATATGGCCACGTTTTGCGCCGGCCTAAGAACTACGTCGGAAGAAAATGCCTTGATATGTCTGTCCCTGGAGTAAGACCCCCCGGACGCCCAAGGAAGCGATGGCTGGACGTCGTGACGCAGAACATGAGAGCCTGACTGAGAATGGACTAACCACTGAGGATGCTCAAACCGTGCAAAGTGGAGTAGATTAAGTAGGAAAGCAGACCCTGACAATAGGCCGGGATAATGCTAAGTAGAAGAAGAAGAAGACACATATATGTACTACAAATAAATTAATGTATGTTATAAAATAGTATAAATGTAAGAAAAAAAATAAAAATTAATAATAAATGGTAAAAAGATGACTATGACGACTAGTAACCTTTTGTAGAAAGTGTTGCTTAACTGTTTTCTTGAATATATCTACAGACATGCTATCTTGAATTGTTATAGGTTATTTATTCCAGAGCAGAGCAGCATAAAAATAATTAAATTAGTCTCACGCTGTGTCCCGCACATGGCAGGGTAGGCAGAAGAAACTGTAGGAACCTAGTGTCAAGACCAATCCGTTCCCCACTTTCCCGCCTTTCGAGGCATTGCGTGTTGATTGGCAGAACTCACCGCCGCGCCACTCGAGGCCATACCTCTGCGCCACTCGACGACACGAATCTTGTATTGCTGATGGGTGAGTGAAAGGCCAGCAACGGTTTGAGTTAGGAAGAAGGTTAAATCGGGAACGAAGATAAAAGGGGAGAATAAGGATTATTAAGTATATAAAAAAGACAGGAAGGATTGAGTATGTTGGGTATCATTATGATTTATATCCTTAATTCCTTATTTGACAAATTACACAGGTCAACAAAAAAGGCCGGAAGCAAGTAGCTTGCTATGAAAATCCCGTCGGCTTTGGGTTGCTAACTCCAAATCTGATCCCATTACTATAATCTGGATTCCATAAGTTGAAACTTAGACTTAGAAAGTTTCAAATCGTAAACAAGAACTTCAGATTGACTGATGCTACTGCTCGAGTCAAATTTGTCTTGTTTTTACAGATGGTGATTTGGTATTATCGATATTAATATGCTCATCTAAAGGAAGGGTGGTTCTGGCTGCTCCTTGTTGCGAGGAATTGCCCTTTGGGCAGAAGCTGCATGGAAATATTTTATTTTGTTTATTTTTTCTAAAGTATCCTATCCTTGATCTGTCATGCAAAAATAGCAATCATTCATGTGATTTAGTTAGATAGTAATGATTTTAGGAATAGTAATGATTTTTTATTTCTCTTTTAACATATTTTTGACAATTAGTTTTCGTCTATTGCCAAACCAATATAATATAAGACTTTTTTATTTTATTATAGGTGTCAATTTTCTGCGATAAGTGGTTTTTTACATAAACGTGGCATCGTAACGTACCATAAACGCAATGAAAACTAGCAAATACCTCTTTTATACTATTTTGTAACTGACTAAATGCTCATTGCGTTAAAATTTGGTATGCTGGATAAATTATAACTACAAAATTTATGGATTAATCATGTCCATATGAAACGAGTTCACGTATATACATTGTTGCTCTTATTATTTTACAATCAATTTAGTAAAATTAAGATAAATTTATTTAAATTGAAGTGGCGCTGAAACAAAAACAAATGCAACGTGTGAATAAGTTGCAACCACAATATATATATATATATATATATATATATATATATATATATATATATATATATATATATATATATATATATATATATATATATATATATATATATATATATATATATATATATATATATATATATATATATATATATATATATATATATATATTTTTTTTTTTTTTGGGACATACATATGTTTTCTGGAAATATTAATGACATATTTCAACTCATTTTTACTATAGACATTAGTAGCAAATCGTTCACAATAATAATTGAAGCACGTAGTTCAGTTTTATAAGCTTGTTATTCATATGGTCATTATTTCAAATTTTATTTTTAATTTATCATATTAAACTGACTCAAACATTGAATTAAATCAAACAAAGAACTGAATTAAACCAAAAAAGTCATTCGTCTTAAAATCGCATTTATAAGACTATGCATATTTTTAATCTATTGCACAAAAGAAACATATTATTTATCTATGGTTGTCGTTTCTATGCCACTTGCCAGTATTATTCACAAATCACAATCAATACTTTTTTGCAAATTAGTAAACCGTGTATAAAATATTTAACAACATAAGTTTTTGTTCTTATTTTGCAAAAGTAAATAATAAATTACTTAATTCATTCGTGTAATTTAGCTAATTGGTCATAATTTGAATACCGCATTGGTACCCTGTTAAGGTGAGCTAGTTACGAAAACTATTTTTATAAAAAGATGGCGTCTTTACAAAACAATCTTAATTAAAGGTATATCATTAACATTTACAGATGCCGAATATCAGAATACAATCGTCAGACAATGAAATATTTGATGTCGATGTGGAAATAGCTAAATGTTCAGTTACAATCAAAACAATGTTAGAAGATTTGGGCATGGATGATGATGAAGAGGAAGTAGTCCCACTGCCTAATGTCAATTCAGCTATTCTTAAAAAGGTTATTCAGTGGGCTACTTATCACAAGGATGATCCTCCAATCCCTGAAGATGATGAAAACAAGGAAAAACGCACCGATGATATCTCGTCATGGGATGCAGATTTTTTAAAAGTTGATCAAGGCACTCTTTTTGAATTAATATTGGCAGCCAATTACCTAGATATTAAAGGTCTTTTAGATGTTACATGCAAAACAGTCGCAAATATGATAAAGGGTAAAACACCAGAGGAAATTCGTAAAACATTTAATATTAAAAATGATTTTACAGCATCAGAGGAAGAACAAGTCCGAAAAGAAAATGAATGGTGTGAAGAAAAATAAAGTGTTTATGAATCCTTGCAGCTTAAGGTCAAAATTAAACTAGTGTCTGAGTGACTTTTTTTCTTATAGTTACATGTATTATCCATAATTCAAGTAATAGTATTATTCACAGTCTTTGTGTAAGTAATATATCGAACTCTTATTGCTTATTAAAATTTACATAAAAAATGATATGTCTGATATGAATTAAATGCTCAGCATTAATATCTAGATTGTTACTGGTTATTAGAAATTGGTCAACATGAAATTTTAAATTGACTGTTCAAAATTTCTATCATTATCAATATTACTCTGTACAACTATTCAAATAAACCTAAGTAATCAAGCATTATATTATTTATTTTTACACTTCTAGTTTTGAACCTGAAAATGCATTTCTATCCTACTATACTGGATGTCTATGATGTTACTTATACTGTTATAGGAAATATCTCTTATTACTAGACACTCTGACTAAGAGTAAGACGTATTAAAATCACAGTAATTTTGCCTAATTATCTATGATTTTTTTTTCTTTGTAAGTGAAATGGATTTGTTTATTAACTGTAAATGTATTAAAAGTAGCCATGTTGATTCATATATTCATGGGTATAACATGTTAATATTTGTCAGTATTACATAATTAGTCCTAGAACTATTGTGGAAAAAGGACAGAAGGAGGAAGGTCGCCACCTTCCACAAAACTTTGATTTAAAGAATATCGTATATTTAAGTAATCAATTTTTTACACATATTCAAATAGAAAGACTGCAGTGGTTTCCATTAAAGAAGACAGCCAGCATCTCGAGTATGTAAATATACACATATACGAGTATGTAATACATACTCGAGTATGTAATACATTTACCTACGTCAGACAATCTCCCACAAACCCACAAACAACAAAAAATATTAGAAGAATAGCTAATGGATGGAAGAAGTATTGGTCTTTAAAGGGCATTTTCAAATGTTAGAAAAAGAAAAGTTCAGTATGTCAATAAAAGGAAAGTCTTCAACACCTGCATACTCCCAGTCATTACAATTATGAGTGTGAGATCTGATCACTCCCTATGGAAAGGAGTATGACAAAAATAATAAAACAGAAGTTATGGACATATCACTTGCATAGCAAATATGGAGATGGTCTGGTATGACCATCATGATTTGGGATTCACATAACAAATGGAGGTCAATTTTCTCAGATTGGAAGAGAAAGCAAACAGAGCAGAGGTCGCCATCAAATAAGATTAGGAAGGATGACCTAAAACTGACCACTGGCCACCATTGTATAAGTAAAAAAGAAAAAAGTACATCTTCATCTTGACTTAAAAAATAAATCAGCTAAGTGCGAGTAGTTCTCGTGCACTGAGCGTTCCATGCAAATTTCATGATTGTAGGGATGCCCCTGAGGAAAATACTATTCATTTTATATGAAATGAACTACAATGAAGTTTGTAATGGTTTCTTTGTGTGTTAAACTTATAAATTATCATTTTTAATATCTTCCCTTTATATATATTGTAAGTTCTCACATAACAACAACAACAACTACCTAAAATTTGAAATTTATAGATTATATAGGAAAAAAACTATTACAAACTTATACTGTAGCTTATTACATACATACGACCGCAAATTTAAGTTTATCGACTCTTAGTTGCATTTGTAATTTATCAAATGATATGAGCGTCTATAAATGCTCATATCTCTTGATTGCGTTGACTTAGTTTGATATTTACTGTGCTTCAAGAGGTCATCGACCTCGATATTTGATATTAATTTCAGCTCAATTCTTCCACGTGATTTGGAGAGAATGGTCTTGACAGACGGACAGACACCACACCACCGGTTACGTCACACATCCATCATATTGAATATCAAATTGTGAAAATATCCATAACGTTAAATGACTTTTGTTAATTCGCCATTTCCGTATTCCGAATTACAGTTTAGCTAGACATAATGGTTGGACACGGATAATTAATAATTGGATATGAGAAGTTCTAGATCTTGAATTTTAAAATTTCAATGAAAAATGCTCATCACGCTTAACAACTTGTGCTGATGAGCTAGTTTCTGGTTTCTTATAGTGTTACTGATGTTTGACTTTTATATGTCATTGGAAAGTGCTTATCACGTTTAATTATTTTTATTATAGAAGCATTTCATTATTTCTTATATTTCAGCAGGTCTACTATGGGTCGGTCTATTATAACCTAAATCCTACCCTGATCTAACAGATATACAACAAAAAATCAGTATAGTACATCCGAAGATGTACACCTACAAAAAGACAGATACAAATTTAAAAAAACATATATTCATATTCTTTTAGTGTTTACATTGGCCTGCGTATATATTTAATGTATAGAACAATTGCTTTGAAAATGCTCATCATACTGTACAACTATTAGCTTAGGTGTAATATCAACATTGTTTCTGCCATATGAAGTGAATTGGATTTTCATATATCTTAAAAAAATATAATGTCTCCTTCGGCTATACAAAGTTGAAGGTTTCGTTTAATTCTATATATATAAATTTTGAAATGTGGACGTACAAAAATACCGATACACTTACTTCCATATTCAATTACGAAAATTGCCGGTCAGACAAAGTCAATTTCAAAAAGTTTAAAATTAAAACAAAATTTTATTTAGCATAAAGAATACAAATTTTAAATTATAATAATGTTATATTTGTAAAAACTTAATAATATGTAGGTACATAATTAATTACATTTGTTCTCAATAGTAAAAACATGAATTTCCAAGATTAAATTATACAATAGCTCGAAAAGGTTCATCAGAGGACAAGAATGAATCGAATATAAACATATTATCAATACAATTTAATATAGGGCTTTTAAATTTTCGCTGGTTAGCTCCACAAGTAGACGCACCAAGTAAGAACCCAAAAAACAAGGCAAACAATACTAAAGTCGTAAATATACAAAGACATTTATTGGGATCCAACAAACAGTTTTTACAAAAGATTAAGACATCGTAGACAGATCTGAAAATATAAAATTACTTTGTATATATTTTTTGCACTAAATAAGAACAGAAGAAGAAGAAGATTTTTTCTCACATAAAAGGGCTGGCAGGAAAAAATGTACACGACACTCCATTCTTCATTTTACGTTCACGAGAACAGAGGCGTAACACAATGTTGCACTGTGTCTTACCAGAGTATGGAAATGAATAAATAGAGACTAGAGATCAACCCCTTAACCAATCGGGTAGAATCAATAAATAATTTTCAAAACCTATCTAAGTATATGATACAGGCTTTGATATTATGTAACGTTATTTATTTCTCTGCTCATTTATGTTGCTAACAGAATTAACTACGTATTTAATACTTTTTATTACACTATATGGCATGGACATTAAATACTCTGCTTGTTATCTATTCATTATTATCTTTAATTAATAGAATAGAAAAATAATGTGTCTGTTGAACATGAAATATTTTAGTGATAAAATAATTTATCATATACGATTTTTAAAACGTGTACAAAATCGGTTAAGCGCGAGTCAAACTCACGTACGCAAGGTTTCATGCCAATTTCATATTTGTAAATCAACAGGACGTTCGCTTTATAAAAGTTGAAAAATCCAAATTTGCAGACTGTACTAATTGTAAATGTAGAGTATCGGTCGTTTCTATAATACATCAAATATAAATCATAAATTTTCGTAAATTATTGTTATTTGTTCAGTAAGTTCTCACTTAGGATAGAAAAATAATGAAAAATATTGCATAAATTCTTTTATACGTCTTCAGAAAAAAATTCTATCAATTTGTGTTCAACTGACACGTTCGGAACGCCATAATTAAAGAACTGAACTGAGACTCAGTTTAATGTATCAGTTTTCTCATGTGATTGAACTGTCTGCCTGCTCTTAGTTGTTGCACTTCGGATTGGACGTACCTAATACGTAAAATATGTAACATTTTATTTTAATAACTTTAAAACTTATTTTGTTGTTTTTATTTGTTGTTGTTGTTATTTTATTAATAAATGTTTTTGTTGTCCAAAGTTGTTTTTATTAATAACTTTAAAGTACAACCATTGAGAACCGGCAAGTCAACTCGTTACACTATGTGGACACTATACTTCGAATCGGCATTTAAAACTGAACATAGAAATGATATTTTTTGCAGCAATGGAGTTACTTGTGTGGGTCGAAGTCCTTGAATTATTTCATTTGTGAAGACTATACTTTGAGTCTGTATTTAGAACTGACCATTCCATTCATTGTTTTTGTAACAATAACACCAACATATTGATTCGTCGTGATGATAAGTCGCGACCACTGAGAGACGAGAGTGTTAACAAATTATATTTGCATTGAAATATAACAATCATAGAAAATAAATGGCATCATGCCAGTGGGACAAAGTTTCACTATAATCGCGGTGGTTGTGATTATGAGCTCACTTTGGTGAGAAGTTATATTTTATACAACATATAAAGCGCGGAACTGAGTTCCGCCACAGGCCACTTATCACAAAAGCAACGACAAAAGATGGTAAATAAGAATTGTCATAATCAAGTTATAAGTTTATATTCACCTAGGACATCCTGCATTATCACAGCCCAATTGTTCTGTTTCGTTTAAAAGTTTTTGAAGTTGTTGTTGAGCTAAAGCTATAACAGGACATTTTTTATGTAGAATATTGGCTATATCACTATCTGTATCTATATCGCAACTGCAGCAGGCAGAATCTACTGTTACTCTCTCATGTCTTGGGGACTCTAAGTCTTGACTTGTATCCTCTCTCCTACCATTTACGTAAGCATCAATATAAATTCCATTTCTGTTTTTGAAACACTTTCTTCTATACTGTAATATATTTTGTATCTGATAATCATCAGCCTGCATTTGGCAATAATCTTATTAGATAAATAATATAATATATGTGTAATATTTCGACACGTCGACATTAAGTAAAGCAAATGTCATCGAATTAATTTTCATAAATTTCACAGTTGCGTGCTATACACATTTAAACGATTTTTTACCTATCCAAATAAAAATATAGAAAAATGAAATGCTTAAAATTATTGGATTTAATTACCTCTAATGATATAAATAAATATAATATATACGCTAGATGTAAAAATATTTATATAGACGCGACTCGCTTAGTTGTAATATTGTGCTATGCCACTCCAGTATCTATGTATATAATAGCTTAAATATATATTTTTTTTATTTTTGAACTTTTATGCGCATATTTATATTTTATTTTAACGTATGTGATAAGACGTACCTATTTCGAACACCGATAGTAACCGTAATTAATAATTATCTAGAAACATAAAATTGCAAATTGTGACTATTAGGATTAAATACATGCAAATTTCAATTGTATCAGGTAGGTACAAATTTTTAGTACATTTCCATAATACATCTATTTTATTGCAACTCTTATATACTGGGAATTAATTACAATATTGATATAAAGTAACATTATCAAAATTAGGTACGAAGTACTTCCTACTTGTAAAAAAATAAGACTTTTTGGCCTAAAACTAAATTGAATAAGGTTTTTTTTCATGTAGGTTAGACACGTGACACACACGTTTTTAGTATAATATATATATATATATATATATATATATATATATATATATATATATATATATATATATATATATATATATATATATATATATATTTTTTTTTTTTTTTTTTGCTCCTTATACTAGGGATAGAACATGCTGATAATAATGATGAATTAAATTTAATTACTATGCAATGTTTTTTTATACGTTAACGGTCAAGATAACGTTCATTATAGTGAGATAACATACAAACTACGTATTATTAAGTCAAGAACATTTTATACACTTACAAATTATCAAGGATACGATACTTATCAATACATTATAACCTTGGTATCATGCTAGTGTTATCTTGTTTGCTCTTACGAGGAAACGAGGGCGTAGATTAAAAATCATGTTAAATCAATAACAACATATATTTGTATATATTATATACAACATTAATCACCAAAAGATTGATGCATCAATTTTTTTGAATATTCATATACAACAAAGAGAGCTGCGGTCGCTGGAATTGTGCGTACTAATGTCGGCTTGAGCCCGTTGTAGAGAGCCAGAACACCTGTAAAAGAATAAATAAATTATAAACTATTAACATATTTTATACCGTCATACGAGACATTTTGCCGCAGCGGAACAGCGTCTGACTGAAAATGCGACGGTTATGAGATCAAACACGCAATGTGTCTCAACACTGGGCTCTCTCTGTCTACACCGCTATATGTGGGAAGATGTAAAAAGAAATAACCTATCCAGGCTTAGTGTAGTTAAACTGGATACCACCTATATAATAAATCAATAGTGTTACATGAGCAAAAGCTACTTTTTTTTACCAAACTTAGATGCATGGAGAGATGAGGTTTGGCATAGTTATATAATATCTCTATCTCTATCACTCATTCTCCATAAACTCATATGGTTGGTGAGATGATGGTGATGGTGAATGAGTGCAGAAGAATAATTATTTTTAAAAATAAAAAATAAAACTTTTATATAACAAAATAAGAATTCAAGGCATGTTTTAAGTATATGTATATATCTTACTAATATTATAAATACGAAAGTTTGTTAGTGAGTGTGTATGTTTGTTACTGAATCACGTCAAAATGACAGAAGTGATCTGGACGAAATTTGGAACAGGGGTAGATTATGGTCTGGAATAGGTTACTTTCTATCTCACGGGAACAGGATATATTTACTTTAGTATTATATATATATATATACGATTAGTATTATAGACATTGTTCCGATTTCACTCAAAAACAACGAGACGGATTTAGATGAAATTTTTCAGTTATACTGCTTTTTCATCAGAATAACATATGGGCTACAAATTAGGATAAACGAATGAAATTCACTTTACCATTAAATAAATAAGCCCGCAGCCGCGGGCGATTTTTCAAGGCAAATTTCACCGATTCAAGAATAGCTTATTTTTGTATACGGGTGAGGCTAGGGCGTCACCGTTAAACGAGCGGGCACATCACCCTCCACCTGCGGCAAGTCAGGCTGCTTGGCATCTAGTTCATTCAGCAATCATTGCAGCGGACAAGCGAGTTCTTGGCGTTACTAAGGTGGACGAGTCATCTACAGGGAGACATGGTGGTGGAATGACCGAGTGTAGAGGGTTCGGAAAAAGAAGGCTGCGTTTAAAGAGCAGCAGTCGCATCTTTACTTTTAACATAGCAGCGAACAGAGTTGTAGCCAAGGCCCGCAGTGAAAGTTTGTCGTCATTATAAACTTGAAACCGTTGGGGTGGCAGAAGCTCATTTTCACACTGGCACATGCTCGAGATAAAGCGACGCAGGATTTTACAAAATGTCTATGCGTCAGAGGTTTTTGGGGCACGTTGCTTTGTAGTCATACCTCTGTGATAGAGAGATGGAGAGGCTATTTCAAGGAGCTGCTGGACACTTAGCACTCTTATAATCATCCACCTGAATTACCTCCGACTTGTTGCTCCAATAACCCTTGACTCGTAATATCGTCTACGCATGTAGAACGGAAAAGCGGTAGCGGTACCTGACGACATCCCAATCGAGGCGTCGAAATGGTTGGGCCCGGATGGTGTGCTTATACTTAGTGACCTGTTTAACCGTCTTGATGAACACTGGAATAATGCCACATGAGTGGCGGAACAGCTTTATTATCCCTATTTACACAGAAAGGCCCAGTGTTCAAGATTGCGGTAGTTATAGGGGCATTAAGATTATGACCCACACCAAGAAGCTCTTGGCGTGGCGTGGCGTAACGCGGTTCGACCGTATACGCAATACATTCATTCAAGGTAGTTTTTGGGTCCGTGACGTTGCGGATAAACTCCAAGAGCGTCGCCTGAGATGGTATGTCCATGTTATGTCCCGGTCTAAGAACTATGTTGGAAGAAAGTGTCTTGATATGTCTGTCCCTGGAGTTAGACCACTCGGGCGTACAAAGAAGCGATGATGGCTGGATGTCGTGACGCAGGACATGAGAGCCAATATATTTTCCACTGAGGATGTTGAAGATCGAGCAAAGTGGAGTAAGCTTAGTCGGAAGGCAGATCCTGGCAAATGAAGGCAGATCCTGGCAAATGAAGGCAGATCCTGGCAAATGAAGGCTCGTCTAATGTCAGACAGAAGAAGAAGGAACTCTTCTTCTTCTGTCTGACATTAGACGAGTAATGAGTATTATTATTATTGAGTAATGTACAATTCTTGACCCAACAAAAAAATTATTTGTCTTGTTTGAACATAGAAATATTATTAATTAAATAATTTAGGTATTAGGAGCACAAGATTGTGTAGAATATGCAGTGAGGATGAAGAAACACCTCTACAGCTTCTGAATGCCCACCACTAATGTGACAGCTTTATGCTATACTAGGTAAACATCAAGTGTACCCAGAAGAGGTTAAGACACTAACAGCCAAGATAATACTGCAATTCTTTGCAGAATCTCAACTGTGAACTGTAGTATACAGGGATCATAATAGGTCAACAATGGGTGCAGTGATACAGAGCTATAAATTATAAAATATATAATCACATTATACAAACCTTCATTTCTGATTATTTCTATGCCAACAGTTAGAAATTTTTGACTCTTATTAGATATTTGTACACGAGATTTAATAACGTCTGATGGAAAAATAATTGTCCACAATACTAATCCACCAACTGCTCCGGCTACCATTGTTTTGAAAAATCCTATATCATCCTTTGATTGCCCAGGTTTTGCTAACAATTCTCGTGTGCCTAAAATTAAAATAAAAAACACATATTATTTTATTGTTATATTTTTATCATTTTCCATTTTCATTACAATATTTTACTGGTATTCCATCTCTACTGGTTATCTTAAATTTGGGTAAATAGAAGTACTTACCTTCATAACCACCAAAGAAGAAGAAATATCCTGGCATCTCTCTCATAATAGTGGGCACTAACCCTCTAAAAAGCCCTTGTATTCCATATTGTTTAAATATTTGCTGAGTCAATTGTAATGGGGTAACTTTTACCTAAAAGTTAAAAACTACAAATAGAAAACCCTTTTCAAAATAAAAAAAAATTATATTATATTTGACATATGATGATATAGACATATGACACATAAATGATATCTTAGCACACTTCCAATATGATTTAAGAGACATTCAATGATATGTATAACCCAACACAGATTTGATTTAAGGGGAAAGAAAATATTTTAATATGTAAAAATCACATTCATATCTAGATATGAGAAGTATGACTTTGCAGTGTGATCTTCTACATGTCAAAAAGGTTTGTATAAGAATATTGCGTGTGATGATATGCTATAACAAAAAAAAATCAAAGGGTTTTTTTTACAATTATTGTATACAGTACTAATAACAAATGATAGTATTATATATTTATTTCATAATTAAATAAGCAGTTATATTTAAACGTACACAAAGCATTTGCCAATTAATTAAATTAGATAACTAGGAAAAATTAAGAGTAAAAAATAGAAGCATTTTATTTAATCTGCTTTACATTATAGAGTAGGATTCCAGGCAAAGTGTACATGTGTCACATATAATACCATAAAAAAATGTATGATGCAATAATTTGATAATCTGTTAAAGATTGGTGATATTTTCTAGCATTTTTCTGAAAATGTATTTGAAACAATATATAAGCATGAGCAAATTAATACATAAAACAAGCCATGAAATATATTTAATAAAATACCCAAAGAAGAGTCATCATACAGCTGTTTGTGAGCCTTGCACATTGACTTCTCTCATTGCTTGTAGTTGACACTTAATTAATTCTGTGGGACATAGTGTAAAAGATGAGAAAAACGAAGCCAGGAAACCTGCTGATGCATTGCCTAGCATTGTCAATTTATCCACACTCTAAAAAAGAATATATATAAAGCATTCAATTTTATTAAGAATTTTGGTTTGTACAATCTTATTTGTAAAGTACACAGTAATAGTCACAATATTTAAAAAATGTAATATAGAAATTTTAATCATACCTCAGTGCCTGTCAGATGACATACAAATTTTTGACAATAGCCATATGCTGCAAAAAGTACAGAGTTTTCAGCAACGTTAGCCATTATGGCAGGAGTTGTTCCTGCATATAGTCCACGAATTATACCATCATTTCTAAGTGTTTGTTTTAAGCAGTCATACATCCCTTTGTATATATGTGGAAATGTTTGCATTTTCACTTTTACTGTGTCCAGGGGCTGTCCTACATATACTACAGCTACTCCTCCTAAGAATAATATATTAAACAAAAAATCATTAATTAATAAAAATTATATTTGCAATTATAATATTACAATTGACAAAATATATTATTTACAATTTAATGTATTAATTACCTAAGGAACCTGCAATAAAATCTATCAATCCACTTTTTATGTTTCCTGTTGATGCTGATGAGTGAGACATAATTGTTTTCCTAAAAAGATAGATTATATTTATACGGAAATAAAACATTTATAACAATTGGAAAACTATATATTATATTTAATAATATATTTATTTAACTTTCTAATATCAAAAATAGTAAAATTATACAGTTTTAAAACCTTTTTTTTAGTGTTTTATAACCAAAAACAAATAAATATTCAAAATAAATCCAAATTATTTATTTTACTTGTTCTTTAACTATGGCGTTTTCAAATAAAATTCTTATTATTGAATAATAAAACTTGATGCACTCGAAATTCATTTTTATAATAATTAAATAATAAATTTTACACTTCCGTAGTTAACAAAAAATATTTATTAATTTATATTAAATTAACAGGAATATAAAAGTATTACTTGAGTTTTATTGCACGTTTATCGTTTTGTATTGTCTGTTCACGGACCAGTATCTAGCACCAAGTGGGACCTTTTTAAATAAACTAAACGAACTGTCTAACTTTCTATCTAAAAGCTAACGATAATGCAGTATCAATCACATGTACATATATTGTTTATCGCTCACATTAAGTATCGCTGTCGGACGTCGGTACTTCTTAATTCTAATAGTCTTAATTTATATTTTATCTATGTTATAGACGATCGCTGATGATTTGATTTTAATTATTAGGTAAATTTTACCTTGCTATAAATTATTATTCACATTTTCACATAGAAAATCCTTTTACGTTTATTAAAACTTTCCGCATACGAATTTAATATTAATAATACTGAATAGTATTATAATCTAGTTATTTATATGTCGTCAATCATTGCTGTGAATATATTGTTAATTGTTTTATGGATTTCTATAGTCTATATTTAATTGTGTACAATTTATTAAGATTTATAAATTAGTAAGGTTTATTTATATAATGTACATCAGGGTTTATTTTTTTAGATTTGTTAACTAATCTGTTAAGTTTGCATTTACAAAGTTTGTTATTAGCAAATTTTCATATTATTTTATTTCATTAAGAAGCTCCTAAACAATGTTGATAATATTTTTTATATAAAATTTATTATGAAGGATGATAATTCGTCATCATTTTGTATATAGAATTAAGAAATGTAACATCTTGAAATGCTTTGTAAATGCTACAAATATGAATGAAGTGCACGAAAACATGGTTGTTTTTCAGCGTTCCTTTGAGTTTTTGAACATTAAATATGTATTAATAGTCTAGTAATTATGAAAATCTAATGAAACTAATTCTTACTTATAGTTTTCAATTTTCGTTATGTATGAAATATATATGCAACCTGGTAATAAAGACCAAAAGTGTTAAGGTAGAAAATTATTAGTAGAAATTAATATGCATTTTAAGGAAGTTTAATAATTTAAGTAAGTGACCTTTATTATAGAAAATACTTACTGCGTATAACTTGAAGATATTTTAATTAATATGTGATTATAACAATGGATATTGAAATAGTTTTTTGACGTGTCTTTTGATATTCGTGTTCGTCCGCCATATTTGCCCTTTTATAATTTAGTGTTTCATTTTCATTAGAATGCTTGGATTTATTTAATGTACCTTATTAGCCACTAGTATTTTTATTTCAGGTACTTTTTACTGTAACTTAAACCTTTTAGCTTAACTTAAACAGCAAATTGTGACTTAGTTAATAAACTTTTATTGCATCAACTATAGTTGTAGCGTCTTTGTTTTCTAGGTGGTCAGAATGGTTGTTGGATCAGCAACTTATCCAGGGAGGCAAGTGCTCCACAAAATGCAACCTATGGGCATGACTCCTCGCGAGTTGTCAGAGTATGATGATCTGGCTACGGCACTTATTGTGGATCCTTATCTCGGAATTACCACACACAAAATGAATATTCGATATCGGCCGTTAAAAACAAATAAAGAAGAATTAAAAAATATAGTTAAAGAATTTATTCAAACTCAGGATTACAACAAAGCTTACTCGAAACTTGCCAATGGTGAATGGATGCCCAGACATTTCAGTAAAAATAAACATCAACAGAATAAGTTAAGAGAACATGTTAGTATTTAATTATAAAATTTTAAAGTTATATCGTTTTACTATTTGACTATTTTTATTTATTTACATTTTTTTTCAGATATACCGTTATCTCAGAGTATTTGATAAAAAGGCAGGTTTTGTTATAGAACCTTGCTATAGGTATTCTTTAGAAGGTCGTGTTGGAGCCAAAATTTCAACTACAAAAAAGTTTTTTAAACATGAAAGGATTGATTTTTTAGTGGGATGTATAGCTGAAATGACAGAAGAAGAAGAAAAACAATTGTTACACCCAGGAAAAAATGATTTTTCTGTTATGTATAGTTGTAGAAAAAATTGTGCCCAGTTATGGTTAGGACCTGCTGCATATATTAACCATGATTGTAGACCTACATGTACTTTTGAAGCTACAGATCGTGGAAAGGCTTTTGTTCGTGTATTAAGAGATATTGAAGTTGGTGAAGAAATAACTTGCTTTTACGGAGAAGATTTCTTTGGAAATGGTAATTGTTATTGTGAATGTGAAACTTGTGAAAGAAGAGGTAAGGGGGCTTTTTCAGTTCAAAGTAGTCATAATGACGAACAAGCAACTAGATACAGATTTAGAGAAACTGACAATAGAATAAATAGAACAAAAGCTAAACAGACACAAAAACCAATAGGTAGTAAAAATCAAGAAAAATCTCGAATATCGAACCGTCAAGTGTCTACTATAGTGTCACCTTTAAGTATGAAGGAAATGAAGCAAAAAGGATTAACTAAGTATGATGCAGAACTCTTAATAGCTCAAGGTTGTATTGCAGATGTTGTTGAAAGAGCTCCTAGTAAAGAGGCTCAAAGTAGTAGAGAGTCTTCAGCTTCAAGTAGAGGTGAAAGATTACGCCGCAGAACTGACAGTAGCCGTGTGTTAAATGGATCTAATCCCACCACAGCCACAAATCAAATTGAAAATCCTCAGTCTCGATGCTGTAGTGTTACAAGTTCCCGAAGTAGTCGTGACTCTCATTCAGGTATTGTTTTAAGAAGTCATAGGCGTCTCAATGACACATGCTCTCAATCTTGTTCCAAAGTAAAGAGTTTATCTAAAACAGAAAAATTGAGCAAAAATCATAACATTGATAAAGATGAAATAGATCAAAATAGTTTAGAAATAAGTGATACATCTGTTGAAGTAAAATCTTCATCAGAAGAATTAGCTTTGATAAAGAAACACAGTGAATCAGAATCACAGCTAATAACCTGTAGCGCAGAAAATGTTTTAAATACAGAGAATAAATGTGATCCAAGTGAATCTCTGCAGCAAACCTCTGATTTACCTTTGGTAACAGTGAAAACAGAAGCTTCTGAACCTATTGTATCAAACATTAAAGAACAAGTAATAGATAATGTTAAGTGTATAAGTGATGGTGCATGTATTAAAAGTGAAATTTGTGACTTCAGAGAAAATGTAAATCCAATTGAGCTTAAAGATTGCAAACCAAGTAAACATCATAAGAGTGATGTTTCTAATAGAACTGAAGAGACCAAAAAAGAATCTGAATTTGGGCCCCCTTGGTTAGCAGATAATTCAAATAAAAGCAGTGATTGTCCATGTACACCTCCACGAAGGGGTCTCAAATTGACACTACGTGTAAAACGAAGTCCAGTGGTTGAAGAAGTTATGGATTGTGGGGGTGCTGTTGAAACTCCAGAGTATGAGGTTTTAAGGTTGGAGGGTGTGGACCCCGAAACTGCGCGTCGATTGAAAAAACGACGTCGATCCAAGGAGCGACATCGTAAACATAGTCCTATCCGTCCCCTGCCTCCTATGAAACGCTTAAGATTAATTTTTGGTAATGAAAGTCGCACTATCGACTTGCCCACTGCCATATCGGCAGACTGACAGCCACAACTATCTTGTGGTTATTTTCCACCGTTAATATTCAATTATTAGTTTAATTATTGTCACTGACTAGGATTATTTTTATCTAGTATTTATTTTGTGATGTAAAGATTGAATTAATTGAAGTATTGTGATAGAAAACAAATTGTTTTAATTGAGAACTCAAAAATATTTATTGAATGAGTATAAGAGTGCTTTTTTGTATGATCAATGATAGAAGAATTTAATCATTAAATTTAAATTTCAGGCTAACTATGTACAGTGTATGTTATTCTACTGAGAGGTATGCAAATACTTTTCTCAGCATTCATATTTTTATGAAAAAGACTAAATATTGGTTAACATAATGAGAATTTGATGGTGAATGTTACTTATTCAGTGTACACAACTAAACTTGCAATTATCAAAAACTGTGTGTATATATGTATAGGTAAATTACAAAGATTCAGTGAATTTTAAAACTTTAAATTAAGGAACTGAATATGGCCGGAATTACTTTTACTAGACATAACAAAATCATTTTGCTATCATAATAGTTTCAATTGTATTGCAGGTATCAAGCTTTAATGGAGCCAAATACAAAACTTTTGTAATTTGTGGTGATTAATCTCGACAGTTGTATAATTAATTAATTGTTTTAATCACACACTTGCACTTAGTTGGTATATATTTAAAATTTTTTGGTAACCAGTAAGAATATATATAATAAATAAAATCCATTTTGTTATGGGATTTTTTTATGTAATTCCGGTCAGAATATTATAGCTTGTTATTTTACTATTATTGCATTTGTAGATGTGGATGAGAAGGAAAAGTAAATGATGCGCATCACATTTTCAAAAATAAAAACATTGAAAAAGTAACAAATATTAATGAATTTATACATTTCTCTTTCAGTTTCAGTGACATAACATTTTGGACAATTTATGGTGATGTACAAATGTTAAATTAACTTAAAGTATATGTAAATATTTACAAACATTCCATTAAATAATGGTGATTACCCATATACTCAATGTGGCTTCTTTATAATTTGAGTCTTCATCTCATGCAAAACTTGTTATTAAAACAATATAATTTTTTTTAGATTTACTCAAAAGCATAAAATTCTCTTATACTGTATGATAAACTTAAGAACAAAATAATAACTATATAAGTTAGTAATTCTGTGATTGAAAACATTTTATAATTCTATACAATCAATGCGGCTTGTATTTTACTTAATAAAACATTCTGGATATAAAGACCTCACAAATAACTTAAATTAAAATTTTCAAAATAAGATTAAATTAGAAAAGTCACTGTGGTTGTACTAGAAGCACATTAGTTATAGTAATTAATAATTTGTTTAATTCTATCAAATTGAGAAAATGCGCATCGTTTACAAGTACATAGTTAATTGTTACATTGTAAATTACATTGCTGGTGATGTATTTATATGTAAAATAATAATAAAATATACTTAACCGCTAGTTAGTGAACTAGCTTTGTGATATTCCATGTCGGAATAGAATATGTATGAAATCCAAATTAGAAAAAAATGAATGCATCTTGTTATCAAATTAGCCGTTATGAAATATTTTCATTTAATTATGATAATAAAATGCCTCGACTCTATTATTTTATTTATACCTGATTTATGCATTAATATAATTTTACTACAAAAGATAAGATATTATGTTGGAATGAAAGTAATTTTCTTTGGTAAATGATCTATTTCTATTATAGGTAGTTGATGAAAAGTTAAACAAAAGAAGAGCTTAAACAAAACTTTATAGGACAAAATATATCATTAATTTTTAAATTAAATTGCTGATAATAATTAGCTTCTTCCAGCAGTAAATCCATAGATAACTTAGGAAAAATGTCACTCAAAAATATGTTTTTTATAAGTCTATGTTGCATTTTAAAATAAAAGTCAAATCAATAATAAAAGAGTCAAGTCAGAGTAATTTTATTAAAAACTTGTTGGATATTTATCACTCTTTAGATTCACAGTTATTATGGAAAATAAATTCTCTTGCTTTTTTAGTGTCCATACCTGAAAAAAGGTTTCAATTAGATACTTGTTTTAATAATGAAATGGGAAATAAATGAAATATATTCTGAATAAATAATACATACTTTTGGAACTCCCACTCCCTGTTATCTAGAGGACATACTTGTCTAGTTTTAAGCCAACGAGATATACAATGGAAATGGAATGCATGCTGGAATAAAAATAATTTGTTTTAATTTTAAATTAAATAGTAGTATTATAATTACTTTTCCAATTGTTGAAGCTTACATTACACACACCCCAAGCAACTGTACACTCTTCACTTGTAGCAGATGCCTGATTAGCTTGACATTCAATGCATAAATCCATTATATGATTTCGGCAAATGGCACAATTGTCCACAACAATATCTGTAAACAAAGAAAATTTTAAAACAATGTAGTGATTTATACAGAAAATTATAAAATAAGAAAAGCAAACAAAGTAATTATAATATGGTTATATTCGTTACAAAATTTTCAAGTAACATACCCCAGGCCCAGAGTGCCACAGCATTCCACTAAAATGAAATAATATATATATATATATATTGTAATTTTCTTATAATAAATTATATTTTAAAACTAGCTTTTAATATCATAACAATATACAATGAGTAAGCGTATAGTAAATTACCTTTTTAACTTCAAATCTTTTCTTATCACCTTTACCGCTACTAGAGGAAGCCATTTCTACTTCTTCTTCATCAACATCCATTGCCGAAGCCATATTTTTAGGATTACCTTATTTTTATATTATAAAATGTGAGAAAAACTAATACTATTGGTGTATTGTAAAGCAATTTGAAGTCAGACGGAAGCCAGACTTGACATTTGACAAGATCTTAGACTGTCATTGGTGTTATTTTTAGGCAGATTCAAAAGAAAAAATCTCGAAATAAAAATATACAAGTTGATTTTACTAAATTATTTATTTATTTATTATAAATATATAATATGTTTGCTTCCTTTATAACTAATATGTAACTAACTTATATGTAGGTGTAAAATTAGACTAATTTTATCTTTTACTAAAAATATAGAAGGCGCTTCTTAATTTTCAGTTCTATTTTTGAACTATTAATTTTGCTATTATGAAACCAATTAATGTAAGTATGGAGTATAGCCCTAAGAAGTGCCAACTCAGAATATTATAAAGTGTCCACTGAAAGGGTCATTAAATTAAGGTGACGCCACAATAGCAAGTAGTAGGACTATTAAAATAAGGTCCTAAACTAAAGAAAGAAAATAAATGTTTCTGCTTTCTTACTACTAAATAAATTTTAGAGATTTGAAATACTGCATGTTTTACAAAAACATATTTAAAAAATATATTTATCCCTTATACAACATAGCCCTTTTTATTATTTTATCCTCCATAAGGGCAAGTTATTAGAATTGTTTTATGTTTACTTATGTTTTTATCTATATACTAAGCTGAGCTAAATTATTTTCCCAGAGGGCAAATGGTGGGGTCAATATCAAGCCATCATTAAGTTTCTACTATCTTACGCATGATATATTACTTTTAGTAAGTGAGTATCTTGGTAGTATAAGCACAACGCATCTTTGTTTTCTTCACTAGTTTCTTTTCGTCCTTCTTCGTTGCTCAATTTCATATTGGTATTAATCAGTCGACCAGTCGCGCAGTACCTATTAGGGTCATAGCACACATATCAACACGGAAACGGAACATAAACGTATCAACTCAAGCCGGTCAGTATTCTTTGTATGAAACTTCCTACTGCAAAGTACACTCATCAGATCTTAACGTAAGCGTATCAACTCGGGACCGGCGCACCAACAGAGATGCGGTGCGCTGTCCACTTGCTGTAACGCACGGCTCACCGTACGCAGTTGCTAGCTTACGTTTCCTCGTCCACGCCCCGCACCTCAGCTTGCGGAGCGAATGTCGATACTTTAAAAATATCACTATCGGAGTTCATTATATAGAAAGAAAACATGGATATTTTGATATAATACTACAAAAAAGTTTATATTTCTTTGCATTAAAGGGGTATATCATTATATATTAAGTAAATAAATAAACAAGGAATAGAGGAAAAGCATAATGTAGTTTAAATAAAGTAAAATAAATGATGTTTCCATTTTTTTTGTAGATTAAGTACTTTACAAATAAATTTATTAAAGAAATATAGACTATCGATATATATCGGGTTATAACCGTGCGCTACACTCCGCGTTCAGATACTAACTGACCTTGTGCCGTCGTAGTAGCTATTGACCAGCCGACTGCGAGCCGTAAACGCGGCTACGGCGAGGTGACGTCGCGCTTAAGGCTCGCCGTCCGCTGGTTGACGATGAGTTGATACGTTTACGATCCGTTTCTGAATCGATATGTGTGCTATGACCCTTATACAGAATGGATCAAGAGTCCGTTTGTATTTGAAATGATTATAAAAAAAACTAATTACAGTAGATTAGAATTGTTCATTGTTTTTGATTGTAAACAAAAGGGGAATTTAGTTCTTAAAAATCACATCATCCATATGCAATCTTTCAATATTCTAGCATTGCTGCAATCTAGACCGGAAATTTTCGATAACAGCTTTAATTGTTTTTAATTTGTCAAGAGTTGGGTTGGTGTCGTAAACTTTAGCCTTAAGAAAAAAGTCCATTAGCTCGGAATTAGCCGTAACCACACGTCCTCTTGAGTCTTTAAAAATGTATAAATGTATATAAATGTACCAATGATGCCTCTGCTGATAAAGCAGCCCTTAGAGTGGCTTTGAGTGAATGCAGGAGTTTTAAATTTCGGATTAGCGTCACTCCAACAATGACAATTTTGTCTATTATCACGCCCATTTAGGTGGAGGTGTACCTCGTCTGAGAAAAATATTTCGTGTGCAAACTGCAACCTAGTGGCATGTTCCTGAGGCCATAATTCCTGCACCATTTGGATTTTATAGGGATCTGCAGCGTAAATCTTTCTTGAGAATGCAGTTTAATGATACCAGGAAGGCACGTTAAGGACAGCAGACCGCTTTCGAGTTGAAAGTCCAGGTTGGTCACGAACAGACAATTTTACTCGCGTTTTCGATCGAGGTAAGCCCGTCTTCTCAAACTTGAGCACCCATTTTTTAATTCACACATCTGATGAAGCTTGATTTTTGTGTCGTATCTTGTAATGATTGCTAAACCTTTGTTGAGCTAAGGTCACAGAATCGTCGTGTTTTTAATCACAAAAAAATATTAATGAAAACCGCATTAAGATCTGTTGCCTAGTTTGAAGGCCACCATGGTGTAGTGGGACAGCGTCTGCAGTAGTTATTAGTTTGATCCCTATTTAGAGGATTTAATTATTGCCCTTTCTTCTCTGTGATAAGACAAAGCGCGGCGTAGATTTCCGTAACAGTACACACGATGTGTGGAGTAGGTGTCAATATTATTCAGATTAGACCCAAGTTGCAAGCAGCCTTACAAGATTAACAAAAGCTCAGCGGATATATTATGAAGCGGAGCGGATATTTTATAATTCATATAAAAGTAAATATACCTTCATACTGTATACATTTTATAATAAGTTTATTTCCTTCTAGGTATATATTTTTATGAATCTACATATTATGTTTCATTTTTCTTAATTTTCATCATCCTTTAATCGTTTTAAATTTTAATGAAAGGTGGTAATATTTAGTAGTATCTAACGTAGATAATAATATTATGTGTTAGATTCAGGTTGACTGTGTTATCCACCTATATTTTATTCATGGGATAAATATGAAGAAAAATATAGTAAAGTACAGATTATAATATATAATAAAATTACTACTATATTTAAGAAATATGATAATTTTTTAGTTCAATTTCATCATTTGTAAAACTATATTTTTTTCTTTTGTATGAATTTTTCCATATTTCATAAAAACAAACAGTTGCTTGAAATCTGTAGCACACTAATAATGGTACAGACACATGCGTTATAAGAGTCCATGCCCACACCCCGTAAAATTCCATCTGAAAAAAGAAAAGAAATATTAGGCACTAGTATTTAAAAAATACGTTTTTTAAATAAAATTAATAAATAGCTTCAACCTATTTCCCGCATATAGCAGGGTAGACAGAGTGAAAATAGTGTTAAGACATTCCGATCCTTACTTTCCGCCTTGATTTTGAGATATTGCGAGTGGCGGGACTAAACGCCACGTTCTGGCTTGTTACCAGAGCGAGAAAATGAAATAATTCATTGTTCCCGAGTGCAATTCGAAACTACAACCGTCGCATTTATAGGCAAACAGAAATCAGGCTTGAACAACCCTGATTTATATTATATAAAACTCAATTATTTACTGTTTTTACTCATGTAGTTAAGAAATCAAAAAATATAAATAATAACCAATCTACAAATATTTTACTAACTTGTAAAGGATGAAATTCAGCTCGAGCATTCTTTACGCGGTTAAGTAGCCACAGCGCGAAATTGCTAACTAAAAGGAATGTGACCAGTTGTCGTCCCGGGCGCTCCTTGCTCCCCGTACATCGTCTGGACCATGTGTCCATTACTAGTAACGTTTGGCAGGAGCTTTGTATAATGGCAAACAGCGGTGCTATTATTCTGTTAATTTATAATAAGCAATTTATCATGTGCCACTCATAGATACTCTATATATAAAATCTCTTAAAAATATATTCTTACTCACAAATAGAATAATTTTGACAGAAAATATATCTAATTAAATAAGTAGGTATGGACTTTAGTTTTTAGGTTTTGATTAAATATATAATTTTTTTACACATTACCTTGTTGCTCGTCTTTCCTCGGAAAATCGTTGTATCAAAAACCCAGCGCCAATGATTTGGAATAAATAGTATAGATATACTCCGAATTGAGTGACCAGAAGCAACGCATGCTCTAGCGGCATTGTAGTGGACACCTGTCGCACAGTTAATGCGCGTACTCGATGCATACAAGCCGCTGACCCCAATATCATTAATACAAATAATACTGTTTCACATATGTTTATCTAAAATGATAACTATAATATAATCGAATGAGGAATAAGGATCTATTGATAATATTTGGCATATTTGAACCATAACAAAATATAAATGAAGGTGTGGGCATAAAGTCAATTAGTGTTATATACTTAATATTATAATGTGTAATTCGGACAAAGTCCTATGTTCTACAAAACCTTTAGTACAAGAAAACTGACTGAAACTTAATAAACATTTAATTCGACAGGCTAAATTTAACAAAATCAATGTCGATTATTTTATTTTACCTGTAGTAAAGCAATTTCGATATGTTTTTCTTTTTGAAAAAGTCCGTTAAAGAGCATCAAGCTGACGATTGTACCTGCCAAAACTGCTACACCCATAAACAACCCTTTGTGTGCACTACCGCAATCTACGGAGAAGTGGTTGTTTGATTTCATCCTGCCGCAACATTGATTTTCATCAGTTTTAGAATTACAATTAATTTTTTTAAGTGACTTCTAAAATAAAATTCAGAAAAAGGCTGATTATTATCGTGAACTTGTTCCTGTATGTATATAGAAAAAGTACATGTTTGTTAAATCTAAGTTGCATATTTACCGATCCAGGAACGGTGCAAATATCGTTCCATATAACGACTATTATTATGGAGCAAAGTAAGCTGTATTCAACACCACACGGCCTCAAATAAGGATTCATTGTTCTTATCAAAGGCGTTATCATGTCTGAGACATTGCAACTCCACGGTTCAATTCTAGCGGTTAAATTTGCATGAATTATTTTACTTTGACCTGTAAAATTCTCGTTGATATAGTCGTTTAATGTAATATTGTTTACTGTTTCTTCTGTCATTATTACTTTTGCTGGTCCAGTCATATTGGTATATCTAAGAGGAGCTGGTCGAGCATATGCCACAGCAACTATATCATCTCTTGTTTCTTGAATAACAACATTAAGCCATTCACATACATTAGTGGCAATGAGATGCATTAAGCCAAATCTATCTAATACCACACCGCGCATAGGATCCAGCAGCTGAAGCATAACATACATACTTTAAGACAGAAATCATTAGTGTAAATCATGATTTTTAGTCTATAGTTTATATATATATTTGCCTTGTATATATTTTGTTCTACATATATTTTTTCATCTTAAAGTTGATTTCAAAATAATTGCGCGCGGATCTCGTATCTTGTACTAGTTTACACAAAACGATACACACGCTTTATATATAAATAATAATAAATATTTTACACTTTTTATTATATCCGTGACGTACGTAAGTCGCAGTAACGATTCCATCCTGGTGCAAAATATAATTATAGCGTTCATTCGATGCGCAATCTTTACGCTTATTTGCAGACGGGTGGGTATCGCTTTATTCACGTTATATGTTTATTAAAATACTGACATCATTTATATAAGAGAATACGAGTATATTGTGAATAGTCGATCGCAATTATGCTAGTATTTATTTTAATGATTTGTTCTCATCACATCCACGACTTTATATTTACCTGGATTTTGAAATACTTTATGAGTTAACAATAGTTATGAGCACATATTCTATTTTTTTTTAAAGAGTGTGGAAAATGTTTTTTAATTAATAAACGTGATCTGGTTATTACAATACATTTATATAATAAAAAAAAATGTTAACTTACATTTGTGTAAGAAAATATGAATATAGTTTGGGCGACCATAAAAAATATTCTAAATGTTGGTTTAAGGGCTACTATGATCATCTGACAGTCTCCTGAAAGGTCGAAGTACTCGCCAAATTGCAGACATGAATAAATAATAGAGCCTACACTAAAACCTGCCACACCCATATGCAAGTAGAAACTACCGTATCGAGTGCGTTTTATGTTATCTAGAAAAATATATATAGTTTAATTAATTAATTCCTTCATTAAAATAGAAAGAAATGGTTATTTAGATACAACGGCTAGAAATTCTAAGCTCTAGATAAAATACCACTTGTTGATCGTAGAGTTCGGGAAAACAGAGTTAAATTATTTAATTCCTTAATTAATAAATAATTAAATTATAATTTAATTAATAAATAATCATTTATTTCAGACTTTTGGTCCAAATTATAAAAAATAATGTTATTTCTTAGTACAAATTTGCTCAACCTGTTAGTAGGTTTTCAGCTTCATATATATTATATAATTATCAGAAGGTACTTATTTAGTACTTACCATCTTTATTGGCTTTTGCTATGCGAAGATGATAAAACGTGTATGCAAGAAAAATCATGCTGACTACATAGAGGTACATGGTGAATATCTGAAATAGTAATCGTGTTTTGTTAATTAGATACGTTCTATAATTAAAATTTAAACGGTAGCTTTAAGCTTTGAAATGATGAAAACTAATACTCACATCAGACATGATATTGGTGTATAGTTCATTTTGTATAGTGCTGGTCACGGGCAACGCTAGGCCTAAAACTATTAACAGCTTTGCATAAAATGCCGATAGGACTACTGTCATTGATTCACTAAAATAACAATGTACGTTTAATTAATTATTTTGAAATATGGTTGAATATAGAAATTAATTTATGGTAGATATTAAGTGTTTAGAGGCAAAATTTCTGCTGTAATTACTGTTGCTATGCATAGGCATATTTATGCAAAACCATAGGGTTTTTATAGTAAATAATTATGGAAAGTGAAAAATTTATAAATATAAATGTACAATTTTAACGACATAATTTTACAATTTTACATGTGAAATTTTTAACAGTCTTTACTTGCTCCTTGCTCATTACCTTTAAAATATTAGGAAAACATGTTTTTATACAAAAATACTTTCAGAAATCCTTACTTACTCCCCGTGCGATAACGGTTTTGTTGGTGGCAGCGTTGAAATGCAGTCTACGCTAGAACTTGTGCTGCAGGGTAGAACAACGCTAAGCCGCGGCAGCGAGTGAGGTGGATGTTCTCTGAAATTTGTTAATCAATTATCAAGCGTTTTGAATCAAAACTTATTCTTGTTATGGTTTACATATATATTACCTACAAATATAGGCAGAAGTTAGCAAAATATTTGTCTGTACTTCTTAACGTGATTGAATTTAAGTGTATACAGTATATATATACTTTGAAATCGGGAATCCGAACCAGAGAAACGACACTTTATAGTTGCAGGAAAATACTGTCAAAATTAGATATTACTTTTATTATTATCTATTAATATGCAAGAATATATATCTATGTATATATATAACATGCAAAAGAATATTTTAATATATATTAAATACGCAATATCATTGAAATATTCACCTATAAATTACTTTTTGAAACAAATGCGGTGTCGATATAAAATTACAAGCTGAGTTGTTTTGTTTGAACGAGAGTTTATCGACCAATAGTGAATTTAATGAAGCGCCTCGTCCGACTCACCTTTCATCCTCAGGCACGGAGAGCAACGGCTCCGATCTCTCCCGCCAATCCTTTGCTATGTTTTGATTAGACTTCTCTTTATTTTTAATCATTATTAAATTCTTAGTATAGTGTTTTGTATTTTTTAATAAACAAACAATTTAATCCTCACGTTCGTGAAAAATTAAAAAATTACATGTAATATAATGTTGTGACTACTGCTAGAGTTAATAATATACTGTACAAATGAGGCCGGTTTGTGATGACGGTTTTGCACCTGTGACTGTGTGTGTAAGGAATTAGTAAATGGTAATAATTTACTAACTGAGTGTGACTACGTTAAATATGGCGATCATCATTGATGACCACACACGAGGTGACAGCATTATAATTATAATTGTAGCTAAGTTTTTCACTGCAACCCGAAAATAAGAGATAGTTAAAGAAAATTGTAAGCTTAAACTGATGAAACATAAAAAAAATATACAATTTGTTTATATTTTAATTATAAAAAAATAAATACTATGACACTATTATAAAATATATATTATTCTGTTTAATAACAGACCGTTAAATTTTTAAATAAATAAATAATAAAGATATAATGGAAGCTCTCTTAATTGTCTCTTATTTGCATTGGTCTATAGCTGTAGAGATGTCCTTACGGTTAAATAATTAGCACTGGTAGTGTCACTTTCAGATAAACCTCCTAACGAGGCACACGCACCCCCTCCCCACTTCTTATCTCCGACACTGCCCGATTAATTAGACGGCCAGCTGTAAGCAATCTAGTGACTTACCGTTTGATCTACCTTTGCTTTTTAAATTTAATTTGATAAAAAAATTGATTGCACCTGCATTGACATATTTTCTTCGTAGATTGTTTTAATGTCATTTAAAAACACATTAGATACATATAAAAGCGCGTTGGTGAATAAATTTTAAATATTCAAGCAATTCATTATGTTTTTATTGCTTTTAAGTCGTAATATTTACTTATCATTTTATTGATATAAAGTGAAAAATATTATTTATGGCTGTGAATTATTTTTTACTCTAAATGCTTACAATTTACTATAAGAACAAATATCAAGGGTTAAAAGTAAAGTCTATGAACACACTTGTTTTGTATAGTCAACACAACCTGTAGATACATACATACCTATAAGGAAATTTTCATAAAGTATTCTATTACTTCTTTATAGTGTCCGACTGAAAGTGATATTTACGATCGAAACCGAAACCGAAAACGAATTTCGGCAACGATCTTAGTTTCAGCCGAAGCCAAAACCGAAACCGAAATTTTCTTAGAAGGATCATGTTTTGAGTCAGTTTTAACGTTTTTCTTTAAATCACATTTTTGAAAATGCGTTAAATAATAACTTAAATACTTTTTAAAGTTGTTACCTAATATCATAATTGTTATAAGTGGATATTTAATATTGAAGTGATAAACAAAACCTATAAAATGGATACCTAGATATCTTTGTAAGTACCCACTCATTTCATTATAAGCGTACTAATTTGCCAAAAGAAACAATTATGTTATTATGTTACTTAGTTATATTGGCAACAGTTATTAAATTGAACGTTGGAGCTCTAAATCCTTAATATTATCACCACTAATGCACTATAGAAAGTATCAAGTACCAAACTAATAAAAAAAATTACAAAACATAAAAATTTTAACGCAGTGGGATTTGAACCCGTACCTCATAGAAACCGTCCAAGCGCCTAAGCCATGTGTTGTTCCTCACGCTGCATCGAAACTATTATATGCTTTATACAACTTGTTACTTTGTTAGCATCTCTGTAGTGAGATTTTATACCAATTTCCGCTATCCAAAAATTATTGCAAAGAACAATCATTTGACAAGAACGAATTCTATTATTTATTAAATATTTTAATGTGTTAATAATAAAAGTTTTTAAAGTGTTAATCCACACCAAGGCTAGAAAGAATATTTAAAGAAAACATAAAATTTTGAACACATCGGTTTTTTGTTTTCAGGAGGCGCGAGTTCCAATCCCGGGACACTTTAAAAATCATTAAAATATACCTAAATAATGTTTGTTGTCGTATAGCATTAGCGAATGAGTTAAAATAACGAAATATATAGATTGTTATGTTAGACTTTGACTGACTATAAAATCTATGTATTTGTTTGGTAAATAAAATAATTTTTCGATGTTTATTATATACTGTAACATCACACACAAACATGTATCACACGTTAAAACTTACTGTATTTAAAACAAAATACGCGAAAACTCACGAGACACAAAACGCATTGCGAACACAAACAAGTCACGACATGATTAGGCATTTACCGCACCGATCATGACCGAGCACAGTATGGCAACTCTTGAACGCAGTTTCGGTTTTGGTTGTAGTTTCGGCAGGTTTGTCACCGAAACCGAATCTAAGCCGAAACTTCTTTTTTTGTTGAAATCAACCGAAACCAAAACCGAAGTTTCGGTCGGACACTACTTCTTTATATTGTAATATATTATAATATTGGTACAGTTACTGTCTTTATATCGCAGTTTTATTTGCGTGATACATTATAAATATAATCATACAATTTTAGAATATTAACGTTAGACAAATGCAACGATCTACAAATTATATTTTGTGGCGTGTTTATGAAAATAAGCAATGATTTTACCGTCCATGTCGAATTTTTCTTTCCAAGCTGGTTGTGATTTGTCGCTGAGGATGGTAGTGATGATGACGACCATGTTCGTAGTTAGCAGACGTTGAAGGCTGGCAATCGTTAATTTCGTGTTCCCTTTAGATATATTTAAAGTTATTGATTGCACCGTGTCTTGCAACTTGCATATATTTTATACGTATAAAAACGAATATTTGTATAGAGAACTCGTGATAGTAAGTGATAAGTATATCAATGTCCTTATTTTACGTCCGTCAGTTCATATAAACAGTTTAAGTGTAAGTGGTGTAGCCCACCGTCGCACTATGCTTAACCACAAAGAATAAAAAGAATCTAAAAAAGTCTTAAAAGCAAGCTCTCCAGGTGGTAGTTGAACACATAACCTCCGTGTTTATGGTTTAACAGTTCCAGTCCCATTTCTGCTAGTATAGCGTATGGCGTAGTTATGTAAATCAAATTTTAAAATAACGACTTCTTTTTTGTATAAAATATAGATTTTTATAAAGTTGTGATAATAAATTTTTATAAAGTTGCTAATGTTCTTAATTTCTAGTAAATCGGTAATTTAATTTATTTAATTTACTACTATATATTTACTATATTAAATTATTTAAATCGCATTGCAAGGTGTATTAGTACTCATATTCATAAATTAAAGTAAAAAGAAAATACAATATATTTACCATTCCGTAGCAATATAATCTTCGTTTGTATTATGAAAATCAATACGTACAGTAGATTCTGTCGAGTGAAAATTATTGAAAGACATATTTTTTATTTTATTTTTAAGGTTCATGTTTGTGACGCCTTTGAATAAGAATGGATGTCTACAAAATATAAAAGCAGTATATCTACCTTATCTCATTAAGCATGGGTCTTAGAAAATCCGTGATAACAATCGATGACGTAGCTGTAGCCACCGCCACTTGTAGCCACACGTCCTTTATTGAAACTATGAGCTAAACAACAGTGAAGTGAATCATCACATGTTTAAAATTTCTATCATGTAAGAATAATAAAAGGACGTCTACGTTTGTATGCTATGATTTAATCTTGTGCAACGATGTTTTGGAATTTTTTTGAAAAATCGATACTAACAATATACGTAACGCTCAATTTTGGATTTCATGATCGATTTATTAAAGCAGTTATATTGACGTGGAGTAAATGTAAACAATTAGCGAGTATTGATATTAGTTTTTAGTATTGACAAATGATAACATTCAAAGTGTTAAACGCCCCATCACGGTTGATTGAAAGGCTAAGCAGTTCAAAAATGTGCTCATTTTATTTTTATAGATCTATTTAGTTCTTAACAAGTAGATTTTTCTTCTTATTTATGTTAGGAATTAAAAAGCCATAAACTTTCCAAGTATTATTTTATTTTTATAAATGGTATATCAAATATTTAAGTACAGAGGTTTATTTTTAAAGCTGTTTTTCCATATTTCAAAAAGACAGATTGTAGAGTGGAATCGGTAAAAAATCGCTAGTGGCATCGATACATGCGTAATAATTGTCCACGCCCAAGGACCATAAAAATCAAGGTGGGCTGGGCGGAATTCTGCACGATTCTGAAAATGCAAACAAAATATATATAATTTTAATTTTAATTATGTTATTTTTTGAAAAAACAACCATATTTAAACAACCATATTCTTATTTCTTTTGCCATATCTTAACAGTTTTATGGTAGTCGTAAAAATTAAGATAATTGAGAACTTTTAATCCATGATTACAGTAAGATGACATACATTACATTTATATTCTTTGATATGCTTATATATTCATAAAAAACAAAACCAAAACATACTTTTTCAAGTGTGTTAATTGCCCACATAGCCATGTTTGCAACAAGCAAGAAGGTTACTAGTTGTCGTCCTGGTTTTTTACGTCTTTGTTCTGAATTACTGCTACGCCTCCACCAAGCGTCGATAATAAATAGAGATTGCAGTATTGTCTGGAATCATATTTCACAATCATAATTTATTAATGCTTATTTTATATTTATTAAAAAGTTGTTCGGTTAAGACACTGTAGTAAAGCACATATACACTATGAAGACGACTACTACATATATTACATGAAGACGGAAACAGAACATTTTACATTTTTTTATAATAATATGCATTATGTGTCAATTTTATTGTAACAAATTTATATTAATAAATTTATATTAACAAATTTAAACATCTCAATAACTAATAAATAATTTTTATGGATATTATGAGTACATTGTACAACGTAACTTACTTGATTTAAAGATAGAAATTCGGAAAAGAAGCCAGTTAAACCTGCGCCATTGCTGTTATTGACTGTGTGATGGCATCCTATGAGACTGAACATACAATAAACAAACATTCCTGATTGCGCTAGTATTAACAACGAAGTATCCAACCCCAACACAGCTGGAAATATATCATTTAAATATTATTATTATAGAATATTTTAATATATTTCACATAATGATTAATATATCATACCTTGAGATTTTCGTTTATACGGAAGTTCTCTCATCTGTTTTAAAGCAATAGCCGTAGCTAGTAAAGTCAATGAGTATAATATCAGCTCACATACGTTGACTTCAAATATTGCATCCTAAAACATAATAACATAGTGTATTTTTTATATAACTATTAATTGTGCGTAATATATATTTTCGTATAAGTCATTTAATGTATTGTAGGAGAAGTTTTATATCTTACGGTAACTGTATTGGGATTGTTCACAAGTACAAAAAACATTATTAATGATATGATAGTTAGGACAATGACGAGTATTCCGGCGAAGAGACCTCTATGGGCATGTGAGCAATCAACAGAGAAATGATGGAGTGCTGTACGACTGCCGTGAGGAGAGGTGACACCCAGCATACCCGCTATAAAAAAAAACATAATATAAACATTTTTTGAATATTCTAAAAGTGAAAGTAAATGTATGTAATACTACGAGTATGTTATTACCAAATTGTTGAATAATTTTTTCAGGGGTGACTGAATTATTGCGAGATTTATTTTTCTGGTGGTGAAACTTTTTTTCTATGTCTTCTGGCGTACATTTTACCTGTAATTTTTTTTATTTTAAGTAATTAAGAATTGAATGAATTATTTAGAATTGAATGACCAACTTCATACCTCTTTCCACATTTCATATAAAATAACAGCACAAATTAAGGAATATTCTATTGTACAAGGAAAAAGAAAGGGTGACGCATTTTGCACTAATGTTCCCATTACATTAGACCGTCTGCACGGTTCTTCTATATTGTGGAGACTAGCATTTACTTCTGAGACCATGGAACGTTCGAGATGGTGAATTTCATGTTTTGTTTCTTCAACAAGGACATATAGCCATTCACAAAGATTGGTTGCTATCAAATGCATAAATCCAAACCTCTGTATTAACTTGTGACTTCCCGCTTCAATATCTTTGTTCGTTAGAAATATAAATTGCATCTGAGCCAGAGTTAACGCCATTCTTAATGCTGGTATTAATGCCGAAAGAACAGACCGACAACGATCTGTCATTTCAAAATATTCTCCAAATTCTAATCCACTGTACACCATAGATCCAATGCCAAATGCTATGAAAATATGTGAAAAAAATATATATATTAATGTGCCACATAATTTTTCTTGTTTATTGAACTTAATTCACTAAAAGATTTACCTATAGCACCCAGTCTCAAGTAAAAACTACCGTATCTGGAAATAGACTCTTTCTTTTTTAATTTCTCACTCGGGGTTGCTCTGTCAATAATATTTTTGTCTTCTTTTGTTACTTCTGAAATAAAAACGTCATAGTTATTTCCGTGTAATATATAAACATATGTAAAAAATCAACAAGGAACAATTAAGCGAATGGCTGAAAACGTTAGTAGAATGAAAGCTAAAGAAGGTAATATTCTTTGCAGTGGTAATTATGCAAACAAGATGTGATTTTAATGTCGCATTTTGTTACGCAAATGCGACTAATTACTAAAGCTACTGATTTTTGTTGTTTTACTAATTTAAAGTGTATTTAAGATAATTGCACAAGCGACATGTGTCCTTACCGTGATTACTAATAATCATATTGTATGCCTTTTCCCGCATTATATTCGCGTATTGGAATATAACAAATATCAGGGAAACTAAATACAAATATAAATAAAAACCCTGAAATAATAATAATAATATAAATATAGCTTAAAATATAGTATTGAAAATTTAAGATATTTATAAATTATAATGTAGTACCTGGTAATATGCATCAGGCACACCGTTCGCAATGACTTCAGTTACTGGAAAAGCCAACCCCAGTACTACCAAAAGCTTCGCATAAAGTGCGGATAAAGCTTTACTTAAGGCTTCACTACAACAATATAGATTTATTCCAATAATGAATAGATTTAACTTGTACAACAGTAAATAGAAACGATAGTTTTATAATTTAATTAAAATTTATGACAAACGTTTATAATGAATGCTCACAGAAGCATTGTGTTGTTGTCTATCAGTTAAGAAATAAAGGGTATGCTTCTGAATGGTGTTGACGCGATGTAGGTGCCGCGTATTGTCATCTATATAATGCAGGCGGCGTGGCGCCACCTCACTGAATACTATTTACTTCGAAATAGGTCTCCTTTCCATTTCCATTATTTATAATGTTGTTAAGGAAACTCTGTCCACTTAACTTTATAATCTATCTCTGCTAAATTTACTAATTTATTTTTTAAATATGAACATTATATTTTACAATGAATATACACATAAATTACTTTTAAGAAAAAAACAAAAATAAAAGCTTGTCTCGAGTGTATTGCGGTAACTGATCTTGAAAGAACGTTTTTCTGATTTATATATTGAGTACAGTCCTTTACATTTCTAATATTGTACAAAATGGTATAACAAATGCTGCTTACTATCCTAATATTTCGGCGGCGGAAGTAGGTGGTTCATGAGTAGAAGCGACTGAGGTTCGTGAATTTGGGGTCAGTTCTGATAAGAAGCGTCTTTGTGTTGCCGCGCATAGTGCTAACGCTTGTGATGGTCGTCGAAATGCTGCGATTATTGCTGAGGGACGTCTGTTAACAATAAATGAATATTTTCAACAATTAAAATAACAGTAACCAGTATTTGGACGGTAATGACGCTCACCTGTTGTAAGTAACTTTTAGTCTTTACCTGCAGCTTCACCCACGTGGTCAAAAGGCACGAAATAAGAATTGTAATATAACCTTCCTTGATAAATGGACTATCTAATACTAAGTTAAGTTTTTGAATTCGAATCAGTAGTTTATGATATTACCATAAGAAATAAGTAACATCTATAAGTTCTAATTTAAGCAATAATATCATGTTAAGCAGAACACATTGTTATCGGTAAATCGGATAAATTACCTCGTATTTAGATTAACAGCAACTTTATTATCGATATCGTTTGATACACGACGACTGTTGGGTAATGAGCTGGAATTCTGCAGCAGTGGTTCAACAATAGGACTTAACATAGCTCTTGTCCGTTCCCTTAGTCGTCCCACATCGGAGTACGAAGATTCATCGCTAAATAAAACATTTCATAAATATTTCAATTTTATATTAGTGTAATATTATGCGTTTTTGTTTATGACAAGCCTTAACTTGTTGCAATATTATTATTATTGATGTATATTTTCTTTTTAAACCGAATAAATCATAAATACTGTTTTCGCGATTATCAAATTCCTTATGGGGTTTACGACCTTCTGTCATTCACAATTCTAAATAACGAATAAAATAAATATGCTGCACCTGTATGATCTACTCGTAGTAGAAGAAATATTCTTTGGGCTATGTAAGTTGGAAGTTCCATAGGGGCTTAGGCAAGGTGTATAGGAATACAGATATATTTGACACAAGCTTGAAGTGTATTATGGGACACAAAGCGGTTTATCAAACGTCATAAACATTTTCACAGCTTCTGTACCATTGCTGCATCCAAATCGCACTTTGTGTATGCATTTTATACTTCCCTATCCACCAAAGGCGTTCGAAGATTTTATACATAAATAAATCTACGAATTTATTTATGTATAAATTTAGATCTTATTTTAAATAAAATACACTTAATGAATATATAATACATTGTATATGTATAGGATATATAGTATATACTTTCATTTTTTTTTAGTATTGAAAAGTAATTTCGAGTTTGTTTGCCTCACGTAGGTATATAATTATAATAATGATAATCAATAAATCTGTCTCACCACGTTACCTCTTAGATACATATAGGTATACCAAACTATCTGAACACCCTATAATAGTTAGGTTAATGTTTTGTATTGAACTATTCTGACGTCGAGACTAAGTCTCGAAATCTTCAAAATGTGCACATTTGCCGGAAATGTTTGCGTTAACTTTTGTATCCACGCCGTATTCTTGAATTTCAAAAATATGACAGTTTATCCGTGGTACTTGCAAATGTTTGCATAAGGATTTACAATCGCAATTTATATATCTGTGTGTGTTTGTATTACAAAAACTAAGAGGAAAGAAACATTATATATGAATTAAGTATAAAATGCAGAAAAATGTGTAAAATAGCCATTTAATGTAAGTTAAATATTCCTTATTAATATATTCTTCAAGTTTATAAAGTAATAATGACAAAAAAAAACATTTTATGCTTTAATTAATATTCAGTTTAGGCAACAAATATAAAACAGATTTATAGCGCATAAAATTTCAATTATAAACAAAGAAGAATGCGTGCAAGTGATCTTGGGTAAGATAAGCGATAAACTACAGTATAAAGACAAAGAACGAAAAGCTATTTAAAAGAAAACTTTAATTAAACTCTTAGTATATATTAACTGGTGGCTTGGTTCTAGATATTGAAATTAATGCAAGTAACAGGAAAATATTCATTACAATTTTCCCCATCACAAAAAAACCAAATAAAATAATTAATATTTACATATTGATTTTGGGTTACAATTAAATAATGCACATACCTATCATTGTCATTCTCCTCCTGTACAGTGTCCATGTCAGTGATGGTGACGCTCGGACGCGACTCGCTTGTTTGTGTTTCGCACAGCGGAACACGTTTGCTTGGAGACATCTACGTATGTATGTAGTGACAATATTATCAATCGACCTTGTTCAAGATATTAAGCTAAGTACCAGTTCCTTTAGTCATATAATAGTCAAGAAAACTATATTTATTAGAAGCTGAGCATGAAATGATATATTGTTACACGGGTGGAGTCATGAGTTGTGAGTTATGCTATAAAATATGTCATAAAGTATGCATGTTTCATATATTACTCAAAATTTATTGAACTGAAAATGTTTTTAAATTACAGACAAGTATTACTAATTTAAACTCTAATTATATTTTGTATTGATATTAGGATATCTCGCTTAATACAGATTCTTATCTCAATTTGTAGATAATAACACATAAGTCGTCATATCAAGTAACTTTTTTTTAAACCCCACTTGAACATGCCAAATGTAGCTGAACTATGAACATATCTTACTACGATGTAATATATACTCATGTCAATATTACATGATATGTAAACGGTGCTGTTTAAATGCTTATATATAATAACAATAGTGAAAAATAGAATAAATTAAATTACGAAATAAAATAAATTGAACGTAACTATAATTTACTCACCATATATATTTGGTCGATTTAAGAAAATAATTTCCACCGAATGGCTAAATATTTACTATTTTAATGTTTATTTTAATAAAGACAAAGATTAAAGAGTAAGTTTGTTTGTGTTGTGTCCGCCGGGCGGTCCGCTCTAAGGTTGTTAGGTTGTTGAATAAGTTTCTGAATTAAGAGAACTGAAAGTTTTCTCATCTCGAGATTACAGCAAAGTGTTTACCGTTTGGCTGTAGGATGCGGCCGCGACGCCGACACCCTCCTAGTCATGTCTCATAACGTTCTACTCGATATTTCAATTTTTTTGTCGCATTTTATACTGCCGTCTTGAAAGTATTTATCTGGCGTACAAAGAATAGTAATTTTTGCCGGTTAATTAGTTTTTTAATGGTTTTTACAATGTTATTTATACATATATTATTTGCATCTAGACTTTTTATGTTCGTGTTACTATGGATAGAGTACACGGTAGGAATTGTTTTATATATTCGTACATGTATTGCGCCTTTAGTAGTTTATTGACAGAATACACATGGAATGAGTCATCGTTTTGAAACGCTAAAGTAGTATCGAGATATTATCACCTCACTACCTACCATATTCTCTGTATTTTCATAAAATATTTGCGTGAGTGTGCCGCACCTGATGTCGCTGCACTCTAAACTCGCTGTGATTTACCTAAACAAAAAGCCGTTGATAAATATTGAAGTAAAAAGTAAACTATTTATAATAAAATTTATTTAAGATGAGCTTAAGCAAAGCATGGTATCTTTATTGATTTATTTAATGTCTACAATTATTTACCAATACGTTGTATTCAAAAAACAAGAATTGATTGTTTTCAATTTATATAATATCTCCGAATAGTAGTATAATATATATTCTATAAAGAGAATAATAATCTGCTACATAATAGGTAAATATTTAAAATATGTAAGTATACACAATAATTTAAACAAAAATCAATATTTGAAGACAATTGTGAGTATAAATTGTTTTGCATCACTAAGAGTCTTACTTTTTATTTTTTTATATTACTTTTTGCCGTCAAGGTAGCAAGATATAAATTACAAGAGTTGCACGAGAGGTAATCTCCATGAAACTGTTTTTGCACTACTTAACAGGACATTTTTATTTTACATTTTTGTCTATAATATAATAAAACAGTATAAATAATGTATCTGTAATTTAAATATTTTAAGGGAAAATACTTTAAGATGATGAAAAATTATAACAACACAGATCTAAGAGCTTAAAATTTTTTGTCTGTCTGGTTCTGTTTATACACGTACTTTCGGAAGTAATGAAAATTTATATCGCCAATTTTTTTTTGTAAATGCTATTGCTTTGACAGATTGATATATCTGATGTAGAATTATAGTAGTTTAACTTAACTATAAGAAATAATAAAATGATGCCTTAACTAAAGTCATTGAATGTGAAAATATAAATTTTTTTATTGACATATAAAAATTTAGTTATGATCTGGATCATCTGATAAAGAACCACAATAGCCCAGAAAATTTAAAAGGAAATAACAATATACCGCGTTAGCAAAATCTGTTCAGTAGAATAGACATTTTTCACTATCATATTACTATCACTAGAACGATGGATGAAGAATCTTAATTGCCCAGGTAAACTATAAAAAATTATAGTATGTTTTGCAAAAAATGTTCTGTGTGACGTCATATCGTATTGTCTCGAATTTGGTGGGAAAATGTAGAACCAAATAACACTAGGTGTTTTTTGTGTACCTGCTATAAGTTCAATGACAACGGGTGGTAAATAGAAAATGCATGACAATGGTCACAAAATCACACAACTGCAGTTGAGATCTCGACTTGAGCCACTGTTTTACATAAAACAGTAATATTACCTTTATTTAAATTTAAATTATTTAAAAACATAATATACGAGTATTAATAATGTAATTTGTAGGTAGATCTTTAAAATACAATAATAACCCAGTAATTAAATCGCCTAAAAATGTAATTTAGAACATAAATATAATAAAGATTGATATAATTTTTGGAGGCTGTTCTATGGGGAAAACAATGCCATTCCTGTCCATGTCTCAATTTGTTATCGTTCTCAGAAACGCGTTCAGATATCAGGTCAGGAGTTTAGATGTCAATTTTTTTTCATATCAAATATTAAACTACTATTTATAAAGTGTATCGTCACCATATCACATTGTATACTTTCAACGATTGATTGGACTGTCAGAAGGTATAATAAATATATCAATCCATAGCAGTTAGCGCGTTGCGTCGTGATCCGTCTCAATTTGCATTACTTACTATATTTGTTCGCAACTTATTAACAAATACTATTTACTGTTTATGTTTATTTCTTAAAACTTATTTAAAAGTAGTAAAATTTATTTATTTACTATGTCAGTCATTGTGCAATTAAATATTGTTTTTGGTTTTGTTAAGCTTATACACAAACGGACACACTATATTAATTAAGAAGGCACTATATATCATTTTATTTTTTTTTTTTTGTGTAATTAATTAGTTCTAATGTCTCTCTACATATGACTATTATTTAGGTTTTAAGGTGAAATAAATGTTTCAAATTATATTATTTATTTGATTATATTTATTTATTTGATTAATAGCTAAACATCGAATTATATGCACTATCAAAATGACAAAATATGCACTAAAAAGGGCAAAATATGCACAGAATATGCACAATCAAAAATACATTTATTATTAGAATTTATGTTTGTTTTCCCATTACATTAATACATTATATATATTTGTATAGTAATATTAATAGTAGTTGTATTTTTTAATTATTATTATAACATATATTTGACTTGACTACGATGGCGTCTGCTCTATCAAATTTGTCAACTATTTTTTTATGGATCTTAAATTCTCTTCATTAACTACTTCTTTGTAGATAGATGACAAGTAGATTATTCTAATTGTGGATACTTTCGGAATTATCTTATTAGTGCAATATTTCTTAAGGAATTTCCGGCATACTTCGATATTTAATTGACGGAAACGAATATTGCAACCAATGAATGACTCACATAAATCTTTGTTAAATTAAATTTTTTGTTTTTTCTAAGAACTGTCATCTGATTGAGAAGACGAATTAAAAGGCAGTAGTTGTTGTTGACTGTAAAAATCACAGTGCCATTAGTCCTAAATTGGCCTAGGTAATTTTTTTATCCAAGATTCCATTAATTTTTGTATAAAAATAAATACAGTGAGACCAAAGCAATTGAATTGCCTTAAGCGCGGGAGTGAAGCAGCGAGTGGCATAAGTCCCTTCCTTGACGACGACCCACGACGCATTTCACCAACGCGTTCGGGAGTCGGTACTCGGGTTTAGATTTAGTTCGCTCCCTGAGTTTTTGCGAGGACTCTTTCCAACCAGACTAAGGATCTGTTAAAAATAGTAATACTTTCCCGACTGTCTTGAAATATCAATCATTCTATTGAGTCACACATAGGTATGACAATTTTTTGTTCTCACACGTTCTTCGCCATTTATTTATAATTTAAATAAGAAAAATAATGACAACGAAAATATACCTAAAAATATTTATCTGAAAGTAGGGGTAGTTAAATATTTCTTTTTTCCTAAAACGAAAGAGTCTGACACTTATTCTTGGAATGTGATGGTCGAATATGTAATATCTAATTATTACAAGGCAGTAATTATTATGTGAAAATAAATAAAATATAAATAAAACGTAAATAATAAAATAAAACATAGCTTATTCCTTTTGTTTGTAACCGAGTGTGTACTACACTCGGCTACAAACAAAAGGAATAAAAAGCGTATAATAATATTATTAAAATTTACTTATTTCAATGAAATATATTATACTTGAAGATAATGAAAAAAAATCAAATTCAGAAACTTACTCTTGACGGCTTTTGGTGAGAAATGGAATTCATACACCACCACTATAGCACATTCATGTGTGTGTATGCTGTCTTTAGCTTCCATTTTCAACTGAGGTTTTGTGATAATATTACGTCGGAAGTCCACGCTATTGCTAATTAAATAGTGAATTTATATCGCACGACTTGTGAATGTTATATATAACATCACTTTACAAAATCATGATCATTAATTTGATAAATAAATAAGTCTTACAATTTTTTTGATGGTAATTTTTTTATTTTGATGAATGATGTGTTTAATGATGAATGAATTTTTGATATCATAAATTTATTATTACTTATTTAAATATCTTTCTTAAACATGTAGCGTTATTGCTAATATTCTACTTCTAAGAAAAGTAACAGTATTCCAGTTCGATGGACTGCAAGGTCTTCAATATCCTTAGCAGTTACGACTATGGACAGCTAATTTGACGTTTGAAAGAGCAACTGTTGCTCTATAGAACTACTTTGCGAGCTGATAGTAGCTGGGTACTTCACTGCCAATTAAATGTGCTTATATATGTGATAAAGTGTAATTGTTATCAATTGTCAAATTATTCTCATATAATTCACACTCGATAATTTTCTATTGGTTGTGAATAAATATTGGCCTTTTATTTATCTTAAATTTAAACTGTGAAAAGCGATTTTTTCAAAAAAAATCAGCCAGTTTCGATTTTGACAACATTGAAGCAAGACGCGAGGCTGTACAAAGCTACGAATTTTTCAACGTTGGCTAGTAAACATGTACAAAGAGCTTTGCCGTCCACAGCAGCGTTGCGTGTCACCGACCTATGTCGCTCCTGCTATCTCTAGTTGCTAGGTTTTATGTACCTAATTAGTGAATAAGATGTACATAACTAAGAGCACATTATTTTCTCTTATTCTGTTACGCCAGTTATAACTGAAATAATACTTTATTATTTTTAATTATAAAAGCATCGCATTGGACAATCTTAATTTTCTTTCTTAAAGAGTTCTCCTGTCGTTTTTGTATAAACAATTAGTAGATATGTCTTTTAGATCTTTCTAAATCATCGCAATATAAAGAGAAATTTAAATAAATGGAGCACAAAAGTTATTGTTATTTTAACAAACATAATTTATGAATACTGTATTAATTATATTTGAGTTTTTGTGACCATTCGAAGTCTGGCATTAAATAAACGACATCTAAAAAAAAGAGTTGCTCGTGCAAAAAATATTGTGGAAAATGAAGTTGAAATTCTATGGTTCAAAGTTACCCAAGTTAATTTAATTTATTGTCTCTTTTAAAATGAAACTCAACCGTAATGTTATTTGTTGGCTTCACCTACGCTTGTTGTTATGTTCCGAAAAGCGAGTGCAGGAGCGCACCGGCTCGCCTAAGTGATTCGATACACGTTCAATATGTTTCATTAGGGAGCACCGTGCTCACTTATTCAATCATATCGGCAGCGAGGCGCGCTTGTCGCCATCCGACGATGCCAATGCAGCCTATCTGCGTACTTCACTCTATTCTTACATAATCAGTTTTTCCGGTTCAAAATTTCGTTGTACACTCAATTTGTGCGAGCATATAGGCAAATAACTTCTCCTTGCGGAGCTTTTATATTGTTTGCAACGATCTTATCTTATTTATATTTCTATATTTAAATACTTATCATGTAGGAAATAATAACAAGCAATTAAAAAGTAATATCAGGAGGAACTTCAACAGTGATTTTTCCGGCCATCTTCTGGCGTCGAATGCGGAATGTTTCCGTCGCATCGCTTCTGAGAAGGAACCACTTCTCGAACGTTGTCTGCGTCCTGTGTCACAGGAAATGGTAATTACCGCCTAATCTCGCCCGAAGCGTAGGGCGGCCCGACGTCCGGATATGAACTTCCGTTATGAACAATTTAGCGCGCGAAATTGGACGACGGTACGCCCTGCATTCACCTGAATCAGATGATGCGACACACACATGTCTCTGCACTCAAAGCTTCCACTCTACAGTCATTGCGCCTCATTCATTGCTGCGATTTGTGTTCTTGAATAAGTTAACACGAACACCCAGAATACTGAATACTTTATGTATGAAACCTTTTAAAAAGTAATGTCTGGGAAATAGCATATTTAAAGAATTTTATCACTTTACACCAAATGGCTTTCAATGAATGTATATTCAATTTGTTTAAAATATTTTTTAATATTTTAGCCTTTTTGTGAGTATTACTAATATTAATATTAGGGTAAACAAAGGATAAATTAGACTAGGACAAAGATTAATCATAGGGTATTTGGTGTAGAATAGTTTCGAATCGTAGTAGTAATTCGTTTATATTATATGTCTATCTGTACTATCCTTTCTGTGCTAATATAAAAAAGCGGCGGCAGGTTTGTATTTGTTAGATCGAAAAATTACGTTTATCGTAAAATATATATGTGACTTTTCGTTCCTCACTTGTATTTTTTTTTGGATTCGGACTTTATGTTAATAGCTTTACGAATCTAACTATTTTTATACATACCTACATATGTATTTTACTAAACTAAAATAGATCTAAAAAATATCAGTCATTTTACATTTCAAGTGTAGTCGTCTACTTTGAATATCAATCGTTGATGTTGATGCAAATGATGATCACAATTCGACTGAGGCTAATGATCGCCATTCATCGTGATCTGCATTGATATGGAGCTATTATTACTTACTATTCTCAGCTTTATGTCAGACATTTGTCAATGAAAGTGTATCGAAGCCTACAAATTCAATCTAATCACCTAATCATATTTCAACACAGATCAGTTAGTGAAATTAGTAACAAAACCTTATATCCAATTATCTTATATCCATTTAACAAAAATATTAATATCTAGCCCGTTAGAACTACAGGAATATTGATGTTATAACTATTTATGTTATTTGTAGCGGACTTCTATAGAATTCTAATGTAAACATTTAATACCTTATATCTTCAAGACTTCTGCCTGGCATTAGTCCCGGCCTCAATATCTTATATACATTATGGAAATTTCCATAAGGATATTTCATTGTTTTGAATAAAGAACACATCTTCTTCCACATTATATATATATATATATATATATATATATATATATATATATATATATATATATATATATATATATATATATATATATATATATATATATATATATATATATATATATATACATATATATATATATATGCGTTATTATTATTACCTATAATAATAACGCAGGAGAGGTTAATAAATGGAAAAAATAAATAATTGAATGTACAATAAGATGTGAGACCATCAAAAAATATTAGTTACTTAAATATGACGTCGTATCCACTCATTTTATATGAAATGAATGAAATTAAGTTATACATTGAGCGAATAGCTCGCTGCTGCAGGACAAAACCTGGCTGCATTACCCCAAAATATAACGCCTAAAGACATAATACTATGAAAGTAGCTGAAGTACACAGGCGAGCCGTTTCTACATCAGTTAACGATCTAATTTTTTTAACCACAAAATCTGCTGCTTAACTTTCTCTATTCGCCAATCCATCAATATGAGGACCCCATTGTAATTTAGAGTCTATGGTGACACAGGATCCTCGGTTTCACCATTCAATAGTACATTGTCTTTAACAATTTTCGTGTTGGATATTCGAAAAATTATACATTTGGTTTTTGTACTACTTAATAGTAGGTTGTTAACACTAAGCCAATATACTACTTTCGAGAGTTTAGTTTTTATAAATTTGTCATAGTTTTTTCCTGGGTTATATAAATTTCCAATTTTAGTTCTAACTTATTGCCAAATTTCATAACTCCTGGACTAGGTGCAAAAAAATTTAGCATAATCGCTCATATTCTTTGATTACGTTTAGAAGTTTGATTTTTTCCTGTGCTCAAAGAGGTTATGGACTTGGATATTTGATATTATTTTCAGCTTGATTCCTCCCCGTGATTTGGGAAAATAGTCTTGACAGACGGACAAATAATAAGTGTTCCGTGCTTTTATTTTCGAGGTGCGGAACCCTAAAATACGATATAATATAAGAAATATTTTTTGTTTTACTGTTGAGACCATCCGGCGCAGTAGGACATCGGAGCATTCGACTGTTAAGGTGAGGTGTGAAGTGATTGTTGTGTGAAATCGTACAAAAAAGTTTTTTTTTAATAATATTTAAAAAGTAGAACAAAATCCACCTATAATCTGTTTTAAGCTAACGAGAAATGTTAATAAAACGTTGGGTATCTCGTGTAATTAACTTATCGCCATGTATGACGCGATAAAAATCAGCGCAACAAAATGCCACCACTCGAAATGCAATGAAATTCAGGAAAATGATTTTGGTATTCTGGGAGCGAGAAACGAACGGCCGGCCGGTTATTGTCGGCTCTCATACAGCCTCTAAATGGACTGCGCTCGTTCAATTTCGATACTTTTACAACACAATGGGTGAGAGTAAGGCGTGTGCACTCACCTGTCAAATTAAAAAAGCACTTGGATATTCAAAATAAACCTGGTAAAGTATACAGTGCAAGTGTAGATAGTATACAATACGAATTTTAATTTTTGTGAAAATAATTGAATTTCAATTGGATTTCACTCAGTCAGTGGCTACTGACAAAGTTTGTAATAAAATTTTACTACATTGTTTTAAATTAATCATACTGTTAAAATTTATTGAGTATATTTAAAAAGCTATAAAATCCAATTTAAGTAATGAGAAATTGAAAATAACTTTGATTATTATATAAATTACATTTAATATTGCTTAACATTTGTGGTTGGCTGAAAAATATTATACATTGTTTAATTTAATTTAATGTATATATATATATATATATATATATATATATATATATATATATATATATATATATATATATATATATATATATATATATATATATATATATATATATATATATATATATATAAAAGGATAGAAAAGTCAATTCTGTACATTAAAGAAGATTTAAAAAAAGATTGATTGCGTCGGTAATAAATCCACTCAGCAGAATTCTTGTCTGCTGTCTGTCTGTCTCTCTGTCTGTTTATTTGGCCTCCAATCACGCAAAAACTACTGGACAGAAATGAATGAATTTTTGTAAAGTAATAGCTTACAGTTCGAACCCGTATAAATTTAAGTTTTTATCTCGGTATTCCATGCTATTCCTGGAAATAATAAATAAATGAAAAAGTAATAAAATTTAGTTATAAAAAAATTAAAAGAAGTGAGTTAGATTTGGCATGCTAATAGTTCATAGGCTTAAACAATATATATAAGATAATTTTTATCCTGATATGCAATGCAGACCTCAAATGAGAAATAAAAACAGAGACGATTAAATTACGTCGATTACTTGCAAGTAAAGGTATTTTATTCCAATATTACTTAGTAACACTGGCAAATGGTAAAAGATTTTTTTATTTAAAATATAAAAACATTTAAAAAATATTTTCACAGTCTAGCCAGATGTCATAGTTTAGTTAAAAATCATTTGATTTACAATGATTATAGTGACATTTAGCAATCAGAAGGTAATATAGTAGTTTTTGATAGAATGTCATCTATTGGTAGGTAACTTCAAATAATTCTAAATAAATAAAATAAGTATAATGTGTTTAAAAATCTATAGTAATATTTTATAATGTCTGTAAACAGATGTCGTTATTCATTGAAATAAAATTTCCGCATCACGCTGGCGGGATTTTTTTATTTGTATTAATGTCAGTGTAATTAAGATATACCGAAATTAATACAAATAAAAAAATCCCGCCAGCACAGTATTAAAGCATAGATAAAGCATAAGTCAAAGTCAGAAAAGAAACTATGTTCATAAAAGATTTTAAAATGCATTAATGGTCGATTTATATATCGTTAATCTATCGTTATAGTTATTATAAATATAAGCTAAACTAACAATTTCAATTTTTGTCCTAATTTTTGTTTATTTATTTGCGAACCACGTAAATCTACTGGCAAAAAAATGGGAATTGATGAATTTACTGAATTTACTGAAGTATTTCAACAATTTTCCTGAAAAAAAGTACTTTGATTACGGGTATCTACTACAGAATGAATAAATTTTGACAGCTTAAAACCTAAATCAATATATAGAATAGTTGTCATTCTGGCGTTCAATGAGGTTTCCGTAGAAAAAAATAGACATATTTTAATTACGTAAAGTTAAGCTAAATAATAGATTAATATTATATAAATAATAGATTTTGTCAAATAAATTACTTTTTTGTGATATGAGCATTATTAAAGTTAAAATAACTTTCTTTAGTATAATATTAATATTTTTTTAAACATTGACAATGTTAAAAATAGAATATGTTATTAGTACATTGGTCAGGACTAGAATAAAGAACGCCAAGGATGGGGGTATATTTAAAAATAAAAAATATCGGTCTAGTGCGAGTAGTAAGTACTTTAGTACTCGCGCACCGAGGGTTCCGTACCTATTTCAAGATGATGAAAACACTACTATAGAAAATGACAAACTTAAATTTGCAGTCGTATCTACATCTTCGTATCGTTGTATAAAATTAACTACAAATACAAGTTTGTAGTAGCTTATTTCTGTATTTAACTTATAAATGATCAAATTTGACATTCTATCCTTTATATATACTGTAAGTACTAAGTCTAGTCAATAGTCAAGTCAATAAAATACCACTAATAAAATAAGAGTCGACAATCATTTTGTATCAAATGAACTACAGTATAAACTTTTCCCTCAAATCCCAGATAAAAACTATTAGATACAATTTAAATTTATAGATATAAATTTAATATATAATAATAATTATAATAATTTTTTTGGCTTTTTTCCTTTGGTTGTATAAGCTCTAACTTATTGCCAGATTTCATAACTCTAGGATGACGGGATGTATCCTGGTTTTGACTACGCGACAATTTTAATACAAAATGTAAAAAATTAAGCATAAACTTTCATATGAATTTGATTGCGTTGACTTAGAAGTTTGATTTTTACTGTGCCTTAAGAGGTCATTGATTTGGATATTTGATATCAATATCAGCTTGATTCTTCCTCTTGATTTGGAGAAAATGGTCTTGACAGACAAGCACACAGACAGACAGACACACAGATAGACTGACATACAGACAGACGCACAACAGAGGGATTTAAAAAAAATGAGTGATCTAAAAATAATTAAATTTAATTCTTTTAATAATGGTGTTCCAATAAATAAAAAATTAATAGTGTTAGTACGATTTTAAATTTCAAAATCAATTGTGGGAAGGGACTATGTGTTAATTACAAATACGTTGACGTTATAATATATACATGCAATACACATATAGGTACATTAATCAAATTTCAATCAAGATTTGTAATAACATACAAGACTGATTAAAAAAGACGACGAGAAAATCGAATTGCATTGTTATGTAGGTATAAAATATTCAAACGAACGCGATCTAGCTAACATAAACGGGCGAAGCCGGGAGCGGGTCGCTTCTTATTTAGAGGTTAGCAAGGTAGAACTTATAAAAGTTGACAAACTGACTGACATTTGCGAGCGAGTGCACTAATTTTGTATAATTTACTACAGCTATAAGCTTGTAATATTTTTTATGTTATATACCTGGAATTTTACAAGTTTCGAATATTTCCTTTATTTATATTGTACGTTCTAACGTAACGATATCCTTTAGTTTTTGATTTCGCGGTGCGTTTCAAACAAAGCGGCTAAAACGAGACATAAATGTTCGTATCTTTTTAATATGTTGACTTAGAAGTTTGATTTCTTTTTGTTCCAAGGGACTATAAATTTGGATATTAAATATTATTATCAGCTTGATATCTCCACGTATAAAATACAGATCGACAATAAAGTGATCCGTTATCCGTTATCCGTCCTAACATGGTGGTGATGAAGGCATGCATTTGTATGGTAAACACATCTGATAAATCATAAGTACACAGAACGCACATGCACTGAACAAACGTTTGACACAGACACTAATCAATATATCATTAGGTAAGGAAACACTTCTGACATACAACTTGTAAGTTAAATAAATAAATTTAGTAGAAACAAAAGTTTTAACTTTGTATTATGTACATGTATAGTAAGTAAGCCTGTGGTAAATAATTAATCATAAAAGACACTGTGTTTGGTAAATTTCCTGAATACTGTATAAAATTAATCCTGCTTTACAAAAGGGTTTCCGACGGCTATTAGTGCTAAAGGTAATTTCATTTATAGCAGTTTTATTGTTAACGTTTCGTAGTAAACTATTTATTTATAATAGTTGTTGATTGAGTATTATTTATGTTTAGTCAAACGGTTAAGTATAGTATATTTTTGAGTAGTTGTCAACCACAACTTCTAGGATCGCAACATTTGTGAGGTGTTGAAAGGCAGAACTCATCGATTGTTTTATAAAAGAATATTTTATTTCATATATTTTATATAAGACAATATTTTGTTATTGTAATGGTATTTTGTATATACTTTATATAATAAATCCAAAATTTATGTAATTTTGAATAATACTGATAATAAAAATACATAAAATTATAGATTTTTTTACAACAAAATCGGATTAGAATTTTTCTATCTTTAACAACAATATTTAATAAATGATTGGTATACATATGTATTGGTTAATATTTTTTCATAAGGCTGTTAAAATATTTTTTCTTTATTATTATATTTTTTTCTTTATTTAACTCAACGCCGAGCTTGCACTATCACCCTCAAGCGAATGTCTTGCATTGCTTGCTTGGGGACGTGCTAATAATTTTCTTTACTTTTATATTTTTTTATTAAGTCTCTCGTACCATTATTCTCACGCAGACGACTCGCGTACAGAATGATCGAAAGAATAGGCGGGCAAATTAATACTTATTGTATTTGTTATATATTGTCAAATCTTTATTAATCTATTCTCTAACAAAATCAAACGACAGATATTTAAATTTTTTATGGGGAAGACAACGCAAATGAGCGTTCGGGTCACTTGATGGTAAGTGATCAGCGCCGCCCACGACCCCGTGCAACACCACAGGTGCTACAGGTGCGTTGCCTTACCTAGTTGGGTACCTTTGTGCGCATCTTCTGAAGTTAAGGAAGGTATATTAACAGATTAACAAATTCACAATTATTGGTTGACCAGACCGATCGTCAGTGTTTAAGCTAATTGCCGACTTGACCAAAACTTAATTCTTTCTTTTTATTTTTTTTCTTTTCAATATCCACATTAAATATATATTCAATTATATGGTATTATATAGTAGGTACATCGTCATGTATCATGATTGTCTAAGCACATCAAACAACTAATTATTCCCAAAAAAAAATCGAACACATAAATAAACCTTCCAAGTATGTTGTATGATGTAAATAATAGATTCCAAGCATGATCTGACATAGTATGGCGTTGGCGGACACAATTTCCGACAGGTATTTGTTGTGGTTCTCTTCCCGGGTGGCCATCTTATATATTTAACTTTAATGAGTTCAATTTCTAATCAGATGTAAATGCATAACATCTTGAATCGATTAAGCTTCTGTACTGTAGAGTGTTCTTTCTTTTCTTCTTATCTTTTACTTTTAATGGTCTTTTGCGTAGTCGACAATTGTGACTACTGGTATTAGCTTATTATACTCATTTCACTTTTTTATCAAGTGAAGATATGGATGTGATTACTTCTAGAGAATCCTTTAAGTCTTCATACCGGATGTGTCATATACACGATTTGAGAAATCAGCCAGTAGTTAGCGAAAAGTGCTTCCTATAAAGCAAAACTGCAACTTCTCCGCTGCTGCTTCGAACAGAGGTTTTTAAAAAGTAGTTGTAATTGTTTCGAAAATGGTTAAGATAGTCAAGAGTCGTATATTCGGGCGAGTTACCCTATTTTTCTACTGGAGAGTATTCTTGATTTCAAATAGAATTATTTCAGGGAGATCTTATGATCTTTGCCTAGAGAGAGGAGATCTCGAATGTTTTATCTAGTTTTGGCTCAACAATATTAGAGTGATTAGCTTAGCTTCGTATATTTTTTTAATTGTTTGCCTACTAATCTATTTCCTGTCCGACGATATTAAATTATTAATAGAAGAGTCAAATTTAATTATTTTTTTTTTACAGATTTTTCTTCATCCTTTTCAAAAGTTTCCAGCTTTCGGGCCTTTTCTTGTGAATCGAGGCTCGTGTGAAGCTATATTCTCTGTATGGTAACTACAAGAAAAAAGTCGAGAATAAGGGCAGCCTCTATATTTATGCTTTGTTGATTTTTGATAGCGTGCCCCATGAAGCTCTATGGGTGGTACTAGCAAAACTTGTATGCACTGATCGATTTGTGAGGATAGTCCGTCCCCTACATGATGGCATGCGATACTGTCAGGGTACACATTGAAGATTCTGAATATTTTCCGGTAAGCTGTGGCGTTAGACAGGGCTGCGTAATTCCCCCAACTCTATTCACACTATACTTTGAATTTGTGGATCGGGAGGCGTTGTAAACATTACAAATAAACAAACAAAGAGAATCCGTATTCGTTATCGTACTGACGGCGGCGGTCATGCGGTCTTTTGCAGCTATCACCGAGTTGGTGTACGCAGATGACTAGTGTTTTGTGGCGTAATCTCTAGTAGGTTTATAAAAGCTTATAACAAATCTTGCGGAGTCTTATCGTAAATTTGGCCTTAAGATCACTGTGAAGAAAACTTAAGAGTTGGTACAAGACACACTGAATTGCTGCTTAATTAAGATAACTAGCACTATAACACCAAAGTGCCTCCTTGATAGCAAAATTAACTCCAAAGTTGTAGCGGCTGCTGCAGTCTTTGGAAGACTCTGTAACAAGGTATTCCGATCTTATGATTTAAAGTTGCTAACTAAGGTAGCTGTATACAAGGCAATACTACTACCGTCTCTTTTATACTACTTTATTATATCCCGTTACCGCAAACATATTATTATACTAGGTAGATTCTATCTTAAGTGTTTGTGTCACATTATGAAAAAATCACTGGTGGGACCGTATCACGCACGGAGTAGCACGGAAGTCTTACAAGCTTTTTTAATGCAGAGACAGTTGCATTGTGCCGATCATATCTCACGGATGTCTAAGAAGAGAATAGCCATACGCGTATTTTATTCTGAACTACATTTTGGCATTCGGACACATGGTGGCCAGTTCTTGCGGTACAAAGATGTATTCAAGCGCCACATGAAGAAATGTGATCTGGATCCAACCGAATGGGAGATAATGGCAGGAAATCGGCCTTACTGAAGAATCTGGCGTATCGTCAACACTAAGGTGTCGGAGTTTGAGATAATAAGAAGAAACGAGCTTAATCTTAAACGCGACGAGCGCAAGGCCCGGACAACTGAAGCCTATTTTGCATGCAGGGAATGTGGTCGTACATTTTCTGTAAAGGTCTTTCTGTCAGTCACATTAGAGTACATGAACGAAGCTCTCGTTAGTCAGGTGACAGTCGCTGTGGCCGAAAACGTTCAGAATGCCATTTTTCTTATCCTTTTTTTAATGAATTTCTAATTTATTGACGTGCAATATTTGTGAGTGATAGTTTTAAGTGGTCCGTTCATCCTCTTAATAATTGAATATATTCTTTAGCTGTACTTAAATTACCTACTATCTACATTACAGCTTCCGTTGATGATTTGGTAGTATTGTTCCTGTTCTTTGAATTGCAAAGTATATGGCTCATGGCAACAAGTATTAATCAGTTTATAGTGTTCCGTTTCCAAATTAATGAGCATTTTTGTACAGATTAGTTAGTGATCACTTTCTACACTTGTGTAATACCTCTATATAATATGTAAACACATATTTTTTATTTCAGAAAAAGCTTAATGTTATTTGTAAATTTATTTATTATAATCTATCTGATTTAAAGTCCAGACTCCTTGATCTTTCTGTTCGAAAATTTTGAACTATTGCCGGCGTGTATTTCTTTGACCCCGTCCGAGTTCACTAAAGAAATTTGGTACGTGTTATAAGTTTTTCTAGCGTTCTAGCGTTGAAGTATACGCTTACAGTAGTAAAGTTTTATCTTACAATTTTTATGTCATCATGTATCAAATTCGTCTACTTAGTCGTAGTTTGTACTGTGAGTTAAGCTGAGATGTGGCCTCTACAGGATGCCTATTAACCATAGTGATATTAATTAAGAATGCTACTCCTCCCAAACATTTATCGTCATAAAAAGGATTTATTACACTTATAAAAGTAATGCGTATTTCGTTCAAGTTTATAATATCCTTGTTGATTGTTGTTCCTCTGTTTCCAGTTCACGGTATCCTTTTCCTGGTATCGGACTTAATGGAACCTCTGAGTATTGACAGACGTTTCCTTCGCTGAGTTTCAATCAGGAGGTTTATCCACGCTGGCTGTTTAACCACCGTGCTGGATATTGCGGGTTAACAAGTCCCCTTCTTCTGACAACATTTTGTTTCTCACGGCTCGAGGTAGCCACGCTGTTAGTCAGGTCGTAACTCTATACATATAATAAAAAAATAGAAAAGTCAAAACATATAAGAAAAAATATGAATTCAATTTATTATATTTACAATAGCAGCACATTATTACAATACACATTTTAAAAGATTTACAAAACAAATTTTAAGCAAGAAAGTCGCTTGAATGTTGTATTTAGAAACTTTGGATATCTCACTAGGATACCTCTGCACAGGAAATCTTTGGTTACATAAGCAATGTTTCGCTTACGGACAATGAAACAAATAAATTAATTTATGTTCTACGTACAGCGGATTAAAAATAGAGTAGTACGCTAATATTTTAAGAAAATATCAATAGATTATAGGTATACGTGAACGTTAATATGTGTTTAAAATTATATATAATTATTAATAATAATAAATTATATAATATAAGTAAAAATAATATGTATAGCTTAATATGTATGTAGATAAAAATTATATCAAATAGTTAAAATACATAATCTATTTGGCGATGTTTGAAATAGAGGATAGTAGTAGTACAATTGTCAGGACTAGAATAAAGAACGCGAAGAACGCTGTGTACTTAAAAATCAAAAAATATTCAATTAACTTCTTTTGAATAAAAAATAAATAGTGTTGGTATGATTTGGATTATAAATTTCAAGTGAGGGAAGTGGATATGTATTTTTTACGCTATGATAGAAAAACTAGAACATAATCTGCTTAGACTAAATGTTACAATACGTTTACATATACGTTTACGTTTTGATATATACATGCAAGAGACATATAGGTACATTGATCGTAATTTTTAATAATAGACAAGAGTGGTTCAAAAAAGACGACGAGAAAATCGACGGATTGCATTGTGACGTAGGAATAAAAATTTAGAACGAACGCGATCTAGCTAACTTAAGCGGGCGAAGCCGCGAGCGGGTCGCATGGATATACACATAGTTTGAGGATAAACATTATATAAACATAAGCAAGTGATATTGAGGCATTTTCATAATAGATTCATTAGGTACTTTTTTCAATTTGAAATGGCTAAGTTTGTGTAGATTAATATTTTATTAATTTTATTTACAATGGATCCAAAAATGCATAAAATCTTTGGCTGGTACAATACAATTACGTAGAATTTCTATCCGAATACTTTCGAAACATATGGTTTACGTGTGTTTCGATATTTCTCTTTAAAGAGAAAACTCTAACTATTTCTGGTTTCTTATAATATTGAATAGAGTTATATTGAATAGAGTTATGTGCAGAATTTGTAAAAAAAATGAAAACCGATAAAGTCAAAATAGTTTAATGACTCATTTGAAGTATTTGATTTTCATTTCCTTTTATCCAGTAGTTATCAGTGATAACTAAAGTAGCGACTGCATAGAAGTTAACGAATTTTGAACTGCATAGAACTTACTTGACTTGAACTTGACTGCATAGAAGTTAACGAATTTGAACATAGAAGTTAACGTTTGAGTCGTTAGTAGCTAAGCAAACAAGAAAAATAAATAATACACAGACAGGTTGCTACTCGCACATGAAGCTTAATCAATAATTTGATGAAAACTATTAATTATCTCATACGTCAGTTATTTTTTTATTAAATTAATTATTATTTATAAGAAGAATCATAAATAATTTAAATAATATTATTAGCGAAATTAATAATATAAAAAATATATAAAGATAAATTGTATTACATTAGATTTGGAAATGAAATTCCAGTCATTAAAAGCGGATATTATGTTGATGTCAATATTAAATCCTTAATACGTATAAAAAAGTTGTCTATATATTGCTCCATTATTTCTTTTATCTTCTAGTGAAAGTTCCAAAAAATCGGCGTAGCAATTCCGGAGATTAGTCTGGATAAACGAAATGTTGAAACACAACAAAAAACATTTATAAACTTTTTGTCTGCCTGTCTTTCATATATATAGATATAGATATATATATATACATTAGACATTTGGATTTCTATACATAATGACGAATCATACTTATTGTGATTTTAAAACGTAAGTCAGGAGTTGTCTAAACTTTAATACTTTGCAGTATAGGATAAACATATGCTTCTCCAATGAAATGCCACTGAGCTCGTTTACCTCATTACCTCATTTCGGATTCGATCCTTCAAATATACTCCAAGCATAGCCATAGAACGCTGAGCGACTTTAAACTGGTAGACCAGTCGCACTGCTAGTGTCCACGTTATTACTGGTAGAACGCTCTCGTTAAAGACCTTCGTAATTAGGCTTAGCGATATCGGTGACGGTGACGATTTTGATGTAAAAGAGCAAACGACGAATATGTCAGTTTCTATGTCAGCAGTAACGATTTGATCCCTCGAGTCTTCTAATTTAAAATCTATGAAAGATTTTCCATAGTATGTAAGTTTATTTAAAAAATAGGCAACGTATGAATTTCAATCAAAGGTATGCGTTGAAAATGGCGACATACACATTGTTGACAATTTAATAAGTTTCTTCTTGATTTGACATACTTAAACAAAATGCCACCAAAAATTGTTAACAATTTTATTACTGGTAATTTTATACACAATTAGACCCAAAAGAAATGGAGTAGAGACATAAAAAAAAATAAGTTTTGATATTGTTCTCGATGTAGTTACTCAAATATGTATATGAAATGAATAAGATAACTTGAGTGTAAATGATTTGATTTAATGAATTTAATTTGGAAGAATGATGATTAGAATTATCGTTATCGTCAAAAATATTGTGCTAGTAAATCATAGGGGAGACGAAGTTCATCAAAAAGAGCTAATTAAGCTTATTTACTAACATTATATATCTTTTTTCATTTTATCATTATTATTGTATATTGTCAAAATCGTTTCAAAATAAATAGATATATCTGTAGTTACATAGTTTAGCAAATAAAGCAAGCAATAGATAAATAAGAATTATAGCACTGTTTTGTGAAGTGTAAGTTGGCATAGATTAAGCTACAGAATAGATTTATTTCATACAGTGCCGTCTTAAGAAATAACGTATATTCAACGTACATATCGGTGCTCGTTGACACACGCAAAATAAAACAAATTATGATTAATAACGATGAAATTGTTTACAGGGGCTCTCGTGAAGATGGTGGCTTGCGTGGCCTTGGCGTGTGACTTAATCCCATTCTTCTGATCCATAATATGTAGAGCTACCTATTTATCTATTATCTGATATGGAGTTCCGAGTTTTAGGGGTTTGAATATTGTTAAAATCCTCAAGAAAATCTCTGTTCTGTGGCTATTATTCTTTTTTATATGCAAAAAAATGTAGTCTAGCAGAGTAGAAACAGAAAGTCTAGTACGTATACAAAAAAAAGTATACCTTTTACACAAGATTACCTTATTTAAAGAAGTTGCCACAAGAAATGATATTAAATATAATTTAAACATTATGTTATACATAATGATAAATAGTAACTATGTAAAGTTTAATGACAACTATAATAAATTAAATTTCACTGACATAAATATTATTATTGGAGTGTTTTAATGTATATAAATGATTTATTATATTTAGTTGGAAATAGCTATGAGATAGTATTGCTTGCTGATGATACTTTATCGATTTTTAAAATAATATGATACTGTAAACAATGTTTTCTCGAAAATAGTAAATTGGTTTAGTGCCAATAACTTACTTTTGAATAGTAGAAAAAAATCCTTGATGATTTTACCAAAATCACATGATATTAATACTATAAGCGGTGTGTACGATTTTACAATCGGATTCCAAGAAACGTCCGAGAATTTTCTATGTCATAAATTAAAATAACTGTGAAACGACTTTTGTGTGTTAAAGGTTATTACCAATTTTTTTTTAAATGATAACACACCTTGGGAATTAAATGTTCGCTCCAATCTGGTTCAAAGGTATCATTGTCACTTATGAATAATTGAAAATTGTAAATTAATAATTTAAAACACCAATTTACCCGTAGAGTTTCTTGTGCCGGTTCTTCTCGGGTGAGGCATGAATTTTAGTAAACCGGGGGTAAAGTATTTGACGTTAAAAATGAAGCTTGTATCTTCATACTTTGAATAAAATTATTTGACTTTGAAATTCATACTCGTAGTCCCTTTTAGCTGCGCGTTCCAAAAAAAATAAGTTGGTCAGTCTATTCAAGACTCTATTGCCACAACTAGCTAGCTAGATTTGGCTTTAAGGTAACTACAAACTCGCAAGCTTTAGCCAGACAGGGAAATAGTGAGGCGACAGAAAACGAACTATATAAAATAACTTATGAATGTTTAACATTATGACTAAATCGGTTCAACATACATATGTATAAGCGAAATGTATATAATATGTGACAGGGTACAGTAATACCTCGACTTACACTACCCCGACTTACGGCAAATCCGGAGTTGCATGGTTTTCAAATCTCATCGGTTTTGTTTTTTGTTTAAGTATAACACAATCAAATCAATTGGTTAGATTGAAGAAATTATCGCTAGGCAAATATATTTAGAAGTTGACAGTTATGAAGTTCAGTAACTGCTGTGTTTTCACAATCAGGACAATCAATTGTTGAATTCATAAAAATTCAAATAAAAGGAAAAGATATTGAAAACCTTGATAGTTCTTATAAAACAAAAATAATACTAGCATAATGTCTTCTTCTACCAATTCTTGACTATGCCAATGTCTGCTATTTGGATGTGGCTAAGGAGCAAATTAACACATTAGATCGTCTTCAAAATCTCGTTATACGCTTTGTTTATGATCTTCGACAGTATGACCACTTATCCCAATTTCGAGCTCAGCTTTATTGGCTACCTATTCATCCGCAGTGATATGCATATCTTTTCTTTTCTTTTCAAAATAGTCAACTTCTAAAATTTCCCCCCTAATTCCCGTTCTTCTGCTTCTCCTAATTATGTTCCCGTTTTAAAATCCTTTCCTCTCCTACACGTTCGAGGAGGTCTTGTGTTTTACCATTCAAAAAAGCAATACCAAATTCCGTCAAAAGTCCTGTTCCGTACAGGCTCCACTCCTTTGGAATAAAATTCCCAAGACTATTCAAGAAAGTCAATCAATCGTGTCTTTTAAGTCGTTATTGAAAAAATATCTAATTAGTGAACTAAGCAGTATCTGAAAAGTCTTTAATTTAACTATGTTTCTTTTATATTAAATTTTTTGTGTTTATATTGGTTAAAATATTATATATTTTATAGTATATATATGTATTTATATATATTTGTATAAGTATATGTCTATTTACGTATATGTTTATTTATTTTTATTTTTATCTATTTACGTATATGTTTATTTATTTTTATTTTTATTTAACCTTAATATTGCATTTTATCTGACTTCTCTCTACTTACTGCTTTTACTCACTTTCACAAATTGGCTGGAATCTATTACAAAGATAAGTTCACCCTTGATAACTATATTTCTGTGTGTCTATACTTCACGTATTTTCTTAATGCAATAAATAATACTATACATAGTTCAATCAGAAGGAGTATTAATGATTAGAAATCTGACTGAAAGCCTCAATTCGAATAAATAGTGTTGACTAATATTTAAAAATAGACTTCAGTGAATAGCACATTTCCTCTATAAAAAAGACATATTAGTTTACTACGATTCAATTTGTAAAATTACATAATTAAAACATAAAGATAGCTTTGGGTAGTCAAACTACTCTTTTAGATTTTATGAAATCTGTAAAATCAAAGGTCTTCCTAAATATAAATATGTTTTGTTAAAATTGCTATTTTCTTTGGCTTTCGGCACCAATTAATAATAATTTATATGTATTTATGTGGAAAATTATACCTCAACTTACGTGAATTAGTTTTACGCGGTTATCGCTCTGTCCCACCTATCGCGTAAGTTCGTGATATTACTGTACTTCATAACAGAGCTCGACATCATATGTTCCAGACTTTTTATTTGTTTCATACTAAATGATTATGGTTCTTCTTGGTGATATATGGTTATTTTATGGTTTAATCAGTTTTCAGTGATACGATTATATTAAATCATTTTAATTTTACAAAAAACATATAATGATGTAAGTGACTATAATTTTGAAATCAATAATATGTAGATATGATTTTTTCTTTACTGATATAGAATTCTAATACCTATATTAAATCTTATATTTTCAAAATGAATAAAATATCTTAAAATGGCTGACATAGTATTGTAGCTAGCATTTATCAAAATATAATATAGTTCTAGTATTATGGGTAGGCAGGCAAATTGAAGAATATTCTTCAAAAAGTTATTAAGTTACTTAAGAATTTCTGTTAGTTGTTGAGCTTTCCCAAGTTTTAAAAAGTAAACAATTTTATCGATTGAGATCGTATGTAAACGTGTTGTATACATATACATTATACTAGGGACCTGTTCGCGGCTTTGCCCGCTTATGTTAGCTAGATCACGTTCGTTTTAAAATTTTATACCTACATCACAATACAATTCTTCCATTTTCTCGCCGTCTTTTCGAATCACTCTTATTATTAAGAACCAATGTACCCGTATATTTCCGTACCTCAAAAGAAAGGATATTATATTATAGGATCGCACTGTTGTCCGTATATCTGTATGTCAGTCTGCCTGTTTGTTAAAACCACTTTCTCCAAATCACGAGGAAGAATCAAGCTGATAACATCTTGAGGCACAGTAAATATCAAAATTTTTTGTCAACGAATTCAAAAGATATGAACTGCTTTTTGTATGAAAATCGTCGCGTGATGAAAACCTACAGGTTACTTCCCGTCATACTAGAGGTATGAAATTTGGCCATAAGTTAGAGATTATAGTACAACCAAGGGAAAAAGACAAAAAGAAAATAATTTTATAGATATATCCCAGAATAAAAACCTTACAAACTTATATTTGTAGTTATTTCATACAAAACGAGTGGATACGACTGCAAATTTAAGTTTGTCAATTTCTATAGGTAGTGTTTTCCTCATCGGAATACCTATAATTTTGAAATTGGTGCGCTAGTACTACATGCACTTGACCGATATTTTTTAATTTTAAATACACCGCCCTTCTTTGGAGTTCTTTATTCTAGTCCTGACAAATGTACTACTTATATATTCTATTTTTAATATTGTCAATGTTTAAAATAATATCAATATATTACAAAAAATAAAATTTATTCGACAAAATCCTTTATATAATTTAGCTTCACTTGCTAGTAATCGACGTAATTAAAATATGTCTATGTTTTTTCTTCATAAACCTCATTGACCTCCAGGAACTATTCTTTATGTTGATTTAAGTTTTAAGCTATTATAGCGTTAAAATTTAGTCAATTTTTAGTAAATAAACCAGTACCAGTAATCAAAGTAATTTGACTTTATTGGTCTTTAATATTTTTCAAGACAAATATGCAGACAAAAAATCCACTGTGTATTTTTTTGGTTTAATTTTACAACAACGATAGCTTCACTATACATTTATCCATTTATACATCTTCAAATGTATAAATGGGTCACCGACCCATTTATACATTTTTAAATCTTTGATGAACATAATTGACTTTTCTATACTTTATTACTATGACTGGTGGTCTTCATCATCTTAAAAAATTCTATTAGCGTGATGCAAAAATTTTATTTCCATAAATGACGACATCTCTTGACAGATATTATAAAATATTTCTATACATTTTTAAAGACATAATATTGATTTTTGACAATGATTTTAAGTTACCTACCAATAGATGGCATTCTATCAAAAACAACTAAATTACCTTCTGATCGCTAAATGTCACTATAATACCTGTAAATCAAACGATTTGTAACTATTACGGTGACATCTAGCTAGACTGTGGAAATAATTTTCAAATGATTTTATATTTTAAATTTTAAATTAAACAATCTTTACCATTTGCCACTATTACTAAGTGAGAATGGAATAAAACTACCTTTAGTTGCAAGTAATCGATCGTATTTTACGTTCGATGTTTGCATTAGACATCAGAATAAAAATTATTCTATATATATTATTTCAGGCTAAAAACTGTTACCATGTCAAATCTAAATCACTTCTTTTTAGTAGTTTAAATAACTGGACTGTAAGCTATTACTATATAAAAAATAATTCATTTCTGTCCAGTAGTTTTTGTCTGATTGGAGGACAAATAAGCAGACAGGTAGACAGAAAGACAGACAGAGAGAGGCAGGCAGACAAAAATTTTGCTAAATGGATTTTTAGCTTCTATTATCGATATATTAACCGACCCAATCAATCTTTTTTTAAAATCTTTAATGTTCAGAATTGACTTCTGTATCCTTTTATTATACATATAAATATAGGTTAAATGCAACTCCTTCCACTTTTAAAATAGCTATATCTATGAAATGAGTGAATGGAAAAAAATTATATAGACATTTTTGATGTTGTTGATAACTTAATATTATTATTATTATTACAATTACAAGATTTGTATCGTCTTATATATTCTCTATAGTAGAATTTAATTTAAGCTGAAGTAAAAAGAAATGATCCAACAATTTATTGATTTGTTTAAGTAAACTTAAGTACATCAGGGTCTTATTATAATGCATTTTAAATTTTGTCACTAGATATAAAAAAAATGCTTAATGCTTTACATAGACCAGGGTAGGCAGAGGTATATCTAGTCCTAAGACACTCCAGTCCCCACTTTCCGCCCAATTTTCGACACATTGCGTGTTGAGTGGCAGAGCGAGGAAATTTGTAAATGAAAGGATTTGTTACACGATGTGCCGTTGGGTTAAATGGACGCTAACAACAATGTAGGTATAGCATAGAGACAAAAAAAAATTTTTGAAACAAAACCAACCATACATATCTAACTACTATTACTATATATCTAGTGTTAATATTATTACATGTTACATATGTTGATTTTGAAGCGTATCCCACAGTTAGCATCACGCTTACACCTAGAGACATTGAGGCCTTGTCTAGTATACGAGGCACGACCTTTGGTTCCACCACACAATGTCTCTCACAATGTTTCCCGACACCGAGAACAAATTTACAACTAAATGTACAGACTGATCGGTAACTCGATAGACAAATTAAAATACACATGCTCCATCGAGCAGGTCTCTTCCAATTATTTTACGCTATATAAAATAAAACAAATATAATATATATATATATATATATATATATATATATATATATATATATATATATATATATATATATATATATATATATATATATATATATATATATATATATATATATATATATATATATATATATATATATATATATATATAATGGAGAGTAAGACACCTAATCTATCATAATTGTAATTGCATAGAATTTTCCTTATCTATAATTACAGTGACACCATAATAAATACTTTATTCAAAATTAATATATTAACACTTATTATTAAATAAGTAATGTGTTATTGTAAGGTATAATATAATTATCTAACAAAAGTTTTAAAATAATTAATATTTTTATAAAGTTTAGAATACAAAATAATAAAACAACCAATTCTTTGTAGGTTCTCTTCAAAATTTTTGTTCTGTGTTTCTGTCAAGTTGGAGTTCGCCGCACATTTTGCAGGTTTCGTCGACAACGAACCAATTGTATTCACGGTTTCATCGTCCCGAAACCCGAATTATGTGCGGTTTCTTCTTCATAATTTTCATTGCTGCGTCTTTTCTTATTATTTATGAATATAATACTTTTATAACACTTCAGTAATTTACTTTACCACTACGAAGTCGTATTGATATCAGTTAGTTATTAAGTAATGATGAAAACAATGATGTAACATTTCTTACATTTAAATTTTCTCTATTGGGTTACAAGTATAATACAACAGGAGTAAATAAGAAAAAAAGATTTATTAAGTAAAATATAATTTTGAATAGTGTCAAAATTATATAATAGAGTATAAGGATATTTGTGTTGTTTTGTATTAATAATACCTACAATCTACATATATAACGTCTATATCTATCTCTAACATACAGAGTACTCATAGACACAGTAGCTACGCATTTTCTCACTAAACAGATGACCAATTGTTTGTATTCCCATAACAACAACCGTTAAAAGTTTTCCCATTTATTCAGCGCTCATACGTCAAGTGATGTAGCGGCTGCGAGGCGAGCGGGCGGGCGGTAGCGGCCGACGCGTTCCGGCGTGATAAGGCGGGCGGGCCTATTGTAGCGGCGTTGGCGCACGTTTCCTCCGCAGCCGTCGAGCCTACCCGTATTGTTCACTCCGTAATGAACAAACTTGTTCCCGAGGCTAATGCTGCAAACGCCCCACCAACTGCCAAATTCGCTCACTTCAACGTTATCTCCCTCAATTGTCGTTTACCTTATTCACATACCCTGTGACGTAAGTATAATAGACCGAAACCCATAGGCCTAGTTTTGTTTGAATAATGATATAGTATTTGATGAGTACTCATATTAGCATAACGTGTTAGGGAACTGTTTGTTAAGGGACCCAAATCTATTAGCGAGTTTGACACCACTTACACGACATACAATATGATGGATGGAATATCACCATCTATACTAATAATATAAAGCTGAAGAGTTGTTTGCTTGAACACACTAATCTCAGCAACTACTGGTTCGAATCTCAAAATTACTTTTGTGATAATTAGTCTATTTATTGAGGAAAGCTATAGGCTATATAATATCATGCTAGACTATTAAAAGTGGAACAGCCATCGTATATAATATAATATGTAAAATTTTAAAATATTGCTATATAGTCTACCGGACAATACCCTAATAGTAAATATTACAATATATTTATGATGTCTTCATATACTGAACTTAAAGGTTGGTTTGTAGTATTATGTAATTTCTATGGGACCAAAATTTCTTTTATTCGACTATATTCAAATTTTTATAGAGTAATACGGCTCTCTACAATAGGAAAAATCGAGGAGATGCGGCAATAGCTGTAAAAGAAGAAAGAAAATCGCACTTCGATCGAAAAGAGGGCAAATCTTTTATGTAATATCAGATTGTCATCGCGATTATTACAGGCAAATAGAATACGCCGGATCAGTAAGTAGGTTATCTTCTTGCTTCCCTTGGTTGGAACCACTTTATTGGATGTTGCGAGGTATAACCCACTTATTTTATTTTTATGCATAGTCATGTTATGAATATATTTTATTTGATACACATCTTACCACGTCTATATAGATCAAGTCTATAGATTTGATCTAATTAAGAATCGAAAACGAGGCCATCCTGGCGCAGTGGCAATGTCAGTGCTAAAGCATCCGTTTTAAATTTGATTTCAATCACCATTTTATTATAATTTTATTTTCCAGAGCGTTTTTGAGATTAGGCTTTTCTATATTCAAAATAAGCGTGTAGCAAAAATATAAAAATGCAATCAATCAAGTTTGTAAAATTCTAGAATAGTGTAGATAAATGTGAATTATTTATAAACGCTACACGTGTCAATTTATTTACGCAAAAGAATGCGAATCTAAACTTTTATTTTGGATAGGAGGGTGACGTCAATTTGCAACATTTTTTTCCCCGGTGACTTGAATTACTTCATACAAATTGTCTATGACGAGATTGTTATCTCAACTTTATAAGAAGAACTTTGCAGAATAGTAAAAACTTTGCAGAACAAGGTTATTTAAAAATAATAGAATATTTTTCCTAATATTATATGTAGAGTCTTAAGACTTAAACTGTATTGTTCAAGTAATTTGTAACGAACGAATTTTGACATAATTCAAAAACTTATACTTAGAATACACAATAGAATATACAATTCTATTTAAGTATAAGTTTTTGAATTATGTCAACGATATGAAATTAGCAACAAGTACAATTATATGTTGAACTGAATCGTATAATTGCTTTGATTGCTTCGTGAAATCGTTAGTGCAGCAAGCTCGAGGGCAGATGCGCGGAAAAATCGCAGATTATTAGCTGACTCGAGATACTGCGATATATTCATATTCAAATGTCACCTTCTGAATACACCTCGTGATAACTCATGTGTAATAATATAACAGCACGACGATGTAAAGCTTTTACTAATCCGAGAAATGTTCAGGTGTCTGACTTTTGCTTTATACCAACAAACTCATTTTACTTTTGTAATAATTTTATTATAAATGTATATAATTTATTATATTTCATTGTAAATTGGCGAAAGTAAGAAATCTCATTTGAAAACTTAGCGTCCATATCGGTTAAATCTGTTCAAAGCATTAGACGAAGACTCCGATATGGAAGCCTTGTTGTGAAAGGGATCAAATTTTTCATCATCTTATCTTTTATTTATTTTTTCCTATTAGTTATTACTTTGGATTAACAAAGAACTACTTAAATTATAGTTTGTACCAGTAAAAAGGGAATCATATAAAATATAGATACATGCGTAATAGTAGTTTTGCTTTTTAAGCAATTAGTTATTTTATCGAGCAACACCATAGGTTATATTAATTTTATTTCATCATGTTAAATGTCAGAGTAGAGTTGCCTCAAGCAGTCAGATGTGTAATGTATCCACATTTCCATTTGACCACGGGGGTGAAGTCGCACGCAAAGCTTATATCTAGTATAAGTTTGAAAGATAACGTGACAAAAGAGAAATAAATATTAGCTTTTACTTAAAGTCAATCGGAAGAATTCATAGGTAATCCAGCTAAAGATGGGGAAGGAAGTCTGAGAAAAAGCGGATAATATGTAAATGAGGTTATATTTGGGGGTGGCACTTGTTCTGAAATTTTATTTCGAATCATATTCTTTAGCATAGGTTTCTTATTATATTATTCTAAAATAATACCGAATATTATAATTACTAACTACTACTAGCTACTTCGGTTATTAAATTAACTGACTAACTAATACGTTGATTATTTTCATCTTCTTATCTCCAATTATAAATAAATTATAATATTATTATATTTATAAAATAATATTTCAAGTTTCATAGACAATCATTCTAGGTGGGCAATCGAAACGAGTTACAATTTTATACAGAGTAAAGGAATCATTTCTTAAATATCTCAACTGTAACAAAGGGATAAAAATGTTCGCTGCGATTATGCGGAGAGTCAACGACTCAATCCCGCGCCGCCCCGGGAAGCTAAACTGAATTTATGCTTTGAAAATTAAACTTAAATTGGATATAGCCGAGATATTTTTAAGCATTTAGATTTGTTGATTAATTATGCGATGATAAAATTTATGGTGATTCAATTGAGGACGAAGATTATATTTTGGGTTTGCGACTATTAACAATGTTTGTTTTAATTTTTTTAAATAAATAATGCAATAATAAAGCGTTGTGTTTATGATTCCATTAGAATCATATAGTTATATATATAACTATTTACCTATGTAAGGTTATCAGCAATTGCATACATTGCGCCTTTGAGATAATTCGAATTCCATTATCTATACGTAGTTTGTGTTATATTATACATACTTAAGGCATTATTCCTTTCTTATGCTATTATTTAATTTTTACAAGATTAAGATGGCTTCATCTATCGATCGATCGATCGAATGTGATAGTTAGAAAAATATTTTTAATTAGTATCATCTTTTGCTTAAATTATTTTTTTTAGTAATTTCCATATTTATATAGTATATTGTAGCATGCAAACATATAATAAAAGCTAAATATTATGTATGTATGTAAGGATGTAAATTTCTTTAAGTATTTATGTATGTTAGTAGAACTAGGAAAGCAGATGAAAAAGAAAACGGTTGAGATTACTTTTGTACAACGTGTTGACACTGTAGGCTTTTATCACCCTTTTAGAGAGGGTGAAACCACTTTGATATATTTAAAATACGAAAACAATCCAGCGGTGAGATTCTGTTAAAACAAAGTTCCCTAGTTTGTTACAAATACGAATATGTAGTATAGTCAAAATATTTTGATTTTTAATATACTTTTCAGTATATTTAAAAGTATCTATACATTCAATTTATAAATTTATCGTTTCGTCATATTCTTAACAAACGACCTGTAAATCTTGTTGTACAACCAGTAACCGGATCAGAGAAGATGACACGCCATATTTTAAGTATTGGAGGAAAGTCGGCGCGGAGGCGACACCTGGAGGACGGGCCCCTTCTTCCACCCTCTTTATTGATATTACGGTCGGCGCATTAACCACTCCACGCGATGTGTATTGGCTTTCACGCAGCCTACAATAAAACTAGGATTGAGGCTGAGTAAGAATAATAATACCAACTTAACTATCTTTTAACTTTATAGCCGCTTTCCACGTTAGACTTCATGCTTTTGTTAATACTCTATTATCGTCTAGTCTTGAATATGCATTTGATTCACGATAATCTTAAAAAATATATATTAGGATGTACAGGTTGTAATATGAAAGATAACTAAAGTAATATTCTTATTCAAAACAAGTAGATTCAATTTAAAACCAGAAAACAGTGATAAAAATGTATAGTTATATCTACAAATTATTATAGTAAATCAACAAATTATTTATTAAGGCCATAGTGGCGTAGTCTGACTATAAAATTGACGATTGTGGATTGAAATCACACTTCAATCAATTATTTTGATTACCTCGTTCTCAACTCGTAATGTCTTGAATTTGAGAGGAAAGTGGAAAGTTCTTTGTAGCTGTAAAAAAAATTGGCGTTCATGTGGTGAAGCTGAAATGCCTCTACCTCTATAAGGGATGATTGTGGGTTTGCATCTCACTCATAGAAATGTTTATACTAAAATAAACACACAATATTCGTGAAAAGGCCGGGAAGAGGAGAATAAATATGTGTGTTAGTATGATATAAAAAAAGAAAAAGCAAAGGCCGGCATCGCAGGCTAGAGAGAAAATCTAGTACCCATAACATTCCGTTTAAATTCTTCGAGTGGGGATTAAGCTCACAATAATAGCGTGTACAGCAGTACAGGCATGAAAAGAAAGTTAAATATGATATGTTATATGCAGCCAATACAAACAATTTTATTTGAACTGACTTCTCACATTCAATACTTTCGTCATTTTAGAGTAATAGAGTTTTATAGTAGAGAGCATGAGGGGAATTGTAGCTGGATCTCGATAATGAAAGAGCTATTAAGTATAAGAGCTTATATTCTTAGGAGAGATGGTCAGCACCGACGATTGCCGTCTGTAATTTTGTCCAGTTCGTCTCCGCTTTACCTCACTCGCAAATCGACAGAGTTCTTAATTTAACGTTTATCGCCTGAGCATTAGCAATTCGCAGGATCTTTGAGGTATAATCTTATATGCAAAACAGAACATAGTTTACAAAAGGAAATGTACGTATTTAACAAAGCTGTTTTCTCAGTGCATCGGTGCTCTCCGTCAGGGGATAAAAGTTTGTAGGGAGCTCGCGTCGTCTGACCGCGGATACCACAACCAATGTCGAACTTGGCAACACTTTAATTAGTACTTACTACACTTAATAAGTCACGAGACGTTGGGAACCTGAGCCTAGAACAAACTTTCTTTAAATAACTTAAATTGAATGCTTCATTGTTTTATTAAGAAAAGTTTGCCGGAAGGATGTTAAGAATTTATGAAGTTTAGCAATTTGGACGATACTGAAATGATTTTGGCATAAAGTGTGTCTTATTTTTTATATATAGTATTGTAGAGCTAAAAATAAAACAATTATTAGTTTTATAAAAACGTAATCGAAAATATTAATATCCAAGTAAGTGCTTTTAAAGTCCACAGCTACTACCCGATAACGTCACGGATATGAAAATGGAAAAGAAAATACGTCGAAAGTATATTAGCTTCAGCATCGGCTACAACCTATTCGGGATTTCCCTGTAAAGCCGTTCTCAATAGATGGCGTCAGGTAATAAGCTCAGCGATGGGCTATTATGGTACTAAAGGCGAAATTTGTCTCGCTTGGATGCTGCATTTTGTAAATGGTACGGGAGGTAGATTATAATCAGGTTGCACAGGTTAGTATGTATTTAAAATATGCGATATTAATTTTCCGTAAAGATTGAAGAAAAGTTAGTTAAGTTAGTAATTCTTCTTGAAGGGCACGACTTAAGAATGGCCTTGAGTATAATTTTGATTTATGTCTCTTTTCAACATGGGTAAGATCTAGTATTAGATCAATGTTATAGTAAGCAGCACTTCTGGAATCATTATTTTTAACGGCGTTGTTGCATTTTATAAAAAGACATAACCCATAATGAAGTTACTCTCCCTAATTATCAACACAAATATCCATTATATTGGTATGCACCGATACAGAATTTGACTTTCAGATGATACTTGGTAATTGGCAGTTATTAAGTAAAATTAAATTAATTATGATCATTGTTTGCAATGACGCGGAAAATGTGGTCTGTTTGTTGAGTTACTATTCTATTAACCAACACTATGAATGCTATTCACGGGCCCAGCTAATCAACAATTAGAAATTCCTCCATTATTTACATATGAACGAAGTGGCGACCATTATTGTTATTTATTGGTAATAATATTAAAACTATGTATTTCCAAAGATATATAAATATATGAATCTCTTTCGCTATATTTTTTTTCATAAATATAATAATACGAAAGTAAGTTATTTTTTATATAATATAAATTATCTCAATAAGCGACGTTGACGGCGCGTTAAAATGAGCTCGGCGAGATTGTTATAATGTCGCCAAATTTAATTGAATAAGGTTCGCTTACATTTTACGACACGGCGAGGCTAAAGCCGCAGCGTTAATCTCCTGGTAATGTCAATTGGAAAAAAATGTATTTTTATTAAAATCAATCCGTTATTTAGAGCATAACACAATAATTGATTATGTAAGTTAAATTTCAGAATATATACAAAAGGATTTAGAATATATAACATTTTACAAATAGTAAAATATTATGTTTATTATGTGAAAATTCACGTAGATAAAATGTAACTGATTACGATTATTATCGTTATAACTTTTTCGCTTTTTATATTTTTTATTATTATTTCATAGATGAGTAATATGTTTTAGTTACTTTGAAAATGGAGCTGTGTTTTATTGAAATATTTATGAAGCGTTTAAGAGCGTCACTTTGCGGGCCACGGTACCGTTGTGAAGACATTTTCCATCTTTTTATTGCTTGCTTGAGATTAATGTCTCTATCTAACAGCGAACGATCTTCTACTTTGTGGAATCGTTCATCAGATTTTATTATGTAAATATTTTATAAAGAAATGTAACTACATACGAAATAAAAAAGTTTAAATTTCGCATTGTGTATTTAGTTAGTTTCGTCGGTATTTTTAATAATTATATTATATTGTAAAATATAATTAATACAAAAAATATTTTATTTGTAATCCTTAGTTAGTCAAAATTATAGTTATAAGTGTTAATTATATGAAAGTTAAAAAATACAAAAGCAGTTTACAAAATATGTAACCAGTAAACCTTAAACAGCTCGTTTGTTAACATTACGTCCAGTTTACCGCTTCATGCACTGTGAAGGGCTTCGTGCGACGCGCGGGCTGCAGGGGCGTGTAATTTTCAGATTAGTTTGTTTAGTACAGAGTTAAGCACTGCCTAGCCGCAAATATGTGGCCAATAATAATGCCCTGCTGCCTCACACTAGACTCAACTATATAGATTTCTTCTTTAAATTACAATGTATGTTAAATATAGCAATATATATGACCACATTGACAAATGCATTCTCTTCACGAATGTCTTTCAAAAAAAATCATTTTTATGATCTTTATCCAGTCGAGTTCAGTATATATATCAGATAGTATTTCAAAATGTCTACTCTGGTCTCTGCCTTCCTCTCTTAACTCATCCTCTTAAAGTGCGGTGGCCAACTCAGCATTTTCTTTTTTATTTTCATGATGACATTTTAATTTTCACAGATATACTGATTGAGACTAAGCTGACTCCGAACTCCACTGACTCATTCAACGAAGAAATCAAATCTCTTGTATTTTCAAGTTTCATTCATTTTTTTTTCATTCAAGTTTCATGCTGGAACTACAATATAGCATCGAAATCGGAGTCACTAGAAACAATATGTTTTACTACATTCATTTTATGTCTACCGTTTGTAAATATGCTGACTCAAACACATACTAATATACACATAGTATATTCATAAATTTCAGGATTGTTAATAATAAATTAAACTGAAATTTATGATCACACAGTTGACATTCATTACAGTTTAATTAAGTTAAAGCAATGAAAGATAAATAATAGCAATTATCTACAGTTACAAACACATAAAGAAAAAAGCCATTTAAACAAATGCCATCATGTAGGTAAAACAAAGAAAAAATATCTTAGAAGAGAAATCTAAATAAAAATATATAAATCAGAAACATCCAGATGTTTATTATCAGTTTCGCTCGCAATAAATAAAGTCGTATTATATTCTTGAGCGGACGATCTCGACGCTCTATAAATCATTTTTATTGTGCTGTCGAAGGGCCCGGGTAATAGCGGAGTTCGAAGCTAAATTGGGTCGACTCCGACAATAAATAGATAATACTTCATTATTGAAATATTTCTCCATGAGTGGAATCAATTGATATTTAAATTATGTGTGTTTTTACGTAAGCGCTTTAAGCCCCTCTGTTTATTTTACACGACTAACGGTTGAACGCTTTTGAAAAACACTTTGCACATGGCTGAGCTGGCCGTTGCAACATTAGCTACAAAAGCAATTTTATATTGCCGTTATTGAGCAATATAGTGAAATTGTATTGTAAAGATAAAACAATTCAGTTTAAATATTTATTTTGTAAGCCCTTTTGTCAATTATCGAAACAGATTGACAAAAACACTTATGTAAAATAATAAATGCATCGGAGAAACAAATACGCTTGTAACTAGTTAATATAACCTCCTCTTTATTTATCCTGCATAATGCGTAATATGCTTAAAGATGATAAAATCACTATAAAAGTTGATAGTACTTCGTGCTTGCTATTGATATATTAAGCTGTACGCCTTTTTAAGCGCCTGTACCCCGCCTTTAGGCTTGTCTGTCTGTCCGTATGTCATAGCCACTTTTTTCCGAAAATATGAGAACCATACGGTTGAAACTTGGTAAGTAGATAGTATATTCTGTTCTGAGCCGCATAAAGACTTTCAAACAAAAATTTAAAAAATACAAAAATTTTGGTGCTACCCCATATTTAGAACTGAGTCTCAAATTTTTTTTTCTAGAAACCCATACGTATAGAGTTATCTATGGAAAGGTCTTCAAAAATGATATTGAAGTTTCTAATTACACATTACCATATAACTTCCACCGACAATTGGTTTGAACGAGATCTAGTATATATCTAGATATATTTTTTTTTATACGTCACAAATTCTAAACCGCAATTTACATTTCATTCAATAAAGCTCAAATATAAAATGTTATAAGCTTATATGGGCTCACATATAGTTGGACACCTAATTAGAATGTTTACTAATTACTTAATTTAATAAATACACTATTATTAAAACATCGATCAAAGTTGTAACGAACTATAAGAACTTTTATATTGTTACTTGCTGCTACGGAACCCTTCATGGGCGAGTCCTACTCGGACTTGATAATTTTTCTATAAACATATAGACTTCATGGCCGATTCAAAATTATTATGCATATGGCTGGCCGTAGTCATTAGACTAGTTTTAGTTGAGTCTCAACATTACTTCCTACCTAACTTTGAAAGCGTATTATTTTAGATTAAAATAAAAAAAAGTACAAATATTTATAATATAACACACTATGTATGTATAATGTGATTAAACGTAGACTTGAACATTATTGTTTTCAAAGATAAGAAAGCATAAAGCCAGTGGCCTTAACTAGCTAATCGACAGCTAGATTTACTTTCATATTCGTAATTCCTAAATATCTAAATAATATAATTTTATACCACTTCACAAAGAAAAAGCACTAAAATAACCATATGCAATAATATAAAGGTTATTGGTGTATGATATTCTAGTTTCATTTCCTTTAGTATCTCCGATAAGCGTCCGATATAAAACTGAGATATAAAAGGGTTATTTGGTTTCGCAGGCAATAAAGCGGTATTCTTCCTCGAGGACAATGAGAAATGCACTCCACTTTTATCATATTTTGTTGTAGGTAAATATTCCAGAAATTATGTCCAACAAAATCCATTTTGTTTAATAATTTTTAATAAGAATTAAAATATACACCGAATACATACTTATTTACGTTGGACTTTTTTAAGCTATCATTAATTACATATTTTACGTAAAGGACGAATATTTTATTGCACACTTGTGGTATTTTACAGGATGATTAATTTATTTCTCTTATATTTGAATATCATGCAATTCAATGTAAGAAAATTTTGTTTATATCCACTAAAGTGGAATCCTCTTTACCGGTATACTAAGAAGACTAGTCGACTAACGTAACTTATTTGATTCGATTGTCAAATCAATATTAAACCAAATATTCTGAATTATATCATCATCTTATAGATATGGAAATTAAACAAAAAGATTAAATCTCTCTATAAATATCTCTTTGACAATATTTAGAGCGTAAGGACGATTTTATTAACATACAGATCTTGTCAAAAGTTACTACATATTCAGTTTCAATTAAGAAGGCAAGTGTCCCTCTCGCTGTAACTTTATTACTGTTAACGTTATTCAGTATGAAGTGCATAGATTTTAAATATTCAATTTTCAATTAAATATTATTGTATTATATAAATATAAACGCATAAATAGTACGTGTACATTTATTATATTCAAAAAGCATGATTCAATAGTTAGAAGTGAGCCTTGAAGGCAACTTATTTGGATAATCTCGGCAAGTGCAAGGATCAGAGCGGATTGCGGTGACAACAATACAAAGGGGAGGCCGTGACTAGCTCGTTAGGCAAAGGGATAGTCTGCAGACAATCAGCCTATCTTCGATACCACTATTGCTTACATTTAAAGCGCTTCATCTTAATTCTCCCTTGCAATATTCCGAGCTACGATTATGATTTAGCATCATAGAGATAAATTTGTTCATTATTAAAATGTTTGATTTATGACGTTTATTACACTTATACAGTACATTAATAATTATTTGTGTGATGTTAAAAAATAAAGCTGTGTGTGCTGCTGTGCTACGAGTATATGTATATTTTAAAGTAATGTTAGTGAATTATAACTTGTGTTATTTATAAACAATTATATACTATGTCTATATATTCTTTCCAATGTCCTTATTAAATTAAATAAAATTTTACATAAAAAAATTAAACGTTTAGTTTGAACCAAATGAAACAGCAAACGGACCAATATCGATAACTGTTCGCACGATTAAAGGTATTAAAGCGATTAAAACCGAAACGCGTTGGACTATTTCAAAGAGAATTCTTAAAAATCCTCTGAACGTTTCTTCCAGGTTTTCTTATTAAACCGTGCCAGAAGTAATTGTGGTAGACTTACAAAGTTAAGCGGTCGGAGGTAAGCCGTCAGACTCGTCATAATCGTTATTTCGTCTGCGGACTTTGTAGAACGTATCATACATAAAATAACATAAAATGACGCAATTGTTCCGTTAAACTATTATTGGCTGGGAAGCTCTTATTTTGTAAAACAATTGTCAAGATCTCATGTTACAATACACGAGCCTGTAATTTTTAGGGTTCACACACACTTAGAATAGGGTAGCTTTGTTGTCAAGATAATTTTCTCAAGGTGGAGGAATCAAGGTGAAATTAATATTAAATATCCTAGTCGATAACCTCCTGGCTCAGTAAAAATCAATCTTCTAAGTCAACGCAATCACTATCTTTTGATTGCGTTTATGCTTTTTTGCCTTTTTTACATTTTGTATGAAAATCAGGAAGACAGGACAGGATACTTTCCATCCTAGAGTTATAAAATTTGGTAATAATTTAGAACTAATAGTATAAAGAAATGAAAAAATCCGAAAATAGATAATTTGTAAGTTTAACACAAAAAGAAACCATACATGTTATGGTTATACTGTAACTACAGTATTATGGTTATACTGTAGTTCATTTAATATAATTGAATGCCTACGACCGCAAATTTACGTTTGTCTATTTTTATAAGTAGTATTTTCCTCAGTTGAATACCTACACTCAAAATAGGCACGGAGCTCTATACGCGAGTACTACTCGTACTTGACTGATATTTATTTTGTATATATCGTTATAATATTAAATGTTTACTTTATTATTTTCAATTTCATAAAAACATTATAATATCATATTATGACATTTTCTTATATGAAGACCTGGAACAGATCAATTCATTCACAAGTTGTACACTAATTATTTGGCATAATATTTAAAAAATATTTCAGACTGTATCATAATATTGCAATGTTAAACAGTTAAAATAAACATGACAATTCAATTTGTAATATACAATAGCTCTTGTATTAGGATTCGTCATTAATTCGATTAGACTACTGTGGTTATCAAATTGCATGATGCATAGCAAGAGTGGCACACGGACACGAAGGCTGGGCCGTCTATTCATGTCAATGTGTCGCTGCGGCCGTGCTCAGCGCTGGAGCCTACGAATACGTGTTCACAATAGTCATTCAATAGTAGTGGAACTCGATCAATCAAGAATATATGATGTCCAAATAAAGCCTAATGGAATAAAATTCAACAATGGTCTAACTTTGTTGTTTGATTTTTGTCGATTTCATAAAAATAACCATAAAATTGCATTGGGATTTATAGTTTTGAATAAAATATAATGTTTTTTTTTTTACTTTTTGAAATATTCTGTAATTTACTAGATATTCTTCAAATACGAAAAAGTTTGATTGGTTTCAAATTACAGAAAGTCGCGGAATCATCAAAACTCATTAAAAAGTAAAGAGGAAATGTCGAAATATAATATAAATCAAATATGGTAAAATTATATTACCGTGTTCACTGTTTGTATTTGGGAAAAATCGTTATATAAAGATGATGAATTCAAAAGCTGTGTCTCTTACACAGATAAGATAAGGTAGTAACCTTGTCAACTCACGTAACGGTTTCAATTAAATGGACATTAACCCTTCCTATACTTCATTATTTGTCTTTAAAATTATGAATATATGTATATGATATGTATGTATACATTTTTAAAAATCGATATAGTATTCAGCTAGTGTAAATAAAATTAATGTGCGTAGTGCGTTCTGAGAGTCCGGTTCTTTGTTTCATTATAAAATAACTGGACCGATAGTGAAAAGCTGGTATTTCCTTTGTTATAACATGTTGTAATATTCATTTTTGTACTTGTAAATAGAAGAGGCGTCTGCTATTGTGAGTTTGTAGTAGCCACTAGGCTCTTGAATGCTTAAATTTATATTTTTTGTGCAAGTTTTTGTTGTCAAAACATTATATGTATTATTTTACTAAAATTTATATAATAAAAAATATAAATTAATTTCAGTTATCTTCTTAGACTAGATTTAATTTGAAGACAAAAATAGACAAATATTAATATAAAATATGTAAAGCAAATCTAAATAAACTTCCACAATCTACGTTTGTTATTTTAAAAATATTAGTATAAAATTTATGTTATACAGATATTAGTCACTGTATAACCTAAGCATAATTTTCTTAATATTTTTTAACATCACGTTTTATCCACACCAAGAGAGTGAAAGATTTTCCGATTTAGTAAAGCAGTGCCTGCAAGAAGGAGTGTATATTGTTTATATATATTATAGTTTTTTTTCCTTCGAAAAATATTTTTTTCAGATATAAACTTTGTTGAAATTGAATATTGTGAAATTAAATATTTATTATGGCTCATTATGCAAAATATTTTCATAGCTTCCGCTTTTGTGTTCTTAATAAATTTCGTGAAAATAAATATATGAATATTTATTTAATTGTTTTGTTAAATACGTCTGTATTTTTAGGGTCCTATACTTTTAAAAGAAAGAAAACTGAATTTTCATTTTTATAAGATCTATTTGTTATCCCACACGGATATCCGATAGTTTCCGAGAAGTACATATATATATATATATATATATATATATATATATATATATATATATATATATATATATATATATATATATATATATATATATATATATATATATATATATATATATATATGTATATATATAGTATATGTAAAGTAAATGGTTATTTAAAATTATTATAAAATATAAAGCATTACTTATATTTATAGTTCATTTCAAACAAAGTGGATGGGTTGTACGCAACGCACACATTTTAAGCTTGTCAACTTTTATAAATTATCATCTCGTTCTTTATATTGAGCTCTAATCATACAATTGGTATGAAATCGTGCACGAGTCCAGTTCGCAGTATACAAATTTTGTTTCCGTCCGTTTCTAGATAAGATACTCTTATTCATTAATAGAACGTTTGTACTAAAATATTAAAATTATTTTAGTTATTATCTATATAAGAATATTACATTATTTTTTACGTTACGCCGATTTGGAAACTTAAAAATTCGATAATGCTTAAAATTCCGCTAAACCTTAGACTGAACATTTTAATTTATTAATATACGACGTATGGATATTATTAATAGTGAAGATATCACATATCGGTGGTTAACAATATTAGTATTTATTTGGAATTTATTATATTTTATTTAATCAGTAAATTTGAAGCTTAGCACTATTTATAAATTGAGAATTCACTTGAGTCCAATTATTATTTAAATGGTTAAAATAACAGTTAAAACTAAAATAACCTACGATATCCTATAAATGAAGATAGGAAATATGTTATTAAAGCATTCTTGTATAAATACGACTTTCATTTAGTTGGACGGCTGGTTATTACCTAACTTTTATCTGATTAGAAACTAAGCATCTCGACCATAACCTTTAATAGTATAGTTAGTGCATGAGTCGTTATAATTTCTATTCGTTTTATTATTTTGATATTTTAACTGTATTTTTTGTTATAATTTTAATTTATATAAAGTAAACTTTTACAATATTTATTAACTTACAAAAATATTTATAATCTAACCAAGCTATCCTCATAATTTTAGTTTAAAAATTTACTAATAACATTATTATTAATTTTAAATTTAATTTTACACAACGATAAAAATTAATAAGATAACTTTATGAAACGTAATTGCATGTAATATTATAATTTGATAGTCTTAAGTACCTAATATTAAATTCAAAAGGTTCATGTAAAAGTACATAGAAACTTCTGTAAATCTTTAAAATATTTTAAAGATATTGTCCAAAACCATGAACTTTTTCTAATATGGTTGTGACTCATCAGACGTAATTTCTTAGCTGTTTATTGCAGGTAAATTCACGAACTCCCTGAAGAAATTGCTTTTTAATCAAATAAAATTCACTTACCCTCGAAGCGGGGAGCAAGCTACGTGAGATGAGATATTGGGTTAGAGCCGGCTCAAGCGGTAGCCGCTCTGTACAACCCCGCGACTACAACTGATGTTCTAACGCTGAAACTTCCCTAGAGCGCGTCATCACTCACCCCCATTTGAGCCAGCCAATGACTACGAGCCAATTCTGCCGAAACCTTCCGGTTGCAGCCGACTGTCGACGAGAGTATAGGGTGGCGATTGGATCTTTTAATCTGAAACGTAAATGCATACAAAAAGAAAATAAGTGAGCTGTAAGCTTCCATGCTCGGGATGTAGGCCGTAGCCGTAGCGAGCTCGTGCAACAGGTAAAGCTACGAGCTGGCTACGGTTCCTTACGTCCAGTTAAAAGACAACGATTTACGTGTCCCTAAATATAAGGCACATTCATTAGTATTATAATAGTAAACCACTATTATTATTATTTTATATAAAATATATTTTTATCTTTTCTTTTATTGAGAGTAAATTTCTTTAAGCTATAAAAATATAAGAATCGGAAACATTTATAGCAAATATTTATAAATGAACAGTACATTTATTTACTGATTGATAGATATCTTTATTAGCCAAACATGGATTTGTTGGAATTATAATTTTAAACAAAATATTTATTCGGGCAGAGCCGACTCATTTGTGGATACAAATATCACATTGAATATATTGCTGTCGTAAAATTTTATTTTAACATTAAAATAAATTGAAACAGTCACATAATCCCCTTTGATTACGTGTACCACAAAATACGTATTGTGTGTAATTGAAATCCCTTCAAATGGATTGTTTGGTGGAGTGCGACGTGTGCCCTATTAGATTACTTGTTTAATTCTTGACCAGTGGCGGCGCAGCAGGCTTGGGTAGCGCTCGTAATCTAAGTTGTAAACTAAATCTTGGGGCCCGTCTCACATATCCCCTGTAAGCCTGGCTTGCTTGCTATTTGAATGTTTCTCGAACGACCACGAATTAGTATGCGCGCTCCATTCGGCCCAACGTCCCGATGGGTCGCAAGCACCTATTCTCTTTATGCTACAGTAATTTTACATTTATATAACTATGTTTATTTATTCACTTATTATTGATATGTTTAATAAATATGTATATACAGTCTACTTTCGTATACTTATATACTTTAATATACGTTTCATACGTTTAAATTATTCGAATTATATTATATCGTGAAGGACATTTACACATTATTGCTACATCACTAAATACATAGACGTAGAGAAAACTATTTTTTTGTTTTATTACACAAAGTAACGAAAAATGTAGCATAATTACGAACTTAGTATATCTACATGATGATTTTTAAAGCAAATAATTTTACTGTTACTTAATAAAAAAAAATCCTACGATTAAATTCTCTCGAGCTATCATTTAGAGCACTTAGAAAATAGACCCCGAGCGTTCCAATTTGTAGGTGGGATCTTGGGATATGTTCATTTTCCGTATTATAGAACTAGCGCGGAATCATTCCGGCGGACGCCTGAATTATGTAAATATGGATTCAGATACATTTGAGCAAATAAATATTGTGCTTTACAGAACAAGAAGCTTTTGCGGACGGAATTTGCAACGTTAGTAAATATTAATAAATTGGACTTCTTTAATATATGTATTTAGTTTGTAGTTATTTTTGATGGGCCATAATTTATTTTAATATATTATTACTGACAACATCATATGTTATCAGTCTATCGGGCAAATTCAAATGTTGCATTACATGAATGCATAAATAAATACATTAATGTGGGGTACAAGCAATTTAAATTTTTGCCTTGTCTATGTATATACCGGTAAGGTACGGTAAGTTGTCGTTGACGAAATAACTAACAGAATAAAAAAAGGGACATAATAATAGAATTTTTTTATTTTAGTTATTTTAGAAATAATTTAAAAATATAAATATTATGTCTATTACTGACTCAGAAACAACATTTTTTGTACAAAGTATTTATTATATCAACTGGAAGGAAGAAATGATAAATTCTAATACGGTCTAAATGCATCTAATAAACTAATATATGTATGGGAAATAAGACAAATGAGAGAAGAAAAATGCTCCATACGGTCTGAAAAATTTTTGAAAATGTAAATGATGTAATTACCTAAAGTCACGTAAATGTTATAAAACAATACAAATAAATTAAATATCGAATACAATACATAGGATACGTTCTATAATTTTGAAGGTCTGTAGCATTCACCTAGTACAGCGGTCGGGGGGCGCGAAGTAGACTTGATTGGAAACCCTATTCCATATTTATTATGGGCCTATTTTGTCATGTTTATTGACGCGCTTGTCGAGATATAAACATAGTTATTAGATAACTTTCGAGCTGATGTGGTTAAATAATAAATTTATTTTTAATATTCAGAGCAAAGAATGAATAAATTTTATTTATTTTGAAATAAAATCACCATTTTTTACGTTTGACAAACGTCATAGTGTTTTCAAATATAAAAATAGTTATAAGTTAGATAATTATGTATTAAAGTTACTAGAACTTATTTATATTGATAATAAAATGTATAGGTATTATAAAATCAAGTATATTATGAAATAATTTATGTATTTTTATTTGACAACTTACGATGATGGAAGCCGCATGTGTTGTTGTTTTAAAATATTTACTGTTATTTAGAAATCATGTGATGAACATGATATTTTCAAGCGTAGGTTTGCGCAAACACTTAATACGAGGTCGAAAGTCTATCAACGGGCGAACAGTACGCGGAGACAGTTCGCTCTTCGTGCCTCGTTTACTATTATTGCACCATTAGAATCGGCTGGCTTTGCGGAGATTGAAAAACATTTAAGAGATTCAATTACAAACAATAGGAAATAGAAGCATTTTTACTTAATATAGAGGGATTTTAGGACTTTTTAGACATTGTTTCCTAAAATAGCTTTGTAAATGTAAAAGTATTACTAAATTAGTATTCAAGTGCAACTAAATTGAAAATAATGTTTAACACGTCAATTTCAATCGGTACCTGTTTTAAAGCATTTTCGTAAAAATATTTAGAGCTCTAAGACAATAATGATGGCAAAATATTTACACAAGGTCCATCACACTAAAAAAGGAAAAAATTGAAATATAGCTTCCGCATATAGCACGTAGCATGTAACCAGAGGGGGCTTAGTGTTAAGACACTACGTTCCTCAATGTATGTGTTATATATTTTATATATATATATATATATATATATATATATATATATATATATATATATATATATATATATATATATATATAAATTGTGTTACATACACATCTATATTTTAAGATAAGTTTGAAAAAATATACCAAAATATTGTTTATAGATTATCATATTCCCTACTGTTACAATATATGTATGCATACCTCTGCTTGTCTTTTTGTCTATCATTTTTCTCTGTCTATTCTCTGTCATTCCTCTGTCTGTCATTTTTACCAGTAGGCAATTTTTTATAAAATTTGGTTACATTACAAGCTATGGCTAAACATTTCGAAAAACCTAGATGATAATGATAATGTGATAATAGATGTACAAAAAAATCACGATTAGTAAAAATGAGCTTATTGCATGCGAGTGAGTACCTACCACTAACATGAAATAGTATATATATATATATATATATATATATATATATATATATATATATATATATATATATATATATATATATATATATATATATATATATATATAACATGTAATAATGTATATATAACAGTAGTGACTCGCCTGCGGTTTCGACTGCGGCTTCGCCCTTGAACTACTTCTTGATTTATTCCGCAAGGCGAATAAATATATAGACAGTTATTAGATTAGTTTTATTTGAAGTAAATTAGATAATAACTTTAATTGCTTATTTATAAGTTATACTATTGACTACACCATTAAAAATTTCAAAATAATATTTTATAATTCTCTTTCAATTATTCTATTAAAACCTTCTAAATAAAACTTTCTTAAAATAATTATAGGAATTGCTAATAATTTAAATTGGTCAGGAGTATATACAAACGTAAGATTAATTCACTATAAAAGTAATTTAAAGAAATTGCATATCTTCTAATAATATTACTAATTAAGCACTTAACATATGTAATTAGATTATCGTTTCAAACACAATGAAATTTTACTAGGAACATAGAAATAAAAATAAAAATCTTCAAGTAGTCACTATCAAAGTAAAGTGCAGTGGGACGACAAAACGGTCCCGAACACGCCCGGAAGCACCGTTAAAGGCATTATTATCCGGACGGTCGCGCTGCAAATAAATCGTCTGCCGAGCGGCCGCTCTTTCGATTATCCTCAAATCTTCATTACACCGACATATGCTCTCGTCTTATAGGTCTTAAGCTTATTTTACTTTGGTTTTTATTCGTGAAACGTTCTCAGTCTGTATTTACATAATTTTGATGCATGCTTCATGATTGTTTGTAAATTATATTTGTATTAGTTAAATTATTATATATTTTATTGATAAAACAAAGAAACTTCTTCAAAGTCATAACTTTAAAACATCATACGTTCTTAAAAATCTTATTAATCTTATTAGTTACTTTAATATTGGTTCCATGTTACAGTTTGTACGTTGAAAAGAAATTTTGCCAATATCGGGTATATGAATAACGGAAACTTCTGTTGCGTACGAAACTTTTAATGAAATACAGTCGATGATGTTATTTTTTTTTTAAATACACTACTACATAGTATCCCAATATAGCCTTATATTTAATCTCCAGTTTACATAAATATATAGTAATAATAATAATAATTGTAATATTTTTGCATTGTTCGCAACTTATATTTATGTAATATTTGTTTGATTTCCTCACTGTAAATGTACCTATGTTTCAGAAACTCATTGAACAAAATATACCTAGAGCTGCAGTTTAGATCGTAGCAACGAGGGAAAACTATTTAGGACTATGTGGAACTTGAGGTCGTAGTTAGTGCCATGTAGTTAGAGTTTTATTCAAATGGAGGCAAAAGCTTGTGACAACCGCGCCCACCGGATATTGATTTACCGAGGCCAATAGAGCTCGGTTCCGTTGCAGCCTCTGATACACCACATAAGCTTTGTGCCGCGTCGTGGGTAATTAATTTTCACGAGGTCGGCGCTAATATGATCACGTGATGTACTTAAAATATTCAATTATCTAACGCTCTTATTTTCTTGTACTACGTAAAAGTATAATTTTATACAAAAAAATATTATTTAAGTGTAAATATGATAAAAAAGTACTTCTCTTTGTTATTAAAAAAAGATATTATAGTTCAATGCATTGCAGAAATAATAATAAGACTAGAGATATACATACACGGAAAAGACATTTTTCAAATTATTTAACGAAGATACGCAAACTATAGCGTATATAAACTATATATACGTCTCATAGAACAAAAACTTTTCAAATAACAATATCGAACATTAATAAATACAAACACCATCGCTGCACAAGTAAAATATATTTGAGTACAAGCTATAGTTGCAGATTTATATTAAATCTGAGGATTTTTTTTAATATGAGACATTCCCCCGGGTTTGTTAGATGAAGTATCATAGTGCTCGTGCTGACCAAACAACACTCTCATCACCGGTATGTAATACTCTCCGTCACATACGAGATTTGTATAGCAACCAGATATATATATATATATATATATATATATATATATATATATATATATATATATATATATATATATATATATATATATATATATATATATATATATATATATATATATATATATATATATAGAACTTTACGTATTATAAGTGAATTAATGATAATATGATAAATCTATTTGCTTACTAGAATGCTATGATGAACAGATGAATTAGTGTAATGCTTCCTAAACGTTTGATATGGTATGAATAACATCAGAGGGTGATACGACTGGATGACCCGCGCGGGACACCAACTGCGGTGTCGCTTTTATACCTTATAAGTACATGGATGTGGTATTTTTAAATTATAATATTTCAGTCATGTTTAAAGTGTAAAAGGGAGATTAATTTTATGTTATTAATTCTATATTGTCACATTAGTCCTAAAGTCCTTATAGTTTATTTCTTCTTCTAGTCCTTATAGTTTATTAACCAGCGATCGACGTTTTTGGATTAACTCCAATATACCAAGTATATATTCTTTATATATTTGTTTCATTTTTTTCCTTTCGTATAAAAAATAAATTATTAAATAAATAAATAAATTATAAGAAATATGAATGAGAAATGTATATATATAATAATTTTATATGCAATTTTATCTGAGCGGAAGACACTCACGCGTGAAAAACGATTTTCCACGTAAGTCCTGATCCTGTGGAAATGCACAACCTCCTTCAACTATCAGTGAAAGTTCCATAAAAATATTTTTAGTTTTTCTTAGCAATAGCTCGGACAATCAGAAAGACAATACACTTCAATTTTATTTATAATTATTTTTTATAACAATAATATACATGTATCGGGGAAATGTATTATTGATATTTCAACTTTTTAATAGTTACACCATAAGAAAGCTATAATTGCAATAGGATGCGACTTTTTTTAATATCAAACCGGTTTTCCTCTTTTGTAGTAGAGCAACGATTATCAGTGGGAATCGGGTCGGACGGGGACCGGGCGCGATTCTCTCACTCGAGAGATCACCTGAAAGTGTACCACTTAATAACTCACATCCTCTCTCGGTTCACTGGGCATTCGCTGGATCGTCACATATCTCTAAATATGAGCGGCGGAGCGTGGGACGCTACAGCGATCGGATTAAGCGCATGCCATCGCTCGCGCTTAGCATACAAGCAAATTATTTTAACGTTATGTTTAAGGTCACAAAACTTTTGAAATATAACAGTTACTTCATAACTAAATTTATATTATTTATTATATATTGTTTATTGAATAAGTTAAACATGAACTTACGGGCTGCGATTGTCAATTGAAGTCCGTTTAAGTAAGTAAGATTCTGATAGACTAATAATAAACGAAATCATTTAAATATGCAAACAAGTGGCAGCAATTTTAAATATTTCATGAGAAGGTAACATTACTTATAACATTGAATATAACGACAAATAAGCTTAAATCTGTCAACTTTTTCCTAGTTCGTTCAGATTGTGCTTACACAATGTTTTCTTAACAAGAATAAACTACGTGGAACTATTGGAGAGTTTAATAATATTCATTGGGTTCTGGCAATTTTACGGACGAGCGGCGACGCGTCTTTGATCAGCTTCGACTAGCTCGAGAAGTCAAATTGACGAGGTAACTATAGCTTAACAAATCCTCGGAGGTATTGGTATTGGCTATATATCGTGTACAGTTTGTTTGTTACTGTGTTTATTTTTATTAAGATATATTCATAAAAAATTGTGACATGGGAAATTGTAATAAGCTACACAATTTTACCTCCAAATAACATTTTACCTCTTGCCACTTTGTCGCAAGCCTGTTTTTATATAGTTTTTATTGAACACATTCATAACTCAATTTTTCACCCCAAATTTATCGACATATAAACGCGTGTATGAAATATCCTGATAATCAACTTGTTCATACAAAGGGCGTATTTAGAAATTTTAGTTCTCGTCTGAGGGCAGTGATGTCCTCACATCCCCCCACATCACCCTTAGAGGATAATAAGTAATTTTGTATCACACATTGATCATGCTCGTTTTTGAGTAAAAATGTATCATTTATTTCATTTCATAAATTGTTTCTGCTATATTTTAGTCTATAAAAATAAAGTATAAGCAAAGAAACGAGAATTTATATTAAAACTTATTTTGTCATCTATTCTTACTAAATAAAGATAGTAAGGTGATGAAAATAAGAAACATAACATGCTTTTTGTTACTGATTATACATATACGTTTCTTATAGCTAAAGGCTAAAAAGGCTCTTTGAAATCAAGAGTGTTGTTTTTTCCTTCTTTTCCCTAAAAGCAAAGGAAACATTGTCGATAAGACAGCTTGAATGAACACTTACCTTTCAATGACGTACAAAACAAGGAGCTAAACAATTGCTTTTCCACGTCAATCGTAGTACTTAAGGGGTATTTATTGAGCACTAATAGTGACATCTATTAGTTTAAACTGAGCGTATTAAATATATTAAATAAAAATACCGAAATATCGTTTTAAGTTTTAACACAAGATTTTTTTTGAATATACACATATGTTTTTGTTAATATTCACTACAAGTACTTTTTATCACGTGTGTAATAGGTGGCTAACAATGCGCGTGTGCGCTTGTTACGGGTCGTAGGGGCGATGTTGTCGCGCCCTTCCGGTGCGCGGGCGCAGCTGAAGCGCCTACCGTGACTGTATGTACCATGCTCTGATAAATGGTCATTTTAATACAAGTTTCTGATACCACTACTATTGGAATAAATTTATATTATTAAAATTTATTAATTTTTATTTCACTGACTTTAATCAGCCTATATACTATATACAATATGGTGTTAAATTTTAATGTATAATAATATAATTATCAACAATTGAATTGACATGTATAAATGCAACAACTAATTTTATATTACCTAAAAAGAAAACTAATATAATAAATAATGTAATGTTATAATAATAATAAAGCCTCTGTATATCCATTATGAAGTATAAAATTAAAAGGTTCATTTTATAAACTAATTAGTAGGTACTACATGCTGGAGCGGCTTTTATTATGCAATTAATGGATACAGTTTAAGTGTTGTGAAAAACAAACGGGGTATTAATTTAATAGTGACATGCTAATGGAGGCCAGCCACCTGAGCTTTTGCTTTAAAATGTTTTTATTATGAAATTTACTGGTACAGGAAAATGCCTATATGCTTGAAACGCTTTCCACTTTTATAAAGAATAAATGTTAATTGTAGATACGTGATAGATTATAAAATAGATAGAAAACGTCGAAGTCAGGTAGTTTAGATCGTAGCTACCCATTTGAAAACCTCATTATCTCATAGTCTATGAGATTTTGACCATAACAACATATAACAATTGCCTCTATTAACACCCTTCTACACTCCGCAAACACCTTTACATACTAGATTTCAGTTTTATGTCAAATAGTTTTACCTATCAATATCAGTTACTTAGTAATTGAAAACTTTATGTGACGTATATGTCTATAGATAACCAAACTTCAATAACAAATAAATTAATTTATTTATTATCTTAGCATCACGCTGTAATTCATAAACTATATAAGCAGCGGGAATCTAGTGCTAAGACAATCTGATCCCACTTTACGCCTTTTGAGACATTGCTTTGTTATCAGCGCGAGGAAAATAAAAGTAATTAATTCTCTCCGAGTGAGAGAGAATTGAATCCATAGTCGTCACGTGTACAGTTGTGCTAATGCGGCACAACGGCGCAATTATATAACATGTAATCGATAAGTTAAATTAATGTATCAAGGTCTCTCCTAAATCTAATTTTAAAGTATAAATATAAATATTTACAACTTATATATTAACATATGTACAACTTTCTTAGCGTGGACTTTGTGATCCTTACCAACCTTTTTAATTCACCGATTTAACGACATTTTTCTCATATTTCATAGTTTACCTTATCTATTGTGGCTCTACATCAGATGTTCCACATTTTTGGTGCACACATACATCACTTTTGCTTAGGTGCCATTTCTTTCTTCCATGTAGTTAAGATGTCCAGATCTGGGATTTCGTGTGTCAATAATTTAACATTAACCCATTTGCTCATCAAGCACAACAACTTTTACTAAAGAGCTGTTTTATTATTCCTTATAGAAAGAGTTTAGCTGATCTATCGTCCTGATTTTTATATATCAGTGGAAAGTGCTTTTCATGTTCGATAATTTTTGTTAATGTTGTTGAAATGTTTCCTGCATTTCATTATTAATTTATTTTTGCCTTGATATTTTTTAGACCTAACAGCTGTATAGTAACAAATCTTTCAAACCCGTCCAGTAGACCCAGAGATGGATGTAAAGTGTACATGGACGTAAACAGATAGAGAAAAAAAATTAAGAATCACAGGTTCATATTCTGTTAGTGAACACATTTTTTTACTGTTCTATGATTGTATAGATAGATAAGTAAGATAAAATATGGGCTTACATATACTTATCTAGACATATAATGAGAGAACTACAGTACATCAAATTGAAGTAGCTCTTAGATATTAAGTACACTGATTATAAGATATGGTAAAGTGGGTGAATTTAACATACGAGAACATCTACTACTACTCTCTTATAATCTATAAAAAGTGGTAATTTTTCAAATGATAGTTGTAATGATAATGTTTATTTTACATTAAACTTTTATAAAGTTAGTAAAGGTAAAATAAATAAGACCTATATTTGTATATCACATAACAGATAGTTATAAAAAAATGTCAATTGCGAGTCGGACTGATGCACCGAGCAGACTGGTGCAGCTGGTCATCTTGAAAAATTGACAAGCTTAAGCTTGCGGGTGAATTCTCTCATTGTATATGAAATGAACGACATACATTAATTTATAAAGGGTTTTTCTATGATTTGATTTATTGACCTATAAATTTTAATTTTTTGGTTCAATTCGGAGGATCTGACAAGAATTTCATATTTCAAGGTCAACGAGAAGAACGCTAAAGGTGGCAAAAATGAAATATGAAACCTCATATCTTTTGATCGGATTGACAAGTTATATTTTTTTGGGACTGTAGACCTGGATATGTTATTTACGTTTTTGATAATGTTAATTTCACCTTGTTAACTCCATCCATTCATGAGAAAAATGGTCTTGATCGACTGATAGATAGACAGATGGGAGACTAGATTAATATTATGTGGGTTCCATTCTTTCTATAAGCCAGAAAAAAAAACCATTACAAACTTATACTGTAGTAAGACCGACCGCAAATTTAAGTTTGTCAACTCTTATTAGTTATATTTCATTGACTTATGAAATATTATGACAACTTACAGTATATATGTATAAAGGGGAAAATCTCAAAATGAATTATTAATCAGTTTAACACAGTAAGACACCATTACAAACTTATATTTGTAGTTCATTTCATATAAAATAAGTGGATACGACCGGAGATTTAGGTGTGTCAATTTTTATAAGTAGTATTTTCATCATGAAATTGGCACGGAACCCTCGGTGCGCGAAGCTACTACTTGCATTTGACCGATATTTTTTACAATATTCTGGTCACCAAATGATTTTTATTATTACTTTATACTTTTACGCTTTATGCTGTATCCGAGTATATAGCAGTGCAAGAATGTAGTAAGATACTCCGTACTTGATTCTCCACCCAATTGTGTGCCGAGAAGAACGCATGGAACTTGCAGAGCTCAACACCGCTCTATATCGACCAGACGCTGTACTAGTGGTCTAACGTATTGAAGAATAACATTACTTTACCGATCCAACCGATCAGGCCAGAAAATGCAACACAATATTTACATACTATTCCACAAAAAATGATCATCAGAATCATTGAAGCAATTGGACGAATTTTTTAAACCACCATTCATATGCTCGAATTTTGTCAATTCAACGCAGTGGTTATGTAGAGAAGATCGGAAACAATTAGACAACTGTGGCATTGGTCAGCCAAGCGTATATCCGTACTAGCGTTCTGCCCTACTGATACATTGAGCCTCACCTCCACGATTGCACTTATAATGCCTTATTACTGTTACACACAAAGTTCATATTAGTATACATGAGATGATTTTGGCCTTTTTTCCTCGGTATTCAACTTAAGCGAAACTTTTAGAATGCGCACATTATTTTCTGTAATTATATTGAAGAATAGGAAAAATTTTAATATTAACCAGAAATGTTAATTTAATTTTCAATTGATAAACACTTGTCTAAATATATGTAAAGCAAGTAAAAACAGTTTAACTTAAAATCATTTTATCCATAAAATAGGCCTTCGAGCAATATATATGTATGTATGGTTGTGGGTTTCAATTTTACTCAATTTTTTTATTTTGATACATAGATTTTAAATAGTTTAGTAGTTTTCTTAACCGCATTATATAAATGAAAGCGTTAGATCTAGATAAGTATCGTTTTAAAACATGCTGAAAGTATAAGCATGCCATGTCTATAATATATACAAAGATCTCAGATCCATCATGGAAGATTTTTTTTATAAATTAATTATATTGTTAAAAAGAATATGTGTTTTAAAGTTATAATATAACAATATCATCAAATAATAAACAGTTATATTTCTTAAGCTTAGATTTTTTCTCAATGAAAGTGAGAGAATATTTATTCAATATCTAATATTTAATTTTAATAGCTTCCAGTACACCGTATGAAGTATATTAGTTTGGAAATTGTGTAGGCAGGAGACGATGTATGTCCCGAGGTTGTTCAAGTAACTAGTTTGTATCTCCACTAAGTGCGTCCTGCCGGACCGTAGTACTTAACCTAATATTCGGTAATTGTATTAAAGGGCAGAATTAATTAACTGCCTCTTGGACTTGGTTAGCTAAGACGTCGTGATGATACGTGCATTGTGTGCAACGTATGTGCATACATATATGTCTTGGCCTAATAATATTAAACAGAGTATAATGACAGTTTTATTTATTTGACATTTTTCTCAATTAAAATACAGCCGTCAATATTTATGGGCTTAAGCATAAATATTAGTACATATTAGGTTTAAATAAAAATTTTGTATCTTTAAAATTAAAATTTGTCGTTACAAATATAATAAATACACAAGAAATTAATCAATTCAAAAAGATTCAATTTGGTAATTTGTACTTACTTGCGAATCAGTTAACTTTTCTTATATTAAAGGTTTTTAGATAGAATTAGAAAAAAATGAAATAAACACAAATAGTGATCATTTAATTCCGCAAAAATATCATAATCGGGTAAAAATATCTTATCATACAAATATGGTTAAACGCTATTTTTCTTATAAAGACGTATTTATAATGTAAACACCCTGTTGCTATTTATTAATTCTAGTAAATATATTATACTTGTCTATTATTTAAGTGAATAAAGGTAAATAAAAACAAATTAAGTTTTTATAAAAGATAACCTTTAAGTGTCTTTTGAATATATTTTAAAACACTTCTTAAATCTAGAAATAAATGCAACTTAACATTGAATATTACTTATATATGATCTCTCTCTCTTTTCTCTTTTTAATCTCTTTTAGTAACTGTGACTAATATACTTTATAAATTTCTAGTATATATATTTGTTAAATTATACTTATTTTATTTTTTTATGTTAATGTTCTCAAATTGAATAAAAGTTAATTAACCACCATCATCATTGAGGACCGTCGTGGCACAGAGGCACAATAGTACGTCAGCATGTAAACGCGACGGTTTGTGGGTTCGATTCTCCTTCGGGAGAATGAATTATTTTCATTTTCTTCGCTCTGGTAACAAGGCAAAGTGTGGCGTTATGTTCCGCCACTCAACACGGCCTGCCATGTGCGGGAAACAGCGTGAAGCTATTATTATTATAATTCATTAATCACTAAATTTTATACAGCAAAATTTTATAAGCCAATTTCGAATTAAGTAATGCCTACAATAAAAATAAAACATGCAATCCATATCTAATTATAAGTAACAAGTAGTTAATATATTAATGATCTGAACCAGGTTTATATGCTGCATCCCAAATATCCGCAAAGCAAACACTCGAATGGAACCTATAAAACATTATAAGGGGTAGACTTATATGACCTAATATACTCCATAGGACTTTACCATAAAATTCATATCTTTCATCAAGGCTTTCGGGAGATTTATAAGAGAATGTATTAAAAAGCCACATGGCTACGTTTGTTATTAAAAGGAACATGAGTATTTCTCGTCCGGGCTTCGTCCGTCTCAGTTTCCGACTGTTACTACAACGCCGAAGACCGTCCACTAGCAATGATGTCTGTAATATAACTTGTATAACCTGCAAATTACCATAATTATTTTATAAGTACTATATTTTTTTTGTCAAAAATGTATATTATATTTTAATATTTTAAAAATATTATTTCACGCCAAAGAAAGAAAAACATTTAAAAATGTATGAAAATAGGGAATAGTTTCTCGTTCAAGCTACATGCGAGATAGATAGACATACACTTGAGTAGCTAGAGCGCGAGTTTGGGTTGGTTGATATTTTACTTGTCTAATATTATATTTAAACGTTTAAATGATTTATATAAATAATATAATAGAACCATATTTACCATCAAGGCAACGTCAATTGTTTTTATTATATTCAATATGTTAATGGTTGCTATCATAGAAAACACTGTTTCCATGAAAAAAGCCGGAAGACATATAAATAGAAGTATGTCATCTAAAAGTGAGATTGGGTGTTCATTGATATCTAATTTCCTTGTCTGATTGTATGCAATAATTACTGCAAAGAGTAATATTGCATGCAAACCTAATCGAGTACAGAAATTCAAAAGGTAGCCTAATTCCTGGAAGTCCCTGTAAAAAACAATATATTAAGTTTATTAACTACTACAAAAGCTAGTTCCTAATATGGACTGCTGTCAAATTAGGTAAATAGAATTTTAAAATTACTTGTTATAATAAATTGTTACTTGAAAGCTAATATTTAAAAAAGGTATTTTTAATAGCATAATTGAAGGGCTAAATTTAAAGAAGCTTCATTCGCCGCTTTCTATGACAATCCATCGATAATGTTGCGGCATAATACAAAAAAATTATCTTAATTTAACCTAGTTGTTGAATAGTATACAATTCTTATATTAACCAGCCAAAGAATTATCAAATATACATTTTGCGACCAGATATCAAGTAACTGTAGTCTCGATATAGAATAAACAAATATACTCACTCGCCAACGCTATTAAAAACAAAGCCTAATATAAGTATTCCAGCTGTGAGAACCGTCAATATCATTCCCAAGAACAGTCCTTTGTTAGATGCATGACAATCAGCATATATTACTATATTACTTGTATAATCATTATCTTCACTGGCTGTTGGTATTCTGTAATAGAAAAAAATTATATATATTAATGTGAATAAATTTGAGTTTTGGTAACAACAGATAATAAATCGGTTTCAGACACTTTGTCACATGTAATTTTATATAAAAACAATTTGCTTGGTGAGTTTGCAAACACCATTATTGTTATGAATAGCTTAAATACAGCGATTCGTAATTTATTAAGTACATATTATTGTTAGTGTTTTATACAATAATTATGTTTTCTAGCTGCCACCATTCTCCATTTTCCACCCATTTTTTTGGGACATTATGTGTTGAGTAGCAGAACTCTGATAACAGACGCATTGTCTTGTTACCAGTGAGGAAATGACGATAATTCATTTCCCCCGAGCGGGAATCGAACATACAATCGTCGCGTTTACAATAAGATTCTGTGCCTTTGTGTCACAATGGTCTCATATATTTATATGCTATATCCATATATAGCACAGACTTTAACATACTTGCAAACAGTATTATTATCTTCTAAGCTGGACGTGCCGTCGGATTCTGTATTCGTACACGATCCAATATTGTTCCAGATTATGTAGTATACAGCAACTGTAAATAAAATACACTTGTTTATCAGGTAGAAGACTACTAGAAAATCCTTAAAAGCGGACGATCATATCAAATTAAATTTAGATCATCATTCATAATGTTAGTATAATATATGAATGATAATATAATAAAAGTATATTGCGAGTTTGATATTTATCAATAAAATTTATATACTTAATCAACGTAATTTATTAATACCAGCGAAATTCCTAAAATACTCGTTAAAACACCTTAGTTTATCAGTGGATGTTTTATCAAAATCGGATTCCGGTATATCAATTTACTCTGATAAAAAAATATATATTATTTATTTTATTCAGTACTCATGTCCAGTTAAAAAAGTTTTTTTAGAAGATAGTAAGTAACGATTTGATTTATGTAAAATCTACTAATTGAAAACCTTACCTATAAGAATGTTGAATTCGACACCAAACGGATATAAATACGGCGAAAGATTTTCAACAATCGAAGTGATCGTTGCTGGACCTTTGCAATTTTCATCATAAAGTCCACTTACATCCAAAAAATTGCGTACATCTAAAAATGTGTGTTCCAATAAAGATGAAGAAGAATGCGAAATTAACGTTTTAATATATTTACAGTGTTTCTAATAATTGCAATACACAAATTTTATATTTATATGGTTTTGTGTAAATATTATATATGCTTATTATAATACTTACGAGTTTCAGAATAACTTTGAGTTTCATTCCTATTTCCATATACTGAATTTGCATAAATAGTTAAGGCCAAAATTATTTCGCGGACAATAGTAGATATCCAGAAGCATAAGCTGCTACCGATCATATGCATGAAGCCAAAGTGAGCTAAGCCCTGTAGCAAGATTCAACATAAACATTAATTATCATCATTAATAATCATTTATTTACAATTTAGTATTTATCCACTCAAAGGAAAAATAAACCTAAGCGGATAGTTTACCTGAGCTCGTAATATAAGAACATTTGAGTATTTGAATATAAAGTAGAGTTGTAAGAAACAATATAGTGGGTTGCACACATCGAGTATAACTTGCGCTATATCGACGCAAGTCTCGTTATCAATGTTTTCGTCAAAAATATAGCTTATTTCTACGGCGATAAGTAGAACTGAGTGTACTAAATGTCCTAATGCGAAACCTGAAAATATAGATAAACATTGTAAAAAATAAAAAGAGCCACTAAAAATGTGACATACATAGGTATAATATACATATGTATGTGCCATTTATCACATTCTTAAATCAATAGAAATTCTAATTTAGATTTTGACTCACCAGCGGCACCTAATTTTAAGTAGAAACTTCCAGAATGTCGTCCATAGTCAAAGCAATAATCGTGTCTTAAAGGTATTAAGACAGCTGATGGAAAACCTTGTGACAATGTGCTTTGTGGTGTGCGATCACCAGTGCCGTTGATATTATACTCTTCCTGCAATTTTTGTTACAATTGTTACTTTATAAAAATAGGGTACTATTTTCATTTAAATAAAGAAACTTTATATATTTTTATTTAAAAATATATTTCAAGTTAAGTGTATCAGTATAAAAAATATTCATATTAATTCTTGGAGATAACTGTTATCTAGTATAAGAAAAAAATTCCTTGGCTTATAAATTGTAAATGAATTAATTGTAATACTGGACGGTTTTTAATGAAACTGTTTTGTTCTATAGCTGTTAGGCTTGGGCTGGATCAAGGCTATAATTGATTTTAAAGACTCGCACTCCGATTGTAGGATTATAATATTCCAGCTGAACTATGAGAACTAATGAAATGCGATCATAACAAAAATGATTGGACATGTTAAGCATTTTCCATTGACATATAAAGATTACTGATCTGGAACATATAATGTAGAACCACAAATCATAATAGATCAGCTAAACTACAAGAAATAAGAACATGGCTCTTTAGTAAAAGTTGTTGAGCGTCGGGACATTTTTCATTCTTGTTTTAATATATATAAGTTAGAGATCCGGAACAACTGATATATATGTTATATATATATATATATATATATATATATATATATATATATATATATATATATATATATATATATATATATATATATATATATATATATATATATATATATATATATATATATATAACCACAATAGATAAGCTATAAAAATAAGAATTTCAAAATAGTTTGATGAGAACGTATAGTAGAGTAAATTTTTATACGTTTTCTAAAAATATTTTTCCCCGTGTGTAGAATATCACATTAAAAATAATAAAAAAATATAAGGAGATTGTAATATTTATATTGTAACTTACTTCTTGTTTTCGGAAAAATTCCGCTATTTTGTCATTATGGATTCCTTTTATCTTTTGATTCTTCAAAGCAATTGCTTTATATCTATTAATATCTATTATTAAGTATAATAAATACAAAAATCCGACAGCAAGTAATACAAGAGAATAAATCTGAAAAAAAATATTTATAATTAATTTTATTATAATACTTGCACTACACGATGTTTTAGCAAGGTGAATATTGTAGATATTGATATGATATGTTTCCGTAGCGCACGCGATGTCCGATTTTTTAAGACAATTTTTTTACATCTTGTGTTATATTATTACATTGCATTTTATTAGGAATACTTATATCTTGTAAATGGTATATATCCTATATGACCCAGTGAAAATGCAGCTTTTTAATGCAGAAAGAAATTTTGAAAACGGTCTAGTAGATTTTGTGTGAAAACATTACAAATATATATACAAAAATACAAATGTTTCCTCTTTATAATATTAGTTTAGATAAAATTTCATTACATTTTTTTTTAATTTTAACACCATTTTTAATGCTATTATTTATTATTGTTTTTGTTACTAGTACTTGCTCGCCGACTACCGTTATGGATTAGGATTCATAATTACCATGGATGGTGAAAAGCTTATGAATGGATCTGCTATATGTATTATAAGTCCAAGAGTGACCAATAAAACTGCATACATACAGCTTAATATCATCGTAAAATATTTACTGGAACAAAACAAAGAAATGAGGATATATAAGATATACATAAATGTTGATACTTTAATCAAATTTAATAATTTATTCTATAAAAAGATATATTCATTTGACAGAAGATTAAAAGTCTAACAGTACTATAATATTCCAATAAGCTAACGTTATAAGCTAATGTTAGTTATACATCGAGTGATAATATAGTAAAGTGAATTATAATAATATGCGTTCTATCATGATTTTAAGTTATGACGACCACTCTGTCAAAATTGAACGTCTGGGCAGAAGAAGAAGAATTATGATTTATGTATTCTAGTTCACAAGTAGTTATTTACACAGTGAGACGCTTGTTTTCTTTAGGATTGGTGGGTGGAGGCGCCTGAGTATCTACAGAGCGAATAGACTGTGCATCCATTGTCACTACCGATCTCTTCCTGGGAGTTGATCCACCCCGCAAATCAGTAGGTGTTTGAAGGCGGTAATTATCTGTAATTACCAGTGTTTATAGTAGTGATAATATTGGTTAAAAGTGTATTTCTTTAAGAAGTATTCAGTTTTTTTTTTTCGAAATAATTTAGCGAAATTATGCAAATACTTACTGTTTGACTTGATATCTCCATTTCTGTAGATTCCGTTATAAATAAAGGGACTTGATGTTTCAGCACCTGTCGATTTTGATAAATACAATAATTAGGTTTATGTTTTTACAACGTTTTCGATAAATATAATAAGAAGTGATTGCGACAGTAAAACTAATCTTATCGATTTTATAAATATTCTTAAAATACACATGAAAGTAGACATTTAAAAATATAATAATAATTGTTGTATTAGACATATTTTACATATATTTAAATTGCCATATAAATAAAATATATTATGATAAGTATGTAGAGTAATATATATATTTTTTACCCGTATTCATTGGTGTAGGTGGAGTTGGATAATCATCTCTATTAGGTAGCGTGAGATTTGGCAATCTATCCGGAGAGTCCTGGAAACAAAAACTCTATTAGTCATTCAGAATTGTCTACTGGAACATATTTCATACAAAATCTGTATTAAAAATGCTGCGTGAACGTCGAAAGCCGTACAAAATCGGATTAATAACTTCATTAGTCGCTTGTTTCTCTCGATCGACAACACCCCGTATTTCACTATAATCCCATTACAGCGTTCCACGTTTTTGAAACAAATTTTTGGTCGTTCGCCGAAACGTTCTGTGCGATGATATTTCGAAATATCAAATTATTTTTTATTTCCTCTAGTACAACATGACTAAACTAAATATTTTCCACCATGATATTTGTTAATATTAATCAACTTAAATATCATTCCACTAATATTTTATGTTCATAATGGATATCTAATAAAATACCTTGAACTTTTATAATTTATTAAAGCAAACAGTATTAATCTCATTTTTCTGTACAACTAACACCTTCATACTAAAACTAACAGCGTTTAGTAAGCATTGAAAATAAAAACGATTTGAGGTAATTTATATAAACATAAATATGACCGTTAATAGCTATGATGTATTATTTACACACCAAGGAAATAAATGTATTTACAAATTTGTATGTAGCAGGCTGTAGAGATACTAACAACAAAAATAGAATGTAATAAATAATCCTATAACAATTTCGTGGTATTTCGATAAGAACATATGGCTTTACTGGCTGGAGCGCTTAAGCGGTTTCCAAGAGGCGTAGGTTGAAATGCCTCTACGCGTGCTACGATCTCGAACCCGCGATTTGCTTTTTTACGTTTCTAAATATTTTTAATTATAAACATTTACAAATTATATTTTCCCAGTTATCAGAGTTACGAATACAAAAGCACAACATAATAAAAAAACATTTGATATCGCAAATAATCACAATGGTTTTATTTTATTATACTATCTTGATATAATTAGGTGGAATAAGACACATCGCATGATCAGAAAAAATAAAAAAATAAGTGAATGCGGTTGGTCGTGATGCTATTAATGAACATTTCTACTGAGCATTTATGACATAGCCAGTTAACTGGATAAAAAAAAAATATATAGAGATTGAATTTTCATTAGGCGAGGCGTTGGGGCGGCACGACGTGTCCGCAGTCGGTATTTACAACGGGGTGGAGGGCGTAGGGCGAGGGTGGCTAGCGGCTGGACTCAAAAGGTTTACAGTTGGCTGCGCGAGAGTGACCCGCCTCACAAACATGGACCGCGCTCGCCGCTATGGAACTGTGCGGCTCCTTTATAACAATTCCCTCACATTTTATTTTTATCCTTTAAAGTATATTTTATTTTCGTAAGAATAATGAATAATTATTACATTGAAATAATATAATATAACAAAATATATATTTACTTCCTTTTAAAGTGAAAGCAGATAATTTGCTACAGCATTATTTAATCATATAAATGTCAAATCATAATTTTTATCAAAATGAATATAATGTAAATAATAACTAAACACCATACACCAACAATATTTTGGCTTACTATGATAACATACTACAAATATACATTTATTTTAAATATATAACTAAAGTGTAATTTAGTTATCTCTAGTTCAATATTTAAGACAAATTTGTTAAAATTAAATATAGAACTTGCAATAAAGCGAACATATCCATATTATTCTCGTGGAAAAATCATTACAACCCATTGCGTCCATATATATGAATTCGCTGTTTAAACTACGGCCGGCGCTTAAACTATATTTACTTTGAAAGCAGGACAATACTACATATTTGAAATAATTTTAAAATAATAATTTAAAGTACTACTTTATCATAAACTCATATCGAAAGAATACAGTCATTCATCAATGTCATATTTTCGTAGTCATTAATTGATATATGTATGTTGATATACGTAAGCGAATTATTCTCACGTTGTGTATTTTTATGATAAGGTTTCAACGTCATTTTAAGCATTGGGTTTTTCAACTTTATTTACAAAATTCCTACGATGTAATTAAAGATATTATACCATTAAAATACAAATAAAATAAAATAATAAAAAAAAATGGCGAATGTATGTGGGGTATGAAATTGTTTGCATGAGTATACTATTAATATATCTTATGATAATAAACAAAACTATTGCAACAGGAAGCTAAGCTTACTATTCCTTAGAATCATTAAGGAAGATACTAATTTACCTGCATTTTTTAACTTCACAATTTATTCCGCATATACAGGGTAGGCAGAGGGAACTTTGTGTTGAGACGTTTTTGAGGTATTGCGTGCTGAGTGGCAGACAGAGGAACTGCGCTTAGTCTTGTTACAGAGGGAAAGGAATTGATAATAGTTCATTCTCCCCGAGTGGGAATCGAGTCCACAACCGTTTTATTTACAGTCAGACGTTGTGCCGCGGTGCCCTTCTTAGTTTTCACTATGCTAAATTATGTTTTAAAATTATATAAAAATAATAATCATTTTATACAAATAATAATTATTGGGTATTTTTAAAAGAAGAATTAAATGTCAAGTCATTTAGAAGATAAAATAATTTATAATTTACACGTTCTGAACAGTGTCAAGATTACGCAAGTAAGAAGGTACTTTCTTAATCTTTTAATCCTGAGTTTAATGCCACTAGATAAAGCACGAATGTTAGAATCAAAATTAGCTTCCGTAATGTGTTACAGCATATAAAATAAAACATAATTTTAAATTACTTTTCGTACCAGATCAATTTGAAAAGAAAATGTAGTACATATATAGATTCTAGACGGACTTATAAAATTAAAATTTTCCTATAATATTAAGAATAATACATTTCGATGTATATATGTATATTAGTAAGGGAATTATTTGTCTACTTGTTACACTCCCTATAGTAAACTGGCCCGCACGCGGCTTCGCCCGCTTGGACTGCATTATTATTTATTTGTTAGTATAGTGAATTTCATTTGTTTATCACAAATTGTAGCCTTTATGTTATTCTGATGAATAAGCTATATTACTGCAAAGTTTCATTTAAACCGAAACACACATCCATCTCCACAAACATTCAAACTTATAATATTAGGACTTGACGAAAGCGGAAAGAAGACAAATGTTGCATACGCGAGAAGTAAACAGTGTTCCTAAGTATGTCCTTATAATTTCATACAGTCTTGCACAAAAAAATTAGTTCTCGTTCAGAACCATGGTCATGATACATATATATGTATATAATATATATGTATATTTAATTGAATGTATATCTACGTAATACATTTATAATTCGACAATGATACGTAAATTGTCTTAATTACATTCGGATTCTTTTTATCAAAAGCTTTTATCAAATAAATCCGTTCTAAGGATTGAATCCGTATCTCCAATTTCTTTATTCAAAATTTAGAAAAGCATATTTTTCTGCTAGTGATACTGTAGAAATATGAATTTCAAATTTTCAAAATATCCGTGTGATTTTATTACTGGGGTCCTATATTTAAAATCAAATATAATTTACATTAACATTAATGTTCGAACTCTATTTTGGTTGATAAGATAGTCGTAACTGCCATTTATTGAAGTAACAGTATAGATATATCAAATGGTCTTCAGAAATCAGCAGTGTCATAGATAAGGTCAGTATAATTTCTTAAAAAAATGCAAGATTCCTTTTTTTAATTCTAAGGGGCGCCATTAAGCCTATAATTGGGTCGCAAGTTCCAAGCACTGCTCTGAGCTCCTCCGCTACAACGCGATTGGCCCAACACCCACACGGCGAATCTATAGAATCCTATGCAGTTTCTTCTCATATAATATTAAAATAATTAATAGCAGTTGTAGAAAAAAATTGTAAATATATTGCAATATGATTACAATATCTAAATGAAATTTTACTTTTACTTACAACACTCTCGAGATCTGCATACATAACACTTCGTGGCGGGCGGCGGCGGCGGCCCGCTGTGGCGGTCAGCGTACTTCCTGAGACAGGACCTGGCTGGGACATTGTCCGCCGACGCGCTGGTATGTTCACTTTCGGAGACGTTGACGTCGCTTTAACTGATGAGTTGTGAACCTATTTATGTTTCTATTATTGTAATATATTTATGTTTCTATTATTGTAATATATGAGTGAAAATTTATGTAATCACATGATGTAGTTTAAAATTATTCCCTCATCTATAAATAGATCCTTATATATTTGTAATAGGTAAGGAAATGAATGATTAAATTCTATTTTAATGCATTTATATGCCTAAACTTGAGTACCACTTGCATATCCATTAACGTTCAACATTTTCCATTATCAGTAATTCCTTTTCTATTGTATTAACACTTACAAATTATGGTACTATAAGTATATTGTTATACGACTTTATAATCAGTTTCCAGCCATACGACTTCGTAATACTATGCAAATGAGACTGAAATTTACCATATCATAAGCTTTAAATATAAATTCTATATTATATGATGTAGTGCATATCTATTAACTATATAATAGGTGTTAAAAGTTGTTGTAAAAAGTAATCTTTAAATTTACATCAAAACAATGATCGATTCTCCATAAAACAGATTCTCTTTTAAATGGTGAGCTCCACAGTGCAAAATCCCAAACGTAAATTTTGTCATGTTATTGGATTGGACTGCGAGCTGCACACCGAATATTCTAGTCTAGATAAACTTAAAAGAGAAAAGCGACGGCAGGTTTACCTAACCGTTCAGAAAAGTGGTTTATGTTACCAAGCCGTGTTATTTTCTACGTAGGTATACTGTAAGCATTCTACCTGTTGGTAGATGTGCAACAGATATAAAGTTATTGTATATTGTTAAATATACCTAATGTTAAATAGCTTATAAGTTTATTGTTGCAAAATTTATGAGCTATATTTGAGCATTGCCAGAAATTTAAATGCCAATATCTGGAATTCGGACAGAAAGTGGAGAGCTAATAAGCTTATTTAAAAATATCAAATAAAATGTACACACCCCAGGGTCATTTTCATCACTTCGGGATTCGTTGTCAATTTCATTTTCTCCTCTTTCTCCAAACTGTTGCAGCGAGGTCTCAGAGTGGAATTTTTTATCGCCAAGGTTTTTCCTATTCACAATCTCTTCAAGCATTTCCTTTCTTAATATATTCTGTTCCGTCATTTCACTAATTAATTTATATTTACAATAAAAATATATTATTTATCTAATCATATTTACTATACGTACGTATGTGTCCTTCGTATAAACAATCAAATGTGCGATTCAGATCGCAATGAATTAAAGAAAATAAATAATTTCGATTGTGTTATCGTTTTAGATATATCACTTATAAAGGCGTAGAGGGTGTCTAAGCCAATTATCTGTCCGATATTTGGTTTCCGGCATACGGGTACGCGACCCCGGGACCTCGAGCCACCACTTTCATAACCCGATCCAATCCATGTAAGTGGTGTCCCTCCCCTATATTCCAAGTCTTTCTGCCTCTTATTCCCTGTCCTTTCTTGGTTTCTCCCAGTAATGGGTTTGGAGGTCAGATGGCAATCGCTCCACAAAAAACCACTTCGCCACTCATATGGACCGATTGGTCTTAGTCGGAAGGCAGACCCTGGCAAAAACCGGGACTAATGCCAGGAAGAAGAAGACTTATAAAGGCGTAATTAGGTACACTATCGTCACTTATTGCAGTATTTCCGCTATTAATTTTGGTGTTGGTATGTAATATTTTTTTATATTAGGTTCAAATAAAGTTATATTAACAAAAACAATAAATACAATCTGAAATTATATATCAAAATATAAATATACTTTCTTATTATATATTTTAAAATAATAACTATTAGTTGCAGTATGCGTGCGACTTTATATTAGCACAAGATAAGTTCACAAATATTGATTCAAATTTGCATTTAAAAAATGTTTATTAAAGTGTAACGAGGTACAGGCTTATTTTACCCGGTATCTCAACAAAATATCGCGTTGGATTATCAGTGATACGGGGACTAACCATTTTATTATCATATAACACTATTACAATTACTCAGAGGATATTCCAAAGTAAGAACTAGTGAAGTGATGTCAGGGTCCTATCTTTATTGTAACTGAAATTATAATTGAATTCATGACTAACCTTAAATAACAAAATTGCGTGGATAATATTAAGTGTTCTATTGCAATATGCCATGAAGTTTATATGGTAATATTAAATATTGGTTAACGTTTTACGATTTAATTAGAGTAACGTTGTATTTCATCCTCTCAATGTATTTAAATGGATGCAAAATGATCTACCACTAGGAATAATATAAAAAAATAACCATTACAGTATTTGATTAATTTATTATAAATATTTGTGTATATTTGCCAATATTAAAATATTATGTGACTATATTTTATGTTATGAGAAATTAATAAAAGAAATATTAGATCTAAATATTAGGTTTTTTATATGTATGTTATTTTACACCACAGACTTTGGTTGTCCGTGCCTCTTTGGGGGTCCGTAGCGAAATGGCATAAAACGGAACCCGTATAGATTCGTCATGTCTGTCTGTCTGTCTGTCCGTATGTCTAAGAAACTCTTTTCTGAAACTATAAGGATTATACTGTTTAAAGTTGGCAAGTAGAGGTATTCTGTAAACCGTATTAAGATTTTTACACAAAAATAGAAAACGGATAACAAATCTTTAGAGCTCTCCCATATTTAGAACTGAAACTCTAAATTATTTTATTCGTCAGACCCATACGTGTGGGATATCTATGAATAGTTATTTTCTTTGTTCTTCTCGTGATTTTTCTTCTCGACATTATTATATGTTTCAACTATGCCGACTAAGTTAAATTGGTTGAACAAAATCGTTACGCCAGAAACTAAAAAGTCACACGTTTTCGTGCAAACTAATGCATAATTTTACGTCGTTATATGACATTAAAATAAAAAGGAAATAATTGACTTACTTAAAATAAAATAACTTTATTTTTACCTTTAAATTAAAAAAAAAATTAGGAAGCTGTTTTCTAGAAAAATAAAACTTGTAAACTAGTTCATAAATAAATCAAAACATGACGATACTGAGTGACTGGCACTACTGGACGAAGAAAGCTAAACTTCAGCATGGAGTTTCCATGGAAAATGTTGAGAATACAGAAAGAGATTAATTTCTTGAAATGGCTTTTATGAGAATCTATATTTCTCGACTACGCTAGATAGAGGCATAAACTGAGGGTTGGCTTATTTGAATTAATAAAGATGGTAAATACGAAAAGTTAAATCAAAACAGCATTGTGTGTGCCAATCATCAATCAACTTATTACAAAAAACTTAAAAAATATGTGAGTAGAATAAACGTTCGCAATTAACAAGATAAGTTGCCTAGTAGCCTAGTAGCCTATCCTCTCCCCCCCGGACCTCGAAACAGAGTAGTCGTGTCCAACTCCACGTCATTTAATTTAAAATAGTAAAATAAAATGTACAAGTAAAAAATACATTCGAAAAAATAGGAGTGCATAATACATTAGGAGATTGCCTGCGTAAGGTGTGCCGTACAGTGCGTCATGCGCTACGCGTATGCGTGAGCAGCTACTAGTGCTACGCATAGAAGAGTAACCTGTCTACGATACGCAAGACTTCCGCCTGCCTATGTGATCCTGGTACTTAAAAGCAATACTCGGATAGAGAGAGCTGCCTAAACAACGTCACGCAAGGCCGCACCCCCCGTATGTGAGTAAATTCATAAGCCTACTATGCTACATATCTGCATTGCTGCTACCCTAGTACCACTGAATACTTATATAACAGTACTAAAATCTAGTATTCCAATCTAGTATTCCAAGTGCATCTTCGTAATAAATCCACATTAACCAATCCTTGCGTCAGTGCTGCTTGAGAATCTCCTGAGAAATTCTGCACACCTGGTACTCTGGGGCTCATCGTGAACGCACGCCTTGCTGTACCTACTTTGCGAGTATTGCTCAGCCGCTTACAGTATAATCTCTTGCTGATTCTGCTCTCCTAGTACTCCGAAGTGCGTTTTTGTAGTAAATCCACTATATGATAACATTGACCATTCCCGTGCGTCATTGCCCGAGAACGTCCGGCCTACTTCTGCACACCTGGTACTCCAGGACACATCGTTAGCGCACGCTTGGAACTCTTTTTGACGTCAAACTTGTCTGCTTGACCTCCCTGCTCTTCTGCAATCTTGGTACAAAATGCCAAAGACCAAACGCACCCCTTCAAAAAAAGATAAGCAATTCGCTGCCACTGTGGATACAAACGCAAACATGACGTTGCTACAGACGCCTACACAAACGCCTCTTTAATTGGAGGATGAATCTGAGCCTGATGACGTACGTTATGGATATGGTGACGCCCAAATTTCGAAAGTAAATAAGAATAAGCGACGTGCTTTCGGGACCCCTCCTCAAGATAAGCAAGAAGATATAAATATGAAAGATTTTATGAAAGAAATGCGAACTCTGATCATGTCACTCTCTACAAGCCAAGAACAACGCTTTCAGGAGCTGAAAACGACTATGATGGAGCAAAATCAGGAAATTAAAGATGATCTAAAGTCCCTATCTGCACTATACGACGACGCTCTGGCACAAATAAGTGTACTGCAAAAAGAGAAAAATGCAGATGAAAAACGCATTAGTGTACTAGAAGAAAAAATAGATTTTCTGGAAAAAAAGTCTTGTTCTACTGTGCTAGAGATTCGAAACATGCCTAAACCTAATCAGACCGAGGTGAAAGAAGACCTGAAAAATGTAATTAAGAAAATGGGCATTTTTGTTAATGTTGAGATAGACGATCTTGATATTAGAGATATTTTCAGACTCAAATCCTCCGATGATTCTAAATCGACAATTTTTACAGACATCGCTACAGTACTGAAAAGGGAACAATTCCTCACAGCGATAAAGCATTTCAACAAAGATAAAGAGAAAGATGGCAAACTTCACACTGGTCATATTGGTATTTCCGGAGAAAAACGGCCTATCTATATATCTGAAAGCCTCACTAAACGGACCTCGACTCTATTCTTTCATGTGCGTAAATTCGCCAAAAGCATGAAACTATCATGCTGGACCTCGCGTGGCTTAATCTTACTGCGCATCAACAAAGATAAAATCATCCCTATCAAAACTACATACGATCTTGAAAAAGTTAAGCAAAATATGTGACTATTGAGACCTGCATGTATGTTAAGATATATTATTAACCTTTATTCCTATTTTTTGAAATTTGTATTTCTTTTTAATTTTCGTAAAAACCTTTTTGTTGTAACACATTTTCTAAATAAAAATCTTACAATATACTTAGACTTACTAACACATTTACCATATTTACTAACACATTTACCACACAAAAGCACTCTACACGAACAATCTACTCAATTATCACAAATATATAAAGCTAACAATCATATTTACAGACGAGTACACACCCCAAAATAAAAATGGCTAACATGGAAATTATTGAAGAAATTGATAACATAAATTTTACTGAGTGCCACTATGTTACTAACCCTGAAACATGCAATCTAATACTTGGAGAATCACAAAAAGCATTTACTATACTTACACAGAACATAAGGAGCATCCAAAAAAACCTTGATTACTTTACCCTGTACTTATCCAGAATGTGTCTCCTTCCCGACGTAATTATTCTTACTGAATGTCGCCTAAATGAATTTTCTCCCACTTACCTTATAAATAATTACGAATACCATTGTTCAAAAACCTATCTAAACCAGAATGATGGGATTGCAATTTTTACTAAAACTGGACTGAATGTTCAAGTTTCTGAACCAAACTTCTGTGATGCTAATTGTTTTATTATTGATATTAATAATAAGTTTCATATCATCTCCATTAACAGATCCCCGTCAATTAGTAATATAGATAATTTTCTAGTATCGCTCGAACAGATTCTTCAATGCAACTCACATGACAATACTATACTTACTGGCGATTTAAACATTGACCTTATAACAAAAACATCCAAAGTGGAAGAATATTTAAACGTACTTGCGCATTTTGGCTTCATCTGCGGTCATAGTTTTCCCACTCATGACAAAACTTGTATTGACCATATGTTTATTAAAGCCAATATCCACGTCAAGACACTTGTCTGCTGTACTGATATAACAGACCATGACACTGTAATCTGTGCCCTCAATTCTACAAACATCCCTGATTCTGACCTAAATAAAAGGCGCTTGGTCACTAAAATTGAATATGAAGGGCTAAGTAAAAACCTGGCCGACACTAACTGGCAGGATATACTTTCTTGTAAGAATGCCGAAAAAGCTGCTACAATGTTAACTGACACCCTCCAAAGCAAAATAAACAAATTCAAAACCACAAAATCATTTTCTAACGCTACAAGTATAATAAAACCCTGGATGAATTCTGGATTACTGAAATGTCAAAGGAAAAGAGACAAGCTGCATATATTTTGTCGTAAATACCCTAAAAACGAAGAATTAAAAGTAAAGTATAATAAATACAGAAATTATTGCAATAATATCATCCAAAATGTAAAAAATGAGTATGATAAAAAACGCTTAATAGAATCCACAGGAAATACACGTGAGACTTGGAGAGTTGTAACAGAGGTTTGTAATATAAAGCCACAAAGAAGTACAAACTATGAACTAATAAATATCAACCAAAATGAGATGGAGTCATTGAATATTGTCAATGAATACTTCATAACAGTAGGAGAAACACTTGCAAATAATATTTTACGCAACATGGGTACGACAGAATCAGAGATAGCTAACAAATATAAAACCACTGATAGCAATTTAACTGATTCTATGTTCTTTGTCCCCACGAATGCCAAAGAAATTGCTAAAATTATTGATTGCCTTTAAACTAGCTCAGCTCCAGGGGAGGATAGTATAAGTAACCGTATCTTAAAATGTAACAAGTTTGCACTTGCTGAACCCATTTCACACATTTGTAACTTAAGTATGACTGAGGGAGTAGTTCCGAGCCTTTTCAAAACTGCCTGTGTATGTCCCATCTACAAAGGAGGAGACAAGAAACAAGTTTCAAACTACAGACCCATCTCACTTTTGCCATCACTATCCAAAATACTTGAGAAAGTCATAAACATGAGACTCCTTAATTTCCTTGAGTCAAAAAACATTTTATCCAATAATCAGTTTGGTTTTAGATCGGAAATTTCCACAGAAGACGCGACAATATCATTAGTCAACCGAGTTATTAATAAACTGGATAATAAACAGTGTTGTATTGGACTGTTTCTCGATCTCGAGAAAGCATTTGATACGGTCTCTCGAACAATACTAATCAGAAAGTTACAAGCTATAGGTGTAAGAGGTCTCGTACTGTCCTGGTTCAAGTCCTATTTATCAGACAGAACGCAGAAAGTTAAAATTGGCAATCAGCTTAGTGAATCGCGAGCTATAGACTTCAGTGTTCCTCAGGGCAGCGTGCTTGGTCCTACTCTCTTTCTAGTATACATTAACGACCTCTGCAATATAAAGCTGAAAAATGCAATTGTTTTCACGTATGCAGATGACACTGCCATTGTGTTTCATGGTAGTAGCTGGAAAGAAACTAAGGACACTGCAGAAGAAGGACTTCACCTAGTTGCCAAATGGCTGCAACTCAATCTACTCACCTTAAATGAGAACAAAACCAAGTACGTTGCCTTTAGGATCACAGAACACTCTGCTCCAGATGATCATCGTGATCATCACAATTAAAATCCACAAATGTGATGATAGAAAATGGAACTTCTGCGCATGCACCATAATTGAAGAAGTAGACTTCATAAAATACCTAGGCGTAACAATTGATGCGAAACTATCCTGGTCTCCACACATAGATGCTACCACCGCGACAACAAGAAAGCTTCTCCATGTACTATATAAGCTTAGGCAGGTAGCTGACACAAATCTTATAAAATTAGTTTACACTTCCCTGTGCCAATCTGTCCTTAGCTATTGTGTGGTTATTTGGGGAGCTGCACTCAAGACACACCTTTTCAAGCTGGAACGAGTGCAAGCCAGCCTTCTTTATAAAGAATGTCAAACCCTCACTGTGCGGCAACTTTACATCCTAGCTGTGGCTTTGAGATTTCATATAAAATCGTTACAATCCATTGAAGTGTCTACCAGATCAGCTCGTTCATTAAAATGGAAGCTGAACCAACCAGAACCACCTTTGCACATAGATCCTTTAATTTTACAGGGCCCTTTTTATATAGCAGAATCAATTCAAAATTAGATATAGTTTACAAAACTAGATCAATGTGCAAGAAAACTATTAAGGCATGGCTTCTCCATCTAAGCTACATGGATACAGAAAACATCATCTCTATTAATAAATAAAAAAATTAATAAATAAAAATAAAAAAAATTAAAAAAAAGTTTGCTTAAAAAATAAAGAATTAATAAATAAATATATGTACTCAACTAATATATATTCCAGTTACCATGCAGTCATTGTCGCTACAATAACTACACACCCATACATACACACACACACACACACACACACACACACACACACACACACACACACACACACACACACACACACACACACACATATACTCACACACACACACACATACACACACACACACATACTCACATACTCACACACACACACACACACACATACACACACACACACACCTACACTCACACACATACCCATGTAAATTTATGTAAGAGTTAATTTTAGTATATTGTCTAAGTTTTATGTTTAATCAATGTAAATCGCTACTCACCTACTATAATTTTTAAGTTACATTAAGATAGATCTTAAGGGAAGAGGCTGATTACCCACAACACAGGGAATCCTAGTGTGGGTGTCAGTGCGCAACCTAGTTTAAGTTTTGTTTGAAAGACAATAAAGATTTTTAATTTTTTAATTTTTTTTAGTATTTATATGCGGATTACAAGGTATTGTTATTGTTATTGTTACTGCCTAGATGACTTAGTAAATATACCAAAATTACATTTTTTTTTTTCAATTTTGTAATATTTCCTTTATTTGGAAACAACTTTTGTAAATACAGGTAGAACGTGAAAGCGACTTACAGATTAGAACTGACAAAGTGGATTTTAGTAGCTTTCGTTTTTGTATACCTGTTGAGGCATTACATATACATATATATATATATATATATATATATATATATATATATATATATATATATATATATATATATATATATATATATATGTTTTTACTTTTGTTAATGATAGACCGCGTATAACTATTTATGTTAACTTGTGGTACTACTAATAACCTATTTAAAAAGTGTTCGCAACTTTCACATATTAATTTTGACAGTTATAGTACACTTAATCTTTTATCTTTTTAGAATTGAATTCATTAAATTCATTTTGTTTGTGTAGACTTATTGCTAGCTGAAAAAATTTTAATGAATACTTAAAGGACATTCATCAAAATAGTAAAAAGTCTCATTAAGTAAGTATTAACAGTCAGAAAACTTTATTCATTTAAAAGTTTACTAAGTACTTCTTTCAGCTCTAGAGAAAATTCAGAAATAGGCAACGCCAATTCTTGTACAGAAGAAGAAGCTTTTAATTTTACAACATAATCCGATGGCACAACAAAAGGTTGCTTCTTCTCTCCTGGATCTTCGAGAGATTTTAAATACGGCGGCATAGCTAAATGTGGTCTCTTTTGCAGCCACTCGTGGAAAGATTTCGTCGATCTAAAATATGAAATGTTTATTTATAATGGTTTGCTTTCATCAGAATTAAGAAATTAATTATCATGAATAAGGTTAAAGGTTATCATGGGTAAAGCTAAATAATAAACATTAAATATCAATTGCATATCATTTGAAAATAATTGCATTTAGATTGGCTAAATATAAACGGCAGCGAATTGGCCAGCATTATCTCGCACACTTAGGAGCCCCACATCACGGAGATAAAGATGAAAATCGTTAATGTCTTTGACCTGTACACCCAAGGAATCGATGGCTGCATGTCGTGATGCAGTACTGATAGCCAATGGATTGTCCTCTGAGGAAGTTGAAGAGCGAGCAAAGTGGAGTATTCTTAGTTGGAAGGCAGATCCGGGCAAATATAGCCGGGACTAATGCCAGACAATGCCATAAGAAGAAGAACAACATTATGATGTTGAGGGGCTTAACTATATCGGATAATGCCCACGTTGTACTCTTTTGACTAGAAAAAAAAGAATAGAAAGTTTTTTTAGAGCTTGCAGCATAAATATGGTAATTTTGTTAAGAAATAATTATTTTCTTACAAATAATTATTTTTCTCACCTCCCTTTGCGTAATGCTTAAGTAGTTGTTTTGATTTTAGTACCCTAATCTATTTTTAATTATCAGTTAAGAAATGATTTGTGCATCTCTTATAGACTGCAAGTCCAAATTCATCGTCTAAAATATGCGACATGCTTTTAAGCGCTATCTTCATCTCCCGAATTCTGTCCCTTACTGCTTTGATCGCCTTTTTCGTACGAACACTACGTGGACGTCCGGTTTTTGTTCTGCCACAAACAGAGGAGGTTTCATTATACCTATCACTAGTCCAGAACACAAACATTTGACTAATACCAAGCGTACATTCTAAAAATTGTATCTGGATCCATGCCTACTTAATGTAATGCAATCACTGAAGTTCTCTTTATCACCCCTCTACACCAAATCAGGTCATATAATCAATAATAAGAAAACACAATGAACAATAGTATAAAAATTACAGATTCCAAATTGAAAAGTAATATTTTGTTTATTTTTAATTGTAATAATCTTGTAATGTATGTTGTAGAACTTACATGACATACTATATATGTATAAATAATAATAAAAAGGAATATTTTAAAAAGTATTATGTGTTATATATGTTATTATGTATTATGTTTAAAGAATAATATATTGTTATTATATTAAGTATGAAAAAAAGAATAATTAATCTTAAATATTTTAAGACCGAAGATACGAAGTGGATATGAAAAGGCCAATTGCTTCAGGTAACAGCAATAACGGTGATTCGCTTGCATTGATAAGTCGACGAAGCGTAAGTATAGCTGCACGTTTGGCTGTACACAATGTAGTGTCGGTACTCACGTTGTTATACGACATTTTGTGGGCTTTTACAGAAGAAACATTTAAAGAAAGATGAATGTTTGGAAGATACGATTGCTTCGGAGGATATACCGACCGCAATGAAAAAATATACAGTATGGCTGGTACTACGTTGAGAGGAGTGACAAAATAACGGAAAAAAACATATGGAGCAAGAATCAGTAGCAAGACAGGTTGGGGGAGACCTAGTTTGACCCTGAACACAATATCGGTGATACTTGAGGCAAGTCATGTAATAGGCACAATAGGGGCATGTATGAAGAGGATAATGTCAGTGTAAGGCAAAAGAGGTACACATACACACGCACAGGGACCGTAGCGTTTGGCCACATTTCAGAAACATTTAAATACAATTTGTTGGATAGCGTGTCTTCTTTAATTATTTTAAATGGATAGTGCTTTAAAAATTTTTATTTTTTATTTTTGAATAAAAATTGCATACTATAAAAAATATTGCCCCTGAAATAATTATATTAATTTAAGTAAGAGGTCACTCACGTAAGGTGCTGTATGTCATCCCACACGCAAGACATAGATTTTAAGTCCTCGGGTATTTTGACGCAATGCCACATTGCTTTAGTATTATTTTTTGGTGGTATGTGTTTCATATGCTGTGGAAGGCATGTTCCAAATGCTTTGGAATGTAATGGACTCGTCTCAGCGTGAATATCAAACGCAATCTGCCGTTTGAGTACTTCAGGACAAGCTGTCTACAAAAGATATGTAAAATTAACACATTTTTTCAACTATTCATTTATTTAAATATTAAAAATAAATAATATTAGTTACCTTTTTGACATCAACATAATTTGCAATGCTTTTTAGTACGCAAGTAAGTATCTTGGGGTGTAAAACAAGACCTCGAGAAGCATGCTCATCAAACCAAACCTGAAACGAATTAAAATTATGGAATGGTGTTATTGAGAGTAATAACTCTTCTGGAATTTAAAACGTTGAGAAAAATACATGCATATTAAAAATAATTAAATCTTAACTATGCCATTCAAACCATTTACATTTTTCATTATAAAAATATCCGATTACACTAGTGCATCTACTAGACTATTACAAGTAATGATTAAACTATTTATGACGTATTTTAATTGACAAAATATCTAATTTTATATTTTACTAGCGACACGATCGCGGCTTCGCCGCCTACGTAAACTGAATTGCGCTCGTTTCGAAAAGTTATACAAAATCACATTGTAAATTTTCAGTATACTCGGATTTATTTTAATATATAATTTATACATTTAATATTCCAATATTATTGAAAATCGGATATACAATGTATTTGTTACGCATGAAAAATATATTTTAAATATATATATATTTTTTAATAAAAGAATCTAATATTTAAGAACATCATTTTATAAGAAATATTTCTGTAAGTAGACACTTTTCTAGTAGCTCACGTCACAACGTAAATTAAACACCATATCCACTTCTCATAATTGGAAGCTATATTCGAAATTATTCCTACATCATTAACCTTTTTTACACTTTATATTTTTAATGTTGAATTTTCCTTTATAAATGGCCGAGTTATGTAGAAAGGTAAGTTATTAATTCGACAAAATCTACAATATTCCTTAAGATTAATTTATCATTTAGTTTCATTTGCGAATAATAGAAGTAATTAAATGTATTTATTTATAATTTTATATATAATATAATGTAATTCTCTACAGATATTGACTATACTTAATTATTACCTTACTAAACTTCATTCATTTCCAGTAGTTTTTACGTAATTCACGCACAAATATAAAATACTGTCTTGACAGGTATACACCATATATTTATAGATATATTAACCGACCGAATATAATGTTTTTTTTTTACTTTTTCATGTACAGAATTGATTTTTCTATCTTTTCTAAATACAGTGAGTTTTGTTATTTGCATATTACATATAATTAAATTTCATTGTTGTACCTATTCAAAAAATGACATTATTTTACCTACCTAATGAAGGTGCGTCATTCTATAGATCGCAACGGTATGAAATATAGCGACAATTATTATATGTTACTCTTATCACGATTTTAAAACTTAAATATATTGATTTGAATAAATAACTTAATTCTTCATAATCAGCCTAAATAATCAAATACTTCATTGGTATAGGAATATATTAGGTTTAGTATACGTATCGATTGTGGATTTAAAGAAATAGTATTCATTGTAAAATAATTAGTATACTAATAATAATGAAAAATCATCGCTCATATCATGCTTTAGACAGCTATTAAATCTTTTGTGTAATTATCAATATTCTAAATATGAACCATATTATAAAATTTACCTCTCTTCGTATAAGTAGAAGATGATAGAAGACTGCACACCTTAGTGTCATTCATGTATATTCTATTTTGGACTTATCCACATTAATATATACATGCACAGGTTTACCCGTGCAAAGTCGCATGTCGATAGTAACAGACAAAATGCAGGATATCTTTATATATAATATTTAAAGCATTTTTCGTTGAGACAAAATAGACATGTTGTATAAGTATTTTAGAAAATATATATGTAATATTATTATAATTCTAATAAATATTGTAATTTTTTGATAGACGGACGATTCAACATTAAAATAATTCGAACCAATAACTCCTGAAGCCAACGTGCAACGTGAAGCCAACATTATATACATCATTTTTACGTAGCCTTAACTATTTACGCAGCGCACGCGCGGTTGCTATCAAGTTTTCCCGTTTTTTTAATAATCATTAAAGTTTATAAAAACTATGTCCATCACAGATAATTAATTTCTAATGATAAAATAATCATTCAAATCAGTCCAGTAGTGTCCAAGCCTATCGCTGTCAAGCAAAGAAACAAATCTTTCCTCTTTGTAATATTAGTATAGATTATCTAGTTTTTAAATGTTATTAGCTATACTAGCTAAGGACAGAAAAGTACTTATACTTACAAAAAACATATAAAAATTTGAACGTAGTGGGATTTGACCCGGACGGTTTCCAAGAAGCTGTCTTATTTTATGTTACACATTTAATTGTAAACAAAAGATTGGAATGAATAAAAACATACTTGAAATAAGTCTTCAATATCCTCTGATCGTTTTATTTCACTCTTGAATTCCACATTTCCTAAGCCGACCCACCAATCATAAAACTCTTTTGCTATCTAGAAATATTTGTAAACGTTATAGCTAATCAGTCCATGTATTTTTAAATTAAAATATATCTAAATGTATATTTACAAAATTTTTAACTTTTTTTAAAAAAAAACCTAATTTTTAATATTTTAATTCGTAATGTTTCGCCATTGTTGCGTCTCCTGTTCCGCCTTTTTACATCGCTTTTCTTTTTACATTCATTTTTTATTTCGCAACTACATCAATTAAATAATTGAATATACGAGTACTTTTAAATAGATCATCTGCATATTTCTAGAACTATTCATTGAAAAAAATCAAATCAACCTTTTTTGTTATAATTTCGATCTTCTTACTAAACTCATCAGAAGCAGATACTTCAAAAACTTTCTGCTTGTATTTAGAATTCCATTTTATCATGTCCGTTTCCGATTTACTACAATATAACATGTCAAAGTGGGGATTCCTTTTATTTTTTTGACTCATAGCTGTCCGCTTACGACTATAAATATAGAACATAATAAATGTGTTATCATTACAATCTTAACATAAAAGGGTTTTTTCGGCAAAACCATTTTTAGGTGTAAATGTAAAAATTAAATCATAAATTAATCATTTTCACTTCTGATACATTCTACACAAATTAAAAGAATCAATGTGACTTCATTGGAAATTATTGAACAAGAAGAAAAACTTATCTACTTTTTCACTTTAGTGCTCATTTGTACTTCCAAATCATCTAAAGTTGTTGCTGGCTCGCCAACGGAAGAAGGGTAACCTTTAAGCGTCCTAGATTGTCTGCTCAATGATTTCTTAGACAAAAATTTAGGAGAGTGATTTTGATGTACTCAGGATCTTTGATCTGACTAAAGACTTTGATCTGGTCGTCCTTCTTAAATCCGAAGACGATGTTGATATATTCCAAACTTCAGATTCTTCTCCTGATTCTTCTTCATTTAAATCTTCATATAAAGATGGATCAAAATCACTCATTGAAAATGATGGTCGAAAGGGGCCCTTAAATTGTACATAAATTTGACATTTTGAATGCTTTTTTTACATATAATTTTTTTTGTGTTGTTTAGTGCACATTGTTTAGTGCCACAATTAACTCGTGTCGACTATGAAACTTAAAGTGATACTTGATTCGTCTTAAGTATAACATTAATAGAAAAATAGTATTTACCTCTGAAATACATGTTGTTTGGTAAAATTGATCTGAAGGAATAATTGATATTTCTGATTGTGGCTCGTAAGATTGCTTATCCAAGGTCAAATCAAATATTTTTGTAATTCTTTTAAATATTTTCGGCCCAACAAGTCCACGAATAGTTTCAGATTGTGATTTCCAAAACTGAAATTAATATTGAAAAGAGTATAAATATGAAACATGAAAGTCCGAGAAGTCCCTTTTTTGACTTTACTGCATCTCTGACATCCTCTCTCAATTCTTTGCTAATGGTTCCAATTCGCTTCAACATAGCAGAAAATATAAAAACACGTTGACTGTGATGTCCAAAAATAGTCTACTCCTTAAAGCAGGTATTAAATCGCAGTCCTGGACATTGATTAAATCGAAGCGAAAATAAGATATTGAAGAAGTGACAGTGTGAAAAGTCATCTTTCATCGCTCTCTCCATATATTCTATGATCAACAACTTATTAGAATATTTCATATCAATAGTGCCAACTACTGGAAAATTCTGAATAAGAAAAATCATTGATTGCAGAGGAACCGGCGCGCTACGAAATTGATAGATATATTTCTATTTGTGACTCATAAGTGCGCGTATAACTCGGTGCTTAGGACTTACAATTTGTTTGGATACGTCAGTTACCCAGTAGATAGCCAGAGTCACCTGCATCGGACTTATCGCAGACATCGCATTATTTGTCATGTTATCTTGGGTGTTTGAATTGACAACAAAGAGATTTACAAAATGGGAATTATACATGTGTTGGAAACGTGAAGAGAGAAGCAAATGAAATATGAGAAGGACGATTTGTCGAGATCTTAGTGTCTAGTTCTCACGTGGTTACTATTATGATTGAATGAATGATGCATTGTTATTAATGATAATAAAATACATGTAATACACACTTTTTCATCTTTATAGGATAGTTCTAAGTCTCGAATTACATTTTTCCAGTGAACTTTAACCGATGCTTCATTTTGTTCGTAGCGAGATGGTTTAATGACACGCAATTCTTTGTGTTTGTCCCATTTTTTAACAAGTGGTCGTTTTCCACATGACATATTTTTAATTATTTATAATTATAACAAAAAGTACAAAATATATCAGAAAATAATTTGTATATGTAATATTAACTCTATTATATTTCTTTAAAATATTCTGATGTTTACTATGTCAATTTTTTACTTTTTAATAGCAGTAATTGTATCAATTAAAAATAATTCTTTTAAGCTAGAAGTTTTTAAGCTTTTAACTCTACCTACAAGGCATAAAAGCCATAGTAGTTCTTTTTGTTTTAAGTGCTAATAATTGCTTCATATATAAAAGTTACTAAAAATTTTACTAAATTTATAAATTTATAATGTAAAGTAGTTCATATGATAATATGTATTACTTTTTCTTATCACTTCTCTCTATGTATATTATGTTGCCATCTATTATGAGAAACTTGAACTGTCATGAATATTGCGTAGCAGCTCCTGAAGTTAGAAATAAATGTAGATGGCACTCTATCGAATATATATACGAATAAGACACTAATAATTAAACAGCACTACTATTAAAATTTTTAAGTGTAATCGTAGGACTTGTTTTTTTGATTTTCATTAAAATGGCTAAAACATAAAAAAAGCAATATTGAAAACATTTTTTTTATAATTCCATTTTTCTTTAACAATATCTTTTCCATATTCTTTCGATTATATAGTATATAATATATTATATTGTATACACGTACTCTTTTTCAATTATTTAATTGATGGTAATCACATAATACTTTGTCAGGTAATGATATTGTTAAGAAAATAATAAAATCTTAGTATAAATTAAAATTAAAATAGTATATTTTTTTTTCTTTATATATCTTGTTCTTTTTGTTATTAAATAGTATTTTAAAGCATATCATATATGTATTTTTTTATATGAGTAATGTTTTAATATTTTTGCTATATAGATGAAAAGTTTTATTTATATTCTACTAGATGGCACCCTTTTGGTTTATTGTGTTACTTAGAGCAAAGAAGTGAAACCTTATGTCAAGTAAAATAATACAACTTTTATAGATGGCATTAATCAATTTATTAAAAATATTTTATTTAAATGAACTATCTATAATTTCCCATATAACAGTTCAATATCCATTCCAGATTGGTTGATAATTTTTATACGTTTTGTAACCTTTTTTTTAAGTACACTTTAAAACCGTTAAAAAAATCTTTCTCATTTCAAAATTTTCATCAAAGTAAGTTATTTAGTTGTCATCATAAGAAACAGTGGCGTCGTCGTCTAGTGCTCATCCTAGAATGTTTAGTAACAACACAAAAGCCAAAAAGGTAACGAAATTTATTTAAAAACCTAAAATTTATTGACATATAGTTGGACAGGGACAAGACCATTCAACAATTGGCTTCGATTAACATTGAAATATGAAGAAAATATTTTATTTACTAATATTAAGAGATTTGTTTATTTATCAAAACAATAAATTTATGATTCACTTTATAGTTTTGACATAAAATCCTTACTTGCTTCTTTAGGTATGTCATTTAAAATTATTATAAAATAAACACTCATAATTCTTTTAACTTGTAAGAGATTCAAAATTATTTAAATGCGAAATTTAACGTTTATTAAATTAAATATATTAATAATAAAATTAAAAATTGTCATCAGTGTTAAATTTCATTTTTTTTATATATTCCAATTTGTTCAGCATCTTCGAAAGTATCTGGCACTTTTAATCCACGAGTCTCAGGTTGGGTTAAAATTAAAAGGCCAGCTATTGCAGCCATTGTCGCAAAAAGCATAGATGGTATTCCTGACCAGTAAACCATTAGTGGAGGGGTCAAAGGTGATACAACAGAGCCAATACGTCCCAACATCGAAGAAAATCCTAGAAATGAGTGACGGTGTCTAGTGGGATACAATTCTGAAGTAAAGAGATATAGAGATGTAAAAATAACTCCTGTACTAAACTTACCGGTTAAATAAAGTAATAAAGATAAACCGTACATGCTTTTGGGTGTAAAGGAAAATGCAAGACAGCACGCAGAACATAGCAAGTATCCTGTAAACAGAGTGACCTTTCTTCCTACTTTATCCAATACTAAGTAAGCAGTCCAATAACCCGGTATTTCAATAAGACATGTTAATACATAATTTAAATAAATATTTCCAGACAAGCTAACCGAATTTATAGATAAACCATAATAAATGAATGTCGTTGCTATCCAATACACGGGAGTAATACAACATCTACGTAACATCACAGGCGATTTTAGGACCCTAAAGAATAAGTATGTGCTGTTTTCATTTGTGTTCTTGACATGCTGAGGAATTGCAGTGAGTAGAAAATTCATTGTGGTGCTAGATATTTCTTTTCCATTTAACCTAGAGGCATGTTCTAAAACATTTTTAGCTTTAACATCTTTGTTCTTGCTTAGTAGCCATCTGTGACTTTCTGTTACGACCCAATAATAAGAAAGTAATAAAAAAATGGGTACAAATAGTGTCAGCGATAGTTTTCGCCATTCATATATGACAGATGCAATTCCGCCTAACAAAGCTTGACCTAAAGCAAACATAGAGGACATTGTGGCGCTTGTTGGGACCCGATATTTTGCCCCAACTAATTCAGTCGCCAATATATATGATGCACTATACAGTCCCCCTCCTAATGCTGTATGTAACAGTTGTAAAGTTACATACATAATATAATTAACAGAAAAAGACTTCAGGGAGCCTATCAAAGCGACGTTAAACGCAAAGAACACAATAGACATACGACGTCCAAAATGATCCGATATGTAACCTCCTAGAGGTAGAGCAATCATAGCACCGAGACTGTTTAACGTTCCTGCTAGAGCTCTTAGCCACTCTTGGCACTCCAGACCAAAATCGTAGACTACCGAATTCGTTCTATCGTATACAAATCCTTCACAGGGAATAATCGTATTTCTGTCGAATGCATCAGCTGGGCAGCTGTTGTTTACAAACATTGTAGTATTCAATACGTTTGCGTAACGGGAACAATCATCGAAACCAGTAGATGTTTTTGGAATGGCATTTAATATCCATTCAGGTGCATACTCTGGAGGCTCTTGGTCGCATATTGGTATAGCACAGCGATATGGCAGTTTTCCCGCTGTAAATACGTAGTCTCCAGCCATGAAACCCGAAACAGCAGCGGGAATTGTTAATAGTAATATATTTAGCAATTGATATTTTCCGAATTGTCCAATTGCACTGTTTAAAACATCCTCAAAGTTTGCTTTTTTATCACTTTCACCATCACTTGCGACATGATGACTTAAACCAGTAACTATATTAATATAAAATGTGTATATATTTAAATTTTAATGTATCCCTTATATGTGTTGTCTTTCGATTTGCGGCACTAAATAAATTATAAAGCAAACGAATATATATGTATACTCCAAGTACAATAAAACATGCCAATCGTTATCTTAATGTTACTAGCAGGTACCTACTACATATGTGAGATGTCAAATAGGTAGACAATTTTTATCTATTGTTTACTTGGTTTGACGATTTTTATATTTTTTAATACAATTTACTTTTATTAATTTATTATATTATTGAATATAAATACCAAAAATATATATTAATGCAGTATATTAATATTTTATTATAGCTTTTTTATATTACTTCAACATCAGTAGTGTAAGGCAACACTTAGTGTAAACGGAATGGAGCCACACCATATTTTACATATACAAAATATATATAAGAATGTATAAGGCATAAATGATCGTAATATTATTAATTCTAACAATTATCTGTATGAACAAATGAGACATGCACACACACAGCACATTCAGCCTTATTACTTCAATCAGTATACTCAGAAGTAATAAGGCTGAAAGTGCTATGTGAACTGTAAGTTTACTTATATAATTTAGAAAATCTACAATATAGCTACGTTTTAGAAAATCTTAAAGACATTTAAGTTTATTGCGTATTAAAATATTTCGAATTCTTTAAAGTTAACCATAAATATAACGCTTATACTGTATCGTACAAAAAAAAATATCGTTCTACCATTTCGGTTTCATCAATTAATTATAGATTTTATTTTATTAATAGAGCTGGCTTTATTAACCGCTTAATCTAAAACCTAGCACATCCAATACAATGTGCCGTTAGACAAGCACCCAGAACTATCCTCATGCAATCATGCAACATTAGTCTATTCAAACAAGAATTTCAGTGAGTCGAAATATATTAAATAACAATTTATTAATGAATTTATTGACTATTTGTAACCGCTAGAGTTAAATTAATAAAGGCTTGCAACTCAACTATTTTTTTATTCAGTTGATAAACCTGAATAAAGAAACAAAAGAACTTTAGGACCGCACTCTCTTCAACTATAATTATTTCACTAGCATAAAAAACACTATTGTTCTTCACATTTATGTCTTCCAGTACAATTATTTCTGAATTTAAATTATTAAGCTAGAAAAATAGTTAAGCGTTACTATTTGGACCCACAAGTCATTTGCCTAGCTGATTGATTGGACGGCCGAATGAATGGCTGGTTATTAAGTAATTAGCTGATTGATTAAACGGCTAATAAATATTCGGCTAACTACTAAGTCGACATAGGCAAGGTAATTTTATTACAGTTTGTAAACGAGTTAAGATATTGGCTGCATATATATATATATATATATATATATATATATATATATATATATATATATATATATATATATATATATATATATATATATATATATATATATATATATTATATATATATATATATATATATATATATATATATATATATATATATATATATATATATATATATATATATATATATATATTATATATATATATATATATATATATTCATATATTCATTGTTAAACAATAAGCATATTGAAATTTTATATAAATTTTGCAACATTTTAAAACTGGTTTTATGATAATTGATTTCTAGATTAATTTCCGAGAAACTTTCCAAGAAAGATAATCTTATCAAAGGTAGGTATTCACATAAGAATCTTGATATATGTACTATAAGAATTAAATATAGTTGGTATTTAGTACAAAATAAATACATCAATCTGTAGATACAGTGTCAGCTAATACTGACAACCTTTTGCGAATGTGGTCAATAGGTGCTGGAATATCTGTTGGAGATACCATGGGTGATAGTTGTTGTTGTACTTCAAAGGTAAGTCTAGCATCCAGCAATGCAGAGTCGAACATGCCGAGACTTTTAAGATATGGAGCTCTTCTATATTCAGGGTGTTCTATCATCCAACGGCAATACTCCTTGACACTCCTAATATAATTTAAAAATAAACATTGGACAATTCTTTTTTCAAAAATATTTGATATTTTCGAAGTGCATACATATAAGTAATATAATACAGTGCATACATATATGAGCAAGTGACCTTTTGAAGAAGACTAAATAGTGGGATATGCAGAGCCACTCTCATTCTTTGCTTTTCGCCTATTGCACTGACACTGCTTGTTGTTTGGCGGAACTACGACTCGTTATTTTTTATTTTAGTTTATTACGAGACGGAAGAAATAAATAATTTAAATATCAGATTCCTCCATTGGGAATTTAACTAATCTAAACTTACTTAAAACAGTTAGATTTTTCCAACTATGTTACGATAATATGTATGTCTGTTACATTAAAAATATTTGCAAAAAAATATATATTAAAAATAGTAATAAAATATATATATGTTCTTTTATTTTATTTTTGTCTGTACTATGTGTCTATTTGTTTAGCACGTCATCAGCTATATTGATAAAGTACATCTTTGTATAACTATTGAAAATGCGCAAGATGTAGAGTAATTTTGAAAACTGGAACAATTCATGTAGACGTATAATAGTTCAGCTATAAAATACCGTCTTAGCAAAGGTCAGAATAGCCATTTTTTATTATACAAATGAAAGATGTAGAATATTTCATGAAGAATAGGCCAGCTAAATTAATGTAGTTTGGATAAAATATACTTAAAATAAAATTTTACCATTGCTTAGTACTTACCTAAGGTTAGTTATGCCCTCCCAAACAGTTTTTAATGTTACAAGATCCTGTGGCACAGTGACGTGCTGATTGCCACAAATTTTTGGTGTTGTTTCGAGGAGCACGCCATTGTTGCTTATTCGGTAGACTACGATTAAAGGCACATAGATTGTCTTTCTGACATTCCGCCTTCACATCTTTCGATATTTCACGAGCTAAAGCTGCATATCGAGATTTCTGCTGTATTAAAAGTTAGAATTTTATTAGTAGCGTAATTTTTTTTGCCTGTTGGTCTATTTGTCAGTTGGTCAATTTTGAGATTTTCCTCTTCATATATATTGTAAGTTCTAACTTCTTGTCAAATTTCATAAGTCTAGGTCAATGAAGTATAAATGAAAGTCGACAAACTTAATTTTGCGGTCTTATGCACTCATTTTGTATGAAATTAACTGTAGTATAAATTTATAATAGATTTTTTCTAAAATATATGTATAAATTTCTGATTTTCGAATTTTTTGTACTCTAAGTTCTAACTTATTGTCAAATTTTATACCTCTAGGTCACCGGGAATATATATATCTTTTGATTGTGTTGACTTAGAAGTTTTCTGTTCAAGAGATTATTAACTTGGATATTTGATATTAATTTCAGCTTGATTCCTCCACGTGAGTTTGAGAAAATGGTCTTGAGAAACGGACAATTTTTTACTTGATTGTAAAAAAAAAGGATCTTATTTATAATTATTACATACAGATTATTACAGTAGCTAGGAGTAATTCTACGTAAACGAGGCTGCTGGTGCAAAAAGTATTTAATACTTGAATATTAATGTTGTCAGGAAATTAAGAAAAGGTCTGATTCCACTACTATTCGTTGTTGCGTAGTTTTCATATAGATTTATAAATTCTTCGTAATAATAAAAAATAACCTTGGCATTTTGTGTTATATTAGCAATTCGACCTTCAACTGTGGGCATTTCTTTAGGTACCACTTGTAAACTTCTTGCAACGTGAGTGTCAAATTCAATCTGCATGTAAAAATACAATTTTGAACAAAAAAATCTTTATTAATATACATGCGTAAATATTTTTAAAAATTAAAAATTACCTGAAAAAGTTCTTTGATAGCTTTTGGAGTAAAAAGTTGTGATTGTTGATCGCCACCTAACTGTTTCATGTAGTCACAAAAATTATGAGCTATCTGTAAACGACGAAATATAGGCCGGTTTGAAAAAGAAACATAATATGACTCCAGCATCCAGAATGCAGTTTTATTAAATGCATAATATGATTGTAAATGTTATGGACCACGTGATTAAATGGTAGTGCCCGGGCATTTATATAATGCAATTACTAATATACATATTTCATGATTTTGTGTGAACGAGAAGTGAAACTTATAAAAGTTAAATTTACAAAAATGCTTAGCTTATATCTGTAGTTCAATTCTTACAAAAAACTTATTTTATATGAATTGAATTGAATTACGGATATAAACTTATAATGGTTTCCAATTTCCATTTTTTCCTTTATTTGAATCTACTATAAGATACTACCCTACCGATGACACAACCCTTCCTGCAACATCACATATAGAGCAACTTCTGATTCTACTTGAGACAAGGAGCTGTAACTTTGGCTTCACTTTAAGCCGCGACATAACTAAAATGATGATTGTGGCTGGTAAAACTAACAATCGCCGCAATTTACGGAAGATAGCAAAATGTGAATTTGTCCACAGTTAGTAAGTTAGAGACTTATCTGGGATCCGCAATCACAAATACTGGTAGTTTTGAAGATAATTTTCAAAGAAGATGTGCCATTGCACGATCTGCTGTGGGGAGGCTCAAGACAATATGAAAACATCGCCGCATAACCAGAAATACCGAATTACCGATCGAGCAAAAACTGTGTCAATCGGAATACGATCGATTCGTCGATTGTGCAAATGGATATTTTAAAAATGTTTGGGCACGAGAAGCATGAACTCGTTAAAGTGGCCGGTGATTCAAGGAAAAGTGGAAGTCAGCGCTCTCGTGGTCGAATACCTACAAGATGGACAGACCTGATGAAGTCCCGCACTGGTTATTCCATCAACTGCACACGCATTGCTAGAGATAGAAACAGATGGAAAAATCTTGACATCTCGCTTTCAAATGACTTTTCACAAACACTCTAACAGGAGAGTACGAATAAGAAAAATAATAAGAAATAACCCCTTCCAAATTTTATAACTGTAGGTTTTGATTATACGGAGATTTTTATTCAAATTGCCGCAAAAACGACTTATAAGTTAGATTTTTTCTGTGATCCAAAGGACTCAGCATAGATATTTAATACTAATTTCAGCTTGAACCTACGCGATATTGAGAAGAATAATCTTGACAAATGCATAGACAAACGGACAATCGAAAGTCATGAAGAAGAATTTCGACGTAGCTCGATAAGAACGTCAGGCTCAGCGGTCAGTGCTATGACCATTACCAAGTTTGTTATTTTTTTTATGATTTTCTAAAAAGTATTTTTCTTTCCTCTGTGTGGAATTAAATTAGTAATTAAATGTTTAGGTAGTCTGAAATAGCTCGCTATTATTTATAATTGATGCCTTTATTGATCACTTGGTCCATAACATACTCACGACATATTAACGCTAAATTTATTAGAAATTCATTATATTAAGCTAAATTTAAATATAAAATACTTTTTCTAAATTGTATATACTTTTTCAGTGAGATCATCAGCCTTTTTTATTAAACTTTTTTCACTGTCTTTTTCTGGCTCCAGATAACGTGTGGCACCACGTGATTTGCTGCCTTTCTGGTTTTTTTAAAAACTCTTGATGTATATTTGGAGCTATTTCTTCATCACTAACGATTAGATAAAATTAAAGAATATTATATTATTATTGTTGAAATAGTTCATTTAATTATTATAGTTAAATTAACTTTAATACTATTAATCATTCATTAAATTCTAAATTTGAATAGTTTAATTCTTTACTATAAATGAAAGTTTTATAAATCTTCTTTTGCACATATTTACAATTTTCAGAATGTAAAAAGTACTGTTTAAATGCTTACTTTATTTATATTTAACGTCATAGCTGTCTTTAAATACTAATAAATATTTATAGTAAGATTTCTGACAATGACACTTATATTATTCTATAATTGTTGTAACGGATATAAAAAATAAAATAATAGAAAAAGTTACGGTATATACGGTACATCGCATGACTTTTATCAGTGTATCGTAAGACATACAAGTACATGATAAGATAAAATACTAAATACTTCAACTTTGAACAGGTGTTAAAAAAGATTCATGGATAAAATGTATATTTTATTACTTAACACACAAGGTTATTGTGGCGCAGTGCATTGAAGAGGCAATAGTTGTAGGTTTGACCACCACTCGGGGGAATGAATTATTGTGGCTTTGATAGCTTAGGTGTGGCGTTGAGGGTCACTAATCAAGACGCAGTGATTCCGGTGAAAAACGAAGGCCAGAGAGGCCTTAACATTAGGTTCAGTCTGTCTAGCTGCGTGGGACAATGTGGGAGCTGCGTAACATGTGGGACAACAATTTAACTTCACTCTATGTTAATGTTTGTAGTATATAAAATCGGATTTAGCCACCCAATACGAAGTATTTTTTATTACTATTAAATAGCTCACCTTGAAACAAATTCAACGTCTGTATCAGAATCCAAGTCTCTTTTGATGTTGACAATTTGTCTGCGTGATAATATTAATTCTTTTACTAATCTACGTGGACTTTGTTCTGTGAAAATAATACATGTAACCGATTTATGACTCTTTACAATGTAGGTGCTTATATAATTATTAATGTAATAAATTGTTGCCATAGTGGCGCACTGCAACAATGTTTGTTTATACATAATGGTTATGGGTTCTATCCTCACTCGAGGAATGATTATATTCCAATTACAATTTGTAAAATTTTTACATACATAGGTACCTTCACGCTTTATCACTAGCGGGATAGCTAAAGGGACAATTTTTACTACCCCATTTATTATACGGGCGAGAAATACCGACAGTAATTTATTTTATATTACATTTACATAATTTACTCCATATTTATAAATTACCTTGTATTTGATTAATTTTCTTTAATTCTTTAGACGGCATCTGAATGTCTAATATATTGCAAACTTTTTGGTAAAGATGATTGGGGAGAATCTCCGGCAGAAGATAGATTTCTTTTTCTTGCATCTGTAGTGATATAATAATCGGCAAAACTAATTTTTATTTGATCAATAATTCTTATTTGCGGGGAACTGACTTACCTCATATGAGGTACAGTGTGTATTTACAAAAAAAACAATAATGAAAGAATAAAATAGGACCGTCGTGGTGCAGAGGCGACAGTATCTGCCTATAAACGCGACAGTTTGTGTGTTCAATATCCACACGGGGAGAATGAATTATTTTTATTTTCTTCGCCGCGGAAAAGCGCGGCGTTGAGTTCCGTCACTCAACACGCAATGCCTCAAAAAGGAGTAAAGCGGGGAACCAGGTATCTTAACAATAGGTGCCCTCAGCCTACCGTCCCTGTTATGTGTAAAAAAAATAAAGTATAATATAAAAAAAAGAATAAAATATTTTTTAAGAATATTTAATTGTCAAGAATTTAATTGTCACCTTTGTTAAGAATATGAGAGTGACCATATTTTAAGTTTAAAATCTCACGCGCGAGGTACATTTATAATTAAATAATTTTCCTTGGATCTGATGAGACGATGTGAGTTTAGAGATACGTTTCCATTAATATGCGAATAAAGAAATTAAGTAAGTTTATTAATAAAAAAAGACATTTATAAGTAAAAAAGAATAGAATTAAAGAATTAAATTTAACTTACTTGTACATTTGTACCGGGGAAGTTGTTTAATACATTGTTCCAGTACATTTTACTGTCCTGCATAGCTTTAGATCTTTCGTATTTAGATGAATTCACCTTTAAGATCTTACGAGGTTCTTTTGCTTTCCGTTTTTTTTTACATTTATCCATCAGTTTTAAGTTGAAAAGAAAACTTAATTATTTTGATCACTTTATTTACTGAACCATGCAGATTTAATGTCCGTGAAAAAATATCCCTGTCGATATGCAGTGCGAACGTCGCGTAAATCTATTCGGCGTTGCTACACAACCGATCGTATTGTAAATAACCATACGGAAATACCTGGAAACGTTGGTTACGATACAAGTAGGATGTATACTGTTTTTTATATTGTGGAAATATTCAAAGTTCTTTACAGCAGTGGATTTCATTTTATCCAGTCCCACAGAAAATGTTGGGAATATTGATAGGTTGCCCATAGTAATTATTATTATAAATATGCATTTTATTAAGTGTGGACTAATTTAGACACTCTAATATACGATTATTTATTTAGAGAGTAAAGAAATATTTTGATATATCCCTTTGTGCTTTGTACGAGGGTTGGCAAGATATTCCAACTTAAAAAGACAATAAAAGCAAATAGGCAAATATGCGGCCAAAGCATCCCAAAACGTGGGTTGGTTAGAGTTGAGGGTGTTTGATCAATAATCGTGATGCGTCGACTATGCTTTGAAAATTTTCTAGTGTGTACTGTACATATGAAACATAACTATATGTACGTACATTTTATATTTGTAGTATTATAATTTTTATACTAAGAAATAAATTGACAATATATTTTATTTCATATTACAAGATAATTGTACATGTATTAGAACACTATACATTGTAATGATAATATATATATATATATATATATATATATATATATATATATATATATATATATATATATATATATATATATATATATATATCCACAATCATATTATTTTGTGGATAACTATATTTTTAGATCAGATACATAACGTAAATTTGTCAAAAATATATTTTAATTAATTTAAAGCCGTTAATAAAATCCTTGTTGTATTTACATAATTTTTCACCAAACCGAATGTGTCGATAAACTTGGGGATTGTGTTTTACGTGGAAATTGGAGATATATCTATATGTTGCATCATTGTTGCGTTTTCTCTGCACTAATTTTCTGCAACTATATGTTATGAATACTTGTCGAGTGGATGTAGTAAGTTTATTCAGACAGTACAATTGTGACAGATTTCACAGCGACTCCCGCTTAACACAATATTATGGTACGGCGAAACGTCAAGTTAACATAACACGGTTTTACTTCGTATTATTGAAATTTTCGATTCATTTGAACTTTTTTAAACTTGTATAATTCTGTGTAATGTAATACATATGTAAGTAAAATATGCGAAAGCATTCATATACCATATGTTTATTCAAAACAATAATAATAATAAACTAAATGTCATACTATTTTCGTTTCAGTAGTGTGTTTAAGGCCACTGTGGCGCAGTTTGACAGACTCTGAATATAAACGCGATGGCTTTGAGTTCGACGTTCATTTTTTGTTTTCCTCAGTCTGGTAAGATAAAAGTGGCGATTGGTTCTCCAATCAACATGCATAATATCAACACGCATAATAGTGTCGATATAGTATAGTGACGGATGAAGACAGTGCAAGTCCTAATGCTTTATGCAAAAGATGAACATCTTAAAAAAATAGCAGCAGTATCAATAAATATTAATAAAATTGTACATTTAATTAATTTACATAAAATACATCACTAATCTCAAATATGTAATCATGTGCTACGAGAGGAATGTCATAAGTCTCGTCTCAGCGTTAACACGGCGTCGAGACGTGTGACGACTTAATAAGTTAGGTTGTTACCGGCTTGTGTAAATTTACCTTAACGCCCGATATACCCGCTCACACCCGTCCCTACATTATTCTTAGCTAAGGGTGTAATTTATATGATCGTATAGAACACGCTAAATATTTTTACCTGTCACCTATTAATTTTAAGTGTTTTAATAAAAATAATGAACTTACTAATAAAAACATCACTACTACATAACCATTTTCATATGAATGTAATTGTGCCAGTTATTATTATTATTATACGCTATTTTGATGGCTACAATCAAATATTATAAAAGTGCTAGAAACAATTATTTTTGTGATTCAATAATATATATGTATTATTTAAATATTTTTGTTTTCATCATCAGTAATAGAGTTACGTATATTAAGTAAAAAATTAATTCCTTTTAATTCTATGCAATACATAATTTAATTAAATGTGTCAAAATTACTATAATTATCATAGGATTTGGAGATATAACAAAAATACATAATTGAATTTCTAAATATTCAACTTTTTTATTAATTTATTTAATTTCAGAAGTTTCTATTCAGAATTTTGCACATACTACGTTAGAACTTGCGTTCACAAATACAGTATAGCAAACAAGAACAAATGAATATAGTTTAGTTGAGACCGCGAAGACACTGCAAGTAATTTGTGATCTCCGGGACCGGTTAATGTTCACACCTGGTTGAAACGCCTAAATTACTGATTTATTATTAGGTGGAAATGTTAATTACAACCATCTATTAAAATGTAGCCCTAAACAATTAAGTATTTCTATCTATTTACAAAAATAGGGTAAAGAGAATTTCAATGAGACAATTTTTGCAAAGAAATTTAAAATATATAATTGTTTTTTAGTTATGAAAATTATAATTTATAGTCATAACATTCATCAGTGAATATTTTAAGTAATTTTGGATTTTCTGAAACCATTCTTTCTAATAATAATTTACGTTTCGACTCTATACTTTCAACATAAGTACTTTTAGATGTTCCAGCATGTTTTAGGAATAATTGTTCAGTACAAGGACACGACTGTCGCGGTATTATTATGTCCTCTTCGCTCGAACATTGAGTACCTATTGTGTGGTGTGATTCTTTTGTTTTAGAAAATGGCATTTCTCGGTACGCTATAGTTTTTGGGTTGATTGGACTGGGTAGAGATTTTTGTGCAGCGTTTCCTTCGAGCATCGTGGTAACTGTTCTATACTTATCTTCAGTATAATCTACATAAGAAGAAAGTAAAGGGAATGAGGGCCTTTCCATCCACTTGCTGCATTTTCTGATAGGACAGTCTTGAAGTCTTGGGATTTCATCTACTAAAAGTGTTTCAAACGATGATTCACTTTCTATCGTCAAAGAAGGTGATGTAATTTTTTCATCAGTTGTTTCAATTACATCTTTAGAGTATTCTGGCATTGTACGGCATTGGCATTTTTGAGACTCTAACATTTTTTTTATATTTTCAAATCCATGACATTTTGCATACACGAATTGCCTTCTCACTCTAAAATATGCTAAATCTACATCCGAAGGTATAGTTTCTCTACTACGATATTGATAAGGAATAGGATCTGATAAATCACCATATAAAATAAATGGTTCATTTTCACACTCTTCTATTTCTTTATCAGATTTTTCAAACTGAATAACATTTGCTGGGGATTTATCATCAATTAATATAGTTGTATTAATTTTATTTTTTTGAAGTTCCTGCAATTGTAATGTCATCATATTTTCTAAATCAAGTAGGAATCGTGTTTGATCTGGTATCAATTTCAAAGAAAAGCTAATAAATTTTAAAAAAAGATTCAAAATATTTTTGATATTATTTTGCCACTGGACATTTATACTTGAGATTGTTACATCGTTCTTTCTTAATGAAGCTATCTCTTCCGTTCTTTTCTTAATTTCACTTAATTTTTCTGTTAATATACCTGTATGTACGTTATCTAATCTCATTTTTTTCACTTTGCATTTTTTTCTTTCCATAGTCATAATATACATTGTGCTAGTGATTTGCTGTGCCTCAAAATGTTTATAAAATATTTGAAGTGCTTCATTTCGTTCATCTATTATTTTCTTAAGTAGTTTATTATATCTGTTTTGTTCATTATTCAATAGGAGCATGTAATATTTTTTCATTTTTGTAATCTGATTAACATATTTTTTATGCAACATATTTTCTAATTTTGTTCGTTCTACTTTAAGTTTAAGATGGATTTGGTTGTTTAAGTCACAGATTGTACTTGAATAAGCAGTCTGTAACATTACTTGCATTTCATTTTTTAAACATATGTCCAAATCTTGTAATGACTTCTCGTAGAAATTTGTAAGCTCGGTTTTCATAATTTCACTTTTAGATTTAAATATATTTTTATAAATATCTTTAACATTTTTAATGACTGTTTGTTTCTCATGAGTTAATATATATTCCCATGAAGCATTGTTGGTATTTAATAAATCCATTAACATTTTTAAAAAATTATTTCTCTCATTTTCTAATACTATGTTCCCAATACTTAATATACCTTTGTGTGTTTTTCCTCTAGTTATTTTTGATGTGAACGGAGGTTTCAGCTGTATTTTACCTATTAGAAGATCGCTTGGTGAAATCCATTGATCCTCTGCCCTTTCATTTTTTGAGTTTTGTCTGTAAGGTTCGATATCATAAACTTCGGAAGCTGAATCGATACTACTGCGATCCCCAAAATAAATTTCTGCATAAGTACTAGAGACTCGTTCGTCATGTTTTTTTGAATTATTTACATTTTGTACCTCCATAAAATATAAGTAAAAAAGTATATGTGAAATACAAAATAGCTTAGTATAATTTAAATAGTTTTGATTTGAGACATATGTCAAGTATTATTTTGAACATTCAAAGAGTTTGTTATGCGAAAGCAATATACATTTTAATTGTTTTTTTTTAATTAAAAAAAGGTAGTACATAAAGCTAAATAAAAGTTCAACAGATTTCAAAACTAAACTGTTGAGGATTTGTCCTTTTATATTAATATAAAAGCAGTCTTATTTCTTCCTGATGTATATTAAAATCAAACGAAAAGTAGAAAGTTGTAAGAATAGATAAAACATACCAATAATATCGAAAATTTCAATTTAATTTTAAAATATTTTGATAGAATTTGATTATTAAATAATGGCGAAGAAAGTTACAAAGGAAGAGTTAGATATTCAAATGGGGGAACGTGCCAACGGCCTACCTGTGATTAGTCGCCGGCGATGTAAAATAAATAGCCCTGGAAGCCAAATTTAATTAAATAATTCTTTGCACCACCCACTATGTATGCTATGTTTGCATTGTCAGCCAAAATAAACTTATCTCATTAGGTACAGACATAAAAACGCTTTGTAAATATTTCGTTTTCATTAGAATATTATACTATTTCGTATAATGTACGACAATACATTATGATGCTGTGCACCGGATATCTAACAAACGTCGCTCGTTTAGGATAAACAGGACAAAAACATTCGACTTCTTGCTCAGGGGCTGGTCTGAACACCAGCATGTGATAATAAATTATGGACATATCTCGACTCCATTCTCATTACGGATGCGGCAATGTCCGTTGGAGTTTTGTCATAACTCAGTCTCGGTTAAAATTATTTCCGTTGGGTCTGATGAGAAAACTAGAGGTAGAGTGCTGGAAATGTAAGTGTTCGCGCAACAAGCCGTGGAATAACGACGCGACATATTTCATTCTTAACGAAGTTAAATTTCCTGGGCGTCCTGGAAGAGCGTGCGTAAGTCAGATAAAAATACAAGCAGTGCAGTTACACACATACTAATTTAAACAATTAACTAGAAAAAAGTTAAAAAGAAGAACGTCAGATCAAAAATACTGTTTTATTCTAAAGTTAAAGTTTTACGTATTTACAATGAAACAAAGCCCATATTTCAGAAACTGCAAACAACTTGAATTGTTTTCTACACATCATATCGACTAATAAATCTTTCAGCTGCTTATCTGACGTCAAACTTAATTCCCATGCATAATTCATCGCGCCGATTCCCTGCGAAAAGGAAACTTTCTAACTCCAAACACTGAGCGTTTACGACTGACACCGGTCGATTAGTTTGTGAAAACTCGCCGATACTACACTACGTATAGTAAGTTTTACGCCTACACAGGAAGTTTCAAATAATAATATTACTTTTCATATTTCCTATTATTTTTATTTATGTCTCCAATGGTTTTATATTATTAAAGCTCAAATTTAAGAAATCTTATATGTAAGAATAAAATCGTAGCAAGGAATATGACACGTGACGTGGCGTACTATATTTCATGCTTACAGAAACAAGTTGGCGGAGATTCTTCCCGGCAAGGACAGAGCGTGTTACTTTCAGATAAAGTGCCTCTTTCTTGCATTGCTGTTTTAGTAGATTTGTTTCAAATAAATTATGTAAGCTTCAAATTAAAATGTATATTTATATACTTTTATATAATATAATAATATTACACAATTTTTTTACACAATTTGTCTACCATACACATATGATGTGAAGTAGACACATTTAATTTATGTTTGGCTATCGTACTTTAATTTAAACAAGGTGCCGTTATACGATCATTTTGTTGCCCGTCTGTCTGCCTATCTATCTGTCCGTCTGTCAATATCGTTTTCTCAAAATTGTGTAGTATTGTCAAGGTTGGTACTTTAAAGCACAGAAAGTTTCAAACTTTTTAGCCAACGCAATCAAAAGATATGAGCGTTATGCTTCATGTTTTTACGTGATATTACATAACTTAAACATAGTCTAGCTTCGATAAGGAGATCTCCTAACGACTTTATCCGAACTTAAGGCCTAAGGTATATATGCTTGAATTGCATAGTCAACATTACTACCCATATGGGTGTATGGGTATACATCCATATTGCATCAAAAGTAATCCGCAATATTGGGTGTTCTACGCGTTCATTATATTGGTTTTAGAATGATATTACACAGCTAAAGATACATTGTCATCCACATTAAACGTGTTTATAAATTTTCAGCTCAATCGGCTGAATATATTTACTTCAAAATTGAGTAGAAAACATTCAACTAGTAAAAGTTTTCATTTCATTCAAGTATAGTAAAAGTTTTTAATAAAAATATATACATGATTTGGCAGTTAAATAATGTTATTCGTACATAGATTTTTATATCGTAATATATTTGAAACTCGTAGCACTTGATGCACTCGTCAACATGAATAAGTTGCCAACAATTGAGTGCGAGTCGCAGGATTGACGTTGCGCAAATCAATTTCGTGTAGCACCTGCCTGGCTTGTCGGTGTGTAGCACATACATACAAATATGTACGTCAACTAGTACATGTATTCTGACGAATTATGAGAATTTGTAATATAGTAACTATACTAACTTTTATTGCATTTTAATTTATACACAAGCATTTTTTCTGTCTTTCTAAATGAAGGTACAGAGAGATTTATAAAAATGTTATATTAAAAAAAAACTAAAATTAACTTAGATATTAATATGTAGCTAAATATTTCAGATGTGACGTAAACAGAATATAAAAATTGTTTTTTTAAATTTAGATTGATTGTGAAAATTGAAGTGGAAGGTGTGTGGCGCAGCGGTGCAAGCAAAAACGGAATGATAAACAAAGCTTCGTAAATAGTTGGACATACCGCGCGATACATATGTACCTACATGTTGTTTGTGTTGTTTGTTTACGACATTTAAATTCAGTGCAGCAAGTTACGGGAAAGAGTTTTAGCATTTGTCCAGTGCAGGTGAACTCACATACAGAATTGTAAATTTATTCGTATTCGTAGTTTTCTTAACGCCAATGTCGCTGCTACGCGACGTTGTGGTTCTTTAGCCTAATTTACTGGAGTTGCATTTCTCTTACTTGTTTGTTTTGAATAATCTATGTAAATAAAAATTGAAATATGGAGCAATAAATGTATCCAGGAAAATTATTATAATTATGTTTTCAAATTAAAAACAAAAAAGTTTATTTACTATAAATATGTATAAATGAGAGCCAACAGCAATATTAAAAAAACCGCATAGTTTTTTCTTTAAATAATTCTACAGCGTTTTTGACCAAATCGCTATAGATTTTTAAGATTTCAAGATTTCTCCAGGATTACGCCATTAGGTCCTCTTATTTATAGAAAAATGAAAGAATCAATGTGCTCATAACGCTATAACTGAACTGCACTGAGCTGATCTGCACGGAGTAACGTCAGTAGTGCAGTAAATAAAATATCAATATTTCATTAACTATAAAGAAATAGGTATGGTTTTGGGATATCCTGCGAAATTTGGATTTGTAATTAATCTGATGTATTTTGATACCCTCCGATTAATGAAGTTCGGGTATGATATTGCTGGGGATGGGAATCGCTAATATAGTGAAAGCACCATTACCTATATAAAACCGTACTCGTCGTTCAATCTGGAAAATGGTTCGAGAAGATGACCATCGCGACCACCGTCTTGAAACAGGGAAAAGGGTGTTCTGTGCCTTATAATGTAATAAATATAATAAATAATTTTATTTCTTGCATTCTTAATTCTACTCTTTGTTGCATTAATAAAAATAAATTTAAAAGTTTAATGTATGTGTAGTTACTATTATTATTATTATGTTAGTAATTCTCTGGTTCATACGAACCCTGTTCTTTGGAAGGCTTGCGTGGGGATACAAGACACATGGGACACATTATAACTTTTAACATAAAAATATTGTTTAATTTTTTTTGAAAATATTATTATTTTTTTCTCAATTTATTGTTATTATTGTTTTCTGTGTTTTTTTTTTATGTTTATATTACTAGTATCCTTGTACAGGTACACCTGTTCGGGTTCTCCAGGTTCTCGGGTTCCAGTTTTTTTCATGACTGGGCTTTTTGGCCTTAACTCATTTCAACAATTTTAATAAGACGACATCTTCTGACATTTCTTGACATTCCAACCAAGATGTCACTTCGTCAATCCACCTTTGTTCTTGAAAGCACGCCAGGTGTCCGGCCCATTTCCTCTTTAATGTTAGTGAATACTGAAATAAGAGCCTCCTTCTAACAGTGTCTAAAAAGTTGACCTAAGTCAGTTCCGTAACTAGAGAGGCATTACTTTGCTTTCAGTTCCGTCTAAGGTATAATGTAGAGCGGTTTAGTTTGAGAAGAGGCGAAAATTGGCATTGGCAAAACATTGAACGATATTAAACCTGAAGCTCAAGATCGTGATCGTAAATGGAGAACTCTTAGTAGATGCACCGTTCTGCATCGGCTTGAGGACATAGTCAAATAGAAGTAAAATAATTAATATATATATATATATATATATATATATATATATATATATATATATATATATATATATATATATATATATATATATATATATATATATATATATATATATATATATATATATATATATATATATATATATATATATATATATATATATATATATATATATATATATATTATATATATACTTTTTCTTTCTTTTTTTTTTCATTTTAATATGAAAAAGAATGATATTAGCTTAAAATACTGTGTCGAAAATTGAGCTTGACTTAACTTGACACACTAACCGTTTGTATATGTTTACAGTATTTTATGTTAACCTAATATGATTTGGCCTAAATGAATTTGGTCAGCGCGTGCTGATAGATTACCAAATTGTGCCTTTTATTCCGATACGACAATAATGAGTGACAGAGTTAGATTTCCCATAAATAAGACTCTTTTCATGTACTGATTTTTTATTACATTATAAATATAAATAATATTTATACAACAAACAGCATTTTCGTACAAGATAAACATCTCTACGTTTCTAGCATTACTCTAGATTTTTAAATAACAAGAAACAAAGCTTGGTTGAAATTTTAAACGTATCGCGAACAATTTTAGATTCCACAGCTATCTAGAATTTGCCTGAAACTGATATGAAATATTAACAGAGACGGCGTTCGTTCGCTTATTGCCAGCTCACAGTCGGTACGTGTTACTGCCTTCAAACACGGCATAAGAAGGTGTTACTTATAATTTTGCCGGTGTAAGATTGCGCTGTAATGTGGGGTAAGGGCTGGTTGAATTGCTGTATTTCCTTAATAGTTTGCATTTACCCCTCGCCGACAATTCGTGACAAGAGCGTGAGTTAAATTGTCGCTTGGAGGAAATAAACTAATTTACTTATGCATAGCATTTGTAGAAGCGTTTATTGATGTACAACGTGTATAAGATCAAACATAATGTAAAATCATAAGCCATGAGGCTTTTATTTATGTTTTATTGTACTGTGTTTTTTTAAAGATAGATTTATGGTCAAAACTTTAAATCCATTCCCCACTAACTACATATTGAATGTCAAAAACAAAATATTTAAGTTAAATTGGTATTTTTAATCCGGGTTAAATTAGAAAAGCGCCAGAACAGTAAATCACCTGAAACATTACTTCTTCCTCCAAACGTGCACGTATTGCGCCTTAAATCCTACTTAGCATTACACAGACAATTGCAGGCTTGAAGGCAATTTAATAAGGAATTCTTCTACGTAGCACTCAGTTATATATTACTTACCAATGTTGTCTTCGTCTTTTTAATGAAGTACCATAAAATGTGTCATTGTACAACAATGAACGATCGCGTTTTAATATTTCTATTTCTGCTTTATAACTTCCCTCATGCTACTCAAATAGACTATTCTCGTAGTTTAGATGCTATATATACAGTTTTATGAATTTATACGGTTTGGAACATATTATTTAGCTCAGTTATTATTTTAATAAGTAGGTATTCTAACATTGTCACGAACATTTTTATATGTAGAGTTAGCTTAAAGCTTGGCTTCTACCTACTTTAGTTTCCCATACACATTGCTTCGTACTATATAAATAAATCAAAATAATAAGGGACATAATAATAATTAAATTATTTCCATTAAGTGCAAGTAAAGCAGAGGCTAGACGCTATTTACATAATATATAGCTATTGATATCCAGAGCTAAGCTGAGATGATAGGAGCTAAATGCTTGCTTGGAATCTAGTTCTATCCCATTGCCCAATGTTCGCAGTTGAATCGCATTACATTAGACCTTGCTTGCATTCCGACTGTTCTAAATGCAGCCGGATGAGTATACATAGTTAACTAAAATACGTACACAACTTATTTACTAAAGCATTATCAATAGTGAGTGTCATCTGCTTCGAATGCAAGCTGATTCGGCACTGCTGCGTGATTTAATTGCGAAATTACCTTTCATTTTTATTTTGTATGAGCTAATCAGGTAAAAAACTAGGAGATTCAATAAACATTAGTTTATTTATTTTATTTATTTAGTAGTAATAAAATTAAATTTCAGTTTCACACTATTTAAAATTTCAGATTATAATACTCGTATATTGTATACTTTACCAAGAATAGCTTAAGTATATAATTTTGTCTCATGAAATTCATATTTAAACTAACCTTTAAAAATCTTATTTCACATACTTATTACATAGAGATGAAATCAAAAACGCGATATGTACTAAACTTGCCTGAGACTTGTAGCTGGATGCCGCGATTTAAATCAGAAGATTAGGAAAATAATAAAATGTTGAATTAAAGCATTCGACGAATATATCTGTGTATGACCATTACGATTTACGACAATACGGTACTTTAAAAAATAGTTAACTAAATTAATTTAAAAAGACTTATTAAAATTTTCAAATGTTAAATCTCTATTAAAAGGGAAACAACAGCCGCCATGATATAACATCGTATCACATGACGTCTTGTAACCAAAGTCAAGTCAACTGATCAACTCAAAGTTTGTTCATAGTCTATATTAAAAATATTCTGTGTCACTCCGACTTACGACACTGGAGTGCCGCGACTTGATACGGGCGTCACAACAGTTCATTTAAGTTTTGTATAATTTGCATTTGACTTTGATATAAGTACTAATTACATTTGTCATATTTTGTCTTAAATATTTATTGTCAAGATATGGTAGTATTAAATTATTTTGCTGTTTTAATTGTGTTAATATTAGCCGTAAAAAACATTTGAAACAGGTATTAATATACTAGTGATGTTTAATAGCGTATTGATACGACGTCAATTAACATCGGACATTCTTCCTATAATATCATGCTTTATTCTGAGGGCATCGTACCTATACCGGCAATCGTGTAGAAGATGATACTTGTATTGTTATTACATGGACATAAATTACTATTGTTAATTTTAAATATTAAGCCATGGCCTATTCAATGTTGGTTAACATAGAAGAGAGTAATCGAGGATAACATTTGGATTTTGTTATTTTAAAGTTGATTAGTTTCGGTGTTAGGTAAACGATTTTTTATATGTTTGCCTTATGGCATATGCATCATTGGCTTTTGTTAATATGGTTGCTTGCTAATGGGTTGCTATATTAGTGCTAATTGCTATAATCATATGCATAATATGACGCTGTAGCGGATTTGTTTTAAAGTAACATAACCAATTGATATCACTGCAGAGCAACATAGCGTCGATCAAAATCAATCATTACGAAATAAAAAAAATTACAGCAGTTACTTGAATAAAAATAGTCTAGTAGGCATTGAAAATCTGGTGTCAAGGCACTCTTTCTACACCGGTCTCCTCTTTCCGCCCAAATTCGAGACATTGCGGTTGAGAGATGGAGCTGAACGCCTCGGTTTATGCTGGAGATAAAAAATAATTATATTTATAATATTGTAGCTTTACTTGCTTTTGAATTGTATTAATGTTTATGCTGACGTCGACTCGACTCAGCAAAACGTTATCAGAGGTCTAAACGTTTTAGCAACAACGTTTTGTTTCTGTGGGTGGACCCTGTGTACGTGTTAATTTTATTGGAGAGCGTGACATTTCGCTTGGCAGTCGACGTGACGTAGGTCGACTTGAAGACGGTCACTGGCGGTTAGACAATTGAATCATACAGACACGTGATTTACTCTTCAACGTTTTAAACAACAAAATGTTATTATACTACATAAATTTGATATATTATATTACATAATAAATAGAAGCAAACAAATCTTATTTTAATATTGATCTTGTAAAAATGATGAAGAATGAAAAATAATTTAAAGATATCAACACAAGCAAAGTTACTCTCATCAAAAATTTAATATCAAATAAATATAGTATTCGTTCAGATTAAAATATGAGAACGACATTTTTCATTCTACTTGAAAAATATATATGTATTTTCTATAACATGCAGTCTATATCTGAATGCAAATATCTATTGAGCGAAATGTGTATGATATAGATACGCTATAGGTACGTCTCGCTATAATAATCTGCAGTCGGACTGTAATCAAATCCGAGCGGGACTAGCGCTCTAATCGAGGCAGGCCACGCTCGACCTCCGTCAAATCGAGCTAAGAACATGACCTGACTGTCACGGCGAGCAGATAAATGCTTCACTTTCTACTTTCTCAATTTTATATGAAATAAGAGACAAACTGCAAATAAAGATTTTGAAATATTTAAGTTAAGTTATAAATCAGAATTAAAAAAGTATATAAAATATTTATATTTAAATTATTAAAACACATATGGACCAAATTTTATTAATTGCTTTGGAGACAGAGTTTTTACCTGGGTAGTAATTGTGTGACCAGAAAATAGCTAGGAAACCAAATAAGCAAATTCATAAAAAAGGCAGATATATACTTAAGATGATACAATAACAACAATTTATTTCAGCTTCAGGCTGTATCCCGGATATAATATGTAGCTGAGTGAGCAGAGAGAATCCAGTTCGATTAGTTAGGACTCAAGACTCAAAACATCACGTCTCCTGCTTTCTGCTCTAGTTAGAGATATTGCTTTGTTCTATCAGAGCTGGGAAATGAAAATAATTCGAGTGAAGATCAAACCCACATGCTTCGCGTTAACAATTAACCGTGCCGCTGCCCCTTTTTTCGTATAACAAAATATAGAAACAAGAATTGAAACAAGTATGTATAATGTAAACATAAAATACAAACACGAAACGTTTTTACATTATTTTTATAGTAAAACGATTGTCTGCGGACAAAATTTACGCCCATAACGACATCGCGCGTTGAGAATGCTTAGGATGTTGTTTCTCCGCCTACATATTTCACAACATAAATCATAACTTTATTTCCTCTCGCTCACGGATAGCGGCACAGGGCGGGAGGTGTCTTTGAAAAGGCTTCGAGATTTCTCAGTGTACCACAACAAAAGCGCACAATATTAAATTAGACGTACATAGTAGGTACTCTAGCTGCAAGATCACAATAAAATATCTTAATATTAAATTTAATAAAATAGACTTCTCTCACGAAAAGCTTTTGCTAAAGATTAATTTTCACTTACTATCTGCTCAACAATTAACGTATGCATGCAATAGGGTTTATCCATTTAATGATAATAATGACGGTAACGCCAACTCATTTGAGACGTTTTAAACGGTCCTTCCTGCCAATTAGCACGCGGCGCGGCCTAAACAAAAGGAGTGGAGCCTCATGAATTTATTGTTAGGTTACTGGCTTAAGTTATTTAAGTGTTCACGGAACGGACGTTATTCACGTGCGAGACGCGGCGTAGAATGCAGCTTCCTGCGACGATTTATCATGAATCTTTAATTAAACTTAGCACTGACTGTTCACTGAGACTCATTGTGTCTCGTAATATAGTCGTTATATTAAGTATTAGAACGTATAGTTGTTGAAATTAAGGATACTCTTTGACTGAAGTAAAAATAAGAAGACTTCTATTGCGACGTGAAATAAATAAACCAAAGTCTACATAATAATTTGAAAAATATTTTGAGTAAATCATTCATATTTATTTAAACATTAAAAAAATAAAAGGCATGGCTACTGTTGGCGTATGTAGATTAAGAACGTATAATTTTTTTGAGTAAGAATACTATACTATTATGTATATACTTACATTAATCTCATATTTTTACTTTACGCTACTTCATTGAACAAGATAAATTATTATAAAGATTTCTGAAGAAGATTGATAATTTATATAATTTTTTTATTGTATTTGATTTATTGTAATATTTTTTTTTATATTTATTAAACATTTGTTTTTTTTGTTGATGACTACTTTAATAATATCTGATTTATAAAAAAAATACAAAGGTCATGTGAGGTCATGGTAGCGTACTAGGACGTACGTTCGATCCCCATTCGAGGGAGTGAATTATTTTGATTCGCCTACTCTGGCAAGACTGAGCGCGGCGTTAAATACCGCCGTTTAAGACATAACGTCCTCATGTCGAGTGTAAAGCGAACACCAAGACACGCTTTTGAGCAAAAGAGCAAAATTCTTCAGGAATAATCAATAATTGGTATTTCAAAATTTATTTTACGTAAAGTTAATAAAAATACACATGATAGAAACAAAAATAGTAAAAACATTTAAGATATATAGAGGAAGGAGCTACTGACAGCTAGAAATTTTCATGCACAACGTTTATTTTGGACTTTACCTGTCGCTAGAGTGTCACATATAAGTAGAAAAGTCGGTTTAGTTTGTTTTAAACTCAAATGAAATGACGAAGTTCCGAAGTTATTCTCAGTTCGTTTATAACGCAATTAAGTTCTTGCGGTTTCTAGATATGATTTAATTATACAATTTGTGCATATTTAATATCTTTAAAACAAGTATCTGTGTAAACATTTACATTGGACATTTCTAAAGGCATTTTAATAAACACAACATCTGTCACAATCATTTTATTTTCATATCTATTCACCATTATATTCCTATTACACTATAGAATATTTACAATACTTTTAACAATGGTCATACATTAAATACATTCAGGTTATGCGCAACACGGTTATAACTTTATTTTTTAGCTTCTTTAAAGGAATTCTACTGACTTGTTTATACAATATTTAAAAATATGTAAAAACTATATTTTATAGCATATATAATATATTTGATTTAATATATATATATAGATTGACAAGTTAACGAAGATAGATAACAGTTATTTTGAAAGTATCAAGATTGTTATTATACATTTTTACGTTATTATACATTCTTATAGAGGCCAATGTGGCGAAGTAGATCAGTGTCTGACGATAAACGCGTTGGTTATGGATTTGATTCCAACTAGGTGGAATGATTGAGTCCCGCCGGTCAATACGCAATGTCCTATATTCTAGCGGAACGACCAGCTTTGTGTGAGATAAAGAGCAAAGCTACAATAAATATACGAGAACAATTGAAACAATAAGTATAATCCACTACATAATATGTTTAGTTTTACCCCATTTTCGAAAAGAACACTTATTTTACATTAGTGTATCATAAGCTATAATAAATATTTTTTTATTATTTCTTTACAATTGAATCTCTCAATCCATTGTTTTCAATAATTAATATTTTTTTGTAAACTGCGTTAATATGTTTCGAAAAAAAAAATAACAATATCTTAATTGACATGATACAATTGGTAAATTATTTCTAATATTATAGCTTGAAATTCAGTAAAGTAATATAAAATCCTCTAGAACTATTCTACCTAAGATCTATCACAACATCGCATTAAATTTAGTAATGAAACAACTCCATGCCACACATTCCGAGATTTCTCTTTCGTTAATCGTCGTTAACCTAATTGCGACTCCAAAAAGGCACTAGTCTTTATTCATATGTAAATCTGATATACTTCAAGTCGTTGTAAGTCGAATATTATAAAGATTATATAATGTTTGAATAAATATTTACCTGCGGCGATTTTTTACATGAATTATTATTTCATTATAATTCATATTTCATTGAGCGAACAAAATTTGAACGGTTAAAATAATATAAATAATATAAACAATTGATATTTAAATATATCTAAAAATTTCAATATAGAAATTATCTACCATAAAATACTTAGTTATACTTATAATTTTATACCTTGTGGTCACATTATTTATTAGTTCAGAAGAATCGTAAAGTAATTACCATGATATATATATATATATATATATATATATATATATATATATATATATATATATATATATATATATATATATATATATATATATATATATATATACTGACTTGAATTTGAATCATTTCAGTACTAAAGTAACATTATTTTGCAGTAATCATTTATTCTACGAAGCATTTATAGAACAAAAATATGAGTATATCACGTTGATATATGTATACTATACTACATATCTTACATCAAAGCATCATCGGCATATTAAGCTCTCTTCTCTGGCTGCGCACACGCCGTGTGGAGGCGCAAGAAATAATTTACCGTTGGCACAAGCGCACAACTGATAAATGTTCGAGTGGTGGGGATCATGACCGTGAGAGGCTGACGGCGGCAACGGCAACGCTGACTTCAACTTAGGCATGAATATACTAGGAGCGTCCAATCGTATCTATAAATGTATACAGTAACTATGTGTATTAAAGTTTATTAAATGAGGTAGATAATGTAAAGCCAATATATTTTATTAATTATATAAGACTACAACAATCATCAGTTAAAACATATGTACATAATAGTAAAAGGATATTAATATTTTCAATTACATATATCTATTGGGAATATTTTAAGCATGAACAATATCAATAAAATGTCTAGTAAGTATACATTATTCAGCAATATAAAGCAATAAAATATAGTTTTATTCGTGTGGAATACGGGTATCCCCCAGTCAGCGCTTACCGATCCGGCGACGGAGCGGAGGCGGAAGGTGGACAAGCAGCTGGCGCTGATGTCTCCGGCACGCGACTCCATTGAGATGCTCTGCGCTGCATGCATTTCTAATGACCTGGTTGGCGATTCTAGCCTAATAACGTTAGGAAAATTGAAAGTAAAAACTAATGTTCTCCATTATGAAGTTATTTAAAATTATTCATGAGTTCTAATGAAATAAGTGAATTGAAAATAAAATAATTATAGGAAAAGACGGAACTCTTTATGCATCACTTTGTTGTCCGTCTGTCTCTTGATTTTGATTTGATTGATGATTTTCTCCAAATCACGTGGAAGAATCAAGCTAAAATTAATATGAAATATCCAAATCGATAACCTATTGAAGCACAGATCAAAACTTCGAACTTCTAAGTCAACGCAATCAAAAGATATGAGCGTATTTTCGTTTTTTTTTTTACATTTTGTATGACATTCGCCGTATAATCAAAACCTACAGGGTAGTTTCCGTTGACCTAGAGTTATCAAATTTGGCAATAAGTTAGAACTTATAATACAACCAAAAGGGAAAAACCCATAATTGGGAATTTATAGATATAACCCAGAAAAAAAACATTAAAAACGTATACTGTTCATACAAAATGAGTGCATATGACCGCAAACATAACTAAAACTTTGTCGACTCTTATTAGTTGTATTTCATTGACTTAGACTTATGAAGTTTGGCGGAAAGTAAGAACTTATAGTGAAGCAAAATCTCTAAGATGATAATTTATAAGCTTAACACCATTACAAACATATATTTGTAGTTTATTTCATACAAAATGAATGGATACGACCGTAACCTTAAGTTTGTAAATTATTAAATTGTAGTATTTTCTCTAGCGGAATACCTACAATCATGAAATAGGTACAGAACCCCGGTGCGCTACTACTACTGATACATGACCGATTTTTTTTATAAGTTTTATAGGTACTATAATTTGTTAAAAGCCGCTTTACTTACATTAATTGCTTAGATGGTGGTGCCTTGATCAGTGGTGACTGCACTGCAGTGTTAAAAGTAGCACCAGCCGGGCTAGCCACGATGAGATTCTCTGCACCGATCGTCACTGCATCTTGACCCGCTCCCAAGAGGAGAACACCTTTAGAGTCGCGGACATCTAGACGAGCTACATTGACTTCTAAACGATCGTGGCCTAAACAAAAATTTTATATTTACTGTAATATATCTTATATAGAATAATAAAAAACCATGATGTCATTTTACGAAAAATTTAAACGCGCGTGATAGTTGTGGGATTAGTTTAATTTCATAGGTGAATGATTTACTTTTTTTCTTTATATGTTTAATTTTAAAAGAAAGTTTATCGAGTTTTATAAAATAAAAGCATAATTGACAAATCTAAAATGGAATAGACATGGAGTATTTTTACACTAAGATTTACACCTTGATCCTGATAAGACTAATTGAACACTAAGATAAAAAATTATATAAGAATATAAAATATCTTAATATTATTTACATATTTTATAATTTTTTTAAAATAACAGGTATAGAAAAAGCTTTACGCCTTTCATTGAAAAAATTGACAAAGTTTTAAAGACATGAATTAATAGCAAAATTTCTTTTTTTGACGAAAAAGAATCAACTTTCTTCGTATAATCGTTCGTTCGAGTCACCATCGCATTTACTGTTGTTATTATATGTTATTTCATTATGTCGCAATGTTCAATTCTTGTATGATATTTTTTGGATCTATGGTCATACTCATACGCACATATCGTTAAGCATATTTTTGTCATGCAAGGCAAGACCCTAATATTCAGTGAGAGTTGAAGCTATTTTATTTACATACATAAAAGAATACATTATTCTTGCCTAAAAATAATCTGCTTTGCATTATTCCTTGTGCATCTCGGGTAGAAACAGTAAAGTTTCTTGACGACTCTATAGATATAGGTTGCCCACGTCGTGATTTAATGCTGGAAGCAAAAAGGGAATCCAGTACGAGTGCTTGCCCCAATAATTGTAAGCCTCCAGGGACGATACGAAGCTGGCCCATACCTTCCTGCATACAAATATATTATTAAATATTTTTAGAGGTTTCGATTGATAACATTAACAACTACAAATATTTACAAACTATACAGTTTACTTACATTTACATTTTATTTACAAACTATACATTTTCAGAAATATTGCACTTTCACATTAGCATATATTTTACTTCAAAGTTTAGTAAGTTGTGTAACTCTTCTAACTAACGAAGTTAAAGTCTAAGCTGTAAAAATATAGTTCCGTGGTGAACTTTACGGCCAAAATATGCTTTATGATCGCCGTATTTTACGTATCTTTGAATATATCATTATTATTTACCTGATATATTGTATAAGAGTAATAAATATACTTATTGAAGTAAAAAAAAGTTTTAAGTTATTTACCGAATTGAAATCCAAAACTTTTAGTATCCAGAGCGTCAATGCGAGATTGATAATCATCATAAGCATGAGTGCCATGACAAGAATGTAAAGACATTTCTTACGCCAACCGTAAATGCCAACTTTGAATTGGCTATTATAACTGTTTCTGATCGAGTCCGCCTTTGTGTCCCGACCCGCATTGTTGTTGAGAATCGGCTCCGGGGTGATCTTGTCAGCGTAAGGGATCCTGAAAGAAAAATATTGCTTTAAAAATCACGACATTTCATTACTCTTTATCGATATAATGGATTTTCACTTTAAACTTTCATAAAAATATTGTATTTCGATTTCAAGACCAATATATCTTTGCTACGAGTATGTTATATATATTTTTCATATTTAAGGTGGCATTATAAGATAAAATCTCTTAAAAAATGTATTGTAAGCGTCTGCTAATAGAATGTGTTAAATAGTTTTTGCATGTTCCTATATTGGGGACCGTCGTGGCGCAGAGCGACGGTTTGCGGGTTCGACTCGCACTCCCCTGTTCACACTTCACTGTTGAGTTCCGCCAATCAAAATACAATATCTCGAAAGGCGGAAAGCGGAGAACGGAGTGTCTTAACACTAGGTTCCTTCTGGCTATCCTGCTATGTACGAGATACAGCGTAAAGCTAAAAAAAATCTTATATTGTTATTGATTTCACTAGATTGTACAATAGGATATGTTTACACAAAAAATATATCGTAAGTCGGTTGTTCCTACAAAAGAATTTAAAAGAAATAATAAAATTCACCGAACTCGCATTGATATTAGAGATTTTCATTTCACGGTGAAGATCTGCCGTTGGAACGTTGTTTGAAACACATTTCACTTGCATAAATCATAACTTTATTTCCTCTGGTTCTACTGATCGCAGCAAATTCGGCTTTATGTTACACACAAATGTTTTACATGAATCTTACATATCCGTTATTTCAACAACACTACTTTTGAAGTTTTCATGATTTTTGTGTATAAAAGAAAAAATATGTTACTTTATTAGAAATATAATCGTAATCATAATTTAACATGTAATATCGTATGTTTCTATATGGATAGAAACAGTTTCATGGTTTATCCCACGCTTAGCACTGTGAGAAGGGAGAACAAATGCTAAGAACTTTCCGTTCTCCGCTTTCTGCAGGAATTCTACGGATTGGCCGAACGCAACACCGCGCCTTGTCTTTACCAGACCATTGCGCAGTACCCTTACAAAAAGTGGTATGAAAATTATCAATTGCATGATAAATAAAACCCAACACAAAATGGAAATAAAGTGTATTTGCATATTATAGTATAAAATAAATTTGTTGTGTATAAAAGGAAAGTTTGTTTTTCCGATAAAGCTGGACGACATTAGTAGTTAATTTACAAGTTTTAAACACAGGTAAACTTGCTAATGTGGTTCCGTTCAATAAAATACGAGTAAAAATTGTAGTCTCCGCATCAGTCCAACCGTCTACATAACACAAGTTGGTCACGCGATGTAGTTTATTTTTGAATCATTATAATCACCATAAAAGTATTGCTTTTTTAAGTTAATCTTTATCATTAAAGCAATTATTTTTAAAATCGATTAGACAATTTTCATATTCTTCTTACTCACATATATGTATATAGTAATTACATAACCTAGGAGAACAACTCAACGAAGTACAGGCGGTATACATTTTTTAGTATATGTTCAAGAATGTGTCAATAGAAGAAGCAGAAAATGTCATAAAGTCGACTAGTATCATTATATATGATTAAATTTGCTCATAGCTTTGTCAAAATGCGTAAAAATATTTAAAAGTATTAATTATTTAGTATTTAAAAAATTACTCCATTCATACCGGTATGAGTAAAAAAAATTTTTTTTTAAATATCTGAAGAGTTCTATAAGAACTTAACATGATCTAGTTTGTTTATGCGATACCACCGACATATTTTAGAAATACAAACAAAACATTTTCATATTTCATACAAAACAAGGCGTAATGATAGCGGCTCAAAATAAATTGCTAGCTAAACCTTTAAAAATAAACCTACATAAGGTGAATGCAGATTCATATTTGGAATTTATTTTTGTATGGCGTGCAGAGCAGCGCAGTGCAGCGAGCGGTCCCGTGCGTATTATTGGCATTAAAACACGATGTTTTTACTTCCGAAGCGAATGTAATGCACTTTCATATTCATGAATTGGCTTTATAGTCTTGTTAAATTTGATATTTTAACGCCATGTTTGCATAAAAATTTTATTTATTTTCTAGATTCGTTAAAATCTGCGCCGAGATAAAGAAAACGTGTCACTCATTATTCCCATATTTTTTGAGTACTTAAGAATCATGCTAATGATCCCGCAGAATTCAGCTTATTTTCATTATTCATTTTACTTTATTTTTGTATGCTTGCTAATGAAAATTGTATGAAATCATTTCATTTCATTCCATTCATTGAATTTTGATATAGTTTTATCATGATAATTGTATGTTTCTTACATATTTATACTCAAGATCAAAGTTAGTACTATTTGCTCCAATAGTATCAGATGTCAGTATAGATGAAAACAAACATCTCATTCATTCGATTGGGGTCACAAAAGGTATGAGGAGATGTTTCACCGCTCGAATACCCGACTATGTTATATGAACGTTATCAAAAGGTAAGTTGTATGTGATGCACAGAGAACTACCAAGTAATTCTAAAAGTGGTCACCAACAACGAGAGAGGTCATAAATTTTGTAGGATTTAAACACGACTGGAGTATTGCACGATGAAAAATTCTAACTCGTGCTCGTACCGCAACATGTAAGGATGTGTTGTCCCCATCGCTTGCATATCAAGTGGGCTAAGGGGGATATACAAGAAGAAATATGTAATAAAATTTAGTCGGTTTTAAACCTGCTTCCTGTTTCAATTTATCATTATTTTAGCGAAGGCTTAAATAACGTAATTATTTATACAAATTCGTTGAGACAAAAATAACATTGAGAATATATTTTATTAGTAATATGCACAATAAAGAACAATCCTCAGTATACTTTTAACTCATCAACTTCACGGATCTTGCGAATATAGCAAAGTACAATGAACTTTGATGCTAAAATACTGATTGATTGACAGATAATGAACAGCCGAAACTATTTGGCTAAAGTTTTTTTATGTAGGTTTCTTGTGGAGAAATGTTATTAGTTATGCCTTAAAAAATTGGAAAAATTAAATACAACGGATTTATGGTTTTACAGTCGAAATTGGAAGTACATGATAAAAATAGAAAATAGTACTACAGTCCATGCAAGTGTCGTACAGACCATACAAATAAAATTGCGGTGATAAGTAATTAGTTTGATAAAAAAATATCATTAATTTATTTTTCTCTACTGTAATGTAGCGTTATTTCATTTTTCTACAATTGATTTGATTGATTGAGATTGCCAGAAGTAAACAATAAGACCACCTACACATAAATTTATAATTTACAATTTGCATTTACATATATATTTATAACCCTTCGAAAAGGAGGAGGTTATCATTTCGCTTGCATATTTATGTACGTACGAGTATGTTACGCGATCACTTAGACAGTTATGAATAGATTTTGAAAACATGTCGACTCCAAAAATAACCGGTTTTAAATTATATATAGATATAGTAAATTCTTTATAATTTTTTTACTTTAAAGTACATAATTCAAATAGAAATAAAAAGTAGTTCTGTTTAAGTTTGTGAATAAAAGTATAGTTTTGAAAAATAAAGATTTAGTTTTTTAATTTAAATTATATTTTTTTCAAGTAATTCTTTACTTGTTTTTGTGTGTATGCAATTAAGTGTAACGAATCTGTATATTTATATAACTATTTACCTAAAAGATGATCAAATTTAAAACAAGCATTTACACAGAAACATTTATGTTCATATAAAAGGACTAAATTCTGTTTTATGTGAACATACATCTTTAAAATATTGTCTAAGCATTTTCGATAAGCACACAGGTATTATACATTTAGCTAGACTTTAAAATTTTTTTTTAGTAAATTAGTAAATTAAGAATATATCAAAGATGTAATTAATAATATCATGTAATAAATTTTAATATATTATTTACTACTAAAGCAATAGCAATATATTTTCTATAATGTATTATAAACTATTTTTAAAGGAAAAATAACAGACACTCGGCAAGCGGGTGCACTTTATCTCCGGGTCCAGTCTTCCAACACGTTTAGGGGGTTTAGGTGGCATTAGAAACCAATTACAACAATAATATCGTTTACTTACAAGTCTCTCGTCTTTTCAATTTAATCAATAAACACCATTTGAGCCAATCATATTAAGCGAAATATAATTTAGACACGCGATGTATTTTGCATTAACTTCTTAAGAAGTATCATTTTTGTAAAAATATTTTTGTTACATCATTATAATCAAGAAAAATAAAACATGGATATAAAACGAAGAATTCATTGTGTACAGTATATCTATGTAAAGGCTAGTAGACTTATTAGCATACACAAAGGCCTAGATTAAAACCTAACTTCTACAATATGCTTTATCTATGTACAGGCACATATAAGAATGACGTTCAAATGAATATTACACAAAATTATTATCTTTTAAACATGCCTTAATACATTAGTAGTCGTTCCAAATGACTTAAAATCGAGAAAACAAAATTACATTAAATATATAATAGAGATAAACAGTATAAATGGGGTGGGATCTAATAAATTTTCCGCGCGGAAGCGTAAACGATGTACGTAGTGGCACGTAGCATCGCAACGTAGCTCGGAACCATGGCCCGTAGCCCGTAACGTCCTAGAGGCAGGCGCGTGCCGCAAATGAGGCATATTAATCATTTCCATCATAGCAACTTAGCAGTTATACAGATATTTTCTAATGAGGGATCTTCCTTTCACTTTCAAAATAATGCTGAATACATATTTTAATTTGTTTGTTGTTAAATAGTTAATATATATCTATATGCATGTAATATATTTAATTCAACTGTAATTTTTTTATATCCATCTTATTGTTATACACAACTACTTACATTGCGTGAAATTAGTGACGTTTTATATGAAAACCGAGGTGGAATAGTTGAATAGTGAGTGTGTGTGCTAATTGAGCGTTTCACCGCCTGCCGGAATGCGCGGCCGCTGCGCATTCGTTAGCAATATTCCACTAACGAACCAAACTAATAGCCATTAAGTTGAATAACGTAGCACTTTGCACTGTGAATTCCATACAAGTGACACATGATGCCTGATCTCTACAAGCAACTTATGATTTTATATTCGTTAGTTGGTAAAAATCGATAGCATTTGTAAATCAAAGCGAAAACAAAATATGTTCCATGTACATACTTGTAATCCATATCGGTTTGTAGAAATATCGTATATTTTCTATAATGCAGAATTTCAATTCCGCCTCTAGGGTTCCGTTTAGACGAAATTAGACGTTAATGCTAAGGTATAAGCCAGTTAGTTTTTAGATTAAATTTATTGATTTTAATCTTCAAACGTCAGATATACTCACTATAAAGAGGTACTTGGCAAATCCATTCATTCATAAAATTTTGGAAAGTTAGAAAATATAAATATCTTTACATTTATTTTAAATAAATAAAAAAGTGATTCTTAGTACAAATACAAAGCAGTTAATTAACATATTCCATGGTTAACATTCACGCTTTAATCATGCAGAATAAACAAAGATAACCCAATGTTCAAGGGTTCAAGTCTATACGTTCCACTTTCCACCTGAAATTGGGCGTGTGAATTTGTACCACGCTTACATATAGACGTAGTCGTGCCACTGCGCCACGATGGATGAATATTCAGAGGATGCATTAAGAAAAAACATAACAATACATCATATTTTATGCTTTTTCTTAACGCTTTTAAAAACAGAACTACATTCGTTCTCTCACAACTCGTTTAGAGTTACAAATGTTGTCAGTAAAACAGGAACACATCTATCATAGAAGTATTATTATTGAATGGCTCTACGAATATAATAGTATATCAATCGTTGCTCAAAATGCTTACGTACTTTATCTTTATGGTAAACGTGGCACGAACCAGACATCGTTCTCAATGGGTTTGGATGTTGCATTTTATACAAGACGCGATGCAAGCTCGACTCAACCAGCACAATATTTCTGTCGTGAATACGTTATAACAGTCTCGGCTGTCCAACTTGAGAGTGAAAAAATTTAAAACTTTTAACTTCGATGTTTACTTTTCAATTTGGACCTTTCAAGCTTTCTTTTAATGGAATGCAAATTATATTACTGCTTTTAGTTCGATAATTGATTTTATTTACTCTTGATGTTTGCTCTTATATATGCTAATTGGAGGTTCGTACTTTGAGCTGCGACAAAATCATGAATGCCTATTTTTTTAAATATGAGTGACTTAAGATATAACTTTTTAATTAAATACGTTGCTCAAAATTTATAAAAAACCCGACAAATTAAGAATGCGGTAGACATGGGTAATCTTTGTAGAGTATGCGAGGTCATCTTAGGTAATCAAATAAGCAATGAAAAAATACACAGAATGCAAGTGAATGCTACAATAAAAATGAACAAGAATGTTTTGGATGAGTGACTTAATAATGGTAAAAAAACGTAACATAATGGCAAGTGGATGGTAAAAGAGGTAGGGAGAGATCGAGGTTGATCTTAATGTACCTGACACAGTGTTGATAATACTGGATAAAGATGATCACGTAAGAAAGATTATGTTCCACTGGATTTTGTTCCGCTACTTGTTCCCAGTAATATATGAAGGAGTTGGAATCCATTACATTTCCTTATTTTTATACTTTTGTTATTTTGTGGGATATTGGTTTTTGTGTTTTACCAACTTTAAAAAAGGAAAACCTCCTCCATGTACGACATGTTTATATATTTTTTATGTATGTTCCTCGATCTTACATAAAATATATATACATGTTACGGATTAACCATGTAAGGTGATATACATGTACATGTTATGAACAATTCCTCAACTCCAAATTCTTGCTTGCCCATATTAACTTGTATACATAAGATTAATAAACAAACTAGATAAAAGTGTATAAAGTTATTCCTCGTCCTTATTGATATTAAAACTTAGATGAATATGTTTTATTTTTAACCGAACTAAAAAAAGAGAAAGTTTTTATGTAATACAAACATACAATTTGTATATTCTTTGTATGTTTATTACGCAATTCCTTCCCGAATTACAAATGGATTTCAATTATACTTTCTTGTATAGTGCCAGCCAAACTAAATACGACGGCTATTCAAATTACAAATAAAATAATTTATAAAAATACTCAAACTAGCACCAACTTCAAAAAAACGCGTTGTAAACTAAACAGTTACATATTATGTGAGTATCAGTAAGTTCGTTATTTTTTTTAATCTTCTTTATTCCAAAGTAATTAAAAAAAATTATTTTCTATTTTTTAGTATGAGTTTAAGTTTGTATATACATATATAGCTAAGTATTATTTTGAAGTTTGGTTTTAATTTTTTTGTTAAAATTATTTTATAACTCAAGTTATTAATATAAATAATATACAATCTTAAGCTTAATTAAAGACAGCTAATATACTTTAAATACTACCGTGATACAACATTTCATAAAAAAAGTGGCAATTTTCAGGAAAACGTACAGAAATATCGGTTGACAATGAATGTCTAGTATTTCAATTAAGTTTCTCATAACTTGTACGACACAAGGCAAACCAGTATAGGGAGATATGGATAGAAATAGGCGCAGGGCGTCATGTCCCGGTTAATACCTAGCCTGAGAGACATGTCGGGCCGGCTCAGCGAAACGTCAAAGGCAAATTGAAAATTAATTTATGCTTGCAAAATTTCATAAAGCTCTCACAAATTGTAAATCAGTCAACATAAAGCTGTATGTTAAAACCTGAGCTTTAGTTACCTGCTCAAATTTTTATCTACATTAGTTTTTTAATTGAAAAAAAATTACATTTAACTGAAAAAAAATATTACATATATACGTCATATATATCAAATCGATATGCATTAAATATATTAAGGCGAAATTAGAATTAATTTACTTAAGAATTCACTGCACATTATCCATTATGCCTATGAATATTATCAATGTCATTTTACTTATCTGAAATTAAAAATTCTGTAATAATTTTCTAATCGAAAAATTTTAGCTTGTCCCGAGATACAAAATTATATGTGTAGTAAATTATAAGTTAAAGAAATTATTCTTTTCTCTTTAAATAGGGAATAACGCTCATGCAAAAGCAATCGAAGTGAACGCACTCGCGGGAAAGCTTCTGAAAGAGTCGTAAATACTCAGACGCCTCTCACTTATAAATTAGGATCATAAAGCAGTTGCCGAAGTTTGTTGGCGTCACGACGACCATAAAACAACGCTTACGTCTAACGGGAATACGCCTGTCTACCCCCTTCGCGATCTTTCAATTTACGCGAATCTCTAACAACTCTGGATATTGTTACAAATATACTGAAAGATATGCCATAACTTAAATAGGTTAGCTAATAGGATTCAATCATACTCGCTATTAATTATTTTATAAATTAACCAATTGATGCATGAAACGTTTGTCGCCCTTGCTTATATATTTAGCTCTCGTGATATATAGCTGAAAGAGGAGTGTGAATATAAATCAAAATTTCATATATACGTGCCAATTTTCATATTAATTGCGTTTATTACGGACAAAAGTGCTTGCATCAAATTAGTTATGTACGTAAAATAATGTTGTTAAAAGGAGTAATGGCATTTCATTAATTTAGTTCCAGCGGTAAAACATGTTACCACATCGGTATTTGGGCATGTAGAAACTGAGGTTGCGAACCGAGCATGTCGTTAAAATATACCTATTAAAGTGTTAAAAATAAATAGTAAATAGCAAAATGTGAATTTCATTTAACTGTTACTGACATTTGTAAAAGACCAGAACATAATAGCATTACGAATTAATGAGACGTGTTTAAACTTCCCTCGGAATTCCATTAATTAAAGCCTGATGAATTTCAACTCTGAATTATTTAAGTTATTTGAAGCATTTATTTATAATATTTATAATATTAGATACAGGCTAGAATTTATAAAATGCTTGCTTGACATTACAATAAAATTCTTGAACAGATGTAAAGTAAAACCTTGAAGCAACGGGACGATCACCTCGTCGTTTTATTAGAACAGATGCGAGAGTTTAACTGATCGTAGTGAGATCGTGAAATCGCGTGGAAGTAATTCGTGAAGCCAAGTTTGCCGCAGACACTTTACTTACAGCACTAGAAGTTAGTTGGTGCAAAAGTTTCCCGGTGCTTGTCCCACTCATAAAGTCAGCAACGACAACTTAGTCACTTTTGCGCGTTTAATGCTTTGCTTAATATAACAATTTTAAACAAAATTAACCTAAATCAATTTTTTTTATTCATTAGTCAAGACTGTGTACAGTAATATACTGCCTGCCAAAGCATTTTAAACTGGTTTTTGGTATTCATGTTTGAAATATTTAGAATAAACTTTATACTTACAAATTTTATATACGTAATTCTAAGCTCTAACTAAGAATAAATAACACATATTAATTCCTTAGAATTTCAAAAAAATATTTAAGAACCGGCTAAAAGAAAGCCTTTAAGTTTTAATTGCATCCACTGCTTAACATTTTCTTTAGCTGAGGTAGGTCGAGTATTTTATAGAGTAAGAAATAAAAAAGCATTTCACCTTTTCACCTTTTTTCACCAATTTCACCTTTAATATATTTACACTTATATTCTTAGATTCATGGTATGTAAAGTGCGTGTAAATTATTCAGGTGATTCAAATTCTTGTCTCTAGGGCTTTCAGTGGAACACTGACATCTGATCCGTGATCGCATTCGATAAATCTATTTCCAAAAAAAGACAAGCATCGCTCTTTTATTCATATGTATTCATAACTACTAGCTGTACCCGCGCGCGTTGCTTCGCAACGGATTGAAATAATTTTGAAGTCTCTCTTGATGTCTCTCACATTACAAAAATATTCAATTAATTTTGAGTCATTTTATTGATTATGTTAACTTCAAAAAAATATTACTGACGATAATCGTACCAACTCAGAAACCTTCGTGGGCTCATGCACAACAACTTTGTTAAACATCAATTACATGACAAATGCATAGTTTACGATTCATTCATTCAAATATTCATTTTTATATATGTAGATAGACTATTAATATATTTTTGCTACACGTCAAATATTACTTTACATAAATCATAACACGTCCTACTATAAATAACGGCTAGTACGACAAAATATAAAATAAGTTGGCCATTTGTGACATGTCAGCATGTCCGCACACGCACACGTTAGTTTTGGGTTTGAATTTTAATTAGTAATCTCTTACTTTGACACCGTCGGGTCGTGGCGTAGTGGGACAAAGCACAGCCACTGTTTTTAAATGCATGCACAAATTTTCTTTCAATTACCCGTAGAAATCTTTTATTTTGTCGGAACATTACAAATATTAAGCTAATAAAATGTCATTATTTTACAAAATAATTAATAAACAAAACGGCTTCGAATTTTACAGTAGGTACGTTGGTATTGTCACTCCACAAACAAGCCACAGTGAGTGGGTACGTGACATGCAGTATAAATTGCCATGTTCGTACTGAAATCAACTGTCAAACGTATTGAATCATTTTGCTTTTATGTACAAAATTGAGATTCAATAGCTATCATTCTATTAACGCATACTATATAATTATAATATTACATTTATTTAGATTTTCAAATATCAGGTTTGGTATTAGCTCTGGGCCTTTTAAAAATATATCAATTAAATTATATATGAGCACATTAACTATTTCGTTATATCTTTATGTGTAAAGTGTCTTATTTTTAATATTTTTTTATAGATTTATGGAAAAAAAAATATAACACATTAAGGATACGTTTTCGTATATCAAATTTAGGCTTAGATATTTTATATTTCTGCTTACTCCAATCTTAAAGTGATTGGCTGAAAATTCTTCATATCAACAATACTACATTGCCCTTGTGAAGATTTCCGAGTAACCAAATTAACTGCCACGAAATGTTTTCAGTGATTTCAAATATTTTAATTGACAAACAGTAATTTGGGCGGAAAATAGCATTTAAATTGTGCTTGCATTTACTGAATTTTAATGCTACGAATAAATATGTCAGTGTTGCGTCAACGTCGCCCCTTTATTTTATATTTACATACAGAAATTTTACACAAATACAACTTCAGTTTATTGTTCGTTTGTTTTACGTAATAAAGTGTTCAATATTTTACCTTTCTCTTATATAAGTAATAAATATTAAAAAATATCTTCAATAATATAATTAAGCACTAAAAACTGAATGTCTGTACACGTTCACAGTTGGAGGGAGCTACTGGTCAGATTCGAATAAAAAATTGTATAGCTCGGCTCGGGAAGGACATAAAACTCTGTCTCTTCTCTTTATTACAGGTTATTCTGTAGCCTATCTAAGAGGAGAGTACCTCAACCGATTGTTGTAGTGTACCTAGTGTTTTGTTTTTATATACAATATAATTGTCTATCATATTGTACTACAGCACTTTTATGAAAAAAATCATTATTGTTATAAAAAAAAACCACGAGGTTTGGAAACACATTTCTATTATCATAAGGCTAATACATGAAGTGATTTAGAACCAGACTAGATCAGCCAAGCTATAAGAAATAAATAAATAGTTCTTAAGCGAAAGCTATTCAGCGTCCTGAGTATTTATTAACCAAAAATAAAAATCTAAGGTCTGGAACATCAAATCCCTCAGTACATGACCATCTACATTTTAAACAATATCGAAATTTAATGCGCGATCGCAAAAGTTTAATGCGCATTCTATGCGTCTGAATCAAATTATTAATTAAGATTAGATTTAATATACATGCATACGTGGACGAAATTGCTGACACAACTAATGTTAAATATAAAATTTAATCCTATCAAAAAGTACGAACCAAAATATTTATATTAGTATATTTATATTATAAAAATCATTTATATTACGTTATTTACTATTAGTTTAATGCGTATCTAATATAATAACTAACTAATCATTTATTTTATGTAATTATTACTCTTCAAATAGGAGACGAAAAAAATTATCTGTATTTCAGTAAATATTAGACATACAAAATCAAAGTAAAATTTTAAAATGTATACATTTTTGTTTGCGTGACTTGCTATAATTATGATTGAAAGCTTTAGAATTACTCGATCCCATTATTTCAGGTTTCATTAAGAAAATTGTTGGGTTTACTAAAACTTTTCTTGAAGTTCATTCGGCGTGAATTGAACAGTAATATTATTCATTTGACCCATTATACTTAGCCTATATAGACTAATCGATATGGTAGTAAACTTATTTATTAACTTCAATGTTCTTGGTGTTGTATTAACCGATGTTTCTGAACAGCACATAAAATTTACATAACTTATTTGCGCTGAAGGTGCGTCGGCTCGTAAATCTCGCGACAAGAGGATTTCTGTTTGCGAAGTTTCTTTTTTATTTCCACTTTATCTGTGTAATGCAAAGGCCTGTGAATACTCTGGCGCAACTCGAGAACCCGCTTAACTTCAATAAATCAATTTGTACACTTACACTTACTTATACACTCCGAGCGAACTAACTTTAGAACGTGTTGCGACCAATAAATAAAAAACAAAATTTGTTACTTATGTGGATAACTTTAAATATAATTTTAACTTTGATTTGTTATAGAATCTTCTACCGTATCTTAGTTATGTCATATTTTGTTTAAATATGTTTAAGTATAAAAATATTTTAAATTATTAAGTCCCATTTTTTTTTGTTTTTTTTTTATTATGTATCTATTTGCAAACGTATTTCGTTTGTTATACTTTGTTTGTATTATGGTACAAAATATTTAAATTAATTTTAATGAATAAAACACCTAAAAAATCATTTCAAATAATAATTTTATATTGGTTATGCATATGACTAGGAGAATATTTATTAGACTTTGTTAAAAAACGATAATCATTCTGAAAAGTGACAAAGATGTTTTATCGAGTTAATAAAGTGTAATGATGAGAAATTGATATTGTATTTAATTATACATAGAAAGGTGAGAGGTTTATTTTTGAGTTTTGATTGTTCATTAAAATAAAACTCCCGTACTACATCTATTAGACGTAATATTGTTATATTACGTCAGAACGTCAGTACAACAGAACGTAGCATTAAAAAGCAAAAGTTTAAGATATGATTATAATTAATATAATATATTAGTATTATAATCATTAAATTTATCAATTAATAAGGAACAATTACTAAAGTATATACGAGTATGACAGTTTTACAATATAACAATTAGCCAACAAAAATCAGAATCAGATCATATTTTAGTTTCTATAATAAACAAAGGATGTAAAGATAAGTTAACATAAAAAAATGGTTATTATAAATGTAAGAGTACGTATATATAACAAAAATATCCACTTGCATTCGTCTTACTGGCGTGTCCATTTTACATCACAAAGTTGAATGTGTGCTTCGTTCTATTTTAAACACGATAACGCCAACTTTCCCGTCCTCGAAATGTGAATACCTTGTAGCGAAAATGTGACTAACGGAAACTGCACAAGTAACTTGGCTGTCCTTCGCTGTACACATTCACTAGGCTTGTGCGCCGGCGTTACCGACAACAACCTTCAGTCGGACTTCTATTACAATTTTAATGCATACATAAATTGTAAATATACAATTTTCAAATGGAAAATTACTGCATAATACTTAATTTTTTATTCATAATAAAAAATTGAGAAAACTGTTATTATTTATTATTTATTTATTTAGCTTCACGCTGTATCCCGCTTATAGCAGAGTAGGCAGAGGGAACCGTAGGCTGAAGGAACCTAGTGACACACTCCGTTCCCCGCTTTCCGCCTTTCGAGGCATTGCGTGTAGAGTGGCGAAACTCAACGCCGTGCTTTACTTTGTTGCCAGAGCGAGGTAAATGAAAATAATTCATTCTCCCCGAGTGGGAATCGAACTCACAAACCGTCGCGTTTACAGGCAGACGCTGTCGCATCTGCATCACGACGGTTCTCATCTGTTCTCCTCAAAATTGTTTTTTTTATTAAGAAAATTAATGGATTATTTTAATTTTCTCGCTTTGGTCAAAAAATGAGCGGTGTTGAGTTCCGCCACCCAAACTTTATATTTTGTCATTTCCTTATTTACTTATATATTATAATTTAGCTGATGCAGGTGATTCAGTTTTTAAACTTAATATTTTTTTTATTATTTTTAGGGTCAATAGTGTAATATATAAGAAAGTAATATCGGTCAAGTAGAAGTACTTGATAAACTTAAATTTGTATTTTTTGTATGAAATTAACTACAAATATAAGTTTGTAATGGTTTCTTTCTGCGTTAAACTTATAAATTATCAAATTTGAGATTTTTCTCTTTATATATAATAATAAGTTCTCACTTCTTCTTTTGTCAAATTTCTTAAGTCTAGGTCAATGAATTACAACTAATAAGAGTCGTCAAACTTTAATTTGCGGTTTTATACAATCATTTTGTATGAAATTAACTACAGTATAGGCTTGTAATAGATTTTTTCTGGGATATCAGATATAAATTTACAATGTTCGATTTTTTTCCTTTGGTTACACTATACGTTCTAACTCTTTGCCAAATTTCATAACTCTAGGATGACGGGTAGTACCCTGTAGGTTTTAATAACGTGGCGATTTTCATACAAAATGCAAAAAAATTAAGGCTTATGCTTAATTTTTTTCATATCTTTAGATTGCGTTAATTTACAAGTTTGATTTTTTTTGTGCTTCAAAATGTCATCGATTCTGATATTTTATATTAATTTCAACTTGATTCTAAACGAGATTTGTAGTATTTTTTTGTTTTGAGGTACGAAACACTAAAAAATCATTTAATTTAATAAGTGACTCTAAATCATTGCATCTACAAACAAGCAAACAGACAGACAAAAATCAATAATATTTTTTGTTGACTTTTGCGTATTTATTATTCAGGTGAAAATGTAAATTAGTATTGAAAGTATTTATATAATAACAATTTATAGAAAAATAAACATATCAAAGCTCTGGTCACAAGACTCTCAAAAGGCGGAAAGCGGGGAACGGAGTATTTTAACACTAAATTTCCTCCCTCTTCCTACCCTAACATATCGTATATGTGGGATAAAGCTACAAAAAGTGTTTAATATTTATTTTGTTATTTGAAGATTAAGTTAAATTTATCAAATGATATCATATATTTATATATGATATCATTTGATAAATATCATATATTTTTTAGGGTTCTCCCTCCACCTCAAAGGAAAAACCCGGAATCTTATCACTATCAGATCACTGTCCCTCTGTCTGTCAGTCTCTTTGATAAGGCACTTTTCTCAAGAGTAAGGAGTTTTAACATGGAGTATATCAGTTATTTCTATCGAGTATTTAGATCTGCAGTCCCCTGGAGCACCAAAAAATCAAACTTGTAAGTTGGGTGATACGGCATCAAAAGATACGGCCGATTATTCTTCGTTTATGCCACCTTTTGTATGAAATTCTCAACGTAACCACCTATTGGATATTTTTCGTAGATCTAAAATAAATTACAGTATAAATAGCTCGTAATGGATTGATATATCACAGAAACAAAACTATTACGAAATTTGTTTTGTTGTATGTTTCATATAGTGATAGGTATCAACTATTATAAGTTGCACAATAAACATCAGTGCGCGATTCCAACTCGCACTTGACCGATGCTTTTCTTACTAAGCTACATGTAAAACTCTTTACATGCTAATAAGAAACAGTATGTAGAAAGTCATTTTACTCTATGATCTGATGGAAGAGTAAACTTCACACATATGAATTCGCACATATGAATTTGTATTGCAAATTTGATTTAAAATTGCAGCTTTTATAATTAATATATACCTACACAAAAAATCTTTAGCTCGTTTATCACGAGATCTCTTAAACTATCTGACTTTGGCAGTAAGTTTATAGCCAGGAAATTTATTCCCTATACCTAAATCATACTGCCAAAATCATATTCGTAAAAAGGCAATGAAAGTTTGTATGAAAATATATTTAATCTATTTTTCTTGAGACTTGGTATAACATTTATAACTAGTCTAGTGGAACGTATTTCAAGATTTTTGGGAATTTTGATCACTAAGAGTAGAGAGTAAATTTTTTTTCAAATTAAACTCAATTTCATCCGGTCAAATCGGAAATTTTATACACTATAAAATTTCATGTTTCGTGCGGGTGAAGATATTAGCGGGAAGTTATTTTATAATCATTTTACATTATATTATACACATTTATTAAATATTAACTGACATGAAATCATATTAAGTGTAATGTATTAAACAGCAGACCGACTTGACGATACTCGAAATTTTATGCCGCATATTTTTACGGTGTAAACAGCCGTGAATTTTAGCCACTCACAGTCGAAATTTAAAAAACCCGAAGATTGGTAATTTATAAGAATATTACATAAAATAACTCTTACAATTTATTTATTGTAGTTAATTTTAAAAAAAGATGTGTATTTACGGCATTAGCGGCGTTGCATTTGCAGTGTCCGCAAAATTTTAAGTTTGTCAATTTTTGTAAGTTGAATTTCCAGTTGATCATGAAATTGGTATTCCACTATCATGAAAACAATAATTATAAGATAGATAGATAATGGTCGAAATTCAAACGTAAAACTATATAATAGCTAAAGAAAAATTTTATGCGATTGTAATTTAATCATTTAATGATAACTATTTATAGTTTTCCTATACAGAAAATAATTTTCCCTTGTTCCTTAAACACGTGAAGTGTTTAAGGGCCAAGGGAAAGAGCCATTATGGTAAATTTATTCAGTTAAATAAACAATGCAATCCTCTGCTTGCATAGATTAATAGCTGTTAGTAAATCTGAAGTTTCACAAGTAGTTATTATTGCAAAAGAGTGTGAAATTGTTGAAGAAGTTTCAGGTTATGCAAAAAATTTCCAAGATAATCATAACAACAACGAACACCGTGGTTGGTGTCATGGTGTGCAGTTAATCCCATTTAGTTAAACTATAGTATATTTAAAATAAAATATCTAATAACTCACTAAAAATATTACATATCAATAAAATATTTTAATATTTAAAATATAATTTTGATTTACTTTGTAAAATTTCGAAAAAAAATTGCTTATATACATTTTAAGCCACTTTAAGGAATTTGAACTGCTTCAAAATCTGCACATTTGTGATCAACTGACAAAATAATATGTTCATAACATAAACCTGCTACTTTTTTTGCAAGATAGCTTATAATGCTATGCTATGCTAATCCTTGCAATATTAGACCTTATTTAAATTTTCATATATCAAATGTACAAAATGGGATGTATGTTGAACTTTCTGGATAAATATTATAGTTACAGATAAAAACCAAGGGGCAAGTTTATTAATAATAAACTAAAGGATGCCATGCAACTTCGTTTCTTTTACAGATTTATTGTTTACGAAAATTCACAACGTATTTTTTAAATTATTTAATCGTTACAACTCAAGATTTTACTTTGACTTTTATATACGAGTATCATAATTCCCATTACGCTGAGCATTTTTTTGCTATATCGCTATTTTCAGAAATATTATTATATAGTAGCTGATCTTTAAGTGCTTAACAGATATTTCTGATGTTTTATGCTTTCATTCAGAAGCGGTTTTTTTAACCAAACCGAAGATAATACTTTAAATATAATTGATCTTTTTTCTTATTTTTTATACTTAAGGTTATGTGTTAATGTTTCTACATCAGGGTCTGGTTCTGGAACACATATCTTTGATTTTATATAATATCAAAATGTCCATTATGCTGAACAAGTTTTATTGGGTGATTCTTCAAAATAGATGATAAATGGCTAATTTATCTGGCTTATTTTTAATTTTGGTATTTAAATCAAAATGAAAAAGTTATTTGATTCAAAATATTAAAGCTAATAATATATGTAAATTGCACTGGATTGCTTCAAGTAGTTCATGATTAAAAGTTCATTGATGAATTGATCGGTCAGATGAATGATCACAATGGCAGATAAATGAGATTTTATAGACAGATTCCTTGGAAAAGTACAGATAAATGTTATTAAAATCAACTTTATTATAAAATGAAAGGAAAAATAACATTATTAAGTAGTTTGAACAAAGTGTTAATCTTAACATTCTTATTGACGATAACAGTTGTACAGTTACAGTTATTATCACAGTATAGTAAATAACAATCTCAATTGCTGTTAGGCATATTCTTAGGTTTAATTTTTAGATTATAATAAAAAATTAGTTAGAAATTATTATTCGTCTTCATTTTAAGTAATGTCTAAGGAATTATTGTTGTAATAAAATACAAAGGGAAAGGTGAAACTTTTGTTTAATCAAAGAATAAATGTACAAAAACAATCTTTAAATGATTATCGAAAGTCATAAGTTTTTAAAAATCTTTTGAACCTTGATATAGACTACTTTGCCTAAAAAATATTTGAATCACCTTCGGCATCACTATGAATTTAATATGGATTATCATTTTCTTAATCGATACTAAACTTTTTATTTCCGTCTCTAGTAAATATTATATCAGACAAACAGCCATTGTTGCAGATTCCATATTTACAGCAACTTTTTTGTTTCTCAACGCTTTCTCAATATTTCTTCCTCTCAAAAAAATTACTTTGCCAGCGTTACTTTTACTACTTATCGTTTCTCTATGTGTGGATATATGTTCTTCTTTTGATGTATTCAGGCAATCCTCTTCGTTAAGAGTTATGTTGCCAGTATATTCCTACAGGCAGTCTTTTACAGTACTATTCAGTTTTCTAACAGCCATCACGGACAAACTGTAACATTTTCGTGCAGTTTTGTAGTTGGTTCCTGAAACAGTCGTCGCTTTAAGTTATGAAATCCTTGGTTGAAATTAAGAATTTCTTTATCTTTTAAGTAACGCATTGGTCTTATAACAGAAGATAATGTTGCTGGAGAACATGGAGGAGATGAGATATTCGATGGACTATTAGCTAAGTGGTCCTGGTATAGGTGTCTTCAGTTGTCTGCTTTCAATTGATGGCAGGTTCTGAATATTAGTCTTGTCGCGATTCAAAATCAATGTTTGAGAAGATACTGGGACTCAGTGGGAATTTATCTGATTTATTTAAATTCATTTCGTCTGTAAAGAAACACTACTTTCAAGATATAAATCTCATTAAAGTGTACCATTCTCTTAAATGCCAGACATATTCTGACTAATGAGAACCAGACAAATGAGAATTTGGAGCAAACTTAATTCCTATTCGTTTATTAGTGATTAATTTATTTTTTAAAATTAATAAATATAAATATACTACCTTAAGAGATCTAACAGTATTTTTAAAAGACTTAATAACTCAACTTAATACCCCATAAAGGACGACAGATCAATTATGCCACTTACCTTACAAGCGCCAGATTTCTAGTTTACATCGTGATTTCTTAGTAAACTACGTGCGGAAACGATCACTCCATATGTTGAATCGACAAAAACTCGCGCCGCCTATCATAAGCCGACATATTAAATAATAAAAATTAAAGCACGTTGAAGTTGCAAGGTCTGACGTCTTGGTCCACACGAATGATTATTTACACGATGGACATTTTTAAATGACTGTAACTCCATAATTATTGTACTTTTTATAATTTAAATTAGTATACATATTTTAGCATACAATCGAATATCAATGTAGCTGGTTAATGTTAGTTAATTATAATAATTTCTCTTAGTAAAAAATATAAATTATCTCAAAACCGTCATTTGGCCCGCCAGATTAATTAGTTTTAGGTGTTATCTGTAGACCTAAATAGTTTCTTTTTAATTATGTTACAAATAAAGATTTCATGCCTCGATAGACATTTTCCTTTCACATATGATCTGTAATTTATATTCAAAACAGACATATCTTATCAACACTCCATTTCGAAGAATCACCTAATTATGGCACCATTTTTGTTATCATCAGGTATGTCAGTCAGTCTTCAAAAAAAATAATAGCCTAGATCCTACCCAACCTAACAGCTAACAACAAAAAACGTTCATTTCAAATCCGCCCCGTAGATCCGCAAATTCAGACAGACAAAAAATTAAAAATTTTAGATTCGTATTCTATTAGTATTCTATTAGTATTCTTAAATGTCCCTTAAATTACTGATTGATTCAATTAATATATATATATATATATATATATATATATATATATATATATATATATATATATATATATATATATATTATATATATTATATATATATATTTAAATAAATAAATTAATTAAAAATACAACATTTTAATTCAATATAATTGTGTTGAAGTTGGAAGAAAGTGACTATGAACAGGTAAACAAAATATAATTTAGGAAAATGTGTAAATGAAAAAAATATCATAATATCATTTCTGCCATCCGTTACATAATAACTTTACAATTGCTATTTTTTATACAGCTTTTATACAACTGTATTTTGTACATTATCAAATTACGATTATTCCTCAGGAAACCAAAAGTTACTTGAACTTTTACTTCAATTTGATTTTTTCAATCATTAACTTCCATTTCGTCTTACACAGCAACGTACATGGAATTCACACACTACGCTTGTACAAATTGAATTTAACTACGATAACAAGAAATAAGAAAGTAAAGCTCGCTGAGACGGAGTTCAAAAATAAAAATAAACATTAACGTTACCTCCCAAACGTCGTAATGCAATGGGCAAGCAATCTTAATAACACATCTTTTTTCAAATCATGAGTTTTTCTAAATCGCACTGGCTTGTTAAATATACTTAGTCACCATTCATATTTAGGGTTTAAAGGGTGAAATGGAAACCTATTACTAAGACTTCGCTGTCTGTCCGCCCGTCTGTCTGTCTGTCCGTCTTTCACCACATAGTTACTCATGAACCATGATAGTTAGATGGTTTAAATTTTCACAGATGGCGTACTTCTGTTACCGCTTTAACAATAAATACCATAAACAAAGCCAATACCAAAAACTGGGCTCGTATAGAATCTATAATTTTACAGTTTCTTTAGATAATGGTATGAAAACCATCAAATTAATGATGCGTCACCAGATTGTCTTAGTACAAGCAGAATCAAAAGAATTCCTAACATAGTATTAGTTTAATTCTCTTTCCTAAAATTTTAATAAAACATTCAATTATATTTATATATTTTTAATTCTATAATAATAATTATTACTACTAAGTACGTCTAATATTAATATACTTATACCATACATTTCTAGTTTTAACAATTTCTAATTTTAAAATAAGAACTTTGTTGTAAGTGCGGCATTGAGTTCCGCTATTTAACAAAGTGTCTCGAATTTGAGCGGAATTTAAAGATCAGAGTTTCTCTGCGATATTCTGGATCAAGCATGATCAAAATCAGGATCAGGAGGTAAGAGAAAGAAACAAACTATATACAGCCTACGCAATTACAAAAAATATATAAATTAAAAATTTGCATACTTTTAGAGAAGTACAACTTTGTTAATCAATCATTTCAATGAATTTAATTATAATCTTTAAATATTCTTAGACAATAAAAAAATCAAATCAATTTTAGTAATGAGAAGCCCTATTGTATACTAAAGCTAGTTAAAATAAAATACATATATTCACTAAAGGATATATGTGTACACTGTACATTCATTAGGTGTATCGTAACTGATACGAAGAAGTGCTTAATGAACTCCAGAAACACGAATAAGTATTTTCTCAGTGACTGCTTGAAATTAATGAAGATTACAAAATTCACGGCCATTGAGTTCTGCGGTTCAACGAACCTTTGACTGTAACTTGTTTGTTAAGCTAAATTGAGAGAAATAATAGCACCCATTTGTTTAGTTTAAATACATTCCTTCAATTAATTGACATACTTTATTATTTAAGTAATAAAACTTACTTTCTTCCTTTGTGGTCGGTATACACTATATGGTTCCTTGCCGTGGGAATTTGGCGGTTGCGACCGAGAGAATTAGTCTCCATTACAGCTATTGTCTTCTGAGGTTACAGTATCTCAGCATATATACTCATGCGGAGACAAGTCTATGCAGAACGTTCGGTTAGTTCCAATACCACGATACTTTGCAAGTATTGTTCAGTGAATGACTGAGCCCACAGAATTATGTGCCCGCCGCCGCTTGGACACGTTTAACAACTTCGGATGGCCGGCTTGTTAGAACTCACTGTTCTCCAGACACTGTACACACAGTTTCAACTTCTTAGCTGTAAAAGTTTCACTGGCTGTTGACTCTATTCGTTAGTATTGTTCCTTCATTAGAAATAGTCTTAATGTACGAAAACTTAAGAGATTCTTGTTTCGTTGTAAGTATATACTATAAAAATGTATTACATATTTAATTTAACCTGATATTTATTTTGAAAAAGACTTTATTTTATAAACCATTTATGAAAATAAATATTATGTAGCTTTACTCTTATACTCGTATAACGCTTAATGGTGTATGACAACAAAATTAAAGTTATTAAATGTATATAATATTATATATGTAAATAAGCATTATTTACCTCCTGATAGTAGGCGGGGCGAAAGATTGAGGCGGGCTTATTTGGAATCGTCAAGGAGGTGGAGTAGAAGCCCTTGTTTATCAATAGTCACCTTCAACAAGAGCCCTTATTTGATGACACTACAAGCAAATTTCTCTAATTTGCTTACGTATGTTATAAGCAACTATTTTAAATTATACATAAAATTCTAATTAACAAAATATAATAGTAATGTTCCAAACGTTAAAATTCACTTCGTTTTAATATTTTAAAGGCGTCATATAATAAATTCCTATTCCATAAATTATATTTCTTAAGACAGTGTACAAATGGGCTTTAATTAACTTGGAGGATGTCGAGGAAACGGCAAATATGCGGAGATCGTCGCTCGCCCGCGCCCACCGTCCGCCACGCTCACTACGATTTACATTCACTCTCATTTATTATAAGACACATTTACACAACTGCTTTTAATTCAAAGGAAAATTCATTATGCTATCAATAAATCTTTGAGAGTAAACGTGACTTTAATTTTAATCACCAATTGTTTCTAAGTTTTTGTATTCGCAAAAATTTCGTAAAATTCATAAACACTTTACATCTTAATAATTTAAGCAGTTGTACTGCTTATTATCTTTTAAGATATTAATAAATATTTTTTTATTATCTATGATAGCTTGGTTCACTTTTTAATCAAAGAAAAATATATTAAAATAATTAAAAGAATATATTATTAATAAATTCTAAACAAATTTTGCAATACTTGATTTATATTTTATTCATACAAATAATGTAAATAACAGTGAGAAGCAAAAATCTCTTTAGTACTTAAATGAAATACAAGAAAACGCGATAAACCTTAGCACGTGCAGTTCGTTTCTATTTAAAGTGCTACGAAGTAAGTTAAGGCCACGCTACGACGCGGACATATTAACTTATCCGCACTACGCCGAGGCTCGTAGCCGACTGAACACTGAGCTCCTTACTCGTAAAGTATCCTGTTAAAACTACAAGTGTGAGGAAAAATATACTTTAATGGCGTTAAAATTAAGTTGCATTTACTTTGTATAGTCCATGAAAAGAGAAAACGTAATAAATCATGGATTCTGAGAAAATACGGCTACGAAAATTTAATTCTTCCTACGTGAACATAATGACTGCTTTAGAACTGAAGGATCATGTCGATTCCAAACTTTTGTTAAATGATGAATCACCGCACTGTAACGCCTTGTGTTTCAGAGCAAAAGGTTCAATTTTCAGGTAATGTTTGGTAAGGGAGGCGGTCGTAAGCCTTAAGGGGTGGTGCGTACATCACGCGCATGCGTCTTATATTAAAATTCTTAAACTTTCTAGATCTAGTCTTGTAAACTAATGACAATATGAAAAGTATGTTTGAGTATACACTATAATGTTAAGATTAGTTGTAGATATTTTTTTCTCATAACACTACGTTACAATTCTTAGTTGTGTGAAAAAACTTCAATTCTAATAAAATAATACATTTTTTTAATATTTAAAGAATAAAGAAATAAATAAGACAACTAAATAAATTACTAAATAATATTACTTGAACATCGAACAACTCACAAGAAAATATTTCAATTCAAATGTTACTTAACTAAGTTTCAATTATTCTTTTAAACATATTTTTAATAATAATTTCCAATAAGAGTCCTATTTACTTACTAAAACCTTAACAAGACATAATATTTAAAAAAGTACAAAAAACATTTTACAGAACACTGTGGTGTAATTAATTGCTTCAGATTTATGTGAATAAAAATATAATAAACAATGCTGAAATGTATTTGAGCATCTATATGGATTAAGGATATCCTTATAGAGAAATGTTAAAAATGAATAATTTAAATACATTTTAAATTATAGTGTCCGATGACATCCAAACCTGAAATGCTTGTTATTAAAATCGAGTTTTATCGTATAATAATATATTATATACGAGATCATTTTCAGGTAAATTTGATGTTGTCAATATGTACTATAGTCAAGCCAGTCTCATAGAATATGTAAGATATCTGAATTTGTACATTTAACCAAAACTAATTATTATTACCAAAGTGGGTGAACAAAGATTGATGTCATTTTTTAACCGCATAGATTATCTTTGAAACTGTATAACTAATACTAATTTAATACTGTTTTCTTCTAAAACATATAGCAGAACGTAACTCACCACATCAGTCTTTTTAAGTTATTTTTTTTCAGACTAAGTTCTTTCTTATTGTATTCTTTCTTATCCGAAAGAAAGAAGAAATGAATAGTATACATGAAACTGAAACTAACGAGCTCAAGCTCTATGGTTTTCCTAGTTGGCTTCCTAATGGTTCGTCCACGAGGAATGCTCTCTGGGCGAATTCCGAATTTGGGACCTTCGGGCTCCAAATCAGATCAGCTCGACGTTACTATCACGTTTCATATCATATTTGTCATCTCATCCACGTATGTTTGGCAAGTTTCGTTACGATAAAAGAATTACAATTAAGTAAAATTTTTTGTGCGAAACTCGCTTTTTAAATTTTATTACGTGGTTGTTTAGCTAATAAGTTAGGTAGATAAATCTTCAAAAAATATGTTAATTTAACAATTTTTTATAAATGCTTCAAGCCTTTAAACTCATTGTCATCAACTCGATCGTTTATATTTAAATTTATTAAACAATCGTATATTGCAGAGAAGGCAGAGGGAACCTAGTGCTGAGACACTTCGTTCACTGCTTTCCGTCCTACGAGACATTGCGTCTAGAGTGGCGGAATTGATCGCCGCACCGTTACCAGAACGAGGAAAATGAAAATGATCCATTTTTCCGGAGTGAAAATTATGATAAGTTCGTTTAATTTTAAAATCCACGGCAATAAACACCCATATACTAAAATACTATAAAACTAGAAATCTGTTTTATAAAGTTATAGGTGTTATGAAAGAACTCAGCTACTATGAAATACGCATACTCTAAAATATTACACGGATAAACAATGGATGATGTTATGTTTCTAAAAATATATACTGATATGAATATCGAAAATATAAAAAAAATAATGTTTTGTTTTTGTTATTTATATATTACTTATTAATAATAACATATTAAGTACTCACTTATGTATGGGAATCGTCGTCGTCGAACGCGTCTACCAAAATTAGCGTAACTCGTCATACGAACTCACAAGCTTATTAACGCGCCTTAAGAAGTTCTCAAATAATGAAACTAGAATATTCCACTTCCATATTCTCCTATCTAATATTATCAATAAATAGTAATACATTTAAAAATGACGGATCTATCTATTTAATGATTAATATAATTGAAAATAAGATTAACTATACAAGTATACATATATTTATAAAAATATAATCTCATAAATAATAAAAGTGTGATTTTCCAAATTTCGTTACAAGCTAAACTGTCGGTAACTAACTAAATTGAATTTCCAAAAACTGATCGACACGCAAGTATTGCGGCAAACGCCCGCACTATACCACGTTGTAACTTTCAATATGAGCTTTGTTACCGCTTTGTTCCGCCATTTCTTGTGTCACTGCATTGAATCTATCGGCTGCTTTCCTTTGTGCACGGAATATTGCTCGTCTTTTGTCGAAATGAACGTTACCTCCCCGCGAGTTGTTTCAGCGAAGAATTTCGCGATTACAAAGTAATATTTTGTCCTTAAGAATTTTGATGCTTCTTTTTTGTAGAAATTGTTGTAGCTTTTTTATTGTTATTTAATATTTCGAAATTTTACGTTATGTTGCTTATGTCTTTTAAATATTATAATTAATATTATTGATAAATATTTTAATTATTCTCATACATGTAATAATAGTCGTATGAAATAAAAATCATTTCTTTTGTCTTTTTGTTCCGTACTTCAAAAAGAAAAAAACATTTATACAAAGTAATCATACTTTGTTGTGTGTCGTCTGTCTGTCTGTCTGTCCGTCGATCAAGAATATTTCCCCAAAATCTCGTAAAGATATCTAACTTAAATTTATATCAAATATTCAGTCTATGATCCGAAGCACAGCAACGAATCTTTAAACTTCTAAGTCAACGTAGTCAAAATATATAAACGTGTATGCTTCGTTGTTACCACAATTTGTATGAAAATCGCTGCGTAGTCAATACCTATAGGGTACTTACTTCCTGCTGACTGACTCAGCGCGCAATATCTAGTGTAGGTAACGGAGAGTCTTGCACTGGGTACCCTTAACGTGGCCTACTAGGTTCGGAGTACAGCTTGAAAGAACAACATTATTTTCTGGACAAATTCATATGAATCATAGTTTAGTAACGATATTGGTTAAACTACCTTAATATTCCTAAATAAATTCTAGAAATCATATTTATATATATACTGTACAGCAAAATAAACGATTGTCGATGAATATTTGAGAGTGGTGAGATAATGACAACTTTAAAAATTCTGTTCCATTCCGCAAATCCGTTCAGCTTTCTTGAAAATTAACCCAAGTAAAGAGAACACAAAATAAATTTGATTGTATTTTTCTCTTTACTTCAAGTCATTTCTGAGGATTAAATAGGCTAAGTATAAAAATATAATAAGTTTATGTTATATAAAGTATTGTGTAGTGAGAAATGAACTTGAACCTAAAGTAATAAGACTGTCGTGGCGCAGTGACACTGTATCTAACCCTTAAACACAACGGTTGTGGGTTCAATTCCGACGATTAGAAGGCAAAGCGCGGTATTGAGTTCCGCCGCTCAACTCACAATGTCTTCAACGTTGATTGGGAATGTGCAGAAATGGGGAACGGAGTGTCTTAAGACCAGGTTGTCTCTCCTTACCTCACTATATGCAAGATACAGCGTGAAGCTTAAATATATATACGTATATATACAATAGATATACGTATAAGCATACATATATATATATATATATATATATATATATATATATATATATATATATATATATATATATATATATATATATATATATATATATATATATATATATATATATATATATATATATAATAAAAGGAAAGAAATGGAAAGAAAGATTGATTGGGTCGGTTAATATATCGATAGTAGAAGCCAAAAATCTGCTCAGAAGAATTCTTGTCTGTCTGTCTTTCTGTCTGTCTCTCTATCTGTTTTTTTGTCCTCGCTAAAATAAATGAAAAGAAGTGACTTACATTTGGCATGCTAATAGTTCATAGCCTTAAACAATATATATGGGATAGTTTTTATCCTGATATCCAATGCAAACCTTGAATGAAAAATAAAAACAGAGACGGTTAAATTACGGCGATTACTTGCAAGTAAAGGTAGTTCTATTCCAATCTCACTTAGTAACAGTGGCAAATGGTAAAAGTTTTATTATTTAAAATTTAAAAACATTTGAAAATTATTTCCACAGTCTAGATTTTAAAGTAATAGTTACAAATCATTTGATTTACAATTATTATAGTGACATTTAGCAATCGGAAGGTAATTTAATAGTTTTTGATAGAATGTCATCTATTGGTAGGTAACTTCAAATAATTATAAATAAATAAAATAAATATAATGTGTTTAAAAATGTATAGTAATATTTTATAATATCTATAAACAGAAGTCGTTACCATTGAAAAAAAAATTCCGCATCACGCTGGCGGGGTTTTTTTATATGTAATAATGTCGGTATATCTTAAATACATCTGCAGATCATAGATGAAATTGACGTAGTATTAAAGCATAGAAAAGTCAAAGTCCGAAAATAAACTATGTTCATAAAAGATTTTAAAATGTATTAATAGGTCGATTTATATATCGTTTATCTATCGTTACAGTTATTATAAATATAAGCTAAACTAACCATTTGATTTTTGTCTGTATGTTTATTTATTTATTCGGGAATCACGTAAAAGCTACTGGCTAAAAAAATGTGAATTGATGAATTTCAGTATTTCAGCAGAATAAATAAATTTTGCCAGCTTAAAACCTAAATCAACATATAGAATAGTTGTCATCCTGGCGTTCAATAGGGTTCCCGTATAAAAAAATAGACATATTTTAATTACGTCTATTATTACCAAGTGAAGATAAATTATATAATAGATTTTGTCAAATAAATTACTTAATAATAATATTAATATTTTTTTAAAAATAGAATATATTAGTAGTACATTTGTTAGGACTAGAATAAAGAACGTCAAGGAAGGAGGGTGTATTTAAAAATAAAAAATATCTGTCCAGTGCGAGTAGTATTTTAGTACTCGCGCACCGAGGGTTCCGTACCTATTTCAAGATTGTACGTATTCTGATGAGGAAAACACTACTATAGAAAATGACAAACTTAAATTTGCTGTCGTATCTACTCACTTTGTATGAAATTAACTACAAATATAAATAAGCAATGGCTTATTTCTGCATTTAACTAATAAATGATCAAATTTGAGATTTTATCCTTTATATATACTGTAAGTTCTAAATCTAGGTCAATGAAATAAAACTAATAAGAGTCGACAATAATTTTGTATCAAATGAACTACAGTATTAATGGTTTTTATCTATATATATATATATATATATATATATATATATATATATATATATATATATATATATATATATATATATATATATATATATATATATATATATATATATATATATATATTTATATATATATATATATATATATATATATATATATATATATATATATATATATATATATATATATATATATATATATATATATATTCTTCCACTTAGTATTTTCCCGGTCTATTGCCAGGGTCTGCTTTCCTACTTAATCTACTCCACTTTGCACGGTCTTGGTTAGTCCATGGGCTCTCATGTCCTGCGTCACGACGTCCAGCCATCGCTTCCTTGGGCGTCCGGGGGGTCTTACTCCAGGGTGTTGCGTATGCGGTCAGCCCGAGTAACGCCACACATCCACCTCAGCATCTTCATCTCCGTTACGTGAAGCTCCTGAGTGTGCCGAGATAATGCTGGCCAACATTCGCTGCCGTATAAAAGAAGTAGTCGGATCACATGCTCTTGTATATCAACCCCTTGAGTTTGGGCGGTATTCTGCGATCGCAGACCACACCAGGGACCTCCCGCCATTTGGCCCAAGCAGCGCTAACCCGGGCGTGGACATCATACTCGATGACTCCGGACTCGTGCATAATGGATCCAAGGTACCTGAACTTCTCCGACTTAACGGTCGGCTCAGGCCCGATGTGGATGGTGCTCGAGTCTGGATTCCCGCAAGCCATGTACTCGGTCTTTGACACATTCAGTTTAAGACCACCGTTCTCAAGAGCACCCATCCATTTCCATTGCATTCACTTTACGCTCCAGCATCAGTCGGTTCTCGTCAATGAGTACTATGTCATCGGCATACATCATCAGCCATGGAGGCTGGTCCTGGATGTGAGCCGTGACAGTATCTAGCACTACATTAAACAAAAGTGGACTAAGAGCTGAGCCTTGGTGAACCCCTAATGTAATTGGGAAGGGTTTGGTATCGCCAACAGCGGTCCTAACTGTAGAAACACAGTCGTTGTACATGTCTCTGATAATAGCAACATAGGATTCAGGGATCCCTTTGGATCGCAGTGCCTACCAGATACAATGACGTGGCACACAGTCAAAGGCCTTCTGCAGGTCTAAAAATGCCACATGCAGAGCTCTCCTCTTTTCCCTGTGTGCCTCCATCAAAATTCTGAGGGCAATCGCGTCCGTAGTGCCTGATCCTGGCTTAAATCCATATTGACACTCAGAGACAGTACACTCTCGGCGGAGCCTGAGGGCAATCACGCGCTCGAAGAGCTTCATGGTGTGACTCCTAATCTTAATGCCCCTATAACTACCGCAATCTTGAATACTGACCCTTCCTTTGTAAATAGGGGTAATAAAACTGTGCCGCCATTGATGTGGCAACGTCCCAGTGTTCAAAATGCGGTTAAAAAGATCTGTAAGCATGAGCACACCACGAGAGCCTAACGATTTCCACGCTTCGATCAGAATATCGTCAGGTCCCACCGCCTTGCCGTTCTTCATGCGTCGAAGACAATTCCGAGTTTCATCAAGGGTTATTGGAGCAATAAGTCCCAGGTTAGGAGGTGGTTCAGACGGAATACTACCCGGGTGCTGAGTATTCAGCAGCTCCAAGAAGTAACTTCTCCACCTCTCCTTCACAGAAGCATGACTACAAAGCAGCTTGCCCTGGGAATCTCTGACGCAAAGACATTTTGTGATATCTTGCGTCGCTTTATCCCGAGCACGTGCCAATTTGTAGATGAGCTTCTGCCCCTCCACAGTTTTAAGTTTATCATATAGAGGTAATAAACCTTCACTGCGGGCTCTGGCTACAGCTCTTTTGCTGGCACGTTTCGCCGCTATGTACTCCAGTCTGTCTTCAGGAGAGTTGGAACGCTGCCACTCCTTAAATGCAGTCTTCTTATCATGAATCACCTCTTGTACCTTGTTATTCTACCACCATGTCTCCCTGTCCATAATACGTCCTCCCCTAGAAACGCCAAGAACTAGTTTACTAGCCGTAGTGATTGCTGACTGAGCTCGATCGCAAGCATGTGAGCAGTTTCGGTGTTAGTTAATAAATTTTGATTGTTAACCTCTGCCAGAAAGTCGGTCTGCATCGGTCCGTTCAGCAACCACCACTTGATCTTAGACTTACGCGTCTCGGCTAATTTCTTTATCGGGGTAACGACATAATCCATGAAAAGAAGACGATGTTGGGCCGTGAGGCTTTCATCAGGAATGACTTTACAGTTAGTTACCTTGCCAACATGACACCGCCTGGTCAATAGGTAATCTAATTGGGTTGAATGGAGTCCACTCGCATACGTAATAAGATGCTGCAGACTCTTTTGGAAGAACGTATTCACGATGGCCAGATCAGATGCAATACAAGTTCTTAAGATATTTTCGCCCTCTATATTGCGGCGACTGTGACCAAAATCACCGTGGACACGTTCATACGTATCCGCAGCCTTACCCACGTGACCGTTAAGGTCTCCCCCAACTATGATCACCTCGGTAGATGGTATAGCGAGTAGAACCTCTTCATATTGCTCCCAGAATGACTCCTTTTCGGCCCCGCTACAACCAGCCTGGGGAGCGTAAGCACTGATTAAGTTGGCGATAGCCCCCTCAACCAGTACCTTCACCCGCATCAGGCGGTCGCTGCGTCGGTCAACTTCGAGGAGACCATTCCGTAGCTCTTCAGATAAAACTACTGCTACACCAGTTTTACCGGAAGGAGACCCAGTGTATATGAGCTGGTAACCCTGTCCGATGATACGGGACTTATTGCCCTTCCAGTGGGTTTCCTGAAGGAAAGCACACTGGACCCGACGCCTCATGAGTACATCTGTTAGTTCCCTGCATCGTCCGGCTAGAGAGCCAATATTCCACGTTGCAAAGCGGAGTTTCCTTCTGGGTACTATCTTCTTTAGCTTGGCGGCTTTTTAATGGAGCGATTGCCATCTGACCTCCAAAACCCATTTTTGTGGGAAAAGCCAAGGATGACAGGGGAAAAGATTAGTAGAAAAGGGGGGGGGGTAAGGACACCACTTTCATGCATTGGGAAGGAGTATGACGGTGGTGGCTCGAGAATCCGGGGTCGCGTACCCGTATGCCCAGTACCAATATCGGACAGATATTTGGCCAGACACCCTCTGGATGTATATATATGTGTATATATAAATATATATATATATATATATATATATATATATATATATATATATATATATATATATATATATATATATATATATATATATATATATATATATATATATACATATATATACTAACCAAATTGAAAACCTCCCCCTATTTGAAGTTGAACCAACTTCAACTCAACTCAACTCAATAGGGGTTGGAAAACTACTGGGTTTAACCCAAACCCTAAATAATTTTTTAATGAACCCAAATGCCCATTGAAAAAACATCGGATCAGAAATCTCGGCATAATCGGTGTACGTACATAAAGAAACATACCAACCAAATTGAGAACCTCCTCCTTTTTGGAGTAAATTAATAATAATATTGAACTATAATACTATAAAAACCATATAATGTTTACATACTTCCTTAAATATTTAAATATATGTTTCTTTATTGTAATGCTCTCTGCACCTTGCGCACATGTTGACTTTTAGATTCTTTTAGAGCTTCATCCAATTTCTGTGTTAAATGTACTAGATAAGGTAAATCACACTATAGTAAAACGTGATTGGTTACATTTTGACATTAGCTAGCTAGCTAGCTATATATATATATATATATATATATATATATATATTATATATATATATATATATATATATATATATATATATATATATATATATATATATATATATATATATATATATATATATATATATATATATATATATATATATATATATGTATATGTATATATATACATATATATATCCATTAGATACAATTTAAAATTATATTCATACATTTAACTTTTTTGGTTTTTTCCTTTGGTTGTACTATAAGCTCTAACTTATTGCCAGATTTCATAACTCTATAATGACGGGAAGTTACCTGTAGGTTTTGATTACGCGACGATTTATATACAAAATGCAAAAAGTTAAGCATAAACGTTCATATCTTTTGATTGTGTTGACTTAAAGTTTGATTTTGAAAGTCATCAATTTGGATATTTGATATCTATTTCAGCTTGATTCTCCACTTGATTTGGAGAAAATGGTCTTGACAGACAGGCACACAGACAGACATACATCAGACGGACAACAGAGTGATCTAAAAAAAATTGGTGATATAAAAAAAACCAAATTAATTTTTTTTTAATTATGGTGTTCCAATAAATAAAAAATAAATAGTGTTAGTACGATTTTGAATTTAATATCAATTGTGGGAAGTGGAAAAGCTAGAACATTATCTGCATACAGACTAAATGTTAATTACAAATACGTTTACGTTATAATATAAACTTGCAATAAACATATAGGTACATTAATGACAATTTTTAATAACATACAAGAGTGATTAAAAAAAGGACTACATACAAATCGAATTGCATTGTTATGTAGGTATAATTTTTTTTAAAACAAACGCGATCTAACATAAGCGGGCGAAGCCGCTAGCGGGTCGCTAGTAATAATATAAAGCTGAAGAATTTGCTTGTCTGTTTGTTCGAACGCGCTAATCTCAAGAACTGGTTCGAATAGAAAAAATATTTTTGTGTTATCCATTTATTGAGGAAGACTGACGTTTTATAACACTATGACTAATAAGAGGCCAAAGTCGCCGGCGAACGCTAGTTTAAAAGTATTTCTTATATTTCGATACAATAGTGTTGTAAAAAGATATACATTCGAGCACGCAACATTTGAAAATATAGAGAAGCATTATTATAAAAGTTTTACTTGCAATATTAACTAAGTAGTAAACCACTAAAGTAATAAAATTATTTTCATTTAGCTAAAATACGCGTAATGAGGTGAGCCGGTAAATCCTTTGTCGCGATAATTGCAATGGGCTACCGTTTCAAGTCTAATAGTCTTCTGGCTACCAATTAGGTGTGGATTAGAGGCGTCGGTCCCCAGCCATATAATATAATTCTTGAAATTGCTTTTTATCTTTAACTTTAATAAATTAAACAATATTCCGATAACAACCTACATTCAATATATAAATATATCAATTTGATTTTAAATAATTTGGATTATTTTGGACTACTTTTATGTTCATTAACGTTCTTATAATAACATATTAAGATTGAAGGATTCTCTAATACATATTTACGACAAAGCATAAAAGTCAATTAGATCATATGACTTTGAATCTGTGCCCACTTAAAAAGAATACACATTTCGTAAAAGTTTATAATATGCAATTCCAGAAACTTCATAAAAGTACTTAAATTGTGTGAGGTCCGTTACTTTTATACGTAACAATGGGGACGCACAATACAAACTATTGAAATTCCGGATAACTTGTATACAAAAATATCCTTTTAACCCTTAGCTTATAAAGAACGTGTAAGTTAAATAAATGATATAAAGTAAAGGTAACCCCTAACAACATAATTTTCGCTCGATTATGGATTCTCACAACACACGCCAGTTACAACTTGATTAAAGTGGGTCGTATGCGGTGCGCGTTACTTCGTTACATTACAATGGGGATACACATACACACTCAACAAAGTTCAGCTAACTTTTATTAGCTATATTTCTTTTAAGTTTCGTGTTGATAACAGTTTTCTTCATAATATACTAATGTCTTCGTTGTAAAAACAGTCGTTTTCGGTAAATTGATAGTCCGGAAGTTAGTACTTATTTTATTCCTCTATAGGTAATGGAATAAATCTAAATAAATGTATGACAGATGTATTCGCAAGCTCGTATTAATAAACGTATTATATATATTACATAACTGATATGTTTACGTACCATTGGCCAATTAACGATGAAAAATATAATTTAGTTAACGGTGAAACCCGTGAGTAGTGGTTGCACGGTGCCGACGAGCTGCTAATTAACGCCGGATTACCGAACGAAACCGTGTCCGCTATTTGCTGCTTACAACTGAATCCGAAGACAAAGCAAATAGACTGTCCACCGCTGACCGACTTTATTAACTACCAAATAAAACAAACATATCAGCATTTTAACAAATACTTTTATTATACTAAAATTATCCAAATTTATTTTGAACAATGAATTCGTGCATATACCTATATTGAAGTAATTTCATAATCACTAAAGTTAATTAAGTTAAAGATATGATGTAAGTAAATTACATGAAACCTATTGGTACAAAATAAATTACAAATATGTACATATATTATTATTATTTATTAAGTAGAATTCCACATTAAGGCAAGAAAAATATATTTTATAAAACGTATAAAAGTTTGATCGTCGCGGAATTTGAACCCGCGCCTCTTGAAACCTTGTAAGAGCTCTGATTACGTCGAAACTCTAATACATATATTATAACTTATTATGGTGTACTTGCTATTCTTAGCAATATTTTTTGCATAAATTTATCTTTCTTTCTTACTAAAACCTAAAACCTCTCTACAGAGGTTAAGTAAAGTTAAGAGACAAACAACAGAAATAATCACAATCACAAACAGAAGAAAAAAAATGCGTATACGGATTATGCTGTGGAATTGTTATATTAATCATCAATATATAGAGAATGATCCTTGTTTTGTATTCCATACGGCTAGAGCATCTGCCCGCAAATAACAGAAAGAGCAAGTCCTTAGGGCACCGCTTTAGCTTTTCAATTTCCCTTTCGGAATTATTCGTGCTAATCGAATACGACCGCCGGGGTCTAGGGACACGATCACGATGATTCATTCATGAGACTAATGTCGCAGTTCAAGTCAAGATGTAAGGCTATTATTGGGAACACATTTTTAATAATTATGCTACTAATCTCTATATTACACTATTTTTATCATCTTATAAAATACATTAACTGAATTATTGCATACATTTTGTTTATATTTGTGTATAGTATAGATTATAAAATTATATTATTCATATATCAAATTACTATATTATGTAGATATAAATTATATATCTATATAGATATTTATCTGTAAACCACTCTAAAACGCACTACAAATTTAGTACTAAAATTAAAAATGTATATATAAAATATTTTTGTTTAGCATTCGATGGTAGACGCGGAGGCGCAAATGATGAAGCGCGAGGTATTGTCGCTCCATTAATGAGCTCGGGCGAGCGGACAGCCGTGCGGAAGAGGAAAATTAAACTCCTGGGCCCCGGGCTTGTGTTCATTATTCCACACCCGATTATTCCGCCGCTGTTTGTAAATGCAGCGTAAAATATCACAGTCACAAGAACAGTTGTGAATTAGAACTCCGATTGCTCATTTAGTTTTGTATTTTAATACACAAATTGCAACTCTTTCAATTATTTCATACAAGAAATCTAAATCGCTTAATTAATGAAATACAAAATTACAACAACGTTGATTTTTACAAAATGTGTGTCAAATAACAAATAACAATGAAATTAAATTTTCACAATTAATATAATATTTCAAATGCCATGAGTAAATTAAAAGTAGAAAATCTAGTAGTATTTAACTTCTCCGATATCACATCTAAACAGTTACGACTGAATTCGATATTAAAAGTAAGATTATTATTAATTTAAAGAAATTATAGCTTCATATAAAAGTACAATATCTATCTATGTGTATAAATAAAAGTGACTGTTGTGATTTCAAAATAACTGTGTTTTAGTGCATATAGTTATTTACACATTAGAAATAAATATACCAACATTTCTTCAGTCTGTCCATCCGTTGGTCCGGGTTAATATACTCAACAGTTAAACCGATTTGCTACGTTCTATTCTGGCATTCCAGCAGAATCCGGGCTGACGAGTACATACCGCCCAGACAAAACATTGCATATAGAATGATATTTTTATATACATATATTTTTCATGATTACAAAGGAAAAATAAAAAAAGTCTTATATGTACTATGTATACATATTATATTTGAGTAAATCCGAGACCATCGATCAAGCGAGCATAGCCGCGAACGGGCGGCGCTGGTGTTTAATGTGATTGTTTTACAGGATATAAAAATTAACGTATCATAAGGATAATAATTGCCTATCCTTTCCATTCTTACATCTGCTACGGATAAAACGTTCTAAGCATTCGCATCTGTTACCAGTAGGTACTTAATCAAGTAATCATCATTATTATAAAGTTATAAAAGAATTAGTACATAGTATCGACTCTTGGTCGATACTATGTATTGTCTAATATAAAATTTTAATCATATTTATACGCTATTGTGGCGCAGTTTGAGAATGTACACGAAATGAATGTGGCTTCAACAGTACTAGAATTATTTTCGTTTTCTCAGCCTAGCAAAATATATAATAATATAAAAAATCACTTCACATGAAATTTCAATTCAATTCTAAAATGCCAGAAATTAGAATATGCAGTACCTTAACGTTAGGTGTACTTATTTGCTTTAAAAATATGTGTCAACAATATACTATGATTAATTTTATAATTGGAATACGAGTCGAAACTTATAGAATAGTAAAACAAATAGCTTTGTATATAACATATAAACTTATGGACAAGAAACAAATAGATACTTCGAAAATCGATGTCCCGTTAGAAGTGAAAAGTTTCTTCCGTAAGATATATCGTTTGCATTGCTATACCATAACTCAAGTTTGTTTTTCATTTTATACCGCAATCTGGTAGAAATATAGTCTGTAGGGCATTGCTAAGATTTCAATTTCCTTGCCGGAATTACTTGTGCTCTAATCGAACACGCGTCACGGGACAGGGGGGAGCGTCACCGCAAATTACTCCCGTTCTGCGTGCGAATGTTTAAAATGTATAATTTAGAACTTCACAGTATTGCCAGTAAATACTTAATGTACGTACGTCATTATTTATTAGACAGTGGTTATTGATCCTTTTTAACATGAAAATTCATTTGAAATTGCATTACAAAATTTATTAATTATTTTCAGTCATACATTCGCTAAAAATTCTGTTCTTAAAGCAAATACTTATATATATATATATATATATATATATATATATATATATATATATATATATATATATATATATATATATATATATATATATATATATATATATATATATATATACAGCTAATAGAGTCGAAATAAGTTTTTATGCATGGAAAAGTCAGTAAGTTATAGCGGAACGGGTATAGGCGTACGACAGGCGGCTGCTGATTGTAAAGCGCTCACAGACGGAGCCTATTCGATTTCACGGCTCGGCGCGCCCGATATTTATTGTCATCGGTGCATTTGTACGACACGGCGCCTACTGAACCGCGTTGAAAAATCTCCATCCCCGAAATCGGACGAAAACATTCCGACAGTCCCTCAGCCGAATCAATGACTTTTCACAAAAAAATGTCCCATGCGAAACCGACAAAACCGACAAAACGTGTTGTTGCTACGTTGTTAACAATCACCTCGTGAATACGTTTGCGAGTAGACATACGTCAACTTGTCTCGTTAGTAAAAACTCATGTCGCCTTACGATTTATCACCTGCACTCGACAGGGCCGACAGAGGCAAGCTTGGTCTTCGAAACTGACACAAATCATGTGTGAAGTATAAATATTTGCAATTTACATACATTTATACGATTGTGAATGGAACTAAACACTCGTAGCCTAGTATAGCCTTTTATACTATTCTATTGCTATTATGTACGTATTTATGAAGATTCATAGAGCTTTGGTATCAAGTGTATTGATCGTTTATAATTTTATATTAATTAATTTGTACAATTTTGTGTTGAATAATGTTTTGTTTAACAAATTTATTTACTTTGTTTATAAATAACCAATTTATAGCTAATACCGAAAATAGACCTACTTTAATATTACCATTGCTAAAAATAATATTTATACACTTAAAAACTAGTTTTTGTGGCAATTTCTTTAAAATGATATAATTTAGCTTAGTTTTTTTTAATTCTGTATGTTATATACTTTAAGTTACTACTGTGTCAAAATCAGTAGTAAGTAGTTATTAGTAATAAAAGTATTTCAACTTTTTAGTAAATTGACTTCACTTATTAATAAAAGTAATTTTATTTTAGCACCAGACAAAGATTGTACAGAGTGGATTTTTCGCTTCTGTTACCTATATCTCAATCTCTATATAACTCAATCTACATATTTTTTTAATCACTTATGGACGGTTCTACTTTCCTGTTATTTTATTATTAACGAAATAATCCATACAAAAATAAAAATCATCTCTGGAGACTAACACTGCTTAAACAACATCTTTAATAGACTGTAACAATTAAATGTTTTTAATTGTTACTAATTTAGAAGCAGTGAAGAGAATTCCGTGCGTAATTATAGATCAACGGGAAGTAGTAGTAGTAGTAGTCTAGTATCTACAACTCATAAAAGGTGGCAAATTTGAGGGCGTACGGACTCATTGTGTATGAAAAAACTACATATATAAGTTTGTGATAGATATTTCCTGTGATACTCATATAAATTACGAAATCTCCCTTTATTTGTACACTAAGGTCATGGTTACTTCTTGTCAAATTGGATAAGTCAACAGGAAATAACTTGTAGGTTATATTACGCGGCACTATAACTTAATTTTTTTTAGATTTTAATTTTTTCTGTGCTCCAAGGGACTATATTTAGGATATTTGATATTAATTTCAGCTTGACATTACAAATAATCTTGCAAGACAGACATACTCGTACAACAAAATTATCTTCTAAAGGTTCCATTTTTTTCCCATAATAATTAATACGAAATGCAAAATGTGCTATGGTGCTTATTACCAAATCAATTTATATTTCTGACTCGATAAAGTAACATAAACAAAATAAAGAGTAGAAACGTATGCTGTGGACCAAAAAATTTGCCATTTACATGTATTTTTTGCAACTATGTATACCCGGCGAAAGTCGTGCCTTCGTCTTGTGTCCACCAGGTTCTGAACTAATTGGCGACGACAGACGGACGGACAGACATCCGTGAGTGAGTGATTCTATATATACTATCCTAATTTATTTTATTTACTTTCGTAATACAAAGAATAGAAATTTTGCAAAATCGTCACGGGATTTCATAGTATTAATTTCATAGTTTCATAGTATTATACTACTCACACAAAATAATTGATTCTATAAGTGCTACAAAAGTTAGGATCCTAAATTTAACATATTACAGAATTTTACTGCTAGGCAGTTCATTACTAGCTGAGCATAATCGCTGGCGTTAGAACATAATAGAACAGAACGTTTAAGAGTGCCAATGGCCAAAGAGAATTGAATAGACCATCAATAAAGTCATTTCCACTACAAGCGTAAATTGTGCCACGGTATCTAACTTAGCATTGACCATAATTGGTACCGTGCCAACTTGTCTGGTACCGTTATTTTAATTTGATCCTCTCGCTCTCTCTGATCGATAAAATTATCATTAACATAAACTCCATAAACGATATCTATAAGATAAGCAAATATCTTATGTTGACGTTCTATACAGTTCAATGTAAACATCAGTAGTGAAGTGTCCATATAACACGATCCTCATCGTAACAAAGGTTACGTATCTTTTGAAAATCTTATAAATACATTTTTAACTAACAATAATCCCACTTTATACTGTAATCAATTATATCAATTTTATTCCATGCAATAGAAACTATAAAATATTTGCTGAGTAAACTTAAATAAACTTTATGTTACATTCTACATATAAATATTTAGTATGATATAATTGTAAAACCAATTATATCATACAATATTTTTATATTTTCCTGATTGAATTTATTTTTCTTGTGTTATTTTCGACGCTGGGTTACATATACAAATCACTGTCTTCTACTCTGGTAAAAATCGCAACATCATATCAAATACCAGTGGAACGGAGTTTCGTAGCACTCTGTACACTAGGTTCAGCTTACGGTTCCCTTTATCTACCCTGCTACGTGCGGGATACAGCATGAAGCTAAAAAAAACAAAAAAATATTAATTATACGCCGAAACTACCTTCAATTCAACAAAAAATCTGGGTTTAGAATATATTTTTTCGACGTAGAGCACAAGTATATCACTTCAATAAAAATCTTCTTCACATCATGTTCAATAAAAGTTTAAATTTAAATATTGTTATCCACAACAATATTCAAACTTTAAAATTTATCAATAAGTAGTTACTCGGTAAAGAATTGAGATCAACCTCATAAAAAAAAATTCTTGCCCTCTGTCCACAATTATTAAAATTACCTATGCACATATAAAAATATAAATAAACATTAATAATAAACGTAGCCATTTCGTTACAAGAATTATTTTCGATTTATTACATTAGTTTTCTTGTAGTATAAAATAATAAGCAACCTATAATACAATAGATATTGGAACACATATATATATATATATATATAGTAATAGTATTACGATATAACGATTAAAATCAAAAAATTGTATGCTTTCAAGTGGATATGAAATACTTATCGATGCAAAGTGGCATCAGATACAATGCGTGGTGTTTCTATGGGTAGCTACATGCATCCACACTTGTGCTAGTGTTGACATACCTCTCAGTATCTGTTTGTGTGATTACTACCAGTTCGCTTAGTTTAATCATTCCCTTTATCACGGTTCCGAACGTCTAAATATATGATAACGTCACTCCACTCTAAACACGCTCTCACTATCTATAATTATGTAAAAATTATATATTTCAAATGATAAACATTGCCAAACTGTCTTAGTCCCTTTTAAGGGTTTTCAAGTATCTTTTTAATCAAGTAGAGCGTATTGAATTAATTACTCCGTGAAACAGAGCTGCCGGTAACATTTTATGTTACATAATGACGCCAATTTTATTACCACTTCCAAGGAAACGCAATAAGAATCTTCAACTCACTTACAGCCCGATTAAATTATCATTGCAAACTCAGAACTGCTACTTCCAAAATAACTTATTCCACCTCCCTTCTGGATTCGTTCGTTGACATTATTATTAAAAGCATCTTATGTTATTCAACTATCAACAGCAATTTTACTTTTTATTTAAAGCGATATAATACTTAAGTATTATAATATAATGACATATTATTATAAAAGATTTTGTACTTGTTATTTTTTCTACCAAACATAAATTTATATCGTAAATTCTCAGATAGACACAGATGAACAGGATTGAACAGGATGATCCTATAGACAGTCACTTTTTACATTCAAGCTTCTACGAAATTAAAACAATCACTACAACCCGGATTGGTTGTCTGACACAGAAATAAATTATTTTAATATTTAAACCGGAGCAAATGATGTTGTTGGCCATTTCCGGCGAGATTACGAACTAATAACGTTACAAAACAAGCTCTTTGCGGGTAAATTATGCATGTATTCTCGGATCATTACCACGGCCCTGTTAGCTTCTGGCTTGCAATGAGAGTCTTGTATCGAAAAGCATTTGCTTAAAACAATCTTTTACGACGGTAAAAAATTTAATTTCCGTTATTTATTACTTCGCCTCATAATATTAAATTAATTTCATTTATATTAAAGAGCCCAGCCGAAAGACAAAATGTTAAAATACATACATGTAAGATCAGTTCCATTGGGAACGATAGGATTAGCCGGATCTTTTTAGAATTGAGGGTAAACATCCCGTCAGCCGCTCCTTGGAGAATTTACTAAGGTGAGCAGTATTTGTTACTTAAAATCTTTAATATTTTATAAATATTATTGAATTTTGTATTATTAAATAGTATTTAATTAAAGGAAATATTACGTTACAATAGTAGGACTGTATAATTAAACAACATAGGTAGAAATTCACATAAAGTTTTGTAGAGATTAAGTACTACTTTATAATAATTTCTCAGACATATAAACAAATAAATTTGCATTCAGATCACTACTATCCACGGGACTGCTAAGATAAAAGCCAGCAAAATCCTCGCGAGCGCTCAAATTCTTTGAGCGCGGTTGCGAACCGTCTTTGCTCGACAGGCGGTAATAAAAACGGCTTAAATAGGATTTTAACCGCGAGTTCTTCGCCTTAATTAAATTGGATTTGTGACTGAAAGAAATATACGTGGCGAGATGTCGATTTTTCATATCAGGAATATTTTAAAGCAAGCATATTAATATACGAGTATATAAGAATTATACCATTGTTAACCCTTTAGCAATTAGCAGTGTTGCATAAAAAGGAAAATTTAAAGTACGCTACAGGAAACAACAGCTTGAGTAACGTGTTCCGTGTTTCTTCTACTCGGCGCTTCAAGGATACTATGAAAATAGTACATTGTTTATATTTTATGATTGAATATGCTTGTTTTTGTTATAGAGATAATTATAAGCAACGTGATTTAATTCATATATTATTGAACAGCACCTCATACAACGAAGCTAACTAAGCTTACTAGCTAATTTGACCTGTCAGCTTGTTCTACATATGTGTTCAGATTTTATCGCTTTGAAATCATAATTAATAGATTTATAGATAAAAATAAGTGACTAAAAAGCTTCCTAATGTATTAGAACCCCGTTACAAAAGTAATAAAACAATATAACTAAATAAATATTTTTATTAAACTTTAGTTATTATTCTTTACATCATAAAATTACAATTTAGCTTTAATGTCCTTGTACTTTTATTAAAATATAATTTAGTCTATAAAAGTTAATCCAATTAATGCGAAGCAAAATTAATTTTGTTCTCCGATAATTGAATCAATAATCGATATTGAATATTTTTGTCCCCTAATTAACATTATTGGTGGCCATTTTAAGACGGTTACAAACGGAACCCGGTGTAAGCAATAAAGTCTCTCATCCCTTATCCGTCATTCAGCCCTTAGAGATTTCTTCTAGGGGAATAATTTACGTTGTTCGCCTAGAAGGGGAGCGTAACTGCCTCACTGAAACTTTAAGCTTTCATTCAGGATTGTTGAGATTCGCGGTGTCTCAACTTTCCGTAATAAATTTCAATGCAGCAATAACAAAATCTCGATTTTGATTATGAAAGCTTAACAAAATTTGAAATAATTCTACTATTCATTATATAATTAAACGAACATCATCATGCTATAATACATCTAGTAGACATAATAAAAGTAAAACTCAAATATCTTAAATGGATCCGAAAGTATAGTAAATTTATTTATGCCCTGTCATGTGTTCTCAATCCTTTAAAATTTTACGGCAGCGACCAGAGCCGGTGATGGCGTTACGTGTCGATGAATGTGAATAAAGCCTTTGACGCCTTTTGCCGCGTGCATTTCGAGCGAGACACTTCAATTTCAGTTTACACGCAATCGCCACCAAAGACCGCATGTAAATACTTTTTGCCATCAAAAAATCTTTGTTATATTCATAGAACGTAAAACAGAAATTATTTGTTTAAACTATAAAGTAATAGTTTAACAAATATTCAGCGTATAGATTTATACAATGTTCTAAATTCAAATCGAAAACAAATAAAATTTATCTAAAACACATATGTTCGTACATCAACGAAGTATTTAGCATTCCGACAGGTCGTGGCTGTCCCGGGCATAACGTTTTAGAAGGAACAGCGATTCCGTGGTGAGGGCAAAATTTAACAATAAATTTTCATTACTTATAAATAGTATACTTTACATTAAGGCTTCATTGGTCCCAATATATTTCGTTAGTAAACATAGTGATTTTATCTACCGTAACACATTCAAGCACTAGGTAATGTAGCATTGATCATCAAAACGAATAGCTTTTATCGTAGAACTATATCTCCATAAAAGGAACTAGTGCACTATGCTGGTTTGGTTATTATTCTTGTTTACGGTGATCCATTTTTAATGGTTCTGTTGACAGTATCTGAATGTGATATAGGTGTATAGTACTGTACAAAAACGTAATTTATTTTTACAATTTATGAAACGATTTTTTTGGTAAAGTAATATTTAATTAATATATAATCTCAAAATTTACTTAATTAGATATAGGGTAAAACCGGGATAGATGCCCTAGTGGGATAGATGCCTCATGTTCTAAAAACCTAACTTCCCGAATCCGCGACTATAAGTAGTATAAGTAGAGGGAACAATCACCTCGTACCTTAATTATCCATACATAGTAGTGTGGCGAGGTCGCGTTTTGCTAGCAAGTGTAATTATCTCCCCAACAGATCAAGGATCAAAATTTGACGTTGTATAACTTTATAATAAGTAATAAATTCCGTTATTTTTTTATTACATGAATATATTGGTCCATTATTACTATTTTGTTTATAATTTTTTAAAAAATATCTGGGCAACTATACCTATCAAAAAGGATAGTTGCCCTGAATTTTGTATTGAAAAATGCATTTATTTTGTCACATCTTGATCTATATATATGATCTTGACTATAAGTTTTGAAAATTCTATAAGTATCACGTAGCCTATCCCGACATGCTGTTATTTTTACATATATCTATAGAAAAGTGAAATACATTATCGAAATTATCCTTATATACTACGTAAAAAATTTGGCTGGTATATAATAATAAGTGACATCATGTATTAAGTCCGTTTACAAAAAAAATTGATTTCCAGAATGCATTGTTGTATTTAGAATCTGTAAGATATACAAGACATATCATTATTTTTTATTTACCTTAATAACCACAAATACAAGTTTAATATAAAAAGAAATAATAGCAATGATTAATTTATAATTTATACCAAAAATGATCGCCTCATCGTCGTCGAACTGGAAAATAACGGATGTACTTAAAAGAATAAGATGGTGTTTTGAAAAGAGCAGAAAAATAATTAATCATTTTCATTTTCATGCTTCTAAAGGTTAAAACGATTCGTCGTGCTGTAACATTAAGCTATTTGTTATGACGACACGAAATGTTGAACGAGAAAGAAAAGTTTATTATGCACTTTGGCTTTATAAATCACCATGTACCTATAGTAGGGTAAATATGTTTTATGTTTATTTATTATTAACGGAAGCGAAGACCCCTATCTCAATAATACTCAGAAAGGGAAACTTGCTTGTTTACATATAATCATTATCTTCTTACTATTACCTACTTCTAAGTTATAATAAACCATTATTACAGATTACATATTAGCACAGGGGCTATAATTAGTAAAACAGGTATTAATTAATTACAATTCAGGTTTACAATTAATAAATCTTATATTTATATATAAATAATAATAAATGTATAAATTTCATACATATAGAACATAAACCAGTTTAAGGCCGTCTTATGGAAATATCAGATATACAGAGCAACCAACTGTTTAGATAATACCTCTAAATAATGGACGCAGAGATGCGCATTAATGTTAAGGTAAATCTTATTAGGACTGCGTAAATTCAGCGATAATATCATATTGTTTTGAAACTCACCATCCGCGCTACGTCGCTCATGCTTGAAAGATTTTCACCCTCTGGGACAACCACTTTCTGAATATTTATCATAATTCCTAAAATCATTTTAAAATAACTTTAGATATATAATTTTACATGATATCTTAACACTTAGAAGTAAGTGTTAAGATATAAAAGATACAATATCTAAAAGTATATTAACACTTACTTTAAGTATAATAATGTATAAGTGAATGGCGTCGTAATCACTCACTCAGTAATCCCGAAATCTTGAAAAATATTTGACCTATGTTGACCTATGAATATTAATATAATATAGCAAATTCATCCCCTATGGGAATTCAAAAGAAAATCAATTATTGTTTGAAAAATTTATTTAAATATCCAATTTTTCTGAGGCACTCAATTAAGTTTGACTTAATTTATTTAAAAAATATTTTAATTAAATTGGTTAAATATATAAAACCTTATTTTCACTAAGATTACAGTCGAAGCCCAAAGTTATTGCACTCTTTCAGACACATATCAACTGCGTTTCGAATGTTTCTGGTCTAATTACGGAAGGTATGGTGTATGACTTTATCACTCAGCGCACCATATTATCGAAAGTGAATGATTTCTTTTAAACTACACTGTCACCAATCGAAACTATAATACAGTAAACCAAAAAGCAGTATTTATGTACGTAGAACATATTTACCATAATAAAATTTAGTCTATTAATTAAATTTTAACTGTAACAAAATAAGACAATAAAAAAACAATGTTGATTGTTTATCTGTTTGTACTCGGTAATCTATGGGACTACTCGACCGTTATGAAATAAACTTATTTGTTATGTATGCAACTATTTACTAGACCTAGACAATATATAAGATATAGTAGATTCAATTTGAAGACTAAGTAAGATACACTTGAAATAAACCATGGTCTATGAAAAATAAGGAAATGGTGCATTTGCAAATTTGCATTATCAATGCTTTTAAAAAAAAGATACGCAAGTATATGTTTATATATGAACGATTTTGAAATTGAAAATACAATCTATTATTATCATTATATTATTGTTAGTAACTACAATTGAAAAGGCCTTTAAAGGTTTTAGCGGTGTTATTGGATATCGCCTCTGAGATGTAATTGTTGTGTTGATTTCCCTTGAGTGTTGGAAGTTTTCCCGAGACTAAGTCGGAATAACCTGGATTGCTGCCCTATGGTAAACAATCATTTAATTATGTTAGCTTATATATTTTACTATTTGTTTCTATTTCTATTGAATTACTTTGGTTTTCACTAAAATATTGTTTTATCTATAGATCTTAATATTTTTTATTAAATGTAGTGTTGATTTTCTATACATTGTATTAATTTGTAGGACTCGATACCACTCCGTGCTTAATCCATCAATTGAAAAACCGAGAAATCAAATAAAATAACCCCGAGTGGGAATCTAACCCACAATCATCTTATTCACGGTCAAACTCTCACGAATCTCTCTCTCGGTCTCGAATTTTAATTAATTAATCAAAATATAGTCACGTACAATGGCTTGTATAGGAAATAGATAAAATACTCAACTCCATAGTTTGCCATATCGGACGTGGGACATAGAACCCGTAAAGTACCCTTCGGTTGCAAGTTGCTTACTACTTATTAGGTTTATTTGATAGGCCGAAATTGGGTAAAAAACAACAGTTGTGTATATAATTTTGTTACTTGTAAGCTGGGTTGTATTTAATCAACAATCTGCACTATATGTACTTAAAATACTAAATAATGATTCGATATGCGTAAGAGAAATTAAAGAAACAGCAATTTTATATCTATATATATATATATATATATATATATATATATATATATATATATATATATATATATATATATATATACAAAATTCTTATATATTATTGAGTGACTAACATACAATGCAGTGTCGATTACTCAGTGTAGAAATAGCACACATTTCCTTTGGGGAAAAGGAGAATAGAGAGATTTGAAAAAGTTGAAAAGCGATAATATAATTAAAACTTAAGTTTTCGTTATTTTTACACATTTTAAATGAGACAATTTGTATGGATTATTGTCTATCGTATATCGCATATATTGTTATCGACATTTTTTTTTTGGGAAATCAGACGTTTCGAGTTTCGTTTCGTTTCGTTTGCAGTAGTCGGTGTTCACGAGTAGACTAAGGTAGCATTCGTCTTTCACTTAAAGCTACTCTTATTATACTACCGGCAACGCTTCCCTAAAGAATATATTAATGTAATAATAATAGCCACGGACTACTGCAAAGTGTTAAAAACATCGAATTTTCAAAAATAATGTCGAAAAAACGCGATTAATTGAAAATAAAAATTAAAATTGTTTCATATAAAACGAGATTGTACGTTTTAAAGTTCACATAAATGTAATTACAGGCTACTGCTCGTTAAAATATATTTTTGATAAAAACATTTACCCTGGGTGTATCGAACTTACTACCTAAAGAAATACGTTCAATATTCGCCTAATATTTTATTTTGATGAGCAGCAGAAAACGGTTTGTGTAAATAACAATTAAATATTTATTTAAAAAACTTTATAACTTCATAGTTATACTGTATTTCAAATGAACAATACTTCTTTGTTTAAATTTAGAATAAGCCATCCAAAACTTATGGTGCAGAAAACTTCAGGGAAAACTCGTGTAAATTATTGGTGCATACGCGCCAGCATAAGCCGAAAATGGCGTACATCTTTATTTAGTGTAATCGAGAAGTTATTTAAAAGACTTTAATGTTTGAATTTTGAGTATAATGAGATTGCTACGAAAATATTCTAATGGCTGCCCATTACTGCGTTTCCATAAATAGTTTGACTTGTGTTCTTATCGTCCTCCTATCGCATCGTCATCTTAGCCTTTAATTTATCTATTATTAGTTGTCACCCACGTATTCAGTTGCGTGAGCTTTATAATCTTAAAATGTAAGGCATAACTTCTGAACTTCGGAACTTTTCTTTGATAAAGGTGTTTCACAAATTGGTACTATCTAATAGCTATGTACCACTTTTATTTTAAAACTTTTATGCTAATGAGTTGTTCTTGTTCTGAAATATTAACAATACCTACACTATCATAGGACCATAGCATAATATCAACTCGTATGGATAACGCTTTTATTACTTTTAAAGTGATATTCTACACTAAGGAATCATTTATATTATTCATTCAAATACGAGAAGCCTGTCAAACACCACAAACAACATCCATATTTATTGCCTTCAGCATTAAAATATCAACTTTGGTATTATTAAAAGCATCGTAAATCGTTGACGTCAAACGATTCACGTGTGCCGTTAAACACATTTTTTCTGTAGAAAGTATCACCAACTGCTGTTAATTTTGCCTAATACAACCTTTACAAGGCTGTCATAACAGGGTCCGATGTCATAAATGGGTAAATGTGATGGATTTCCGTCATATAAAATGAAATTTGAACATAAACATTATAGGTACTTGTATTATTCGATTTTATTCATTGAAGGTACAGCAAATACATCAATGTATGAGATAATAAATGTTTAAATATAATATTGATTTTATAATGTATATTTTATTTTAACGGTGTTGACCTCCGCCACACAATACGCAATGTCTCAAAATTTCGTGAAAAATAGTGAACGGCGTATCTTAACAGATTCTTACTCAACGTCTACCCCTTTATGTATGGGAAATAGCGTGAAGCAATTTTTATTTTTATCAAGTATACAAGTTAGTAATTTATATTATTACTTCATATATTCCTTTTTCGTAAGGAAATTTAATTTATTTAATAAATAATGTATGGTCAATGAAAACAAACTTAAATTTTTTCAATAAAAAAAAATTGAATAATTTGTTGCAGCTATCAAGGCGATCAATCAAACGAATAATAGGCACGTCGCCTTACACACGTTCTTAAATAATTTGTCAAAACTCGCTCCCTGCCCAAACTGCGAACGTTTTCAACTACTTACCATTTTTCTTGACACTTGTGCGATATTTTTTTATTAATGAATGTTGTATTATCCTATATCATAATGTTTAGTAGTGAATGAAAACAGTTTTAATATTGACGGCAATGATCGATGGTTAGTTTTATTATGGAAACAACATTTAGAAAATCCTGACGATTTTATAAGGCCTGCTGCTATTTATTGTAATTGAATATTTTATCTACTTGATTGTAAACTTTTTAACAAAAAGAGTAAACAAACAAGTTAAAAGTAAAATTTATAACAAATTAATTAAACTTAATAAAAAGGTTATGCCGTAAAATTGAAAATGGTTTCTATTTCATAACATATTCTGTTTCCATTCAAGATGTATCATAATATATCAAATAACAGATTAAGACACGCCGTTTGCTTAGCCAAGTGCATGAAAATGAGAAATAAAAAAGAAATTGAAACGTGCCCTGTGTCATGTTACCACAAACCATTTCGAGTCACTTTTCACTACCTCACAAGTAGTAAACTATTCAATCTATGATACTGACCGTGCAAGGTGGAAACGGCTGGGATAAGGCCAGGTAGGTACTATGAATAAGTCAGTATTAACGTTATGTTTGAAAGTTAATTCCACGATTTAATTTATTTTTTATTTGATTTTTTATTAAATTTCGTCGCTCTGTTGAGAAGACAAAACGCAACGTGGAGGACTCAACACTCAATATCTTGAAAATTAGACTGAAATTGGGGAACGGAGTATCTTAACACTCGGCACCCTCTCCTTTGCGGTTTATATGCGGAAGAAAGCGATAATAAATCTTTACACAATAAAATATTTTTCCTTATTCAAGTAAATACATTAGGCACATTATTTATTGTAATCTATTATCACCCTTTTACAGCATATCATTGAAATATTGGAAAATTACAAACATTTAAATGCGAGGAAAATCGCCATCGTCACGATTTCAAGAGTAGCTTCTAAAGAACTTATAATGTGTATATAATATATTATTTTGTGGACTTATAAATATAAAGTTATAAATTGCAAACTATTCTATAGGCAACACACGTGAAAAGAAGCACCTAAAGTTACATCTCTTAGAAAGTGACATTGAAAGTTATATTACTTATTTCACCATAGGTTTTATTTTTAGGATTCAGTACCTCAAAAAAAAAATCTAAATTCTTATAGAATCACTTTGTTGCCCGCCTGTCAGGCTGTCCCTCTATCACGACCATTTTTCTCGAGATCGCGTGAAGGTATCAAGCTGAAATTAAAAATTAAACTTCTGAGCCCGGACTCAGAAGTTCATTGGTTTTGCTATTATCTTTTGTGAGGACAAAAGATAATAGCGTGTAAGTTACGTATAACGATTTCGTATAATTATGAAATTCACTATAAATCCAGTGCAAACGTATATTAGAACACAAACACATTTAAAATTTATGAAATAAATAAATGTGTAGTACTCGCGAGCAAAGAAAAATTTTGAAAAATGTCCACTTAAAATGTATCATGCTACACAAGTCTTGGTATTTTTACCGTAAACCGTTGAAAGTCAATACTTTTGCAACATATTTAAATAAAAAAACGTTAAGTAATTTAGATTTGTAATTTTGTTAAATTGTATCGTATCATTACTATGTTGTATAATATAACAAATTATTATACATATATATTCAACATATATTGTATGTATATTTTATAAATTCATGCCTGCAAATATAGTCACAATAAATGAAAAGATATTATCGTCAGAATATAATCAATTCTGCATTCATTAAATTTCAGTGTTAGTATGTCAAGCACTTGGTGCTGTTAGAAATCTTACAAGAGTGTATCGAATCTATTTATAAAGGGTTCTTTATACCTAAAAACATATGTGAATATAAATTACGATATACGAGATGTGAAAATGCAGAAGTATAATATAAACACGATAAAACACATGATCTCTTAACTAAAATGCTGTCCACATGTTTATTGGAATATATACATATCATATGTAAGTCTAGACTGGACTACTAAAAGCATAGTCCCAGAATCAAACTTTCGACCTTAAATGATAAATTATAAATATTTTTTATTTCAAATTGCTATTCCCGCACTCAATGGCTTAATCAGAGATTGCATAGAGTTAAAACACTCCGCTTTCTACTTTCCACTAATTTCAAAGATATTGTATCGCATACAAACACCGTTCTTTGTTTACCCAAATTAGTAAACGTGTAGTTTGAAAAATATTTAGGACACCTCGAAACGAAGGCTACGTTTTAAATACTGACAAATATTTTTAAAATAAAATTAACGATTCATTATACAAGCATAAATTATGTCGAAAAAGATATATTTTATATTTTAATTTATATGAAGCCTTTGTGTCGGATTATCTTAGTCGGTAGTTCACGTTCAAGCGCGGTGGGCGGAGACGCTCAAGCTGTTTACCCTGTAAGTATTGCGAAAAGATCGAACTTAATCCCTACGGGTTCGAGAGCGCTGGATGTGATAGATACTGAAAATTGCATAAAATCCATCAACACAACCACTTTGTGTTCCGTTCTCGCTACATAATAAGTACCTTTTGCTTTTGTCACAATAACGTTGTCGTTTACTAAACGATATGAGTTTTAAATATCAAGTAAAATTTATTCGTTTTAATAGATTAAAAAAATGTATTGATGTCTAATTATAAACATAAAACACAATTTTTACTCGATGATATATTTACGACGATAAGCATTAAAAATTCATTATTTGATATAAATTTGTCTCCACAAACGCAATTTAATACATAAGGTATCCAGAAGTAGTAAATTCAAGTGAACGAAATCTGATCAGCCATTCTTCATATGGACAGTTACATTAGCTCTCGCTTCCTGGTCACAAAGAGGACCATTATAACTTCCAAAACAACAACATCAAAGTTAGATAAAGCCACATTGTGAATTTAACTCTACTTATTAAATGTTACATGTGGGATTTAAATTTCATTTGGGCGATGTTCAGCTTTATGTATAAATTATAAATATAATTGAATATGAAATTCGTATACTATGTAGATGATATGTACAACGTACGTACATATATAAAACTACTTTCGAAGGCACACAATTAAGTTACAAATGATCGATATGCCGAACTTCACACGGTGCCTATTCTATGGACATTGACATTTACGCTGATGGATAGCCAGGCGAAACAGTGTTGAAATTATTGCCAATTTTTACGAGAATGTTCTATAATTTATTTCTTTCGATTATTTAATTTATATCTTTTAATTGGATAGCATCTTGAAGTGGTTGAGTTAATCTGACTTTTAATTAAGATGAATGTGTGTAAGATAATAAATTATAAATATATAAATAAGATAAATTCAAAGTGTGAAGTGTGATGTTGATTTCCACCACCTCCGATACCTAAAAAAATACTACGTATTTCGTCTTAGCCTTAAAAATATTATATATTTCAATAAAATATGAAATCCTTTTTAATTACTTTGATAATATAATATAATAACATCTAGATCTATTTGTATTCACAAAGTTCACATACCAATTACGTTAAATTTGTTAAATTTTGATAGTCATTCATTAAGTAATTACAGTTAATGACAATTTCACTAAAAGGTATAAATGCGCCTGCAAATATATTTACATACGGCCGTAGCGTAGTCTCTATGACTGTGATAACTAACGACTAAATATGTCAAAAAAACTGACAAATTGGATAAATACATATTTGTTCCGTTCGAGAAACGCTACCCGGTCGGTGTGTGATTGATGGCCGCTATACAACCGCATACACCACCGCCAGCATTCGCCTACTTCATAAGATTCATACCAAACATTCTCTTTAATATGAATATTTAATGAAACAAAAATTGCAAATGTCGCACGGTTTCTCAACCATCCTCATGAATACTAAAGACGCAATTCGTAGATCGTTTCCATTTGCGAAATCGAGTCGTTCCTTCCTCGTAACGCTTATGATACTGATATTTCATATGACTATGAAATCTCATTACAAGGCGTAAGCGATTTAGTCCATATGATAGCTACAAATCATGAAATATGATTTAAAAGAATAATACATGTCGTCAGAAAACAATTGGGTAGACGTGACCCGGGCGATAACGTCGCGGAGGCGATCGCTACACGTCGCAGCCGCCCAATGCATACTAAGTAATAACGCCAGTTTCAATTTCACCCCCTTCATCCAGTACATATTTCATACAAAGTATCTTTACAAGAAATCATACTTTGTTGCATTTTAAGATGTTATCTGTCTAAATTTAACAGTGTGTTTAATTAAATACAGCGAGTGTCGATTTCAAATCTCGAATTCTGCTTAAAAAAGTATAAAAAGAAACAAATTGATCGTGTCAGACATGAGGATTTTGTTTTAAACTATTTATAAATTATATACGAGATGTATTCATCCTTAAGGATTCTCATAAATAGGAAATCAGAAACAGCTACTTGTCAGATCGAGATAAAAGGAAAGCTTGTAATATTTAAGTACTTTAGTAACCTAGTACAGACTTTATATAGGTTATATAATATCTACACACTAGTCTGTTTTTAAATGGTAGTTACCATATTTATTCATAACTGTATAAAATAAATATAAACCAATAAACATAATCGAACTATTCAATTAAAGTAGCTTCAAACCATGACGTTGGCGGTACTTAGTATTCAAACGTATGCAAATTACAGACGTGCTATGCAATAAATGCCGACACACGGATCACAATTCGACAATTGGCATTTACGTCGCAATCGAATTGTCGATATAAGTTCATATTGTTGAAGGATTTTTTTCCTTGATGGTGTTTCAAATTAATAAATAATAATAATATTTATCTACCAAATACCGTACTATTTATGTTTATAATTCAAAGATGAATCCAATATTTTAAACAATATCCTTTCAAATATTGCATATTCGACTGTTACAAATCTAAACAACCGACTCCACAACAAGACAAGTATCTTAGCTAAATTGGAGAACAACGTATGTACACAATGCAAGGCATATACGTAATGGTGTATTTGGGTAAAACAGTGGAAATTGTTTGAGCGTGTTCGGCTGCGATAGAGCGGATCTTGCAAATCGGGTGCAGGAAGACCGTCCGGAGCGTTCTGACGGGTCTTAAGCCGCCTGTTATGTGGGCCGGACCGTCACGTTACCACTGCACTTCAACTATTCTGAACACTTTGAGCAGCACACTGCATAACTACAGATACTCAGGTATGTAATTTTATACACTTTTATGCTGGTTATTTCATTATCTTTATTTTGTATTTATAAACCTTAGTTAAATAAAATTTTTGACTAGATGTTTGGTTAAAATATTTTTTTACTTTGATTGATACGTACATATGTATATCTAAACAACATCTCGTACATGTTTTAAAAAAAAGATAATATACAATATTATGTTTCATAGTTACAGTAAGACGACGCTAAAGAAATTACAATTTTTTTTCCAACCATAATTTATGAAAGATGGCATAAGTACATAGCATATTCATGGGTGTTGACTAGTTATAAAATACAATAATTTGTATACTTCAGTAATGTTGAAATTAAATTTAATAAAAATAATAATGATCAACTCATTATATTAAAAACAATCAGATTTTCGACATAGAAATGAGAAAACCGCAAAACAAAAGGATTGCAATATGACATTAAATAAAATAAGAAGTACGAACTGAAATTGAAACTCTTAAAAGAGATCCTTAGAAACAACGACATAATCAGCTTTGCGTCGATTAATATCATCATGCCCGCCGGGCGCAGTCCGTCTTGTGCTCGATATTGCGAAGACAAAGAAGTAAATTATTTCCTCCATTTCTTTAACATCACTTAGATTTAAATACAAGCTTAATACTTACAATAAAATAGTACCTACGCTATTTTGCTCCCCTCGAGAACTCAAATTAATAATTTATTATAATAGTATAAGTATTTGAAAAAAGTATCTATGCAAAATGGGGGTGCCTATATGAGTTTATTTGTCAATTATTACTTATTTTTAACTATTTTAGTAATGTTAATTATTGACTCGTAGGTACCGTAACATTTACTTTCTGGAAAATATATGTATATATATTTATACCAAGTAATATATTTCGAAGAGCTTATCAATATATCACTTTGTAAGGCGGCTATGAACTAGAACTCGCCATGGGAATAACAGCTGGAAATAGTAGGACGTATCCAAAGTATACATATTGTACAAATGTACAGTCAACATTGGTCCTGTGCCAAACTATACTTGCTCGGGTAATGTAATTGTTTGCTGCGATGTCTAATGCACTAGTAACGACGGGGTATCGCGAAAACTACCGTGCAATATTCACAAAAATATCACGTATGTCTTAATATTCGTTGGCTAAATTGTCTACCTTTTAGCGGCAAAATTACATTAGTGCACAAGTAAATGGTATTTTGCTTTTAATATTATTGGAAACACTTGTCTCGCAAGCCAAATATTTTTAGTTTTATTTTGGCTATAACAATGCTTCTATAAGAGCAAACAATTGGATGGGCATCGCAAACACGACGGAGGACCCACCTTATCCATAACTCATAAAAATGAACGAGCGAGCCGAACAGCGACTAGTAGAACAAACACGCAGCGACAAACAAGTCCTACATATAAATTGCGCCGCGGCATCATATTGCACAGAGCAACGATTCGCCTACCCAGGATACGCATTATAACTTTATTGATGATGAAATTTGAATTGGTAACGCATTTTTATGGTAATTTTAAAATAACACAATATAAAACCACATCAATGGAATATTAATGACTAGTGGACGCCCGCAATTTCGTTTGCGTGGACTTTATAATAGATGCTACCGTACTCACTGCTAGCCCTTTTCATTGAGATTAATAAGATTGCATTCGACATGTTAGATTTTATATGACACTGAATTCTGCTCATTCCGCTCAATAATTATTACGAAATATACTTTTTCTTATTCTGTAACTTAGCTGCATATTTTAGTTCTACATAAGATCCTTGAAATTATATAAAAATATGTCATTTGAAAATGTCCAACAAATTACTTTTGTTAAAGCGCCACTTTCGTATTATCCATGATTTTTATAGTATAGATTTTGTCTTTGCTATTGTTATGTATACATATGTATGTGTGTACTTATGTATTGTTTTCAGAGGATCCCAGTTATGCGCAAATTATTATTGTAGGTATGCCGTAAAAATAATTATGTTTGAATATATCCTTAGTTATTCTCTTGTATCTTATATACTGACAACAAGAGACTTCAAGTATGATGTTAAGATTTCTTTTTTTATGTTTACTTGCCAATACATTACTTGAGAATGAACGTCATATCGTGAGCTAATTATCATTAAGTCATTGCCTTTTTTGAAACTGGGAAATGTATTTGACGCAAGGCACTCACGCGCAAGGCAAATGTGCTAAACGTATATCTTGAACAAACCTGTTAACAAAACAAAAATGATATATATATATATATATATATATATATATATATATATATATATATATATATATATATATATATATATATATATATATATATATATATATATATATATATATATATATATATATTGTGTATGCCTATTTACACTTAGACTTTTTCGTTTTGTGTTAGAACTGCCCTGAAAATAAACATACTAAATTAATATTCAATCAAAGAAACTTCTAATTCACGTACGTATAAGAAAGAACAATATTCATCAGGAGAACATAGTTTAGAAGTAAGTTAGTATTGATAACCTCCTACTTTATGAAGTCGGTTAAATATAACAATTTAGCTCTAGGAGCTAGCTTCTAATTTACTCATTGTTAGTCTCAGTCCTCGGACGTAAGCAAAAGCTGACATGGTATTTCATTAGGTTCATTATAGACGTAAAAAGTTAATAAAGTTTCACTTAAGAATTTCTAATTAGAAAATTTACCTCTTCACGACATAGCAATATTTCAGGCCCGTGAAGGTATTTCCAATAAAGGACTTTGCCAAGTCATAATTCTTCAAAGTAACGTGTAATAAGATGTGAATATTACAACATTCTTAGTAGATTTAATAACTAGATTTATTTTTCCATAATAACGTATCTATTCGTTATCAGATAGATTATTTTTAATTCTAATTTTATTATATCTCTTGAAGCCATCGTGGCGCACCGGCACAGGGTCTGACTGTAAACGTGACGGTTGTGGGTTTAATTCCCACTCGGTATTAAGTATTTTAATTTTTTCGGTCCAGTAACAAGACAACGCGCAGCGTTGAGTTTCGTCACTAGACAAAGTGGGGAACGGAGTGTCTTAAAACTAAGTTCACTCAACCTACCCTGCTATATGCGGCATCCGGCGTGAACCTACAAATATACAAATACATAGTTTCTATGTATTTTTATGTTTGTAATACACAAATGTTTACTTACATGTAACCTTAAAGTCAGTTCTAACCTCACAACAAGAGAATCTGAGCAGGAAATGGTACATAAAACTTTTTTAAAAGAAAACACAGCCATTATAAAGCACAAACAATGACGAATATAATACTAAAATAAAGAAATATAACGTTATGCTTTATTTCTCAGTTGTATTCATTTCTTGTCTTTATGTAAGACAAATTTTCATTAATATTTGAAAAATTCTAATTTGTTTAGAATTCAATTTTAAACTTATCCTATTTTTTCGATTCGTAATTTATTGGTAAGCTATAAATAATAATAAAATAGTTTCTCTTCAAAATGTGCACAAGAAACATATAAAGGAATACACTTAGAAGAGTAAATTCGCTGTTACTTTGTACAACAGCTCGATATCGAGACCATCGTAGTAAGAGGATCAAAGCGACCGTAACAGTTTGCCACACAGAAACACTGCATCGGATTCCATTGCTCTATACCTTTACATATTGTAGCAATTAAATAAATAATTGTGTACGAGCGCTAACTTTACTTTTAAGCTTTCTCAAAGTAATATATAGTATTTAATTTGTTTTCCGATTGTTACGATATTAAATACGCTGATTATTAAAATAAATCTATACTTTAGTAAAACATTAAAAAAAAATATTTCTATGAATAAATATTGTAGGGATATGTCAAAAATCCTAATAATAACTTGATGATTTTAAAAAATTTCGCCTTTCTGTTTGTATATGCACAGCTTGGGTTCTACTGGACGGATGTGAATTAAATTGTTTTTGTTGTATAATATTTTGTTGTCTATAACATAGCTTGTCTGGGCAGGATCTAGGTTATTATTTATTTTGAAGACTAAAAATAATGAAATGCTGGTACGAATAAAATTATTAGTACGACAAAATCGGTAAATCAAAATAGATAAAATCGATACAGCAAAGATCATAAAGTTCACCCTTACGAAGTTGTATCTACTAATAAAGAATACACATTATTTACAATGCACACAAGAACAAAAATATATTGTACCTAGATATAAAAATATTACTTTATTGAATACTTATAAATTTTCGATATCTGCGTAATATGATTACTTTTAAACGACCAAGAAATGGAAAAGACGGCGTTCGAAAAGTGGTCACGTAAAATTTTACATTTGAGCTCGACGTAGCGGCGACAGCTCTTCGAACTAATTCAATCGGATGCAATAGTGCTGGACAGTCTTATTGAGACACAGCGACTATTGCAATTTAGTTGATATGTAAGATCATCTTAAATATAAAGAATATAAATTAATTGTAGATAATAATTATTATCTATTAATTTACTTAAAAATATGAACATAGAATAAAAAGATAGTTAAGTCTTGTAATAAATAAATAACAGCAACTCAAATTATTTGCACCCCTGAATTTAGCCAGTGGCGCAAGACAGGGAATCCTCCAATACCTATCTATTTAATCGACATGTGTTAGTAGTATTGAGTGGCTCACCAGATATTAGGAATTTGCGTTACATTTATTATTTATTAAAAAATCGACACTACAAAAACCACTTGGGTTTGTCTAACTTGAGTGCTGTACTCGTCTAAATGTATAATTTAGCATTTACTTAATATTATTTCAAAATGTTTTACATTTTCTTGATCATTTTCATGCTTAAATTATAATATAAATAATTATATTTGTCCTCTAACAAAAAAAATAATGAACTACTAGTATAATCTCTTAATCATAGTAATAATCTACTTCTAGAATCAAACACATTTTAAAATGTCATGCTCGAAAATGGAGCGTTGTAATAAAAAATATGTAATTTTTACATTCTTACAACAACTCAGGCATTAACTACATCTCATTCTTCATTAAAACTCTGCCATTGCCGGTCCCAAGCCCGGATGACAAAATTAAGAGGGTTGGCTACTAAGACGAACTATTTCCATGAATGCCTTTGGAGCATAGAACAATCCGATTATCTAGAAACTGTTAAAATATTAGTCAACGCCGAGCAATGTGGTCAAGGAACTGGTTATCGAAGGCCATGAGCGACGAATACAATAAGCTGAAATTTACAAAAAAAAAATTAAAAATCTCCACCATACAACCTCACACAGATATATAAAGCTAGAAATCGAGACTGATGATATGGTGAACGCGTGAAGCGGATTCGCATTTTATTTAAATAATTTATGGATATCACACTGACTGACTTGTATTCCTTATAAAATAGTTTGTTGGTCGTAAATAATCAATTTTATTTAATACAGGTTTTGTCACTTTCTAAAAAATGCAAATATCAACGTTACAGATAATGATAAACATTAACTACTAATTGTATATTGCTAACATTTTAAGATTAAGATTAAATGGATAGATAGCTCCATCCTTACACCATCGTTAATTAATTGATTTTATTAACTACTGGAGATGAGTACGTTTCGTCCACATATATACATAGATGCAATGAACCTTCGTGTTTAGGAATGATTTAAACGAGTAAACTAAGTCGAACACGTAGTATTTGTAAATAAAACAAGGCTTTTAATACTTGTAATTTACGACCTCTAATAAGTGGGCGGTGAGGATAACTGAAGGAGTTCGCGCTGCCACCTGCTATGGACTCCTTTGGAATATTTAACGTTTGTTTGCCAATAAGTTTGCATTACATATATACAGGAACTAAGCATTTATAAATGAATAATTTCTTTAATATAAAAATAATAACTTTAATTATTTTATAAAATTAATAAAATGGCGTATCATTAAAAAAAATGTTATTTTATTAATAAATTATTTCTGTCCATAACTTAGACTTACTATTTCCATTATATACCTGTTGTCATTGAAATTTTGCATTTAAACTATCTACAGAATATCTACAGTATATAACAAAAAAGTTTCATTCAAATTCGTAAATAATTAATATTATAATTATTAGATAAATAATTAAAATTATTATAACACCACTCCCGTGTGACATGCAATGTCGCGTTTGGACAATAAGCAAAAAAATAAATCAAACGTCTAATCCAATAGACAAGAAAAGGACGCCTTAATAAAAACGTTTAGCATAGCAATGTACTTGTTTGATACAATATTTTTTTATAAGGACTTAATGAGCTAACTTTGTAATCTAAATTACGTAATATACAAATATTTCTACTTATAAAATATGATCAGGTTAGAAAAGATGCTGGGTAAGCGATTTGTGGCGTATTAATAAAACGATTAAACGAAGTTCTCCATAGTAATCTGAGAGCGACGCGGCGCGGCAGATGGTCACAATTCCCAAACTTTGATGACGAACGGCTGCATCTCTCCGGCGGGAATCAACCAGCGATTAGGACGTTTCCGCCTACTTACACAGTAGTAATGTAACTCTTGAAATTTTTCTTAACATTTAAAATTATGACATTTTTGAAAGAATTTAAACGTTTTTAAGCCACATTTTAAAACATGTTTGCATGAAAATTGATAGAGGTACTACAGACGATCAACGACGTCAATCGGTGTCCGTCGTTTGATGAGTCATCAAAATTACTTCCTATGTTGTTAAGTGCAGGAAATTGTGACTCCTCCATCGACACACCTATTAAATGGTAACTGCTTTCACGTTTCGACTTACCTCTGCTATGCGTCACGGTGATAATAAACAAACGTGTACAATTTATGTTTCTAGTAAATTTCGTTATTTTTATAGTATTGGAAAATATAATTACGCTACCTTAGTTTTTAAATGTATATGTAGTACAATTATGGACTCTTACATTTGCCGACGTTTAATTCACGCTAGTTGCAGCTTTGTCTTAAAACAGCGTAGGAAAAGAATAAACGAAATGTAATACTTTCCCTGATCGAACCTGCAGCCATCTCGTTCACAGATGCAACCAAGTGTGTACCCATGTACAAGGGCGCCACGGTGAAGTTTATTTTAAAAAAATATATTTATAAATATTCTATTTACATTTTTTCATGGATCTAAATGACTTCTATATATTAATTAAAATAATTACTTTTACTATACATCTTATTTTGTGTGTTGTTATTACATATTTACTGGACGTACTTGTATGTATGTACGTATTTGTATTTACATATATATGTATATATATATATATATTGTACATAATATATATATATATATATATATATGTATATATTTATATATATATATATATGTATATATATATATATATTGTACATAATATATATACGTACGATATCCACTTCTCAGCATTGAAATGTATATTCCATTGCTACATAATACATACCTATAGCGCCATTTTTACTTAGTCTCGACGAACATACCCTCATTTTAGGATTATACCTAAAAGGTAAAAACGGGATCATACTACTAAGTCTCCGCGTTCTGTTTGTCCGTCTTATTCGTCTCATATACCATGATAGCTTGAAAGCTGAAATTTTCACAAATTTTGTTGACCATATTTATAACAACATACACTACACTATTATGTTATCACTTTTTTTTAAAGTAATGGTTAAATTAAATAGAAAGGTTTGTAATTTATTTGATAATAACAACAAATATCTTTAAAATTATACAATTTAGCTATTAAACGATTATATAATTCAGCATTAGCGAGTTTTCGACATAGTTTGAATGTGTGCATTTTATACTTTTCCTATGAAAAAGATGTGGTACCCCAGGATAAAAGTAATTAAATCAAAGTAATTTGACATTATCAGTCTCTAATTTTTGTAACAGGAACTGCATATTATACCGTGATAAAAAATAATGTATTATATTGGTCTAATTAATAAATAATGTATTTCTGACTTGTAATTTTGACTGCATGATACTAAATGGACAGACAGACAAAAACAAAATGATCTGCCGAGTCATCTTTATCTACTGTTATCGGTATATTGACTGACCCAATTACAATTTTAATGCACAGAGATTGTGTTCAATAAAAAAAAACATTTCTTATATTTACAGGTCCTATTCTTGACCTAACTTTCTGCCAAAATTTCATTTAGTTTTAATGTGTTATTTAACACTAAGAAAAGAAAAATACTTTTTAGTATACATATAAAAGTTTGAACGTATTTGAACCCGCGCCTCTTGAAAACCATCCGAGCGGTCTGACCACTAAGAACTTGAGGACTAATGCTTACGCGTGGACGTATGATTAAACGTGTGAGTGACTTTCCGATTTTATACAAACATATATAGATATACTATAAACGAATAAATCTCCACCAAGTGGCAAACGGTGCTTGAAGCAATATCTCGGCAACAGCAGCTGTGATGTAATGGCGCCGACACTTTACGCGATACGATTACGAGCACCTAAACATTCATTACAAGTAATGTCCGTCATTTATCTGTCCTAATCACTATGTAATGCCCATCCTTTGCAGTCTTAAAAACGCACCCAAAACAAATATTATAATAATATTTATTTGGTGAACATGTAACGTAAACATATTGTAGAGACATGGGTGGATTTATGGATGTTTTCAGTACGTCTAAATGTTTTTAGGTTTAATCAACCCTGAACAATCAAGCAAGACAAATAGCTCATCTGCATCTAAACGAGTCTGAGCTACCGCTAACAACAACACATCGATATTTCACCTTTACGTTAGAACTGGATATATAAGATCTTTATTGTATACACAAGCTGCATGTTATATAATGTTAAGCTTCGACGATTTTATTCAAAATATGTTGTCAAGAAAAAGAAACAGTATAATTACAGCACATTATGGATAGTACATTGACAAGGATTCTTAAATTTTTGGATAAATACTGAAGTGAATTTAAAATTTATAGGGCATTATATAGGTGAGTACTCAATCGTACTAATGGTAGGAACCACAAGCGTAGTCTCAGAGGAGATAGTAACTAAATATGTAATGACTATTGGGCAACCTCTCTACTAGACACATTTTGACACTGACTAAAATATATAACATATTTCAGGGATCATTACTTTTTGTAATAAATACGATAGTTTCTAAAAGAGCTTTACTTAAAATGTTAATTTAAATGTGTGACGCATTGTGCTTTAAATGCTGACATATGATGTAAGATAGTCGCATAACGACTAACAACATTGACCAATAAAATAAACAAAAAAGTTCCTGTAATTGGTACACTGCTTGATATTTGGGCGTAAATGCTCCATGCTAATTTAATATACATATATTCTCAGTAAACTATCAATCAATTGTTCAATTAAATAAAATTAAAAATAAAGAAAGCTAAGCTTAACAGCTCTCAATTTGAAAAGACTTAGGTACTAGAAAGTGTGAGTGTAGTAAAACAACTTTTGAGCCTCATTTTCTCGTTCCGAAATTGCAGTGGTTTAAGCGAGATTTCATTTGTATGGAAGCCGGTATAATCTGGAATAATACCGCAGTAGCGGCCCAGGCCTTCAAAGACGCCACTCGTCCGCGCCGCAGTTGCCGCCTGTAATGAGTTTTTTTAAATAATGCGCAACACATTCACACACTATATCAAGTAATCTATTAGATTTAATGTAGTGAAATTTACGCGATACGTTTTATATTAATTGTTAATTGTATATTTCTTTACTCAATTAAAATGAATCCTTCTCATATATAAAATTTCATCAAAAAATCATAACCACCTTTATCTTCGAGTAATAGTCTCTAGTTGAAGTCTTTGAAGCTAGTATAGGGAATGAAATCCACTTGGAATCGCCGTGATTACTGCGATCCGTGCGTTGCTCGGCGGTTTAAAATTGAACGGATTATGGGAAATTCAAAGTGCCACACCGATTTAAACGAATATAAAAAAAATATTATAATTTAAATTAAATTGCTTAAAGAAAGGGAATATTACATTCACTCAGGTATATATTATGATTAATAATTTATTTGATGAGCGTCGTTATGGACACATTGTATCATATATGATCTCATCTTGTAAATTTTCTGTCCTGCAAAAATTTCAAGTCGAGATGACTTAATGAGCACATTTTTACAATGACGTTCTTTTGTAAAATACTCCTTTGTTTGCAAAAAAGATGCCGCGGCAATATTTTTTGTATATAACGAAACGATGTCACGTTATAAGAAAGCAAGAAACGTAGAGCAGTAGTTGTAAGGGCGGCGCGCAGTGACTGGGAGTCGGCGAGAACGGAAGGAAAGCGTTGCTAATTACTAGTCGCCCGGAGCAAAGCCTGCTTGTATCCTTCAGCGAGGGCGGGCAAGCGACCCCTGTTTTAAAGGAACGGTATATGCTTGGTATGTATATTCTTTGTTTAAAAGTCTACTTAGCTTGTGCTCGTAATACCGTTAACACAGAGATACTAGCTGCATAGACAATTATGGCGTTATTACTTATTATATATAGTTATAACTTAAATATAATATACATTTTTTTGTAATAATTATAAATAATATTTCAATATAACATATGATAAGAATCGATATAAAATATCTTTTAAATAAATATATTTGGCTAAACAACAATTATATATGATTTCAATTAGCACAATTTAATTCTCTTAACCAATTACGCCGTAAATTTTAAGTCTTTTTCAGTAATTGGAAGCTTTAACACAGTAGGCTGTACAAAGAACGCACAAAAGAACGAGGAGCGAGACGCCGTCGAGCGCCACCACGAGGCGAGCTATTCATAATATTGTAATAACGGCCCCCAGCAGCAGTTATTCCGTGCTTAAACGTTTTACTGCGGTCATTATCTACCCGCTGAAAGGATATGCAGGCGATAAATTGCGGAGCGGGACGTACATACATATAACAACACTTATCTTGAAATCTAACCAACGCGCAACGCTGTCTTTATAACGGAAACAATTTATAAATGTAATTGATATTTAAATACAGAACATTGACAATTATACTGGTTCCTCCTTTATGATTTATGTCCAGTAGATTTTTTTGAAAGAGGAATCACTTAGGTAAATATTTTTAATATTATAAATTGTACGTTGTATATGGAGCAGCTATATTGCCATATCTAACTGATATCTCTATGTGAACGTAAAGGGAACGCGCCTTTCCTTTAGTAATAAAGAAACCATTTAATCGAAGCTTATCTGCCCGGAAGTATTCATTAGATGATTGCGCTATTACTATTAGAGTATTTTCTGCAAAATCCACTTAGCGAAAGCAATATATAGGACATCAACATGAAAATAACTATATTTTACGTATTATATTATTTTTATTGTCTATTTGTAATTTTAATTTCAGTAATTCTCTTTTAATAGTAAAAATAAAACTAATTTATTAATAATTTAGGTACATAAATTTTAATAAATTTTTATTTATATATATATATATATATATATATATATATATATATATATATATATATATATATATATATATATATATATATATATATATATATATATTTCGATTGATTATTAAAACCAAATAAATGAAGAACAAGCAAGTTTGTTACCAATATTTTTCTATTAATGTTTTATATGTAATTACAATTACAATTTCATACGTCTAGATATATTTTAATGAAATAGGACGAATAAAAAATAGAATCGAGAAAATAATAAACTATAAAATGATGTATGCATTGCATATGTTATATAAAATAAGAAAAAATAAGAAATCTTAATATCACTCTAGAGAAATATTTGAACTTATAGTTAGAGAAATATTTACAAACGTATAGTTGTAAAATTTTTACATGACTTTTAATAAAGTGGAATGTAAGAGATTCCAATAAGTCCATCTAAAGCATATGGTAGATCCTGCTAATGCTTGCTTCTTACTAGGCTGTTGAGACAAAACTCTGGCTATCTAAACACAAGTGATATAATCACAGTAAGCAATATTGAATAAGTAAAATATTAAATACAAAACCCACAATTGCAAGCACGAGTAACAATAGTGGAACTATTTCAGCCATTACGTCTATCAAACGTCTGCCAAGCGTTGCCACTAAAACAAAATGCCCGTAAGTTATAACTTATAACTTGTCCTGTATGCGTATGCGTTGGTACACGACCGTTGGTTAATTATCGGTTTAATGATTTATTCTCATTTCGACATAGTCATTTACATGAGGAAAAGAAATTAAATAGTATCAAATATTACAGCAGATATTAGTGAACAAGAAGACATAATAGAGCTTCCTTTAAGAAAACTTTGTAAATCAAGCAAATATATAATCGTTTATGGTGAATAATTTTTAAAATTTGAAATATTTGCTTATTTTACTTAAGTATAATATTTTAAATAATGCACAGTATAGTTTTACTAGAGGCAGATCTACAACGGACGCTATATTTTGTGATTTATCGAAGGCTTTTGACTGCGTAAACTACGACATGTAATTACGACAAGCAATTGCTTAAACTTACTCATTATGATATTAGTGTTAACGTTCGTTATTTCATTGCCTCGAATCTCAGTAATAGTTTATGTATGGGTGTGTGACAAGGATTACTTCTAGGGCCCTTCTTACTTGAGCGTTATTTTTTTAAGCAGATCGAAATAAAGATGATTATGACGAATTGAATAGTACACTTTCGCAAACACTCTACTGCTAATAACTTAGTATTAAATCCAAAGATTAACTTAATTAGTTAACTGAAATGTATTGAATTTACAATGCCCAATGTAAAGAGATAGAAGATTAAGTTAAGGTTCAATAATGAAATTTTTAATTTGACGTTTCCGCGGTTTTTCTAAGGTTAATCCTAGATTCAAAACTTCAGTAGCGCGTCAGTCTTCGCTTACGAGTAGAGTAGTCCGCTGCTTACGCTGTTAGAAAAGTGAGAGAACTTACAGATGTTGATACTGCTCGACTCGTTTGGTCCTATAAAATCTTGCTTTGGGGCAACGCTGCTGATATCGAGTCAATATTTATAATCCACAAGAATGGATCCGCGTTATTTACAGCATGAGAGATCGAGATTATCTGCGAGAAGTATCTAATGAAACGGATATTCGGATACCGGATACGGCTACAGCACAGTACATATCATATACATACATATCATATATATACATAAATACATATATATATATATATATATATATATATATATATATATATATATATATATATATATATATATATACATATATATATATATCGTAAATATAATAATAATTTGTTTATCCGTAAAAATATTCAAAATTTAAATATAATATTCAAAAATATTTAATAGTGACACGGTATAGTTACAAGAAATAAGAATAAGCTGGTAACTCCTAGTTTCCGCCTTCAAAAGGTTAACAAATCGTTTATGGTACAAGCTATACGTATGAATAACAAAAATCCAGAAGGATATTCAGATCCTCCACTTAAACAATTTAAAGTAAAAGTTAAAAATATATTATTAATACAGCTTATAATTAAACTAAATGTATTAAACTAAATGTACTAAATGTATGTAGTATCAACAGATACTCCTTCGGGAAGATAAATCTATTGTTAAATGATATTAAGTTTTTCGCCGACTCTTCTCAGCAAAACCTGCCTTCCGGCTCCTGAAGTCTTCCTGTAGGACTGAAACTACTGACACTTCAATGTAAATTAACGATCAAAATTTTGTCGTAAATAAAGAACAAAGATTATTTTGATTTGATTTTCAAAGTCGAATATCTATTTTAAACGTCAAATACTTAACCACCGTTTCACTAAAATTTTTGTGAACTTACAGATTAGTGACAATGATACTGTTGAACCACACTGACACGTCAGTTTATTTATATACTCATTTTGTACACTAGAATTTTGTAATCTTTTTTTTCTGAGATATATCCATAAATTACGAATTTTTACCTTCGTTTGTACAATAATTTCGAACTTACTGCCAAATTTCATAACTCTAGATCAACGGGAGTTTGATTACGAATAAGCATGAAAGCTCATATATTTTGATCGTGTTGACTTAGATATTTAAGAGGCTCAGAAAACAAGTGTATGTTCCAACATATTTTTCGAAGATTTATCCTTTGATAATCATGAAAAAATAAAGATCGTAATAAATCTAATAACTTTTGTATAACCTTTAGCGTAATATAGAGATAATAAAAATAAGAGTGAAGTCTAACGCCCCTCTCGTCCTAAATCAACAATAGAATCACATATAAATGCTCTTATAATAAATGCTTTTAGAACAACCATGTGATTATATGTAGGATATATTGATTTCAATATACAATATTAATTTAATTATTGAAAATAAATTTTCTATTGTGATATTTAATTTTGCTACTTAAAATCATCAATAAATTTCAAATTTAATAATCGATGCATTGAAAAAAGTAATATAAGGTGTATAAAAACTGGTGCATAGCAGGCACGGGGCGCGAATCGCGGCCGCTGGCAGGTGGCTTAAATTACCGCATTTGTTACACGTTTACACGAAACTGTATCAATATTTCATGTGGATTTACAATGAAGCTATCGCACTGTGCTTTTCATTGTCCCTAAAAATAACCGTTAATTTATCGTAACATCTCAATACCTGCAACTACTTTGTGTAGGTTAATTTAATTCCCCGAAATAAAATTGCGTAAAAATAAATGAATTCAAATCTTTTTAATTATATATTTAACAACAAACAAATATGTATAAACATTTATTTAGTATGCTGTTTATTTACTTACTACTGTGTTGTTGATTTTCTTTAAAAATTATTCAATCTAATAGTGAAAGACTCGACGAAACTCGCAAAGTATACTTATTTTAGCTTAAAAAAATGTTTGTAACTTCTAAAACAGCTTATACAGAAAAGTGCTCTTAAATATTTCCCATTAGTCGTATAAAGTATTATTACAATGAAACTGCAGCACTGAATCCCCACAATGACAACTCACTCAAACGTAAACGCGAACTATTTCCATAAGAAAGGCATTGCGAAAGTTTTTCAATTTTAAAGTGACGCAGGTATGATGAGAAACTTTTGCTTGCGACGCGCCATTTTTGCGGTTTTGTTCGCAGTTACTTAAAATATCATTATATTTTGTAATTGAATGCACTTTATATTTAATTAAGCTTATACTTTATACTTCATTAGTAGGTTTTTAATTTTCTTGTGTCTTATAAATCTATTAACATCACGGAGCACGTATAGAACGCTTAATATTATTTCAATTACAATTTCACTACGAAATTTATCTTGATAAAATCCGGCAGCAAAATATTTCCCTTTCAAGAGATTTTTGTTAAATTGATAGGTTTAGTGGCAGGTCTGGCGGCACGGACGACATTATGCAGCATCACGCTGGGATCAAGGGGATTGTTTCCTAAAACAGGATCGAGTGGCAACAGTGTCTGAATTAAACGAGAATCACAGCCGAGCACTTGTTCGTAATCACGTCAAACCGTGTCGCTTACATCCATGTACTTACTGTGTTATTTTTGCAAACAAAGTTCTGTTAACATTATGCATTATCACTATTTTGAACTTTTACTTTTGGTCACTGATATTTCTCCGAAAGTTTAATTTGTTTTTCCAAAATCTAATATAGAATTCATCTATTGGACAATATCGCTCGTATCGAAAACGCCCGCGTGCTACCCTCAAGGCCCTCATTTATCAGCCCAATAAAACTTTCGATAGAACATTCCGTCACATCCAATATGATTTCATTGCCCTTCATGAACTCACAAAAAACTTTTTATCTTTGTCTAACATGTTCAAATGTGCAACCAAGGCAGTAAAAACATTCTTATTCTAGTCTTTCGGGTAAATATGATTCTTGTTACTTTCATCAAGACAAGTAAAACTATTTTTTAACTCGATCACTTAACAATATGTCAAACTCTGAACAGCCTATATAATTAATTTAGAATTGTTAGCATAGGGGAGATATACAATCAAAATTAGAAGTACAATTATGTAACTGTATTCATATATTTCCATAATACTACATACAGATAAATACTGAGTTTATGTTTTTACACGTTACAATAGTATACATAAACTGAATGTAGTTAAGTCTAGTTTTATAAATAAATGTGTATAAACATAAAATCATAAAGGAACCGTTCTTTACTATTACAAAAAGGGCGTGACTTATTATATTATCATGTTCGGCCATGGACAAGTACAGATACGTGCCGACCGTGAGTGTCCGTACACTCGATTTGATTCGAGAAGTTCTTTGAGAAGATTCTCCGTTCTTCCACCTCAATGCGAGAGAATTCAGCCTAGCTATTATATGAAGGCATGAAGTGCGCTGCCACAAGTAGTGGTAGGCATGGCGAAAAATCTAAAATATTCCGTTTACAACGACATTTGTACTCCGCTTTCAAACTCAAGTTCTTTGTTATTACATAGATTTTCGCAAGCACTTTTGCTTCGTCGAATAGGCACATAGCTACCAGCGTCTCGAAAGTCAGTTGTGCTGAGAAGAACCGGCAAAAAACTCAATATTTGCTTATTTCAATACAAAAGTTACAATTTTCTTATTTAATATAATTGTAACTACTCTGCATGATCTTGAAATGATCTTGATTCCACACCCATTCCACTAGATATTGCTTTTATAGTTACTTTATTTATACATCTTGTAATAAAATGAAGAAATTTATAAAATATTTACGTAGCGAAAATCAGGCCCGTACCTTATCCAAACATTCCAAGCGCTCATTAAGTCATACGTTCTTATCAAACTTTACAAAATAAGCAATAATATTATGTGCAAAGTGCACTATAAAAATTATTAACTTGAAAAAAATTATTACAAATAGATAGATTTATATGCATACCTTTATTAATATTTATAAAGAGAACAAAAAAGTTGTCAACACATAAATTGATATATGCAAAACACTCCGTTGTAACGTACAAGCTCGAAATAACCACATTATTCATTCATAAAGACGACGCAAGAGCTATCCTGTGTTGTGGTGATATTAGTTTGTTCATGCTGTCTGTCAACTAGTGATAAATAATAATAAAGCCATGTACATACGGTTTATTTAATGTAATATTTGTAAGTATCCTAAAAACATTCGTAAATAAATTATTATTATTATATTATTATGCACTTATTCATATAATAGAAACAAAACAATCATTCTATTTAGCATATTAAAGTAAAGACAAGCCTACTGTAACCAACCTTCACATATATAGACGAAAAATTTACACAAGTTTATCTCTAATTTAAGCCCGTGTGACAGTCGGGTCAACAATGACAAAGATATACAGATGAAGATGAGACCTTTTGTTTTCAAACTTAGTCAAAGCCTACGTTTCAAATAACGTATCTTATAATGTTATTTTAATGAATAGCTTAGAATGATAAAGTAGGTTCATTTCATTTACTTAATAATCTCTATCTCTATATATAACTAGCGACCCGCTCGCGAGTTCGCTCGCTTGATCGATGTTCTCGGATTTACTCTAAAATATTATGCATATATTGAACTTATTTTTTTTTTCCTTTTAAATGACTTTGTCTATAAAACAGTTATATGCAATATTTTAACTGGGCGGTAAGTACTCGCGCGCGTCTTCTGTATCGGTAAAAAATGATTTCCCAGTATTAATCTCGATCCCGCGGGAATTCAAGGATAAAAGATTGTATAAGTATTACTCCACGGCCTAGTAAAAGTTTCATAAAAGTCGATTCAGCTGTTCGTTTCATAAAAATCGAACAAACGGAAAGATAAACATGCAGAATATTTTAAAATGTTGCTTTATGCTTTAGTGACGTGTAAATAATTATAAGCCCTAGAAAAACTTTTGAAATTACAAACAAACACTCTAATTTTATTTCTATGTTAAGATAAAAGGATAGAACTGTCAGTTCTGTACATTAAAGTTATAAAAAAATATTTATTGGTTCGGATAATATATCGACAATAGAAGCTAAAAACCACTCAGTAGAATTTTTGTCTGTCTGTCTGTCTTTTATCCGTCTACTAGTTTGAAATCTAATCAAGCAAATACTACTAGCTTCCAGTTCTGACCCGCATTAAAAATGGTTTTCCCCCGGGGAAAATAAATAAAAAAGTTAAATTACTTTATTATTGATAACTACTGACAATAAATAAGTAAGATTTGGCATGATAATAGCTTGAAGTCTTAAGCGATATATACGATAGTTTTTACCCTGATGTGCAATACAGACTAAGTAGGTAAAACACAGACAGTCATTCATTATCAGGACAGGTGACAGTACAATAATTACATATCATTTGATTTATAATTATTATCGTGACATCTAGCGGTAAGTACTTGTAGCTAACTTAGTCATTTTTGTTAAGATGTCATCTATTGGTTAGTTAGCTTAAAATCATTTTGAAAAAACAATATTACGTGTTTAAAAATCTTCACAAATATTTTTAACATGTGAAGTGCGTTTAATAATATCGTCATCTAAAGATATCGTTATTCTTGGGAATGAAAATTCTACATCACGCTGGCAAGATTTCTTTTTATTTGTACTTATGTCGATATATCTTAAAATACCTCACCCACCGGTCTATGACCAACCACGATATACCATCCTCAGAGCTGCCATCCTGCTCATTTTATTCTCTGAAGACCATTTGCAGTCATACAGTAGTCAACAGTATTGTCCTTTCAAAAAATACCTCAATAGAACATAGATAAAATTGTCGTAGTATTAAAGTATAATAAAGTAAATTCTGTCAATTCATTAAAGATTTTAAAAATGTATTAATTGGGTCGGTTTATGTACTGTTAAGCAATCGTTATTGATAATTCAAGCTAAAAATACTACCCAGAAGAATTTTGGTTTGCATGTTTGTTTATTTATTCGCAAATCATGCAAAGATTACTAGATAAAAATGTATAAATTTCGGTATAAACTAGACAAGAGTCTGCTTACAGATAGTATATTTACACATATTTTACATATATTTTACTTTCGTGATTCGAAAAGATATAAATCCGAGAAAATCCAATGAATCACGATATGATTGAACGCGATTCAATTTAGATAAGCAGGCGAAGCCGCGAACCGTTCGCTAGCCTTATAATAAAATGTTAATTCTTTAAGATGTGCTATTGCACCTGTAAAGATAAATGTCGATGACTTTAATTAAACAGGCAACAAATTATAAACTAAGTTTCGGATGTTTCCGTTAATGATAACGTTAACTGAAATTCATAATAAAGAAGGGCTCAGCTGTATCTGGAGCACATCCGAGTTATGTCCCGCACGAGACAGCTCCTGATTAAAAATGCAGCACTTCAAAACAAGGCAGATTTGGGATTGCCGACGCTGGCGCACGCCGCTTTCAGTCTCGTGATGAATTTGGTGCCGTAAAGTCACTGTATATTCCTGTGAAAGAGTTTCTCTTGAAGTTTTCCTGTGCTTAAATAGTGAACTAAATATTTTTTTTTGCTGAAGTGCATAAAAATTAACATCAAATAATCGAACACAATATAAAAAACAAGCAGTTGTCACAATTACCTCACATATTCGCTATTTCGTGAAAGGTATGGCATTGAATCTACGATATGACTGCTATTCGACGAAAATAGGCCGCCGCCAATTTACCTACTTTCATTGACTATTACCGTAATTCGAACTCGTTTATTTTTAAACATCGCAACATCCAAATCGATTGGAGCTCGGAAATTCATAAAACAAAACTCAAAAGGCAGGAATGCAGCAAACGTTGGTATTTTATTTATGTGGAAAGCTCGGCGATATCCGTTCTGGTTCTATTTTCGCACTATATCGTTTATTACTGGGGCCAAGAGCGCAACGCTGAGGGCGCCCCGCGCGGGAGTCGCTCAGGCCACTCTACCGCCTGATATTATATTCTAGAGCACGCTCGCCTTAGTTCGCTTCGCGCTAGATATTTTAAGTGTTGTTTCTAGCACCTATGAATTTGTCTAGTCTTAGTTGCATCACTCGGCCAGTGCAGCCGTCTGCATCGTCAAGAAAAGCCTATCGTTTTTAATTTTAGTAATTAATAAGAATTACGTATATTAAATCTCTATACTAAAATATGTGCCTTATTTTAAATTTACAAATAAAGTGATTGTTTCTTTCAGATTTAAAAAGTAACCTAATATACAATTAAATTGAAATTTTCAACTACCTGTTACAGTTAACGCGTCGCGTTAACGTTAACAGTAACGCGTAATTTATATTATATGTATGTGTTACGAATAAAATTATTGGATCATAATACTATGATACTATGGTATAGATAGATTAAGGTTTATGTACCACATAAACCTTAATCTATGGCTATGGCTATACTTTGAAGTGCCAGCCATTGTATTGATGTGAAAAGCTTCAACGACAAAGGCAGTGAGTAACATATCCCGCAATGCATACCATATAGGTAACTAGGGTATTTGTGAAATAAATTATAAAAATAGTTTACAATTAAAAGTTACGTGTGAATACATCGAATATTAAAACAAGACAACACATACTTAAATGTGCATATTATTATTATTATTTATAATACATAATTAATTACATCCATATTTTAGAATTGCTCA